>CP125973.1:65582116-67059595 GCA_030063025.1 Avena longiglumis | reverse complement strand
TACATGATCTCATGGTCGAAGGAATTAGGTTACTATGTGTCGAGAAAGCATATAGATTGAACTATTGAAATGACTTGATCTTTATGCTCGCTTATCTATAGGAGTATGTCACCATATCATTCTCTAGCGATATGATCCTGTTGTTAATAACATCTCTATGTTCATGATCAGGAAACCATGATCATATATTAACCAACAAGCTAGTTTAACAAGAGGCTTTACTAGGGACTCTTTTATGTTTACAAATCACACAAGTATTAATGTTTCCGGTTAATACAATTATAGCATGGTATGTAAACATTTATCATAAGTGTGAAGATATGATAATAACCACTTTATTATTGCCTCTTGGGCATATCTCCAACAATGTATACTAGGGAAAACAAAGCGAGTGGGTGCTTCACTTTTCTTCTTGCCACCCACCCACCCTTTTACGGTAAGGAAGTGCAACGTTTTCAATCCTCTTCTTAAAATTCAAACTAGGATTCACGTGTTACGGGTTTCCGTGGTACCATGGGTGTGTGTGTGTGTGTAATCCCTTGTCTATCTGTTGCATCAAGTTGTTATCTAATCGGTCTTTGGTTATCAACTATTGGTACATTCCATACAAGCGAGTTTTGCAATGACGTGATCTGTCGATTAGATTGTTTACCGGCCGATCTGTCTTACTCTTTGTTATCATTATCTTATTTGGGGTGTTCGTTTCGTAGTTACTAATCTTTAGGTTCAACGTGAGAAGAAGGGGTTAGGATATGTGTTCCACTTGTTCATGTCTAGAAGTAATGATTTGAGTGCGGGATGGAGTCGCGACCATACCACTACTCTTATCATTCGCTTTTGTATATTGAATCGGTAGAGTCACTAATCTTGATTCGTTAAGTAATTTTAGCATCTATTGGTATTTTAATGCGAAATTTGTGGAAAATTTTTCTTTGATATTGTGTACCACACTCCTTTTGATCGTGTGCGATATGCTTAATATCTTCTAGGTGCTTTGAACTTTGTTGATATTTTAATATCATCTTAGTAAATTATATCCTTTAATGGTGGTTAATTCAATCTTGGTACTATTTTGGATTATTATCATTCTCCATTATAAATCTTGACTTGTGTTTTATATCAATCAGGATGGCTCCACCACGCGGATTACATTGAGGACATACCACACAGGCGGGCTCGCACTATCAAACATCGCCAATGCTTTGGCGACGTGCGTGAGAACCAGCGGCGCTTTGAGAAAGTGTTCGGAGGCAGTTTGCTCCACTACCTCCACCTCCCAAGCGAGGAGACATCAGCTTCTGAAATTCAACCCTCGTGATTTGATGTTTACGATCGACCTTTGGGGCGGATGATTGGTTGCGTGAGATGTCAAGGCTGCTGAGGCTGCTGATGTTCGGGCAAGAGTGGGTAAAGTGTGCTACTCACCTTACGAAGGAGATGGGCTCTGGTGGAGGTACTTGAAGGCAAGCTGCATTGGTTTTCCAGCCTACTTGGGAAAGGTTCCTTGCAGCTTTCAAGAAGCGGTTTCTCGAAATTGTTATGGAAGGATGAAGGGCTTTTCTCAACCTTACGCAAAAATGATAACGTCAACACCTACATCGAACTTCATGAATCTTTCGTTATGGTGGCGATGAGTGTCGATGACAAGAAGAAGCAAAAGAGGTTGGGGCAAGGGCTCAATGCATCAATCAAGTATGCAATCACACATGCAAGGCGGCATATTTTACGGAACTTGACACGGCTTTGCAAGAGGAAGCAAGTAGGCAAGTGTTTGAGGAGTCCAAAACACAACGTGATGCATCAAGTTCTTGACTATGGCGCTCCTTCTAAGCGGCGTGTACGGGTTCCTAACTCCCCAAGTCGCTCCGGCTCCACCAAGACACGCAAGTTACACGTCAAGGCCACTAAACTCCATCACTGCTCTCCGGGGCTACAACCACTACTACCTGGGCGCTGGCGAAGTCACAGCTCGTTGCTCCACGTCCACACGGTGCTTGTTTCACATGTGAGATCTGGACATCCGGCTGGGCTGTCCGTTGAAAAACAAAGCTCTTCCTCCACCCGCCAAGATGCGGCAAGCTCTCCTTTGATTCGGCGCAACCACCTCGGGCTCTCAACATCAACACTAAGCCGGGTCATTGCTCGTGTAAGCTGTATCAATACCACTCAAGTGAGCATGCACAGGTTGTGATGGGTATGCTTTAGTTCGTCGGTCCACACGAGTTTTGTTTGATTACGGTGCATCGCATTCTTTTTGTTTCTCACAAGTTTGCAAATGATAATGAGTTAGCAATGGATCCTATTCTTAAGCGGTTAATGGTCCTTTCTCTGGAGCAAATATGATAGCATCTAAGATAAGCCATGGCAATCAAATTGAGATTGGTGGCTCTTTGTTCTCGGCTTCCTTAATTGTTCAGCAATTCGACATTGATGTCATCTTGGGCATGGATTGGTTGACAAATGCGTTGTGATTGATTGTCTTTGAGCGCTCGGTTTCTGAAGATTCACGAAGGCCATATAGTCTTTTCTCCAACTCGACTCCTGTCGACTTTTCTCTTTAAGCGACTCACGAATGATGATGCTATGGAAGCTATTGAGTGTGCGGTGTCTGTGAGTTCCCGGATGTCTTTCTGAAGAGTTGCGGGTATGCCTCGGATCGTGAGGTTGAGTTTGTAATTGAGCTTGAACACAGAGCGGCTCCCTATCTCCAAGCGGCCTTATAAAATGGGTCGCCAGTTGGGTGAACTCAAGCGACAACTTGATGAACAAGAGAAGTTGGGTTTCATTCAACCGCAGTACTTCTTCTTGGGTAGCCCAACAATCTTTGTGAAGAAGCGTGGCGAGACCGATAGACTTTGTGTTGACTATCGGGCTCTCAATGCTAAAACCATCAAGAACAAATATCCTCTCAGCGGATTAATGATCTCTTGATCATTGCTAATTTGGGCTGTGGTATTCTCTAAGATGGACTTGAGAAGTGGTTATCACCAAATCAAGATTCGCAAGGAAGATGTGCCCAAAACAGCTTTCACCACCCGCTATGGCCTGTATGAGTACGGTCATGTCTTTGATCTCCTGCACTTTTGCTACCTTCTCGAGGCTTATGAACTCGGTTTCATGGAGTACCTTGATAAGTTCGTTGTGGTATATCTGGATGACATCTGGTCTATTCTAAGTCCAAGGAAGAGCATGAAGAACACCTTGTGTGTCCTAAACAAGCTTGAGTACCGCTTGTATGCAAAGTTCTCAAAGTGTGAGTTTTGGCTGAAGTAACCTATCTTGGTCATGTCATCTCGGCCAAGGGCATTGCAGTCAACAGGCTGTGAAGACAATTGTTGAATGGCTTCCTCTGTTAATGTCAAAGAAGTGCGGAGTTTCCTTGGTTTGGCTGGTTATTGCCGTCTTCGTTCGAACTTCTCAAGATAGCGAATCCTCTTACCGATCTCCTCAAGAAAGGCAAGAAATACGTGGACTCCTGCATGTCAAGCAAGTTTTGAGACACTCAAAGAATCTCACTTCCACACGGTCTTGGTTCCTCCGGATACATCTAAGCCTTTCGGATATTGTGGCGCCTCTTTGAAAGGATTGGGTGCGGTCCTTATGCAAAGAAGCAAGTGGTTGCTTATGCCTCTCGGCAGTTGAAGGCGCATAGGATCAACTATCCACACATGACCTCGAGCTCGCGGCGATTGTCTTTGCTTTGAAGCTATGGGCACTACTTGCTTGCAGCCGTTGTGAGATCTTTTCGACCACAAGAGTTTGAAGTATATCTTCACTCGGCCCTGATCTCAACCTTGGCGGAGGAGATGGATTGAAGCAATCAATGACTTTGATTTGACCATCAACTACACTCGGGCAAAGCTAATGTCATGGCCGATGCTCTCGTAAAAGCTTATGTCAACAACCTCATGAGGAAGAACAGCGGCCTCTCTTGTGCGAGGAATTCCGTCGAGCTCAACACGGAAATTGTGAAACAAGGGCATCTCCTGAACCTTGGCTACTCCTCTCTTGGAAGAAAAGATTCTCTCGTCATTTGGGTGATCCGCACCAAAAGATCATCTCTAAACTTGAGCTTCAGTATGAGTCCTTCCACGTTGATGATCAAGGCCTTGTTGTTCTTTGAGCACGGATGTTTGTTCCAAACTACACGGGTTTGAAACAAGTTCTCAAGGCGCATGATTACATTCTTTCTATCCATCACAGCACAAAGATGTACATGGACTTGAAAACACAATATTGGTGGCACAATGCGAAGCGGTATTGTGCAGTATGTCTCGAAATGTGATATGCGCGAGTGAACTGTTCATCGAAACCTTTCGGTCTTCTCCAGCCATTGAAACCTCGGGAATGGAAATGGGAGAAAGTAGAGATGGACTTCATCCTTTGGCTTTCCAAGGTCGCGAGAAGGGCAACAATGCAATCTTTGTTGTCATCGGAGGCTTTCTAAAGTGGCTCATTTATTCCCGTCAAGGAAACAATTTACGGAATTCGGTTGGTGAGCTCTATATCAGCAATTGTCTCTCTGTATAGGGTTCCGCTTGAGATCGATTCGGACCGTGGAAGCATCTTCACTTCAAAGTGCAGGAGAGTTTCCAAAATGCTTTGGGAACAAAGTTGAACTTCCTTTGCTTACCACCCTCGATCGCAAGGACAAGTCGAAAGGATCAATCAGATTACGGAGGATATGCTTCGTGCTGCGTCATCTCTTTGGCATGAAGTGGGAGGAATGTCTTCCTTATGCTGAATTCTCCTACAACAACTTCGGAAGAGTGCGAAGATGGCACCATTTGAGGCTCTCTATGGTGCAAGTCTGCGAACTCCGATTGGTTGGTCGGGTGCGGGAGAAAGAATCTGGTTTGGCCACGACATTTGTAACTCAAGCGGAGGAGAAGGTGCATATCATTCTTGAAAACACGAAGATTGCTCAAAGTCGTCGGAAGAGCAACTATGACGAAGCACACGGACATGGTGTATGCCTGGTGATCTTGTGTACCTTCGTGTCACTCCATGAGAGGCACACAGCTTTGGCATCAAAGGAAAGCTGGCTCCTAGATACATCGGTCCTTTCAAGATTCGTGGTAGAAGAGGAGAATTCGCTTATGCCCTTGAGCTCCGGAAAAACTCAAAGTCCATGATGTTTCCACATCTCTCAGCTCAAGTGCTTCAAAGATCCCGGCGGGACCGTGGATCATGAGCTAATCGATCTCAAGAAGACTGTCTTATCAAGAACACCCACAAAATCCTTGAGACCGAGAAGAAGGACTACTTAACAAGTCCATCAAGTTACGCAAGGTGCGGTGGTCACACCATTACATTGATGAAGCCACTTGGGAGCGTGAAGATGAACTCCGTGCCAACTATCCTACCCTCTTTGTGTCTTCTTCTTCTTCCTAGAATCTCGGTGAGATTCCGGTTTAATCAGGAGAGTTGTAGCATCCCGGTTGTCTAACACTGTAATACTCTGGATCTAGTAATAAAGGACACTTCCTACATATAATTGTTGCATCATCATCATATCATGCTCATGTCATCATGCCACCTTGCATTTGAGCATCATACAAAACCCTTGAGCTTTGGTTCTTATCTCATATGCTTTATTATTTATAGTTGCCTCTTGATATTGTAGTTGGATCTTGATATATTGTTCAAATGCCCAAGTTGAGTTGGGGCATGTCTTTTTGACTCCACCACCTTTCTTCACCACCTTATATTTCCACCACTATTTGAGTTTAGGGTTCAAATGCCCAGAGTTGAGTTGAGGGCATGCCCAAGTTGGTGGCATTTAATTGAGTTTACCTAGCTCATATGGGTTGGGTGGATCCATTACCAATCCTTTTGCTTGGCCCTTACTCCAACTTTGGAAGATGCAAATAAATAAATGCCATGAGATATTGTTTTGTTTTCACGAGATAATACCTAGCATTTAATGCATGCATGGGCCATGCAAAACCACATCTAGGTCATCTGGATTTTATTTGAAGTTCTTGGAGTGGGTCATGCCCTCTCTCTCTCTCCTTCTTTGCTTGATCTAGCTAGAGCCATGCAAGTACCACCTTTTACTTGACACTTGGATTTTTAATTGTTTTGCTTGCATGGATCATCTCTTTTTCTTCTTTCTCTGCTTTGGTCATCTTGTTTGAGCTTGTGTCGACCTTGCTTGATCCAGTTGGAGCATGCAAGCATCTAAAAACCTAGCTCTCACCTTTTCCTCTCCACTCTAGCAACCCTAAACCATACCTCCCTATATCTCTCTCTCTTACCCTCTAGTTAAACCCTATCCCTAATCACCATACCTCATCAAACTTTAAACCTCTCCCTCTTTCTAACCTCCTACCACTCCTAGTGCTTGATCATGTGATGCCCTTCATGTTCTTAAACATGAGTACCTCTCCTTACCTCTCTTCTCATCTCTCCCCTAAAACCCTAAACCTACCCCTCTAGTTAATCACACCCTATCTCACCCTCTCTTTCTCTCTCGACCTACCCTCCCATCTCTGTGAGGCCCCAGGAGCTACCCCTCTCTTGCCAAGCCCAACCCTAAGAGCCCTCCTAACCTAGCAAACCACACCCAGATCCTACTCCCTCTCTCTTGCTCTCTCTCTGGCTGCCCCAACCCGAGCTCCCTCTTTCCTGACCCCACAGCGGCCTTCCCTAGAGCTGCCTCGCCACCTCCAGCCCATGCAGCACGTGAAGGAGGGTGCAAGGTGGCAAGCCACCTTCCCTCCCGCCAACCACTCGCCCCCGTCCTTATCTACCCCCTCTCTCGGCCCCTCTGCCCTCCCTAGATCCGCCCTGGGCAACGCCCCCTTCTCTCCTTCCTCCCCACCACCGATCACCACCGTCGCCGGCCAGACCTCTCTGCCTCCACCATCCCCGGCGATCCAGGAGGCGCAGGCGGGAGGAAGCTTGTCGGCAAGGTCGAGGAGGCCCTCACGCCGCCCCGCTACCACCCTTGACGTGGAGAAGAGGACCCGGCAGCCCAGCGCCGCACGCCGAAACCCTAGCTTTTTGACGCGCCCGGCATCGTCGATGATCCTCTGCGCCCGGCTGTCTGAGCCACCAACACAACGCGGTAAAGCTTAGCTTCCTCCCGGACATCCTTGCCATCTTCGTCGTTGTCAAAGTCGCCCGCGCGTTGTCGAAACGCCCTCGAAGTCTGCCGAGCGCCAGTGTTCGGTGCGGTAGCATAAGCGCTTATCTAGCCGCCTACCCACTTCACATCACCTGGCGAAAACCCACCGCGGCGGCCGTCTGTCGCGCCGCCCGAGGGCGCGTTCGATCCCCCCGCGCTGTCGGCGGCCGTCCTGAGCGGAAGAAAAGCGATTGCAGCGTGGCACTTTGCATAACCCTGCCCTTTTGCCGGCTCAACCCACGATCCCTGACCCCAGCCGGTGTCTACGGGTTTTGCAAATAGGCTCCTCGAGTTTAGGTTTATCGACGCGGTTCCTCGCTTTCCCGGCTGGCATGTGGGTCGCGTGTACTGGCCCCTGTCCTTGGCGTGGCTAAGCGAGTTAGGTAGCAAAAGCTTTACGTATTACTGTTTTAATTCAATTCTTTTAAATTCAATTCAAATTCAAATTCAAATCGGTTTTAATAATTTCCAAAATATAAATTGAATAATGCAAATGATATGAAATTGAATCACAAAAATGTGAGGATTTCAAATATGCTATTAAAATTACCTTTTGCACATTTAAAATTCCAAGTTGAGTAAATTACAACAAAATGCCACTGGAACTTAATAAATTAATAACTTTTGAAATATAACTCCGAATTTAACAAATGGTATTTCTAAAATGATCAGATCGACGAGACATTTTTGTTTATGCTATCCATGACTTCAATTGCAGCATGCATCATATAAAAATATAGTGTACAGCAACTAACATGACAATAAAATGGGACCAAAACCCCATAAAAATGTTATTTCTTGTGTTCTACACCTCACCCATGCCATGCTACTTTATTGCATGCAACTTGTGCATCATTCATCATGGCATGATTGTTTGCTTGACGCATTTTATTCCTATGCTTGTGCACTTTATTTATGTTGGCCCTTGTTTGTTTGGTTCTTCTTGAATAGGCAATGGCGGGGATATATCAAGAGAACCGAGCACTACAGATCCGTCTCTCGCTTCAAGCGAGGTTGCCGGCAAGCACTACCACATGCTTGCATACATATACCTATTGCCTCTATCTTATTCTTGCATCATTGAGTCGCGATTGCATTAAATTGAATCCCAAGTATTGCATAGCCTTTATTTTCAAACCCACCAAGCTTGTTCCTCCATCCATGAGCCATTACTCGGGAGTTGTTTGAGCCATGCGGTCGTAGAAACATGTGTGGGGTATGTGAGTGTCTGTTGGATAACGAGGTACCTAAACAACTTAACTGACAGTAGTAATGGGATAACTAATGAAAGTGGCACCGGTGAGCAACATGTCGCTATTTGGTTTTCTGCTAACTTGTGTCCGTAAGACCCAGTACTTGATTCCTGTTCCAAGAATATTGGCGCTATCCACATCAGGAGGCTTATGGGACCCCCGAGCTGAGCTTGATTAGGTCTTATTTCTTGGGGCCACAAACTAGTTTGAGGTTTTATTTACTATCTGTACTTATGCCATACTACTTTATTTACGATTGTGCGAGGAGCACCTGTCTTTATTAGGTAAGCGGAATGTTTTGTGGTATCGACAAACCAGATCACACTTTGGGTTCCGATCGTTTCGACCATTGGCGCAAACCTTGAGTCCGTCTGGTCGGCTAACTCCGTTGAGTCTACTCAATGGGGTGGCCCCGAAATATTCCGAATCTGTGATTGCTTTGTCGTGAAGGCCTCGTTGGGTTATGATTTGGTTTTCGAGGTTGATCGAGTGTGTGTTGCTATTTGTGCACCCTGCAGGTCAAAACTTTCGGCCGTGTCATGGTTATGGGCGACTTGGAGCACAGTTTCGATCATAGACAAGCATAACTAAAGTACCGCTTTAATCTGGCTAAGTAATTTGACTAGTAAATAGTGCAATACTCATGGAATGGTTAATAAAATTGCCAGCGGATGGAGGGTTGTTAAATCAGCTTCCTCGTTAGTAGCGAGGAGGAGGATGGATCGATGAAATTACGGTATAAGCTGTTGTCATTAATTCACGGACATCCGTCTATCCTTGGTTAGGCGGATGGTTAGCGATATCTATAGAACTGCTAGGGTTTATCTTCGCTGCAATTCGTCACCCTAGGTTGTGTCCCCTTTAGAGGCATTAAGACTTCTTTGAGTACCCTTAGGGTCTCACACGATAAATTATTAGTTCGGATGAGCAGGTACACTCGCGGGGGATCTTGGGTGGAAGAGGCTGATGATGTGAGCAGCGATCGTTCGGTGTAGAGATTAGGGAGCAGGGGATCCGTGAGATCTGTAGGCGGGATGTGCTTATTTCAATGGCATCTTATGCGATTTGCTTCTTATCAGGTACTAGGACTTTGTTTTGCTTCAGCTTGTTACTACGATGTGTGATGTATGAGGAATTATCCTAAAATATTATATCTATCTAGGTCATTTGAATCTTGCCGTATGGTGTTGCTATATTTCCTTTCTTTCTAGATGGAATGGCTCTGATGTACTTTTGTATGGTGGCTTGCATACATACTCATTTGTGTATGTAGTTGATCCCTTGCACTTAGATTCACGTGCCGTCAGGTCGATGAATTGGAAGTGGTTGGGACGGAAAGGTCTACCGTGAGTGGCTTTTGGGGCCCCACCGTACTATTTCAACCACTACCATTCATCGGGCTTGTATCTAGGAGGCGTAA
The DNA here is from genome assembly GCA_030063025.1 of Avena longiglumis. Taxonomy (NCBI): domain Eukaryota; kingdom Viridiplantae; phylum Streptophyta; class Magnoliopsida; order Poales; family Poaceae; genus Avena; species Avena longiglumis. Next base: position 67,049,790 of record CP125973.1, on the reverse strand, counting down.
TTCACCGAGGTAGTTATAGGAATACAATACTTGACATAGAAAAAATCTTACATGAATGAACACGATGACACGATCTAATTGCTCTGCTTAATTTGGGTATGTCCATCATATCATTCTCCTAATGACATGATCTCATTATTAATCGACAACTCATGTCTATGGTTAGAAACCTTAACCATCATTAATCAATGAGCTAGTCCATAGAGGCGTACTAGGGACACGGTGTTTAAACCACACAAGTATCAAATTTTCCGCTTAGTACAATTCTAGCATGGAATATAAACTTTATCATGAACAAGAATTATAATAATAACATCTTTATTATTGCCTCTAGGACATAATTACAACACCAGTCCTTTGGCAAGCTGGAGGGTTGGTTGAGGCATCGCTTGGGTCGGGCACTGCGCCTCACGGGTCTGTGCCTGACCACCGCCCTCCTGCCCCATTCTACTTCTGGGAGGGAGAACCACAGTCGTGGGCTCGGGAGGTGCGGGGCGACACGCGTCCCTGCCCCACCGCCCTCCGCTGATGGTGGGCCCTCGTCGAGCTCGGAGTCTTCTGGGGAGGATGATGCTTGGAGGAGAGCATCACCTGCCTCTCCACGCTCCTCCCGTGGGGCTCGCCTCGCCACGCAGCCCACACTAGGCAGCCTCCACCGTTGCCACCCGAGACACGGCTGATCTCCAGATCTCCCGACGGATCAACTTCCGCCCGGTATGCTATCTTCACTTTTATTCACAGGGATGGACCTCCCCTCTCGCGAGCTCGTCGAGTCACGACTGGGGATGGAGGTTCTAGCACCCTCCTGATGACCCACAAGTATAGGGGATCGCAACAGTCTTCACGGGTAGTATTACCCAATTTATTGATTCCACACAAGGGGAGCCAAAGAATACTTGCAAGCCTTAACAACTGAGTTGTCAGTTCATTTGCACATGGAAATAGTTCTTGCTCACAGTTTATCGATAACAACGGTTTGTAGTAACAGCAGTGATGTAATAGTAATAGTAACAATAACGATGGGATTGGTGCGGTAGGCATAGGGATGGATGGGCCAGGCGTTGCATGAAAGTCTAAACATGTAACTACAAAGAACTAGGGCATTGCAGATAAATAATAAAAATCATCCAAGTACTAAAAAATCCTAGGCATGTGCTTCAAATATAGTCATACGTGCTCATAATGAGAACTTGCGCAACATCTTCTGTCCAGCCAGCCTATGGCAGCGGGGCCTCTAGGGAACTACTGGAAATTAAGGTGCTCCTTTTAATGAAACCCGAGCAAAGCATTAACACTCCGTGAACACATGTGATCCTCACACCACAGTCATCCCCTCTGGTTGTCCCAATTTCTGTCACTTTGGACAATGATATGTGTACACAACTTGCAGATAAGATCATAAACAATACTATCATAATGATTCAATAATAAGTTCAGATCTGAGATCATGGCACTCGGGCCCTAGTGACAAGCATTAAGCATAACAAGTTGCAATAAAGTCAAATAGCACAAGAGAAACTAGGCACTATGCCTAACGGATCTTATTCGATTACATGATAGAACTCATCCAATCCCTACCATCCCAAGCCTACAGCGGGATTACTCACACATGGATGAAACATCGGTGGTTGATGGAGATCGTTGGTGATGACGATGGAGATGATCCTCTCAAATTCCCTATCTTGGGGTGCGAAGCGGAGTTTACGGATCCGAATCTATGGTTTACGGTGGCGGCGTGCGGAACTCTTTACGGAAAACTATCGAACCCCTCTATTTTTAGGTCGGAAGGCAACTTATAGGCGGAGGCCGAAGTTGCTGGGGTGGCCAAACCTCCCGGTAGCGGTCGGTGGGCCGCTTGGGGTGGCTCTAGACCCCCTAGGCCTCCCCTCTGTCTCCCCTTCTGGCTCCGTGGATCTTCTGGTGAGAAATAGTTTCTGGCTTATTTTTCGGGATTTTTCACGATGGTTCATTTTCGCACAAAACAAGACACCAAGGTAATTCTGCTGAAAACAGCGTCATTCCATTGTTAGTTGTATCCAAATCACACAAGTTTAGAGGAAAAACAATAGCAAAGTGTTCGAGAAAGTAGATACGTTTTGGACATATCAACTCCCCCAAGCTTAGCTTATTGCTTGTCCTCAAGCAATTCATTTACGAGTGCGATAAAGAACTTTCACGAACACTTTGCTTCATATGATGTAAATATTCTCCAAGAGTTGATGCTTAGACAATTCATAATAAAGAGTATGCAACTAAGTATACTTAATAGTCATTGCAAGCTATGAAGAGAAACCAACTCAATAATAATAAGTAGAATGATACATAAACATAAGCAACATTGCAATGCTCATAGTAAGGTATGATAGAGTGGTATCTAAGCTTGCCTTTGTTTGAAGAGCACAATATAAATGTTGAGGCACCTCTGAAGTTCACATGAAGACTAGAGATAAAGATATCAGAGATACAACCATCAAAGTCATGACATAATTAACCAAGTTTTGGAACAAACACAAGAATGACAACTATGCTCTCAAGAAGGTGCTCATAGAATAAGTGGTGACTCAACAAAATTGTAAAGCGGTTTTGTGAAGGTTTGAAAGGCTTCCTAATCTTGAAAGGAAGGTACTCATTAGCTTTGAGCTCTCATTGCCCCTATCATAGGCATCTTTATGTGGTTAAGGTGAAAGTGAGGTCCCTCTGAATCATATGTGACGGACCATAGGAAATCCCAAGTCCCTTAGTCGAGGGCCGCTCCATGCTACTCAACTTTGGTCACTGAAAGTTCTTGTCATTGTAAATACATGCATATCATCGAGGCGACAGCAGGTACCTTGCACATATGCAGAGCTTTCCATAACCAAAATGACAAGGCAAGCGGACAATGAGCATCTCGACAATCTTTTTATTTACCATATGCATAAACATTTATTGAGGAAGCTTCATAGATGCTCATTATAGTGATCTTGCAAGTTTCCACCATGATTAAGCATGACTTGGAAGCAGCCTAGGCATTTCTCTAACACAATGTATAAACTCCATGAACTAATAACTTCCCCTTTTATTTCACATCGCCGGCATCCATAAACAAAAGAGCAAAGTATCAACTGGATGACATATCCAACAGGTGTTGAAAGCGTTCCCCGTGACAGCACGGTACTGCTGACTCCGAGTATATAATAAGCAAGCATATAACTTTCATGGACTAGTCACAATGGTTCAAAATTATTAAGCGCAAGGAACAAAGTGTGCCAGCAAGTTCGTGAGAGCTTTACTAACTAATTTTCTCAAAACAGACAAACATTTTATTTTGGAAGAAAACACGGCATATAGAATATGCACTGAAGTTGCAAATGATGCTAATAGGTAGGTATGGTGGACAAAGATGGCAATATTGGTTTTTGGAAGTTGGATGCACAGGTGGTGAAACCGCATTACTCGATTGCAAGTGAAGTCTATCAATAGAGGAGTGACAAGCAGAGAGCAATAGCATCATAATCATGCTTGCAACAAAATAGGACCAATTATGGCATGAAAGTGATACAAGAACTCTGAGGAAAAATAAATCATCGAGGCTTACTGACTATTGATTAGTCATATGCATGCGTGAGCATGTGCCAAGTCAATTCACATGAGCGATGAGGAGGGTACCACAATATCATACCAAAGTATGAATAAAACAATGCAAGCAAACATTCATATGACATGCTACAAACTATTAGCAATTTGAGCTAATCATAGAAAAGCAAGAACTACTAAGCATCCATAATGACATACACCTTACACAAACAGGCTAAGCATGCTCACAATGATGAGTATATGTACAAAAATGAAAAAAATAGAGTTCGTTACCAGCCTCTTACCACACCTCGAGTTGTCTTAATCTTCATTATCGCCCTTTACTTGTGTGACTTGAATAATTAACAGGAAAATCAATATCCAGGAAGGAAATTTGAACCACAAAGAATTCACAAAACCAAAGAAGAACAACAAATATTTTTGGTGTTTTCAATTTTTTAGAAACAAGCAAACAAAATAAAAACCAAACAAAAACAAAGCAAAACAAACAAAGCAAATCTTTTTGGATTTTTCTTTTAAGGCAAACCAAAGCAAAGAAACAAAGAAACAAACCAAGAGAAACAACGAAAATATTTTTGGTATTTTTTTTGGTTTTTAGAAAAAGCAACAAAAAACAAAAAAGAAAGCGAAACAATGGATATACAAAGAACAATAGAACATGATATATATATGAGTGTGATGTGCGTATCGTCCCCAAGCTTAGGCTTTTGGCCTAAGTGGGGCTAAATCCCATGGTGCCCAAGTAGATGCACCTTAGTATGTCGAGGAAACTTCCTCGTCTGAGTCTGACTCGAGGCCTCCCACATGTAATGTACATGAGGGTCATATCTGGTGCTCCCCGATAGTGCCCATGGAAGTTGAAAGCACATCTTGTCATCCATCTCCGCCGTTGCGCGTGACCAAAAGGTCACGAAATCTTGAACAAAGTGGTTTGGGGTAGAGGATCTCTCTCTCTTCCCGTCGAAGCGACATTCTATAAACCAAGTTCTCAAGAGTAGAGCTAGAGGTGACAAAGTGGTGCCTTCATGGCGACAAGATCAAGTCTCGAGGAGCCAAAATGTATCATGTGGATCAACAACAATGCCCAAGGTAGTAGCGATATGAGTAGCAATAATTCCCCCATAAATGGGTTCCCTAGCTAAGCTAACGAGCAATGAGGGAACCAAGATTATACTTAGCCTCACCGTAGGCGCTGTGACTAAGAAGGCCAATTGATAGTTGGATATATTACTAGTGTTCTCCCTACCAAGAACACTGGTGGTAAGATAGTAGGTGAAGTACCTGATGGCTGGGAGTTGAATGTTCTTTATCTTCCCTCGCTGAGCTCTGCGGTCATCATCATTGGTTATTCCTCGGTATAGTTCCAGCAAATCAGCGGGAAGAGCTGTAATCTTCTTTGATGACCCCTTTGTACCAAGTCCCAAGGCCTTGCAAAAATCCTTCAATGTCATAGAATGAGCCCTGCCATAAAGTCTGAAAGACACAGAAGAACTAAACAAACTATTGGTGAAGGAGAAACTCTCCACAAATGTTTTAGTAAGTGAAGCATATTGTGTACTCTCATCCTGCATGAAACTTGTTAGACCAACCCTCTCAATCAAAGCCATGAAATCATTAAGAATCCCAGTAGCTCGCAAGAAAGTTTGACAAGGAAAGGTGGAGGGGTGTGCATCCCCTTCATCCCCCTCGTCACCAAACCACGGAGTGATAAGATCCTCATTGTATGAGGGTCTAGAGATTGTAGATGACCTTGGGGCCTTTCCCTAGGTGCATCACTCTCAAAAATGTCACCAAAGGTGTGGTGGTCCATGACTTCTCTTTGTTGAAATTTAAAACAACCATCAAACCAAGTAATTTCTAAGTTTATAAATGATGAGTAACTACTATATGAACTTGCTAGAGGATTACACATGCATCAAAACAAAGTTTCTAAGCATAGAACAAGCATGCACGCTCAAACAACCTGTCACCTACAGTAGCAAAATACTCAAGATATAATCTACCAATCACAAATATAATTGGACAAGTGGAGGAGGCACATACCAAGGAACAATCCCTCCAAAAATCAGCACTTGAGATGGGCTGAACAAGGAGACCGAAAATCGCTAGCAAAAACAACAAGAACTCGAGCTTGAGCAAGTGTTAGGTGTTTTCGGAGAGAGAAAGAAGGTGGCTCTGGTAGGCAGCTGGAGGGGCCAGTGGGCAGACCCCTAAGCGCCACCGGTGGTGGGCCGCACCTACCACGGGTGTGGGGCCTAGGGTGGTGTAGCGCCGGATAAAACCACTAATAGAAAACCAACATTGTTTTTATTATGTGCATCATCATGACATCATCATGCATTTATTACCTAAAACAATTTCCCAAAAGCCTATTTTGTTTTCTAGAGATATCCCTCTTTGTTCAAATTGAAACCCTAGATCGCTTGGATCTTTTATTTGCTAAAACCTTTTTGCAAGTGTTTTATTTTAAAGAAAAGAAAATAAATTATATAAATATTTTGTTAGGGAGGCGGTCCAGCTTGAGCCCAAAGGCCCGGCTAGCGAGACCTACAACCCCAAACCCTAGCTAATCCTAGCCCCACATTAACGAAACCCTAACCCAACCCCTAACCCTAATCCCTACTCCCTCCAGCGCCGCCACTCCTCGGCCAAACAACATCTGCCGCTGCGGAGACCCGCTCGTGACACACCACCTGCTTCCACTACATGTTCACGAACCACGCCACACCACGGACCCCAACCACAGACCCACCCCACATCGCTCACAGGCTGCCTCACGCGTCTGTTGCACTTGCAGCGTCCTCGCAACCTGGGCCCCACCCCGACCCCGCTCTCTCGTCCCAAAATCCTCGCACGCTCCTCTCGCCTCCTGCCTCGCGTTCCCCCACCCCGCAATCACCGCCTCCTCCATCCGGCTCCACCGTTGCCCCCTCTCTGCTCCGGTCGGCGCCGCCTCTCTGCGGCCGATGCCCCTGCTCGCCTCACTTGCGGCCTCGACACCACCAACCACCGCCCTCCACCTCGCGTCCCTAGTGCTCCTCTGTCGCCCACCAAGGTCTGCCCAGCCGCCGGGCCGACCTCCGCCTCTATGCCCTCTGGCCAGAAGCCCTAGCGCTGCCAGGCGCCCCGCGTCCTCTCCTCCCCTGGCGCCGATCCCCGCTGCAGAGGCTCCCCGCCACCGTCGCCCCATGTCCAGCCGCGCCTCCTCTGCGCTTTCCTCTCCCTGCAGCGGCCGCCTCGGCGCAGCTCCCGTCCTCGTCGTCGGTGCTCCGCCGCTCTGTCCTGCGCGATCTCTCCAGCGAGCGCTGCCGCTCGACGCCCTCTCCTCCTTAGCGTCGCCCATCTTCTTTCATGAACCCTGCGGGCGCTTTTCCCAGCATCCACGGCCGCCGCCTGGGGGCCTGGTGCCGCCGCCCGACCTCCTCCCTCCTGTGCCCTCTACACCATCACGCGCTGTCTTCCGTCGCACGGAGTCGCCAAGCTCGCCAACCACCGCTTCCTGCAGTCCACGCGGTCCATAAGGTTTTGGCAAATATCCGCTTGGGACATGCCCCTGCAGTGAGTTATTGGCTAGGATCTGCCGTCTAGGTTGTTACCCTAGTGCTATTTTGACGATGGCACAATTCCTCCTAGATCAGTACTGATGATGTACATATGTGGTGTTGTTGTTGCTCCGGGAACATAACGGCAAGTCGACTTCACCGACCGGTGCCTTGTACCGGATGCTCCCAAACAAGGCCGAACTCGTCGAACCTCGAGACCCCGGATCCGAACCCTTTAATGTGTGACCCTCTTCCAAGACCCCTATATTTTTATACGGATATACTTGTTGCATATAATCATTCATACTCGCATACATATTGTAGGTGTTTGTGGGTGTTTAGATGATTCACCTCATAATTAAATATGGGGTCCATGTGCGGGCAAATCTAGTCTTATATTGGCCCCATTTAAATTTGTGTAGCGAACCTGTGCTATCTTTTGCCTTGTTAAGACAACATTTAAATTGGGGGTATCTAAACAACATGAACTTAATAATTAATTGTCAGGACCCCGATTCCACTTAATATTGACTAATTGTATCGCATTCTTGCCATGCCATACATCATACATGCATCATGCCCGATCTTTTGCCGTAGTATTAAATAGTGCATCCCGTGTTCTTCTAGTGCTTTGCTTCTTCACGGATTAGGCCGATGAGTTGATCACGAGTCGACCGATCTTGGATGAACCTTGACAATGTTTTCGGTGTGCATTCTCCCCTTTCTACCTATTTTACTTTATAGTCTTTATTTCCTCCTGTTGATCTATTGCTATCTATGTTGCGATGCTCTAGTTTCGTACTGTGGTATCCCTTGCGACCTTATATTGCCTTGGACACATCCTATTACATTGTTTGGTAGATAGTTGGACTTGCGTGTCGTGGCGCTTGCTCGAAATCTGTTGCGTGTTGTCAAGTATCACAGTTGTTGGAAGGCGCCATATGCTTTATGTTGGAGATGATCATGGCTTTAATTATTGTTTAATAACTAAAATTGAAAGTAGGTAAAGAATGCAGAGGCAATTGGGCAATAGATGTTATTTGGTTTTCTTAGTCCACTTGTGTCCGTAGGACCCAGTACTTGATACTGTTCTTTGCATATTAGCTATCCGCATGTGGGACCATGAATCCCCTAGCCAGAGCTTGAGTCATATATTATTTCTTGGGGCCACAAAGTAGTTTGGGGCTTTATTACTATCTGTACTTATGCCATGCTTTACTTCTTTATTATGATTGCGCGTGGGCCTATGCTGTTAGGAACAAATGTGGAATGTTTTGCGGTATCGACAAGCCCAGTCACACTTCGGGTTCCCGATCGTTCTGACCATTGGCACAAACCTCTGGGTCCATCTCGAGCCAACTTCGTCATGGTAGCTTGGTGGGTGGCCCCCAAATTTATATGAATCTTGCAATTGCTACCATCGTGATGCCTCGTTGGGTTTTATTTGGTTTTCGAGGTTGATCGTGCGTGTGTTGCTATTTGTGTCCCCTGCGGTAAAACTTTATGAAAGCCGTGTCGCGGTTATGGGCGACTTGGATCACGATATCTCGATCATAGACAACTATAACTAAAGTAGTGCTATAAATTTGACTTTATAATGACTAGTAATCGCTTCACTATAATGGAATGGCTAAATAAAAGTGCCAACAATTGCTAGTTTGGGTTGTCACTGTTACCATTGTATGTCGACTAGTAAGTATTGCAACTTCTACGGAATGGCTAAATAAAAGTACCAACAAGCTGCTGGGTTTTGGGATGCCTCATGCTATATGTATTTGACTAGTAAGTACTATAACTACAGCGGAATGGTTAACTAAAACTGCCTTGCTTATTATATCGGGATGACTCATGCTATCTACATCGACTAGTAATTGCCACAACTATATGAATGAATAAAACTGCAAGCTGTGTGAGTTTCTCGGTTGACTTCCTCGATTGGTGTCGAGGGAAATACCAGGATGGGTATGCTTGGTGATAGTCTCGGGTTGTATCGAATAGGTCTTTATTATCCCTATCGATAGCCGATTGAATCGAGTCTCTATAGGTTGTTTAGTGCATGCCGCCTTCGCTTGATCCACCATACCTATGTGGCGAGACCGCGAATTCTAGTCTCGTAGTGTCTTGGCCTCGATCTTGACCGCTCTCTTTTTTTTTCCTTCGCCCTTTGTCGGCACCCCTTTTGTTTAGTAGGTTCAAGATCGACGTCGTTAGCAGGGTTACCCTTCTGGCTTGGCCTGGGCAGGGTTATGGACGCCATTGGTTATTCTTCAGGGCTCTTAGCCCAATTTGCATCTTGTCCGTACTCGGACGCTGTATCGCTTTAAAGGTGATTGGGATCTTTATATTGTATATCTGTATTCTTTACTCGAGGATTATTGTTGTATATATATATACATTACGTGGGTTCCATCAAGGACTATTGTGTGATGATATTACCGTTTCCACCCACGAAAGTGCTGGTGGGCACCTTTGAATCGTTTCTATGCGGGTTTGGCGGGCGCTAAGACTGCATAGGGCGATCCGGAGGGTGTTCTGGTGGCCCCCTAGGTCACCTCTGGTACCTCTCGCCTTTTTTGAGGAAAAATTTATTTTGAATTTTCTAGGATTTTTCGGGAAACTTTATTTTTTGGCCAATTTTCAGGGTATGAAAATTGATTTTCTCGCAGAAAAAGTTTTTCAGAAGAAGCAAAAGCAAACCAAAAGCCAAACTACATGAGCTCTAAGAAACTCAAACAAGCAAACAACTAGCAAAACTAAAGCTAAAGCAAAGACTAGGAAGGAGAAAGGAAAAAGAAAGCAAGTTTAACCACAGTGGAAACATTATTTTGTTCATTAAAATCCTTTTGTTAACAAGGTTGATCAAGTCTTGTTACCAAAACAATCTTAAATGAAACAAAACTTTGCATTCCATAAGTGATTATGTTACCTCATACTTGATAGAAATGCTCCCAATCATAATAGTTTCAAAATTTTCTTGTGGAATGGGACAATATATTTATCCAACCTTGATGCCTTCAATATTTTCAATAGAATTCAGGCAATAACTCTTAACAACCTTCTTGGGGAAATATCATTGTGCTCTTTGTCATTAATATTGAATGTTACTTTTCCTTGATTACAATTGATGACATCACCTGTAGTATTAAGAAAAGGTCTCCCAAGAATAATAGACATATTATCATCTTCAGGCATTTCAAGCACAACAAAATCAGTTAAGACCATGCAATTATGAGCAACTTGAACATGAACATCCTCACATATACCAACAGGAATAGTAGTTGACTTATCAGCCATTTGCAAAAAAATATCAGTTGGTATCAACTTTTCTAGCTGGAGTCTCTTATAAAGAGAAAAAGGCGAACACTAACGACTCCCAAATCACATAAGCGGTTCTAACATAATTATTCTTAATGGAGCAAGGAATAGTAGGTATATCTGGATCACCAAGTTTCTTTGGAACCTTACCATTAAAGGAGTAATTAGCAAGCAAAGTAGAAATCTCCTCATTAGGAATCTTCCTTTTATTTTTTTTATTTTTTGAGCAGCTGTGAGTGACGCCCTGTATTTTCCATTTAACGAGGAGAAGAATGCCGGAAAACTTTTCTGAGAATGGGGAGGAGCATCGGTGAAAGGGAATTACAGGCGTGGTGCACCATTGCTCTACACACTCAAAGCTAACAGCGGGGGACTGAGCCCGCCATAGCCGCTTGAGTGCTCAGCGACTTGCTCGAGGATCGCCGAAGGGGAAGATGAACAGTCAAAGACCATCCGGTTCTGGTTTTCCAAATCACCCGGAGGGGCATGAGGTGACGGTGCTCCTGGCAGTGCATGAGGAGGTTGCTTGCTGGGCGAGACCTAGGCTGCCTCGGTAGAGGTGGGAGAAGCGTCGTGAGGCCCAAGCACACGCCCGGAAGAGCCAGCAGGGAGCGGTGAAGAATAGGTGGGCGAGAGTCTCCGGCCGTAGTGAGAAGGGCATATGTCCGTGTCGGACACCCAATGTGCATGAGGAAAGCAGCGTCTGAGTATTGTCATGACGAAGGACCGGACTCTTCCTTTTATTAGAGACAATATCCTTCATATACTTTGAATAAGGAGGCAATTTAATAGCATCAGTCAAAGGAATTTGCAAGAATAAAGGTTTCATCCACTCACAAAACTTGTTGTAGTGTTCTTCCTCCTTTGACTTGTGTTTCTTACCTGGAAAAGGCATAGGTTTCTGCACCCAAGGTTCTCTCTCTTTACCATGTTTATTAGCAATAAAATCTTCCTTAGTATACCTAGTGTTCTTAGTGTGTTTTTCAGGTTCTTCCTCAACTTCCTCCTTATCAGGAGACTCATCATTATTATTACCACTCTCAGTTTCAACATCAGAGACAGATATACTATTAGGATCTACAGCAGGTTCAAGTGGTTCCTCAACTTTCTTATGTTTCTTTTTCTTCCTCTTACGAGGACTACCACTATCCTCACCTTTTTGGGAATCCTGCTCTATTCTTTTAGGGTGTCCTTCAGGATATAAAGGATCTCGAGTAGTTATACCACTCCTAGTTTTAATTCCATAAGCATTTTTATTTCCTGAAGCATTAACTAGCATATCCTTTTGTACCTTAGCAAGTTGATCAAGTTGGGTTTGAACCATTTGAAAGTGTTTACAAAGCATTTTAATATCATTAGAAGTTATTTCTACAATATCTTTCAACTCATGGATAGCTCTAGAGTTTTCCAATAAATGATTCTGAACTTGTTTATTAAAATTACCTTGTTTAACAATAAAATTGTCAAGTTCCTCTAAGCATTGATCAGGAGGCTTACCATAAGGAATATCACCTTCATCATAGTGTTGGGGAGAGTGTACCTCAATAGTAGATGAGTGGGGAATTGGCTTACATAATTCTTCTATAGAGGTAGATTCTTCACATCTTCAGCTCTAATACCTTTCTCCCTTAGACACTTTTTAGCTTCTTTCATCACTTCATCATTTAATGCAATAACTCCCCTCTTCTTTGTTGTTGGTGGTGGAACTGGCTCAGGAACAGTTGGTTCAGGAGTAATAGGCTCAGGTGTATTCAACTCAGTTGAAGTCCAATCATCATAATTCTTGCTTATCTTGTTCATTAATTCTTCAGCATCTGTAGGAGTCCTTTTCCTGAAAACACAATCAGCAAAGCTATCTAGGTAGGTCCTAGAATCATCAGTTAATCCATTATAATAAATATCAAGCAACTCATTCTGAGGTAATGGTCATCCAGGATATGCATGAATCAAGGAACAGAATCTTTTCCATGACTCAGGCAATTTCTCTTCTTCTTCCTGTTTAAAATCAAAAAGTCTCTGCAAAGCAGCATGTCTAGCACTGGGAGGAAACTATTTATGGAACAAAGAACCAATCAAGCAATCAGGGCTATCAATGGAACTAGGAGGTAATCTATTAAACCAAGCCCTAGCTTCTCCTTCTAGTGAAAAAGGGAAGATCTTAGCAACAAAGTACTTGCGCATTTTAAAATCATTAGAGAACAAAGCACTAATAGTAGAAAGCTCATTCATATGAGCCACAACACTCTCATTTTCAGTACCACAAAAATTTTCTTTCTCAATAATATCCAGATAAGCCAAATCAAGAGAGAAATCATAATATTTAACTTTAATATCTATGGGAGAGGTGGCAAACTTAGGATCATAAGACTTCTTGGGCATAATAGTACGTCTAGCAATGAGACTCTTCATAGAACTAATATCATGTGTATTTCGGCACTCTTCAAAAAATTCATCAGTGAGCTCAATGTAACCATCATTAATATCAAAACTCTCACTAGACTCAGGTGATCTAACAGGTGTAACAGTGTCTTCACTAGGAGTTTCGGTATTTCCTAGACTAGCCATAGTAGCATCTAGAAAAGGACCTAATGAACCACTCGTATCAAGCATAGTAGAAGTAACATCATGAGTATCAGCGGTTTGATTGACAATAGTAGCAGTGTGTGTAGCATGAGTATGTGGTGGTGGTGTGACAAGCTTACTTATAACAGACGGTGAATCAAGAGCAACAGAGGTGTTTAGGACTATACCTCTTCTTGTGGTGGATGGTAAAATAGGGAACTTTCCATCATGAGACTTCCCCATGATGAAAGGAGTAGCGATGAACAATAATAGATCCAAGTGAACTTACAAATAAAGCTATGCTCCCGACAGCGCCCGGAAAATAGTCTTGATGACCCACAAGTATAGGGGATTGCAAAAGTCTTCATGGTAGTATTTCCCAATTTATTGATTCGACAAGGGGAGCCAAAGAATACTTGCAAGCCTTAACAAGCGAGGTTGTCGATTAATTTGCACCTGGAAATAGTTCTTGCTCACAGAAGTTTATCAGTAGCAACAGTTTGTAGTAGCAACATCAAAGCAACAACAACAGTGAACAGGAGCAATAGTAATAGTAACGGTAACAGTGGGATTCGAGTGCGGTAGGCATAGGGATGGATGGACGGGCGTTGCATGGACGAGTTTAAACATGTAACTTCAAGATCTAGGGCATTGCAGATAAATAATAACAAGCATCCAAGTACTAAACAATCCTAGGCATGTGCTCCAAATATAGTCATACGTGCTCGTAATGAGAACTTTCACAACATCTTCTGTCCAGCTAGCCTGTGGCAGCGGGGCCTCTAGGGAACTACTGGCAATTAAGGTGCTCCTTTTAATAGAGCACCGGAGCAAAGCATTAACATTCCATGAACACATGTGATCCTCACACCACAGCCATCCCCTCCGGTTGTCCCAATTTCTATCACTTTGGGGCCTTTGGATCCGGAAAATGATATGTGTACAAAACTTGCAGATAATATCATAAACAATACTATCATAATGATTCAATAATAAGTTCAGATCTGCGATCATGGCTTTTCGGGCCCTAGTGACAAGCATTAAGCATAACAAGTTGCAACAAAGTCAAATAGCACAAGAGAAACTAGGCACTATGCCCTAACAGATCTTATTCGATTACATGATAGAACTCATCCAATCCCTACCATCCCCAAGCCGACAGCGGGGAATTACTCACTCATGGATGAGGGAAACATCGGTGGTTGATGGAGATGCGTTGGTGATGACGATTGCGATGATCCTCTCCAAATTCCCCGTCCTGGCAGGGTTCCAGAACGGAGTTTCTGGATCCGAATCTTGGTTTCTGGTGGCGGCGGTGGAGCGGAACTCTTTCTGGAAAACTATGGACCCCCCCCCTCTATTTTTAGGTCAGAAGGAAACTTATTGACGCGGAGGAAGGCCGAGAAGCTGCCTGGGGTGGCCAAACCACCCCCAGGCACGGGGTCAGTGGGCCCATGCCTGGGGTGGGTCTAGGCCCACCATGCCTGCTAAAAACAACGTCAGTCCGTGTTAGTTATATCCAAATCACACAAGTTTAGAGGAAAAACAATAGCAAAGTGTTCGATAAAGTAGATACGTTTTGGACGTATCAACTCCTCCCCGCGCTCCCCACGGGTGCTGTGCTACTCGCTGTCCCCGGGATCTATGACGACCTCACCCAGGGCATCCCCGGTCGCGTCACCCGACCACAGCACTTGATGCGAGGATCCGACGGCGGTCGTCCCCACCACTCCTGCTACCGGTCCTTGGACGAGGCAGCCTCGCCCCCCGTGCCCTCTGCCCCCTTCGTCGTGCCACAGCGCTCGTCTGGCCAAGGCCAGGGAGGGATGCACAAGAGTGGAGCCTACATTGCCGTAGTTGGCAGAGCAGCGGACCGCAGCCCGCAACCTGTACCCAGGTACCTCCCACAACACTCCCCTCCCATCTGCCGCTACCCCATCCACTCCTTCTGGCTCTCGGTTCTCTGTGCTCGATGATTCCCCGATCGATCATCTAGCGAAAGTGGTTGCGGATAGTGGCGTGGTCTTCTGTGGTGAGCGGGGATCGAGACTTGAGCAGATTGCGGCGATTAGGGCGAAGGAGATTTATGAGGGCGCCCTCGCTGCTGCCAGGGCCCGTATGTCCTAGGAGCGGGAGGGAAACTCAACATCGATTGGACCTGGGACACCCGCTCCCGGGACTAGGTCGGATGGTTCTCCCTTGCCCTGCCCTCCGGCAGTCGCCTAGGCGACCCCCATAGTGAAGGGAATATGCCCGAGAGGCAATAATAAAGTGGTTATTATTGTATTCCTTGTTTATGATAAATGTTTATTTTACATGCTATAATTGTATTAATCTGAAACATTAATACATGTGTGTTTAATAAACAAAAGGAAGTTCCTATTTATGCCTCTCTTATAAACTAGCTCGTTGATTAACAAGATGATCAAAGTTTCCTGATCATAGACATTGGATGTTGTTAATAACGAGGTCACAACATTAGTGTAATGATGTGATGAACATTCATCCGAAGTATAGCATTACGATCAAAGTCATTGAGTTTATATTGCTATAACAACTTACAGTGATCCTAATCCTTAGACCATGAGATCATGTCAATCACTAACAGGAAGAGTTTCTTGATAACATCAAGCGTCACACCGTGAGGTGATTATAAAGATGGGTTGAACTACTAAAGTGTTATGTTGAGGCCCATGGATCGAGAGTGGAATTTTTCATCCGATGGCGGATAGATATGCTCTGGGCCCTCTCGGTGATATCACATTGATTAGCTTGCAAGCAAGTGATTTGATCACTAGAATGTTATATCACGGGAATGAGAAAAGAGTGCATGTCGATGAGATCAAACTAAGTATGGAGATACCGATGATCGAATCTCGGACATGTAATATATCGCGAAACAAAGGGATTAAGATACTAGCGTAAAGGTTAAGCGATCACAAGAAAGTCATCGTTGAATGTGTGGGAGTCGATGGGTCTCAGATCCGCTTCGATTATTGATCCGAGAGGGTCTCGATCATGTCCGCATTATTCGCGAACCGTAGGGTGACACACTTAAGAGACACCGACATCCAATTGGAGCAAAAGTTTCATGCCGAAAGAATAACAAGCGCATGAATTTATTTCACTGAATCTGAAAGCAGGTTTTGGGGTGCTAGAAAGTGTTTACGCATGTGAAATGAAATACTAGCAAGGGGTTTTATGTGAATGTTTGTTAATTAAAGTAATTAACAAAATTCTGAATAAATAAATAAAAGATTTTTATTTAAATGAGAGCTTGCATTAATTTTGGTGGAAATTTAATGCATGTGAGTGGATTTTTGAGTGGAGGCTTTTTAATGGGAGTGGAGGCTTTTCATTTTGAGTGGGAGCTCCACCCACATGAATGTGGAAGAGGTGGGGGCAGCCCCCATGGCTGGGCTCCATGCCCCTTGGGTGCGCCCCCTCTCCTCCTCTCAACACACACCTCCTCGTGAAGGATCTCTCTCCCCCTCTAGAATTTATCCCCCATGGTCTCGGACTAGCGAGATACATGTTCCCGGTGGCTTTTCGGCAAGAAAGAGTTGTGCTTCCGCTGCATCGCTGGAGCAAGGAGGCGGAGGTTGCTCGGTGCCTCGAACATGTGTGCGAGCACGGATCGTTGTTGTTTTCGGCACTAGGACTTCCTCTCGATCTTGAGATCGGCAAGAGATCTACATCAACCACGAGTTTGGACTCGTTAAGCTTTGTCGGTCTTCAAGGGTATGTTCTCTACGGATATACATCCGCTGTTGTTTGTATCTAGTAGATAGATCTTGGTACTTAGTTGTTCCCATCGTAGGAAATTTTTGTTTTCTATCTTGTGAACCCTCTGAAGTATCGAGCCGGATCTATCGTAGATACTTTTCACGGTAGTACACATATGAGTATGTGGGCGATGATGATCATTTTATTGCTTCTTAGTTGTACTTTGTATATTGGTGGCATAGTGGGATGAAGGCGGACAAACTTTACATGTCCTCACATGAGACTGTTCCACGCTTGACATGCAACTAGTTTTGCATAAGTGGCTAGCGGTGTCTCTCTCCTACTATAGTCAATATCTAATTTGCAACGAGTTATCAACAATTTGGTTATCCTCGTTGTGGTTCATGTTCGTAGGTAAGAACGGTTCTATCTTGAAAGCCCTAAGCCACGTAAAACTTGCAATGGATAAATTAGAGGCGTTTAGTTTAGATTGTTCTTTGGGCTAGTGTTATGATATGGTGATGTTGTAAGTAGAAGTATGAGATGATACTCTTACAACACACATAGCGTGTAAGTTCCATAGACCTTGGCCTTACACATAAAGGTATGATAGAGATCATACCACGGTGCACATGATGTAGATCATATGCGGGAACCATATCATTTCACTGATAAACATGTGATGTTTTGATTGCATCTTATAATGCTTGTTTGGCGTTTTATTAGCATAATAAGATGATCCCTCGTTTAGATATCAAGATAAGAATGTGTTCTTCCTTAAGTATGCACCGACAATGTTTCATCGCTTCAAGGCATCACATGATGATCAGGTGTACTTGAATCCACGAGCATATCTCGGGTGTAAGACAGTTACACACGCGAATACTAAGGTTCTTACTTGGCGAGCCTAGCATGTACAAACATGGCCTCAGAACACGGACCGAAAGGTTAAGCATGAGTCATATAGTAGATATGATGCCCATTTGATGCTCGCCTTTGAAGCTACACCAACTCACGTGATGATCGGACTTGGTGTAGTGGATTTGGTTCATGTAATCACCAAAAGAACACGAGGGATGTCGTTTTTGAGTGGAAGTTCATTTCTAATTTGGATTAGTAGAACTCAATTTATCATAAATTAAATCAAAGTGAATTTGCATAATTTGTTGTAGTCATTGGCATTCGTTCACCACCTTATGCATAGTTGTAATTGAGATAATAGAACTATAAGATTCTGGATATATACTTTCTGATGGTATCGTATTGTGTTGAGTGTCAATCTAAAGTTTAAAGTCCTATTGCAAACTTTCAGCAAACTCTATTTACTCCGTGAAATTTAATAGTTGGTATTAAATCGAGAGTAACAATTCCAGTGTTAGTATCTTAAGTATCATGTTTGCCTCCATGATTATTGATTTAAATATCGAGATTATCTAGGAGCTGAAAGAATTATTTCAGAAACCATCATGTGTGGCAGATATAATAATATCTGAAACAATGTTTTGGTTGCAATATGATAGAGTATAATATATGTTCTCATATTGGATGAGAATTTACGAAGGTTGGAGATGCTAGACATCCTAATCATCCAAAGGGGTTTTGGAAATTAATGTTATACTCACGATTCGCCTTTATAAGCTAAAGTAGCTTGATCATGAAAGTCGTCATGATAAGGGTGAATAGAATATGTATGTAAAATGTTTACTACACTAAAAGATTACTAAAGAATGGATTTTGAAAGAATACCGATCATTTTGATGGTGATCTACTTCAAAGTGCAAGTCCAAAGGTATTATTATTTGAATATACACGCTTTGGACTATGTGTCATGTATATGGCGCCACTATTGATGTTGATAGATTCTTTTAAAAAGGAAAAGGAAATGTTGAAAGAGAATCTATAAAATATATTTGGCAGAAAAGAAAAGATTGGAAATATCCAATTTAGGTATATATATGATATACATGTTATGGTTGTATTCTTTGCTTGTTAGACAATGTGGTTCTTGGGTATTGGATACCGAATTGGTTGGTATGGAATTTCATACGGAACGAAGAAATTCATGAACCACAATGGCCTAAGTAACTAGCAAGAGAATATGTGATGATGTTCATCGAAAACAAACAAACCTTTGTTTGTATTTCTCGTTGACATCAAAGCTTGACTTCAAGATTTGTTTTAATAATTTTATTTAATTACGTATTATGAGAACAAAGGTTGTTCAAATAATTATTGTATTCCATATAAGATGGATGATTTACAAATCTAGTTGGGGAAATCACATCCATAAAACCTAATGCTAAAATGTCGCAAGACAAATGATTGAAAGATCACTTATGAAGTGACGTCGCTGTTTAAATTATATTGGAAAGAAAACATGAAGAATCTCCATATTCATAGATTTTTGGAGTCTTTGATTTGATCAAGTGGCGCTTGTGAGACTTTCCACGTGATAATTAAAACTTTGTTCAAAGGCCAAAGAAGAATGAGCGACTAAATTATTGGAATTTATACATATCGATGTATGTATTCCATTATGTGTAATCGTAAGTGATGAGTTTTAACTTCATATACTTTCTCCGGAAATTTGAGTGAATATTCACCTAATGAGAAAGAAGTATGAAATATTTGAAAAACGTTTCAAAGACTTTCAAGATGAAGTGGAAAATCATTGTAACAAGAAAATAAATGGTTTATGATTTTATCATAAAGGGATTTATTTGAGTTACAAGTGTAACAAGAAAAATAAATGAATTATGATTTTATCATAAAGGGATTTATTTGAGTTGCAAGTTTAGCAAAACACCTAGATTTACATCTCCCGAAACACCATAGGAATATGGAGTGTTTGAGATTTGTAATGAAACCTTGTTTGACATGGTTGGATCAAAGGTGTTATTCATAAAACTGTCATTATGTTTTAAAAAGATTAAAGCTTTAGAGACTACCGCTTTTACACTGAAAAGAGTTCCATCTTGATCCGTTGAAATGACACCATGGAAGTTATGGTTTGGGGTAAAACCCAAGTTGTCATTTCTTAAATTTTGGTATGCTAAACATAAGTAAGATGTTTACAACCGAAGTCGGATGAGCATGTCTTTGTATGTTATTTCGAATAACAATTGGTTATTCCTTCATAACACCAAGGACAAAAGGGTTTGTCGCTTGAAACGTGAAGTTTCTTGGAGAAGGAATTTTTCGTAAAAGTTAAGTGGGAGGACAATAGAACTTTGATAAGGTTAACGAACCTAAGCTATATGTGCTGAGTTGCGCAGCGCCGGAAATCGTTCCGAAGGCTGCCATAATGCTCATAGCTAATGTACCTCAAAGGTTGTGGTCACGAAGATCTAAGTTCCTATTGAACCAAGTAGGTCGGTTAAACAATCAAATGCTAAGATTTGAGAGTAAATCATTATTGTTTGACAATGATGAACCGAATACATACAAAGAAGCGATGATGGGCCCTGACTCCGTCAAATGGCTTGAAGCCATAAAATCCGTGATATTTCCATACACGAGAAATCAAGTTTTGAACTTGGAAGACCCTCCGGAAAGGTGTAAAAACCTATCGGTCGTATTTGGATCTATAAAGAAACATAAATGGATGTTTCACATCTATGAAATAGTCGACATGTCATAAAGTATTTTACGACAATGTTTAAGGAGTTGACTATGACAAGATTTGATCTTTCATAGCGATATTTAGTCTGGACGGATTAAAGTAGCAACCACTACATATAATTTGTTATATGGTAGATGAATAAACAAAAAGAAGTTCTTCTAATAGAATGGTTACCTAGGACGTGTACATGACACGATCCAAAGGGTTTTGTTAAATTCAAAGGATGCTAAAAAGGGCATGCAAACTTCAATGGTTGAAGTAAGCATCGCGGAGTTGGAATCTTCACCATGATGAAAAAGAGTTTTCATCAGGAGGCGATGAAGATGCTTGCATTTGCAAGAAATTAAGTGGGGCCAGAGACATATTTCTAATACATTATGTGGAGGACATCTTGTTGATTAGAAATTATGTAATTTTATTGATGAGAGGTTAAGAATTTCATTTCGATGAAAGACTTAGGCAAAACCCAAATATTTAGCATGAATGTCTATAGTGATAGACTATGGCGCTAATATGGTTGTAAAGCGTACATATATGAGATATTGAAGGAGTTCAATATAGAAACAACAAGAAAGCAGTTCTTTTTGCATGGAAAGGAATTGAATCAACATTCAAGTGTATTGACACTTGATAAGTGAAACAAGATTCAAGTGCTTTGACACTTGATGAGTGAAATCACAAGGATGTTTTGATCAATCATACCATGATATGTACACATCCAGATATGTCCTATGCTCTAAGTGTTATGAGCATATACGAATGAATCATAGAATGATCATTGGGCGATATTAAGGATATTCTTATGATCTTTTGGAAGAACTAAGTACATATTTGTGTAGATGTGACAAACAATTACAAATAGTTCATTGTAAAGCGTTACATTGATACTAGTTTTGTCACAAGATACAAATTAAGTTTATCTCAATTTAAACTATGAGTGGCACAATGAAATGGAAAGGAGTTTTCATGATGGATTTGGATGTATTCCAAAGTTAAGACATTGTGAAGAATACTACAACAAAAGGCTAAGTATATGACGCCATAGTAGCAAAGGAGAATTTGTGTCAAGTAGTTTGTTATCAAACTAAGGTGTGGTTCACAATGGGCTAACACTAAGGATATATTGTATGAAAATAGTATCGACATGTTTTAACCCCAAGGAACTAAAGGTCTCACCGAAAGACCAAATTTATACAATGCCATCTCATTGGAGAATGAGTGATGCATGAAGACACAAAGACATGCAAATACACACGGACCTGAAAGTGTCAGATCAGAAGCTTATGTTAACCACCTTAAACTGAGTATATGGAAAACCGGAAAGCCATAAGTGTTCAATACACAAAGTTTTGAAACTAGATTATTGTCTCTAGTGCAAGTGGGAGGCAGAGGGAATATGCAGAGGCAATAATAAAGTGGTTATTATCGTATTCCTTGTTTATGATAAATGTTTATTTTACATGCTATAATTGTATTAATACTGAAACATTAATACATGTGTTTAATAAACAAAAGGAAGTTCCTAGTTATGCCTCTCTCATAAACTAGCTCGTTGATTAACAAGATGATCAAAGTTACCTGATCATAGACATTGGATGTTGTTAATAACGAGGTCACAAAATTATTGGAATGGTGTGATGAACATTCATCCGAAGTATAGCATTACGATCAAATTCATTGAGTTTATATTGCTATAACATCATACGAAGTGATCCTAATCCTTAGACCATGAGATCATGTCAATCACTAACACCGGAAGAGTATCTTGATAACATCAAACATAACACCGTAACAGGGTGATTATAAATATGGGTTCAGTACTAATAAAGTGTTATGTTGAGGCCCATGGATCGAGAGTGGAATATGTTCATCTCGATGACGGATATATATGCTCTGGGCCCTCTCGGTGATATCACATTGATTAGCTTGCAAGCAAGTGATTTGATCACTAGAATGTTATATCAGGAGAGAAAAAGAGTGCAGTGCATGTAGCGATATCAAACTAAGTATGGAGATACCGATCTCGGACATGTAATATGTAATATATCGCTAAAACAAGGGATTAAGATACTAGCGTAAAGGTTCGATCACAAGAAAGTCATCGTTGAATGTGTGGGAGTCGGTATGGGTCTCAGATCCCGCTCGATTATTGATCTGAGAGGGTTCTCGATCATGTCCGCATTATTCGCGAACCGTAGGTGACACACTTAAGAGACACCGACATCCAATTGGAGCAAAAGTTTCATGCCGAAAAGAATAACAAGCGCGGGAATTTATTTCACTAGATCTTAGAAACGGTTTTCGGGTGAAATTGAGAAAGTGTTTCGCATGTGAAATGAAATACTAGCAGGGGTTTTATGAATGTTTGTTAATTAAAGTAATTAACAAAATTCTGAATAAATAAATAAAAGAGTTTTATTTAAATGAGAGCTTGCATTAATTTTGGTGGAAATTTAATGCATGTGAGTGGATTTTTGAGTGGAGGCTTTTTAATGGGAGTGGAGGCTTTTCATTTTGAGTGGGAGCTCCACCCACATGAATGTGGAAGAGGTGGGGGCAGCCCCCATGGCTGGGCTCCATGCCCCTTGGGTGCGCCTCTCCCTATAAAAGGCCCCCCTCTCCTCCTCTCAACACACACCTCCTCGTGAAGGATCTCTCTCCCCCTCTAGAATTTATCCCCCATGGTCTCGGACTAGCGAGATACATGTTCCCGGTAGCTTTTTGGCAAGAAAGAGTTGTGCTTCCACTGCATCGCTGGAGCAAGGAGGCGGAGGTTGCTCGGTGCCTCGAACGTGTGTGCGAGCACGGATGCGCTGCTGTTTTGCGGCGCTAGGACTTCCTCTCGATCTTGAGATCAGCAAGAGATGGTCTACATCAACCACGAGTTTGGACTCGTTAAGCTTTGTCGGTGTTCAAGGGTATGTTCTCTACGGATATACATCCGCCCGTTGTTTGTATCTAGTAGATAGATCTTGGTACTTAGTTGTTCCCATCGTAGGAAATTTTTTGTTTTCTATGCTGCGAACCCTACACATAGTCTTGGGGTCTCGAGGCGACCGCCTAGGCAGGCGTAAGCCCTAGTCGTGAGGCAAGCCCGCCCCATCCGCGTGGGGACCGAACCCCACAAATAATCCAATGATGTGGCCAGCTATTATCTCGCTCATCTAGAATATCGGGGTTTGGGAGCGTTGGTGGCGGCCGGATCAAGGACTACATGCGCCAGGAAAATGTGGACATTGTGGGCTTTCAAGAGATAATCAAGCAAGACTTCCACCCAACCGAGCTCCAAGGTCTATCCAAGCACAAGTCTGCATGGAATTGGCTCTCTGCATCTAGGCACAGGGGGCATCCTCCTGGGTGTCAAGGAGGATACCTTCATGGTCGACGACATGGATCGTGGGGAATTCTTTGTGAGTATGGCTCTCACCCATAGACGATCTAACCTTCGGTGGGAGGTTATTATTGTCTATGGCCCTGCGGACCATAGCCGATCCTAGGCCTTCCTTGATGAGATAAAGGTTAAAGTTGAGAGCTGTCCCATCCGGTGGTGGTGGATGGTGACTTTAACTTTTCGCTCCCAGATGACAAGAGCTCCTGCGTAGACTGCACGCATGCGGTTGTTCAACGATTGCATCGCTTATCTCTCTCTTAGGGAGATCACGCGAGTGGGTGCCCTTCACCTAGACATACAACAGAGTTGATCACAGGGAGTGTCCTCGACCGCGTTTTGGTCTCCGTTGATTGGGAAGTTGCCTTCCCCTCTCCCTCCGTGCCATCACCGGTAGGATCGGATCACGTCCGCTTCTTTCGACTAGGGGAGCACCCCACGTCTCAACCGCTTCCACTTTGAGAACTTGGCTCCTCTGACCGGGGTTTGTGGAAGCGATGCAGGCTAAATGGCGACATTGCAGATTCTTCCCTAGACGCGTTTCAACGCGGTGTATGTGGCACCTGCGCCAAATTAGCCCGCCAATTTATGCGAGGTTGGGGCTAATCTGGGTGTGTGACTCGAAAGGGCTCTGCTTTGGAGGAGATTCGTGCCTGGACATGACGGCGACTCGGTGGGCCTCTCGGTGACGAGTGGTCCCCGTTATGCCCTAGAGACTTCCTTGTGGAGATTTACAAGGGAGGAGCTGTTTTGGCGGCAGCGTAGTCACTAGAACTGGCTCCTCCAGGGAGACGCGAATACGACCTATTTCCATGCGGTTGCCAATGGGCGCCACAGGAAATGCTCTATCCCTTTCCTTTGGGACAATGGGGTCCTCATTGAGGAGGCGGGAGTGTTGTCTTCACATATCTACGCGTTCTATAAGGCGCACTTCTTGGCAGAACACCACTCCGGGGTTACGTTGGCGGTTGACTTCTGGCCACTTAGGTCGGGGTCACCGCCGACAGAATCTTGAGCTCACGCTCCCATTCCCGGAGGTAGAGCGGGCGGTGAGGGCCATGAAAGCTCCGCCCGGGTCCCGATGGCCTCTGGTTGCTTTCTTCGAGACGTTGGAGGGAACTCCAACCGGTCATCATGCCGATGTTCGAGAATTCTACACGGGACCACAGTGATGGGACGGCTGAACCTTGGCATCATCACCCTGATCCCCAAAGTGATAGGGGCGGACATTCGCCAGTTTAGGCCCATCACAGTCCTCAACGTCATTCAACGGATTTTCTCGAAGGTTGAGCGACTCGCCTTGCCCCGGGAATGGAGCTCCTTACCCATCAATATCAATTTGCCTTCCCCAAAGGCAGATTCATACATGATGGGATCCTCGCCCTCCATGATATTATCCACGAGATCAAGTCCAGAAAGTCGAAAGGCATCTTCTTGAATCTAGACTTCCAGAAGGCCTCTGACCGTAATGCGTCGGGCTTTCTTCGACAAATCCTCATTAGACGGATATTTTACGATCGCTTGATCACCTGGATAATGCAATTCATCACGACCGGGAGTAACGCGATTAACATCAACAGCGAGGTTGGCTCTTACTTCCATCCCTGTTGCGGTGTTAGGCAGGGGGACCCCTTATCCCCCCCTTCTTTTCAACGCGGCGGTGGATGCCCTCGCAAAAATTCTTGATAAAGCAAAGGGGCAGGCCACATTTTCGGCGTCGGGGAGGGCTCACTCGGCTCCGATGTCACGACGACGATGATCATGATTGAGGGCTCAACCCTAGATATTGCGAACCTCAAGTTCCTCCTCTTGTGCTTCCAGGAAATGTCGGGGCTTCGAATTAACTTCGACAAAAGCGAGATTATTGCGCTGAGGTTCTTTCAGGACGAGCACTAGAGGATAGCTGACAATTTCAATTGTCGGCTGTCTTCCTTCCCCATAACTTATCTGGGGATGCCAGTCCGCGACACCAGGATCCTCATCAGGGACCTAGACCCGCTTGTGGACAGGGTGCGCTCAAGGTCCGAACCTTGGTGTGGGAGGTTCACTTCGAAGGGTAGCAAGACTATCCTGATTGACTCCTGCCTGTCCATCTTGCCCATGTACATGATGGGCATGTACCTCCTCCCCGAGGGGGTGCATGGGTCTTTCGACAAAGAGCTCTCTCGGTTCTTCTAGCAAGACCCCCTGGGGCGTCAGAAGTATCACATGGTCAAATGGCCGACATTTGCGCCCCAAAGAGTTTGTGGGCATAGGTATCCTGGCATCGCTCCAGTTCAATAAGGCCTTGTTGCTCTGATGGGTCTGGCGGATCCTGCGGGATGATGGGGGCCTATGGCTCAAGCTCATCAAGGCCAAGTACCTGTGGGGCCGGCCCCTGTTGGACTGTGACCGTTGGGATGGATCCTAGTTCTGGCACTCCATCCAGGAGATCAAGAACGATATCCGTCTTGGCATCACTTTCTCTGTTGGGAATAGGGAGGGAACCTTGTCCTGGCTAGATCCCTGGCTCTGGGAACGCCCCTTACGGGAGGTGTTCCCGCGCCTCTTCGCCATTTTCTCCGACCCATCGCTTCGGGTTTCCGCCGCGGTGCTAGAGGGAACATGGAACATCTCGTTCCGTCACACCTTTGGCCTGGAGGAAGCTGAAGCGTGGGGGAACTTAGGGTGGAGCTCCCGGATACCCTGGCTGACACCCCCGATATTGCGTCTTGGAATCTCACCTCGTCTGGTTCTTTTTCAGTTAGCTCGGCCTATCGGGCCCTCTTTGGTCGCGAGGTCCTCCCATGGACCAAACCTCTCTGGAAGGCCCCTCTCCCACTGAAGACTAAGATCTTTGTGTGGCAGCTGCTTCGCGATAGGCTACCCTCCGGGGTGGAGCTGACTAAGAGACATGGGCCGGGGGACGGGCTGTGTCCATTATGGGATCCCAAACGAGCCCATAATGTTCCTATCCTGCCGGTTTCTTTGGAACTTCACCAGAGATGCGTTGGGTCCGGACTGGGTGGCCCATGATCTCGGTGAATTCCTAGAAACCCAGGCGAACCGGGCTAGAAAAGGCCGGCGCCTTTTCTGGCTAGTGTTCGCCGCGATGTCCTGGTCACTTTGGAACATCCGGAATAAGATGGTTATTGAAAAGATTCTCCGTAGGCGTGCCTCTGACTCGTTTTTTTTACTTTCTGGCCTCTCTGCAGCTCTGGTACCCGTTGTGTAGGCAGCGGGACAAGGCGAGGCTGGACGCGACTCTTGAGCGGCTCTTGGAGGCGGCTCGTCGGCTCCCTCCTAGCCCAGCTTAGCTTGCTCTTTTTTCGGTTTCGGCCCTCGCCTGGCGAGGTGGACTTTTCTTTTCTTGTTGGGCCGTATTGTGCTGTGGCCCAGCATGTGTTGTGTGGTAGATCCTGTACTTTGTTACTCGCTGTAGTCGTTTTCTTTATTTATAAAGCAGGACGAAAGCCTATTTCAAGAGATAATTGTGGTATGCCGTGGTGAGCGGTACGTACTGGCAGTTACCTGACCCTCGTGCCTTTGTAAGGCTACCATCGTGTCCTTGGTAAGCACGTCCTTGTCGTCCTGCAAGCTTGGGGTCACAAGTGCATTAGCATAATCGGTTGTAGGGTCATGTTCCTGCATCTCTTGGATAAAAAAAGGAGCCTTCTTCTTGTATGATGATATCCCTCAGCTCTTTGCAGGAGGGTCCATACACAGGAATGTAGAAAGAATCAAGTTTCGCTTTGTCAATCACAGTATCACACCCTGCCAATAGTACCATACCATCAGAGATCAAATACACAGTGTGTTTATTTATAAATGATAAAATGTTATGCTAGAATATAAAATAATTGAATGTACCTCTAAGGTCATAACACTTAGAATCTGAGCTATGATTTCCCACGGATGAAAGAATTTGGAGGAATTACATAAGAAGGCCTCCCTATAAGGGAAACAACCATCCAGCCTCCAGTTAGATGGATGACGACGGCATCTGATCTGTTCTGTAGCTGCGTGAATCGTCGTCATCCATCATCAATTCACAGATATATCATGCAGTTTTATCGGCATCACTTCATGGTGCCGGAGCTTGTCTGGGCGGCTCAGCGCAGGTGAGGGCTCCGAGCTGGCTCGCTCGAAGACGGAGACAAGATTTGAATTTGAAATTCAACTTAAAGGCCAAATTCAAAAAGATTTGAATGTATTAGAGATGTTTTGCAAAAATAATTTGAACTAGCTGGAGGAGAAGCTGTGACATCCTTTGTTGGATGAAGGGACTATATGATATACTTACATAAATAAACGAAAAGTGGGCAATTTTGATCTATTCTTACAAAGTAAGAGTACATTTGATTCAACCAGACCTAGGGACATGAGAAAATTACAAAAACCATCAAAATTGTGGCTCCGTCTACCAAAACCACCACAATTCAGTTTTGTGACAAAAACCACCAGTACGGAGTAACAGTTGCTCAAAAAACACTAATCACTCCGCTATGGCGCACTAACCGTGATCCTGACAGATGAAGCCCACACTCAGGACGATATAGCATGACTTCTAACGATTGGGGTGGACGGACGTTACACACCGCTATTGCCACATTATTTTTCTTTTTTCCTATTCTGTTCCTTTTCTATTAACCTTCACTTTTCCTCAGATCCAACCGGAGCAGCCATTTTTTCCCGCCCATCCTTGCTCATCGGCACCGCCGTCGCTCGCCTTACCATGCCCTGCATCGGCCAGGGTCGCCCTACCGGGAAGATTTAGGTCGAGGGCCGTGCGCATGCTTCGCCGTCACCCG
Organism: Avena longiglumis; assembly: GCA_030063025.1. Taxonomy (NCBI): domain Eukaryota; kingdom Viridiplantae; phylum Streptophyta; class Magnoliopsida; order Poales; family Poaceae; genus Avena; species Avena longiglumis. The sequence continues at coordinate 67,021,269 of CP125973.1, read as the reverse complement.
GCCCCGTTCCCCACCACCACGACACCCTAAACCTCTACACCACCGACGACAACCGCGGCACCCCAATAGTGACCTCGCGCCTCCCGGCCGAAGTGCCTCGTACGTCCCCTGCATCTGGCGGCGGCCCGCCCCTCCCCGCGTCCTGTGCATCCGGCGGTGGCCTGCCCTATGTAGTGAGAACGTGATCGGCATTTGTTCACGCAGTCGCCCGTGTGCTCCGTGTTCTTATGGCTGTCGCGGACACCGAGTTCAGTGATGTCCATCGTGCTCGCCGGCGGGCGTGGCCCTGCTGGCCGGCCATGTCGACTGAGCTGATGCGTAGGTACAAGCCAGGTGCTCGATAGCATGTCCAAGAGAGAGATGGGGTGAAGTTGTTGAGAGGTGGACCTACGGCTATTTTACGGTCCAACTAAACGGTGTGACTATTTGCTGCTACATCAGCATTAACAGCGGGCCCCACCAGTCATAATCCTGGTTAACATGGCTGAATGAGGCAATCAGTGTTTTTGGAAAAACGGTTACCCAATACCGGTGGTTCTTTGTCACGAAACTGAATTTTGGTGGTTTTTTGTAGATAGAGCCATAATTATGGTTGTTTTTTGTAATTTTCTCAGGGAACATGCACGTCACGTTGGCAATATGTCCGGAGATGTAGCTTCCGGTTTTCTCCATGTACCCTGAAAGATTTGAAATGCCGTGAACTACGTAACCTGTTTTGACTTTTGACATGTGTTTTAGCCCATAGATATGAACTCCTGCATGGGTAAGGACTTGGTAAGTGAGGAAGCCCTGTTTACAAAACTGAAACAGATCTGTGCACATGGCATTTCCATACTAGCCAAGGTTTAGTGACTTTCGTTTTACTCCGTATTGTCAACTCCTCGGTATGAGAAAACAAGGACAACTAGGCCGTACAAAATTGACGATCAACCAGCAGTCGAAATCCAAAACAAGTATAAATTCATTGAGATCGAGTAGCCATTCAGAACACCTATCTTCTTCCCAAATCCCCAACCCCAAGCAATTAGATCGACCGCAGAAAATGACCACTTGTACCAAACATGTGTACCGTCGTGCCATCGTCTGGTCGCTCGTCTTGCTGCTGTCTTGCACCGTGGTGACCAGTGATCGGCAACCACCGCTGATCTCCCGGCTTGCCAAGGACCCCGGCACTTCGTTCTACACCACCACCGTCAAGGCCGACAAGGCGCCGCTCGTCGTCGACCTCGCCGGCTCGCTCGTCTGGTCGACGTGCCCATCCACGCACAGTACCGTCCCATGCGAGTCCGCCACCTGCGCCACGGCCAAAGAGCAGAGCCCGCCTCGCTGCCGGTACGTGGATGGCGGCCGGTTCTGGGAAAACCGTGATCCGGGGTCGCCATGGTGCGCATGCACCGCCCACCCGCTCAACCCGGTCACTGGCGAGTGCTCCACCGGCGACCTCACGAGCCTCCCCATGTCGACAACCACCACCACGGAGCTGCCTTCGGAGGAGTCCTTCGCCATCGTCGGCGCGTGTGCCCCGGGCAGCCTGCTGAGGTCGCTCCCCGCGGGCGCCACCGGCATCGCGGGGTTCTCCCGTGGGCCGCTCTCGCTTCCGTCGCAGCTCGCAGCGCAGCGGCGCTTCGGCAACAGGTTCTCGCTGTGCCTACCCGTCTTCGCGACCTTCGGCGACACGCCAGTGTATCTGCCGATTCCGGACCCGACGCGGGGCGCCATCGACTTCACGACCTCCGGCGTCGCGCACACCCCGCTCCTCACAAGCCCGTCCAGCGCCGGCGGATACTACATCCCTGTGAAAGGCATCTCCGTGTCGTGGCACGGTGCGGACGCCACGGCGCAACTCCCCGCCGGGGCGCTCGACCTCGACGTGCGCACCGGCCGCGGCGGCGTCGTGCTCAGCACTGTCACGCCGTATGCGACCATGCGTCCCGACGTGTTCCACGCCTTCGCCAGGGCCTTCGATGACGCCATTACGAGGGGAAAGATCCCGATGACCACCGTGGAGAGGGTGCCGGCGACGAAGCCGTTCGAGCTTTGCTACAGGGGCGGGTTCCCGAGGCTGAAGCGGCCGTCGAGCTGGGACGTGCCGCGCATCATACTGGAGCTGGGCGATGGCGCCACGATGAACTGGACGGTGAACAACAACAACTACCTGGTGGAAGTGGATGGGGCGATGTGCGTGGGGATCCTGCCCATGGAGACGGGCATGCCGCCGGTGGATGGCCAGCCGGCGATGGTGATCGGCGGGAAGCAGATGGAGAACAACCTGCTGGTGTTCGACCTGGAGAAGCAGCTGCTCGGCTTCAGTGGGCTGCTCGACTTCGCCTTGACTAGTTGCAGCGCCGCCACTTTCTTTAGAAACTGAACACCGCTGCATTACGCAATTACCCAAGTGTACCAGTACTGATCTACACAGTGTCGGTCCATCAGTAGTACTACATACTTATTAGCTAATTTTTTTTAAATAATATATTTTTTTTATTCAATTTTACAAATAATACACGAAATCAAAAAATTATAAATCTAACGGACCGTCGTCCGCTAAAAAGACGAAGGTGGTGGTTCGTCTTTTGAAAAGATGAAGGGGCTGGTTCAACTGTTCAAAAGACGAACGTGGTGACCGAGACAGGTTCATTGTTACCCCGTTCGTCTTTTCAAAAGACGAACCACCACCTTTGTCTTTTCAACGGACGACGGTCCGTTAGATTTACAATTTTTGGATTTCATGTATTATTTATGAAATTGAATAAAAAATATATTATTTAAAAAACTTTGGCTACTTATTACACTTAAATAATCGTGTGGCAGCCTTAGTGCTTGAATAAAAACTCTGAAAAATTCTTCTCTTTAACAAGGCACATCCAAATCCTTACCATCTCTAAGTCGTTAGAGGAGCTTTTAGTCCACCTAATTGCTCATCGTCGCTCAAACATACAATACCCCAGGGATCGAACAATTTGATCCTCGGGTGGCTGACTCTCGCGACGCACGCTGCGGACCCTCTTCTTCTCACCCCTCGTCTATTTTCCATCGCGTAGCATCGCACGCGCCGCCGCCATCGCCCCGACCTCCAGCTACCACGCCCCGCGTCCTGCAGCAACGACCGCCGTGCCCCACCCTCCTGGTATTCCTGCCGGCGGAAATCGCCATGTACCCCACCCCCGTCCGTTCTCCTCTCCTGTTGTGCCCCGCGCCTAACCTTCAACCGGACGTCGCTCCCCTTTCTCCCACCTCCGGCGAGGGACGGTCCTTCGAGGCGACCCACCATGGCTGACGCTCGATGGCGCCCCGCTGCTCCGCCTCCACCCCACACCGGAGACTCCGGCCGTCGGAGATGGAGGCCACCTACATGGCCGCCGCGCCCAGGGCACTCTACTGCTCCTCCTCCACCCCGTCATACATTCATGCAAAGCGGCTGCTACTGGCAGGATAGATGCTACTAGAAGTGGTAGTCGTTGCTACAAGTGAAGGCCGCGATGCTACCCGACCAATGAATATGTTTTGAGATTTTACTAGAGAACGATGCTAAAACTATAGCAATTGTTTTCTATTTCTATTCTTTTTTGCTATAATAGCACAACGTATTTTCTATGATATTTTCGACGAAAGTCCCTAGCAAATTCACAGCCCAACTTTTTTTTGCTACCAAGACACCGGCAATATCTCCGGCGAGATCGTTTTTTGCTACATTAGCATATTTTTTTTGCTACCACCGCTTTGCGGTTCTGCTACAATACTGTAAAGTTTTTTCTACAAGGTCTCTGATAAGGTCTCCCGGCGAAAGTCTCCGGCGAAGTCGGATTTGCTACATTAGCACAATATTATTGCTTCATAGTCTCCGGCGAAACTGCGGCGAGGTCTCCGGCGAGATCTATCTTTTTCAATTTTGCCTCGTGAACGAACCGTTTTTTGCTACATGTAGCAGAAGCGGATAAGTTTGTAGCAAAATCGAGTCAGTTGTAGCAAAAGCGGGATAAAATACCAGTTTTAGGGACACGTGTCGCCTGGAGGTCCTAGGGGATATTAGAGAGTTATCCCGGGATACGCGTAGTACTATATGCACAAATTCCATCAGTAAATAAGTATACATTTAACTTTTGCCTGAAGCCAAACAATTTTAAGTTTGCCCAACTTCACGAAGAAATAGCAATATCTATGACATAAATTAGAATATTATGAAACTACACATCAAGATACATTTAGTGGAATTAATATGGTGTTATAAATGCTATCACTTTATTTCTACGTACGATCAAGTAGTTACACATTTATAAGCCAGAGTTGCACATAATTTCATAGACTAATATAATAAAATTAGATTTTACTATAATATGTCCAACTCTGTATGCATGCCTCATTACTCACATGCACAGTTTAAAGGTACATAGGGCTGACACTACAATGTGATGTATAGAAAATTCGAAGAAAAATTTATAAAGCTAAAATGATAATAACTAGAGAGAAAATGAGTATAAACGAGGGACGAATAGAAGGAAAAGTAGTTTCGTTTGCTCTGCCTAGATCATACCCAATAAGACTCTGCCGTCCTGAACTATTATATGAGTAATCCTCCTTACCAGCACCTTCCTCCCACACTTTCTAACGAGCATGGTATTCGGCCTCCGCGCGCCTCACCCATTTCACGAGCGCTTACGCTACGAAACAACACATCTATAGCATTTGTCCACCTTAAGAAAACTTCGGATATATGATATGCATATAATTCATCATCTTTTAGATTTCACAAGTCATGGTTTGTATTTTTTATGTTAGCTCCCGTTTCATATATTTGACAGTTGATTGAGTTTTTGCAATTAACCTTGTCGTGACCATTTCATGCAAGAACCATATCCTCTGCCATCCTAAGTAATTGATTTATTTTCCATGTTTAGCAGTTCCACTGTCAATGTTTTTGTACTGTTGAAGATTTTATTTAGGATTGACAAAGGTTTATGTACAAATATGGGAAAGAACATAGTTACATACCAACAAGAAAAAATGTCTACCTAAGGCTACAAATTTAGGTTGTAAAATTTTTGCACTTCAAGGAAAACTATGCAAAATTTTATTTGATTCAATTATGTTTTACTAATTAGTTATTAATAAATAAAAAATTCAATATGAACATCTTTTTACCTAATAATAGATTAGAAATTTACAAAAAATAGGAAACGTCCGACCGAGAATGGCTATTTTTAAAAATTGTGTAAAGGTACTTCTGGATGGTGTTACAAGGATTCACTATTTATTATTATAAAACTATATAACTTAAGATGGGATTTCCTATAAGATGGAATAAACATATGGTAATGAAAATACATTAGTATTTTCAATTAGTTTGGACCACTTATTTATATGATAGACGAGCTTATCACCAAATCTAATCAACATAAAATCCTACCTCACTACTTAAAAATGTAAGATACGCTTTTATTGATAAATATAGCATTCTGTCAAATAAAATACCTAATTCATTATTTACATATATTTGGTGTGCTTATATGTCTTCATGTAAAATGTGCAATATTGTTAAGTAGCTCTCTGGAAGGTTTTAGAATGTATTTAAAATCCAAAAATATTATTTAATCTTGACAAAAAAAATTACTAACACAATATTTTGTGTTTTAGTTAGATTTTAATTTATATTAATTCTCAAAATTTGCACGAACCGTAGGGAGACACACTTAAGAATTCGATGTTGTTTAGTAGATATGAAATGTGAGTTGGAGACCGAATGTTTTTAAGAGTCTCGGATTGGATTCAGGACATCACGAGGAGATCCGGAATGGTCCGGAGAATAAGATTCATATAAGGAAAGTCAATTTCCAGGGTTCGGAAATGTTTTCGGTATTTTAACCAAAAGCTTCTAGAATGTTCTAGAAGGTCCACCACCCCGGGGGAGGGGTAATTCGAATGTGCCATACCAATGTGGAATGGTTGCATCATAACCTAGGACACTTGGTTGGGCAATAGTAAGAGAGAAATCAAACTATAGTTTGATTAGATCAAACAATTGTTTGACAAAAAGTTAAATCCTAAATTGAAAGTCAAACCCTAGTGGAGGGAGGAGAGGAAACCTAGAGGAGAGAGATTTCCCTCTCCCTCCCCAATCCGTCGGCAAAGTGGGAATTGGGGAAGGACACGGCCTCTCCTTGCCGCCTCCTCCTACCCATATAAGGAGGGGAGGGGTGCCCCGCCCCTCCACCCCCAAAACCCTAGGCCATCGCCTTGCCCCAAGCCACCGGCACCCTATACCTCCAAGCCGTTGCCACCTATACCCAAGCCACCGGCACCTCCTCCCCTCGGCGCCTACGCCCTAGCCGTCGAGGCCCTCTCTCCTCAACCATACATGCTCCGGCTTAGGCGAAGCCCTGGAGGATCTACTCCTCCACCTCCACCACCACACCGTCGTGCTGTTGGAATCGCGAGGAGATCTATAACCCCCGCTGCCTGCTGGAACAAGGGAGAGGAAGGTCTTCATAGAGTAACGAACGTGTGACCGACTGCGGAAGCGCTGCCAAAACATGGCGCCGAAAGAATCGTCTACATGATCTTGAGATCGGCAAGTGAACAACTACATCAACCACGAGAATCCGATATTGTTAAACATTTTGGATATACGAGGGTTAGTACCCTATAAACTCGTTGCACCGATCTCGTAGATTAGATCTTGGCTTTTGTGTCTTCATGCGATAGAATTTTTTTGTTTTCCATGCTATGAACCCCCATAGTGGTATCAGAGCCATGTCTATGCGTAGATTTGTTGCACGAGTAGAACACAATGGTTTTATGGGCGTTGATGCTTTTGTTGTCGTTTGCTTTTTATGCACTTTGCATCTTGCGGGATGGTGGGATGAAGCGGCCCGGGCTAACCTTACATGTCATCGTACATGAGACTTGCTCCACGCTCAACGTGCAACTTGCATTGCACAAGTGGCTTTGTGAGTGTCCGTCTCTCCCACCATAGTGAAGATTCAATTTACAACGGACACTTGACAATACTTGTATCAACGTTGTGATTCATGTTTGTAAGTTAGAATAGTTCTTATTCGAAAGCCCCAGCCACGTAAAACATGCAAAGAAAATTAGAGGCGTCTAACTTGTTTTTGCAGGGCTTGTGTTGTGATGTGATATGGACATGATTGTGATTATATATGATGTATGCAATGTGTTGGATTTTTTGCCTAATTAGGCCCAGCCCATTTATTATATGCCAATAAATTCCTGAAATCCTAGAGGCCCATTTGGCCCATTCATGCAAGGCAAGAGCTAGACCAAATATTCCACATTTCTAGTTGAGTGGAAGTTGGACCAGCTTATATGGAGAACTCTTCCACCACTTGTACGAGCTTGAGAAGAGAAGACATATACACGCGCGCTCCTTCTCCTCCTCGCTCACCTCACCACGCCACGCCTCGCCTCGTCACGTCATAACACGCGTGCTCCGCGGGTTGCGGGAATCTCACCGAGCCGAGCTTTATTTTGCCACGCATGAATGGTATATGAACAGTTGTACAGAAGCTGAAACATTTTGCTCGAGTAAACTTTTAATACGAGCTAAATGAATATGAACTGAGTGGAGGCTGTCCGGTGGGCTGTCGCCTGTTCGCTCAAATTTTGTCTATTCGTTTCATCTCCTGCGCAGCCTGTCTGCCTTCCCCTCTGTGCCTATATAAGAGAGAGGTCGCGCCTCCTCTCAGAAAGACTGCCACATATCATCGCATACTCTTTTGCTCCTCCAGTTCCAGAGCACTGCGCTACCTAGATCTTCCCCATCCCGTCTTGCGGCGTGCCAATGAGGGATAAACCTCCGAGACCCCATTGCTTGAGTCACTGCGGAGAAGGGCGATAAGGTTTTTGGGGAGCGCTATCAGCGCGACTACTGGCTTCATCACGGACCCCCTCTTGGATAGCGATTGCGTCGACGTCTTCCCCAACGAGGACTTCTTCCCCGACATCAGCACCCTCTTCCTCGACGACATGGGTAACGACGGTGCCAACGCGAACACTGGCGGTTCCTCTACTGCTGCTGCTGCCGTGTATGTTTTCTTTCTCAATCTTGTTCTGATCGCAGTTCAAGATCTATGTCTTGTAGTCTATTTGGTTATCTGTCTTAATATGTTTTCGCTATTTCACATGATTAGTATTTTCTCTATTATTCTAATCATGTTTTATCTAGAGTTTACTATGGGCAATTCGCTTGGTAAATTGCTCTTTTACTCAACACAATTATCCTTATTGTAAGTTGGCAACCGACATGAGCCTTATGGTTGTCTTTAAATTTTGTTTAAGACATGTATGTCTATTCATCAAAGTAGTTGTAATAGTTGATGTTGATGGCAGACAACTATGAAGTGGCGCCATTGACCTTGACGCCACGTCGATAATGATGGAGATAATGTTCTTACTTGGAGATGGAGATCGAAGGCACAAGAAGAAATGCCATATCATATCATATATTATGAATTGCATGTGATGTTAATCCTTTTGTGCATCTTGTATTGCTTATATTGCGACGGTAGCATTATAAGATGATCCCTCTCACTAAATATTAAATAATAAAGTGTTCGTCCTCAGTAGACACTGTTGCTAAGACTCGTCGTTTCGAAGCACCACGTGAGGATCGGGTGTGATAGATTCTACGTGTGCATACAACGAGTGCAAGTCAGATTTGCACATGCGGATACTAAGCTTAACCTTGATGATCCTAGCATATATAAATATGGTCTCGGAACACGAAATACCGAAAGGTAAAGCATGGGTCATATGATAAATAGGTATAATTAAAAAGTGATTAATCATTATACATATAATTCCTAGAGTTTCCTATGTTACTGTATGTCACACCCATACATTTACCATGAGTTCATGCGTGTAGATTCATGCTTTTTCTATGTCCGTGGATTATGCAGAATTGCACTCACTCATATGCATGTTATAGACATTGAAAGTGAATTTATGGTTAAGTGATAGTCGAAGCCAAGAAATGCCGTACCCTAGCTAGAAGAAGGGCAAAACCGGGCGTGGATCCACACAACAAACCTCCGGTTGGGCCACTAGTGCACCCCCCCCTCTAACACCGGTTTGGAGGGCCCTCTAACAGCGGTTGTAGAACCGCTGAGAGGTTCGGTGTTAGGTTTCTTTAACACCGGTTCTTATGTGAACCGGTGTTAAGGTGGCGACGATAGCTAGCGCAGCTCAGGAAACACGAACCGGTGTTAAAGGTTTCTGCATGGCAGAAAATGCCTAAATCTCTGCCTGACAGAGTTACGCCTGCCCGTTGGCATATTTACGCGGCGGGACGGGAGGGGTGAGGGGATCGATCGGGAGTGGTATACACATACATCGTCATCGGTACATACGAGTACATGAATAATTAAGCAACTATTATTATACACAACATCGTCATTGTGTGGTATTCTCCGTAAACGTTGAAGCATCAAGTACAAGACAAACACATTCAAGCATATATACAACGTTTATATTGGTGGATATCTAAAGAGTTCTCCGCCAGACGTGACGACCTCATCAAGTATGAACCCCGCCAATTCCTCTTGAATGGCTCGTATGCGTTCAAATGGTAGGAGTTGGTCCCGCATCCGTTCGATCTGAATATATATGAAGAATGGGATCAATATATATATAAGAATAAAACTCAACACAATTGATGGTAATAAAATAATATTGTGTACTTTGTTTACTTACTCTAAGTTGTTCTAGTGCGGCTTGGCCCGTCGCACATATCGTGTTGCGAATGAACTCGCAAACATAGTACCCACATAAGTTATTGTCGTGTCCCTAATGCGCGCACTTTACGAGAATAGAGAGTTCAATCAAAATAATAATCAATAAAGCATGATATAATAGAATTGGAAGCAGAATCAAAGAGATACGCAGACCTAGCTAGCTAGTATTACTTACATTTTGGTCTACAAATTTTAGTTCTTCTGACCATTCACCCACGGCCCTGCCCGTGAACCTTTTCCAAACCCTGTCTGGCAAAGAAAATGGATAAAGGAGTAATTAATTACTTGTTGTCACGAAATTTGCCGATCTAGTGCGATAATATGATTGAAATTACCTCTGGAGCATCTCTCTAAAGTCTGCCCATATCTCTTTTTCTTTTCGTAACGAGTCCATGACAAGGACTTTTCCTGAGTCGGGTTGAATGACTAGCAGAATAAAGTGGAACCTACGCACGCATAACTCATCATCAGTTACACTTAACATCGAGTAAGCCAAAACAGAATGTGTACAAGAGAGGGTAACAGTACTCACGAGAAGTTCTAAGGCAATAGTATTTCCTTTTTGTTTTGTTGTCTCAGTAAAGACCTTAACAAGTAATCTTCTGTTTGCCCGGGTTTGGTTCTTACCACTTCTTCATGAACTCTATTTAGGTCAACGAACCCAATGTCAAAAGGGCCTCCTTTCATGCATTCCATAACCTTTTTCCTGCATAATAGTATATACATATATGTTGAGCATATATATATATACATGCAATTAATGAAGTGAATAAGATGAGATAGAAATTACAGAAATAGTACTTACACACAATAAAGGCTGATGGCAGCTTTGTCAAGTTCCTTCTGATTGAATAGAAAATGCAAGTCTTAAATGTTGAAGTCGATCTCGTCGTCTCCGCACAAGAAAATATGATCTCTTATATGCGTCGTGATCCATTCTTCCTTTCTCGTCTTGCAGAAATCAAGGTACCACTTATGCAATCTTCGCATCTTTGTTGGTATATTCTTGAGCTCCTCTTTCTGGACGAGATTCTTCCCATACTTCCATGGCTGTATGGGGTTGACATCGCATTTGGGCAAGTTGTCTCCCATGATGTTCAAGTATGCAATGTAAGTCATCCCCGTCTCATTGGCCTTTATTTGTAGCTCTGCCTCGTAATCATTTACAGGAGGAGCGTCCCGTGTGTCGAACACTTGGAGCGGGGCGCATGATTGGTTTTCCTGCTCTCCGAGCATGGGAACTGTTTTCTGGGGTGCCGCACGACTGCTACTTTCAGTCTCCCTATGGCGCCTTGCATCCCCCTTCAAAATCTGGCGCTCGTAGTCTGGCACAAGTGGGGTTTCAGGTTTCAAAAGATTATTGTAAAACTTCTCCACCACCGCCGGATCTATTTCTCCTTTGGCTCGGCCCGTCTAGGTGCAAAGAATTTCTTGACCTCTTCTTCCGAGATCCTATTGGTCTCCTCGTCGCTGCGATTCCACGGTAAAACCGACAATGGCTTGGCGGAAGGCTGCGGGACGTAGTTTTTTGAACTCTTTGGTGTACGGTTTCCTGCGGATTTCTTTGTGGAAGTGCTAGTAATGCTCTTCGTGGCAGTGCTCTTCTGCTTATGCTGAGGAGATGGTTGGCGCGCCGGAGATGGCTGGCGCGCCGGAGATGGCTAAAGCGCCAGAGATGGCACAAGCAGAGATGGCTGAAGCGGCTCGAGACTCAACATGGAGACGGGTGCCAAGTGGCCTCCAATTTGGAAGCACGATGTGTTCCTTCTTCCAAAGAATGGTTGTTTTCCCTGCAAATTTGAGTTGAGTTTCCCCTTCACCTGTAGCATGGTCAAGCTGTGCTTCCTCATATTCCTTCACAACCTCATCCACCCCGACAATGGCATAGCCATCTGGAATCGGTCGGCAGTGGTAAGTTCCAACAGCTACAGGAGGTAAGGCATAGCCGACAACCACCTTAATGGATAAGCCCATTAATCTCACATGCAGCTCAGTGTGTTCGCTCTCCGTGATCTCATCCACGGGGTATCGAGGACCCGCCATTTCAAGCGTGGACTGCATGTTCTCCGTGGAAGCCACGTTGCTTTTCCGCGCAGAGTCTGGGCCGCCGGCAGCTTCCAATGCAGGCTCTTCGTGCCGCTGAGATGGGCTGGTAGCTTGATGGCTTTGTTGTGCATTCACTTGCGCCTGCAGTGCCACAAGTGCATGTTCTATCTATGTCATCCACTCTTTACGCTCTTTTTCTTTTCTGTCACGCCATCTATAAGAGTCGCTCCACTCGGCAAACTCATCCTTCCACGTCATACCCCCTGTGCCTCGTGCATGTCCAGGGTGTTCTTTTTTACCGATGGCGTGTGTGATCTGGTCATTCTCTCTGTCGGGATGTAAGGTCCTGGCGGCTGTTTCCTTGTATGCCGTGATGAGTTCAGTGACGGGTTTGGCAAGGAGTGTTGGGAAGATACACAATCCTGTTTCTGGGTCCAACCTTGCCCCGATTCCATAGAACCAACTCTTTGCACGTAGGTCCCACCCATCTGTCTCGGGTGTGATCCCTCTAGCGCGCAGGGCCTTCTCAACTTCCTCCCACTTAGGCCTCTGAGATATGTAGCCACCTGACCCCGTCCTCTGGTGATATTCCTTCTTCTGGGTATTTAGCATATTGGTTTCTGACCTCTTTTTAGCTATAGCACCTTCCTTATATGCCACAAATTCGGGCCAGTGAGGTCTTATCTTCGCATAATATGCGTCTTCGGAATTTGGAGTCTCGCGAGCTTTGACAAATTTGTTCAATTTTGTCTTCCAGTTGCGTAAAGCGTCAAGCATCTTCTTTAGAGTCCACTCTTTGACCTTTTCCTTTATAACCGGTTTGTTTTCATCCTCCTCTGGCGGAAGGGTGAAATTTACCAACAACGAATTCCAAAGCGTTTCTTTGGATCTTTCATCGACAAAGGTACCGTCGCCCTTCTTTGGCTTATTCCAATATTCAATTATGATTGGGATTTAGTCCCTAACAAGAACAACAGCCTGACGTACAAATTTGTCTGCGGCCTTATTGGGCTCCATCGGCCTGCCATCAACACGGACTACTTCGATCGTGAACTTTGCACGATCTTTCAACCGATGGCTCGCGCCTCGCTTGCTCTTTTTTGTAGAAGAAGATGGTTGCTGGCTGGTCGATCCAGAGGGCTAAAAGAAGAAAGAAGCATTAATTAATACATGTAGAAGAAGATTGTTGGTGGAAGTCAGCAGAGGCTTAATCAATACATATACCTCGCCGGACTTTGTAATCACTAAATTGCGTTCATCGGAGTCTTCATCTTCTCCATGACTACTTGAGCTGCCATCATGTCCCTCCAAGTTCAGATATTGTGAGGTGTCCTCATCGATAATGTTCTCCATTATTTCTTCTTCTTCAAGGTTTCTACTAAGTGGATCCATGGTTTCTAAAACAATAATATTATCTAGAGTAAGAGAGTAAACATTCAAGTGGACTTGGATTCATACACAAATATACATATTATTCATACAAAAATACACAAATGAAATTAAAACCCTAAAGATGCTTGATCATTTTAAACGAGTTCCGAGGGGGTCCAAACCCTAATTCGGAGAAATCCCGGATGCATATGAGAGGGGCTAGCTACAGTGGCTGGCCGGAGGATGCGGCGGCGTTGGAGAGCGACCTAGGGCGCGCGAGGTAGCGTGATGCGGCCTACCTAAAACGGGCGTTGTTCGAAAGAGGAGGCCGAGGCAAGCATTATAGTGGCGGCGCCGCCTTAGTATGGTCACCGGAGCGACGGCAGCGACGGCAAACAACTTAATGTATCAGACAATGTGGAGGGGATATCCCTTTTATAAAGCAGATCAAAATAAGCAAGAAAAACCGCGGAGAACCTAAACTTGCCACCGAAGTCAATGAGCCAAGATCAGGATGAGTCAGAGCTCCACAACGACGCCCCCAAGAGGGTAACGACCAACGAGACCTATGGTAAAGGGTTTTCACCCGGAGCCCTGTGACGAAGAAGGTAGCAGCATCAGCGGACCTAGAGCGGTAATGGTACCCGCAGGCATCACCGCCTTCGCCTGAAAAAACCTCTCTACCGCTCCTTGTCTTCTGCCCTGCCCGTTGTCCCCAAGATAGGCCTCCGGCACATGATTTGGGAGCTGCCGAAGCCAAAACGTCACCAACAGCAAAGCCTCCCGACGCCCTCTCCTCGCCATCCACATGACCGAGGGGAGAAGCCACGACGCTCGCCAAAGAGCTGCCCGCGCATTCCACCTTCTAAGGCCGCCACCAACATCCACGAACTCTAGCCACCACTCCGACGACCAACGACACATCGCATCGCCGAAGAGAGGGACGTCGTGCCATCGTTTCCAGCAGACACCTGCAACCCGAGAAGGACCATGCATACCCCGACATTGCTGGCATACCTCCATGGCCACCACCGGAGCTCTGGTCGAGCTCGTCCGGAGCTCGCACCACCTAGGCCGCCTCAGCCGAGGGAGGCCGCCCCGCATCGCTCGGGCTTGGGCCATCCCCATCGCTCTGGCGCCGCCACGCCTGACACCAAGGACCGTTGCCGCCATCGAAATCGACGGAAGGCGCCACCGCGAGCTCTAGAAACACCGCCGCCTCCATGTGCAAGGTGCTCATCGGGACAGCAACGTAGCGCGAAAGGGAGGAAACAGAGGTGACCAGGAGGTCCGCTAGCTCACCACGAGCACGGCAATGGGGTTCTTGTAGGCGCCGGCATCGTCGTCGGATTCGGTGGCGCGCGCAGTGGCGGTGGAGGTGTTGGCGCGCGCGGGGGCGACGGCGGCTCCGATCGAGTTGGCGGTGGCGGCCGACGCGAGGGCGGCGATGGCGAGGGCTGGACGGCGCCGGCGGCTCTCCTCTCTGTTTTTCTCTATGCGGCTTTCGATCTGGCTCTGGGGAAGAAGGAAAGGGAAAGCCCGCATTTAATATCCCCCCTTTAACACCGGTTCGGGGAATTGTTGTTACAGATTTCTTTAACACCGTTCCAGCATGAACCGATGTTAAAGGGGTCAGCATAAACGAATATGCGCTTCTTTAACATCGGTTCGTGGCTGGAACCGTGTTAAAGGGGGCATTTATTTCTGCATTAAAGGGTGGGGCATTTATAATTCAAAAATAGGATATGAATTTAGAAAATTCATATATTATTCATTTCAAATCAGAAAATATGAATAATATATCATAATTTTCAAAAAATAATATCTATCCATTCATGTAAAAACATTTTATATTTACTTTAGATGAAAATTTTCAAAATGATTAAAACACTTACATATAAATTTTGATTATTCAATTCAAACAAAAATAAATTGTCAAATCCTAAAACTTTGAACATAAGAAATATTAAGCATCTAAAAAGGAATCTAACCCTATTTTATTAGAGAAAATCATATTTTATTTTGTATTAACATTTTTGAATTGATTGGATATTTAAATGCCGCATCTTTTGTATACACTTGAATCTGACAAAGCCTCGCTCAACTTGCGTTGGATTTTTGATAAAATAGCATATTATGAACCTAAAAATGATTTTTATAAAAAATCACGAGCATCGTATCATGTACCTGTAGTTCATATCTGACCCACTTCCTACCAATTCGGCAGGAATTTGTCTTTTTCATAAGAGGTGGACGGAAAGGTTTCAGATCCCCGTGTTGATACATTGTCCATATAAGGTGGTCTAGTTTTTTTGTAAAATGTGGTGGTGGTTTTTTGAATTAGACATTTGGTGGTTGCTTTACAAAACCGTCCGTTTTTTATGCTCGGAAAATGGAAAATGCCTTTTTGGTGCGATAAAAAGGAAAACTTCCTCTTGCAGCATTGTTTTCCATGCCATGATGCACATGTATACACAATATGGCCATATTATCACAAACTATGCCTTGATTCTAGCCCTAACATTGGTCATTTGACGCGAAAGCCAAGAAACCTCGAATGAGATAGGTCATTTTGTGAAGGAGATAGAACTGGAATTAAAATACAGAATGCAACTAATAGTAAGTTACATAAAGCACGACTGGAAATTAAGATACATAAAAGAACTGAAAATTAAGATACATGGCCAGATTAAGTAACAATCGACCGAACTTGTTTCGGAATGTTGGAGTGATTCAGTCATGCTCCTGCCTACACCTGTAATACTCTCCACTGTAGTCATCGTACTCGCCGCTGCCGTCATCGCTGTCGTCGTTGGGGTCGCCGTAATTGAACCTTGAAGGCTGAGTACGCGTGGGCTAGAGTTGAGGGTAGCGTAGACGGGGGTTAGAGTCGGCGACAGTGTCATAGGCCATGACGCTCTGGAGAGTCCGATCAAGGCCAAAGATAGCCGGCCTCATTGAAGTTCGGAGGAGGTGGGCGACACCTCGTGCGGGCTAGCACCATCTCACGCCGATCCACGAAGGCTTCCCAAGTAGGGAAATAGTCGGATGCCATCCGGGATTCCTCCGCTGCTCCGGCGTGAGCTCAAGTAGTAGTGGTTCGTGATGGCCATCCGCGCCACACCTAGAGGGACAGGGGAACTGCACGCCTCCGGCGCAAAGGCATCCACTGACGGGGACATAGTAGCCCGGCGGGCAGGGGTAGTTCGAGGCGCAAAGCACCTCCGCCTCCCTGGGGGTTAGTGCTACGGTGAAAGCCATGGGAAAGAGTGATGAGGTTGCAGATATGAGTCTAGAGATATGCAATGACAATGGAGGCCAACCCTACATATATATAGTGAAGAACTGGCGGGAAAAAATGGCGGGAAGAAAAATGGCGGGAAGAAAAATGGAGGGAAGAAATAGAAGGAAGAAAAATGGCTCATTTAATACATATACTGTTAACAGAAGAAATATGACATTGTTCTAAAAATGGGACGGTTTGAGGGATTTCAGGCTGGGCCAGGCAGCACTAATGATAGGGGTGAGTGTCGATATTATATCGTGCGGTGTGTACCTTGTCCCGGATGGTGTCACCAACCGGGACTAAAGATGAACCTTTAGTCCCGGTTGGAGACACCAACCGGGACAAAACACGAGTCAGCACTAATAATAGGGGTGAGTGTCGACATTATTTCGTAAGTGTCGACACTATGCCGAGCTGCTTGTACTATAAATAGGCATCCTTGTGAGTCCAGTCCTCCAGCCAGTTTGAGGCATCTCCAAGATGGTTTTCGAGAGCAGGGACACCACTACGGCCAGTTTCAGGGAGATGCCGACGGAGCCCAGTCCTCCGGCATCTCCGAGAAACTGGTCATAGAGGCACTCCCTAATATGTGAAATTAGTTAGCTCCCAGGTGTATTGATCTAGTTAGAGAAGTTACAAGCTGCAAGATGGTTTTTGAGAGCAGGGACACCACTACGGCCAGTTTCAGGGAGATGCCGACGGAGCCCAGTCCTCCGACATCTCCAAGAAACTGGTCATAGAGGCACTCCCTAATATGTGACCGCGCGCGTTTGGAGATCAGATCTTAATTTTAAGTACGAATCGAGAGAACTTCTTCTCATAGTCCCGGTCCAGCCACAAAACAAGACTAACACTCAAGACATTTATTAATATTAAAAACTGAGAATACAAAACCGGTCCCCCCTATATATAGTCCCGGTCAATCCACAAACCGCGAAAGATATCCTTCGGTCAAGCCACAAACCGCGAAAGACATGAACTAGAGTTACATAATATGAGCATGAACTTCTTGGCATATGTCCTTCCTTATGATCGCTTCAGACGTAACCATGGAGCATCTTATTTACTTAACGGAATGCTTGGGTCAGTTTTCACTGTGAAGGGCGGAATTTCATCAAACTTATTATAATCTTCTTACATGTCTGTCTTGTCCTCGATTCCCACGATGTTTATTTTCCCTGAAAGAACTATGTGATGCTTTAGCTCATCATATGATGTATTCGTTTGCATATTTTTTTCTTTTTTTTGGTCTGGAGGACATGTACTTCACATAGAAAACCTGAGCCACATCATTGGCTAGGACGAATGGTTTGTCTAAGTTCTTGTCTACCTTCATAAGATTGTTGAGATCCACCGTTGTCATTCCGTACTTCTTTTCTACCTCAACCCCTCCTCCTGTTAGCTTGAACCATTTGCATCGAAACAAGGGGACCTTAAAATTAGGTCCATAGTCAAGTTCCCATATCTCCTCTATGAACCCATAGTACGTGGTCTTTTGCCCATTGTCTTCTGCTGCATCGAAGCGGACACCACTCTTTTGGTTGGTGCTCTTTTTATCTTGGCCTATCGTGTAAAATGTATTCCCATTTATCTCGTACCCTTGGAAAGTACATACAGTCAAAGATGGTGTCCTGCCAACAATTACAACTGATACCCAACAGTGGTGTTATTCGTGAGAAGTCTTTGCATCCAGCCGCCAAAACTCGCCATGTGTTCACTTATAATCCATTCATCAGACTGTCCCGGGTGTTTGAGGCGTATTAAATTCTTGTGTTCATTGATATACGGGACAACCAAGATAGATCTTTGTAAAACCGTGTAGTGTGCTTGATTGAGAGAATGCTCGTCCCTACATATCATTGCTTTACATCCTAGGGTGCCTTTTCCACGCAGTCTCCCCTCATGTCGTGATTCTGGAACACCAATCGCCTTAAGCTCAGGAATAAAATCAACACAGAACTCAATGACCTCCTCTGTTACATAGCCCTTGGAGATGCTTCCTTCTGGCCTAGCACGATTATGAACATATTTCTTTAAGACTCCCATGTACCTCTCAAAGGGGAACATATTATGTAGAAATACAGGACCGTGAATGGCAATCTCTTCTACTAGGTGAACTAGGAGATGCGTAATAATATTGAAGAAGCATGGTGGGAACACCAACTCAAAGCTGACAAGACATTGGGCCACATCTGTTTGTAACCCTGGTAGGCTTTCTGGATCGATTACCTTCTGAGATATTGCATTGAGGAATGCACATAGCTTCACAATGGGTACTCGAACATTTTCAGGTAGAAGCCCCCTCAATGCAATCGGAAGCAATTGTGTCATAATCACGTGGCAGTCATGAGACTTCAGGTTTTGGAATTTTTTCTCTGCCATATTTATTATTCCCTTTATATTCTACGAGAAGCCAGACGGGACCTTGATACGCTTTCAGACATTCAAAAAGATTTCCTTCTCTGCTTTGGTAAGAGTGTAGTCGGTGAGTTAAGTGGCATCATTTACCCTTCTCGCTCGGATGCATAGGCTCTTCAGGGCCTTGACGTTGATGGTCCTGTCTTGCTTCCGGTGTATCTTTTGTCTTCCCATACACTCCTAAAAATTCTAGCAGGTTCACGCAAACATTCTTCGTCACGTGCATCACGTCGATTGAAGAGCGGACCTCTAAGACTTTCCAATAGGGTAGGTCCCAAAATATAGATTGCTTCTTCCACATGGGCGTGTCCGCATCGTCATTCGAACAGATAGACTGCGGGACCTTTTCCAAAGATTACTTCTAGGTCCTTGACCATACCAAATACCTCCTCACCGGTACGGAGGACAGGCTTCCTCCGGGGTTCTGCCAGACGTTTGAAATGCTTGCCTTTCTTTCTTACTGGATGCAGGTTCGGAAGAAATCGGCGATACCCTAGGTACACAACCTTCTTACATTTATCCAAATATACACTTTCAGTCTCATCTAAATAGTGTGTGTATGCATTGTATCCCTTGTTTGTCTGCCCTGAAATATTACTAAGAGCAGGCCAATCATTGATGGTTACGAAAAGCAATGCTCGTAGGTCAAATGGCTCCCCTTTGTGCTCATCCCACATACGTACACCTGGTTTGGCCCACAGCTGTAAAAGTTCTTCAACTAATGGCCTTAGGTACACATCAATGTCGTTTGGGTTGCCTCGGCCTTGGATGATCAACGGCATCATAATGAACTTCCTCTTCATACACAACCAAGGAGAAAGGTTATAGATACATAGAGTCACATGACAGTCTTTGTGACGCAGCTCGCTCACAAAAAGGATTCATGCCATCGTATTTAGACCAAACCTTAAGTTCCTTGCGCCACGTCGAAGTCCGGGTACTCGCCGACTTTTCTCCACTGTGACCCATCACCGGGTGTCTCAACATCACGCCTTTCTTATGGTCTTCCATGTGCCATCGCAACAACTTGGCATGCTCTTTATTTCCGAAGAGACGTTTTAACCGTGGTATTATAGGAGCATACCATATAACCTTGGCAGGAACCTTCTTCCTAGGGGCCTCGCCCTCAACATCGCCAGGGTCGTCTGCTCGATCTTATATCGCAGCGGTGCATACCGGGCATGCATCTAAATTCTCGTACTTCTCACCGCGGTAGAGGATGCAGTCATTAATGCAGACATGTATATTCTGCACGTCTAATCCTAGAGGTCAGACAACCTTCTTTGCTTGGTATGAACTGTCGGACAACTCATTATTTCTTGGAAGAAGATTCTTCATTTTTACCAACAACTTTAAAAATGTACTGTCACACACGCCTTCCGCCTTCCATTGCAGCAAATCCAGTGTGGTACCTAGCTTTTTGTGGCCATCTTCGCAAGTTGGATACAACAATGTTTTGTGATCCTTTAACATCTGATCCAGCTTCTCCTTCTCCTTTTCAGTTTCACATTCTTCCTTTGCATCAGTAATGGCCCGACCAAGATCGTCATCAACGGGCCCATCTGCTGCCTCTTGATCTTCATTATCTACCCCCATTGCAGAATGATCATATTCATGATACATATTATGATAGTTGTCATCATCCTCTTCTTCTTCGTTGTCTTCCATCACAACCCCTTTTTCTCCGTGCTTGGTCCAACAATTATAGCTGGGCATGAAACCGGATCAAAGCAGGTGGGCGTTAATGGTTCTGGTATTTGAGTAGTCTTTCTTGTTCTGACAGTGAACACACGGACAACACATAAAACCATTGTGACAACGGTTTGCATTAGCCACAACGATGAAATTTTGGAGGCCCGTAATGTACTCGGAAGTGCGGCGGTCACCGTACATCCATTGCCGGTTCATCTGCATTAATATATAGTATATATCAAAAATTAATAGGGAGATGACCATTTATATATATAGTACATCAATGACACATGAAAGGATAGTTGCCGACCTCGACCGAGAAGGAAAGAGCAACGAGAGAACTTATTTTGAGCTCTCGGGCATTTCATCGAACACCTCTTGTGCATATGAAAAAAACACAAACTAGCACTCTTCACACCCTCTTGCTAGGCTCCAAAATGAGATAGTGAAAAAATGGAAGAGGAAGGCAAAACCCTAGATTGGTGCGTGCTCCTGGAGTCCCCCTGTTGCCCACCTGCTCCAGTACGTGCGTGCGTGCTCTTCTGGTTTGCGTGTGAGATCTGGTTCCTCCTTGCTCCTCTCGTTTGTATGGATCGGGTCAGGCTGTGTTGATTTTGTGAGGATTTGATCTAGTTTGGGCAGCAAGGGTTGACCAAAAAAAGGAGAGAGAGAAGTTGCTTCCATGTCCTCTTTATCCGTGGGATATGTTGCTGTTGTTGGTTTTATGCGTATTCACATGTGCGGCCTCCGTCTGTGGGGCATTCTCTGTGGCGAGGTCATCTGTCCGCCGCACCCGGTTGCTCCTGTGGCTCCTATACCACCAGCGTCACCTGTTCTTGCAGCTGATGCTTTTAATGTTGATAAGGCTACAGCCACGACTGCTGATGATGCTGCAATGTCTGCTTATGACCGTCAAGTATTTGACTACTCGGATGCTCTTGCCACTTATCATTATGATCTGGCTGCTCATGCTCAGTGGTGTGATGAGGATGCTCGTGCTGCTGCTGCTGTTCTTACTGCCAATGTTCTCCCCCAATTTGCTTCTGAGTTTATGATACTTGGCTTTGTTGCCGAGATGTGGACCTCTCTTCGTTAGCGATATCATCCCTCTGGTGATTCTCTCTACTTGTCTATGGTCCGTCAGGAGCATGCTCTTCAGCAGGGTGACTCCAGTATTGATGAGTTTTACACATAGAGTTCTGCTATCTAGCGTCACCGACTCTCCACTCGCATGCGTGGTACTTGCTCGTGTTGTCAGATCACGCGGTCTGACTTGGAGTTTCAAATAAGATCGATGAGTTCTTATCTCGGCTTCGCCCAGAGTTTGAGCCCCACCAGGATAATTTGTTTGCTCGGGGCTGTGTTCCCCTTTTAGATGTGCTTGTTGAGCTTCATGCTAAGGAGACTCGCCTTCGTGGCGCTGGTTTGCTTGGAGTTCCGACTGTGCTCGCCACTAGAGTTCCTGCTCCGGCGGATGCTATGCCGACTGCTGCGACACCACTGCTACCCACTCTTGGTGGTGGTAGTCGCCCTCCTTCTGTTGGTGGTGGTCGCCCCTTTTCTGGTGGCGGGGGTCGCCCTCCTTCTGGTAGTTCGGGCTGCCCTCGCTCTCGTTAGTTCTGTGGTTACTGTCAGAGGTCTGGCCACCCTGAGTCTGATTGTTTCAAGAAACAGCGTGATATGGAGCGTGCCTCTTCATCTAACTCTTGTGGTCCTCCACCGACACTAGCCACCGTCTTCCTGATCCACCAGGATATTGTGCATCTAAAGCGTCTGCTTGGTGCTTCTGGCTCTTCCTTGTCAGGTGTTGCAGGCTCTATGACTGGTTCTCCAAGCGTTTAGCGACCACCGTCTCCATCTACATGGTCAGGTACATCCCCATGGGTTTTGGATTCTGGAGCTTCTTTCCATATGTCTTATGACTCTTCTGCCTTGTCATCTCTTTGTCTTGTCGGTTCTGCTGTTCATATTCAAACCGCTGATGGCACCTCTCTTCATGTTGCTAGTCGAGGCACTCTTTCCACTCCTTGCTTTTCTGTCCCTGGTGTTTCTCATGTTCCGCGTCTTACCATGAATCTTTTTTCCGCTCCTCAACTTACTGATTCTGGTTGTCGTGTTATTCTTGACGCTGATTCTTGCTTTGTCTAGGATCGTCGCACGAAGGTTCTGTAGGGGTTCATAGCATGGAAAACAAAAAAATTCTACCGCATGCACATAAACACGCCGAGATCTATCTACTAGATTGTAGCAACAAGTCGATTAGAGTACTCATCCTCGAAGTTTCGAAAGCGGTTAATGAGAGCAGATTCTCATGGGTGATGTAGTCGTACACTTGCCGATCTCAAGATCGCGTAGACGATCCTTCCGGCGCAGATTCGCAGCGCTTCCGATCGGTCACACGTTAAATTTTCGATGAAGACCTTCCTCTCCCTTGTTCCAGCAGGCAGCGAAGGTTGTAGTTCTCCCCTCGCGATTCCGACAGCACGACGGTGTGGTGTCGGAAGTAGAGGAAAGATACCGCAGGGCTTCGCCTAAGCCGGTGCGGGTTATGGTGGATCTAGGGTTTCCGGCGATCACTTGGGTCAGCCCCTCCCCTCTATTTATGAGAGGGAGAGCAGCTTGGGAGAGGGGAGTTTGAATCCTTCCCCAAACCCAAGTTGGATAGAAGGAAGGACTCTTTCCTTCTTCCACTAGGAAACTATTGTTCCAGTTTGACATTTCAAACCTCCCTTTTGACTTTCAATTTAGAGTTTTATTTCTCTCTCGCAAATGCCCAACCAAGTGACCTAGGACATGATCCAATCATTCCACTTAACCATGACACATTCATGAACCATTCCCCTTCTGGTCGGTGAACCTTCTAGACCCTTCTAGAACCTCTCTGATGAAAACATCGAAATCATTCCCGAACTCCGGAATCGGACTTTCCTTATATGAATCTTATTTTCCGGACCATTCCGGGTCTCCTTGTGATATCCCGGATCCCATCCGAGACTCCGAACAACATTTGGTTTCCCTACTTACATTCCATATCTACTAAAACAACATCGAATCCTTAAGTGTGTCTCCCTACGGTTCGTGAATTATGCGGACATGATCGAGACACTTCTCCGATCAATAACCAATAGAGGAATCTGGAAATCCATATGGCTCCAACATATTTATACGATTACTTTGTGATCGAATGAACCACTTACATACGATACCAATTTCCCTTTGGCACATGATAGTTTACTTATCCGAGGTTTTGATCGTCGGTATCTCTGCATACCTAGTTCAACCTCGTTACTGATAAGTACTCTTTTCTCGTTCCCGTGATATGTGATCCCTTGTGAGCCAGTCACATGCTTGCAAGCCAATTGGATGACATTCCACCGAGAGGGCCCAGAGTATATCTATCCGTCATATGGATGGACAAATCCCACTCTTGATCCATGTGCCTCAACACATACTTTCCGAACACTCAATGCCACCTTTATAGCCACCCAGTTACGGTGTGGTGTTTGATGTCATCAAAGCATCCTTCCGGTGATGGTGATTAACATGATCTCATGGTCGAAGGATTTAGGTTACTATGTATTAGAAAGCTTATAGCAAGTGAACTATTTGAATGACTTGATCTTATGCTACGCTTAACTATAGGAGTATGTCCACCACATCATTCTCCTAATGATATGATCTTGTTGTTAATAACATCTCAATTTTCATGATCAGGAAACCATGATCATATACTAACCAACAAGCTAATTTAACAAGAGGCTTTACTAGGGACTCTTACATGTTTACAAATCACACAAGTACTAATGTTTCCGGTTAATACAATTATAGCATGGTATGTAAACATTTATCATAAGCATGAAGATATGATAATAACCACTTTATTATTACCTCTTGGGCATATCTCCAACAGTCTCCCACTTGTACTAGAGTCAATAATCTAGTTTCAAATCTTTGTGTATTTAACACCTATGGCTTTCCGGTGTTGTATGTACACGATTGCAAGTGGTCAACTAATCTTCGGATCCGACACTTACAATTCCGTGTGTAATTGCATGTCTTCGCGTCTCTACGCATCACTCATTCTCTAATGAGATGGATTTGTATAAATTTGGTCATTTGGTGAGACCTTTAGTTCCTTGGGGTTTAAAACATGTTGATAATATTGCCGTACAATATATCTTCATAGTACTATCCCGCTGTGAACTACACCTAGTTTGATAACAAACTACTTGACACAAATGCCCTCTTTTGTTGTTATAATAGCAGTCATATACTTAGCCTTTTGTTGTAGTATCTGTCACAATGTCTTAACTTTGGACCTCATTCAAATCCATTATGGAACTTACTTTCCATTATATTGTGCCACCCTTAGTTTTAGATTGAGATAAACTTAATTTGTACTTTGTGACAAAACTAGTATCAATGTAGTACTTTTACAGTGAACTAATCATCTATTTGTCACTTCTACAAAATAATATATTCTTAGTTCTTCCAAAAGATCATAAGGATATCCTTACTATCGTCCAATGATCATCTTATGAATCATTCTGGTATATGTTCATAAAATTTAGAGTATAGGACATATCTGGATGTGTACATATCATAGTTTGATTGATAAACTCTCTTTGTGATTTCAGTCACCAAGTATCAATCTATACTTGAATCTTTGTTTCACTTACCAAGTGTCGATACACTTGAATTTCGATTTAATCCTTTCTATGTGGCAAGAACCTTTCTTGTCATTTCCATATTGAACTCATTCAATATGTCATCTATGTACATTTGGCACAACCATATTAGTGTCTCAATCTATCTATATAGATATTGATGCCAAATATTCAGGTTTTGCCTAAATATTTCATTGAGATGAAATTCTTAACATGTGTTAATAAAAGATACATCATTTCCAATCAACAACATGTCTTCCACATAATGTATTAGAAATATGTCTTAGCGGTCCCACTTAATTTCTTGAAAATACAAGCATCTTCATCGTCTCTGATGAATTTAAACTCTTTTAACAGTTTTATGATGGTTAATATTCCAACTCCACGATGCTTACTTCAACCATTAAAGTTTGCATACATTTTTAGCATCACTTGAATTAACAAAACCCTTTGGACAGTGTTATGCACACGTCTTAGGTAACAATTCTATTAGAGGAACTTGTTTTGTTTATTCAACTACCACATAACAAAATTATATGTAGTGGTTGCTACATTAATCCTTCTAGACTAAATATCGCTACGAAAGATCAAATCTTGTCATAGTCAACTGCTTGAACATTGACGTGAACTCTTTCCCAACATGTCGACTATTTCATAGATGTGAAACATCCATGTCTATTTCTTTATAGATCTAAACACGACTGTAAGGTCTTACACCTTTCTCGAGGGTCTTTCAAGTTCAAAGCTTGATTTCTCGTGTATGGAACTTCACGGATGTTATGGCTTCAAGCTATTTGACGGAGTCAGGGCCCATCATCGCTTCTTTGCATGTAGTCCGTTCATTATTGTCAAATAATGATTCAACCCTCAAATCTTGGTATTTAATTGTTTGCCCGACCTACTTGGTTCAATAGGAACTTTGAACTCCGTGAACACAACCTTTGAGGTACGTGAGCCACGAGCATTGTTGCTGCCTCTAGAATGCTTTCCGGTGTTGTGCAACTCAGCACATATAGCTAAGGTTCTTTTAACCTTATCAAAGTTCTATTGTCCTCCCACTTAACTATTCACGGAAAATTCCTTCTCAAAGAAACTTGACGTTCTAAGAGACAAACACTTTTGTCTTTGGTGTTATGGAGGATGACTTAACGATTATTCAAAATAACATACAAAGACATGTCCATCCGACTTTGGTTGCAAACATCTACTTATGCATATCTAACCAATGTTTAAGAAAGGATAACTTGGGTTTTATCCCAAACCATAACTTTATATGGTGTCATTTCAACGGATCATGATGGAGCTCTTTTTAGTGAAAAAGCGGCAGTCTCTAAAGCTTTTAATCTTTAAAATATAATGGTAGTTTTATGAATTACACCTTTGATCTTACCATGTCAAACAAGGTTTCATTGCATATCTCGATTATTTCATACTCGTATGGTGTTTTGGGAAACGCAAATCCATGGAACGATTCCTCAAATCTTAGGTGTTATGCTAAAGTTGTAACTCAAATATCTTCCTTTATGATCCTATCATAAATTCTTTATTTTCTTGTTACATTGATTTTGCACTTCATCTTGAAAGTCTTTGAACTTTTCAAATGTTTCACACTTCATCCTTATTAAGTAAATATTCATATATTCACTCAAATTTTCGGAGAAAGCATATGAAGTTGAAATCCATCGCTCTTGACTACACATAATGGACTTCATACAACAATATGTACAAGTTCCAATAAGCTAGTAATATGTTCCCTTTGGCCTATGAACAGAGTTTTAATTATCTCTAGGAAAGTTTCACAAGCGTCATTTGATCAAAATCAAAATACTCCAAAATTCCATCCACATGGAGTTTCTTCATGTTTTCTTTCCAATATAATTTAAACGACGATGTCACTTCCTATGTGATCTTTCTTATCAATTGTCTTTCGACATTTTTAGCAATAGTTTTATGGATGTGATTTCTCCAACACGAATCATCCATATTTTATGGATTACGGCAATTATTTGACCAACCCTTTTGTTCTCATAATACCTGATAAAACAAATATTGAAGGAAAGCTTTGATTTCAACGAGCAACACTGTAACATCCCAGCATTAGAGCTTAGAAATAAGCTGAACACAGATGTGTGCATTGCATTCATGCATAGAAAATCCGAATAATTTTCGCGCTTTTAAATAAAAACTTGTCAAAGTGATTGAAGCTTATATTAACCTGATGGAATTGAAGTAGATCATCAAGTTGACTGCGATAAGTTTCAATATGACCTTTGCTAAAACCTTATTTTGGGTAAACATGATTTGATCTAAGAGTAGATCAAATGTAATAAAATTAAACCCTAATACATTATTTAGTGACTTTCATTTGATCCTTAGGTGATCATATCATAGTATTCATTATGATCACTCATGAATATCAAATTATAAATATAACACAAATAATAAGAATGTAACAACTATATCTTAATCTCATCTATTATACCATGAGTATCATGGAAATACCTAACTTTAACTCTCTAGTGAGATTGAGTAGGAAAGAAACCTAAGTTAAGATCATTCACCATATATCTTTCTTTCCATATCAATCTTTATCATCTCTATTGAATCCTGTCCTTATATTTGTTGTTCATCAATATTGAGAAATCAACTATTGATTCACCAATTATTAACCTATCAATTCTTGACCTATCAACTCTTGTACTCATTATAGCATTCACTTAAGGCTTATACAGAAAGAAGTCAGAAGAGGTAAATAGTGATGCTAGTTTTAGATGTTATCTATAGGATGGGAGTGATTGGAAGAAATCAAATCAATATGGTAGCTATGAGTTATTTATTCCTTATTCTTCGTTGTAATAAATTTCTTTCTCTCTCTTTAACCTAGAGTGTTCTCTAGATCTTGTGTAAAGAGTTGAGTTGTAACCTATAGTCATGTCTTGGACCTCCTATGTTTCTGTTGTACTACTCTGAGGGATGTAATACTAGTGAACGGTGTTTCATTGGTGTTATGTCAACGACTATAGTGTACTACATCATGCAGTGGTATGCTGGGTCACCGCAAACACAATAACCCTTTATTTGTTCTCGATGCACTTCATCACATATTCTTTTGCTGGTTACTTAGGCCATTGCAGTTCATGAATTGTGTTGTTTGGTATGACGATTCACACCAACAAATTCAGTATCTAATACTTAAGAACCACATTATTTAACAAGCAAAGAATACAAACATAACACATATATCTCTATATATCTAAGCGGAACAATTCTGGTCTTTTATTTTCTGCCATATATTTATGAGATTCTCTTTCAGTATTTCCTTTTCTGTTTGAAAGAATCTATCAACATCAATAGTGGAGCCATACACATGACACATAGTCCAAAGCATGTATAGTTAAATACCAATGTCTTTGGACTTGCACTTTGAAGTAGATCACCATCATCAAATGTTTGGTGTTCTTTCAAATTCCATTCTTTAGTAATCTCTTGGTGTAGTAAATATTTTACCTACATCAAATATTCATCCTTATCATGGAATTATTCATGATCAAGATGTTTTAGCTTATAACGGTGAATCGCAAGTATAATGTTTCTCTCCAAAACCTTTTGGAGGATTAGGTCGACTGGTGTCTCCAACCTTTTTCAAATTCCCATCAAATATGAGAACATAAACTTTGCCATATTGTACTCTATCATGTTTTAATCAAAACATCGTTTCAGATATTGCAATATCTTCCACATATAATGTTCCTAGATAACCTTAATATTAAAACAATCTTTTGAATATCAGGAATCATGGAGATAAACATGATACTTATTTACTAACACTGGAATTGTTACTCTTGATTTAATACTAATTATTAAACTTCATAGAGTAATCGAAACTTACTGAAAGTTTGTAATAGGACTTTTAAACTTTAGATTAACACTTCAAAACAATACGATACCAGTTTGTAAAGTAACTAAACAGAATTCTATAGTTCTATTATATCAATTATAACTAAGCGCAAGGTGGTAAACTGATGCCAATGGCTACAACAACTATGCAAATTCACTTTGATTTAATTTATGATAAATAGTGTTCAACTTTTAATCATATTGCTGTTGAACTCCCACTCAAAACAATAGCCCTCACATTGTTTTAGTGATCACACGAACCAAATCCACCACATCAAAACGGATCATCACGAGAGATGATGTAGCTTCAATGGCGAACAATCAACATGTTCATCATCTACTATATGACTCATGCTTTACCTTTTGGTGATCCGTGTTCCGAGACCATGTCTGTACATGCTAGGCTCGTCAAGGTCAAACCTTAGCTTCCGCATGAGCAAATCTGGCTTGCTCCCATTGTATACACTCGCAGAATCTAACACACCCGATCATCACGTGGTGCTTAGAAACAACAAGCTTTAGGAACAACACTTTATAACTTGAAATTTTGTGAGAGGGATCATCTTATAACGCTACCATCATGAACTAAGCAATACAAGATGCATAAAAGGATTAACATCACATGCAATTCATAATATGTGTTATGATATGGCCTTTCTTATTGTGCTTTGATCTCCATGATCTAATATGTGATCAATCACGAACATGATCTCCATCATCACCGGCATGGCGTCAAGGTCAATGGCGCCGCTTCATGGTTGTCGTCCACCAGCATCAACTATTACAACTACTTTGAATAATAGACACACAGGTCTTAACGAAATTAAAAGACAATCATATGGCTCCTGCCGGTTGCCAACTTACAATAAGGAACATTGCATACATCATATATAATCACAATCATGGCCGTATCACATCACAGCACACCCCTGCAAAACAAAGTTAGACGCCTCTAATTTTCTTTGCATGTTTTATGTGGTTTGGGGCTTTCAATAAGTGTCGTTCTAACTTACGAACAAAAACTGCAACGTTGATACTAGTATTGTCAATTACCCGTTGTAAATTGAATCTTCACTATGTTGAGAGAAACAGGCACCCACAAAGCCACTTATGCAATACAAGTTGCATGTCAAGCGTGGAGCAAGTCTCATGAATGATGTCATGTAAGGTTAGCCCGGCCCGCTTCATCCCACCATCCCGCAAGATGCAAAGTACACAAGAAGCAATCGACAACAAAAGCATCAACGCCCACAATGACCATTGTGCTCTATTCGTGCAACAGATCTACATATAGACACGACTTTGATACCACTGTAGGGGTTCGTAGCATGAAAAACAAAAAAATTCTACCGCATGCACATAAACAAGCCAAGATATATCTACTAGATTGTAGCAACGATTCGATTAGAGTACTAACCCTCGAAGATTCCAAAGCGGTTAACGAGAGTAGATTCTCGTGGGTGATGTAGTCGTACACTTGCCAATCTCAAGATCGCGTAGACGATCCTTCCGGTGTGCCTTTCGGCAGCGCTTCATGATCGGTCACGTTCGGATTTTCGATGAATACCTTCCTCTCCCTTGTTCCAAGAGCGTGAGGTTTTAGTTCTCCCTCGCGATTCGGCAAAGACGGCGTGGTGTCAAGTAGAGAAATATCCCGCAGGCTTCGCTAAGCGGTGCGGGTTATGGTGGATCTAGGGTTTCGGCGATCTAGGTTTAGAGGGGAGAGGAGGAGGAGGTCGGGCGTCTAGGCGGCGGCGTGGCGGCGTTGTCTTGGCAACCAGCAGTGGTGCTAGAGAAGCGGCGAAGGCAGAGCGGCTTGGAGGTGGGGAGGGCTGGTTGTGATCTCTTGGGGCAGCCCCTCCCCACTATTTATGAGAGGGAGGGCAGCTTGGGAGAGCGGAGTTTGAATCTTTCCCCAAACCCAACTTGGAGAGAAGGAAGGACTCTTTCCTTCTTCCACTAGGAAACTATTGTTCCAGTTTGACTTTTCAAACCTCCCTTTTGACTTTCAATTTGCCCAACTAAGTTACCTAGGACATGATTCGATCATTCCACTTAACCATGACACATTCATGAACCATTCCCCTTCCGGTCCGGTGAACCTTATAGACCCTTCTAGAACCTCTCCGATGAAGACATCAGAATCATTCCCGAACTCTGGAATCGGACTTTCCTTATATGAATCATATTATCCGGACCATTCTGGATCTCCTCGTGATATCCTAGATCCCATCCGAGAATCCGAACAACATTCGGTTTCCCTACTTACATTCCGTATCTACTAGACAACATCGAATCCTTAAGTGTGTCTCCCTACGGTTCATGAATTATGCGGACATGACCGAGACACTTCTCCGATCAATAACCAATATAGGAATATGTAAATTCATATGGCTCCCACATATTTGTACGATTACTTTGCGATCGAATGAACCACTTACATATGATACCAATTTCCCTTTGTCTCGCGATAGTTTACTTATCAGAGGTTTGATCGTCGGTATCTCTACATACCTAGTTCAACCTCGTTACTGATAAGTACTCTTTTCTCGTTCCCATGATATGTGATCCCTTGTGAGCCAGTCACATGCTTGCAAGACAATTGGATGACATTACATCGAGAGAGCCCAAAGTATATCTATCTGTCATATGGATGGACAAATCCCACTCTTGATCCATGTGCCTCAACACATACTTTCCGAACACTCAATGCCACCTTTATAGCCACCAGTTATGGTGTATTGTTTGATGTCATCAAAGCATCCTTCCGGTGATGGTGATTAACATGATCTCATGGTCGAAGGATTTAGGTTACTATGTATTAGAAAGCTTATAGAAAGTGAACTATTTGAATGACTTGATCTTATGCTACGCTTAACTATAGGAGTATGTCCACCACATCATTCTCCTAATGATATGATATTGTTGTTAATAACATCTCAATGTTCATGATCAAGAAACCATGATCATATTTTAACCAACAAGCTAGTTTAACAAGAGGCTTTACTAGGGACTCTTACATGTTTACAAATCGCACAAGTACTAATGTTTCCGGTTAATACAATTATAGCATGGTATGTAAACATTTATCATAATCATAAAGATATGATAATAACCACTTTATTATTGCCTCTTGGGCATATATCCAACGGGTCTTGGTTGGGGCTGGCCCTCGGCGCCATGATTCTCAGGGTCTTTGGGAGCTTGACCGGCTTCGTGTCCCCTCTACTTCCACCTGCTGTCGTGCTCTTGCTGCTTCCACTTCCGCATCTTTTCAATAATGGCATCACCGTCTCGGTCATCTATGTGGTTCTCGTTTGTCATCTTTAGTTCACCGAGGTCTTCTAGGGCATGTCTCAGGAGATGTCTCTTTATCGTGTCAGGGTTGTAGACTTGGCAATCAGATTCAGTTACCTTATCCTACTAGTGAGTCGGTGTCTCAGCGCCCCTTTGACTTAATTCATTCTGATGTATGGGGTCCTGCTCCTTTTGCTTCGAAGGGGGGTCATCGCTACTATGTTATTTTTATTGATGACTTTTCTCTTTACACTTGGCTTTACTTTATGACTTCTTGCAGTGAGGTTCTCTCTATCTATAAACGTTTGGCTGCCATGGTTCACACCCAGTTCTCCACTCATATTCATGTTTTTCATGCTGATTCGGCTGGTGAGTACATTTCCCAAATATTGCGTGGTTTTCTTGCCGAGCAGGGAACTCTTGCCAAATTCTCTTGCCCTGGTGCTCATGCCAAGAATGGCGCTGCTAAACGCAAACATCGTCACCTTCTTGAGACAACTCGTGAGATAATGATCGCTGCCTCTCTTCCGCCCCATTTCTTGGCTGAGGATGTCTCCACCTATGCCTATCTCATCAACATTCAGCCATCGGCTTCCTTACATGGTGGTATTCCTCAAGAGCGTTTTTCTGACTGTTCTCCTGATTATTCTGTGCTTCGGTTGTTTGGGTGTGTTTGTTATGTCCTTATTGCTCCTCGCGAACGCACCAAACTCACTGCTCAGTCCGTTGAGTGTGTTTTTCTCGGATATAGTGATGAGCATAAGGGTTATCGGTGTTGGGATCCTCTTGCTCGTCGGATGCACATTTATCGGGATGTGACCTTCGATGAGTCTCGTCCTTTCTATCCACGACCATCTTCCTCGAGTTTCTTTGTGGAGGACATCTCTTTTCTCGCCTTCCCTGGTACGCCACTCCCTGTGCCTCAAGTTCCTACTCCTCCGACTCCCATTGCTTCTAATTCTACATGTTCTTCCCCTACAGCTTCTTCTCCCTCATCTCCCGATTCTCCACCTTCCTCCCTGATATCCACCATGTCTTCACCTTCTCTAGTGTTTCCGTCTCATTCATCTTTTCCTTTCAACTATTCTTGTCGTCCACGAGTTCTAGATGATTATACTGCTGGGCCATCAACCTTTGATGTGTCGTCTGC
Organism: Avena longiglumis; assembly: GCA_030063025.1. NCBI lineage: Eukaryota > Viridiplantae > Streptophyta > Magnoliopsida > Poales > Poaceae > Avena > Avena longiglumis. The sequence continues at coordinate 66,987,696 of CP125973.1, read as the reverse complement.
CTCCTCTCAGCCGACTTATGATCTTTGTGCTTGGCCTCGTCCCCCACCTGATCGCTATTCTCCTGACCATTTTGGCCTCTCTGCTGTCCTTGAGTCGACCTCTTAACGAGATGCAGTTGCCCACCCCGAGTGGCAACTTGTGATGGCCGAGGAGATTGCTGCGCTTGAGCGCACTGGCACGTGGGATTTGGTTTCTCCCCCTCCCCATTTCTGTCCCATCACGTGCAAGTGGCTCTATAAGGTTAAGACTCGCCCCGACGGTTCTCTTGAGCGCTATAAAGCGCGTCTTGTGGCTCGTGGCTTTTAGCAGGAGCAGGGCCGTGACTATGATGAGACTTTTGCCCCTGTGGCTCACATGACCACTGTTCGCACTCTTCTCGTCATGGCCTCTGTTTGCCACTGGTTTGTATCTCGGCATGATGTGAAGAATGATTTCCTCAATGGAGAGCTGCGTGAGGAGGTTTATATACAGCCACCTCCTAGGTAATCTGTCCCTGACGGCATGGTTTGTCGTCTTCGGTGCTCTCTCTATGGCCTTAAGCAAGCCCATCGCGCCTGGTTTGAGTGTTTCGCCTTCGTGGTCACTGCTGCGGGTCTCTCACCCAACGCCCATGACCCTGCTTTGTTTGTCCACACTTCTCCTCGTGGCCGGATGATACGTCGGAAACGTATCTATAATGTTTGATGTTCCATGCTTGTTTAGTATCTACTTTGCTTTGCTTTGTCCACACGTTGAGGTGTTTTTCATATGTTTTCTGGTACTAATGTATTAACAAGTTGCCACAGTGCCAGTTGCCTATTTTCTTCTGTTTTTGGCTCCAGAAAGGCAGAAAATCAATATTCTTGGAATTGGACGGGACAATCAAAAGCCAAAGTCAATATTTTACCGTGGGGAACACGAAGCCGGAATACGAGACCGAGGAGACTCACCAGGAGGCCACACCCCCTTGCCGCGCGGGTGGGCCCACCCCGTGCCTAGGGGGTGCAGCCGCCCTGGTGGCCCCCCTGCCTCGCCTCTTCGCGTATAAAAGCCCCCCGATGCCTAAACCCTAAGCACTCGGTCAATATTCCACGAAACCGCCTATAGCCGCCGCCACCATCGTCCCTAGATCGGGGGATCTGAAGCTCTTCCCGGCACCCTGCCGGAGGGGAGATCATCCCGGAGGCCTTCTTCTTCATCATGCCAGCCTCCGTTATGAAGCGTGAGTAGTTCCACCTTGGACTACGGGTCCATATAGTAGCTAGATGGTTGTATCTCCTCCTTCTGCTTTCATGTCTAGATCTTGTGAGCTTCGTTCATGATCAAGATCTAATCTATTTGTAATCATGCATGTTGTGTTTGCGTGGATCTGATGGATATTGAGATTACTATGTCAGATTGATTAATGGTTTTGTCTTATTGATTCTATCATGTCTGTGGTGTTTGTGATCTTGCATGCTCTTCGTTGTTAGTAGCTATCTTGGCCAAGTAGTTTCTAGTGACTCCAAGAGGGGGTATTTATGCTAGATAGTGGGTTCATGCCTCTACTTAATCAAGGGAAGTGACAGAAATCTCTACGGTTGTAGATGTGTTGTTTCCACTAGGGATAAAACAACGGTCTCTTATTCATGGAACAAGTGGATTATTTACCTTACACACTTTGCTTAAAGCAGTTGTCTGTTGCTTGCAACTTAATAATGGAGGGGGTTCGGATGATAACCCAAAGGTGGACTTCTAGTCATAGATGTAGTTGGATGGCGGTCTATGTATATTATTGTATTTCCCAATCAAATCTCATAGGATATTTATGTCTAGTATTGCATTGTTATGTCTTGCTCAGTCCTGTCAATTGCCCTGCTGTAATTTGTTTATCCAACATGACATCTTTGTTTATCTAAGGAGAACACCTCTAGTGAACTATGGACCCTGGTCCAATCTTTAACATTGATACATCTTCCAATATTACTGTTTACTTGCTGCAAACCATCATCACCTTCCACACCATATAGTTAATCCTTTGTTACAACAACCGGTGAGATTGACAACCTCACTATTCGTTGGGGCAAAGTCTTGAGTTTGTGTTATGCAGGTTTCCAAGTTGTTTGAAACACCTTTGAGACATTTCCTTCCTCCTACTGGTTCGATAACCTTGGTTTCTTACTGAGAGAAGACTTGCTGATGTTGCTGCATCACACCTTGTTCTTGGGGTTTCCCGATGAAGTGCTTCCAGGCGCCATCACCGGACTCTTCTTCTTTTATACGTTTATGACATGATCATTACTAGCGACGACCCTAAGTACATTGCCTTTGTTAAGGCTCATCTCCATGAGCAGTTCCTTATGTCTGATCTTGGCCCTCTTCGCTACTTTCTTGGGATCAAGGTTTCTTCTACCTCTGATGGTTTCTATATCTCCCAGGAAAAGTATATTCAGGATCTGCTTGCTCGTGCTACAATTAGCGATGAGAGCACTATTGAGACTCCTATGGAGCTCAATGTTCACCTTAGTGCCTCTCATGGTGATCCCTTGACTGACTCGGCGCGCTATCGTCATCTGGTTGTGAGCCTTGTCTACCTTGTCATCACTCGTCCAAATATCTCCTACCCTGTCCATATTCTGAGTAAGTTTGTCTCTGCTCCCACTTCGGTCCACTACAATCACCTTCTTCGTGTGTTACGATATCTTCGTGGAACGATCTCTCGCCGTCTTTTCTTCCCTCGCTCCAGCCCCCTTCAGCTCCAGGCCTATTCGGATGCTACGTGGGCGAGTGATCTATCGGATCGCCGCTCCCTCTCTGCTTACTATGTGCTTCTTGGTGGTTCTCTCATTGCTTGGAAGACGAAGAAACAGACAACAGTTTCCCACTCGAGTGTCGATGATGAGTTGCGAGCTATGGCTCTTTTGACCGCAGAGGTGACATGGTTACGTTAGTTACTGGAGGATTTTGGTGTTTCTGTCTCTACACCGACACCTCTTAGACAGTACAGGTGCTATCAGCATTGCACGTGACCCGGTGAAGCATGAGCTCACTAAGCATATCGGTGTGGATGCCTCTTTTGTGCACGCTGCTGTGCAGGATCAGGTTCTTGCTCTTGAGTATGTGCCTTCCGAGCTACAGTTGGCAGATTTCTTTATAAAGGCCCAGACTAGAGCACAACATGGTTTTCTCCTCTCTAAAATCAGTGTTGTTGACCCACCATGAGTTTGAGGCGGGGGGAGGGGGGTTGTTAGAGTATATAGTCTCTCTTAGTCTCTCTTTATATTTGCCCATTGTATGAGGTCCCTTTGGCATATTTGCCTTTTCCACACCTGTACATGTATTGGTCTTTGGCCCCCTGTGAATAGTAAGTCGTTCATGTCCAATTCATCCAACAGCTGCCAAGTGGGCTCAGTGCGTGCAAGGGAGCACATGCGCGGTCCGCGGCGCGTTCGTCCCGACGCAATCGCATCCCAAATTTTGTGGGAGGATGGGTCGCGTCGGACGCATCGGTCCGTTTAGGTTGAGCCGCTGGAGCGTGCGACTGCCTGTCCTTGTATCCGTGCAGACGGATCAGACCTAGGGCTAGGCCGGCAAAATTTGAGACCCCGTGTGAAACTCTAAATTGGACCCTATCTCAGTGGAAAAATAGAACCAATGATTTATAATATATATGTACAATATCTTACATAGCATTTGGATATACTCCCTCCGACCCACATTAGTTGACTCCAATTTGAATATATCTAGACAAGTTTTTGCGATAGATACATCCAAATTGAAGTCAACTAATATGGATCGGAGGGAGTATTAAGATTCAAGAATCATACATACTCGACTCCCAGTTGCATAATGTTTATTTAAACATCATTTTTTACTGTTATTTGAAATAAAATGGTGCAACATCATCAATCAATTAAAGTAGTATATCAATATCACTAATTTGTTAGATGATTAGGAAGCTGCCCGAAGCCAGATTTAGGTTTAGGACCCACGAAAGGGACATCGATTGCCGATGACAAATAAAGTTTCTCACATAATATCACATATCAAAATATGTTCTATTTCTTTTTGTTTCCAAGGTAAAGAAAGTACAGATTAGACCAAAACAATATATAATTTAATCTTTGCATCTCATCGAAGGCTGCAGGGTCACACACCGTGCATCCATATCATGCGCTTGTCAGATAGTTCACTTCAATTGCTTGTTGGGCTTATAGGCCGTCCGCTGCAAGTTTTCATGATCGGGCCATCCGCTAATTGCCGAAACTAATCATCGTTAGTGTAAATAACTCTAGAATTTGGGCCTCCATATTTTTGGGGCCCTGTGCAGCTGCACAATCTGCACTCCCGCTCGCCTGGCCCTATTCAGACCAGTTGGGTCAATGCCGTTAGAGATGCCCAGAAGAACGAAACCCGCACATGCACAAGAGCTAAGAGCTTTAGTTCTCTCGAATCAGGCTTTCGCCCAGCTATATAAATATAGCAACCATTTGAAACCGCTGCTGGGCCAGACAACACATCGCCCAAAGAAAAAACAAAGAAAACGAAAAAGAAAAAAGAAGAGAAAATAAAGCCGACAACAGTGGCTCGACGAAAAACGAGGATGACCCAAAACCGCTGCGCCCTCCGAAGAATTTCCACCACACTCCTAGCGTTCTGAAGCATCACGTATCAAGCAACACCTTCAAAAAGGAAAACGACGAGAACGACACTGCTGCCCAGACAGGTCCTAGGGTTTCTTCCGATACGATACGAGAGGTGGGAAAGAGATACACCTGACGCCCTTCAGGAAGGACGGCGACACCCGCAGGCGACGCCACGTCGGTGTCAAGACGACAAGGATTTCTCCTGACCTCTCAAAAAACCACACTCCCGGACACTTCGAATTGCTCCACCAAACTCGCCGCCCACCAGCACACGCCACCACAGTCTTGCAGCCACCACTGTCGTCTCACCAAGAACCACAATGTGAGGCTGGTACGGCCGAAAAGAACCGAACTTTGGCGGAGGTCGGCGGAACAGTGACATGCGGGAGGGAACTACCTCCACCACCGGAGGGCGATAGCCGACCGGATGTAATGGCAAGGGCAAACCAGGCCCTCTCTGGCCCGGCCGAGCCCAAAAGGACTCGTGAAGCCCCGCCACCACACTGCAGCAAGGGTGTCACCGTCGCCGCCAACCCTAGCGTTAGACCCTACCCCGCAGCCCACCAGAGAATCCACCGCCACTGCAGATCCCCGCTGCCAAGCAGCAACGCCATCGCCACTGTGGTCACCCGGGTCAACCGGATCGCCGCCGGTCTAAGGATCACCACCTGGGTTCGATAGGGCGAGAAAGAGCGATCATGGCGCACACGACACCTCCGTGTGGCCCACAGGACACCCGCGCAGGTCAGGCGACCACCAGATCTAGGCCCGCTCGGCCCCGATCTAGTGTCCCGGCCGCACCACATCCGGGGGCTGCTACCACCCGCCAAAACCCGGTGGCCAAGGGCCCTGGCCGGGGCCCGCAGGACCTAGATCCAGCCCAACCTGGCCAAGATTCGATCCCGCAGGGAACCGCCGCCGGGAGCACCTGGAGCCCCTACCGCCGCCCTCCCTGCGAAGCCTGCCCGCTGCCACGCCGCGCAGAGCCTCCATGGCCACCAAGGTCGACCCGCCACCGCCCCACCGGACCCGACGGGGTGAGCCGCCGCCAGTAGGAAGATCCCGCGCATCTCCTGCCGCCGCCGGGAAGAAAGAGGCCTGCGGGGAAGGAGGAGAGGAGGAGAGGGCCTGGTGACGAGGTTTAATCTCGTCAATGGCCATTGTTATGGACTTGGGTTTTGGAGAAGATGGGGATGCTGGAGATCGTAGAACGGTTAACAGACAAGCAACCAGGGGACACTAGATTTACCCAGGTTCAGGCCCCCGGAGGGAAAACCCTACTCCTGCTTGTATGCTCTTGATTACGGCGGAACTGAAGGTTACAGGGTGCGCAGATTCGATCTGGCGTAAAGGTGCGTGTGCGGAAGTATGAGTCGAGAGATCTAGGACGTGCCGTCCTGGCCTTTATATAGACTTAGGCAGGTCCCGGGCATAGTCCTAGTCGGTTACAAGTTCTAGGGTTTTACCCCTTTGAATTTCCTATCTATGCTAGTCTTGCTCTCCAAGGATCCGAAGGCGTCATGGGCATTGGCCACCCGAAAATCTTCATGGGCCAGCGTATGTCTGCTGTGGGCCTTTCTTGGGCTGGACCAGGTATCTTTGAAGTCACGTGCGTGAGGGTATAACCATGTCAAGAGCCTCGGTGATCGGTCGAATCGTGGGTCGGTGAGGACTCTTCAATCCTTCGGGTGTAACTAGGTGTTAACAATATATGTGTGTAGGGATTATTGATACATGTGTCTGACTCACCCGACGGATCAGGGTCAGTTAACTGTCTTAGGACGAAGCAACATGATCTTCATCAGGTTCGAGTCCCTTAACTTGAACCCGGAACATATGCTGGCGTAATTCGACTCAGGCCGCGGAGGACTTACAGGAGTGGAATTCGGTGTTTTAATTGATGTACCCAACGCGTCGTGGATTTTTCATCACGCTGTTGGCATGGATTTATACTAGCAGAGCGCATTATGCGTTGCTGTGCCATCAGATGATATCTGCGGGTCTTATCTTTGCGTCGCAGACGCAGCATCCGAACATTTGTCACCACGGAGGTGCTTCGGGTGGCCAAGGAGATTGTCGCTCACTCAGCGTTTTGTTGGGGCAAAGTTGCCAAAAAGTTTTTGCGTGCTGATCCGAAAGATCGCAGTCGAAGATTTCATAGGGTGCGACCAGCTCCTATGGGAGTAACCCAGTGTCATTGAGTCGTAGACTCAAGCAGAGACTTTAGTTCAAGCATTGTTCAGTTGTTAAGTCTGTAGGACTCAAAAAAATTCGGATGCTTAAATCCATCCTCCCTATGGGAGTAGCCCCCGAGTCCGTAGTGGAGTCGTAGACTCGACGTAGGACTCAAAGAATTACTTTGTCGTTATTCATCTTCCGGTTGCGCGGCCAGCGCTCCTGATAGGAGTAGCCCCCGAGTATTTAGTCGAATCGAAGATTCGAGTGAGTACTCTTAGCTGTGGAGCCGAAGAATTGTAGTTGGTGCTAATATAGCTTTTGATGACATCAGTGCTGACGATCAATGACCTCAAGCATCTTCTACGCCAGAGATGACTTGACTGGACGAACGTGGGTCCCACTTGCAGACTTTGAATTGACCGGTCACGCACGGCGTGGAGATAATTACGGCGTCTCCTCGATTGCCGCGCGTAGTGGACAGCGTGGTAATGACGGTTCGTTGTGATGTTGACACGTGTACGGTCAGATCTGCCGTTGGCCTTAGGTCTTCTGGATGATGGGCCGGTCGTGCGTCGTCTTCATTATAATCATTGGGGAAAGCTGCGGTTTGTTTTCACCGCATCAGTTCTTGTTTTCACTGCCTCCTTGTGCTCTAGCGATTCTTGCTGCACGCTAGGATTTCCTTCCACATTTCCGTCGTTGTTTACGCGTTTTCGGCGCCTTAGCGCCATGGGGAAACCAAAGAAATCGTCATCTGCGGTTGGGACCAGCGCCGCCGGAGGAAAGAAGGGCGCCACCGCTACTCGAGTCACCGATGGTGGCTGGCGGAGATCAGAGACGCGGGAGAGCGATCTCCGCAAGCTTCGCGAGCGGGGCCTGATCCAGCAAGATAGGGAGGCCGTCAAACTCCCCGGCAATGAGGTAATCCCCCGTCCCCCATCTGGGTATCGGGTTATGTTTCTCGCCTTCGTTATGCGTGGGTTTTCTTTTCCAGTCCACAACTTCCTCCGTGGACTGCTCTTCTTCTATGGGATTCAGCTTCATCATCTGTCTCCCAATTCTCTTCTCCACATTGCTTGTTTTATCACATTTTGCGAGTGCTGGCTTGGCATTGAGCCGCACTTTGGCCTCTTCCGGAAGCTCTATTCCGTGAAGAGGCAATCTGGTTCAGATGGTCTGTATCCCATTGGGGGTTGCATCATCTCCCTTAGTCCCAATCTTCTCTTCTTTTCTTTTTCCATGTTCGAATCTGTCCAGTACTAGCGGAGGCGATGGTTTTATATCCGCGACTCCGTAGTGCCCGGGCAAGATTTTGGTCTTGTTCCCTTTGACCCCTCCCAAATGATTGAGAAGAAAAGGTCTTGGAAAAACCAAATCTTGGATGGTGAGGTGGCGGAGATAGAGGCCCTTTACCGTCGGGTGGAGGATCTCCGGTGATTCGGAGAAGGAGGTGAACGTGGACATCATCCGGACGTTTCTTGGCGTCGGTGCAGCCTCTCCAAGCGGCGCACCGATGTTTCTTTATTCTGGTGCCGTGATCCGACGAGGGTTTGGTGAGAAAATCTCGAGGAACAGGGCCTTCGCCTTGCTGAAGTTCAAGGCGGAGAAGAAATCCTGTGGAAATCGCTAACTCCTCCATTTTCTTGACGTTGGTCGTACCATGTGTGTAGATTTGTGCGTAGTGCTTTTTGTCGGCTGTGTATTTATTTCCTTTGTTTGCTAACAAAGTTCCTTCTTTTGCAGAGCTTCAAAGTCGGGCATGGTACCGCCATTGCCAAAAGTATCCGAATGCCGGATAATGAAAAGTGGTTGAGTCCGTCTCGAGCTGCCGTACGCGATATCCGGAGGAGGATGCGACGAGTCGAGTGAGGACCATACGCTGAAACGATCATGGAGCTCCAGTAGTCTTGGATGCCTCGACTCCTCAGGCTCCCGAAACCCTCCGGGCCTTGAGCGTCATAGTAGTTCATGGAGGTTCTTCCTCTCCCCTTCCTGCCATTCCTGTGCGGGCTGTAGTGCCGCACCCGCCAGCGAAGCGGAAGAAGGAAGAAAAGAAGGAGGAGAAGAAGGAAGAGAATAAAGAGGAGAAGAGGGCCCGAAGGACTCCTCCTGTCTTCGACCTGAGCTCACTGGGCTCGTAAGTTTCTTGTTTGTACTGTTGTCTTTGTTCCTTCATGATTTTTGCACTTGTGCTGATTGGTTCAGATGCAGGCATTCTTCCCACGATTTCTCCAGCGATGGTGCGCGGGAGATGATGGGGGAGTCGAAAATTGCGTCTCCTCCGCCTCAGATGGTGGCGACTTTGGGTGGCGCGGCTCCGGATTCTCCGTTGCAGGAGGTGCAGGTGGTTGCGCCTTAGAATTTCACAGGCGGTCCTTCGGAGTCGCCATCAGAGCATGTAAGTTTTTCTGCTTCATGTCACGGGGGGAGCCCCGACTGTCTTCGTGTGCGAATGTTGTTTTTACTCCTTTGTGTTGGGCGTAGCCCCCAAGTCCTTTTCTTACTGCTATTTCTTTTTCTTCAGACTTTTGTGCAGGAGGCCAAGCGGCTGGTGTAGGAGCGCTTGGCGCTGGAAGCGAACCTTCGGCAGCTTCAAGGTACCTATCTGCCTTTTAGTGCCTCTCTTATTTATCCTGGTCCTGTTCTTTGACACTTGCTTGTCTTGAATGCAGAGGAGCATAACACTTCTCTACGTGAGGTCGACGCTCTCAAGAATAGCCTTGGTCAATCGGAGCAGAAGGACAAAGCCGCCGTTGGCGCGAAAGAACACCTCGAGCTAGAGCTGACTAAGGCAGTCGAAGTGAAAGAGCATCTGCAGCAGGAGGCCGCGGACCGTGAGGAGCAGCTGGCCACTGCGGCTTGTATGAGAGAGGTGGCGGCGAAGCTCATGGCTGCTGCCAAGGCTATTTCGGGTGAGTGCTAGTTTTATACTTGTTTCTTCATGCTTCATGTCTTCTTCTGTGCTGCTTTTCTTCATGTCTTCCTTCTTATTTTTTGTCTCAGATGCCGCAGGCATCGAGTTCGACCGCGGTGCTCTAGAGCACGGGAATGCTCTAGATGATGCTACTGTGGCGGTCGAAGACCGCTGCAGCACCGTCGTCAGCTCCCTTGCCAAGGCGAAAGAGGTCCTTGGTCGCTTCTACAAGGAGCTTGTCCCGAAGGGCGCAACCTTCGATGATGTGGATGCTCTGGAGGAGGCTCTGTCAGCCGAAGCGCCTGCGGCGTACAAGCGCAAGCAGAAGGGCATCGGCGCGTCCGTTGGGCTGGCGATGGCCTTGGCGGCTGGAGCGGAGCTGGATCTGCCCCAGATCACCTCTCGGATGCCGACGACTGCGGATGGATCCGAGGTAGCCTTTGATGCCTACTCTGCCGCAGTTTATATGGACCAAGCTCATTGATTCTTTGTCGAGTATGCATGCGCGGCGTGGCGGGCCAAAGCTAGGCAGTTTGGCTCCGAGGCGACTCAGGGTGCCGCATCTTAGGCGTTGTAGACGTAGGGCAGTTCGTAGTCTAATTTTGTTGTAAATATCTTGAAGAACACCATCCTTGTGCCACGTAGTGGCCTTATATGATTAATGAATTCTTCTGAGTTGTGCTCTATAATTGTCTGAATGTCTGTGTTCCTTTCCTTTTCTGCTGCTATAGGTTCCTTCGGGTGCTGACCCTGTTGACACCCCGTCCGCAATGCCGCTACGACCATCTTTGGATGATTCCTCGCAACTCACTTTTCTTCGGGATCGTGTGCGTAGTATGGAGAGGGAGTTGCTCGGGTTACGCGGTCATGTCGATGTTTGGAAGTCCAAGGCGGATCGTGGTGCAGCCAGAGAGGAGTACTTGATGGCGGAGCTGGTTCGGCTGTCCGAGGAGCTGCAGTGTAAGTTGTTCTTTGGTTCGAGCTGTAGCTTAGTTCTTCGGATGGGCCTGCTGGCCTTACTCTTAATTTGTGCGATTGTCGCAGGTGCGAATCTTGCTCCGAGGGAAGAAAAGGAGCGTGTCGCTATTCGGGTCAATTGCTTGACTCAACAGGACATGGAGGCCGGCGGCTTCTTCTGGATGGATCGTGATCGCGCCATGGCTCTGGCGACGGTGCAGGATCGTGTTCATCAAGTTTCGCGGGTGCTCCGTCAAGTGCAGACATCGCTTGCCTCGGTGCTGCACGTCATGTTCCCTTTGGATGCCGTACCGACAAGCCTTGCGGGTCTTCTGTCGAAGTTTCGGAACGTGAGCAATGTCAAGGAGTTGGTGCGGCAACAGCTCGTCACTGGAGTCAAGGCTGCTTTGTCTCTTGTGAGGCTGCACCGGCCTGATGTAGATTTGGCTGTTGTGGCAGCCGGGCCGCCTCTTCGGTCAGATGGTGGTGAGTGGGACATGCGGCCACATTACGCGGCTGTAAGGCAGTATGCCGAACAGGTCGTAGATTTGTTTGAGCAGCGTGCCCAGGTTATTCTTCAACATAGGTAGTACCTGTAAAAAGAGATAGATGTAAAAATTTTATATTTCGGCTAGGCGTGTTGTGCCCTTTGTTGTAAAGGTTTGTTTGTTGTGAGCACGCAGTTCTTGGATTGAGTACGTGTCCTTTTCGTTTGCCTGATGTTGTCAGCTACTCAGGTGTACACGTTTGATCCTCAGTCGATGAAATCGTGAGGTGGGGGGAGCCCCCGAGTGCGAATGTAGCATATAGTAAAGTTGAAAAATAGCAAACTGAAGTTTTGGGGCGAGACACTTAGCTTTATTTATATCGTAATGGAGGAGGTACATTGTTCGGCTGAATAGCCTTGGCTGAAAGCCTTATTGAAAGTAAAGGGGGTACGTTGCTACGGATAGAATCGTCGCAGGTGCGCGATGTTCCATGGGTTGGAGTATGCGACTCCAGACTCCACGTGCTTGAGGCGATAGGCGCCACCTGGGATGACTTCGGTGATGACGTAGGGTCCTTCCCATGGTGACTCGAATTTATTCGGTCGCTTTTGCTTGAGTCGCAAGACGAGGTCTCCTTCGACGAAGGACCTTGGGCATGGCCCGATCGTGGTAGTTGCGGAGACTCTGCGGTACACCGCTGATCGAGCTGCTATATCCCGTGCCGTCGAGTGTGTCGGCGTCTTCGAGTGCAATCGTGGATTTGGCTTCGCTAAGAGGCGACCGTGGGGCCTGGTGGCGATTGCCGGTGGTAGCACGGCCTCGGCTCCGTGTACCATGAAGAACGGTGTGTAGCCAGTGGAGCTGTTTGGCGTAGTCCGTAAGCTCCACAGGACGGATGGTAGCTCTTTCGTCCAGGCTCCAGCTTTTTGTTCGAGTGAACTCATGAGGCGTTTCTTGATGCCGGCGCCGATTAGGCCGTTGGCCTTTTCCACTTGCCCGTTCGTTTGCTGGTGTGCCACTGAGGCGTACGTGATGTTGATCCCAAGGCCTTCGCAGAAGTCCTGGAATTCCTCGGAGATGAAGTTCGATCCGTTGTCGGTGATGATGCTATGCGGTACGCCGAACCTGTAGACAATGGACTCGAAGAACTTGACGGCAGTTTTGCCTTTCTGGTTGGTGACCGGCATGGCCTCGATCCACTTGGTGAATTTGTCGACTGCAACCAGGAGGAAGACGTGTCCCTCTTTTTAGAATTTTGGCAGTTTGCCGATCATGTCGAGGCCCCATTGAGCAAAAGGCCAGGCTATGGGTATGGGTCTGAGCTCGGACCCAGGTGCGTGCGGTTTGTCGGCGAACCGTTGGCATCCGTTGCGTCTTCGGACGATGTCCTTTGCGTCGCTCATGGCCGTTGGCCTGTAGAATCCTGCTCGTAGAGCTTTGGCGACAAGGGAGCGGCTGCCTGCGTGGTGGCCGCAGATGCCCTCATGGATGTCTTGGAGTATGGCTTTGCCGTCGTCGATGGTGACGCATCGTTGTAGTATACCCGTGATGCTGCGCTTGTACAGCTCGCCGTTGATGATGGTGAAGGCTTTTGACCGACGAGATATGCGCCGGGCATCTGTCGGGCTGTCAGGCGGTTCTCCGTTTATCAAGAACTGGAGGTATGGTCGCGTCCAAGTTTCTTCGACTGCCATGACCTGCATTAGGTTGACCATGGATACCTCTATGTCCGGTTTTTCGGGTCCTTCATGTCCTTCGGGTAGCGTAGCTCCCGAGTGTTCTGCTTCTTTGGGTGATCCCTTGGGGAATTTCCGCTTGATGGATGGCACGCAGATCTGTTCGAGGAACACACCTGGTGGCACCTTTGCGCAGGTGGAGCCGATGTTGGCGAGTCTGTCGGCTTCCTCGTTGCTTTCTCTTCCAACGTGTCGAAGCTCGCAGCCGTCGAATTCTCCTTCGAGTGCGTTGTAGAGCGCGCGGTACACGATCATGTTTTCGTGTCGCGACTCATTCATTGTCTGATTGACGAGGTTGGAGTCACCGTAGATGACCAGGCGCGTTGCGCCGCATATCTTTGCCATCCTCATGCCATGGATGAGGGCTTCGTATTCGGCCTCGTTGTTGGAGGCTCGGAATTTCATCCAGAGGACGTACTTCATCTTGTCGCCTTGCGGGGAGGTCAGTATGACCCCTGCTCCTGCTCCAGCTTCTCTCTTGGAGCCATCGAAGTGCATCGTCCATGACTGCGACATGTCTGGGGTGTCTGGCAGCTGCAGCTCCATCCAATGTACCAGGAAGTCCAGAAGGACTTGAGATTTGATTGCAAGTCGCTTCTCGTAGACGATGTACAAGGGTGACAGCTCGATGCCCCACAGGGCCACCCGTCCTGTGGCCTCTGGATTATTCGGGATCTTTCAGGGGTGCCTCGTTGTGACCATCACTTGGTGCTCCTGGAACTAATGGCTCACCCGTCGAGCCGTCATGAACACGCCATAGGCTAGCTTCAGTAGTGAGGTACCTCTGCTTTGTTGGTGTCGATTACCTCGAGGTAGTAAATTGGGCGGACCCGTGGGTCTTGCCTTCTTCGGTCGTTCGACAACGAGTACGGTCTTGACCACGGTGTGTGGCTGCTATGTCTGGCAGAGGCTCGCGCTCCTTTGGCGTGACAAAGCGGCGAGGTGGAGAAGCCGCTTGAGGCTTTCGAATCGTCGTTGGCTTCGGCGTCCACTCGAATTTGTGCGCTGCGTAGCATTTGGTAGAATGGTAGGGCCTTCGCCCATGCGGTGATGAACACCTTAGCGCCGCTACTGCCCCGCGAGCTGGACACCTTTGAGGTTTTTCGGCTTCTCCATCGTCATGATGGCTCGATTTTCTTCGGGTTCGCCTCGATCCTCATTGAGATGAAGTACCAGTAGCTGACCGATGGGACGCCTTGAAGGCACTTTCGGGATTGAGCTTGATCTGTGGATCAAGATTGTCGAGCGTCTCGCGGAGATCGTCGATAAGTGTCCTTGCCTCCTTGGTTTTATTACTATGTCGTCGACATAGACTTGGACGATTAACGACCGATCTCGTCCTTGAGGCAGGCTTGCATCGGCTGGCACCCGCGTTCTTTAGCCCGAAGGGCATTGTGTTGTAACAGAATACTCCGAACGGTGTGATAAACACCGTTTTCTCCTGATTTTCGACCTTGAGTCGAATCTGGTTATAGCCTGAGTAGGCGTCGAGGAAGGAGAGTTTCTCGCAACTTGAAGTCGAATCGATGATCTGGTCGATCCGAGGAAGAGGGGAGTGGTCCTTTGGGAAGTGCTTGTTTAGTGACGTGAAGTCCACGCACATCCGCAGGATGTCCGTGTCCTTCTTTGGGACCATCACTGTGTTTGCAAGCCACTCGCTTTCCTTGATTTCCCTAATAAAGTCTGCAACGAGCAGTCTATTAATTTCCTTGCCGATAGCTTTGGCTCGTGGCTCCGACAGTCTCCGAATGGACTGCTTGACTGGCTTGGTGTCTGGAAAGACATTAAGTGCGTGCTCGGCAAATTCCCTAGGAACTCCTGGCATGTCCGCAGGACACCAGGCGAAGATTTCCCAGCGCTCACGGAGGAATTCGACGAGCGCGCCTTCCTATGCGGAGCTGAGGTTGTTGGCGATCAGGGCCGTCTTGGAGGCATCCGTCGGATGGACCTGTACTTTCTTGGTGTTGACGGTGGAGTCGAAGGACATGTCAGGTACGTTCTGCCTTGTGACTGGGGGTACCCCATTGTTCGTCACCTCACGGAGCCTTACAAGCTCGTCTTGCATGCCGAAAGACTGGGAGATTTTGTTGAAATCCCTGTCGCATTGGTCCGATCGGGTGAAGCTCCCGTGGACTGTAATGACGCCCCTTGGTCCTGGCATCTTGAGTAGTAGGTATGCGTAGTGTGGGACGGCCAGGAACCTTGCGAATGCTACACGCCCCAGGATGGCGTGGTATTGCGACGGCCAGTCCACCACTTTGAATTCTAGACGCTCCTGTCGAAAGTTGTCCGGCTTCCCGAAGATGACGTCGAGCCCTATTTTGCCCAGGGGGAATATGCCCTTCCCTGGGACAATGCCGTGGAACGTTGTGTCTGATTGTTCTAGGCTGCATTATGGGATCCGCATAGCTGCTAGAGTGCTTGCGAACATTAGGTTGATGCCGCTGCCGCCGTCCATGAAGACGCGACTCATCTCGAAGCCTCCGATCTGCGCCTCCGGCGTGGCAGCATGACTGGGCGAGGATCCGCAAGGGTGATCGCGAGTGAATGTGATGCAGGACTCGATCCCCGAGGTACTCGAGGATTGCGCGGAGTTACGGCCAAGTTGATTTGTCGGGTGATTTTCTTACGCACCCTATTTGTGGGCGTCCTTCCGGATCATATTTAGTGCTCCTTTTGGTGGGGTACCCGATCCGGCGTTGTTCTGTTGGTGCGATGGTTGGTTTGGGCCTCAATAGGCGGTGGAGGAGCTCCGTGTGCTACTTCACTGGCGCAGTGCGTTTCGACGCAGGATTGGGGCTTGTTGCCTCATCGCACCATGCTTTATTGAGTTTACGGAACTCATGGCGGTCCTTGAGCATGTGTCGGCTTTCTTTTTGCCATCTTGTTTGTCGATGTAGAAGTGGATGGTGCATGGACCAGAAAGTTTGTCGAATCTGAGGGTCCGCTGTCGCGATGGCGTTTCCGCACCGTCTTGGTCGTCATTGCGGAAGTTTCCTCCGCGGTATCCTCATTGCTTGTTGTTGTCATTGCGGATCGGCGTAGCCATTGCGACCATGTCGGGTCCGTCACGGTCCTCGTGACGCGATCTCCTCTTCTGCGGCGTTCCGTCTTGGCCGTAGTCGTCCTCTTCATCCGATTGTGCTCGGTGAATACAATCTTCGCGTCGGCCCACATTGGCGATGTCCATGAGGTGGTCGAGTGTCTTGGGCACGCCCAAGTTCCTCCTTGAAATCTTGGCGTTTGGCCGTCTCTCAAGGCGTCGATGGCCTCTCCTCGGAGATATGTGCTGCGGAGTTCTTGGTGGTAGACCAGCGTAATATGTGCGAATAGATTCCCCGTTCTCTGAGTGCAGGCTCGCAACTCTTGATTGAGGCGGGCCTCTTCTGGTGCCCTTGAAATTTCGGATGAAGTTGTAAGCTAGCTCCTCCCAACCGGATGGACCACGATGATAAGCTGCTGAGCCAAACTCAGCTGCGCTGTCACTTCGGTGAAGGCATTGCATGGCGGTTTCTTTGTTACCGCCGTGCAGCTTGACGGATGACAGATGGTCGCTGAGCCAGGATTTTGGATCTTGCGTGCCGTTGAACTTCGGAGTATCTGAAAGAAGCTTGAAATTGCGTGGCATCTATGTTCGCCGAACAGATCTGCTGAAGCATCGAGCTCCGCAGAGTTCTCCTTCATCTTCATCCATCTCGGACTCAGATGAGCATGCGCGTTTGGCTCGTGCTTTGTCGATTTTGCGCTGTGTAAGCGCGTCTCTGGTGTCGTAGTCGCGTTTATGGCGATGCGAGATCTTCTTCCTTCGAGGAAGGTCGTGCTCCTCTTCCTCTTCGGATGAAGGGGTGGGGCTCCGGTCGCGCCTGGCCGGAGCTTTCTTCTTTGGCTCCGCAGGAGCGTCTTCGTGGAGCGCAGCTCCGACGAGTCCGAGTACGGTGAGTGCGGACTTATGCATGGCTCTTTTCTGGTCCCCTTCCGGAGGTTGGTGGGCCGCGAGATACTCAGTGGCTGCCATGATCACAGCTTGCGGTGTCTTCGGGATGATGTTGCCGTCGACATCCATATCCATGAACGATGTGTGGAGAGTTCGGGTCACATCACAACGCTCCTTGGGATCCATGTTCTCCACCCGCGAGCGGTGCTTGTTTCCCTGGTTTCCGTTCGTGCTAGAGCCGGGTGCCATGGCGGAGAGCGCAGCTCGTCGCGCGCTGGACTCAGAGACTTCTTGCTTGCGTTTGTCGAGCGTCTCCTGCATCTTGACTTGCTTCTTGTGCTCCTCGATGAGGAGGTAGTGGTATGCCATCAGTAGGTCACGTGGGGAGTCCACAGGCAGGACTATGTCACCTGCGACGGCACGCCGTGCCTGGACCCATCCTTCTTTGCTAAGTTGGATGACGTGGCCGTTGTTTTCCCCTTCGGGTGGGGGGACTGGCTTCTTCTGTTCCCGCCATTTCTGTCCTGCGGGTTGGGGTTCGTGTTGGGCGGCGGGTTAGGCGTTGCTGCTCTGGATGATCGCGGCGCATTGGTAGCGCCAGATCGGTCCGCTGCCGCAGCTTCGGATCCGGAACCGTAGATTCCTTCATCCGAAGGTGGATCGCCTGAATCGGAGTTGCATTATGCTGTCGTAGAACTCATCTGTCGATGGTGATGTGCGCAGCACGGGGTGTGGAGCCCACGAGGCGGGCCTGATTGATGGCACGGGCACCCGCTCAGGAAGGCGGAGGATGCCAGTTTGTCCCACCTGGAAGCAGAAGCTTCCGAACAAAATTTCGAGTCCGTCGCCTACGGGCTCGAAATCCTTCATGGTGGCCGGCGAGTGGGCGGTGAAGTCGAAAGCGCCGAAGAGGAGGTAATTCTCCGTCGCCGCGGAGTTGTAGATCGATCGGGTCGGGACCGTCACGATCGCACAATCAGCAGCCCCGATTCCCACAGACGGCGCCAATTGACGAGGTTTAATCTCGTCAATTCCCATTGTTATGGACTTGGGTTTTGGAGAAGATGGGGATGCTGGAGATCGTGGAACGGTTAACCGACAAGCAACCAGGGGACACGAGATTTACCCAGGTTCAGGCTCCCGGAGGGAAAACCCTACTCCTGCTTGTCTGCTCTTGATTACGGCGGAACCGAAGGTTATAGGATGCGCAGATTCGATCTGGCGTGAAGGTGCGTGTGCGGTAGTATGAGTCGAGAGATCTAGGACGTGCCCTCCTGGCCTTTATATAGACTTAGGCAGGTCCCGGGCATAGTCCTAGTCGGTTACAAGTTCTAGGGTTTTACCCCTTTGAAATTCCTATCTATGCTAGTCTTGCTCTCCAAGGATCCGAAGGCATCATGGGCCTTGGCCACCCGAAAATCTTCATGGGCCAGCGTATGTCTGCTGTGGGCCTTCCTTAGGCTGGACCAGATATGCTGAAGTCACGTACCCATAGGATATAACCATGTCACCTGGGGGGCGACGATGCAGTTGCCCGTCCCGTCGCTTGCGGGGGAACGAGAGACGAGCCCCGTGTCTGTTTCGACTCGTTGAGAGCTTTAGTTGAGGGTATACAAAACTCATAAAAAGAACCCCTCACCTAGGCAGGAGCGGATGGTTTCAGCAAGACTGGTTTGACGATGAAAGGCTCAGTGAATGAAGAGGAAAAAGATGTAAACTTAAATTTAGGTAAAAAAAACATCAGCCATTTAGCTAGCTTGATGATATTCGAGTGTAGTGTTTGTATGTAAAATGAATCAAGATTGCTCATGGCTACACGTTAAATAAATAAGTTGACTAGCAAGTACTCTCTCTGAGTTTCAAATGTAACTTGCATTTCAATTGTCATCGATCTATTGACTTGACTTCAATGTTCCTCTACGAATGTTTACAAAAATTAGAAAAATCTATTTATTAAAACAAATTAAGTGCACACAGCACACTAAGGTGCACAACAACTATTTGAAAACTGGAGTTGCCGAGCATTACGATCGACCAAGTCGTAGAATATTAAGATTGATGAAGTCAGTAGAGACATCACGACGCTAGCTGCCTCCAACAGATTGTAGTGCTACACATAGTTTTTGATGTCAACTAGCATCACAAGTTAGCAGAAAAACACTATTAATTAACATTGTGCACATTTGCCATAATTTATGTCACACACGGAAATAGACGAGATCATGAATCTGCCAATATCATTGCTCATACCGGAAGAATAATCCAAATTAATACGAGATACAATGCCTCAAACATGGTGTTTGATGCCTAGTGGACCCAGGTGGCACCCGCCGGGTATGGATGCGGGTTTGTGACCTTCATACTCCGCACGCGACATGTCCAGCAAGTTCATCACAATTAAAAGGTCCAGCAAGCACATGACATGTGGGTTCTATCTGTCTGTTGTGGATCTACGGGTTAACGGGTATGGTTTTCATACATCCATATACCCGTTGGATCATAGATTTTACCATTAAGGAACCCATGAGTATTTTTTCAAACCAGACCCTTCTCCATTCGATGTGGGTACCCGGTGGGTTAACTGGTGACGGGTACTCATTGCCATCCGGACTAGCGGATGGTACAACCACCCTGCCCCTGATACAAGTTCTCTTGCCTCCTGGGTATCAAAATATATGATAGATTTATATTACATAAACAAACGAAAACTGGGCAATTCTGATCTATTCTTTCAAGGTAAGAGTACAATTGATTCAACCCGACCTAGGGGATGTAGCTTCCGGCTTCAGGTTTTCTCCATGTACTCTCAAAGATTTGAAATGCAACGACGTAACCTGTTTTGACTTTTGACATGTGTTTTAGCCCACAGATATAAACTGATGCATGGGTAAGGACATACAGTAAGTGAGGAAGTGCTCACATTTAAAGAACATAACATACAATACACTTCCTATTTACAAAACTGAAACAGATGTGAGCACATAGCATGTCCATGCTAGCCAAGGTTTTAGTATTGTCAAACTCGTCGGTACGAGAAAACAACGACATGCAGCTAGGCCGTACAAAATTGACGATCAACCAGCAGTAGAACTTCAAAACAAGTATAAATTCAGTCAGATCGTGTAGCCATTCAGAGTACCCATCTTCTTCCCGAACCCCAAGCAATTTGATCCACCGCAGAAAATGACCATCATCTGGTGGTCGCTCGTCTTGCTGCTGTCATGCACCGTGGCGACCAGTGATCCGCAACCACCGCTAATCTCCCGGCTCGCCAAGGACCCCGCCACTTCCCTCTACACCACCACCGTCAGGGCCGACAAGTCGCCGCTCGTCGTCGACCTCGCCGGCTCGCTCGTCTGGTCTACGTGCCCATCCACGCACAGTACCGTCCCGTGCGAGTCTGACACCTGCGCCACGGCCAAACAGCAGAGGCCGCCTCCCTGCTGGTACGTGGATGGCGGCCGGTTCTGGGAAAACCGTGATCCGGGGTCGCCATGGTGCGCATGCGCCGCCCTCCCTCTCAACCCGGTCACTGCCGAGTGCTCCACCGGTGAATTCACGAGCCTCGCCATGTCGACCAACAACACGACGGAGCTGCTCCCGGAGGAGTCGTTCGCCGTCGTCGGCGCGTGCGCGCCGGGCGGCCTGCTGAGCTCGCTCCCTGCGGGCGCCACCGGCGTCGCGGGGTTCTCCCGGGGGCCGCTCTCGCTTCCGTCGCAGCTCGCGGCGCAGCGCGGCTTCGGCAACAGGTTCTCGCTGTGCCTCCCCGTCTTCGCGACCTTCGGAGGCACGCCAGTCTACCTGCCGATTCCGGACCCGACGCGGGGCGTCATCGACTTCACGACCTCCGGCGTCGCGCACACCCCGCTCCTCACCAGCCCGTCGAACGCCAGCGGATACTACATCCCTGTGGAAGGCATCTCCGTGTCGTGGCATGGGGCGGACGAGACGGCGCAACTCCCCGCCGGCGATCTCGACCTCGACGTGCGCACCGGCTGCGGCGGCGTCGTGCTCAGCACCGTTACATACGCCTTACGCGACCATGCGTCTCGACATGTTCCGCGCCTTCACCAGGGCCTTCGACGACGCCATTACGAGGGGAAAGATCCCGATGACCACCATGGAGAGGGTGCCGGCGACGAAGCCGTTCGAGCTTTGCTACAGGGGCGGGTTCCCGAGGCTGAAGCGGCCGTCGAGCTGGGACGTGCCGCGCATCATACTGGAGCTGGGCGACGGCGCCACGATGAACTGGACGGTGAACAACAACAACTACCTGGTGGAAGTGGATGGGGCGATGTGCGTGGGGATCCTGCCGATGGCGATGGGCATGCCGCCGGTGGACGGCCAGCCGGCGATGGTGATCGGCGGGAAGCAGATGGAGAACAATCTGCTCGTGTTTGATCTGGAGAAGCAGCTGCTCGGCTTCAGTGGGCTGCTCGACTTGGCCTGGACTAGTTGCGGCGCCGCCACTTTCTTTAGAAACTGAACATCACTGCATTACGAAATTGCCCTAGTGTACTACTGATCTACGCAGTGTCGGTCCATCAGTAGTACTACATACTTATTACACTTAAATAATCGTGTGGCAGCCTTAGTGCTTGAATAAAAACTCTGAAAAGTTATTCTCTTTAACAAGGCAATAGAAGCTATACATTTCACATCCAAATCCTTACTATCTCTAAGTCGTTAGAGGAACTTTTAGTCGATCTTAATTGCTCATCATCGCTCAAACTTACTGTAAAATATTTATGCACAACTTCAGGCTTACTCTCTCCATCTACAAATGAGTGTACGTTTTAATTTTTGGCTAAAGACAAACAATTCTAAGTTTGCCCAACTCACTACGGGGAAAATTGTCGCTGTCGTCGCCTCTCTCCTTTGCCGTGTCAAAAGGGCCGGAACACGGCAAAGCTGATCTCTGCCGTGTGCATGTCTGGAAGCGCACGGCAAAGAAAATATACACGGCACAATACACAAAAATAACACGGCAACGAACTGAACACGGCAATAGACAAACTACAGCACACGGCAAAGAAAAAATACACGGTAAATTCACTGGGGGTACACGACAAACATATGTTCACGGCAAAGAAGTGGGCCATGCGGCCTCGCAGGGTCACCCGCCGGCAGGGGCGGACGGCAGAATCTTTATCGTGTGCCCTCGCTGTTGTGTGTATTCTTCTGTATACACAGAAAAGCATTTTTTTCACCTTTTTCTTTTATTTAGTTAGCAAGGCTTTTATTACATATATGTTAGGTGATATTATTTCATAGAATCATGAGCACACACATATGAATAGGTTATTGTGGTCTTGATCACTACATGCACCCCTCCTTATACGATCAGGTTTTACCGAAACAGGGAGATTCCCCCTTGTACAAGTCCAGAACCTTCGCTTTTAGGTTAGAGCGCATGCAGGCGAGGGGGGACACATGCAAGCACCTATACCAACCTTGCACCATACTCTCACACATATGCTAAGGACACATGCAAGTTTTCATCGCTAGACATTCTTCTGATGGGGGTAGCCCGGCATATCTCTCTCTTGTTTTGTGTTTGATTAGGTCATAGGTTGATGTAAAACCATGTTGGATCACAAGTTGGGGCACTATCCTACCCGGTTTCACCAAAACAGGGAGTTTCCCCCTTATACAAGTCCAGAACCTTCGCTTCTAGGTTAGAGCGCATGCATGCGAGGGGGACACATGCAATCACCTATACCAACCTTGCACCACACTTACACACATATTCTAGTGACACATGCAAGTTTTTCATCTGATTCCGACGTTCTCGTGGTCTTCCTCCGGCGAAACCCTGATCTGCGGGCCTCGGGTCGTCTACCCCCTAGACATTCTTCTGATGAGGGTAGGCCGGCGTAGCTCTCTCTTGTTTTGTGTTTGATTAGGTCATAGGATGATGTAAAACCATGTTGGTTCACAAGTTGGGGCCTATCCTACCCGGTTTCACCGGAACCGGGAGTTTCCCCCTTATACAAGTCCAGAACCTTTGCTTCTAGGTTAGAGCGCATGCATGCGAGGGAAGACACATACAAGCACCTATACCAACCTTGCACCACACTCACACACATATGCTAAGGACACATGCAAGTTTTCATCTGATTCCGACGTTCTCGTGGTCTTCCTCCCACAAACTCGATCTACGGGTCGTAATCGCTACCCCCTAGACATTCTTATGATGGGGGTAGCCCGGCATAGCTATCTCTTGTTTTGTGTTTGATTAGGTCATAGGATGATGTAAAACCATGTTGGTTCACAAGTTGGGGCACTATCCTACCCGGTTTCACCGGAACAGGGAGAATCCCCCTTATACAAGTCCAGAACCTTCGCTTATAGGTTAGAGCGCATGCGAGGGGGGACATATGCAAGCACCTATACCAACCTTGCACCACACTCACACACATATGCTAGTGACACATGCAAGTTTTCATCTGATTTCGACGTTCTCGTGGTCTTCCTCCAGCGAAACCCTGATCTGCGGGCCTCGGATCGTCTACCCCCCTAGACATTCTTCTAATGGGGTAGCCCGACGTAGCTATCTCTTGTTTTATGTTTGATTAGGTCATAGGACGATGTAAAACCATGTTGGTTCACAAGTTGAGGCACTATCCTACCCGGTTTCACCAGAACAAGGAGATTCCCCCTTATACAAGTCCAGAGCCTTCGCTTATAGGTTAGAGCGCATGCATGCGAGGGGGGACACATGCAAGCACCCGGACACTAGTAGTTTTTGTATGTTCCAACATAGCACCACACTTTCATGCATGTGCTAGGGCCACATGCATGCAGGTCCTTGAGGTAGTCAAAATTGAGAACAATCTAAAGGATATCAAACAACAAATTTTAGACTTTGTCATGAAATATAATCCTCTCATCTTGGTCTTTTGATTGACCCAAAGAGTGACATTTCTATTTCAAAAGTAGTCCAACAGCTTGCTTGGTTTTGTTGGTCAGTAGCTCTACCGTGAGGGGAAATTCTACTCTTGCCGATTGGTTGAGGATTATTTCTCAATGTTTGTGACTAGGCACCCACCTAATGGAAATGAAGTTCAGCATCCTCTAGAAGTTTATGGTCTAGTGCAAAGTTCATATTTCCATGGTCTCAATCCTTATGAAGAGCTGGTACATGCTATAGCTACAAGAGAAACTATCGTCCACTCCTCAAGAGGGTTGACAGAACTAGGAACTCTATTCAAGAGTCTAATGGCCATCTTGCGAGATGTAGTTATATGCTATGATGGAATTGTATAATTCAATCTTTGCAACTTAAGTATAGATAAGATGATCTCACAGATTTTCCAAGTGCTATAACTCCTGGAGAATCGGTGGTCTACCCCTATAGCTTTCTCTGTACGAGGGTAGCCCAATGGACTTTTCATGAAAAAATAGCAATAACTATATATATGACATAAAATTAGGATATTAGGAAACTACACATCAAGATGTATTTAGTGGAATTAATTTGGTGTTATAAATGTTGTCACTTTATTTCTACGTAGTTTGTCAACCTTTTTTGTTTGATCTAGGCCAAAAGTTAAACATTTATAAACCAGAGTTGTACACTTATTCATGGATGGATCGAGTAGTTACACATTTATAAGCCAGAGTTGCACATAATTAATTTATTAGGCTCATATAATAAAATTATATTTTACAATATGTCCAACTCTGTATGCATGCCTCATTACTCACATGCACATTTTAAAGGTCCATAGGGCTGACTCTATAACATGTGATGTATACAAATTTAAATAAAAATATATAAAGCTAAAATGATAATAACTAGAGAGAAGAAAAATAAATTTCGTTTGCTCCGGCTAGACCATACCCAATAAGACTGCCATCTCGAACTATTATATGAGTAATCCTCCTGAACGACACCTTCCTCCCACAATTCCTGATGAGCATGGTATTCGGCCTCCGCCTCACCCATTTCACGAGAGCTTACGCCACGAAACAATACAGCTATAGCATTTGTCCACCTTAAGAAAACTTCAGGATATATGATATGCATATAATTCATCATATTTTAGATTTCACAAGTCATGGTTTGTATTTTTTATTTTAGATTTCGTTTCATATATTTGACAGTTGATTGAGTTTTTGCAATTAACCTTGACGTGACCATTTCATCCAAGAACCATATCCTCTGTCATCGTAAATAATTAATTTATTTTCCATGTGTAACAGTTCCACTATCAATGTTTTTGTATCATTGAAGATTTTATTCAGGATTGACAAAGGTTCTATGTACAAATATAGGAAATAACATAGTTACGATACCAACAAGAAAAATGTCTACCTAAGGCTACAAATTTAGGTTGTAAAATTATTTCACTTCAAGAAAAACTATGTAAATTTTTATTTGATTCAATTATGTTTTACTAATTAGTTATTAATAAATAAATAAAATCGATGTGAACATCTTTCTACCTAATAATAGATTCGAAAGTTACAAAAAATAGGAAACGTCTGGCCAAGAATGGCTATTTTAAAAATTGTGTAAAGGTACTTCTAGATGGTATTACAAGGATTTACTATTTATTATTATAAAACTATATAACTTAAGATGGCTTTTCCTATAAGATGGAATAAACATATGCTAATGAAAATACATTAGTATTTTCAATTAGTTTAGACCACTTATTTCTATGATAGACGAGCTTATCACCAAATCTAATCAACATAAAATCATACCTCACTACTTAAAATTTTTAGATATGCTTTTATTCATAAATATAGCATCCTGACAAATAAAATACCCAATTCATTATTTACAAGTATTTGGTGTGCTTATATTTTTCATGTAAATGTGCAATATTGTAAGTAGCTCTCTGGAAGGTTTTAGAATGTATTTACACTAGTGGAAACGAGGCCTTTTGTTGATCCAGAAAAAGGGCTTTAACACCGGTTCTTCTACGAACCGGTGTTAAGGGGGGGCCATACCAGCGTGGCCCCTGCGGCAAAAAAGGAGCCCCCCTTTAACACCGGTTCGTGCCACGAACCGGTGTTAAAGGACACTGCAACAGTGGCCCGCGCAGCCCCCCTTTAACACCGGTTCGTGGCATGAACCGGTGTTAAAGGGGGGGCTATATATAAGACACCACCGCAGCCCACACACACACCCCACTCTTCCATTCTTTCACTATCTCATTTTGGAGCCTAGCAAGAGGGTGTGAAGAGTGCTAGTTTTTTTTTCATATGCACAAGAGGTGTTCGGTGAAATGCCCGAGAGCTCAAAATAAGTTTTCTTGTTGCTCTTTCCGTCTCGGTCGAGGTCGGCAACTATCCTTTCATGTGTCATTGATGTACTATTTATATAAATGGTCATCTCCCTATTATTTTTTTATATATACTACATATTAATGCAGATGAACCGGCAATGGATGTACGGTGACCGCCGCACTTCCGAGTACATTACGGGCCTCCCAAATTTCATCGTTGTGGCTAATGCAAACCGTGGTCACAATGGTTTTATGTGCTGTCCGTGTGTTCACTGTCAGAACAAGAAAGACTACTCAAATAACAGAACCATTCACGCCCACCTGCTTCGATCCGGTTTCATGCCCAGCTATAATTGTTGGACCAAGCATGGAGAAAAAGGGGTTGTGATGGAAGACAACGAAGAAGAAGAGGATGATGACAACTATCATAATATGTATCCTGAATATGTTGAGACACCCCGCTGATGGGTCACATTGGAGAAAAGTCGAGCAAGAGTACCCGGACTTCGCACGTGACGCAAGGAACTTAAGGTTTGGTCTAAGTATAGATGGCATGAATCCTTTTGGTGAGCAGCAATACCAAGACCAGTCTGTGACTCTATGTATCTATAACCTTCCTCCTTGGTTGTGTATGAAGAGGAAGTTCATTATGATGCTGCTCATCCAAGGCCCGAGGCAACCCGCAACGACATTGATGTGTACCTAAGGCCATTAGTTGAAGAACTTTTTACAAATGGGCCAAACCAGGTGTACGTATGTGGGATGAGAACAAAGGGGAGCCATTTGACCTACGAGCATTGCTTTTCGTAACCATCAATGATTGGCTCGCTCTTAGTAACATTTCAGGCACAAACAAGAGATACAATGCATGCACACCTGTTTAGATGAGACTGAAAGTGTATATTTGGATAAATGTAAGAAGGTTGTGTACCAAGGGTATCGCCGATTTCTTAGAACTCGCATCGATGAAATAAAGGCAAGCATTTCAAGCGTCGCGAACCCGGAGGAAGCCTCCGCATCGTGAGTAGGTATTTGGTATGGTCAAGGACCTAGAAGTAATCTTTGGAAAAGGTCTTGTCGATATCTGTCGAATGACAATGCGGACACGCCCATGTGGAAGAAGCAATCTATATTTTGGGACCTACCCTATTGGAAAGTCTTAGAGGTCCGCTCTTCAATCGACGTGATGCACGTGACGAAGAATGTTTGCGTGAACCTGCTAGGCTTTCTAGGAGTGTATGGGAAGACAAAAGATACATCGGAAGCACGGACCAGCAACGTCTGAAAGCCTCAAGAGCCTATGCATCCCGAGAACGAGAAGGGTAACGATGCCACTTAACTCCTGCCACCACGCTCTTACCAAAGGAGAAGGAAATCTTTTTGAATTTACGAGCGATCAAGGTCCCGTCGGCTTCGTCGAATATAAAGGAATAATAAATATGGCGAGAAAAATTCCAAAACCTGAAGTCTCATGATCGCCACGTGATTATGACACAATTGCTTCCAATTGCATTGAGGGGCTTCTACCGAAAATGTTCGAGTACCCATTGTGAAGCTATGTGCATTCCTCAATGCAATATCTCGAAGGTAATCGATCCATAAAGCCTAGGGTTACAAGCAGATGTGGCTCAATGTCTTGTCACTTTGAGTTGGTGTTCCCACCATCCTTCTTCAATATTATGACGCATCTCCTGGTTCACCTAGTAGAAGAGATTGCCATTCTCGGTCTGATTTCTACACAATATGTTCCCTTTGAGAGGTACAGTGGAGTCTTAAAGAAATATGTTCAGAACCGTGCTAGGCCAGAAGGAAGCATCTCCAAGGGCTATGTAATAGAGGAGGTCATTGAGTTCTGTGTTGATTTTATTCCTGACCTTAAGGCGATTGGTGTTCCAGAATCACTACATGAGGGAGCTGCGTGGAAAAGGCACCCTAGGATGTAAAGCAATTATATGTAGGGACGGGCATTCTCTCAATCAAGCACACTACACGGTTTTACAAAGATCTATCTTGGTTGCCCCATATATCAATGAACACAAGAATTTAATACGCCTCAACCACCCGGGCGATCGATGAATGGATTATAAGTGAGCATGATGGCGAGTTTTGGGCTTGGCAAAGACTTCTCACGAATAACACCACTGTTGGGGATCAGTTGTACTTGTTGGCCAGGACACCATCTTCGACTGTATGTACTTTCCAAGGGTACGAGATAAATGGGAATACATTTTACAAGATATGCCAAGATAAAAAGAGCACCAACCAAAAGAGTGGTGTCCGCTTCGATGCAGCAGAAGACAATGGGCAAAAGACCACGTATTATGGGTTCATAGAGGAGATATGATAACTTGACTATGGACCTAATTTTAAGGTCCCCTTGTTTCGATGCAAATGGGTCAAGCTAACAGAAGGAGGGGTTGAGGTAGACAAGAAGTACGGAATGACAACGGTGGATCTCAACAATCTTATGAAGGTAGACAAGAACTTAGACGAACCATTCGTCCTAGCCAATGATGTGGCTCAGGTTTTATATGTGAAGGACATGTCCTCCAGACCAAAAAAAAGAAAAAAATGCAAACGAATACATCATATGATGAGCCAAAGCGTCACATAGTTCTTTTAGGGAAAATAAACATCGTGGGAATCGAGGACAAGACAGACATGTCAAAAGATTATAATAAGTTTGATGAAATTCCGCCCTTCACAGTGAAAACTGACCCAAGCATTCCGTTAAGTAAAGAAGATGCTCCATGGTTACGTCTGAAGCGATCATAAGGAAGGACATATGCCAAGAAGTTCATGCTCATATTATGTAACTCTAGTTCATGTTTTTAATATTAATACATGTCTTGAGTGTTAGTCTTGTTTTGTGGATGGACCGGGACTATGAGAAGAAGTTGTCCCGATTCGTACTTAGCATTAAGATCTGACCTCCAAACGCGCGCGGTCACATATTAGGGAGTGCCTCTATGACCAGTTTCTTGGAGATGCCGGAGGACTAGGCTCCGTCGGCATCTCCCTGAAACTGGCCATAGTGGTGTCCCTGCTCTCGAAAACCATCTTGCAGCTTTGTAACTTCTCTAACTAGATCAATACACCTGGGAGCTAACTAATTTCACATATTAGGTAGTGCCTCTATGACCAGTTTATCGAAGATGCCGGAGGACTGGGCTCCGTCGGCATCTCCCTGAAACTGGCCGTAGTGGTGTCCCTGCTCTCGAAAACCATCTTGGAGATGCCTCAAACTGGCTGGAGGACTGGACTCACAAGGATGCCTCTTTATAGTACAAGCAGCTCGACATAGTGTCGACACTTACGAAATAATGTCGACACTCACCCCTATTATTAGTCGATTGAGTGTTTTTGTCCCGGGTGGTGTCTCCAACCGACTAAAGGTTCATCTTTAGTCCCGGTTGGTGTCTCCAACCGATTAAAGGTTCATCTTTAGTCGGTTGGTGACACCATCCGGGACAAGGTACACGCCGCACGACATAATGTCGACACTCACCCCTATTATTAGTTCTGACTCGTGTTTTGTCCCGGTTGGTGTCTCCAACCCGGAATAAAGGTTCATCCCGCCATTTTTTCCCGCCATTTTTCTTCCCGCCATTTTTCTTCCCGCCATTTTTCTTCCCGCCAGTTCACTATATATATATGTAGGGTTGGCCTCCATTGTCATTGCACATCTCTAGACTCATATATGCAACCTCATCACTCTTTCCCATGGCTTCCACCGTAGCACTAACCCCCAGGGAGGCGTTAAGGCGCTTTGCGCCTCGAACTACCCCTGCCCGCCGCCATCGTGTCTCGCATTTGGATCTTTGGCGTCGAGGCGTGCCGGTTCCTCCTATCCCTCTAGGTGTGGCACGCCGGATGGCCATCACGAACCACTACTACTTTGAGCTCACGCTGGAGTAGCGGAGGAATCCCAGATGGCATCCCGACTATTTCCCTACTTGGGAAGCCTTCTTCGTGGATCGGCGTGAGAGGGCGCTCGCCAGGCACGAGGAGGATGGCCCACCTCGTCCTAACTTCAAAGAGGCCGGCCGTCGGCTATGGTGGCGCGGTCGGACTCTCCAGAGCGTCGTGGCCTATGACACTGCCGCCGACTCTAACCCCCGTCTGCGCTACCCTCAAGTCCAGCCCACGCGCTACCCTCAAGTCCATCCCACGCGTACTCTCCAGAGGTTCAATTACGGCGACCCCGACGACGACAGCGATGACGGCGTAGTACGAGACTACGATGTAGTATTACGGTGTAGGCGGAGCATGGTGAATCACTCCAACATTCGAAACAAGTTCGGCCGATTACTTAATCTGCCATGTATCTTAATTTTAGTTCTTTTATGTATCTTAATTTTCAGTTCGATCGGCTTTATGTAACTTACTATTAGTTGCATTCTCATTCGAGGTTGACAATATGCTATTTTATCAAAAAAACAATGCAAGTTGAGCGAGGCTTGGCCCCGAGCTAAGAATCATCATGCCCGTTGTTCGACAAAGTTTGTCGATAGTTTAAAACGGGGATAAAAAAATAAAAAAAGATCGAAACAGTGCAAAACCTTCGTGTGGTGTTATATTATGTGACATAGTTAGAAGGAAAAATCTCAAACTTGGTATATTGATTATGTCTCGAAAAAACCTTCACAAAATGACCTATCTCATTCGAGGTTTCTTGGCTTTCGGGTCAAATGACCAATGTTATGGCTAGAATCAAGGCATAGTTTGTGATAATATGGCCATATTGTGCATACATGTGCATCATGTAATGGCAAACAATGTTGCAAGAGGAAGTTTTCCTTTTTATCGCACCAAAAAGGCATTTTCCATTTTCCGAGCATAAAAACGGACGGTTTTGTGAAGCAACCACCAAATGGCTAATTCAAAAAACCACCAACACATTTAAAAAAAATACTAGACCACCTTATATGCACAATGTACCAACAGGGGGATCTGAAACCTTTCCTTCCACCTCTGGTGAAAAAGACAAATTCCTGCCGAATCGGTAGGCAGTGGGTCAGATATGAACTACAGGTACATGATAAGATGCTCATGATTTTTTAGAAAAATCATTTTTAGGTTCACAATATGCTATTTTATCAAAAAAAAACAATGCAAGTTGTGCGAGGTTTGGCCCCGAGCTAAGAATCATCATGCCCGTTGTTCGACAAAGTTTGTCGATAGTTTAAAACGGGGATAAGAAATAAAAAAAGATCGAAACAGTGCAAAACCTTCGCGTGGTGTTATATTATGTGACATAGTTAGAAGGAAAAATCTCAAACTTGGTATATTGATTATGTCTCGAAAAAACCTTCACAAAATGACCTATCTTATTCGAGGTTTCTTGGCTTTCGGGTCAAATGACCAATGTTATGGCTAGAATCAAGGCATAGTTTGTGATAATATGTCCATATTGTGCATACATGTGCATCATGGCATGGCAAACAATGCTGCAAGAGGAAGTTTTCCTTTTTATCGCACCAAAAAGGCATTTTCCATTTTCGGAGCATAAAAACAGACGGTTTTGTGAAGCAACCACCAAATGGCTAATTCAAAAAACCACCAACACATTTTACAAAAATACTAGACCACCTTATATGCACAATGTACCAACAGGGGGATCTAAAACCTTTCCGTCCACCTCTGGTGAAAAAGACAAATTCCTGTCGAATCGGTAGGAAGTGGGTCAGATATGAACTACATGTACATGATACGATGCTCATGATTTTTTACAAAAATCATTTTTAGGTTCAAAATATGCTATTTTATCAAAAAAAAACAATGCAAGTTGAGCGAGGCTTGGCCCCGAGCTAATAATCATCATGCCCGTTGTTCGACAAAGTTTGTCGATAGTTTAAAACGAGGATAAAAAATAAAAAAAGATCGAAACAGTGCGAAACCTTCGCGTGGTGTTATATTATGTGACATAGTTAGAAGGAAAAATCTCAAACATGGTATATTGATTATGTCTCGAAAAAACCTTAACAAAATGACCTATCTCATGTAGGGTTTCGTAGCATGGAAAACAAAAATTTTCTATCGCATACAAACAAACAAGCCAAGATCTATCTACTAGATTGTAGCAACGAGTCGATGGAATAACTTACCCTCGAAGATTCCAAAGCGTTTAACGAGAGCGGATTCTCGTGGGTGATGTAGTCGTACTCTTCCTGATCTCAAGATCGTGTAGACGATCCTTCCGTGATTGCGTTCCAAGCGGCTTCAATCCGGTCACACGTTCGATTTTCGAAGACCTTCCTCTCCCTTGTTCCAAGCAGTGGAGGTTGTAGCACTCTCCTCGATTCCGGCAAGACAACTGTGGTACCTGGAAGTAGAGGGAGATCCCTGAGGCTTCGCCTTAAGCCGGAGCGAGTATGGTGGAGTATGAGAGAGAGCTATTAGTGGTCTAGGGTTTAGACACACCAATTAGAAGGCTCTAAACCGAATGCTAGGGCAATTAGAAGCTCAAAACCAAAAAGGCTCTAAACCGGAGATTAGAGGATAGAAACTTGTGTGTCTAGAGGAGGAGGCCCTGCCCCTCCTCTTATAGGTGGGAGGGCGGCCAAGGGGAGGGAGTCCCTCCCCAAGTCGGCCTTGGGTGGCGCGCCGGCTTGGAGAGGAGGGACTCCTCCCTCAAGTCGGTTCCAACCTCTTCTTGCTTGTTTCCCACAGTTTCCTGTTTTAGCCGTTTGACTTTCAAATTGGCCATTTGACTTTTCTGTTTTAGGATTCAATTTAATCCTTTATTTGGAACAGCAAGAACACTTAGTACATGATGCAATCATTCCAACATGTAATGACACATTCATGTACCCCTCCCCTCCCGGAGTGCCGGACATTCCGGAACCTTCTAGAACATTCCCGATGAAAACACCGGAATCATTCCCGAACTCCGAAACGGGACTTTCCTTATATGAATCTTATTCTCCGGACAATTCCGGACCATTCCGGATCACCTCATGATATCCCGGATCCCATCCGAGACTCCGAACAACATTCGGTCTCTTTCTCATAATACCATAACTACTCAAAACAACGTCGAATCCTTAAGTGTGTCTCCCTACGGTTCGTGAATTATGCGGACATGATCGAGACACTTCTCCGAACAATAACCAATAGAGGAATCTGGAAATTCATATGTCTCCCACATATTTCTACGATTACTTTGCGATCGAATGAACCACTTACATACTATACCAATTTCCCTTTGTCTCACGATAGTTTACTTATCCGAGGTTATGATCGTCGGTATCTTTGCATACCTAGTTCAACCTCACCGATAAGTACTCTTTTCTCGTTCCGTGATATGTGATCCCTTGTGAGCCGTCATGCTTGCAAGCTAATTGGATGACATTCCACCTAGAGGGCCCAGAGTATATCTATCCGTCATATGGATGGACAAATCCCACTCTTGATCCATGTGTCTCAACCAATACTTTCCGAACACTAAATGCCACCTTTATAGCCACCCAGTTATGGTGTGGTGTTTGATGTCATCAAAGCATCCATCCGGTAAAGGTGATATGCATGATCTCATGGTCGAAGGAATTAGGTTACTATGTATCAGAAAGCATATAGCAATTGAACTATTGAAATGACTTGATCTTTATGCTACGCTTATCTATAGGAGTATGTCCACCATATCATTCTCCTAACGATATGATCTTGTTGTTGATAACATCTCAATGTTCATGATAGGGAAACCACAATCATTAATCAACCAACAAGCTAGTGAAGTATAGAGGCTATACTAGGGACTTCAAATTGAGTTTACAAATCACACAAGTATCAATGTTTCCTTGTTAATACTATTATAGCATGAATGTAAACATTTATCATAAACACAAAGATATAATAATAAATACATTTATTATTGCCTCTAGGGCATATCTCCAATAGTCTCCCACTTGCACTAGAGTCATCTAATCCAGATTACATGGTAATATACCAAACACCCATGGCAATTTGGTGTTGGTCATGTTTTGCCCTCGGGAGAGGTTTAGTCAACGGATCCGCCACATTCAGATCTGTGTGTACTTTGCAAATCTTTATATCCCCATCCTGGATATGTTCTCGAATAGCGTGAAAACGCAGCTTGATATGCTTCAGCTTCTTGTGTGACCTTGGTTCTTGCGCATTGGCTATGGCGCCCATGTTATCACAGTAGATAGACATTGGGTCCACAAGACTAGGAACCACACCAGCTGTAATGAACTCTTTCATCCATATCGCTTCTTGTGAAGCCTGGGCAGCCATGTATTCCGATTCAGTTGAAGATCTCGCCACAACGCTTTGATTTGCACTCCTCCATTAACTGCACCATTCAAAATAAATACGTATCCAGATTGTGATTTAGAATCATCCGGATCGGTGTTCCAACCAACATTGGTGTAACCATTAACAATGAGTCGTTCATCACCTCCATAAGAAAGAACCATATCCTTAGTTCTTCTCAAGTACTTAAGGATGTTTTTGATCATTGTCCAATGATCCACTCGATCACTTTGATATCTGCTAGTTAAACTAACGGCATATGCAATGTCGGGTCTAGTACATAGCATGGCATACATTAGAGATCCTATGGTTGAGGCATAGGAGTCTTACTCATCCTTTCTCATCTTCTGCCGATGTCGGACTTTGAGTTTTACTCAAGGTCGTATTGAGCAACATGGGCAAGAACCCTTTCTTGATTTCTTCCATTCCAAACCTCTTTAGAACTTTGTCCAAATATGTACTATGTGACAATGATATTTGGCGTTTGATCTATCTCTATAAATCTTTATGCCTAATATGTAAGCTGCTTGCCAAGATCCTTCATTGAAAACTATTATTCAAACATTCCTTGACACTATTAAGAAGGTCTACATCATTCCCAATCAACAATATGTCATCCACATATAGTACTAGGAATGATATGGAGCTCCCACTCACTTTCTTGGAAATACAAGATTCTCCATAAGTTTGTATAAAGCCAAAGTTTTTGATGACCTTATCAAAACGTTGATTACAGCTTCGGGATTCTTTCTTTAGTCCATAAATGGACCACAGAAGTTTTCATACCTTGTTAGCATCCTTAGTATCGACAAAACCTTTGGGTTGTACCATATACAACTCTTCCTCAATGTCACCATTAAGGAATGCCATTTTGATATCCATTTGCCAAATCTCATAATCGAAATATGAAGTGATTTCTAACAAAATCCTCACAGATTTTAGCTTCGCTCCAGGTGAGAAAGTCTCATCATAGTCAACTCCTTTAATTTGTCGGAATCCTTTCACGGCAATTCGAGCTTTATAGACAGTAACTTTACCATCAGCGTCTGTTTTCCTGTTGAAAATCCATGTGTTCTCGAACCTTCGGCCATCCCGGTAAGTCCACCAAAGTCCATACTTGGTTTTCGTACATGGATCCAATCTCGGATTTCATGGCTTCTTGCCATTTATTGGAATCTGGGCTCATCATCGCTTCCTCATATGTCTCGGGGTCATCGGTGTTGTCCACCAACATGACACTCATAACGGATCATACCAATCTAGAGTGGTACGAGTTCTCGTTGACCTCCGAGGCTCAGAGCAACTTCAACCAAGTTTCATGATCACCATCATTAGTTTCCTCTCTTATTGGTGCGGGCATTACAGGAACTTCTTCCGTGCTGCGCTACTCGCAATTCGAGAGAAGGTTCGACAACCTCGCCGAGTTCTACTTTCCTTCCAGTCACTTCTTTGAGAGAAATTCCTTCTCTAGAAAGGATCCATTCTGGCAACAAAGATTTTGCCTTGGATCTATGATAGAAGGTATACCCAATAGTTTCCTTCGGTATCCTATGAAGACGATTTTTCCGCTTTGGATTCAAGCTTGTCTGTCAGAACTTCTTTACATAGGCTTCGCATCCCCAAACTTTAAGGAACGACAATCTAGGTTTCTTTCCAAACCATAATTCATACGGTGTCGTTTCAACGGATTTAGACGGTGCCCTATTTAAAGTGAATGCGGCTGTTTCTAATGCATAACCCCAAAATGATAGCGGTAAATCTGTAAGTGACATCATAGACGAACCATATCTAAGAGAGTTCGACACGACGTTCGACACACCATTACGCTGTGGTGTTCCGGCGGTGTCAATCAGGAAAGTATTCCGCATTTCTTCAAATGCTCGCCAAACTCGTAACTTAGATATTCACCTCCACGATCAGAACGTAGAAATTTAATATTCTTGTTACGTTGATTCTCTACCTCACTTTGAAACTCCTTAAACTTCTCGAAAGTTTCGGATTTTTGTTTCATGAAATAGATATACCCATATCTACTCAAGTCATCCGTGAAGGTAAGAACATAACGATAACCACATGATGCTACACTCATTGGACCACACACATCGGTATGTATGATTTCCAATAAGTCCGTAGCTCGCTCCATCATACCAGAAAATGGAGTCTTAGTCATTTTTCCCATCAGACATGCTTCGCATCTTTCAAGTGATTCAAAATCAAGTGATTCAAGAAGTCCATCGGAATGGAGTTTCTTCATACTCTTCACTCCAATGTGACCAAGACGACAGTGCCACATATAGGTCGAATTATCGCTTGATTTCAAACGTTTGGCCTCAATGTTGTTGATATGTGTATTTCCACTATCTAGATTCAATAAGAATAGACCATCTATCAAAGGTGCGTGTGCATAAAACATATTACTCATATAAATCGAACAACCATTATTCTCTGACTTAAACGAGTAACCGTCTCGCAATAAACAAGATCCCGATATAATGTTCATGCTCAACACAGGCACTAAATAACAATTATTTAAGTATAAAACTAATCCCGATGGTAGATGAAGGGGTAGCCACCGCGATCACATCAACCTTTGATCCGCTTCACGCCGCATCGTCACCTCGTTCTTCGCTAGCTTCCGTTTATTCTGCAAAGACCGCTTCGAGTTACAAATATGAGCAACCGAACCAAGATCAAATACCCAGCACTACTACGAGTACTAGTGAGATACACATCAATAACATGTATATCGATATACCTTTCTTCTTGATGTTGCGTTCTTCAGATCCGCCAAGTACTTTGGGAAATTCGCTCAAAGGACCTTCTCCCTTGCGGTAAAAGCACTCAAGTCGGCTTGGTCTAGCCTTGGTCTTCTTCACGGCGTGGTAACTTTCTTACCACCCTTCTTGAAGTGTCCCTTTGCTTAGACTTGCCTTTCTTGAATTTGGTGGTCTTATTGACCAACAACACTTGGCGCTCTTTCTTAATCTCCACTTCGCAGACTTTTAACATAGCAAAGCTTACGCAACTCTTTGTTCATGTTACGCATGTTGTAGTTCATCACAAAGTTCTTGTAACTTGGTGGTAGTGATGGAGGACAGTAAATCCCAAAGCATTAGGAATCACTATACCCAAGATTTGAAGTTTGTTTGCGTGCCCGACATCTTAAGCACATGCTCACCGTGAGCTGCCCTCTTCTTCCATCTTGCGCTTAAAGAACTTTTGAAGCCTCATGGCTTTCAATTGACGATGAGTCTCAAAAATCAATTTGAGATCCTCGACAATATCATATGGGTCTGAATTCTCAAACCTTTCTCAAGCTCGATTCTAAACCATACAAGATAGCACCTTTGAACTATGGAGTCGATTCTTCCGAGCGAGGTAAACATTCTTTACTTCATCGGAGCATCACCGTGCGGTGGGTCACCCAACGCATCCAAGACATAGGTCAAATTACCATTTGTGAGGACAATCCTCAAATTGCAGAACCAATCCGCCGGTTGCTTCCATTGTTTTTCAACTTTTCTTTCTCTAGGAACGCATTAAAATTGATGGTAGGGGCTGCCATTGATCTACAACATATTTGCAATAGTTTAGACTAAGTTTATGACAAATTGAGTTCAAATTAATAATGAAATTAACCTAGGTGAACTCCCACTCAAAACAACATCCCTCACATTGTTTTAGTGATCACACGAACCAAATCCACTACATCAACACCGATCATCACGAGAGTTGATATAGTTTCAATGGCGAACAATCGTCATGTTCATCATATCTACTATATGATTCATGCTTTACCTTTCGGTGATCCGTGTTCCGAGACCATGTCTGTACATGCTAGGCTCGTCAAGATCAAACCTTAGTTTCCGCATGAGCAAATCTGGCTTGCTCACGTTGTATACACTTGCAGAATCTAACACACCCGATCATCACGTGGTGCTTCGAAACAACAAGCTTTAGCAACGGTGCTAACTAAGGGTGAACACTTTATGACTTGAAATTCATGTGCATGAGGGATCATCTTATAATGCTACCGTCTACTAAGCAATACAAGATGCATAAAGGATTAACATCACATGCAATTCAATAATATGTGATATGATATGGCCTTTCTTCTTCATGCTTCCGATCTCCATCTTCAAGCACGAACATGATCTCCATCATCACCGCATTGCATCAAGGTCAATGACGCTTCTCCATGGTTGTCGCCCACCGGCTTCAACTATTACAACTACTTTGAATAGACACGCGGTCTTAACATAAATTAAAGACAACCATATGGCTCCCGATTGCCAACTTACAATAAGGAACATTGCATACATCAAATATAATCACAATCATGGCCATATCACATCATCAGACACCCTGCAAAACAAAGTTAGACGCCTCTACTTTCTTTGCATATTTTACGTGGTTTGGGGCTTTCAATAAGTGTCGTTCTAACTTACGAACAAGAACCACAACATTGATACTAGTATTGTTGATCACCCGTTGTAAATTGGATCTTAACTATGCTAGGAGAAACAGGCACCATAAAGCCACTTATGCAATACAAGTTGCATGTCAAGTTGGAGCAAGTCTCATGAACGATGTCATGTAAGGTTAGCTCGGCCGCTTCACCCCAACATACCGCAAGATGCAAAGTACACAAAAAGCAACCGACAATAAAAGCATCAACGCTCACAATGACCATTGTGTTCTACTCGTGCAACAGATCTACATATAGACACGACTCTGATACCACTGTAGGATTTCGTAGCATGGAAAACAAAAATTTTCTATCGCATACAAACAAACAAGCCAAGATCTATCTACTAGATTGTAGCAACGAGTCGATGGAATAACTTACCTCAAGATTCCAAAGCGTTAACGAGAGCGGATTCGTGGGTGATGTAGTCGTATTCTTCCGATCTCAAGATCGTGTAGACGATCCTTCCTAAGGCTGCTCGGCAGCCGCTTCAGTCGGTCACACGTTCGGTACTGACGAAGACCTTCCTCTCCCTTGTTCCAGAAAAGCGGAGGTTGTAGCACTCTCCTCGCGATTCCGCAAAGACAACGGCGTGGTACCTAAGTAGAGGGAGATCCCAGGCTTCGCCTTAAGCAGAGCGAGTATGGTGGAGTATGAGAGAGCTATTAGTGGTCTAGGGTTTAGACACACCAATTAGAAGGCTCTAAACCGAAGGCTAGGGCAATTAGAAGCTCTAAACCAAACGGCTCTAAACCGAGATTAGAGGATAGGAACTTGTGTCTAGAGGAGGAGGCCCCGCCTCCTCTTATAGGTGGGAGGCGGACAAGGAGGAGTCCCTCCCTAATTCGGCCTTGGGTGGCGCGCCGGCTTGGAGAGGAGGGACTCCTCCCCCAAGTCGGTTCCAACCTCCTCTTGCTTGTTTCCCACAGTTTCCTGTTTTAGCCGTTTGACTTTCAAACTGGCCATTTGACTTTTCTGTTTTAGGATTAAATTTAATCCTTTATTTTGAACAGCAAGAACACTTAGTACATGATGCAATCATTCCAACATGTAATGACACATCCATGTACCCCTCCCCTCCCGGAGTGCCGGACATTCCGGAACCTTCTAGAACATTCCCGATGAAAACACCGGAATCATTCCCGAACTTCGAAACGGGACTTTCCTTATATGAATCTTATTCTCCGGACCATTCCGGATCACCTCGTGATATCCCGGATCCCATCCGAGACTCCGAACAACATTCGGTCTCTTTCTCATAATACCATAACTACTCAAAACAACGTCGAATCCTTAAGTGTGTCTCCCTACGGTTCGTGAATTATGCGGACATGATCGAGACACTTCTCCGAACAATAACCAATAGAGGAATTTGGAAATTCATATAGCTCCCACATATTTCTACGATTACTTTGCGATCGAATGAACCACTTACATACGATACCAATTTTCCTTTGTCTCGCGATAGTTTACTTATCCGAGGTTATGATCGTCAGTATCTCTGCATACCTAGTTCAACCTCGTTACCGATAAGTACTCTTTTCTCGTTCCCGTGATATGTGATCCCTTGTGAGCCAGTCACATGCTTGCAAGCTAATTGGATGAAATTCCACCGAGAGGGCCCAGAGTATATCTATCCGTCATATGGATGGACAAATCCCACTCTTGATCCATGTGTCTCAACCAATACTTTCCGAACACTAAATGCCACCTTTATAGCCACCCAGTTACGGTGTGGTGTTTGATGTCATCAAAGCATCCATCCGGTAAAGGTGATATGCATGATCTCATGGTCGAAGGAATTAGGTTACTATGTATCAGAAAGCATATAGCAATTGAACTATTGAAATGACTTGATATTTATGCTACGCTTACCCATAGGAGTATGTACAGCATATCATTCTCCTAACGATATGATCTTGTTGTTGATAACATCTCAATGTTCATGATAGGGAAACCACAATCATTAATCAACCAACAAGCTAGTGAAGTATAGAGGCTATACTAGGGACTTCAAATTAAGTTTACAAATCACACAAGTATCAATGTTTCCTTGTTAATACTATTATAGCATGAATGTAAACATTTATCATAAACACAAAGATATAATAATAACTACATTTATTATTGCCTCTAGGGCATATCTCCAACATCTCATTCGAGGTTTCTTGGCTTTCGGGTCAAATGACCAATGTTATGGCTAGAATCAAGGCATAGTTTGTGATAATATGGCCATATTGTGCATACATGTGCATCATGGCATGGCAAACTATGTTGCAAGAGGAAGTTTTGCTTTTTATCGCACCAAAAAGGCATTTTCCATTTTCCGAGCATAAAATGTATTTGTTTTGTGAAGCAACCACCAAATGGCTAATTCAAAAAACACCAACACATTTTACAAAAATACTAGACCACCTTATATGCACAATGTACCAACAGGGGGATCTGAAACCTTTCCGTCCACCTCTGGTGAAAAAGACAAATTCCTGCCGAATCGGTAGGAAGTGGGTCAGATATGAACTACAGGTACATTGATACGATGCTCATGATTTTTTACAAAAAATCATTTTTAGGTTCACAATATGCTATTTTATCAAAAAAACAATGCAAGTTGAGCGAGGCTTGGTGAGATTCAAGTGTATACAAAAGATGCGACATTTAAATATCCAATCAATTCAAAAATAGTAATACAAAAGATGCGGCATTAAAATATGATTTTCTCGAATAAAATAGGGTTAGATTCCGTGTTATATGCTTAATATTTCTTATGTTCAAAGTTTTAGGATTTAACAATTTATTTTTGTTTGAATTGAATAATCAGAATTTATATGTAAGTGTTTTAATCATTTTGAAAATTTTCATGTAAAGTAAATATAAAATGATTTACATGAATGGATAGATATTATTTTTCTGAAAATTATGATATATTATTCATATTTTTCTGAGTTGAAATGAAAAAGATATGAATTTTCTAAATTCAATCCTATTTTTTGAATTAAAAATGCCCCTTTAATGCATGAAATAAATGCCCCCCCTTTAACACCGGTTCCAGGCACAAACCGGTGTTAAAGAGAACATTATTTCATTTCACAAGACTTCTTTAACACCGGTTCTTATGCGAACCGGTGTTAAAGGGGTAATAAATGCGCTGAACGATCCTCTTTAACACCGGTTCCAGCCCCGAACCGGTGTTAAAGGGGGGGTATTAAATTCGCCTTCCCCTTCCTTTCTTCCCCCCAGAGACAGATTGAACCGCCACCGCGCGCGCGCCATCGGAGCAGAGAAAAGCGCCGCCACCACCACCGCCCATCGTAGCAGAGAGAAGCCACCGCCGGCCGCCACCGCCCTCGGAGAGTGAGGGAGGAATCGGCCGTGGGTGCCCTGAATCGTCGTCCCTGTCACCTCCACCTGGCCCGCCGCCATCGACACCGGCAACCCCGACCTTCCCCGCCTCCGACCCACCATCGGCTTCCTGGTGAGCCTCTGGTGCTCAGGCACATCTTCTCTTCCTCCCTCACGCTCTATATCGCCTCCGCATCGTGTAAACGCCGCCGACCGGCGCAGTTCCTCCTCGTTCTCTGTTCTCCGACGACCAAAAAGGGGAGGCGCCGCCACTACTAGGTCCGCCTCGACCTCCTCTTTCCAACCATCCCAACCACAAGTCCCCACGTGTAGCAGATCGACGGGAGCAAGATCGACCTGAGAGGAGCTCCATTGCTGACGTCAGCGTGATGCAATAATCGTTTTATTTTTCTTTTATTATTTCTGTAATTCTTTTTCTGTAATTATTTCATGAAGAAAATACGACCGACATGTGGGCCCTATTCATGTATAAAAACATTTTCATAAATGTTTTCTAATTAAGAAAATTGTTTAAGTAAATTCCAAAAATGCAAATTATTTTATAATATTCCAAAAAATAATTTAAAATGAAATAATTTAAAATGCAAATTATTTTATAATGCATCCACGCGCAGAGATCAGAGAGCAGTCTGCAAGCGTCGCCCAGGCCCTCGCCAGTGAGCCTCGCCCTCGTCGGAGCACCGCCCACGCCTCTGCGTCCGTGGTGGTCGGTGGCACAATGTGAACAATGTGTCAAAGTGGCGGCACAATGTGAACAATGTGAACAATGTGCCAATCGTCACGCCCGCTGCGTCTCAAATGTCCTCTATGAACAATGTGGGGAATATGTGTGATGTATAAAAGATGTAGTGGTATTCATATTTGAGTAAAGTTTACGATGTTGTAACATCGATAGTATTGTTTACTTAGTGTTGGTGGTGAACTTGATGGTCAAAATCGAAACTCAAACTAAGATGGCATGTAATTATGGAGGAGTAGTAGTATAGATAGGGTGTCAAGCGGGCGGTTCATGGGCAACATAGTTTCACCGGCTAATATAAATTGTACTACATGCATAGATTAAAACTTGTATACAAATTGACTGCGTGTAGGTGTAGCTGTCGAGACTAAATAATTGTCCGCAAACCCGCCCATTTGTATACAACTTGCATCCCGGCGTTACCCTCTTGGGGGTGTTGTGGAGCTCTAACTCATCTGATTAGGGTTTGGACCCCGAACTCGTTTAAAATGATCAAGCATCCTTAGGGTTTTAATTTCATTTGTGTATTTATTTGTGTATTTTTGTATGAATAATATGTATATTTGTGTATGAATCCAAGTCCACTTGAATGTTTACACTCTTACTCTAGATAATATTATTGTTTTAGACACTATGGATCCACTTAGTAGAAACCTTGAAGAAGAAGAAATAATGGAGAACATTATTGATGAGGACACCTCACAATATCTCGAACTTGAGGGACATGATGACTCAAGTAGTCATGGAGAAGATGAAGACTCGTGAACGCAATTTAGTGATTACAAAGTCCGACGAGGTATATGCATTGATTAAGCCTCACGACTTCCACCAACAATCTTCTTATACATGTATTAATTAACGCTTTTCTTCTTTTTAGCCCTCTGGATCGACCAGCCAAAGAACCATCTTCTTCTACGAAAAAGAGCAAGCGA
The DNA here is from genome assembly GCA_030063025.1 of Avena longiglumis. NCBI lineage: Eukaryota > Viridiplantae > Streptophyta > Magnoliopsida > Poales > Poaceae > Avena > Avena longiglumis. Next base: position 66,943,866 of record CP125973.1, on the reverse strand, counting down.
GGCGCGAGCCATCGGTTGAAAGATCGTGCAAAGTTCATGATCGAAGCAGTCCGTGTTGATGGCAGGCCGATGGAGCCCAAGAAGGCCGCAGACAAATTTGTACGTCAGGCTAGAGTTCTTGTTAGGGACCAAATCCCAATCATACTTGAAAATTGGAATAAGACAAAGAAGGGCGACGGTACCTTTGTCGATGAAAGATCCAAAGAAACGCTTTGGAATTCGTTGTTGGTAAATTTCACCCTTCCGCCAGAGGAGGATGAAAACAACCCGGTTATAAAGGAAAAGGTCAAAGAGTGGACTCTAAAGAAGATGGCTGACGCTTTCCAAGAATCGAAGACAAAATTGAACAAATTTGTCAAAGTGGCGAGACTCAGATTAAGACGATATTATGCAAAGATAAGACCTCAACGCCCGAATTTGTGACATATAAAAAAGTGTTATAGCTAAAAAGAGGTGAAACCAATACGCTTAATGCCCAAGAAGGAATATCACCAGGACGGGTCGTGGCTACATATCTCAGAGGCCTAAGTGGGAGGAAGTTGAGAAGGCCCTGCGCGCTAGAGGGATCACACCCCAGACAGATGGGTGGGACCTATGTGCAAAGACTTGGTTCTACGGAATCGGGGAAACGTTGGACCCAGAAACAAGATTGTGTATCTTCCCAACCCTCCTTGCCAAACCCGTCACTGAACTCATCACGGCATACGAGGAAACATCCGCCAGGACCTTCCATCCCGACAGAGAGAATGACCAGCTCACACGCGCCATCGGTAAAAAAGAACACCCTGGACATGCACGAGGCACAGGGGGTATGACGTGGAATGATGGGTTTGCCGAGTGGAGCGACTCTTACAAATGGCGCGGCAGAAAAAAAAGAGCGTACAGAGCGGATGACACAGATAGAACATGCACTTGCGGCGCTGCAGGCGCAAGTGAATGCACAACAGAGCCATCAAGCTACCGGCCCATCTCAGCGGCACGAAGAGCTCAGACTGAAGCTGCGGCTACCGCATCTGAAAGCAGCGTGGATTCCACGGAGAACATGCAGCCCACGCTTGAAATGGTGGGTCCTCGATACCTCGTGGATGAGATCACGGAGAGCGAACACGCTGAGCTGCATGTGAGTTTAATGGGCTTATCCATTAAGGTGGCTGTCGGCTATGCCTTACCTCCTGTAGCTGGTGGAACTTACCACTGCCGACCGATTCCAGATGGCTATGCTATTGTAGGGGTGGATGAGGTTGTGAAGGAATGAGGAAGCACAACTTGACCATGCTACAGGTGAAGGGGAAACTCAACTCAAATTTGTAGTGAAAACAACCATTCTTTGGAAGAAGGAACACATCGTGCTTCCAAATTGGAGGCCACTGGAACCCCGCGTCTCACATGGCGTTAGAAGTCCGAGCAGCTTCAGCTATCTCTGACGACCATCTCCTGGGCAGCCATCTCGACACTTCACCATCTCATGCTGGCGACCATCTCACCGGCAGCCATCTCCGGCTTAGCCATCTCCGGCCTTGACTATCTCCCGTCACCATCTCCGGTGCTTCAGCCATCTCCTCGGTAAAGCGGAAGAGCACTGCCACAAAGAGCATCACTAGCACTGCCACAAAGAAATCCGCAGGAAACCGTACGCCAAAGAGTTCAAAAAACTATGTCCCGCAGCCTTCCGCCAAGCCATTGCCGGTTTTACCATGGAATCGTAGCGACGAGGAGACCAATAGGATCTCGGAAGAAGAGGTCAAGAAATTCTTTGCACCTAGACGGGCCGAGCCAAAGGAGCAAATAGATCCGGCGGTGGTGGAGAAGTTTTACAAAAATCTTTTGAAACCTAAAACCCCACTTGTGCCGGACTACGAGCGCCAGATTTTGAAGGCGGATGCAAGGCGCCGTAGGGAGACTGAAAGTAGCAGTCGTGAGGCACCCCATAAAACAGTTCCTATGCTCGGAGAGCAGGAAAACCAATCATGCGCCTCGCTCCAAGTGTTCAACACATGGGACGCTCCTCCCGTAAATGATTACGAGGCAGAGCTACAAAGAAAGGCCAATGAGATGGTGATGAGTTACATTGCATACTTGAACATCACGGGAGACAACTTGCCCAAATGCGATGCCAACCCCATACAGCCATGGAAGTATGGGAAGAATCTCGTCAAGAAAGAGGAGCTCAAGAATCTACCAACAAAGATGCGAAAATTGCACAAGTGGTACCTTGATTTCTGCAAGACGAGAAAGGAAGAATGGATCACGGTGCATATAAGAGATGAGATTTTCTTCTGCGGAGACGACGGGATAGACTTCAACATTCAAGACTTGCATTTTCTATTCAATCAGAAGGAACTCGACAAAGCTGCCATCATCCTTTATTGTGTGTAAGTACTATTTCTGTAATTTATATCTCATCTCATTCACTTCATTAATTGCATGTATATATATATGATCAACATATATGTATATACTATTATGCAGGAAAAAGGTTATGGAATGCAGGAAAGGAGGCCCTTTTGACATTGGGTTCGTTGACCCAAATAGAGTTCATGAAGAAGTGGTAAGAACCAAACCGGGGCAAACAGAAGATTACTTGCTAAGGTCTTTACTGAGACAACAAACCAAAAGGGAAATACTATTGCCTTACAACTTCTCGTGAGTACTGTTACCCTCTCTCTTGTACACATTCTATTTCAGCTTACTCGATGTTAAGTGTAACTAATGATGAGTTATGCGTGTGTAGGTTCCAATTTTTTCTGCTAGTCATTCAACCCAACTCAGAAAAAGTCCTTGTCATGGACTCGTTACGAAAAGAAAAAGAGATATGGGCAGACTTTAGAGAGATGCTCTAGAGGTAATTTCAATCATATTATCGCACTAGATCGGCAACTTTCATGACAACAAGTAATTAATTACTCCTTTATCCATTTTCTTTGCCGGACAGGGTTTGGAAAAGGTTCACGGGCAGGGCCGTGGGTGAATGGTCAGAAGAACTAAAATTTGTAGACCAAAATGTAAGTAATACTAGCTAGCTTCCAATTCCATTATATCATGCTTTATAGATTATTATTTTGATTGAACTCTCTATTCTCGTAAAGTGCGCGCATCAGGGACACGGCAATAACTTATGTGGGTACTATGTTTGTAAGTTCATTCGCAATACGATATGTGCGACGGGCCAAGCCGCACTAGAACAACTTAAAGTAAGTAAACAAAGTCCATAACATTATTTTATTACCATCAATTGTGTTGAGTTTTATTCTTATATATATATTGACGGCCCATTCTTCATATATATTCAGATCGAACGGATGCGGGACCAACTCCTACCATTTGAACGCATACGAGCCATTCAAGAGGTGGAGGGTTCATACTTGATGAGGTCGTCACGCTGGCGAGAACTCTTTAGATATCCACCAAAATGAGCGATGACGATGTATGTGCCGACGATGTATGTGCCGATGCGATGTTTGTGTATAATAATAGTTTCTTAATTATTCATGTACTCGTATGTACCGATGACGATGTATGTATACCGCTCGATCGATTCCCCTCCCGTAAATACGCCCGGGCAGGCACTACGCGTGGCGAAGATGCCGTTTTCTGCCGCGAGAACTGTCGCGGCAGGAAAACGGCTAAATCTTCGCATGCGTAAGAACCTTTAACACCGGTTTCATCCCGAACCGGTGTTAAAGAGAACTGAGCTGGCAGCCCGTGCGCCACCCTTTAACACCGGTTCGTATAAGAACCGGTGTTAAAGGGGCCCCCCCTCTAACACCGAACCCTCAACAGCGGTTAAAGAACCGCTGTTAGAGGGCCCTCCCAACCGGATTTAAAGGGGGGGGGTCTGCACTAGTGTTAAAACCCAAAAATATTATTTAACCTTGCCAAAGAAATTTAATTAGCTTTTAATTTATCACTAGTGCAGAACGGCCCATGCGTCCCGGTTGGTAAGAGCCATTAGTCCCGGTTGCCCAACCGGGACGGGGCAATCGGGACTAAAGCTCTAACCATTAGTCCCGGTTGCCCCACCAACCGGGACAAATGGGTGCACGCGTGGCAGCAAAGCGTGGGGTGGAGCATTAGTCCCGGTTTGTAACACGAACCGGGACTAATAACCTGCTGCCACGGCAGAGATTTGGCTCATTTCTCTGCCGCGGCAGAGAATTCATTTTTGCACATTTTGTTGCCGCGGCAGCATTTTCGCCACTTTTGTGCCGGAAGAATTCATTTAGGTTTTTTTATTGTTTATTTAGTGTTTTGCACTTATCAATGAAGGCACCTTGTATTACACAAGATCATCATGACAATATTACATTCAATACACGGATCGAGTTCATGCACTACATACAAAAGTATTCCCCTTGTCTATACACGGATCGAGTTGCTATTTTACAATCCCTATTGTCTATACACAGAATAGTATTCCCCTTTGGTCTAGGACTTACGCATCCAAGAATCCCGCCAATTCCTCTGAATTGCTCGTATGCGATCCTTTGGCGTAAGACCGTCCGTGAGCGTTCGATCTGATTTAAAAAAGGAGTCTATATGAATGAAACTAAACACAATTTGTTTGAAAATAAAACTATAGAAATTGTTTACATACGTGAGTTGCTCTAAATTTCTGCCCTTCTCATATACGTCTGGGATGAACTCGCATACATAGTATCCACATAGATTGTTACACGGTCCTGCGTCGGGGCACTTTACGAGAACATAGTTCAATCAAAATAATAATCAAGCATGATAATAAGCGTATCAAAACTAGAATCAAAGAGATGTGGATATAGCTAGTGGTGCTTACATCTAGTGGTTGAAATGTAAGCTCCTCTTTCCAAACACCCTAGCCTTGTTGGTGAACCGTTTCCAGCGCTGCCCGTGAAAGCGAATAAAAGAAGTTATTAAGTACTTGATATCATAAAATTCACGAGCGTTGCCGATATAGTGTCGTAATGATTAGAATTACATGGAAGTATCGCATGTCCTTCCACGTCTCAAGGGGTTTATGTTTGAGTCCATGACTAGTACCGCCCTTTGTCAAGTTGAATGATTAACGAATATAGTGGAAGCTGCGAATGCATAACTAATCAATTATATACTTAACATCGAGTAAGCGAAATAGAAAGTGTATACAAGACAATAACACTCACTCGAATCTGTAAGGAAATAGTATTTCCCTTCTGGTTTCTTGAAACCTTAACGCGTGTACTATATTATCCTCCGTATCACAGGGGCTTATTTTGAGATTAGCTTCATGAACCCAATATGGGTCAATGAAGCCAATATCATAGATTTGTCTCTGCTGCATTCGAGAATCTTCATTACGCATATTACGGTATGATTATATACATGCAATAAACAAAGTGAGATAGTGGAGACTAAGTTAATTACAGAAATTAGTACTTACAGACAATGAAGCACCGATGAGCGATTTGTCCAAGGCGTCTTGATTGAATAATTGAAATAGCTCAACAAATTCAATGGATATCATGTCATCACTTTCTTTCCCATGATGCTTTTTGTAACCCTCGGCACTATCCAGTTAGCCCGGCCCTTGTGGCGTGCATGTACCGATTATGCAATCTTAGCATTTTGTTGAAAGATTGTTTACCTCCTCGGGTTTGTGAGAGGTTTTCCGTCTTGGTATTTGTATGCTACTTCACTCATGGGGAAGAACTCTAATCGGGATAAGTCTTGGGCAATACTCATACCTTGAGCAGCTTCTCCAGACAGTAACTACCTCTGGATCATCTTGCTCTTACCCCATATTTGCTCGACCCCACATTGGTTTGAGAAATCACCTTGAGAGGCGCAAGTCTGTTTGCTTGTTCTCCGATGGGCAACAGATTTCCGCTTGCATCGATCGCTCTTGAGGCTTTTGTGCGCATGTGACTTGAGAATAGAACGCTCATAGTCCTGATGACAGCTTTGGCTCGGGTTGATGAAGATTCTTTAGCATTTTCAACACTTTGGCTTTTTCTTCTTTGGTCTTTGGGAACTACGGCTCTTTCGGCCCTCGACTTAGCAGCATTTGTCGTTCCGCATCAACGATCGCATGATCTCCTCTTGATCAGATCATAAGCTCTCTTGGGAGGAACCGTTGGTACTTTTGGAAGAGGCTCTTGTTTACGTTTGGCGATCGGCCTTACGATGGCGATGACGCTTACGCTTTTTATCCCGAGGCGCGGCGATGGCTCCATGGCGATGGCTGCACGAGACGGGTGGCGACGGGCGGGTGAGGCGACGAAGACGGCTGCCATGGCGGCGACCTCGGGAGACGGGTGAGAAGGCGGCGAAGATGGCCTTGGCGTGTGATTTGAACGATACAATCCTTGACCATAGAATGGTGGCGTTTTCGTCACCCAAAGCGATCATCCCCTTCACCGGCGGGTAGTGAAGATCCAAAACCTCAAAGGTGGGCATGATTTCATCCACGCCGACAACAGCGTAGCCCTCCGGAACCGGACGGTGGTAAGTTGGTGTGGGTCCAATTGGTAAGGCATAGCCGCCGCCACCTTCATTGATATGTTCACAACTTTGACATGTAGCTCGTGTGTCATCTCGTGATATCATCCTTTGGGTAGCCAACAGAGCCATCGTCGGTGCATCATCGGCATCGCCATTGTCATCACCGGGACCTCGGTGGAAGCCACTGCTTTTCGATTATTCGATAGGCGGTAGCATCGAATGCGGTGTCTTTCTTGAGATGGGGCGGTAGTACTTTGCTCTTTAAGTGAGTTAATTTCATCTTGTTGTTGCTTTAATCGTTCTTCAATTAAACGCATTCGCTCTTTCGACTTCTGCTTCAACCGCCTGTCCTTACTCCTCGGCGGCTTCTATCGGGATATTTCTTCCTCTCTTGAAACCCAGTCCTCCATGATTGGGAGCCTATTGTGCCTCGTGTTCGTCCATCATGTTCCTTATTTCCAAGGCGAGTGTGAGCTCATCATTCTCTCTATCGGAATGAAGTCCCCATCTTTAACGACCTTCTTGCTTTTCTCATCCTATCGATTGGCAAGGGGTCTTCTTTATGCCGTATGGTATATATACACCTCCTTCCGAGTCCAACGTGCCCCATGCCCGTAAAACCAATTCCTTGCACGTTCTACCCAATCGTCTGCCTCTGGGTGATATTTTTATCACTAGGGTTCTGCTCAAGTTTCTCCCACTTAGGAATGCCAGCCAGCCACCTTGCCCCATAGTATGGTGATACTTCTTGTTAGCGACATTCACTTATTCGTTTCGGACATTTTCTTAGCTTTTTTCGATTTCTTGTATTCCACAAACTCATCCCGAATGGTTTTATCTTCTCAAACCGAATATTCTTGAAATCGAGTCTTCTTTTCACGACATAGTCAAGGTGCAATCTTTTCTTCCAGTTGGTGAAACAGGGCCATCTTCTTCAAAGCCCACTCCACGACCTTAGCCTCCATGGCTCTCCCATGTTGTAAGGCGTCCTCAAGCTGGATCCTCCGCATTTGGATCCAGCTCTATCTTCGTAGTTTGAAATTAACCATGAGCCTCTTCCACGGTAAATCTTTGGCGTGGTTAGGGACAAATAAACATGTTCCCTCTTCATCCGCATTAGCAGGCCTATTCCAATTTCTAATGGTGATGGGATTAAGTACCTAACGATTACTCGCATTGTGCCACAAATTTGGTTGCGACAACTTGGGAGTCGGTCTGCCGTCTGGCGACATCTTCGATCTGAACCTCTCATGGTCTTCCAACTTTTGGTTGGGCCTCGTCGCTCTTTTTCGGTAGAGTCCTTGATCCGGAGGCTAAAAGAAGAAAGATCGTCGTTACTATTTCTATATAGATAGCAGATGATTAATTAATGAATTGATTTATATTACATGCACCTCGCCGGCGGTCGTCTTCTCGGTTACACAAGGCATCGCCTTCTCCCTCATGAGGCAACACCTTCAACCTCAAACAAGTTGTCTACTCCGGTAAAGAGGATCACCCTCACGGAGTTGTTGAAAACGTTGATACGTCTAAATTATCTTCCCACGGATCACACCTTGGATCAACTCTTCCTTTTCTTCGTCTACGGCGTGTGGGTCCATATTTTACGCATAGGTGGAAAAGCGAATAAGTCAAAGCGGCTAAAGGAGAAAGTTAAGGAGAAACCCTAAAATATACATACACAATAATAAAAATGAAGAGAAACCTAAACCTAGCTACAAAAGGAAACCATGTAGTAGATAGGTAACTCTAGCTAAAATCAACTAAAATCAATATTAGGAGTTAGGGGTGTAACCTAGTTCGGAGAAACCTCCGATGCATATGAGAGGGGAACATGAGTATAAGGGTACAAAAGGGAAACTATCCAGCAGATAGGTAACACTAGATACTAACAAAATACCATATTGGAATCGATTTAAGAGGGTTCAGAATGCCCTGGCGAAGGCACATCGTCGAACCCACATGCACCTAAGGGGTATTAATGATTCCTTATCTAACCACAGTGACTGACAATGTGAATCGGGTCTGGGGCTACCCACATTGACTGACCAGTGGGGTCGAAGACCAATAATACCAAACTAATTAATAAACCTAATAATACCTAACTAATAATAAACCTAATAATCGAAACACCGAAAAGAAAGGGAAACAATCAACACATGGCATCGATGCAATGCTCAAGCAAGTATGATGATATGACAAGTTAATTTGCATTGGAATGTAACCCTAAGACATGCTCGACGATTTAATCGGGGTTTCGCGGTGAAAACCCTAACTCGGGAAACTCGGAACATATGAGAGGGTGCATTTGTTCTTCTAATTATACTTGTCATTTAAATTGTTGAACAATGCATGATTATAGGTTAAATAGATAGGTTTCATTTTTGAACAATTTGATATATTATTTGTATTTTTCGACTTATAAATAAAAAGATATTGAATTTACAAGTTTATATCAATTTGGAATTATTAAATCATTTAAAATTGAATTCTTGTGTCAATATGACATCAAAAAGTTGAGTTTTTTTTACCAAGACAGAACCTAGCCATCCTTTGAGTCTTGGGCCTAGGCCACATCGGCAAGCCACCGTGGGCCACGTCAGTGGCCCGTACGGCAGTGGCGGTGGGAAAGCAATGGCCAGTGGAGAAGCAATGGCGACGATGCACCACCACCAGCAGCGGGAGGGAGGGCGAGAGAGGGGCAGGGAGGCGGCGTACTGACAGCAGCGGTGGCGCCTTGATCGTCGGCGAGCAGGAAGCGGGCGGCGGCGGTCGTCGGGGAAGGAGACGCCGGCGGCGTCGGCCACTTGAGGAAGAGCAGGTGGCGGCGGGCGGAGGCGTTAATGAGCCGCTTCTGAGGCCTTGACAGTGGCGAGGCAACACAGCGGCGTCGTCGTCGGCGATAAGAGGCAGTGGGAAGGAAGAAGAAGAGGAGGCACGTTGTTATAACTAAAGGGCCTTTAGTCGGTTCGTGGCTCCAAGGACTAAAGGTGCATCGTCGGTTGGAGCCACCAAGGACCTATAATCAATTTTCAGCGGTGAAGGGGCGCGAGACTCTTCCGTCGGTTGGTGGCTCCAAGGGACGTATTCTGTTTTCAAATTTTTCATTATTTTCTCTGTTCCGCCTTTTTTTATTTTGGGGTTTAAATTTGTAATGTTTTTAAATGATAATTAATTTGGAATTTAGAAAAACTTTAAACATAAAAAGTGTTTGGATTTGAATAAATAATTGAAACCATTTACATTTTGAAAAATAATTAATGTAACCATTTAAAATATGAACCATTTACAATTAAAAATGAATTAACTTATATTTTTTAATATCAATTTGGAATTTAGAAAAACTTTAAATATAAGAAGTGTATGGATTTGAATAAATAATTCAAAACATATTCTATTTTAAAAAATAATTAATGTAACCTTTTAAAATGAATTAACTTATATTTTTGAATATTAATTTGGAATTTAGAAAAACTTTAAATATAAGAAGTGTATGGATTTGAATAAATAATTCAAAGACATATTCTATTTTAAAAAATAATTAATGTAACCTTTTAAAATGAATTAACTTATATTTTGAATATTAATTTGGAATTTAGAAAAACTTTAAATATAAGAAGTGTATGGATTTGAATAAATAATTCAAAAACATATTCTATTTTTAAAAAATAATTAATGTAACCTTTTAAAATGAATTAACTTATATTTTTGAATATTAATTTGGAATTTAGAAAAAATTTAAACATAAAAAGTGTTTGGATTTAAATAAATAATTCAAAAACATTTTCTGTTTTAAAAAATAATTTATGTAACCATTTAAAATATGAACCATTTACAATTAAAAATGAATTAACTTATATTTTTTTAATATCAATTTGGAATTTAGAAAAACTTTAAACATAAGAAGTGTTTGGATTTTGAACTTATATGCCGGTTTTTTTTGAATTTATTATGCCCGTTTTGAATTATCTGAATTTCTAACTATGGTCGAACCGGTGTGCATGAAGATAGGGGACGGGCATCGTTAGAACTTGCATTGGATCTCTGAAGAAACCACATATTGCGAGTCTAAAAATGATTTTTTCAAAAATCACAGGCGATAGATCATGTACTGTAGTACAAACCGGACCCACTTCCTGCCGATTCGAGACATTTATTCTTTTACGGGATGGACGAAAAGGTTTGAGATGTACCGGTTGGGATATAGTCCATGTAAGGTGGTCTAATATTTTAGGAAAATAGGACGGTAGCATTAAAAGCGGCATTTTGGTGGTTACTTCACAAAGCGACCCGTTTTTTGCTCGGAAAAGGGAAAAGGCTTTTCCGTGCGACAAAAGGAAAACTTCCTCTGCAACATTGTTCTACATACCAATGTCCACACACATGCATAATATGGGCACAACATCACAAACTATGCGTGATTGACACATAACATCGGTCATTTGGACGAAAGCCATGAAACCTCGAACATGATAGGTAATTTTGTGAAGGTTTTTGAAACATGATCAATATACCAAGTCTGGTATTTTCCTTTCAACTATGTAACATAATATGACACCACGAAGGATTTTCATTGTTGGATTTTTTGAATTTATTATGCCCGTTTGAATTATTTGAATTTCTAACTATGGTCGAACGGTGTGCATGAAGATAGGGGCGGGCATCGTTAGAACTTGCATTGGATCTCTGAATAAACCACATATTGCGAGTCTAAAATGATTTTTCAAAAATCACGGGCGATAGATCAAGTACATGTAGTACAACGGACCCACTTCCTGCCGATTCGAGACATTTGTCCTTTTACGGGATGGACGAAAAGGTTTGAGATGTCGGTTGGGATATAGTCCATGTAAGGTGGTCTAGTATTTTAGGAAAATAGGACGGTAGCATTCGAAGCGGCATTTTGGTGGTTACTTCACAAAGCGACCCGTTTTTTGCGCTCGGAAAATGGAAAAGGGCTTTTCCGATGCGACAAAAGGAAAACTTCCTCTGCAACATTGTTCTACATACTAATGTCCACACACATGCATAATATGGGCACAACATCACAAACTATGCCGTGATTCAAGACATAACATCGGTCATTTGGATGAAAGCCATGAAACCTCGAACATGATAGGTAATTTTGTGAAGGTTTTTTGAAACATGATCAATATACCAAGTCTGGTATTTTTCCTTTCAACTATGTAACATAATATGACACCATGAAGGATTTTCATTGTTCGGATTTTTTGAATTTATTATGCCCGTTTTGAATTATTTGAATTTCTAACTATGGTCGAACGGTGTGCATGAAGATAGGGGCGGGCATCGTTAGAACTTGCATTGGATCTCTGAAGAAACCACATATTGCGAGTCTAAAATGATTTTTCAAAAATCACAGGCGATAGATCATGTACTGTAGTACAACGGACCCACTTCTGCCGATTCGAGACATTTATCCTTTTACGGGGATGGACGAAAAGGTTTGAGATGTACCGGTTGGGATATAGTCCATGTAAGGTGGTCTAGTATTTTAGGAAAATAGGGGCGGTAGCATTACGAAGCGGCATTTTGGTGGTTACTTCACAAAGCGACCCGTTTTTGCGCTCGGAAAATGGAAAAGGGCTTTTAATGCGACAAAAAGGAAAACTTCCTCTGCAACATTGTTCTCCATACCAATGTCCACACACATGCATAATATGGGCACAACATCACAAACTATGCCGTGATTCAGCACATAACATCGGTCATTTGGACGAAAGCCATGAAACCTCGAACATGATAGGTAATTTTATGAAGGTTTTTGAAACATGATCATTGTTCAAGCACATTTAGTCCGGATGTAGTCACAAACGGGACTAAAATATTTTCCGCCATTTCCCACCTCTTCCGCCAAGTTTTCCCGCCCTTTCCTTTCTACTAGAGCTTTTAGTCCGGATGTAGTCACTACTTGGGACTAAAGATATTCCGCCATTTCCCAAAGCTTCACGCCAAGTTTTCCGCCCTTTCCTCTATATTTAGGGTGATCGTGTCATGGCTATCCACATCCACACCTTCCTCTCTTAGAACAATGGACAAAGCCCTCTTGGGCCATTCGACCCTCGAGGAGACAGGCGTGCGCCTCAACTACCCTTGTCCACGGTGCAGCCGCCTTGGATTTGGATCTTTGGCTGGAGGGTTCTGTCCCTCCTGCCCTCAAGGTTCCAGACGCTGGTGACCATCACAAACCACTTCTACCACGAGCTCACGCGGGCGCGGATGGATCCCAGTGGGATCCCGACAACTATGACACTGAATGCCTTCTTCGCTAATAGGCGGGAAAGGGGCTCCAGTCGAGGGTGATGGCCCGCCACGGTGAACAACATGAAAGTCGGCCGTCGTGCGTGGTGGGAGAACCGTACTATCATCAGTGATGCGCTACATCGCCGGGAGACCATCCTCGCCACGGTGCCCACGAGTCCACCCGCCATACAGGCCCCACACTGTCGGCGGTAGCGCCGTCTTCAGAGACCCCTCTCCCACCGCCCGTGAATCCAAGGCTGGAATGGCCTGGTATATGCCATGGATGAAATTTGAGGATCCCGGAGTGGCGGTGGCGATGGCGATGATGATGGCGGCTGACGATGAAGACCACGGCTGCGTACTATAGGACTAGGCATGATTATGACTAAAGGTGACTTTAGGCCGAGTGTTAGCTAGTCCCGATTTGTCGGTTTTATATTAATAAATGTCTTAAGTGTTACCTAATAAATAGAGGAAATGCCTATATAAAGAGAGGGTTCATATTTAATCCCGATTTGTACGGTTGGGATATAGTCCATGTAAGGTGGTCTAGTATTTTAGGAAAATAGGACGGTAGCATTACGAAGCGGCATTTTGGTGGTTACTTCACAAACGACCCGTTTTGCGCTCGGAAAATGGAAAAGGATTTTCCGTGCGACAAAAGGAAAACTTCCTCTGCAACATTGTTCTACATACCAATGTCCACACACACATGATCATTGTTCGGCACACATTTAGTCCGGATGTAGTCACAACCGGTACTAAAGGGATTCGGCAGTGGGCAGACAACACTAATAATAGGGGTGAGTGTCGACATTATGTCGTGCGGCTTGTACCTTGTCCAGGATGGTGTCACCAACCGGGACTAAAGATGAACCTTTAGTCTGAGTTGGAGACACAAACCGGGACTAAAGATGAGTCGACACTAATAATAGGGGTGAGTGTCGACATTATGTCGTGAGTGTCGACATTATGCCAAGCTGCTTGTACTATAAATATGCATCCTTGTGAGTCCAGTCCTCCGGCCAGTTGAGGCATCTCCAAGATGGTTTTAGAAGCGAGGACACCACTACGGCCGATTTCAGCGAGATCTGACGAGCCAGATCCTCGGCATCTCCAGAAGCTGGTCATAGAGGCACTCCTAATATGTGAAATTAGTTAGCTCAGGCGTATTGATCTAGTTAGTGAAGTTACAAGCTGCAAGATGGTTTTGAGAGCGAGGACACCACTGCGGATTTGAGGAGATGCGTGAGCCAGTCCTCGGCATCTCCGAGCTGGTCATAGAGGCACTCCTAATATGTGAAATTAGTTAGCTCGAGGCGTATTGATCTAGTTAGTGAAGTTACAAGCTGCAAGATGGTTTTCGAGGCGAGGACACCACTGCGGCCAGTTCGAGGAGATGCTTGAGCTCAGTCCTCCGGCATCTCAGAAAGCTGGTCATAGAGGCACTCCTAATATGTGAAATTAGTTAGCTCAGGCGTATTGATCTAGTTAGTGAAGTTACAAGCTGCAAGATGGTTTCGAGAGCAGGGACACCACTGCGGCCAGTTTGAGGAGATGCTGACGGAGCCTCCGGCATCTCCGAGAAACTGTCATAGAGGCACTCGGTCCAGCCACAAAATGGGACTAACACTCAAGACATTTATTAATATTAAAAGCGAGACTACAAAACCGGGACTAAAGGCCACAAACATGAAAGATATCCTTGGTCAAGACACAAACCGCGAAAGACATGAACTAGAGTTACATAATATGAGCATGAACTTCTTGGCATATGTCATTCCTTATGACCGCTTCAGATGTAACCATGGAGCATCTTCTTTACTTAACGGAATGCTTGGGTCAGTTTTCCTTTGTGAAGGCGAATTTCATCAAACTTATTATAATCTTCCGACATGTCTTGTCCTCGATTCCCACGATGTTTCTTTTCCACTGAAAGAACTATGTGGCTTTGGATCATCATATGATGTATTCGTTTGCATATTTTTCTTTTTTGATGCGGAGGACATGTCCTTCACATAGAAAACCTGAGACACATCATTGGCTAGGACGAATGGTTCATCTCTATAACCAAGATTGTTGAGATCCACTGTTGTCATTCCGTACAACTGGTCTATCTTTACCCCTTCCCCATTCAGGTTGACCCATTTGCAGCGAAACAAAGGGACCGTAAAAGAGACTCCATAGTCTAGCTAGTTCCCATATCTCCTCTATGTAACCATAATATGTGTCCTTTTGTCCATTCTCGTCTATTGCATCAAAGCGGACACCACTATTTTGGTTGGTGCTCTTTTTATCTTGGGCGATCGTGTAGAATGTATTCCCATTTATTTCGTACCCTTGGAAATTCAATACAGTAGAAGATGGTGACGCGGCCAACAAGTATAGCTGATCTCCAATAGTGTCATTCAAGAGATGTGTCCGCATCCAACCACCGACGCAGACTTCATGTGTTCATCGTAATCCATGATTCAGCTTCCCGGGTTTTGGGCGTACAATATTCTTGTGTTCCTCCATATCTGGAGCTGCCAAGGTGGAATTATGTAGAACTGTAGTGTGCTTTAGTGAAAGAATCCCGTCCCTACATATCAGTGCTTTCTTTCCCAGCGTGCCTTTTCCACTTAGTCTTCCCTCATGCCACGAGTCAGAAACACCAATCGGCTTTAGGTCAGGAATAAAGTCAACACAAAACACAATGACCTCCTCTGTTCCATATCCCTTGGAGATGCTTCCTTCAGTCTATACGGTTATGAACATATTTCTTTAAGACTCCATGAACCTCTCAAAGGGAACATATTGTGCAGAAATACCGGACCGAGAATGGCAATCTCTTCCACTAGATGAACCAGGAGATCGTCATAATATTGAAGAAGGATGGTGGGAACACCAATTCAAAACTAACAAGACATTGTACCACATCCTTCAGTAACCTTGGCGAATATCTGGATTGATTACCTTACGAGATATTGCATTGAGGAATGCACAGCTTCACAATGGGTACTCGAACATTTTACGGTAGAAGCCCCTCAATGCAATCGGAAGCTTCATAATCATAATCACGTGTGATCATGAGACTTCAGGTTTTGGAACTTTTTCTGCCATATTTATTATCCCCTTTATATTAGATGAGAAGCCAGCGGCACCTTGATCTGTAAAGGACTTCAAAAAGATTTCCTTCTACGCTTTGGTAAGAGCATAGTACGACTTAAGTGGCGCCCTTTATCCGTCTTGTTATCTGTATGCATGTTCTTTGGGTCTTTCATAATTTGTTGGTCCTCCGTGCTTGTGTATCTTTTGTCTTCCCATACACGCCTAGGAATCCTAGCAGGTTCACGAGAGATTCTTAAATCCGTGCATCACGTCGATTGAAGAGCGGACACGCAGGACTTTCCAATATGGCAGCTCCCAAAATATAGATTTCTTCTTCCACATGGGTGCGTGTCCTGTGGCGTCGTTGGAACTGATTGACCGCGGGACCCTTTCCAAAGATTACTTCTATGTCCTTGACCATACCAAATACATCATCACCGGTGGGAGTTCGGTCTTCTTCGGTGATCTGCCTCACCTTTGAAATGCTTGCCTTTCTTTCTTACGGGATGATTGGTCGGAAGATATCGTCGATTAGCCAGGTACACAACCTTCTTGCATTTATGCAAATATGTACCTTCGGTCTTATCTAAGCAGTGGGTGCATGCCTTATATCCCTTGTTTGTCTGTCCTGAAAGGTTACTAAGAGCAGGCCAATCATTGATGGTTACGAATAACAACCCTCGTATATTAAATGGCTCCTGTTTGTTCTCATCCCACGCACGTACACCTGGTTTTCCCCACAACTGTAAGAGTTCTTCAACTAATGGCCTAAGGTACACATCAATGTCGTTGCCCGGTTGCTTCGGGCCTTGGATGAGCACTGACATCATAATGAACTTACGCTTCATGCACAACCAAGGAGGCAGGTTGTAGATACATAGATTCACGCAGGTCTTTGTGACTGCAGCTCTGCTCCCCAAAAGGATTCATGCCATCCGTACTTAGACCAAACCATAAGTTCCTTGCGTCACTGCAAAGTCAGGAAGTCTCTCTCGATTTTTCTCCACTGTGACCCATCGCCAGGTGTCTCAACTCCCCGTCTTTCTTACGGTCTTCTTTGTGCCATCGCAACAACCTGGCATGCTCTTTGTTTCTGAACATGCGTTTCAACCTTGGTATTATAGGAGCATACCACATAACCTTAGCAGGAACCCTCTTCTGGAGGGGCTCTCCCTCAACATCACCAGGGTCATCTCGTCTGATCTTATACCGCAACGCGTTGCATACCGGGCATTTATCTAAATTCTCATACTCCTTACTGCGGTAGAGGATGCAGTCATTAATGCATGCATGTATCTTTTGCACATCTAATCCCAGAGGACAGAGAGTCTTCTTTGCTTCGTAGGTACTCTCGGGAAGTTCGTTATGTTTTGGAAACTTCGGCTTCATTATTTTCAGCATCTTTTCAAATGAGGAGTCAGTTAGACCACACTCTGCCTTCCATCGCAACAATTCCGATTGTGTACCGAGCTTTGTGCTGCCATCTTCACAATTTGGGTACAACAATTTCTTGTGATCTTCTAACATGCCCTCTAACTTCAACTTCTCATTTTACATTTCAGTCTCGCTTTGCATCGAAATGACCCTACCAAGTTCATCATCCGGCTCATCGATGCCCGTTCTTCACCTTTTCCTCTCCATTGTCTTCCATAGCGGTATCACCGTATTGAAACATATGATGATAGTTGTTATCATCATCTTCTTCTTCACCATCTTCCATCATAACCCCTCTTTCCCGTGCTTGGTCCAGCAATTATAGTTGGGCATGAAACCTTTCATAATCAGGTGGCGCGAATGATTTTCGAGGAAGAGTACTCCTTGTTGTTCGACATTGAACACATGGACAACGTATAAATCCATTCTCTTTGTTTGCCGTAGCCACATCGATAAATTTATCCACGCCTTTGATATACCGGCTACCCGCGGTCACCGTACATCCATTCCCGACCGTTCATCTGCATCATATATGTAAGTTTATCAAAAACAGGACATCGTAAATAGTGAAATAACCAATTCACACCGACACATGAATTGTATCAATGACCTAGAAAAGATAGGATTGCTAACCTCGATCGAGGGAAATAAAGAGGAGAAAGCTCAAGTGCGTCTGGACACCTTCTATATTTTTGTTCTATGAGAAATTCAACTGGATTTTTCACTCAAACATTTCAACAAACACCTTCAATGCATGCATGAGAAAAACTAGCACACACCCTCACACCTTACACCATTGAAAAAAGCAGTGGAGGCGGGGCGTTGCATTTATAGAGGGCAAGGGTCTTTAGTCGGTTGGAGCCAGCAACCGGGACTAAAGGTGCGTACACGCCACGTGGCTGTGGCCAAACCTTTAGTCGGTTGGTGGCTCCAACCGACGATCTACCAACGGGACCCATGCCCCCGGCCGTGCTCCAACCGGGACGCGTGCCAGCATTAGTCCCGGTTGGTGGCGCAACCGGGACTAATGCTCCCAGGGGTGGCGAACGGATGGCCCTTTTTCCTCTAGTGTATATTAATTCTAAAAAACGACACATTATTTTTTCACTATTCATGCTTCTGCTATAGGTCTTTATCTTTACCTGTGATGTCTCTAACTAAATGTTCACACTCGTGAAGTAGACTTGAATACCATGAAGCTTATATGTGTGTGTGTGTGACGCAAACATGCTAGGGGAAGGAAATTAATCATCAGAAATCTCACATTCGTAATTCTTCCCAAGATTACATTGTCATTGTTTAAACTCGTGCTACTAATATGGAATGCTGATGTGTACGTACCTACAGTTCATATCGTCTTTATCCACTGCATCTAAGTTCATCGAATGTTAAATCTAAGTTACTTTGAGTATATAAATATCACGTAATAGATAAGAACTTATGGTTAAGTTTATGTATGTTGAATGTAATCTTATATTTAATAAAAACCATAATATTATATAATAATATTATTCCCTGGAAGGATATTCCATTAGTAATGAGGAAAACCAAATACTAAGTTCGTAAAACATGCAAGTGAGGTAAAGTATGCTAGAATTATCATTCTAATTTTCCAAGAATTGAAAAATGTAACATGTTACTACATAGTTAGCAAAATAGTGAGCTACCCAAGTTGGTAACTATGAACCCCAATCCATACATTGGATCGGGCTATGAGGCATTTTCCACCATACATTCAATTGATGTTGTTAACGATCGACCCTCCTCTCCCTCCCCCAATCACCACCTGGACTCCTCTTATTCGTTGATCTATTCCTCTGCAACACACCCGACCTCTCCCGGTGCAACCATTTGGAGATGGTAGCATGAGCTTTGTTCATCAAATTTAAATTGTCATCGGTATTTCGGTTTGAAAGGACATGGATGTCTCCCAGAGGGGGTGAATATGTGTTTCAAAACTATTACGGATTTGGCTCAATAAATGTGGAATAAAACTAAAGTTTAATTTATCAAGAACAAAAACTAAACCCACTAGGTTCAACTAAGTGCACCAACACCTTATTCTAAGCAAGACAAGTAACAAGGGTGAAAGCAGGATATATTACGTCAAGCATGGTGGCTATCACAAGGTAAACTACATAAGTAAAGATCTCGAATATAAAAGTAATATAGACACGCGGAGACGATGACTTTATCCCCAAGTTCACTTCTAAAGAAGCTAATCTCTATTGAGAGGGTGCGATGGTGTAACGCTCCCCAAAATCCACAAATGGCTCGCCTTGAGGTGTGGTGGCTTGATGCTCACCTAAGGCAACCCAAGGCCTCACACCAAGATGCGGAGGTGTACTATTCACCGACTCCACAAAAGGCTCACCTTATGCTCCCATATGCGAACACAAAGGCGGGCACATGATCTAGTATGGAACACTTGAGGGAGTTCACCAAACCCATACAATCTTGAGAAAAACTCGACAACTCAACTGGAAACTTCCAAGAAAATTCCACAAAATGCCACAAGTTTGAGGCAATCTCCACAACTTAATTGGAGAACCCAAGAAACACGACAAATTTCACTACCGTATAGGGTTCCAAGAACCCAAGAGTAATAATCTCAAATGTTTTTACCAACTGATTCTCCGTAGACTACTCAAACTGATGCACCTAATGCAATGGCAAGTCCCTCTCTCAAAAATCCCACCAAAGCTACAAAAGCTATTGGGGGGATAAGAGAGGAACAACACAAGAAGAGAACATAAAATTCTTCAAGATCTTAGATCCTAATATTTCTTTCACAAAAAGGATTTGGTTTAGTAGGGTTATAGATCTAGATCTCCTCTCTTAATTATTGGAATTATGCCCTAGAGGCAATAATAAAGATGTTATTATTATAATTCTTGTTCATGATAATGTTTATATTCCATGCTAGAATTGTATTAAGCGGAAACTTTAATAATTGTGTGGTTTGTGAACAACACCGTGTCCCTAGTACGCCTCTATGGACTAGCTCATTGATTAATGATGGTCAAGGTTTCCTAACCATGGACATGAGTTGACGATTAATAATGAGATCATATCATTGGGAGAATGATGTGATGGACAGACCCAAACTAAGCGAAGCAATTAGATCGTGTCATCGTGTTCATCTTTGCGAAGCTTTTCTTATGTCAAATATTGTATTCCTTGGACCATGAGATAATACAACTCCCTGGTATCGGAAGAAAGCTTTGAGGTCATCAAACGTCATCCTATGAGAGGGTGATCATAAAGGTGTCTCTCAGGTGATCGGAAAGTATCTGTTGGGTTGTATGTATCGAGATGGGATTTTTCCCTCCCAAGTCGAAGAGATATACTTCGGGCCCACTCGGTAATCGATATCAACACCGCTTGCAAGCATGTGGTTAAGGAGTTAATCACAAAGTGATATCGGATTACGAGTAAAGTACTTGCGTGAGCGAGATTGAACTAGGTATGGCCACCGACGATCAAATCTCGGGCAAGTAAAATATCGCGAGGCGAAGGAATATATATGGGATTGATTGAATCCTGGCATCGTGGTTCATCCGATATGATCATCGATGAATGTGTAAGTCAATATGGGTTTCAGACTCCGTTGATTATTGATAGAAGATCATGTACGCATATTCTCGAACCGAAGGGTCACACTTAACGTGTATCGGCTAGGATATATTGGATAATTGGTTTATGAGTTTTTGTTCGAGTCTCGGATGGGATCCGAGACATCACGAAGGTTCGGAATGGTCCGGAGAATAAGATTCATATAAAAGGCAGTTTTGGAGTTGATTGTTCGGGTTAATCGGTATTGTACCGAAAGCTTCTAGAACCTTCGAAGGGACCAACGTGGCCCCACCTTCATGAGGGCATGGTACTATGAGGGAGTTCCTGGCATTGGGCCAGGCACAAAACCCATAGGGCCCAGCCGGCCAAACTAGGGATAAACCTAATTGGAGCTTCTAGAAGGGGTTCCTTGCCCCCACTCCTCCTCCTCCTGGCCATGACCTTGGGCTTGGGAGGGGTTAGGTCAGCGCCCACCCTCTATATATAGAGGGCTGGGGCACCACCCCCCACACACACACCTTCCCCTCAAGCTTAGTCGCCCTGCTGCCCTCCTCTCTCTCTCCCTCACGACTGCGTGTAGGCGAAGCCCTGCTGCAGAAACTCTCCACCAATTTCACCGCGCCGTCGCGTTGTAGATCCAACCCATCTCTCCACCATACTTGCTGGACCAAGGAAGGATGAGACGTCGAGGTGCTGCACGTGTGCATCTCACGGAGGCATCGCCACTTGTGGTGCTAGATCGGATCGGATCGCGAGGAGGAGAAGCGAGTACGACTATATCACCCACGTTCCGACGAACGTTTCGCTGTGCGAACCTTCAAGGGTATGAAGATCTAATCCAATCTCTCTCGTTGTTTGCATCTCCTAGATTAGATCTTGGCTTCCCTCTGTTCGCATCCGTAGAAAATTTTGATTTACTATACCGCGAAACCCTTCATTAATCTCTAAAAAATATGTAAGAATCATAGGAGGAAGAAGGGACGAGGACAAGCTATTGAAGGTCAACAATGGACGGGAGAGATAGTAGAAGAGATAACCCTACTTTGGGAAGAAGACCACCTTTTAAAGGGATCACTGCTAGGCGGTAGTATCGCAAGACATGACAACGGCTCTCGGCCATGGAAGTGAGTTAGCGATGCAGAAAGTACCACCCGATTGGGGTTGAACTTTCGGCCGGTATACTACCGATCCACTTAAGTCCAAGTTCCGGTCAAAAAGTGTGACCATCCAGAGAGGTTACTGTAGGGTGGCATGCCCCGGTGGTACTGACCCGGAACTTCTACCGGTAGTACCATCGACAAAAACTGTCCTAGCAATACTACCAGTCCTAGCAACCTGCTCAAACCAAAACGTCAACAACTCAAGCATCTGAACTCCCATTGGGATGAAACTAATTTTTCTAGAATTCAACAAAAATATAAAGAGGTGATAAGCTATTAAAACATCCAAAACAAAAATGTAACAAGATATCCATACGAAATCCATTTTTGATGAACTAGACCATGTTATGAAGATAACCACAAGCTTTAGAACCTCACATGGATACCATCCAAATAATAACCAACAAGGATGACGCCAATAATACAAAGGTTTGAGCTCTCTCCGAAAGAGACAATCAGGTTACTCACTCGAGAACCCCTCTTGATAGTACGGCTATCTATCCTATAACCATGTCTCCCAACCAATAACAAGGGACCAGTAAAAGATAAAATCTATCAAGATCATACATTTGCCTTGGGCATTCCAGTTGAGCTAGATGATGAAGATCTTGGCCGCTACAAGTTGAACATATTTCTTGATTGCACTGGTTTGATGAAGACTTGTGAATCTCTCCCCCATATTACTATGAGAGATCCTCTTCGTTGAACAAGTCTTCGCATATCCATGATCACCATGATGATGGCAAGCTCCAAGCATATAAATCACCTCGAGATGAATAATATTGATCTTGCACTTCATTTGTTCTTTCTTCATTAGGATGATGTTTTGAAGATACACATGAGGAACTCCATTTTCTTCTTCTTCAAGACACAATTGATCTTCTTTGCTTCGTTCTTACTTATTACCTAGAAACCAACATATGTCTACAAAAATGTCAATCCACAAAACTTACAAGTGTAACTCAATGCAACCATTAGTCAATAGAGATTGTCATTAATTATAAAGGCCACACATGGGTACACACATGCTCTGCACAGTTGCTCTAGCCCTTTTCACTTATATAATCAGTTAAACTTTGCAATAACAATGATTATGAGCATCACTCGACAATGAGACCGGAGGTCTATTCTTGTTTATGAGAAAAACACAAACACATAGGCACCCCAATACACCCAAATTGTACTATTTTCCATGTTTTTAATCACAACTAAAAAGAGAAAATATCGATTTATTTGAACAATTTATTTATTATTTTTTAAATTGAGTGATTTGGAGTGAAATGCCAATACTATGAGGAAGTTGAACCTATGATCAAAGTAAGTTGCACTTTGACCATGTAGAGTCATGTATTTTCGTATACCATGTTGATACATCAATGTAGGAATGCACGTGGATGTCTTTTTCTATCAAAATACTCATAACATGAAGTAGTTATACCATACCTTTGAAATAACCTTACAATAATTATAATCCCTAGGTTTTGTTGCTTTGCAAAATGACATGCTATACTATGATATGCTCCGGCAATGGGTTTAAGAGAATAATTATATTCAAAAACTAAATGAGCTTAGGCGTTATGAGCATGTATTTTGATAAAATATTTTCAAATAGTAAACTTTTTTCTCTGATATGGATGTGGTGAAGCTAGTTCAAACGTTGGTTTCATATATTTTTTCATTCTTTTTTCCTTTTGCAAGATGACCATTTATGCATGCTATATATCCCAAAAATAAAACTATGGTTTTGTGCATTCAAGAAAGTATAGGCCATGAGGCTCTATCTTCTGTACAAACAAGGGGAAAATACTGGAACTAAATAAAAATGTACTATCTCTGCCCTATGAATAAGGTGGATGAGCAATCCTAAGAATAACTTTGATCGAAAAGACTGAGCAAAAGATTAATTATATAGTACACAATTAGCATAGTTTTTTGAAAAAAACACTTTGTAATTATGCTAATTTTGTATCAGTAATCTTTCTATATTCAAAGTAATTCTTGGTCGAAGGTATATTCATTGAAATGGAGACATTATAGCTTATGTGCATATCCTAAGTTACCCAGTCCACAAATAAGTGTACTTCTAGTACTTGTCCTAAGTCAAATATATTTTAATGTTGACTAATTTTCTGGGAAAAAGACAACATTTATGGCACCACTTTAGTATCACTAGATCCACCTTAAAATGTACTTTCATATTATACCTATCCAATTCCATATATTTTGCTACTCTTTGCAATATAGTTGGTCAAAGTTTAGGTTTTTTTTGACTTGGGACAAAAATTAGAAATACACTTATTTGAGGACTGATAGAGTATATGTGGTAGTGTTAATTAAGTCTTTGGTTTGCACCTACTGTAATATTATATCCTAGCATTAGCATTTGATAAACATCTGCTCTAGAATGGTGGATGATTTTATTTGGGTGAAAAAAGTGCATTTGCATCCAACGGCTAGGCATGGAGGTTCCTGTTCATCCGATTTATAAGAGTATCTTCAGCAGGCGCGCTATAACAGTCGCTGTATATTCGGGTTTACAGCGCACGCTATGCGGATATAGCGCGCGGCGCCGGCAAGAGCTTAACCGGGGTTGTAAACCGCCATGCCAAAATGTAGCGCTGAATTGGTCCTTTTGCAGATGCTCTAAAATGCAGTCCAAAAACTATATTTTCAGAGAATTGCACATGTAAATAGATCAAACAAAATGTAAAAATAGACTAAAAATATAAATATATTATATAGTTTAACCCGCATTTTGTACAACGGAATTTAAAACTAGACTACACTAAAACTAACTGGACTCCCAGTCGAAGTCGGAGGAGTTCGGTGTTGTGGACGACACCGGAGTCGATGACCACTCGAACTCCGAGGAGGAAGAGTCGACGGTGATGGTCGACGGACCGGCGCCACTCTTCTTCTCCTCATTCTTCCTTGCGGCCTTCTCCTCCTTCTCCTCCTTCTTGGCCTCCTTATTGGCCCTCCTCGCCTCCCGATCTCGCTTCTTCTCCGCCTTCCGCGCCGCCTTCTACTTTTCTTCCTTCTCGGCGTAGAAGGCGACCTCCACGGCCGGGTCCTCCGGGAAGCACCGCGCCCCCTCGAGGCGCATGCACGCCCTGCTCGGCGATGATGCGGCGATGTTCGAGCTTGCGCTGTCGCTGCCTCACCTCCGGCGTGATGGCCTGCGGCGGCGTCACGAGGTCTTCCGCCTGCTGCCACATCCAGATGTTCGTGAAGTTCATCGACCGCCGAGAACGGACGAGGCGCCAGGCGACCCCGTCGTACGCGTGTGTCGCCTCGTGCGCCGTCTCGAACGTGCCAAGCCGATGCGCTGCTCGCCGCTCCGGATCTTGGCGTAGAATGTCCCGTTCAGTCGCGCGCGCACACCGCGGTAGCCGGAGCTCGAGCGGCGGCTGGGAGGCATCACGGGCGGAGACGGAGCAACGCACGAGGCGAGGTGGAGCGATGGCGGCTGAAACTTCCAGACGGTTGGGTGCACACGCGCCTCATTTTATAGCGTGCGCCGGAAGCGGCGTGTCAGTTTTGGCACGTAGGATGGCGCAGAAGCCCGTGCGCGGCAAAAATCGTGTGTCCACTCCCACTCTGTATTTAGAATTTTTTTAGCGCGCGCCCATTTTGATACTCTAAGTTGTCCATCCACACACTAGTAGAAAATAGGCTATCCATTTGTCCCCCTAACAGCTCGGTTTGTAACACAAAGCGAGACTAAAGTGTGGGCGCCAGACACGTGGCCTGCCACAAACCTTTAGTCCCGGTTTGTGTTACAAACTGGGACTTATGAGCCCGCCCTCTATAAATACGACTCTCAGCCCTCTGTCTCCCCTCTATTTTTCTTGGTGGAAGGTGTGAGAGGTGTGCTAATTTATTTTTTTCCTATGCATGCATTCAAGGTGTTTGATGAAATGTTTGAGTGAATGACCCCGTTCAATTTCTCACAGAACAAAAATATAGGAGGTGCCCGAGACGCACTTGAGCTTTCTCCTCTTTATTTCCCTCGATCGAGGTTATTAGCAATCTTATCTTTTCTCTGTCATTGATATAATGCATGTGTCTGAATTGGTCATTTCACTATTTATGATGTTCCATTTTTGATAAACTTAATTATATGATGCAGATGAATGGTCGGAAATGGATGTACGGTGACCGGCGTGAACCCGGGTACATTAAAGGCGTGGATAAATTTATCGATGTGGCTACGGCAAACAAAGATAATGGTTTTATACGTTGTCCATGTGTTCAATGTCAGAACTACAAGGAGTACTCTTCCTCTAAAATCATTCGCGGCCACCTGGTTATGAAAGGTTTCATGCCCAACTGTAATTGTTGGACCAAGCACGGGGAAAGAGGGGTTATGATGGAAGACAATGAAGAAGAATATGGCGATAACAACTATCATCATATGTTTCCCGAATACAGTGATACTGCAATGGAAGACAATGAAGAGGAAGGAGGTGAAGAACGGACATCAGATGAGCCCGCTGATGAACTTGGTAGGGTCATTTCTGATGCAAAGCGAGACTGTGAAACAGAAAAGGAGAAGTTGAAGTTGGAGGGCATGTTAGAAGATCACAAGAAATTATTGTACCCAAATTGCAAAGATGGCAGCACAAAGCTCGGTACCACACTAGAATTTCTGCGATGGAAGGCAGAGTGTGGTCTAACTGACTCCTTATTTGAAAACATGCTGAAAATAATGAAGCCGAAGTTTCCAAAACATAACGAACTTTCCGAGAGTACGTACGAAGCAAAGAAGACTCTATGTCCTCTAGGATTAGATGTGCAGAAGATACATGCATGCATTAATGACTGCATCCTCTACCGCGGTAAGGAGTATGAGAATTTAGATAAATTCCTGGTATGCAATGCATTGCGGTATAAGATCAGACGAGATGACCCTGGTGATGTTGAGGGAGAGCCCCTCCGGAAGAGGGTTCCTGCTAAGGTTATGAGGTATGATCCTATAATACCAAGGTTGAAACGCATGTTCAGAAACAAATAGCATGCCAGGTTGTTGCTATAGCACAAACAAGACCGTAAGAAAGACGAGAAGTTGAGACACCCTGCTGATGGGTCGTAGTGGAGAAAAATCGAGAGAGACTTTCCGGACTTTGTAGGTGACGCAAGGAACTTATGGTTTGATCTAAGTACGGATGGCATAAATCCTTTTGGAGAGCAGAGCTGCAGTCACAGCACCTGGCCCGTGACTCTATGTATCTATAACCTTCCTCCTTGGTTGTGCATGAAGTGTAAGTTTATTATGATGCCAGTGCTCATCCAAGGCCCGAAGCAACCGGGCAACTACATTGATGTGTACCTAAGGCCATTAGTTGAAGAACTCTTACAGCTGTGGGGAAAACCAGATATACATGTGTGGGATGAGAACAAACAGGAGTCATTTGACCTACGAGGGTTGCTTTTCGTAACCATCAATGATTGGCCTTCTCTTAGTAACATTTCAGGACAGACAAACAAGGGATATATGGCATGCACGTACTGTTTAGATAAGACTGAAGGTACATATTTGCATAAATGCAAGAAGGTTGTGTACCTAGCGAATCAACGAGATTTCTTCCGACCAATCATCCCGTAAGAAAGAAAGGTACGCATTTCAAAGGTGAGGCAGATCACCGGAAGAAGCCTGAACTCCCTACTGGTGATGATGTATTTGGTATGGTCAAGGACATATAAGTAATCTTTGGAAAGGGTCCCGGCGGTCAATTAGTTCCGAACGACGTCGCTACCGGACACGCACCCATGTGGAAGAAGAAATCTATATTTTGGGAGCTGCCATATTGGAAAGTCCTACGTGTCCGCTCTTCAATCAACGTGATGCACGTGACGAAGAATCTTTGCGTGAACCTGCTAGGATTCCTAGGCGTGTATGGAAAGACAAAAGATACACCAGAAGCACGGGAGGACCAGCAAATTATGAAAGACCCAAAGAACATGCATACACAGAATAAGACGGATAAAGGGCGACACTTAAGTCGTGCCAGCTATGCTCTTACCAAAGCAGAGAAGGAAATTTTTTTCGAAGTCCTTTACAGTATCAAGGTGTCGTCTGGCTTCTCATCAAATATAAAAGGGATAATAAATATGGCAGAGAAAAATTTCCAAAACCTGAAGTCTCATGATTGTCACGTGATTATGACGCGGTTGCTTCCGATTGCATTGAGGGGGCTTCTACAGGAAAATGTTCGAGTACCCATTGTGAAGCTGTGTGCATTCCTCAATGCAATATCTCAGAAGGTAATCAATCCAGATATTCTGCCAAGGTTACAGAAGGAAGTGGTACAATGTCTTGTTAGTTTTGAGTTGGTGTTCCCACCATCGTTCTTCAATATTATGACGCATCTCCTGGTTCACCTATTGGAAGAGATTGCCATTCTCGGTCCTGTATTTCTGCACAATATGTTCCCCTTTGAGAGGTTCATGGGAGTCTTAAATAAATATGTTCATAACCGTGCTAGACCAGAAGGAAGCATCTCCAAGGGATATGGAACAGAGGAGGTCATTGAGTTTTGTGTTGACTTTATTCCTGACCTTAAGCCGATTGGTGTTCCTGACTCGTGGCATGAGGGAATACTAAGTGGAAAATGCACGCTGGGAAAGAAAGCAATGATATGTAGGGACGAGGATTCTTTCACTAAAGCACACAACACAGTTCTACATAATTCCACCTTGGCAGCTCCGTATATCGAGGAACACAAGAATATTGTACGCTCCAAAAACCCGGGGAAGCCTGACTCATGGATTACAGATGAACACATGAAGTCTTTCGGCGATTGGATGCGGACACATCTCTTGAATGACACCACTATTGGAGATCAGCTATACTTGTTGGCCGCGTCACCATCTTCTACTATATTGAATTTCCAAGGGTACGAAATAAATGGGAATACATTCTACACGATCGCCCAAGATAAAAAGAGCATCAACCAAAACAGTGGTGTCCGCTTTGATGCAACGGAAGAGAATAGGCAAAAGGACACATAGTATGGTTACATAGAGGAGATATAGGAACTTGACTATGGAGTCTCTTTTAAGGTCCCTTTGTTTCGCTGCAAATGGGTCAACCTGAATGGGGAAGGGGTAAAGATAGACCAGTTGTACGGAATGACAACAATGGATCTCAACAATCTTGGTTATAGAGATGAACCATTCGTCCTAGCCAATGATGTGTCTCAGGTTTTATATGTGAAGGACATGTCCTCCAGACCGAAAAAAAAGAAAAAAATATGCAAATGAATACATCGTATGATGAGCCAAAGCGTCACATAGTTCTTTCAGGGAAAAGAAACATCATGGGAATCGAGGACAAGATAGACATGTTAGAAGATTATCATAAGTTTGATGAAATTCCGCCCTTCACAGTGAAAACTGTCCCCAGCATTCCGTTAAGTAAAGAAGATGCTCCATGGTTACGTCTGAAGCGATCATAAGGAAGGACATACGCAAAGAAGTTCATGCTCATATTGTGTACCTCTAGTTCATGTCTGGCTGGTCGGCTGCATATTCTGAACCTAAATGCCATGATACATGATAGCTCATTTTGTGAAGGATATTTTATGATGTTTGCAATTTTCCAAGTTTAATAAATGTATTGAGTGTTAGTCCCGGTTTGTGGCTTGACCGGAACTATATATAGGGGGGCCTTTAGTCCCGATTTTGTAGTCTC
Organism: Avena longiglumis; assembly: GCA_030063025.1. Classification (NCBI taxonomy): domain Eukaryota; kingdom Viridiplantae; phylum Streptophyta; class Magnoliopsida; order Poales; family Poaceae; genus Avena; species Avena longiglumis. The sequence continues at coordinate 66,914,190 of CP125973.1, read as the reverse complement.
GGTTTTTAATATTAATAAATGACTTGAGTGTTAGTCTTGTTTTGTGACTGGACCAGGACTAAAGGGGGCCTTTAGTCCCGATTCGTAGAACGAATTTCCCGAACTCTGAAGAAGTTGTCCCGATTCTTACCATTAAGATCTAATCTCCAAACGTGTGTGGTCACATATTAGGGAGTGCCTCTATGACCAGTTTCTTGGAGATGCTGGAGGACTGGGCTCCGGCGGCATCTCCCTGAAAGTGGTCGTAGTGGTTTCCCTGCTCTCGCACACCATCTTGCAGCTTGTAACTTCTCTAACTAGATAAATATGCCTAGGAGCTAACTAATTTCACATATTAGGGAGTGCCTCTATGACCAGTTTCTTGGATATGCCGGAGGACTAGGCTCCGGTGGCATCTCCCTGAAACTGGCAGTAGTGGTGTCCCTACTCTCGAAAACAATCTTGGAGATGCCTCAATCTGGCTGGATGACTGGACTCACAAGGATGCCTATTTATAGTACAAGCAGCTCGACATAGTATCGACACTCACGACATAATGTCGACACTCATCGCTATTATTAGTGCTAACTCGTGTTTTGTTCCGGTTGGTGTCTCCAACCGGGACTAAAGGTTCATCTTTAGTCCCGGTTGGTGACACCTTTCTGGACAAGGTACAAGCCGCACGACATAATGTCGACACTCACCCCTATCATTAGTGATGCCTAGCCCAGCCTGCCGAAATCCCTCCAACCGGGACTAAAGATGAACCCTTTTCATCTAATTATAAGTCTTTCCCTCTATTTATAGGTTGCCCACCTCAGCCTGACCTATCATGTTCAAGGTTTCATGGCTTTCGATCCAAATGACTAATGTTATGTGCTAAATCACAGCATGGTTTGTGATGTTGTGCCCATATTATGCATGCATGTGGACATTGGGATGGAGAACAATGTTGCAGGAGGAACTTTTTCTTTTCGTCGCACGGAAAAGCCATTTTCCATTTTCTGAGCGCAAAAAACGGGTCGTTTTGTGAAGCAACCACGAAAATGCTGTTTCAGAATGCTACCGTCCCATTTTTCTAAAATAATAGACCATCGTAAATGAGCTATCTCCCAACCGGGATATCTCAAAAATTTCCTTCCATCCTGGATAAATAGGACAAATGTCTGTCGAATCGGTAGGAAGTGGGTCCGGTTTGTACTATAGGTACATGATCTAATGCCCGTAATTTTTTGAAAAAAATCATTTTTAGACTCGCAATATGTGGTTTCTTCAGATATCCAATGCAAGTTCTAACGATGCTCGTCCCCTATCTTCATGGACGCAGGTTCGACCTTAGTTCGAAAAGGGAAAAAATCAAAACGGGCATAAGAAATTCAATAAAAATCCAAACAATGTAAATCATTCGAGTGATGTCATATTATGTAACATAGTTGCAAGGAAAAATACCAGACTTGGTATATTGATCATGTCTCGAAAAAACCTTCACAAAATGACCTATCATGTTCGAGGTTTCATGGCTTTCGGTCCAAATAACCGATGTTATGTGCTGAGTCGCGGCATAGTTTGCGATGATGTGCCCATATTATGCATGCATGTGGACATTGGATGGAGAACAATGTTGCAGGAGGAAGTTTTCCTTTTCGTCGCACGGAAAAGCCATTTTCCATTTTCTGAGCGCAAAAACGGGTCGTTTTGTGAAGAAACCACCAAAATGCTGTTTCAGAATGCTACCATCCCATTTTTCTAAAATACTAGAATATCGTAAATGAGCTATCTCCCAACCGGGATATCTCAAAAATTTCCTTCCATCCTGGATAAATAGGACAAACATCTGTCGAATCGGTAGGAAGTGGGTTCGGTTTGTACTACAGGTACATGATCTAATGCCCGTAATTTATTTAAAAAAAATCATTTTTAGACTCGCAATATGTGGTTTCTTCAGATATACAATGCAAGTTCTAACGATGCTCGTCCCCTATCTTCATGAACGCAGGTTCGACCTTAGTTCGAAAAGGGAAAAAATCAAAATGGACATAAGAAATTCAAAAAAAGTCCAAACAATGTAAATCAGTCGCGTGGTGTCATATTATGTGACATAGTTGCAAGAAAAAATACCTGACTTGGTATATTGATCATGTCTCGAAAAAACCTTCACGAAATGACCTATCATGTTCGAGGTTTCATGGCTTTCGGTCCAAATAACCGATGTTATGTGCTGAATCGCGGCATAGCTTGTGATGTTGTGCCCATATTATGCATGCATGTGGACATTGGGATGGAGAACAATGCTGCAGGAGAAAGTTTTCCTTTTCGTCGCACGGAAAAGCCATTTTCCATTTTCTGAGCGCAAAAAACGGGTCGTTTTATGAAGCAACCACCAAAATGTTGTTTCAGAATGCTACCGTCCCATTTTTCTAAAATACTATACCACCTTAAATGATCTATGTCCCAACCGGGATATCTCAAACATTTCCTTCCATCCTAGGTAAATATGACAAATGTCTGCCGAATCGGTAGGAAGTGAGTCCGGTTTGTACTACAGGTACATGATCTAATACCCGTAATTTTTTGAAAAAAATCATTTTTAGACTCGCAATATGTGGTTTTTTCAGATATCCAATGCAAGTTCTAACGATGCTCGTCCCCTATCTTCATGCACGTAGGTTCGACCTTAGTTCGAAAAGGGGAAAATTCAAAACAGGCATAAGAAATTCAAAAAAGTCCAAAAAATGTAAATCATTCGAGTGATGTCATATTATGTGACATAGTTGCAAGGAAAAATACCAGACTTGGTATATTGATCATGTCTCGAAAAAACCTTCACAAAATGATCTATCATGTTCGAGGTTTCATGGCTTTCGGTCCAAATAACCAATGTTATGTGCTGAGTCGCGGCATAGTTTGTGATGTTGTGCCCATATTATGCATCCATGTGGACATTGGGATGGAGAACAATGTTGCAGGAGGAAGTTTTCCTTTTTGTCGCATGGAAAAGCCATTTTCCATTTTCTAAGCGCAAAAAACGGGTCATTTTGTGAAGCAACCACCAAAATGTTGTTTCAGAATGTTACCGTCCCATTTTTCTAAAATACTATACCACCTTAAATAAGCTATCACCCAACTGGAATATCTCAAACATTTACTTCCATCCTGGGTAAATAGGACAAATGTCTGCCGAATCGGTAGGAAGTGGGTCCGGTTTGTACTACAGGTACATGATCTAATACCCGTAATTTTTTTTAAAAATCATTTTTAGACGCGCAATATGTGGTTTCCTCAGATATCCAATGCAAGTTCTAACGATACTCGTCCCCTATCTTCATGCACGCAGGTTCGACCTTAGTTCGAAAAGGGAAAAATTCAAAACGGGCATAAGAAATTCAAAAAAAGTCCAAACAATGTAAATCATTCATGTGGTGTCATATTATGTGACATAGTTGCAAGGAAAAATACCAGACTTGGTATATTGATCATGTCTCAAAAAAACCTTCACAAAATGACCTATCATATTCGAGGTTTCATGGCTTTCGGTCAAAATAACCGATGTTATGTGCTGAATCGCGGCATAGTTTGTGATGTTGTGCCCGTATTATTCATGCATGTGGACATTGGGATGGAGAAAAATGTTGCAGGAGGAAGTTTTCCTTTTCGTCGCACGGAAAAGCCATTTTTCATTTTCCGAGCGCAAAAAACGGGTCGTTTTAACCAACCACCAAAATGCTGTTTCGGAATGCTACCGTCCCATTCTTCTAAAATACTAGACCACCTTACGTGGACTATATCTTAGCCGGGATATCTCAAACCTTTCCGTCCATCCTGAATAAAAAGGACAAATGTCTGCCGAATCGGTAGGAAGTGGGTCGGGTTTATACTACAGGTACATGATCTAACGCCCGTGATTTTTTGAAAAAATCACTTTTAGACTCGCAATATGTGGTTTCTTCAGAGATCCAATGCAATTTCTAACGATGCTCGTCTCCTATCTTCATGCATGCCGGTTCGACCATAGTTTGAAAAGGGAAAAATTCAAAACGGGCATAAGAAATTCAAAAAAGTCCGAACAATGTAAATCATTCGAGTGATGTCATATTATGTGACATAGTTGCAAGGAAAAATATCAGACTTGGTATATTGATCATGTCTCAAAAAAACCTTCACAAAATGACCTATCATGTTCGAGATTTCATGGCTTTCGGTCCAAATGACCGATGTTATGTGCTGAATCGTGGAATAGTTTGTGATGATGTGCCCATATTATGCATGCATGTGGACATTGGGATGGAGAACAATGTTGTAGGAGGAAGTTTTCCCGCCATTTCTTCCTGCAGTTTTCTTCCCGCCATTTCTCACTACATATATGTAGGATTGGCCTCCATTGTCATTGCACATCTCTAGACTCATATCTGCAACCTCATCACTCTTTCCCATGGCTTCCACCGTACGACTAACCCCCAAGGAGGCGGAGGAGCTTTGCGCCTCGAACTACCCTCCTCGCCAAGACTCTGCGTCCCGACGGATGGATCTTTGGCCGGAGGCGTGCCGGTTCCTCCTGTCCCTCTAGGTGTGGCGCGCCGGATGGCCATCATAAACCACTACAACTTCGATCTCACGCTGGACCAGCGGAGAAATCCCAGCTGGCATCCCGACTATTTCCTGACTTGGGAAGCCTTCTTCGGGGATGGGCGTGAGAGGGCGCTCGCCAGGCACGAAGAGGACGACCCACCTCCTCCAAACTTCAACAAGGCCGGCCGTCGGCTGTGGTGGCGTGGCCGGAATCTCTAGAGCGTCATGGCCTACGACACGGCTGTCGACTGTAACCCCCACCTGCGCTACCCTCAAGTCCAGCCCACTCGTACTTAGCCTTCATGGTTCAACTACGGCGACCCCGACGACGACAGCGACGACGGCCGCGGCGAGTATGACGACTACAGTGGCGAGTATTACAGGTCTAGGCAGGAGCATGACTGAATCACTCCAACATTCCAAAACAAGTTCGGCCGATTATGACTTAATCTGGCCATTTATCTTAATTTTCAGTTCTTCTATGTATCTTAATTTTCAGTCGTGCTTTATGTAACTTAGTGTTAGTTGCGTTATGTACTTTAATTCCAGTTCTATCGTAATAAAATTTTCTTCCCGCACATTATTTCCCGCCCTTTTCTTCCCACCCTTTTCCTCCCGCGCATTCTTCCTAGCTCGGAGAATTTTAAATGGTTCATAGTTATTCAAATTCAAACACTTTTTAAATGGTTCATAGTTTAAATGGTTACATTAATTATTTTCAAAAATATATATTGGTTTTGAATTAGTTATTCAAATTCATACACTTTTTATTTTTAAAGTTTTTCTAAATTCCAAATTAATATATAAAAAATATAAGTTAATTCATTTTTAATTTTAAATGGTTACATTAATTATTTTTTAAAACAGAAAATGGTTTTGAATTAGTTTTTCAAATTCATACACTTTTTATGTTTAAAGTTATTCTAAATTCCAAATTAATATATAAAAAATACAAGTTAATTCATTTTTAATTTTAAATGGTTCATAGTTTAAATGGTTACATTAGTTATTTTTAAAAACAGAAAATGGTTTTGAATTAGTTATTCAAATTCATACACTTTTTATGTTTAAAGTTTTTCTAAATTCCAAATTAATATGCAAAAAATATAAGTTAATTCATTTTTAATTTAAAATGGTTCATAGTTTAAATGGTTACATTAATTATTTTTTTAAACAAAAAATGGTTTTGAATTAGTTATTCAAATTCATACACTTTTTATGTCTAAAGTTTTTCTAAATTCCAAATTAATATGCAAAAAATATAAGTTAATTCATTTTTTATTTTAAATGGTTCATAGTTTAAATGGTTACATTAATTATTTTTAAAAACAGAAAATGGTTTTGATTAGTTATTCAAATTCAAACATTTTTTATGTTTAAAGTTTTTCTAAATTCCAAATTAATATGCAAAAAATATAAGTTAATTCATTTTTTAATTTTAAATGGCTCATAGTTTATATGGTTACATTAATTATTTTTAAAAACAGAAAATGGTTTTGAATTAGTTATTCAAATTCAAACACTTTTTATGTTTAAAGTTGTTCTAAATTCCAAATTAATTATCATTTAAGAACATTACAAATTAAAACCCCAAAGTAAAAAATAAGGCGAGAACAGAGAGATAATTTGTGATTTTTTTTGAAAATAGGACCTTTAGTCCCGGTTTTTGGATCCAACGGAGACTAAAGGCTCCCTTCGCGCGTTGCTTGGGCTCAACCCAAAATATGAAAAAAAAAGTGGAGCATACGTCCCGGTTGGTGCCACCAACCGGGACAAAAGAGGCTCCAGTACTTAACCGCGCGCCCGTTCCTCTCCTTCCCCATCTCATTTCTCTGCTAAGTCATCGACGCGCATAGGATACGCCGCCCCACGACGCCGGCAGGCTGCCCGAGCTTCGCCTTGCTGACCCTGCCACGAGCTCCGCCTCGTTGCCCTCTATCTCCCCGCAAAAGGAATCGAAAAGGGACGTCTGCAATCTTCGTCATCGACGCCATCTTCATCGTCACCGACGACCGCCGCCGTCGACATCGCCTTTGCTCTAGACCTCGCGCAGCCTCCCCGAGCCCTTCGTCCGATCCGCGGTGAGCTGCTGGTCCCCTAGGACCTCTCCCTCGACCCCATCTCCCTCTGTAGTTGTTGCTCGCCGTCGACCCGTGCGTTCTGCCGCTGTGCACCGCCGTTCTCCTTGCTCCTGCGACCAAAACATAGCGGCACTGCCACCAGTAGAATTGCCTTGCTCGCCTCGTTCGAGTAGGCTAGATCTCGCCGCCCCACGTGCCCTCCTTCGCCGTCGCTGGTGACCATCCGACGATGGCTGTCGTGATGACGTCACGCTGGCGTGGTCCTGACGTGTCTGTGGACCCCGCTGACCTTTGACCGCCCGTGTGGCATGCCGATGTGTCTTGCCCACTGGTCGATCCTGTGGGTAGCCCTGCACCGGTGAAAAACTACCCACCCTTGTCTGATGTCACAAAGGACGCAAAGAATCGCTTTTAAAATGGTTTAATATTTTCAGAAATTGATATAAACTTGTAAATTCAATAACTAATGATTTATAAGTCAGAAAAATACAAATAATATATCAAAATGTTCAGAAAATTAAGAGCTATCTGTCTAAGCAATAATCATACATTTTCAAGAAACTTAAAACCCTAGTTTAGTTAAAGAAACATCGACACCCCTTATGTACATGTGGGTTCGCCGGTGTGTCCTCGCCAGGGCATCTCGAACCCTTTTAAATTGATGTTGCACCTAGTGTGTAACACCCTCAGAATCGGACCTATGCAAGTTTGAGAAAAATTCGCCAAACCCGCATAGAAACGATTCAAAGGTGCCCACCAGGCACTTTCGTGCGGGTGGAAAACGAAGTAATAACAGTACACAACAGTCCTCGATGGGACCTGAGCAGATATATATAACTTGACTCAAGGAGTCAAGAATACATTATAATATACAAAGATCCGAATCACCTTGAAAAGCGATATAGCGTCCAGCTACGGACAAGATGCAAATGGGGCTAAGAGCCTCAAGAGTAACCAATGGCGCCCATAACCCTGCCTGTGCCAAGCGGAAGGGTAACCACTAACGACGTCGATCTCAAACCTGCTTAAACAAAAGGGTGCCGACAAAGGGCAAAGGAAAAAGAAGGAGGCGTCGATCGAGGCGATGCAGCGAGGCTAGAATTCGGCGGTCCTCGCCTACATAGGTATGGTGGACTGAAGCGGCAGCGGCAGCATGCACTAAACAACCTATAGAGACTCGATACAACTGGCGTCAATCAGAGAGGGGTAAGATAAACCTATCCGGATCCAACCTGAAGCTAAAATCAAACAAACCCATCCTGGTGTTTCCCCCTCGATACCAATCGAGGAAGTCAACCGAGGAACTCACACAGTTGGCAGTTTTATTTATACAGTTATAGTTGTGGCACTTTACTAGTCCGGTATAGAGAATCATCCTGATAAAATAAGCAGTGGGCCCTTTTAGTTAATCATTCCGTTATAGTTGCAGCAATTACTAATCAGATACAGATAGCATGATATAAACCCAAACCCAGCAGTTGTTGGTACTTTTATTCAGCCATTCCGTTGTAGTTGCAATACTTACTAGTCAGGTACAATGGTCGCAAGCGACACTCCAAACAAGCAGTTGTGGGCAGTATTAATTAGCCATTCCGTTATAGTGAAGCTGATTACTAGTCATTATAAGTCAAATTTATAACAATAAACTTTAGTTATGCTTGTCTATGATCGAGATACTGTGCTCCAAGTCGTCCATATCCATGGACACGGCTTTGAAAGTTTTACCCGGCGGGTGCACTAATAGCAACACACGCCGATCAACCTCGGAAAAACCAAATCAAAACCCAACGAGGCTTTCACGATTGAACAATCACAGGATTGAGAAATATTTGAGGCCACCTTGTAGTACCATAGCGAAGTAAGCAAGCTTGAGACGGACCCAAGGTTTGTGGGGCGGTGGCAACGATAGAGATCCCCAAACGGGGACTGTCGATACCACGTAAACGGGTCACAAATCCTAAACAGTACAGTGTGCTCCTCGCACAATTTAAATACAGAAAGTAGCATGGCATGAGTACAGGATAGTAAATAAAACCTCAAACTAGTTTGTGGCCCCAAGAAATAAGACTGAATCAAGCTCGCTCGGGGGGTCCCATATACCTCCGGATGTGGATAGCGATAAATCAAGGAACAGTATCAAGTACTCGGGGTCTTACGGGACACACAAGTGCGTTCGAAACCAAATATTATCTATCACCCACCGATGCCTCGCTTATTTCAATTTTAGTTGTTAAACAGAAATTAAAATGACGATAAGTAAAACTAGAATCATCTCCAACATCAACATGCGGCAATCCATCAAGAATCGTGGCATATGACGACACACATAAGACTTGAGCAAGCAACTACGACGCAAAGTCCAACTATCTACCAAACAACAGTAATAGGTGTGTCCAAGGCAATATAGGGCTGCACGGTATATCACAGTGCGGAAACTAAAGCATCGCAAAACACGATAGCAATAGATCAACAGAGGGAAATAAAGACTATAAAAGTAAGATAGGTAGAAAGGGAAGATGCTGCTTTGAAAACATTGTCGAAGGTTCAACCAAGATCGCTAAGCTCACATCAACTCAACGGCCTTATCCGCGAAGAAGCAAAACACTAGAAGAAACACCGGATGCACTATTTAATACTAAGGCAAAAGATCGGCATGATGCATGCATGATGAATGACATGGCAAGGTGCGGTGCAATTAGGTCATATTAAGCGGAACCGGGGTCCCGACAATTATTTCAAGTGGTTCAAGTTATTTAGAACCCCCGCAATTTTAAATGTTGTTTTACATGGTAGAAGATAGCAACGGGTTCGCTACACAAATTTAAATGAGGCCAATATAAGGCTAGATTTGCCCGCATATGGGCCCCATATTTAATTATTAGGTGAATCGGCAAAAGGCCCCCAAACCACACAAATATGCATGAGAGTATGGCAATTCAATATGCAGCAATTTGTATTATAATATAAAATAGGGTTCGAGGAAAAAGGGGTCACACATCAGAGGGGGCTCGACGATCCTGGGGGTTCCGGGGTTCGTGGTCGGTCTCGGGGTTCCGGTTCAGGAACGCGTTTCGCCCGGTTCGGTCTTCGGATGAGGAACTTGGCGTATCTGGCGGTGATCTTAGCGGTCTTCGGGTTCGGGCCTAGGCGTCCGGGTGGAGTTCTTGCCGACCTCCTCGGAATTCCGAGGTACATCTTCACGCGTCGATGGCCTTCGAGGTCTCGCCTGGCGGATCCGTGATGTAGATCTTGGCGTCATCGGGTCATCGACTCCGGGAAGGAGATCTTGGAGCGGCGCCGGGTTCTGTTCTTCGGGTACCATGGGTTCTCGGCGTCTAAGAAGATCTTGTCGATCCAGAGTCATCGCCTTCGGGTTCCATGTCGGAGGCCTTGGTGGTTCCGACTTCATTTGTCGTGGAGGTCTTGAAGGGTTCGGGCACCGATGGCCTTCGTGTCCTCATATGTCGCTCCTGCCCATCTTGTTACCCTTGTCCGCTTGATGTTTAGAAGATCTTGTTTTCACCGTGTCCGAGGATGTAGCCGAAAAAGCGTAGAGATGCCCGATGGGTGTGGAGTCAAGCAGCGACGTTCAGCCGACGCGACGGTTGGCATGGCGACGACCGGGGGCGACAGAGAAGGGCCGCAGAGGCGGCAGCGGCGCTGGGGTCGGGGATGGGCGGAGGTGGGGTGGGCCGTATGTGCGGCCTGGCTGGTGGAGGCGGGCTCGGAGGAGAGCAGGGAGGTGGAAGAGAGGTGTGCGGGCGCGGCTGCGAAGGACGATGGAGGATGGGCCTGGCGGAAGGAGCGGCCGCAAGACCGAGAGGAAGACGGTGGCCGAGCCGTGGAGAGGCTTGAGGCGAGCGAAGGCGATGTGAGGCGGAGCGAGGTTGGAGGAGCACGGCGGACGACCAGAGAGAGTGCGGCGAGCGGGCAGGACAGGCTTGGCCAGTGCAAGTGCTGAGGGAGCGGGAGGAGGTCAGGCGGTTGGACGGGAAGCGGACCGGGGAGGAAGGAAGACGATGGTGGAAGGAGGCGGTCGGGGTGGTGGGACCCGGGGCCCACGGGGAAACTGGGAGAGAGAGAAGTGGGACCGGGGTGGGAAAGTGGGGCCAGGGGGCCTGGGTAATCTTCTGTGCTTGTAGTGTGTGCGCTGGGGGTGAGTCTGGGGGGTTGGTGGGGTGAGTTGGTGAGAGAGAGAGGGGGGGTTGGGTGATGTGGCCTGGTGGGATTGGTAGAGGGAGAGGTGGCGTGTCACGTCTTGGCTGTGATGATGTGGCCAAGGAGGTGGGTAGGTTCAGGTAGGAATAGGATTTAGAAGGGCGGTAATGGACCGATTTAAAACAGGGTGGTCGTTCGGGTCTACTCGGCTCATTGCCCACTAAAACAATTAATTAAATATTTATTTTCAAACAGCTTTTGCAATCCGACAATGACAAACAAAATATTCCGGAGACCCGGTTTTTCGGTGTTTGAATAAGATGGGGCGTTTTAGAAAAACAAAACGGGCTTTCGAACATAGTTTTATGCAAACGATGCATGATGATGACGATGCAATGCACAAATTCAACGCGATTTTCTAGTAGTGGTTTTGCGGGATGCCACATAGTGTTAGTGTAGGATCTCTAAATCTAACATGTCATACATATTGATGGTGCATTGCATTATGCCATGTATTGATTGCCGCCTTTCTTTCCGGTATTGGTTCTTCGTGATAGGATCCGAGCCCGAGGGTTTCTCCGAATTAGGGTTTCTGATATTGTAAAATAATTTTTATTATTGTGTATGTATATATTAGGGTTCATCCAAATTAGGGTTTTTATCTCTCAACACCCTACCTAACATTCTCCCTTAGCTGCTTTGACTTATTCGCTTTTCCACCTATGTAGAAAATATGGAACCACACAGCAGAGACGAAGAAAAGGAAGAGTTGATCCAAGGTGTGATCCGCGGGGAAGAAAATATAGATGTATCGACGTTTCTGAACAACTCCGGTGAGGGTGATCCTCTTTTTGCCGAAAGAGACGACTTGTTTGAAGTTGAAGGTGATGCCTTCCGCGAGGGAGAAGGCGATGCCTTGTGTGATCGAGAAGACGACCACTCCGTCGAGGTGCATGTAATATAATTAATTCATTAATTAATCGTTCGCTATCAATATAGAAATATTAACGACGATCTTTCTTGTTTTAGCCCTCCGGATCGAACAAAACTACTGAAAAGAGCGGACGTGGACCAACCAAAAAGTTGGAAGACCATGAGAGGTTTAGGATCGAAGAAATCGGTGATGACGGCAAGCCGACGGCTCCCCTTGTTGTCGCAACCAAATTTGTGGCACAATACGGAGTAATCGTTAGGGACTTCATCTTGATCGTCATTCGAAATTGGAATAGGCCTGCTAATGCGGAAGAAGAGGGAATGTCTTTATTTCTCCATACCGTGGCAAAAGATTTATTGTGGAAGAGGCTCATGCTTAATTTCACCCTACCGAAGGTAGAGCTGGATCCAAATGCGGAGGATCCAGTTGAGGACGCCTTAGAACATGCCAAAGCCATGCAGATGAAGGTCAGGGAGTGGGCTATGAAGAAGATGGCCCAGTGTTTCACCAACTGGAAGAAAATATTGCACCTTGACTATGTCGTGAAAGAGAAGACTCCGGATTTCGAGAAGATTTAGTATCAGAAGTTAAAACCATTCTGGGCTGAGTTTGTGAATTACAAGACATCAGAAAAAGCTAAGAAAATGTCTAAAACTAATAAGCTAAATGCTACTAACAAGAAGTATCATCATGCTATGGGGCAAGGTGGCTACAGGGCTGGCATTCCTAAGTGGAAGAAACTTGAGGATGAACTGCGTGCTAAAAAAATCATCCCAGAGACAGACGATTGGATCGAACGTGCAAAGAATTGGTTTTACGGGCACTGGGGCACGTTAGACTCAGAAGGAAAGTGTTATATAACATACAACATAAAGAAGACCCCTTGCCAATCGAGAAGATTAGAAAAGCAGTAAAGGCTGTTAAAGATGGGACTTCATTCCTGATAGAGAGAATGATGAGCTCTCACTTGCCCTTGGGAATAAGGAACATGATGGACGAACACGAGAAACACTAGGCTCCCAACCATGGAGCACTGGGTTTCCCGAAGCGAGGAAGAAATATCCTAATAGAAGCCGTAAGAGGAGAAAGGACAAGGCGGAAGTTAAAGCAGATATTCAGAAAGAGCGAATGCGTATAATTGAAGAACGAATAAAGCAACAACAAGATCAAATTAACGCACTTAGCCAGCAAGGTACTACCGGCCCATCTCAGTAGCACATGGTGGTAGAACCTGCATTCGATGCTACCGGCCTATCAAATGATCAAAAAGCAGTGTGGCTTCCACCGAGGTCCCGGGTGATGACAATGACGATGATGATGGTGCACCGACGATGGCTCGTGTTGGCTACCTAGTGGATGATTTCACACAGATGACACACTGCGAGCTACATGTTAAAGTTGTGAACATATCAATGAAGGTGGCGGTCAGCTATGCCTTACCAATTGGACCCGCGCCAACTTACCATTGTCCTCCGGTTCCACAGGGCTACGCTGTTGTCGGGGTGGATGAAATCATGCCCACCTTTCAAGGTTTGAAGCTTGACTACCCTGCAAGTGAAGGGGATGTGACTGAACTGGGAGAAGCAACAAACGTCATCATTCTATGGCCAAAGGAATGTATCGTGCTTCCAAATCACATGCCAAGGCCATCTTCGCCGCCGCCTCACCCATCTCCAGCGCGGCCGTCGCCGCCACGGCAGCCGGCTCCATCGCCTCACCAGTCTCCGACGCAGACATCGCCGCCGCAGTAGCCATCGCTGGCGCCTCAGGAAAAAAAGCGTAAGCGTACCACCGCTAATTTACGGAGTGGTAAGCGATCGCCGACACGTAAACAGGAGCCTCTTCCAAAAGTACCAAAGGTTCCTCCCAAGAGAGCTTATGACTGTACTGAAGAGGAGACTACGGCAATCGTTGAGGCAGAAACAACAGCGTTTTTCGCTAACCTGAGGCGGCCGAAAGTGCCAGAGTTCCCCAACACCAAAGAAGAAAAAGGCCGAGTGTTCAAAATGCTAAAGGGCCTTCACCAACCTGAGCCAAAGCTATCATCAGAGTATGAGCGCTCTATTCTCAAGTCACATGGGACACAACAACTGTCGAAGAGCAGTACTAGTGCAAGCGGGAAATCTGTTGCCCAGCTCGAACAACAAACAAAACAATCTTACGTCCCTCTCAAGGTGATTTCCCATACCAATATGGGGTCGAGCAAATATGCGGCCTAAGAGCAGTATGATCCAGATGTAGTTGCACTATACGGAGAAGCTGCCGCTATTCAAGGTGTGAGTATTGCCCACTACTTATCCCAGTTATAGTACTTCCCCACGGGTGAAGTAGCATACAAATATCAGTAAGGCAAACTTCTCGTCAAACCTGAGGAGGTAAATAATCTTCCAACAAAAATGCGAAGATTGCATAACTGGTACATGCATGCCACAAAGGCCGGGGCTAATTGGATAATGCTGAGGGTTACAAAAAAGCATTATGGGAAAGAAGTAGATGACATGATAGCCATTGAATTTGTTGAACTATTTCAATTATTCAATCAGGACGTCTTGGACAAATCGATCATCAGTGCCTATTGTATGTAAGTACTAATTCTGTAATTAATTTAGTCTCTAGCTATCTCACCTCGTTTATTGCATGTATATAATCATACTATAATATGCAGAATGAAGATTCTCGAATGCAGCAAAGGACAAATCTATGACATTGGATTCGTTGACCCATATTGGGTTCATCAAGCTAATCTCAAAACAAAACCCAAGGATACGAAGGATAATATCGTACACGCGTTAAGGTTTCAAGAAATCAGAAGGGAAATACTATTTCCTTACAACTTCGAGTGAATGTTATTGTCTTGTATACACTTTCTATTTCAATTACTCGGCGTTAAGTATATAATTGATGAGTTATGCATGCGCAGCTTTCACTATATTCTGTTAATCATTCAACCTGAAAAATGGCAGGTACTAGTCAAGGACTCGAAACATAAACCCCTTGAGACGTGGAAGGACATGCAGATGATTCTCCAGCGGTAATTCTAATCATTACGACACTATATCGGCAACGTTCGTGAATTTTATGATATCAAGTAATTAATAATTTATGTTATTCATTTTCTTTGTCGGGAAACGCTTGGAAACGGTTCACCAACAAGGCTAGGGGTGTTTGGAAAGAGAAGCTTACATTTAAACCACTAGATGTAAGCACCACTAGCTATATCCGCGCATCTTTTTATTCTAGTTTTGATACCATTATTATCATGCTTGATTATTATTCTAATTGAACTATGTTCTCGTAAAGTGCCTGACGCAGTGATCAGGGAACAATTTATGTGGATACTATGTTTGCGAGTTCATTCGTCAGACGTGCTGTGAGAATGACAGAAATTTAGAGCAACTTCACGTACGTAAACAATTTTTATAGTTTTTTATTACCATCAGATTATGTTTAGTTTCATTCATATAGGTTGACTCTTTTTTTAAATCATCTCGAACGTCTACGGAACGGTTTTCTGCTAAAGGATCGTGTACGAGCAATTCAGAAGGAATTAGCGGGATTTTGGGATGCAGAAGTCCTAGACATAAAAGAAGAATGCTATGCGGATGTGTATAGGCAATAAGGATTGTACAAAGAGCTTATTTTGTATGTAGTGCATGAAATCCGTATATCGAATGTAATATGTTCGACACTTGGATCTATATTGTCATGATGATCTTGTGTAATATAATGGTTCCTTCACTGATAAGTGCAAAACAAAAAATAAAACAACATAAACAAATTCTCTGCCGCGGCAAAAAAAGGTGCCAAAATGAATTCTCTGCCGCGGCAGAGAAATGTGCCAAATCTCTGCCGCGACAGAGGGTTATTTGTCCCGGTTCGTGTCGACGGTTGCTCCTTCCCGCTTGCGCGGAGCAGCGGCCACGTGTATGCTCTTTTACCCTGGTACGTGTGGTAACCAGGACTAAAGGTTGGGGTTTTAATTCCGATTGTTCCGTCCTGGTTAAGGAACCGGGACTAAAGACCCTTATCAACCGGAACACATGGGGCGGTAACACTAGTGTACATCCAGAGCATGAAACTTTGTCCACCCATCGATCTGGATTAAATGAAATCGTCGGTCGAGCTGATCGATCGACGGCGTGCAGTGGGAAACTGCTCCTCCCATAGAAATAGACAGACAGATGAACATGGTTACGCCCATGCACACAACAATCTGTATGCGCCGCAGCAAGAACCCACGCGGTGCAGTCAAAACCAGTTTAACAAGCACAGCTAGCTGGCTCCCACCGTCGACGGGAACTGACCATTAATTCCGGCGTCGAGATACCACAGATGCCTGATCACCTCCAGGCTCTCCGGTATGCCTGATCACAGAGCCTGGAGTATAAAGAAGACACACGCAGCGATTGTGACACACTCGCCGACCTAGTACAGTGATCTCGCTCAACCTAGAAAGATGTCACGATCACGACTCCCCGTCCTCCTCGTCCTTGCCGTCTCGCTCCTTGTGCTGGCGTCGTGCCAGTGTCTTCCCGTGGTCGTTCCGGTGACCAAGGACCCCGCCACTTCCCTCTACACAATCCCCTTCTACGACGGCGCCAACCTCGTCGTCGACATAGCCGGACCGCTCGTCTGGTCCACGTGCCAGCGCGGCCACCTGCCGGCGAAGCTCCCGTGCAAAACCGACACCTGCAAGCTCGCCAACGCCTACCCCGGCTGCGGCCAAGACGCGCGCAAGGACAGGACGTCGTGCACGGCGTACCCGTACAACCCGGTCACTGGTGCGTGCGCTGCCGGGAGCCTTGTCCACACCCGGTTCATCGCCAACACCACCGACGGGAAGAACCCGGTGAGCCAGGTGTCTGTGAGGACCTTGTCCGCGTGCGGAACGACGAAGAAGCTCCTGGCGTCGCTGCCGCGGGGCGCCTCCGGCGTGGCCGGGCTCGCGGGCTCCGGTCTGGCGCTGCCGGCGCAGGTGGCATCGTCGCAGAAGGTCTCCAAGAAGTTCCTCCTCTGCCTGCCAACCGGCGGAGCCAACGGCGACGGCGTGGCCATCTTCGGCGGCAGCCCGCTGTACCTGCAGTACACGGGGTCGCTGGAGTACACGGAGTCGCTGCAGTACACGCCGCTCGTCGCCAGGAAGGACAGCCCCGCGCACTACGTCACCGTCAAGTACATCGCGTTCGAGAACTCCCGCGTGCCCCTCCCGCCGCGCGCGCTCGCCACCGGCGGCGTGGTGCTCAGCACGACGGCGCCATACACCGTGCTCCGGCCCGACGTGTACCGCCCGTTCGTGGCCGCGTTCGGCAAGGCCGTGGCCGCGCAGTGGGAGTACGCGCAGAAGCCGCGCCAAGTGAAGCCCGTGCCGCCGTTTGGGCTCTGCTACGACGCGCGGACGCTGGCCAACACGCGGCTCGGCTACATGGTCCCGAGAGTGACGCTGGCGCTGGACAGCGGGGTGAACGAAAACTCCCGTCGTGGTCTTCGATATAAACATAAAGAACAAACCTATGAAGTAAATAAAATAAGAATTTTCTATGTGCAGGTGCGCATAAGAATAACTTGTATCATTCTCGCTTTGAATAAGAAATACTAATAATTGTGTCATTCAACACAGAGAGGAGAATCTAACCGGCCAACTCCGATTGATACTTACACGTTTTAGAGTCCATATGTTTAGGGTTTAGGGTTTAGGTTTTAGAGCCCAACCTTATCGATTTAGATGCTGAAACAATCTCCTTTTAGGCTTGAAACTAAATTGCATTATCGATTTAGAGTCTCCTGCAAGGATCCTTATCACCACTTTGCAGAAAATTAAAATTACAAGTGAACTGGATCTCGCCGCCACTGCATGGTTGGATAAAAAGGCAATGGCTAACTACACTACACGGGCAGCATATTGCCGTCCCGTGCAGGTCCAGGCTGCAGCAGCATACTGCCATCCCGCGCAGGTCCAGGCTCAGGGGCCTGCCACTCCATGCAGAAGGTGTCCCACATTAGGAGAGCACCAGCTTAATACTACACAGTTCAGGGGATCACCTGCAATACACCACCGTCAGGCTTAATACTACAAACCATAGCCAATTATGAGGGCAAAACAGGGTTAAAAATTATTGCTACTAACCACTCACAGTTTCCCTTTCATCAGTTCCACCCTTCCTCTCTGGTGCTTCTTCAGAAGTGGACCTCAGCTCTTCTTCCTCTCTCGTGTCTTCAGAAGCCCATGTGCAGGAAACAGAACAAACTGAAAATAACTGGCTGTAAACACATCCATCGAGAATGCATTGATCCAAATTAGTGAGCAAACAGTACTTGGATTGTTTGTGATATTTTACTGGGCTTTTGGGAGTCTCGTATCTCTACTTCTTCTAGATCCGTATAATGTGACTTCTGGGATGTGAGAAATCATGGTGGCATCCTCCCCTTGGCACCTCTCAACCAGACTTGGACAGCCCCAGATGTAGAGTTCTTTCAAGGCCGTAAGGTTCCGCACTGTTTCAGGCAAATATGTCAGGTTTGGACAACAAACGATGCTAAATTCTTCAAGGGAGATCAGTTCTCCCAGCCATTCTGGCAATACTTCTAGGCCTATGCACTCTTTCAGCCAAAGCACTCTGAGAGCAGTGAGCTTCTTCATGCTTTCGGGCAAAGATGTCACCAAGGGACAATCTTCCATGGAAATGTGCTCTAGAGAAGTGAGGTTCCCCAAACATTCCGGCAGTGTATCTAGGTCCTTCATCGCCCACAGATATAGTTTTGTGAGAGAGGTTAAGCATCGAAAGACCTCTGGCAACGCCCTCAAACCGTTGCAGGAATCAACATGAAATATCTCCAGGGTGGGGAGGTGTTGAAGCCTATCCCACTTGTGTGGAGCAAAATTGCAGTTTTTTACTACCATTTCAAATGGAAGAGCAGAAGAAGAAAGCTTCCCAAATCCTTCTTTAGGCAAAACCATGTTACTGTCATTCAAGCGCCAAAACATACTCCTCGGAGGATATGGTAGGAACTTCAACTTGGGGCAGTCCTTTATTTCCAAACTATGCAAATTAGGGATTAAGAACTCTTCATTTTCTTCACCTGACAGTGTTGTCCACCATTCCACCAAATTCTCCATTGACTCCAACTGTATAGTTCTTAATTTTGTACAAGTTTCACCCCCCACTCCATAGAACTCCGTGACGATTTTCCTCAGATTGGGAATGTTCTGCATTACTAGGCTTCTTAAATTTGGCAGTCCCCCTACTGGAGGAAGCATATCACATGTTCCTAAATCAGAAAGCCTGAGGTAAGTAAGAGAAGGGAGGTAGGTGGAGATGTGAGACATCCAGTTAGGGAAATCCTTGTTCATATACCCAGATAGAAAAAAATGTTCAAGAGTGCGAGGAGGTATGAGCCTCTCCAGCACAGATTTGTCCTCCTCTCCTTGAAGTCCCCAGCGAAGATTTAGTAGCCGAAGATCTGTTTTATCACGAAGCTTGGCTCTCTCTGCATCTTCTGGATACCTCACATTATAGAGCCGTAAGACTTGCAGCTCTTCACAGGCCAATTCCGCTAGCTCCACAATACTGCTACATCCTTTGTTTTCAATCTGATGTACAGTATGTACTATCATCCCTGCCAAATTTAGACGCTTCCTTATGTCACGAGCCTGGTCATACACCTTTTTGCGCGCTGACGTGACCACAAGTTGAGTGAGTGTAGTTATGCCATGGAGGCTATCTGGTAAATCATGAAAAGTTACAGAAGAGAGGTCCAGTAATTGAAGTTTAAGGCCATCTAACGAGGGTGGGAGCTTTTCAAGCCTCATACAATATGACAAATTGAGATGCCTCAGCTTAAACAACTTGCAGAATGACTCGGGCAGTAATTGCAACTTGGAACAACTTGTTAGGTTCAAAGAGTCAAGCTCAGAGAGGTTACCAAAACAGTCAGGGAGTTCACTAAGGTTGTGGCAATCTGAAAGATCTAGGTCTTTCAGGTGAATAAGCTGACAAAATGATTCTGGGAGCACTGAGACCTTGTAGCAATCAGATAGATTTAAGAACACAAGACTTCGAAGATTCCCAAAATCTTGTGGTAGTTTTTCTAGCTCGTGGCAACTTGATAGGTCCAGATGCTCCAAGTACTCAAGGTTAACACTGTCCGGTAGTTTGGTTAACTTTGAACAGCCTGACAAATTTAGGAATAGGATATTTGGGAGGCTACCAAACTTATCAGGGAGATTGTGAATGGCACGACACTCTGACATGTCTATGTGTTGTAAACATGTCAGCTGGCAGATGGACTTAGGCACATCTTGGAGGATGGAACACCCGGATAAGTTGAGGAAAGAGAGCTTAGAGAGCTTACCCAATGACGCAGGTAACTTAATAAGGCTTCTATTACCGGATAGGTCTAGATAGCAAAGTTTGTGGAGGTTACGAATATCATCAGGCAAGATATCAAGTAAGCAATTGGACATTATCAGAGTCTCCATATTTTGAAGTGTGCACACAGACTTTGAAAGTGAAGGAACTGGCAAGCCCGTGGCATCAAGGTACCTAAGTAGCTTCATTTTTTTTATGGAACAAGGCAGCCTGATGTTGCTTGACGTGGATTGCCCTTCCGAGAGTTGCCCAACTGAACATGATAGGTCCAAGACACGCATGTACTTGGATTGAGAAAATGCCTTTGGAGGGAGTTGCCATCTCTGCGAATCTCTTATATGAAGGGATCTAAGCTTTTTTGGCAGATGCTCGAAAACATTGGATTGATTCTTATATTGTATCAACTCTGCATGTCGACAATGAATAGCTTTTTTCCAGGTCCTTAGTTTAGTAGAATCAGCATCCAAAACAACAAATTCATCACCAGTAATTATTGACGCAAGATCATGTACCAGATCATGCATGGAAAGCTTCCGAGAAGCACTGGAACGCATTGGACGTTGACTAGCCTGCATAAGTAACTACTGTCAAACCGTGTCATAGAACGAAAGAAAACTTGCTGAACAGATTTTTTTTTTTAGAAAAATACAGTAGGAAGGGACCTCCTATACCATTTGAATATATATAATAGTTATTTAGCATGTATAGTTGCCAAGTGATTAGTCATTATGCAATAATTAGTTTGATTTTAATATGTAATCATATGTTCAAAGAATATAGTACCTACCATTCAAAACGTAAGCTGTTTTGGACATGTCCACGGTCTTAGAGATAGTGCTTTGACCATTTTTTTTTCTATGCAAACATGTTGCCTCACATAATTACAATTATAGATTATAGATTTCACGACATATAACAATTTAATTTCCATGGTAATATATATATATATACATATATATATATTGTATGGTGATTTAGTAAAATACATGTATATTCTTTAAGATTGCAACAACAGCGGAAACAACGAGGTAAAGTGGATGATCTAGGAGTGGGATATGGTGATCTTTGCTTTATATGGGAGGAGGACGCCATATGATAGGAGCCCGATCTTCACGAGATTTAACATGTAGAGATTTTTTTACATGAAGGCATTACGCTTGGCTTTAAAGTAATAAAGCCCCACAGCCTATCGGATATAAAGTGCTAAAGGGAACAACTTACAGAGACTAAACACAACAAGCAAACAAAAGAAAAAGATGAGACACGCAACTTGAAACGTCAAGGTCTTCGCTACCAGAGTGCTTAAATTGACCAATGAAGAAGTCTTTGTCTGGTTCAAGGAAGAACGAACATCGTCACGCTGCCATCCATCCTTCGCGAACGGGGACCCCTGCCCCTCTTACCCTGGATCGAAGGGAACCGACCGGTTGGGCGACGAAATGTTCACTCTAGAGCTCAGATGACAGCTCGAAACAGGACCACCCAGAATGAAGAGACTTTGAGCTCAGCCACCACCACAAGACACTTCACGCCGAGAGCAACACCACCAATGTCCATGAAGCACACCCACGACGACCAGCTAAAAGGGATCAAAGCTCCCGAACAAAGCCTCCAAGGAGGGAACAACACGAATGCGCCGCCGTCGCTAGGTCCAGAAGATCAGACCAAGGTTTTCACCCAGAGCTACAAGGCAGAGAGCGCAAGACTCATGCTGACGCCTCCAAGGAGGGGAGCGGCGCTCGAGAGCGAATTCAAAGGTAAAAAAACTTTTAAACACAAATATTTCTTTGAGCCTCGAAATAAACGAAATTTCACAAAAATTCAGGAAATTTCGGTGAAATTTTAAACCCTAGCTGTGGGAGTATATGATTCAATTTCATATCCATTTAAAAAAAATCATAACCAGCTAATAGATAAGGTATCAATGACCGAACATAAACAATAGAATTGATTGAAGAAACTAACCGAAGGAGGTCCTGAAATCTGGAGAAAGGACATCCCAAGAAGGTAGTCGATGCAGCTTCTGCCATCATGTTCGGAATAAATGTATCCAAGAGTGTTCCATTGCTGGATCAGACGGTTGGTGTCTATAATGAAGCCCTTTGGAAATGCCACAAAATACGCAAAACAAATTTTGAACTCAAGCTTCATGTAGTAGTAGCTCAATTTGAGGGATTCTAATGTGTCTTTTTGATGTTCCCCTCTCAAACCCAAATCAACCATCCTTAATTTTATATCTTGCCATGCCCCCACAGACTTATTTCCTGACATTACTTTCCCCAAAGCATTTGCCACGAGTGGTATACCCCCACATTTACTTGCAATTTCATATCCGATTTGTTTCAAGGGAGTCTGGTCATCATGAGGCCCAAATGCCCTTATCTTCATTAATTCCCAGCAGTCATCCGTTGGTAGAACACCCATATTAATTTGGTCAGACTCACACACAGGGAGAATTACCCTCTGATGTGCAAGATCACCAGTGCTCATTGTTTCCACTACGCTTTGTTTACGCGTAGTAACTACAATCCTACTACCGTTGGAGCCATGTTGTAGCATCTGCTTCAGTTCCTCCAGATTATCTCCATCTTCCTCCCAGAAATCATCCAAAACGATCAAGTATTTTTTACCAGTAAGTGTAACTTGAAGAATGTTATGTAGAAACTGCTTATCACTAGTGTCCAGAACTCCAGATTGATATTGATATCTACGCTTCTGATAATGGTTCTCACAATTTTTCGCAAATCAAACTTGTCAGACACATGAACCCAGGCTTGGATGTCGAAGACATTGACCCTCTTGTCTGCATAAACTGACTGATCCAATGTTGTCTTCTCTATACCACCAAGCTCAACAATTGGAATGATGGAAATACGCTCATTAGCTTCAGTTCTCAATAGCAATCTGATTAACTTGTCCTTTTCGGCACTCCTCCCTTGCATTCCAGTTTTCATGCCTCCGTCGCTGATGGCTGCAAAAGTATCATTTTTTTTGCTTTGTTCTACCTGTGCTTCGGGATCCAGATTGAACGCCTTTCCCTCATTTTTCAGTTCTTCTATTCTCTTCCCCACGTCCTCCAAATTGTGGGGTCTGGTTATCCACTGGTAAGCCTGATTGTTGCGGGAAAAGAATATCTTGAGCTGCAGAATTTTTTTTTGTTAAGTCACATACTTTTATCTAAGGCACAATTTTTTTTCAGGTCAAGTATCACGCTCACATATTAGGACATTATATTTTTTGCGGGAACACATATTAGGACTTGTATGGAAACAAATAACTACAAGAATACTTAGACACATATGGGAGACTACATAAAAGAGAAGATAAGAGAATAGAATAGAAGGGAGGCGGTGGGGCTCCGACCATGGGATTTGTGATGTCTGAAATCGATCTATGGACTCTGTCCCAAAACAAGCATAATCAATGAATAAAGAATTTTTCGTCCATCTAAAAACAAATGAACATGAATTTTGCTTCGATCACAGGGTAGGGTAAGGTGCATACCTTTGCTTCGTTGTTCTTACTATCCAAATCGTCCAGAAGGTCCTCAATGTCATAGGAGATGGATTTTAATTTCAAGAGCCACAGCCCAACAGTTTCTCCATGGATTCCTCCTCGCACCTTATTGTCAGCATCATGCATCACAGCTGCCAGATATTTCATTTTCTCCGCCATTTTATCCACCTCGCCTTTAAACTTCCACTGCAGGGAGATCTCATCTCCCGCGATCTTGATTAGCCTGCTAGTGATTTGCTTCACCATGGCACTCGCAATCATCTCCCCAACCCCGACCATGGCTTCACAGTAAGCTCTTGCTCTCTCTTGCAAGTGTATTGTTGTGTTTGTAGAAGCCCAGTAACGTAAGAAGTTCTATATGTGCTTCTGGATTCTACAATATGAAGGAACATGTTTTGTTATCTTATCTTTCTACGTCTTGTTTCGTTGTTCCTAAAGTGAACAATGATGCAGTAGTTGTGTGGGTTGACGAGCCAAGCAGACAACATTAAAATAAAACAGGCATTTATTGAGCCGATCCAACCAGATGAGAAGATAACCCATAACCAAACGTAGTGTTTTATTTTTATATTACTACTAATATATGGTTAGGTTCAGCCGCTGTGCCGTCCGTCAAAAAAAATGCAACTACTATGTCTCATCTGGCAGGCCAGCAATCAAACGTAGTTTATGTGCACCCACAATTCATTTTAAAAGTCATAAACTGGAGAGTACTCCTCTTGGAACTAGCAAGCCGAATCTAGACAAATTTGAGTCAACTAATATGGGTCGGAGGGAGTATTATTCTATACCCGGCCAAAGTCTTCCTTTCTATTGCCTACTGAACGATGCCACCTAACCAAACTAAAGTAAAATTCCCACGCTTTTTATGGGTAAAACATATATAACAGATTATATTAAGTCGTCACTGTTATCTCAATACTCAATAGCCATTCATATTCTGCTCTATTTTTGCTACAGATTCTCAGAGAAGTGGCTAAGTTCGTTTGTAGTTTTTTCTGCTTGATTTAGCTAGTTTGTCTTTCTTTTTAGATTTTTTATGGTGAAAAGGGATGTAGGAAGTGTGGATGCACCACTAAGATTTAGGACCACCAACTCCGAATTGTTTTTTTTTAAATCAACAAATCTATCTCGCCAATGGCTTTCCTGATCCAGCATCTTTCCCTCTTATTAGACATTGTGATGTGGTTTACATTGTCAATCAGCTAAAGCAGACTAATTAACCTGTATAAATATAGACAAGTGGTGAGATTAAAATGCAGTCCATTCACACTGAGGTCATCACCAAGACACATGAGGCTGGTGGATGAGATCGGCCAGGGGAGGAGATGAGATAAAGGTACTGTTGGTCTGATAAGCCTTTTTGCAAATTGAAGAAATTTAAAAAAAAAAAAAAGCAACAGCTGTTCAAGTATCCAAGTTTAACCCATAGAAGTTTAAGAGTTGTCTGTATAAAGCCAATAATGCAGTTTAGAATGCAAATTGCAGAAGATTTGAATAAAGTAAACGCCTGCACATGTCTTCCAATGTGATGTAAGTTTATACTAGACTTGCTAGCTTCTGTGTTTCTTGTCTAAAATTCCTGCCTGTATCTGTCTTGCTTACAACTAGCTGACTAGGATGGATACAAATTAATCATATAAAGATGCTGACTAGTCGGGTGTCTAAACTAAGACATGGTTTCCTGGAAAAAACTAGTCTGAAAATGTACTACAAATCTTATCACATGTGTGACTGAATTGCTTTGAGATGTGACGAACGTAGTGCCATCGGCGAGAAGGCAAAACCACGGTCGCGGGATGAATAGGGGCTGTGAAATTAGCACCAAGTTCTAATTTGGTTGACCAAACCCAAATTCATCAAGCGCAAATTACCAATCCCACCTGAAGAAGAACGTGAAAGAGGCACGGGCGAATACCTCAGGCGGCGTGCGGCGGCCGGCGGCCGGCGCCGTAGCTTCACATTCACCGCCTCCTCGCCCTCTGCTCCGGCACCGCATGCCCCAGGACACTCCGGCGCGCTCGACCCGCGCGCCGCTGAATGACGAGCCCCAGCCCATAGGTCCGGCACGGCGGCCGCCGCGACCCCCCTGGGGCCCTGGGTACATCCGCCGGCTCAGTCCCGCCAACCTCCGCCCTTCGTCGCTCCAGTCATGGTCAGGGGTGCGCGCGCACTATATGCCGCTTGTAGCGGCGAGAGCCTGAAGTGCCCCCGTGCGGCGCTGCAGCGGGCGTCAATTAGCATTTCGCTCGGTGCGGGGATGCTCCGCCTGAAGCGTTTCTGTGATGGGCCGGCCAAAAATGAGGTTCGCGTCTACTGTACTAGCTAGTCAACCCAGTGGATTCTGGTACCTACTTCTTTCCTTTTCATTTTCGTTTTTTAAATTTGAACAAGTTTAAAATCGGAACGTTTTTCACTCTGAACTTTTTTCGAATCTAAACAAACTTGAAATGTGAACAAATTTCAAAATAAATTTTTAAAAAATATGAACATTTTTTATTTTTCAAGATTTGCACGAGATTTCAAATTTGAACTTTTCTAGCCCATACATTTCGAACATTTTCAACTAAACAATTTTTAAATTTAAACATTTGTTTAAAAATTAAATTATAAAAAGTAAAAGAAACAACACAAGACAGAAAAATCCAGACAAGAAACAGAAAACCGTGCAACAATAACTGGCAAAACAAATAAAACCCGGAAAGGGAAACCGCCTAGAACGCGGTGCAGGGGTGCACGCAGAGCGAACACAATAAGTCTTCAATAGGATTGGTGTTGGGATATACTATATGGGTATCCTTATAGCATGTTTCTTATCCGACTAACCCGGGTGGCCCATAGTCGGTAGCATGGCCTATGGCTCTTCAGGCAGCTTAGGTGGATCCGTATGAGGCCCATGCCGGATAAAGGAAGGCTACTTGGAGTCACCACAGCATCTGAGCCTTGGAGTGCAAGATACACAAGACTAGTAATAGACGGTATAAGACTCTATAACATGTCCGCTAGGACTTTTCCTCAGAACCCTAGGTTCAAAGCGACTATATAAGTCGGGCCTATGGGAGCCTTTAGGGCACAATCTCATACAACATCGTACAACCTCGCACAGTGAACCTATCTCTCAGAATCGGCGTGTTCTTATAGTGATTTATAGCAGAGTAGGATTCCGCCACTTGTGGGATCTCAACTCGGTAAGCCGTGTTACCGCACTGCCAACCGTCCGCCTTACCCCACGCCTCTAAACACGCACGTGAGGACCCTCCATGGCGCATTTGCCGGCAATACCACGACGCTTGGCGCCCACCGTGGGGCAAGAGGCGCCAGTTCTTCAATGGGCGAGGACCAAGATCTTCGCGAATCGGCGAAACCGTAGCCATCGGTCGCGTTCTCTCCCAACGTTCGATCGTCCCTCCCGCGAAGTTCGGATCCCGCGAAGACGAACCCTACATGATGTTCGATCGTTCCTATCGGAGACATCTACCTCTTCATCGGCGAAACCGACTCGGCACTAGTTCCCCGGGAGTCGGAGGAGCATCAAGACCCGCGACCGCCTACGCGTGATACGTCATGGGAAGGATCGATGTCGGATCTCTTCGAGTTTGCCAAGAAGATCGGAAAAATTCAAGGCCCACACAAACCGCCCTGTGCAGGATATAAAGGTGGAAGATCACCGCAAATCCACGGCTTAGTCTGCGGCGTCCCGGACGTAAGAGATCCAAGTTCGGCGTGGTTACCATCTTCGATCCGGCGCGCTGCTCAGGAGAGGGCGAAAACCCCGCGACATCGCCAGTGGCTCGCATACGAGCCGACCTATCCCACTACCCCGATGATAACGCCTGTATCACCGTGGAAGGATCGACCGTGGCACGCTTCTCCGACATTATTTAAGACGGCAGCAGGACGCCTTACCTCAAAGAGATGGTGAGCACCGGCCAACAACTACACGGAGGCCGGGCGGTAGCCGATACGCTGCCATTGACGGAGTCCTCCGATTCAGCCACCACCACCACCTCCGGTCATCGCCGAGCCGTTGCACCTCCACCGCCATCGAGGAAGTCCGCACCCTCCGACTGGCTCATTGACACGCTTTATGCTAATTTCAGCAGATTCAGAGGAGATAGACTTCCAGAAGAGCTAGACTCGCTATGCGTGAGATGGAGGAGGAGTATCGCCGACGAGCAAGCCAACAACGCCGTCAGGCCCCGAGGGGTGTTCGTCACCATTGGGACGACGATGGACGAAGATCATCCCGGACGAGCTCCGCCACGCTACCGAAAAGGGGGGCCACTTATTGCCGACGATGATCGCGAAAAGACATGCCTCCTCCGCTAACCCAAAGGTAGCAGGCAGAACTCTAAGACCGCCCGAGCAACAACAACACCGCAAACTTGCCACCTCCAAAGATCTACGCGCAGATCCCAAGTTACTCCAGCTGATAGAGTAATGTACGACAATATCCTCGTCGAGCCACTGACCGTTGCTCATATCCGGAACGTGACCCAGCTTGACGAGAAGCGCCAGCAGCTGCTGGAGGAAGCGCAAGCTATCGCGGAGCAAGGCGCTAAACTAGATCGAGATTTGGTCAATGCACAGAAGTCCATAGAATAAGCTAGAGCAATGGAGGCCGAGTACAAGACTCGCCATACAGCTGTAAGGCTAAGAAAGCTCGACTCGGCCATCAACGATCCCGTGTACGGCGCAACCTAGGATGGGCTCCTCTAAGCCGCACAAGCCATACATTGACAGTGAAGGCAAGTAGGTGATGCCCACCCCACTACTTAACCTCGCCGTCGCCAAGACCCTTCTGGAGTAGGATAGATCGCCTGAGGCAGTGGAACAGGTCTACAACCTAGTGGCCAAGGCGGTAAAGCGGCAGGAAAAGGCCACCTCTCAGAGGCTTGAGTCTAACCCAGCGCTCTGCCAGTCTAGCCAGTACAAGCCGCCAAGGGACAGATCTCCTCTTGATGTCGGGTCCCAGACGGGTTCCTCAGAACGAAGATGGAGGGATGCATGCAACAGGAAGGATGCTATCCCAATATCCTCCGACCATGGAGAAAAGGCCCGACCTCGTCGCCCATCGCCATCGCCCCGGTCTCCCCGACATCGCGAAGATCACAAAGCTCACCATCGTACGGATATGCCCCCACCAAAGCAGTGTGGAATCGTCATCCGTGACAATGTGGAGCAGACCCGTCATGACGGAAAGCACAACGAAGGACATAAGAGCAGGTCGCGCCATGACCCTCCGCGTCCGACAAGCAACCGTGACAGGCGTGGGGCGTCGCAGGAGGGTAACAACAAGAAGGCTAACCCATCGCCACCTCCGCCTCCGTCACCACCAAGCAGTCACCATGGCGGAGGAGGCCCGCATCGTTCACGCAGCCCATCCCCTGTTGACAAGAAGAAGAACCCGGAGCCATACGATGCGCATTCGCGGATCGATAAGATCCACGAGGCCCGGGAAGGACCATACCTGGGACCATGTTCCTTTGGACCTGCAATACGGTCCGCAACTTACCCCAAAGGCTTCCGGATTGACAAGACCATCAAGCCCTATGACGGCACCGCCAAGCCAGCCACATGGTTGCAGGACTACGGCAACGCGGTGGAGATTGCCGGAGGCAACCCCAACGTCGCCGTCAAGTACCTCCCATTAATGTTGGCGGGTACGGCCCGTCAATGGATCGACGACTTGCCGGAGAAATCTATCTACAACTGGTTGGACATGCAAGAAGCGTTCACCAAGAACTTTGAGGGTACATACAAGCGCCCCTCGCACCGTGGGCGATCTACAGATGCGTGCAAGAGAAAGACGAGACATCTCGCGCCTACCTCTCCCGCTGGCTGGACATGAAGAATTCCTGCGCAGGAGTGCACGCTCAGACCGCCATGGCCGCCTTCATCGATGGGTTGGAAAGTGGCACGTTGCTCCGACATAATAAGCTGAAGCGCTTGCAGGACAATCACTAGCTCGACTTAAACCAGATGATTCAGTTGGCTAGTGAGTTCGCAGCTGCCGACGACAATGCTCGTGGCTCACTGCCGGCAACGGCCGTTCCAACTCAAGCTCGGAGGAACAGCAGTACAAAGCAGAAAACCTCTCCAGAAGAAAAGCAATCTACCGACATGGTCGCTATGAATTTTGCAGGACGAGGAGAGGGCGAACAACGTGGCCAAGGAAGGGGAGCTGGTCGTGGGCAGCAACGAGGAAGTGAAACCATCTCGGCGCCGCTTCGCGTTCCCCAAACCTACGAGGAGTACCGTGATATGTCATGCATCGTACACCTAGACGTCAACGGCAAAGCCACCCATACCAATCGACACTGCAAGTTCGTCAACGACCTCAAGGAAGACCCGGAGTCCGGCTACAAGCGAAGTCGGAAGAACAGACCACGCGACAAGGGGAAGGGGAAGAAGAAGGAGGAGTCCAAGGATTCAAGTGACATGGACGAGGACGTTGACCCCAAGCACGCCGCCAAGAGCGACGACAAAGGCAAGAACCCCTTCGCGAAGAAGGCCCCAGTCTACCAAACTTTCCTTGGCACCCCCACCGTCCGACAACAGAAGACATCTCTGAGGATCCTGATGGCTACTCTCCCCAGCCCTCAAGACTGCTGCCTGGGGGTTCCAATAAATTGGGACGGGATTTGACCACCTGCACCTTATACCCACGGAGAACCAGTACGCCATGGTCATCAACCCATTGATTGACGGCGTGGAGTTCACCAAGTGTATGGTGGACAGTGGAAGCAGCATCAACATCATGTACCTAGATACACTGCAAAAGATGAACTTAACGGAGGCAAACCTAAGACGGACCAACACCATCTTCCACGGCATAGTGCCTGGTCGGGAGGCTCGGTCCCTTGGGTGCATTACACTCTAGGTTGCCTTTGGCGATGTTAATAATTACCGCCAAGAGAGCATGACCTTCGAGGTGGTCCCCTTCAAAAGCGTGTACCACGTCATATTTGGCCACGACATATTCCACACGTTCATGGCCAATCCATGCTTCGTCTACAACAAGCTCAAGATACCCAAACCAAACGACATCATCACCGTATCCGGAAGCTTTACCAAGGCAAGGGACTGCGAGATCAACGAAGCAGCCATTGCAGAAGCTGTCCTCTACAGCAAAGAATTCAAAGAGATCCAGAGCAAGGTCAATGACTCAGAGATGCCCGCGTCGAAGAAACAGATCTCCGACTCCGCTCCTGCGTTCAAGGCCGCCATCGAGACCAAGCCAGTGGAACTTGTGGTAGGCGATGCCTCCAAGGTCACCGCCATTGGGACAAACCTGGATCCCAAATAGGAAAGCGCGCTCGTCGAGCTCCTCCGTGAGAACAGGGACATCTTTGCCTGGCAACCTGCCGACATGAAAGGTGTACCTAGGGAACTTGCCAAGCACAGCTTAAACATTGATCCAAAATGCAAACCAGTGAAACAACCTCTACGACGCTTTGGAGATGAGAAGAGACACGCCATTGGCAAAGAGATAGCTAGGTTACTTAAGTCTAGATTTATCCGAAAAGTCCTTCACACCCAATGGGTGGCCAATCCTGTATTTGTCCCCAAAAAGGGAACCAATGAATTAAGAATGTGCGTTGATTACACAGGCTTGAACAAAGAATGTCCCAAAGATCCATTTGCTTTGCCTCACATTGACCAAGTCATTGAATCGACGGCTGGCTCGGAACTTTTGTGTTTTCTCGATGCATACTCAGGATACCACCAGATCAAGATGAGGAAGTCGGACCAATTGGCCACTTCGTTCACTACCCCATACGGCACGTTTTGCTATGTCACAATGCCCTTTGAAAAAAACGCAGTGTTACCTACCAAATGACAATGCAACATTGCCTTCATGACCAAATTGGTCGGAACGTTCACGCCTACATGGACGATATTGCGGTGATGTCCAAAAAATCAAACGACTTAATCTCCGACTTAAAAGAAACCTTTGATAATCTCCGGAAATACAACATGATGCTTAACCCTAAGAAGTGCGTCTTCGGGGTCGCAGCTGGCAAATTGTTGGGCTTCATCGTTTCCCAACGTGGAATCAAGGTCAATCCAAAGAAAATCAAGGCCATCTTGAACATAAACCGTCCGACATGCCTAAAGGATAGTCAATGACTAACAGGTTGTTGTGTTGTTAAGCTAGTCGGTTACACCGACTTGAGAGAAGGCTCACTGTACAAGTTGCTGAAGAAGGCGGACGAATTCACGTGGACGGACGAAGCAGATGCAGCATTGAAGCAGCTCAAGGAGATTCTTTCCTCAGCTTCCATCCTTGCAGCACCCGAGCCTGGAGAGCCCCTGTTAATTTACATGGCGGCAACCAACATGGTTATCAGCATCATCGTCGTGGTAGAGCGGAAGGAACCAGGCTATGAGCACGGAGTTCAACGACCAGTTTACTATGTGAGCGAGGTCTGGACGGAGTCCAAGCAGCGTTACCCGCACTACCAAAACATAGCTTATGGAGTATTCCTTGCTTCTCGGAAGCTGAGGCATTACTTTCAGAAGCACCCAATCACAGTGGTGAGCAAGACTCCACTGTCCGACATCATCAACAACAGCGACGCTACAGGAAGGGTCGCGAAGTGGGGCATTGAACTTGCCGCCTTCGAGATCACCTACAAGAGACGCGACGCTATCAAATCACAAGCCTTGGTGGATTTTGTTGCAGACTGGACGGAGATGCCAGACGCTACTCCGTTGCCAGAACCAGAGTACTGGGTGATGCACTTTGACGGATCAAAGCTGCTCAACGGCTCGGGGGGCTGGTGTATTGCTACAGTCACCAACAGGAGACAAGCTACACTACGTTCTGCAGATCCACTTCAAGGCTACAAACAACACGGCGGAGTATGAAGCACTTATTCACGGACTACGTATAGCCAAGGATATTGGCATCAAGCGCATAGTTTGCTGTGGAGATTCCGACTTGGTTGCCCAGCAGGTGGCTAGCACCTGGAATGTGCGGAACCCTATGATGGCGGCATATCGAGACGAAGTGGACGAGATAGCCAAGAGCTTCTTGGACTACGAAGTTAAGTATGTGCCTAGGGAACAAAACGAGGCGGCTGATCTGCTGTCTAAGCTAGGATCAGGGCGCAAGCGAATTCCGTCAGGAGTTTTCCTAGAGCATCTGCGCACACCATCCGTGAAGGGGGCCGACATCGACAATCCGGATAGAGCTGACTCTTTTGTCAACATGGTGACTAAGGTCCCTCCGGCTTGGACAAAACCGTTCATGGAATACCTCGAAAACGGAACTTTGCCCGACGACGAAGTCAAAAGACGACAAATAGTACGACGAGCAAAGGGTTATACCATAATCAATGGGCAACTCTACAGAAGGAGCACTAATAGTGTATACCTAAAGTGTGTTTCCCAGCTAGAAGGTATGGAAATCCTACGCAAAATCCATCTCGGAGATTGCGGGCACCACGCCGCTCCTTGATCGTTGGTCGCGAAAGCCTTCCGGCAAGGATTCTACTGGCTGACCGCGAAGGCGCACGCCGACAAGCTGGTTGAAACATGCATGGGATGCCAGTATTATGCCCGACAACCACATGTTCCTGCTGAAGAACTGCGAACAATACCAATAACTTGGTTGTTTGCGGTCTAGGGGCTAGACATGGTGGGACCGTTACAAACGGCACCTTGTGGATTCACACATCTTCTTGTAGAAGTTGATAAATTCACTAAATGGATAGAAGCTAAACCCATTAGAAAGCTTGATGGGGCAACTTCCCTCAGGTTTGTCCGAGATCTAGTGGTGAGATTTGGTCTCCCACATAGCATTATCACCGACAATGGCAGCAACTTATCACTTAGAGAAGTGGAGGCATATTGCTGGGAGAAAGGCATCCGACTTGACCTTGCATCTGTGGCACACCCACAATCCAATGGACAGGTCGAGCGAGCCAATGGATTAATTTTGCAGGAAATCAAGCCACGTCTTGAGGCACCGCTACATAGAGCAGCTGGAGCCTGGGCGGAAGAATTGCCATCTGTGCTATGGAGTTTACGAACTACACCCAACAGATCTACCGGCTACACCCCTTACTTCATGGTATAGGGAGCAGAAGCCATCCTGCCTTCCGACATCCTCCACGATGCACCAAGAGTTGCCGCCTACGACGAGGATGACACTGAAAAATCCAGACGCCTGGATGTGGACCTTCTCGAGGAGGAGCGCATTTTGGCATGCCAAAGATCCGCCATCTACCAGCAGTAGCTACGCAGCTACCTTAGTCGCCGCGTTCGGCATCGCTCGTTTAAAGAGGAGGATTTGGTGCTCCAACTTAAGCAGAAGAAGTCACACAAATTATCCCCACCATGGGAAGGACCGTTCATCATAAGCAAGGCGCTGCTCAATGGGTCTTACTACCTTATGGACAATCGTGAACTAAAGTATAGACCCAACGAGGATCATAAGCGTAAGCGACGTGACCCGGATGATGACTACCCGGAGCTTGATCGGCCATGGAACATAGCACATCTACGTCCTTTTTATACTTAGCATTTTTTATCTAATTGTGTACCTCTTATATGATCAATGAAATAAAGCTCTTTGGTTCACTCATATTTCTAAGTCTTTTTACCTCATTTAGTTTTCATTTTTAGATCTTGTAAAACCTTTATGCACAAGCTTTGCATTTGCACTTGTGAAAATTCCGCCTACGGGCGTTAGCTTAAGTTTTCTGGTCTACACGTTCTTTTGCCGTTTTTATGTGGATTCTGGAGTAGTGACTTTCAGCACTTATTGTCGGCGATTTTATGCTCAGGTTATTGACGGTGCCATTGGGCATCATCACCTAAGCGCATGGTTCCGACAACGAGTCTTCCGACGCACGAAAAGTCAAGCATAAGAACCAAAGTAATGGATAAGCCAGCACTTGCTTAAAATATATATACATGCTGGGAACTAAGTTCTTAAGTAGCAGGAAATAACAACCATTGTTTTCCGCCTTAAGTTACATCATCAAGTTTTTTCCGCACCAAAGGCAAAACAAATATTACATAGTGTTTTTCACTCTTTGGGCGCAGGAGACTTGGAAGCAGCATCGTCCCCAGCCGGAGAATCACCTTCAACATCGGCGCTATGATGAGACTCGGAGGAATCTTGGTTGACGCTGTCGATGGTGTTCATGGGCATGAAGACGTCGATGTCCACCAACTCGGCGACTCTGGTGTCATAACCCACGAGTGATGACAGGATGGCTTCGTGATCAATCTCTTTGCCGTCATCATCAACGTCGGGGATACCAGAGGTCACCGTGTCGATGTCGGCATCTTCGTAGTGTGACTTCACCATTGAGAGCGCCATCCTTGCGCCAGCCCGTGCACATGAAGCTTTCCGTAACACGCCGGGGCTCGGCGTAATCTCCGAGTACTTCGTCACGGAGTCCGAGGCCTTGATGTATATCCGGAGGGGCTTGGCAATCTCCTTGGCTTGGGTGATGGCAGTGTTGATGAAGTTGTCGGCAAGAACCATGCATTCCTTGTCCGAAGGAGGCGAGCGGGTTAAACCCATAGGAGCTGCAAATTCCGACAATGAGCGCATAAGTTCAACAAACTCTAAGTATCCAGACTACAGACATACAAGGCGGAGGAAACTTACTAAAGATGGTGGCCTTGTCCTACCAGACGGTGTCCGCCAAGGAT
This sequence comes from Avena longiglumis, assembly GCA_030063025.1. Classification (NCBI taxonomy): domain Eukaryota; kingdom Viridiplantae; phylum Streptophyta; class Magnoliopsida; order Poales; family Poaceae; genus Avena; species Avena longiglumis. The sequence goes on along the minus strand of CP125973.1, from coordinate 66,878,914 downwards.
TCCTTCTCTTGTTGGAGGAGCTTAAACGCCTCGTTGTGGCGTTGGTTTTGCTCATCAACAGCTTGCTTCTGATCTTTTAAGATCGCAAGCTCCTCCTTCAAGCGATTGATTTCCGCGGAGGCGGAATCCTGCAGGGCTTTCATGGAATCCTCATGCATCTTCAGCATCTCTTCCCTCTCCTTCTTAAGGACTCTGTTCTCGCTGTCCAGCTGCTGGATGTGCTTGTACTGCTCAACAATATCCTTGGCCTTGGCTACATGTTCTGCAAAGTCGGAGAAAACAAAAGTACACAGTGAGTACTCGGAGAATGAAGGCATAAAACCAAGACAGAATGCGCAAAAAAGAAAACAGACTCTTGTTTTTGATGATCTGTTCCTTCAAGATGGCAGTTTTACCCTTTTCGGCTTCAAGATCTGCGTGCATATTCTGGTACTTGTCGTTGGCCATGCCCCTCCGAGCATTCTCGTTCTGTGGAACAAAGGAAAAAAGTTAAACTGTTGTTTAGTCTGCTTGGAGCACCTAGTCGAAAACTTTCCATCTAGGCGCTCGGGGGCTACAGCGAAAGTTTTTTAACTTAGCAATATGCTTAGCTTTTCTTTAAGCATCTAGTCGGAGCTACTTCAGTTCTCGATTAGCGGCTTGGGGGCTACAGTATAAAGTTTTAACTCAGAAAATGCTTAGCTTTTCTTTAAAGCATCTAGTCGGAACTAAATTCAGTTACAACTAGAGGCTTGGGGGCTACAGTATTGAAAATTATAAATATTGTGTATGCTACTCTTAAAGCATCTAGTCGGAATAATTTCTTCCATCTAAATGCTTGGGGGCTATAGTGAGAGTTCTTTCTAACTTAGTCACTCTTAGAGCATATAGATGCAAAAACCTATGGTTTTCCGTCTACATCCTCGGGGGCTACAGTGGGATACTCATATGAAATGCAAAAAGTAAAGTAAAACTTACAAGTGCAATAATCTTGAGGTTTGTAGCGCTCTCGGCCAGCAGCTTGCCAAAGGAAATGTTGTTTCCTCGCAAGATATCTGCTTGTCGGAGAAGCTCCTCAATACCGCACGTCAGAGATGACGACACTCCTCCAGGAACCAGAGTAGTGTTACTCGGCATGAGCGCCGGTTAAACTATCTTCGGGAACTCGAAGGGCTTCTGGGGAGCGGGGGCGCCGCCTTCGGCAGAGGTACCAGCTCCCACTGCCGCCTTGCTGCTACCGATGGCATCCTTAGCCGGAGCTTCAGCCATTTGTAGAGCAGTGCTCTCCTGCGTCGCATGTTCGCCGACAACAGCGAGTTCGGTAGAGGCGCCAGAATCCACTTCCATGGCGGAAGGGCCTGGTGCCTCCTAGGCTTGAGAGCTCGTCAGGGCAGAGGAAGGCTTGACGGCAGGAGTAGCAGGGGCGATGGCGTGGGAGGAGTCGTGATGCAGCATATCCTTGATATTTCTAGAAGCCTCCAAAGTCTTGGAGGTCTTCTTGAGGCTGGTCGTGGATTTCTTCCTGAAACGTGCAAAGTGCATAAGTATAGGAGCAAGACAGATAAATAAGAAAATGTCGGAGAATGAGAAGCTTACACTAGGGGGGGTTCTTTGGCAAAAATCCCGGTGGATTTTCTCTTTTCCGCCTCCAGGGCGGCGGTAGTCTTCTTGGAGGCTCCACCCTCAGTCTTCTTCTTCTTGCCTCTGTCGGCAGCGTCAAAGGTTGAGCTCTTCCGCTTTCGCGCCAACGGGACATCGTCGTCGGACACGACCGTGACTTCCTTCATCTTTGGATCGTAGATTTGGGCAGCCAGGTTATCCTCATCTAGATCGCTAAGCTGTTAAGTTATAAATCACCGTGTTAGATGGGGTGGTAATGGCAAGACGGATAAACTAGAGTATATGTCGTACACGGAAAATACATATCTACCTTTGGGCACTTGCCGTCTATGAACATGTCGTAGGTGATGGTGAAGCCACGCTTCTTATCCTTCACCTTGACGATGTCCTTCAGGCGGAGCTTGACGGAGTCGCTCGAGAAGTTATCCACGGAGATCCGGAGGGTATCCCTTCGATCACTGGTATACTCGTGCATGAACTTCGCGCGGTGCTGTAGAGGTTGGATTCGCCTGATGAACTAGCACATGGCCAGGTCCAAGCCGGTCAAACCTGTCTCTACGAACCATTCGATCCGCCTTATTGCGCGAGAAGCGTCGAGGTCAGAGGGAAGGGAGGCATGGGACCTCCATGTGTAAACTTCAGTGGTGGCTCCATCCGCTGTCCAGATGCGTTACTTTCGGCCCGCCAAAGGAATGTCGGGGCCGTGAAGTACGTCATGCCGATTTTGCAGGACTCGTGGCCGACGATGTCGGGGAACCGCCGGCCAGGTCGGATCTTGAAGCTTATGGTGCCGCAGTTCCTAAGCTCCTCCCTACTATGTCCGGCTTCACGTTTGACGGTGAATAAGTACACGAACAAGTCTAACCTAGGCCTAATCCCTAGGTAACCCTCACAAAGTGCCGCGAAGTTGCTAATCACTAAGATTCTATTGGGGGAGAGGTTATGGGGTTGGACCTTGTAGTGATTCAAGACGGAGAGAAAGAAGTGGGATATGGGCAGAGAAACGCCGTGTACCAGCTGAGCCTTGAGGTACACCTTTTCTCTGGCTTGGGGAGAAGGTGTCACCTCGCCGGTCGGTGCCGCCCGCCAGGCAAGCCCCTCCGTCGCGGGGAGGTAGCCTTCGGCGGCCATCTCTTGGATGTCGCGGTCGATGATGTCCAAGCCGCGCCAGTCGCCCTTGTGCGAGTATGGCTCTTCTTCTAGAGGCTCTAGTGCCGCCAGATTATGGTCGCCGCCGGTGGTTTCGATCACCGCTGATGCGGGGATGACCAGGCCCTCTGGGGGCACGACGACGGAGCTCGCCGGCTTCGCCGTGGCTTCGCTCGACGCCGCCATCGATGGGGAGGAGCTGCTGCTGGCCATGGGGTGCTGGAAGGATGCGACTGACGCAGAGGGAGGCTAGGGTTTTTGAGGTTTCTCGCGGAGAGCTCGAGGAGGCGCGGCTGGAGGAAGAAGACGGCGACGCGAGAGAATGAGGTAAAAGTGGAAAGTGTCCCACGGTTATTTATCATGCTCGCGTCAAGATTAGTGCAGCTGATCGGACGATTGCCACGTAGACGACGCGTGTTAAGAACGCGTCTGCGGTAATCGCTGACGTCTCAACCGCCGCCGCCAACGGTTCGTATCGCTTCGCGGGAAAATCGGATATGATTGCGTTCTCGCATGTGTGAGTTACGAGGCGTCCGACCTAAGCTACGCCGTCCTACGACACGAGTAGATGAGCCGTCGCATCGAAGATTCTGGCATGGACGGATTTAATCCGACTACGGAAGAGTACGATGAAAGATTCAGCATTTCTCTGACTTACCATTTGAAGATGGAGAAAAACCTTGCAGGGTTCTTTGGGAGGACTACAAGATATTGCTTGACGATTTGCCGACATCCATCTAGACGGAGCATTCAACGTGAAGAGGCAAGACGGCGCAAGATCTCGGAGTTCTCCGGGGGCTACTGTTGGGGATATACTATATGGGTATCCTTATAGCATGTCTCTTATCCGACTAACCCGGGTGGCCCATAGTCGGTAGCATGGCCTGTGGCCTGCTGGGCAGCCTAGTTAGGTGGATCCAGAAGGGAGGCTCATGCCGGATAAAGGAAGGCTACGGTGGAGTCACCAGCGTACCCGGAGCCTTGGAGTGCAAGATACACAAGACTAGTAATAGACGGTATAGGACTCTGTAACATGTCCGGCTAGGACTTTTCCCTGTAACCCTAGGCCCTGGCGACTATATAAGTCGGGCCTATAGGAGCCTTTAGGGCACAATCTCATACAACATCAGACAACCTCGCACAGCGAACCTATCTCTGTAACTCGGCATATTGCCCTTATAGTGATTTATAGCAGGAGTAGGATTCCGCCACCGTTGTGGGATCTGAACTGGTAAGCTGTTATCTGCACTCACAACCGTCCGCCTTACCCCACGTCTCTAAACACACACTGTGAGGACCCCTCCATGGCGTACTCGTCGGCAATACCACGACAATTGGTCATTGGTGCGGGAGCTTAACTAAACTCGCACCCTACAACTTTTACCGAAACTCATGTCTAGGTATACATTTTGTCCCTTACCCGCACCCTTTGGATAAAATAAAACCACAGGTAAAACCCCTTGCATGAATCCAAACAACTCAATAAGATACTGTAATAACATAACATATAAGAAAAACGAACATCTTATATTAATGAAACAAAGAGAGTATATGTGTAGCCCCAGCATAGCTCTAGTCGCCGGCCTTAGGCCCAATTTTTTTTAGCTTTATCTTGTGCATAAGCCACTCCGACCAGAGCTATCTAGAGAAACAACAGCCAGAATAAGCTTGTAAGAAACTGCATAAGCCACTCGGACTTCCACCGTCTTAACTTATTGTTTGGGCTATATGATGAAAATTCAGTAATGTCTCTAGAATGATTTTGTGTTTTAACTACCTAATATTTGGTTTTTTGCCGTAAATTTGAGAATGAAAACAATTTCGAGAGCATCTATCATAGTGATTTTATTTTGTCACAAGAAAGAGCACACTTCCTTCACCATATCTGAACCGATAAAATTACAGCTTGTGTATCTCTAATACGTGTATCGGAAAATTTCCTTCAGATGATATTTTGACTATTTTTTTAATAGAGCTGACAGATGGGGCTAGTCCACGTCAGCAACTTTTCTTCTTACATGTGGGTCTTGCTGTCAGTTTCAGTGTCAATTCACGATTAAACGTGGATCAGTGCTTTTTGTGACAATTTGGTTTCGATCTGGTAGTTTTTTGCGATTGAAAGATCACCTAGTATCATTTGGAAAAATTTACATGTAAAATGATAGTTTTATGCTAACAACTCCAAGTGAACTCAAAAGCAGCAAACGAGACCAAGTAAATTTCCTTTTAAATGTCGGGGTGGTGCCTTTTGGCAACAACAACAACAACAACAACAATAACAACAACAACAACAATAACATGTACAAAGCTGCTGGCTCAGGTAAAATCAATGCAAGTAGCTACGCACAAGTAATTAATTATATACACCTAAGTGTGTGAACCGTATTTCTTGCTGAGTTATCAATACAACTTGACCAACTCACATTATATACCTACACGGCAAGGCTATGGCAGATCTAAGGCTATGGCACAGGTATAAGGCTATTTTTTGAAATGGGGATCATATGCCCCGGGCTTCTGTATCAATTGATACATATGGCCTTTTTATTTCCAAGCAGGTATAAGGCCATGGCATAATACTACTCAATTCTTGGATCTATCTTGGACTCGAACACTCGTAACGGGTGTTGTGATTATTTTTCACAAGATGGTTGTTATGGAAAAATTGCTTGAGGTTTAAGGTTTTCTTGGGGTGCATGAAAAAATTGGAGAAAAATTGCCGACTGCACCTACAAGACAACACGTGTAAAATTGAGATTAAAAATTGGCAATACTTTCTCTAACTGGGGTAATATGAATGAAAATTGAAAAACAGAATAATTAGTGTCAAAAATATTAAACTAGAAGTAAAAACTAGAATTTACTCGCTAGTTAACAACTACTTCTGAATCGCTTACACAGTCATCCTGCTATGACCCTGAAAAGGAGCAGGACACCATTTTAGCTCAATATGTTTTTTCCACATGCTTCTAGTGTGTTTATCTTATTATACTTCCTATGGCGCTTCTAGACCTCCGCATCGTATGGGATCAGGTCATGCGCGTCTGCGACATCAGGCCATCTGGCTTCAAGGGGGTGCTGCGTGAAGCCCTTCTTTCTGTCAAAACCATGGGACATGTCATCATCGGCATCTACGCCACAATTTTCTTGGTGTTGACAGAGGCACATAATGTCATGGAGGCTACAATTGAAGGACTAGAATGTCTTAATGGATCATGTTGATCTCAAGGATACTAAGTAATGGTGGAGGTTGGGGCCTTCGTTGCATTGAAGAATCAAATTCACAGGCTATTGTACGGTCATGGCTTGCGGGGAAATGTTCCCGTCCATACCATATATGTTATATCTTTTTGTTCGTGTTTGGTGACTTGAAGTAGTGGCATCGGCGAGTGGAGATGGAAACACCGGAGGACTTTGATTTTGGTGGTGCTCATCTAGTACCGCGAGTCTCAATTTACAAGGTGAAGACCTAAGGTGTGATCTTTATTGGTTGTCCACCTTATTGAAGGCGTTGTTTTCAGACATCGGGCTTTCTTTTTTGGAAGAGTCTCTTTTGGAGAACATATTTATTTAGTTCGGGTGCTGTCTTTGATGGTGATTTCTATGGTGCTACTACGAGTGATTGATCAATGTGGCAAGGTCCTTTTCATCCTTTTCTTTTCTTTTATAACTGTGTGCATCCTTGATGCAAATTTAACATTTTGTTGGTGCAGAAGTGGGTGTAACTTGTATCCCTATGATATTAGTATATTCTTTCATCAAAAAAGATCTCATTATTCCTCCCCTCGCTGCAACCACAGATCGATGATACTCTGGTTACATAAAGAGAGATATACACAATGCGAGAACTTGGATACGTCCAATGGTGCTTGGATTGGGAGGCATGAGGGAACAATAAGCCGCTTTCCTTCTTTTGCAGCGAAGAGGATAGGGTTTGGAGGTTGGTGGACAACATGTGAGAGATGTAGGTTCACTAGTGGAAAAACGCCAATCAGTCCCGATTTGTAACTGCATTTAGTCCCGGTTGCGCCAGAGGCGCTAGATGCAATTAGCGTTTTCTACTTTGTAGATTTAGTGAGGTCCTGTCAGAGTGCTAAACTGATGCACATGATACTCGCAAATGCACAATAAAGGAATAGCACTCAAACCAGAGACGAAAATACACACACCGATGTATTTCAGTTTCGTGCTCTTCTTACTGTGCTGCAGCACAAGGATATCTCGATGATATTTAGCTTATTTAAAACTGATGTGTCATGAACTCATGAGTAAAGATGGCATCAAGTACTATAGTCTGAACATTATATATGTCACTACACTATTATCTTTTTTTGCCGGAACGTCGACACTCACTTTTCAATCGATAATGTGATCTTCTTATAACTGAAATGCCATTGTACATAATGATTTATGCATGTATTGCTCTCTTAAACAAGTTTATATATTATGTTGTCATTGAAATTTGAATAGATGTTGAAATCCTTTATTTCAAGGTTATATATGCCTTTATTTTTTGCAAAACGTTATTTCATTTAGCGACCACTATAGCACGCTATAGAGTCTAGAGGAGAGGCCGCTGTTGAGTCACTTAGCACGCTACTATTTTTTCCTTGATCATATGCCATTCAAAGATGTAAAGAGCTACTACACTGTTGAGTTGAAGCACATGGCTAATGTGTAATGGATGGATAGAGAATTCAACAACCAGCCTTCTCTTGTTAAATAAAAGTGTGTATCGCCTTAACTCGCTATATTTTCACCACATGCTTGTAGTGTGCTTTTCTTATTATACCTCATCCTCCTCATTGCAGCTCTCCTTAGAATAGTTGCAATTGGGCCCATAGGTGACACTCCAGATACATAAAGAGAGAAATTCCAAGTGTGAGAATTGGCATGTGCAATGACGCTTGGATTGGGAGGCATGAGGGAACAATAAGCTGCTTTGCTCTTGCACCGAAAGGGATATGGTTTGGGTGTTCGGACATATGTGAGGGGGCGGAGGGTATGAAAACTACGTAAAACCGATCATATGTTGCATGAAAATGGCACGAGCCTCGCCGCGGATGGACGTTCGTGGTGGTTCTGCAGTTGGCACCAAGGTTTTGGTTCCCGGTAGGAAAAAAATCCTGAGGGTGGTCAGGATTTCCGGTTACCGCGGTTACCGGGAAATCCCGACCGGTTACCGGACGAATTTAAATTCCAAAATTTGAATTCAAAGTCATCGATATGACTATTTACAATGGCTTTTTGTTAAAATTCATAAATTTCAAAAAATTCAAATAAATTCGGAATTTTTTACCCGGTAAACCGATTTTCCGAGGGTGGTTGGGATATCCGGTTACCGGATTTCTCGACCGGTAACCAAAACGTTGGCACAACACTCACACGGAGCAATGCTATACCCTGGTGAGCACACCTCCCGCCTGTTGTCCTACACCTGAAGGAGGCGTTCAGGCCGCTGTGGTGTTGTTCAGTGGATCTCAATCATGAAAACATCGTCCGCGTTCTTGGCATTGACAACCTCCTCCTGTTAGTCTAAGCCACGTGAATGTTTTTTGCCTGGTCAGCGCGGCCTTTGTCAATACATCATCCGCGGTTAAGTCAAAGTTCCCTGAATGAACAAGCGTGACGATGGCTGATGACATTGGAATTTGGTGAGCAGCTTCTAATGATGGTTATTTTCAGTTGTGTGTGCCCGGTACAATAAACTTTTAGTTTAATCTAGAACTTAATTAAAAGTTTTAGCGTAGCTTTATCAGTTAGAGGGCATCACCCTAGTGGTGTGCTGTGTGCTGACAATTAAGATGTTATATTTCCCACCCTGTGCTTCCCCACCCTAACGAAACTCCGAAACTGACCAAACCAATCCATCAATCACACAAAACCCATCGAGCAATACTGACCCAAGTGACACGGGTAGTAAGTAACTGCCTCTTTAGGGTCACTGGAACGTCTTGTTCCGGAGGCACCTTAGTGCTGCGGAGGACGCGGACTGCCAGCTGCTGCTACGCTCCCTCCCTGGGGCCTTATCCGAGGCCCCTGACTCGGCAGCGTGGCAACTGCATCCCTCTGGCGAGTTCACGGTGACCTCGGCCTATCGCGCCCTCTTCCAGGGCCCTGAGTTGGGTTGGACGGCTCCTCTGTGGAAGGCCCCCCTGCCGCTTAGTATCCGCATCTTCGTGCGGCAGCTGCTGCGGGACCGGCTACCCTCTGGGGTGGAGGTGGCCAAGCGTAACGGCCCGGGCGATGGCTTATGTCCCCTATGTGGGACTCTGGAGACCTGTGCCCATATTATGTTCTCTTGTTCGGCGGTCCAGGCTCTTTGGCGCTTTGTCAGAGAGGCGCTAGGGCCTGCCTGGGAAGCGCAGGAACTTGGGGAGTTCCTGCAGTCCCAGGCAAACAGGGCCGGAGGAGGTCGCCGTCTCTCCTGGCTCGTGTTTGCGGCCATCTCGTGGTCTTTGTGAAACGTGCGAAATAAGATGGTGATTGAGAAGGTTTATCCCTCCGTGCGACCACTGTTTCCTTTCTTGCCTTTCTCGGTTGGTCTCCACAGGTGAGGCAGCGTGTGATCGGGCGGCTTTCGACAGCTCGATGCGGGCCCTGAGGATGGCAGTGATCCCCCTATCTGCTCCGACTTCCCCGGCCCAGGCGTCCTGAGTCCTCCCGCATCCTCGTTGCGGTTTTTAGTTTTTGTTTGGGCGTGCTTGTGCTGTGGCCCCAGCGGTTGTGTGAACACACTTTCCCTTTTTCTTTTCGTTTGGCCTAGGCCGTGGTGGATGCTTGTTGAACTTTGTACCTGGATGTTGCTTTATTTATAAAGCGGGGCGAAAGCCTGATTTGAGTAACTGCCTCTTTTGAGCCTGTTTGGGAGATGGTTAACAACCCACCTAGCCCATTAGCTGCTGATACACCTGAGGCACGGATGGATGCATCCCTCTCTTGCCTGAATATCAACAGGACACCAGTTTGAATGTTCTGAAGGAGCAGAGGTGTGAATGGATCTCTTTCCTCTGGTGTTTGTTGTCGTTGCATCGTCTGCGGCTGCGATGGTCTTGGTTGCTACTTTCATCGGTACTCTACTATTGATCGATGTAATTATATCACCTCTCCTACTGACTTCCACACTAGAGAAACTGTGAGCTGATGACTAACATTGCCAGTAATATTCATGGTGTGTATCAAAACTCGAATGGGAAAACTAGTAATAGACACATTAGGTTGTCGCTTATGACCTAAAGGAGCCTGAAACTTTCAGCGCATATCACCTACCTTTTTTATAAACTTTTGATTTGTGTGCAATTATATAAGGCAATGCTAGAGGACTTTTTTTTCGATAAAGGGCGCTTTTATTACTCAAGATAAGTATTACAACCGGCCTCTGCATTGCTAGAATGCACACAGCCAACACCAGTCCATTAGGTCTAGCAAAAATAAAAAAGATCAAGACCTATTACATATCAAATTGAGAAATTGTAATATGGCCTAAGGTGCAGAGGGCAGATCGATCCGAAGGTTATGCTTCCATCCATGATTGGTAAACAAGTTCCGCGCTGGATCCTCCAACCGCACACAGACCTCCGTAAAGAGGTCACGATACTCCACATGGTGTAATGCCGACCAAGCCCGAAGAGTATTTGTGCACCTGTAGATAACCTGCAGAAGAGAACAGTTTATATCATTAAAAACCTTATCATTTCTACATAGCCATAGCGATCAAATAATGGTGATCACTTAGACCCTAAGAAGAATCCTATACTTGTTATCAATACCATGTAACCAATTTCCAAAAACGTTGGCAATGCTACGTGGTAAATACAAGCCAGAAGCTGTTTGGGTGACTGACCATATAGACCGTGCAAAATGACATTGAAAAAACAGATGTATGATTGTCTCGTCATGATGACAAAACACGTAGAGGACATGCGGAAGATATTCTCTAAGGTCTGCAGGCTTGCTTAATTATCTAGAAATTGATCTTGTTTTATTTTATAGTTATGACTTTGTAATAAGACTTGACCATTTTGAATTATGTACCATGTTGTGTGAAAGTCAAGAAGTAAGTATCCACTCCATCATTTTCTAGCTTCACACGCTAACTTTTATCATATGTCATCTAAAATATACCTCTTATTTCATCGAACCATAGAGCTAAATTTGATGTTGAATTGAAGCACATACCGATGGATGGTGAGAATGAATTTTTTTCTTGCCAAACAGAAATGATATATGATCTTAACATGTGGTGGGTAGATATCTAATGCAACCACCAACCATCCAGGTTTTAGCACATAGTGTCATGCCATAGCTCAATATATTTGCTCTGCATGCTTGCAGTATCCATAACTTATTATACCTCCTACTCGCCGTAGCTCCCTCAAAATACTTGCACCCATATAAGTGAGAAGTCTCAATCAAGAGAAGTTTGATTCGTGCATTCATTCTTGGCTTGGGAGACATCAAGGAACAATTAGATGTTTTATTTTTATGAGCAGCGAATATGTTGGGGTTTTGTGTTCGATGGCTACATGTGACGGATGGAGGGTATGAAAACCACGCGACATTGAGTCTATGCCACACAAGTATTGCATTGCCTCAGCGCGGATGCCATTGCACCGGTAGAAAAGGGCCCATGCGTCCCGGTTGGTAAGGGCCATTAGTCCCGGTTGTCCAACCGGGATGGGGCAATCGGGACTAAATCTCTAACTATTAGTCCCGGTTGCCCCACCAACCGGGACAAATGGGGCTGCGTGGCATCGAGCGCGAGGTGTGGAGATTAGTCGGTTCGTAACACGAACCGGACTAATAACTTTCTGCTTGCAGAGATTTGGCCCATTTCCGCCGGCCGCAGAGAATTCATTGGCACATTTTGTTGCGGCGGCATTTTCGCCACTTTTTGTGGCCGCGAAGAATTCATTTAGGTTGTTTTATTGTTTATTTAGTGTTTTGCACTTATCAATGAAGGAACCTTATATTACACAAGATCATCATGACAACATTACATTCAATACACGGATCGAGTTCATGCACTACATACAAAAGTTGCTATTCGATGCTACCGGCCAATTTCTTGAAAGTTGCTATTTTTACAATTCCTATTGTCTATACATAGCCGAGTAGTATTCCCCTTGTGTGTTTAGGACTTCTGCATCCAAGAATCCCGCCAATTCCTCCTGTATTGCTCGTATGCGATCCTTTGGCAGAAGACCGTCCCGTGAGCGCTCGATCTGATTTAAAAAGAGTCAGCCTATATGAATATGAAACTAAACACAATTTGATTGTAATTAAAAACTATAAAAATTGTTTACGTACGTGGAGTTGCTCTAAATTTCTGCCCTTCTCATCGCACGTCTGCCGGATGAACTCGCATACATAGTATCCACATAGATTGTTACCGGTCCTGCGTCGGGCACTTTACGACAACGTAGTTTAATCAAAATAATAATCAAGCATGATAATAACTGTATCAAAACTAGAATCAAAGAGATGCGGATATAGCTAGTGGTGCTTACATCTAGTGGTTGAAATGTAAGCTCCTCTTTCCAAACACCCTAGCCTTCTTGGTGAACCGTTTACAAGCCTGCGTGAAAAACGAATAAAATAAGTTATTAAGTACTTGATATCATAAAATTCACGAACGTTGCCGATATAGTGTCGTAATGATTAGAATTACCGGAGAAGTATCGCATGTCCTTCCACGTCTCAAGGGTTTATGTTTCGAGTCCATGACTAGTACACGCCTTTGTCGTTGAATGATTAACGAGAATATAGTGGTACTGCGAATGCAGAACTAATCAATTATATACTTAACATCGAGTAAGCGAAATAGAAAGTGTATACAAGACAATAACACTCATCGAAGTTGTAAGGAAATAGTATTTCCCTTTTGGTTTATTGAAACCTTAGCGTGTATTATATTATCCTCCGTATCCGGGGCTTATTTTGAGATTAGCTTCATGAACCCAATATGGGTCAATGAAGCCAATGTCATAGATTTGTCCTCTGCTGCATTCGAGAATCTTCATTCTGCATATTAAAGTATGATTATATACATGCAATAAACAAAATATTATAGATGGAGACTAAATTAATTACAAATTAGTAATTACGCATAATAGGCACTCATGATCGATTTGTCCAAGGCGTCTTGATTGAATAATTGAAATAGTTCATCAAATTCAATGGATATCATGTCATCCTTATCTTTCCCATGATGCTTTTTTGTAACCTCGAACTATCCGCTTAGCCTGGCCCTTGTGGCATGCATGTACCAGTTATGCAATCTTCGCATTTTGTTGGAAGATTGTTTACCTCCTCAGTTTGACGAGAGGTTTTCCGACTGGTATTGGTATGCTACTTCACTCACGGGAAGAACTCTAATCGGGATAAATCTTGGGCAATACTCATACCTTGAGCAGCGGCGCTTCTCCGTGTGCAACTACCTCGGATCATACTCTTCGCCCCATATTTGCTCGACCCACATTGGTTTGAGAAATCACCTTGAGAGGGGCGCAAGTCTGTTTTGCTTGTTCTCCGAGCTGGGCAACAGATTTCCGCTTGCATCGATCGCTCTTGAGGCTTTTTGCTGCATGTGACTTGAGAATAGAACGCTCATAGTCGATGACAGCTTTGGCTCGGGTTGATGAAGAGTCTTTAGCATTTTCAACACTTTGCCTTTTCTTCTTTGGTCTTTGGGAACTCGCTCTTTCGGCCGCCTCGACTTAGCAACGTGTCGTTTCCGCATCAACGATCGTCGCGATCTCCTCTTCAAGATACCATAAGCTCTCTTGGGAGGATCCGTTGGTACTTTTGGAAGAGGCTCTTGTTTACGTTCGGCGATCGCTTACGACGCATGAGTGGCACACTTACGCTTTTTATCTCGAGGCGCGGCGATGGCTCCATGGCGATGGCTGCACCGGAGATTGGTGAGGCGACGAGCGGGTGAGGAGATTTAAGACGGCTGGCGTCGGCGACCTCGCTGGAGACGGGTGAGGCGGCGGCGAAGATGGCCTTGGCGTGTGATTTCGAAGCACGATACATTCCTTCGGCCATAGAATGGTGACGTTTTTTTGCGTCTCCCAGTACAGTCACCTCCCCTTCACCTGCAGGGTAGTGAAGATCCAAAACCTCAAAGGTGGGCATGATTTCATCCACGCCGACAACAGTGTAGCCCTCTGGAACCGGACGACAGTGGTAAGTTGGTGTGGGTCCAATTGGTAAGGCATAGCCGACCGCCACCTTCATTGATATGTTCACAACTTTGACATGTAGCTCGCATGTGTCATCTCGTGATATCATCCATTGGGTATAGCCAACAGGAGCCATCGTCGGTGCATCATCGCCATCGCCATTGTCATCACCGGGACCTCGGTGGAAGCCACATCGCTTTTCGATTATTCGATAGGCGGTAGCATCGAATGCGGTGTCTTTCGAGATGGGCCTTGTAGTACTGCTCTTTAAGTGTGTTAATTTCATCTTGTTGTTGCTTTAATCGTTCTTCAATTAAACGCTTTCGCTCTTCGACTTTTCGCTTCGCCCCTGTCCTTACTCCTCTGACGGCTTCTATCAGGATATTTCTTCCTCTCTTCGAGAAACCCAGTCCTCCATGATTGGGAGCCTATTGTGCCTCGTGTTCGTCCATCATGTTCCTTATTTCCAAGGGCGAGTGTGAGCTCATCATTCTCTCTATCGGGAATGAAGTCCCCATCTTTAACAGCCTTTACTGCTTTTCTCATCCTCTCGATTGGCAAGGGGTCTTCTTTATGTCGTATGTTATATATACACCTCCCTTCCGAGTCCAACGTTCCCCCATGCCCGTAAAACCAATTCCTTGCACGTTCTACCCAATCGTCTGTCTCTGGGGTGATATTTTTATCACGCAGTTCCTGCTCAAGTTTCTCCCACTTAGGAATGCCAACCTTGTAGCCACCTTGCCCCATAGTATGGTGATACTTCTTCTTAGCAGCATTCAGCTTATTCGCTTTGACATTTTCTTAGCTTTTTCGATTTCTTGTATTCCACAAACTCATCCCGAATGGTTTTATCTTCTCAAACTGAATATTCTTGAAATCGAGTCTTCTTTTCACGACATAGTCAAGGTGCAATCTTTTCTTCCGATTGGTGAAACACTGGCCATCTTCTTCAAAGCCCACTCCTGACCTTAGCCTCCATGGCTCTCCCATGTTGTAAGGCGTCCTCAACGGATCCTCCGCATTTGGATCCAGCTCTATCTTCGTAGTTTGAAATTAACCATGAGCCTCTTCCACAAGAAATCTTTGGCGTGGTTAGGGACAAATAAACATGTTCCTCTTCATTCGCATTAGCAGGCCTATTCCAATTTCTAATGGTGATCGGGATTATGTCCCTAACGATTACTCCGCATTGTGCCACAAATTTGGTTGCGATAACCCGGGAGCTGTCGGTCAGATACTGACATCTTCGATCCTGAACCTCTCATGGTCTTGCAACTTTTGGTTGGGCCTCGTCACAAGCTGCAAGATGGTTTTCGAGCGAGGACACCATCAAGGCCATTTGTGGAGATGCCGACGGAGCCCAGTCCTCCGGCATCTCCGAGAAACTGGTCATAGAGGCACCCTAATATGTGAAATTAGTTAGCTCGGCGTATTGATCTAGTTAGTGAAGTTACAAGCGCAAGATGGTTTCGAGAGCAGGGACACCACTACGACCAGTTTGAGGAGATGCCGAGCCAGCCAGTCCTCGGCATCTCAAGAAACTGGTCATAGAGGCACTCGGTCCAGCCACAAAATGGGACTAACACTCAAGACATTTATTAATATTAAAACTGAGACTACAAAACCGGGACTAAAGGCCACAAACATGAAAGATATCCTTGGTCAAGCCACAAACCGAAAGACATGAACTAGAGTTACATAATATGAGCATGAACTTCTTGGCATATGTCATTCCTTATGACCGCTTGACGTAACCATGGAGCATCTTCTTTACTTAACGGAATGCTTGGGTCGTTTTCCTTTGTGAAGGGCGGAATTTCATCAAACTTATTATAATCTTGACATGTCCGTCTTGTCCTCGATTCCCATGAGGTTTCTTTTCCCTGAAAGAACTATGTGACGCTTTGGCTCATCATATGATGTATTCGTTTTCATATTTTTTCTTTTTTCGGTCTGGAGGACATGGCCTTCACATAGAAAACCTGAGACACATCATTGGCTAGGACGAATGGTTCATCTCTATAACCAAGATTGTTGAGATCCTTGTTGTCATTCCGCATACAACTGGTCTATCTTTACCCTTCCCCATTCAGTTGACCCATTTGCGTGAAACAAAGGGACCTTAAAGAGACTCCATAGTCTAGTTCCCATATCTCCTCTATGTAACCATAATATGTGTCCTTTTGTCCATTCTCGCCTATTGCATCAAAGCGGACACCACTATTTTGGTTGGTGCTCTTTTATCTTGGGCGATCGTGTAGAATGTATTCCCATTTATTTCACCCTTGGAAATTCAATACGGAGAAGATGGTGTGACCAACAAGTATAGCTGATCTCCAACGTGGTGTCATTCAAGAGATGTGTCCGCATCCAACCACCGAAAGACTTCATGTGTTCATCGTCAGAATCCATGATTCAAAGCTTCCGGGTTTTTGAGCGTATAATATTCTTGTGTTCCTCGATATCTGAGTCGCCAAGGTGGAATTATGTAGAACTGTGTAGTGTGCTTTAGTGAAAGAATCCCGTCCCTACATATCATTGCTTTCTTTCCCAGCGTGCCTTTTCCACTTATTCTTCCCTCATGCATGAGTCGAAACACCAATCGGCTTAAGGTCAGAATAAAGTCAACACAAAACTCAATGACCTCCTCTGCTCCATATCCCTTGGAGATGCTTCCTTCGGTCTAGCACGGTTATGAACATATTTCTTTAAGACTCCATGAACCTCTCAAAGGGGAACATATTGTGCGAAATCGGACCGAGAATGGCAATCTCTTCCACTAGATGAACCAGAGATGCGTCATAATATTGAAGAAGGATGGTGGGAACACCAATTCAAAACTAACAAGACATTGTACCACATCCTTCGTAACCTTGGCGAATATCCGGATTGATTACCTTCGAGATATTGCATTGAGGAATGCACAAAGCTTCACAATGGGTACTCTAACATTTTGGTAGAAGCCCCTCAATGCAATCGGAAGCAAGCTGCGTCATAATCACGTGATACTCATGAGACTTCAGGTTTTGGAACTTTTTCTCGCCATATTTATTATCCCTTTATATTAGATGAGAAGCCCGATGGCACCTTGATACTAAAGGACTTCAAAAAGATTTCCTTCTCTGCTTTGGTAAGAGCATAGTCGGCACGACTTAAGTGACGCCCTTTATCCGCCTTGTTATCTCGTATGCATGTTCTTTGGGTCTTTCATAATTTGTTGGTCCTCCGTGCTTGTGTGTATCTTTTGTCTTCCCATACACGCCTAGGAATCCTAGCAGGTTCACGCAGAGATTCTTTGTCACGTGCATCACGCCGATTGAAGAGCGGACACGCAGGACTTTCCAATATGGCAGCTCCCAAAATATAGATTTCTTCTTCCACATGGGTGCGTGTCCTGTAGCGTCGTTCGAACTGATTGACCGGGACCCTTTCCAAAGATTACTTCTATGTCCTTGACCATACCAAATACATCATCACCGGTGGGAGTTCAGGGCTTCTTCGGTGATCGCCTCACCTTTGAAATGCTTGCCTTTCTTTCTTACGGGATGATTGGTCGGAAGAAATCGTCGATTCGCTAGGTACACAACCTTCTTGCATTTATGCAAATATGTACCTTCGGTCTTATCTAAACAGTGGGTGCATGCCTTATATCCTTTGTTTGTCCGTCGAAAGGTTACTAAGAGCGTGCCAATCCTTGATGGTTACGAATAACAACCCTCGTAGATTAAATGGCTCTGTTTGTTCTCATCCCACGACGTACACCTGGTTTGCCCCAACTGTAAGAGTTCTTCAACTAATGGCCTAAGGTACACATCAATGTCGTTGCGGTTGCCGGGCCTTGGTTGACTTGGCATCATAATTAACTTACGCTTCATGCACAACCAAGGAGGCAGGTTGTAGATACATAGAGTCACGGGCCAGGTGTTGTGTGCAGCTCTGCTCCCCAAAAGGATTCATGCCATCCGCATTTAGACCAAACCATAAGTTCCTTGCGTCACCTGCAAAGTCCGGAAGTCTCTCTCGATTTTTCTCCTTTGTGACCCATCGCCGGTGTCTCAACTCCCGTCTTTCTTACGGTCTTCTTTGTGCCATCGCAACAACTGGCATGCTCTTTGTTTCGAACATGCGTTTCAACCTTGGTATTATAGGAGCATACCACATAACCTTAGCAGAACCCTCTTAGAGGGCTCTCCTCAACATCACCAGGGTCATCTCGTCGATCTTATACCGCAACGCATTGCATCCGGCATTTATCTAAATTCTCATACTCCTTATCATGTAGAGGATGCGATCATTAATGCATGCATGTATCTTTTGCACATCTAATCCCAGAGACAGAGAGTCTTCTTTGCTTCAGAGGTACTCTCGGGAAGTTCGTTATGTTTTGGAAACTTCGCTTCATTATTTTCAAGATCTTTTCAAATGAGGTCGTTAGACCACACTCGCCTTCCATCGCAACAATTCCAAAGTGCTACCGAGCTTTGTGCTTCCATCTTCACAATTTGGGTACAACAATTTCTTGTGATCTTCTAACATGCCCTCTAACTTCAACTTCTCATTTTCATTTCCGTCTCTCTTTGCATCGAAATAACCCTACCAAGTTCATCACCGGCTCATCGATGCCCGTTCTTCACATTTTTCCTCTCCATTGTCTTCCATTGCGATCATCAGATTCAGGAAACATATGATGATAGTTGTTATCATCATCTTCTTCTTCACCATCTTCCATCATAACCCCTCTTTCCCGTGCTTGGTCCAGCAATTATAGTTGGGCATGAAACCTTTCATAATCGGTGGCGCGAATGATTTTGGAAGAGTACTCCTTGTTGTTCCGACATTGAACACATGGACAACGTATAAATCCATTCTCTTTGTTTGCCGTAGCCACATCGATAAATTTATCCACGCCTTTGATATACCCGACTACCACGGTCACCGTACATCCATTCCCGACTGCTCATCCGCATCATATAAGTAAGTTTATCAAAACAGGACATCATAAATAGTGAAATAACCAATTCACACCGACACATGAATTGTATCAATGACCTAGAAAAGATAAGATTGCTAACCTCGATCGAGGGAAATAAAGAGGAGAAAGCTCAAGTGCGTCTCGGACACCTTCTATATTTTTGTTCTATGAGAAATTCAACGGGATTTTTCACTCAAACATTTCAACAAACACCTTCAATGCATGCATGAGAAAAAACTAGCACACACCTCACACCTTACACCATTCGAAAAACAGTGGAGGCAGAGAGGGCGTTGCATTTATAGAGGGCAAGGGTCTTAGTCGGTTGGAGCCAACAACCGGGACTAAAGATGCGTACACGCCACGTGGTTGCTAAACCTTTAGTCCCGGTTGGTGGCTCCAACCGGACGCATGCCTTACCAACCGGGACCCATGCCCTGGCCCGTGCCGCTCCAACCGACGTGCAAGATTAGTCCCGGTTGGTGGCGCAACCGGGACTAATGCTCCGAGGGGTCGCGAACGGATGGCCCTTTTTCCTCTAGTGTTGTTGCCCTCCACTGGACTTCCTGAAGCCAAGCTCTACTTCCATGTGCACAATTGCATTCTTGCATCCTCGACTGGTGATTTGTGGGATCCTTGGCGTCGTATCACTTGGCGTCGTATCACTTGGTTCTATGTGTACTGCTCTCTTTTGATTTTTGTTACTCCATAACTTCTATTGATTAACATACAAGAGTCATTTTTTGGGTTCAAGGTTTACAACTTTCTTCGACTAGTCTCGTTGTGCGAATGGTTCTGCACTCTCAGTGTGCCCTTTGGGCATTCATTGTCACATGTAAATTCAAAATCGCGGAGGAAAGACGTGGCAATAGGAGAGGAGAAGGGCTTGCGTGAAGAGGACATAGGTGTGAGATGTATCTTTTTTTTTAGAAAGGAGCGTATATTAATATCGAAGGATACCAATTACACCCAGCCTCTGCAACAACGTATTACCAAAATGGCACTACGGATGCACACAACCAAAAAATAAAAGAAGAATTACAGGAAAAAAGTCCCGCTTTAGTGATTTATGCCCTACAACAACGACCAAACACCACCAAGGCGGCACCAGAAATCCATCCCCTCCAAAAGCGACGCCTCCAAGAAGGGAACAGTGCACCAGCGCCGTCATCGCCCTGATCATCGATCATAGGTTTTCACCCTAAAGAAAGTCCGCGCTGACAAAACAATGCCTTCAACAAGGTCATTGCCAGGCACAACCAATTAAGGCCAGACCTTGGATTTTCACCCTGCAGCTTGAACCCTGGAAATCTCTTGTACTGTCGCCCCCACTTTCCAATGTCGCTGCTCCAAGACCTGGAACACCAAGCCAAAACCTCATCGCAAATGTGATTCACACCACCATTACTATTCTTGAGACATTGGCTTTCATGTCATTCTCCACGACTTCACCATGGGACTAATGGCATGTCCTTGATGGCAACAGTCTGTAAAGCTTCACACACTCCCTCTGAAACCAAACGGTCAGATAAAACATGGTTGCACGCGACCGAGATCCATCCAATCTGGCGAACTCCGGCATGTCGTCCATTGGAGTTCACCAGCGGAATCTTCCGGAACACAAGACTCCGACCAGATCGATGAAGTCATGGAGCAGGTAGATATTCGTCCTGGTGTGAGAGGGATCCTAGGACCCCCCCCCTTTATTCAAAGCCAGACCGGAAGCCCCCACACCGCTGGTCTTCACCGGTCACCAAGACCCACCGGAAAACGGCAGATCCATGGTGACCCAGTCCGCCATAACCACTAGCTCGACGAAGAGACAACACCGCAGGTGGAGACTAGATGAACGAGCACCGACCCGCAACCCACCGTCCCAGATCGGATCAGATGGTCCGCTAGTCCGTCGCGCCGCCAACCGGATCTGAGGCCGCCGCATCGCCGCTCCACCCCAACCGCCGCCCCTCCACCTCGCCAAGAGCGGCCATGGCACCAGCTCCATACGCAGGCCCCATCCAACGCCGGGGAATCCCTCACTTCCACCACGCTGGGGCCAGGAGGCCAGATCCCTGCCGCCCCCATCACCGGCGTCACGCTCTTAGGCCGGCGGGCCTCCGGGGGCGACGAGGAGGGAGGGGCAAGGAGGGGGGAGGTGGCGGCGGCGCAAGGGAAAGTCCCCCTCGGTCGTATCGTGTGAGATGTATCTAACGCCAAACAAAGATAACCACGAGGTCACATCCAGATGTGGCCCATAGGGTCCGTGACTTATGCCGACGTTCCCAATAGTCGCCTAGAGAGATACTATTTGGCAGCAAGGCACGTGAGACTAGTCACATTGGAGAGACACATATTACCGTTCTAAATCCTACGTATAAATAGTGAAATCTGCGGCTGTGACGACTAGAGAAGTTAGCAAAATAGTATCTCGGATGTCTCATCATAGAGCTCCTCCTCAAACTAGTCGCTCTCCTTGATTTCTTTGAAGAGTATTTGTTTAGGGAGGATTTTGTCGTTGATGATGAGCACCGGGTTGTCTCCGTCAGCTGGCGCATGCCCCTCAACCAGATCTGCCGCTGGCACCATGACGTTGTCGGCCACCTGCTGCTCGACGGCGACGACGACTGGCTGGACGAAGCCCGAAGCATCGACGGCGTGACGACGAGCGGCGTGCGTGCCCGGAGAAGCCGCCTCCGCCTGCTCGGCGACGGCCGAGCCATCTACTGCTGCGCCTCCAACTGGCTTCAGCCTTCGATTTTTCTCCATGCGTACGCTTCATGGCGTAGCTAAGAGGAGGGCAATGGTGCAAGCGAAGGAGTTTCGGCACGCGCGGAAGATGCAGATTGGAGTTTTATGACTAGACAGATTGGAGGGAAATAACACGAGATCGTGGAAGAAGAAGGCCTAGTGGGTTTATATACGAGTGGACACGTGTGTGGGTGTGGACGCGTGTGGGTGGAGGCTAGTGCATGATCTCTACTTTCTAATTGTATTAACAACACGCGCACGGTATCTTGGGAACATCCACGACACGAGTTTTTGAGGCGGGCAGTATAATGGTCCGCCTCAGTAAACCCCCAGAGGCGACTAATATTTCTAACCGGCTGTGGTTGAGTGATCTAGGAAGACAGATAATAATTACCGTCGTCTCAGGTTCCATTTAGAGGCGTTTTGTTTTAACGAGCGACTGAGGGGTAGTCATATTAGAGACCGTGCAGATTAAAAACCGTTTGAGGTTAAAGTTAGAGGCTGTCAAACAATTACGACCGCATGAGGATGATGAACACAGCCGGTAGATTGTTTTTTTGGTAAACCGGCTCTAAGCAAAGTCTCTAAATGTGAGTTTGTACTAGTGTTTATTTCATGGTTATATCAAAACGTTATTTCGTTTAGCGACTCTAGAGGATATGCCGCTGCTGAGTCACTTAGCACGCTACTATTCTTTTCCTTGAGCATATTTCATTCAAAGTATAGGTGTTATACTTCCACCGGACGTAGAGAGCTGCTACACTATTGAATAGAAGCACATGGGTAATGTGTAATGGATGGATAGTGAATTGAACAACCAGCCTTCTCTTGTTGAATAATATTGGGTAATGCCTTAACTCACTATATTTTCACCACATGCTTGTAGTGTGCTTATCTTATTATACCTCATCATCCTCATTGCATCTCTCCTTAGAATAGACGTCGTGGTGATCCTGCACCTGGTACAACACTCATGCGAAGCGATTCTATACACTCGGTAGGGCACCTGAAGGGAGGCGTTCACGCCACTGTGGTGTTGTTCAGTGGATTACAACGGTGAAAACATCGTCCGCGTTTTTGGCGTTGCCAACTTCTTCCTGTTAGTCTAAGCCGCGTGTGAATGTTTTTGCATGGTCAGCGCGGCCTTTTGTCAATACACCATCCGCGGTTGAGTCAAAGTTCGCTGAATGAACAAGCGTGACGATGGATGATGGCAATTGGTATTTGGTGTGAGCAGCTTCTAATGATGGGTTTTTAGTTGTGTGTGCCCCATTACAATAAACTTTGGAGGTGTGCTTCTGTGTCCCCCCTTCTTTTAAGCCCGCCGAAACCCATATCTACACGCATGTATACCTCCATATAAGTCTACTCGGTCGATCTGGATATACTCCACGTTTCCACCGATTGATCCCGCCTCAGGTTATCGCTATCTACATCTTTGCAGGCCATGTTTTGATTTTTTGTTGATGCTGCTATATAACTCCCGATTTCAGCCTCCTGCGGACATGTGAGTATACGTTTAAAAGTATCATACGAGTTTCAAGTAGGTTCATACGGTCTTTAAAACGAATCGATATTAAATTTTGTTTGTCAAAATTTGAAGAGGAGGAGGGGACACCAAAGCAAAAGTGTAAACTTTGTTACCCATGGACGCCTCTAGTAGCCTAGCTAACCATGGACGCCACCACTGGTAACTGATCTAGTAGTGGCGTTCAAATAAGGGTGGACGCCTCTAGTAGCCTAGCTACCCATGGCGTTGCAAGGAACATGAACGCCATTATTAACTATGCATGGATTTTAAAAAAAATACACCGTATTTCATTAAATATAAATATTGTTTATTGATACATCCAAATTACATATGTGATGTTTGTCTATACATCCAACATAGTTCATCAGGTATATATATAGAATCCTACCGAAGATGTTCCTGAAAGTGGTGACATGTAAATATTTTTGCACGCCACTGAAAAAATTACTGTTGTAAGGGTTTTTCTACTAGTGTTATCATAAATATGCCATGGATATGGCCATGAAAATGGTCATTTAGCTTGAAAGTCATAAATGTTCTTATATGCCAGTCCTTTTTGTGTAGGTTTTTTATGAAAGAAATGTCAACATCCATGTTTGTCATTTTACCTTGTAGCTATTACACACTAGAGGACCTAGCGCGCACATTTTAATATCTTTACTTTTTTTAATTTTTTTATTGTCTTATATAGTTTTCAAAATGTGGTCAAAATTGCCGGCATGACCATTTGCGGCAAAGGGTTGAATCTTGCGAAAATATTAGTGGATCTCCAATGTAATCAATACTTGCGTAGCATAAAATGATTTTGTATTTTTAGAATGAACAAACTATCACGTATGCGTAGTTCAAATTTAACCTACTTTCTATAAATCGGTATAAAATCATTTAAGTAGAAAAGTATCTAGAAAGCTAGAAAATTAATGAAATATGTGAATTATCCATTGGAATATTGTATAGTTTGAGTGAAAAGTGGAGTGGTGCCATTTTGCATATTATTCCTTACACTTGATTAACAAAAAAAAACATTTTTGACACTTAGAAAAAGGGAAAATTATTACTTATAAAAATATAGAAACTCCATGTGGCAACGTTGTTTATTATGGTAAGATGCACATATTGTTTTTTACTTGTTTTTTTTGTTTGTCGAGCTCTTATTCAAAAACCACATTATCTTAATATGTGATGGGTAGCTATCTAATGCAACTACCAATCTTTCCTTTTTTAAGAATAATTCATATTGCCTTAGCCCAATATATTTGCTCCACATGCTTGTATTCTTCATAGCTTATTATACCTCCTACTTGTTGTAGCTCCTTCAAAATACTAGCGCCCATAGGTGAGTCTTTAGCTAAAGATAGAAGTCTCCATCATGAGAAGTTGGATATGTGCATTGATTCTTGGACTGGGAGGCATCAAGGAACAATTAGTTCCTTCATTGTTATGACCACTAAAGATGCTAGGGTTTGCGAGTAGATGGATACATGTGAGGGATATAGGGTATGAAAACTGTGCGACACTAATCGTAAGTCACACAAAGATGACATGTTCCTTTTCCATGAATGATGTGGCGGACCTCCACGTCACTGTTTGAATCACGAAGACCTGATGAAACTGCATGTGTACACATAGCATTTTCTCATTAATTGCTCAACGTCGTGTCACTTGGCTCACCGTGCACTGCTCTCTCTTTGCGTTGTGGTGTCTGAAGTTGTAGTTTAGAGTAGTCGAGATGGTAGCAGAGCTTCTTGTCGGTGAAGGGTCAACAACATTCTCCCGCTAGTCTCGAAACATGAATGAATTTTGCAGGTCAGGATGGACTTTGTGCAATGCGGTGAAGTCTAAGTTGCCGGAAAATAGTACATTCAAAATTCACATGATACTTTTATAAGATTTCCATTATTTACATGGTTTTACAGTCAAGTGTCTCAAATGCAAAATGTGGAAACTGATTATAGTAAATAAATATTTATGACGAGATATGCAGAGACAAAGTGGTCTCAACGTGCCAAAGTATTCAAGACGGTGGTAACAACTCTAAGTATTTCTATTTGATTGCAAATGAAAAACATAGAAAGAAAAGGATATTTCAATTAGAACAGTACAAGGGTAATATAGCCTGCTATGCCAATTTGAAAGTATTCTGGATATTATAAGATTCTATTTGGGGGCATCGGTTCGACACAATTTCTGACGGGAAGATAACATTGATGATACCACGAAATTCTCCACCGAGGAAAGTAGGATATTGACTGCGGATTTCAGTGAGAAGCAGGTCTTTGAGAACATCTCTTAGATTGAGTATAATAAAGCTCTAAGGACCGGACGGGTTTCTGAGGGAGTTTTATCAAAAGTTATGGGAGGTATTAAATCCGGATATGGTGGCTATATTTGCACATCTCAAATCTAGTAATTTACCTATGTATGAATTAAACTTTGGTGTAATTATAATCCTGCATTAAAAGGTGGACACATGCAGAACTGGCCCATCTGCTTGTTCAATGTAAGGTTCTTCACGAAGTTGGAATGAACCGTGTGATAGGTTTAGCTGAAAAGGTGGTTTGGGCATGTCGGAGATTTGTCCCTGCGAATGAACATGGGTATCTCTCTAAGTAGGATGAAATCGAACACAAGGGGCTGAACACGATTTCCACAAAACCCTCGGCGACCTTGGCGAGGAAAATTGCAGCCAACATGACAGAGGGACACAAAGAGTTTACCCAGGTTCAGGCCACCGTGTGGTGTAAACTCCTACTCCTCAATGTATGGATTGCTTGTATCGTTTGGCAAGGTTTACAATACAAGGTGATGACCAGGCGATCAGATCTCAATAATGATGTGTGGTATGCTCTTGCGTTGTGCATAACTAATGTACATTACGAAGTCACATGATTGTTTGCCTTTTCCTTATTGATAATCGCCATAGTGGAAACAAGAGGTTTGGGGTTTTAAACCTAGTTAGATATTGATATGGATTGGATTGCCATATGACACAGAAGGGCGAGACCCGACCCCACCATAAATTTCCATGTGGCATGTGACATCATGGCAATTCATATCACTGCCTTGCTCAAAAAAATCTAGCGCCTCACATAGCATCATGTGTTCTGCCTGAAACATAATGTCCCCGTGATATACTTGGAGATTCATATTTTACTATTTGCAATAACTCACATCTAAGATATAAGTGAGCTTGAAAGTAATATTAATATATATATATATATATATATATATATATATATATATATTCCACTCCTTTATGAACTTTTTGTTCACGCATTTTAACCTGGTGAGGCTACAAAATATAAGGCATCTGGTCTTCCATGTGGGCAGATTTTGAGGTCTATGTATAGGCTCAAAACTCTTGAAGTTGATATTTTCTTGCTTTTTATAATCAATGTAATTAAAACTTGACCCTTCTTAAATATGTGTTCTATGGTAGGAAGGTCGAGGTTAACATTCACTCCGTCATTTGACTAGAACAGGTATCATATGTCAGTGAAATACTACGCGTCTGCATCCAACATAAGTAGAGAGCTAGACTGTTGAATTAACACATGAATGCTAAGATTCATGTTCTTTCTTGCAAAACATGTCAAAGATATGATTTTAATGTGTGGTGGATGGATTGGTAATGCAACCACCAGCCTTGCAATGCATCTTACTTCAGCTTAATATATTGGCTCCACATGCTTGTGGTTTGCTTAGCTTATTCTACTCCTACTCGTTGTAGCTCTTAGAAATCTCACCCACGGGAAATGGGTGTTTGCAATGATGCTTGGATTGTGAGGCATCAGGGAACAGTTAGGTGTTCCATTGTTATGAGCACTCGAGAGGCTAAGGGTTAGGGAGTGATTGATCCATGCAAGGGATGGTCGGTATCAAAACTAAATGAAAATGATTCTAGGTCACACAAAGACGACATGTGCCTTCCTCTAGAAGCGTTTCCGACGCTATACCATATTCTTCATAGTATGAAGCCACGATCAACTAGAGTTGATGATTGTGGCATTTGGTGAGGAGTTTCGGATGACAGTTATCTTCACCAGTGTGATCCTGGTACTATAATATTTGTTTTCAAACTGGAAGAACTATTTTTGATTACATCAGAATAAAATGGAAATCACAGAGGCATATTGGTTTGGTTTCCTAAAGTGCGTTCAAATTATACTTTGTTTTCAAACTGGAAGAACTATTTTTGATTACATCAGAAGAAAATGAAAATCACAGAGGCATATTGGTTTGGTTTCCTAAAGTGCGTTCAAATTATACAATGTATACACATGCTTATATTTGTATGTATTCAGATTTAGAATAATATTTCTGATTATTTCAGAGTATAACTAAATTTACTTATAGAGTGCACAAAAGTGAAGTATTCAAGAGGGAAGTGACTGAAGTGAATAGTTAGCGAGTACTTGATACAAGTACGGTGACGAAGACACTATGAAAACCTGCATAGCCCTATTTTCTTGGAGAGGCGGTCCATCGCGTTACCTTCCAACAACATCTATGGTGTGATGTTGTAATTTGAAGTTCAACCGGCCATATCTAGTGGTGATGTGATGTGTAGTTGAACCTGTGATATCTATTGCTATTGTGATATAAATTTGACTAGAATAACCTACTAGAATTGAAATTTTGTGTAGGAATACTTTTACGGTACTTTGATGGCCTTTGGAGGAACCACCGAGAGTACATCATATGGTTAACCTTTGGAGGCACCACCTAGTGTACCTCAAATGCTTAATATTTTGAGCCACACCATCAAGAGTGGCTTGGGTAGCCTTTAGATGCACAATTAGGAGTGTCTCAAATGGTTAACCTTTAGAGGCACATCTAAATGTTACTCAAATGGTTAACATTTGAAGGCACAATTAATTGGGAGCTCCTCAAATGGTAGAGTGCCTTAAATGGTTAGAGACATCAAAGTGTCTCAAATGGTTAACCTTTGGAGGCACTATTGGTAGTACCTCTAATGGCTAGCCTTTAGAGACACACTTTTAGAGGATCTTTAATAACTTCCACTATTTTTAGAGGCCCATAGAAGCACTTTCATAAAGCCTCACAAAATTATTTGAGACACTAATTTGACTTATGAATGGACTTCTGGGCATTCAAGATTCCCTTGCATGACATAGTGATAGGGAGTGCTGCTCTAGAGTGTGCCCCTTAAATTAGGAGCAGTGTTATAAACGCATATGCACACTCCCTCCTCATGGCCTAAGCCATGTGTCGTATGTTTATGGTGGAGCAACTAAAATCCAGAGTGTTGAGCAACTAACGTCCATTACAAAATCGCATGATTCTTTGCCTTTTCCCTATAAAGAATCTCCATGGTGGAAACAAGATAATTGTTGTTTAAAACCTACCAGGATATTGACATGGATTGCCATATAACACGACGAGGGAGAAGGTGACCCAAGCCTAAATTGCCATGTGGCATGTGACTTCATGGCAATTTATATCAGTTCCTTGCTCCAAAATATCTAGCGCGTCGCTTCTGCCTGAAACATAATGTCCGCACGATATAATTGGTGATTCATATTTTACAATTTGGAATAACTGACACCTAATAAGACATAAAGCATCTTGAAAGAAAATATTAATATATTTCCACACTTTTTGTTCACGCGGTTCAATCTGGTGAGGCTAGAAAATATGACGCCCCTAGTCTTTCTTATGGGCAGACGTTGAGGTCTATGTATAGGCTCAATTATTTTCCGGAAATTGATATTGTCTTATTTTTTATAATCACCTGTGATTAAAACTTGACCCTTCATATGTTCTATGGTAGGAAAGTCAAGTGTAACATTCAGGACTAGAACATGCCACATGTCAGCGGAATACTACGCGTCTGCATCCAACATAACCACCGAGCTAGACTGTTGAATTAGCACATGAACGCTGAGATTCGAGTTCTTTATTGCAAAACATGTCAAAGATATGATTTTAATGTGTGGTGGATGGATTGGTTTGCAACCACCGGCCTTGTAATGCATCTTGCTTCAGCTTAATATATTGGCTCCACATGCTTGTGGTTTGCTTAGCTTATTCTACTCCTACTCGTTGTAGCTCTTAGAATTCTCTGCCACGTGAAATGGGTGTTTGCAATGATGCTTGGACTGTGAGGCATTAGGGAAAAATCAGGTGTTTCATTGTTATGAGCACTTGAGAGGCTAAGGGTTAGGTTGGTCCTAGTGGTAGTATCATACTACTAGTATCATGCATATGATACTAGTGCATGATACTATGTCTCTAGTGCATTGTATCATATAGTAGTATCATAGTAGTGGTATATTTATTGATTTGTAGAATCTCTATGTAAAATGTGTGTACAAGATTTACTTGTCATTATGATTTCTAGCTTTACGTGTTATGATACGGTATCTACCTATGATACACTAACAATCTCTCTCTTCATTAATTATGGCGCCACATCAGATTTTTGCCAAGTTGACATGCATGATACACCTTATGATACTAGCATTAGGACCAGCCTTAGGGAGAGATAGATCCATACAATGGATGGTCGGTATCAAAACTACACTGCATGGAAACTCGGTCGCACAAAGACGACCTGTGTCTTGCTCCAGAAGCTGTTACGAGATTGTACTGGGTTCTTCAAAGAAAGAAGCCACGATCAACTTGCATGTGCAGTGTTCTCACGTGCATGGTGAACATTCACCGCATAACCGCATAGCTTTCAGCCCCTTAGTCTCACTAACATCTTGTCACTGACCGCTCGGCCTCTCATATATTACAATTGGGTTCTCTTCACTATGATTGTGGTGCCCCAAAGTTGCAGTTTAGATTACATGGTATATTTTTGTTCGTGCAAGGTTTACAACTTTTTCCTGCTAGTATTATCGCGCGAGTGTTTTCGCATAGTCTATGGGGCCATGGTGTAATTGTTATCCGCCTTCAAGGTAAAATCGCCCCCAACAAGAATATGACGGCTGATGTTGATGACAATGGCGCTTGGTGGGGAGGTGTTTCGGATGATAGTTGTCTTCACCGTTGTGATATTGTTACTACAATGTTTGTTTTCAAAATGAAAGAACTATTTTTTTGATTACATCAGAATAAAATGGAAATCACAGAGCGATTTGGTTTGGTTCCCTATAGTGCGTTCAAATTATACAATGTATGTACATGCTTATATTTGTATATATTCAGATTTAGAATAAAATTTCTGATTATTGAGTAATCAAATTTTCTTGTAGAGTGCACGAAAGTGAAGTTTTCAAGAGCAAAGTGACTGAAGTGACACCGTTAGCAAGTACTTGATACATGTACCGCGACGGATACACTATGAAAAGCTGCATAATCCTATTTTCTCGCAGAGGTGATCCATCGGGTTCCCTTCCAACAATAGCTATGGTGTGATGTTGTAATTTGAAGTTCAACCAGTGATATATATATATATATATATATATATATATATATATATATATATATATATATCAACGCGGATTTGCTATCTAGGATGCTACCAATGCACGCAAGCATTGACGTTGGATACAAGGAGTACTATTACTAGCTGCCAAGATGAGAAAGAGCCAAAATCTTGCATGCAGTTAACGGTGTTATTTGTCGTTTGTAGAATTGCAAGACCAGCCTTTATTGTAGCGTACCAAACTGCATCTATTATTGCAAAAATTTCTACAAAGTGCATACGGTGTGCTAGTAGTACTTGTTTGCACTAGACATTACTAGCTTGTACTAGTTGATGGGATG
The DNA here is from genome assembly GCA_030063025.1 of Avena longiglumis. Taxonomy (NCBI): domain Eukaryota; kingdom Viridiplantae; phylum Streptophyta; class Magnoliopsida; order Poales; family Poaceae; genus Avena; species Avena longiglumis. The sequence continues at coordinate 66,847,992 of CP125973.1, read as the reverse complement.
TGTGCATGTTAGTATCAATATGAGCATGAAAACATGCAAGAATTTCTGCAATAATTTCAACCATGAGAGTAGACCAAATATATCAACTAGTGCATACGGTATGCCAGTAGTACTTGTTTCCACTAGACATTACTAGCTTGTACTAGGTGATGGGATGTGTGCATGTTATTATCAATATGAGCACGAAAACATGCAAGAATTTCTGCAATAAGTTCAACCATGAGAGTAGACCAATATATCAAGCAAGTTAGCATGCAATAAATTTAACCATGAGGGTTGCACGATTTTCGGCCAATTTTCCCGCGCTTGGCTTTCGTTTTAACGCATGTGGTGCTAGAATGCGTGCTAAAATTTGGCCGGTTCAATGGTCTGAATTTATTGCTAGAATGTGTGCTGAAATTTTAGACAGTTCAGTGGTCTACTAGTATTGCTAGCTTGCATGCATGCGTGAGCTGTTGCTAGTTTGCATGCATGTGCTAGTACTTGCATGTGTACTTGCATGTACTATCAATGCATGCAAAAAAATGCTCTCTATGTAACGGGGTGTGATGTTTTCCGTTAGATATTTTGTGTTCCTGCTGCTCAACTTCATGCTCTCTATAGAATATCCAATGGTTGGATTAGTATGCATAGGTAGCATCCTAGATAGCCCACTATTTTCCATATATATATATATATTGACTAGAATAACTTATCAAAATTGAAATTTTGTGTAGGAACACTTTTTGGGTAGTTTGATGGCCTTTGGAGGCAGCACCAAGAGTGCCTTATATGGTCCTTTGGGTTAACCTTTTGAGGCATCATCAAGAGTGTCTCAAATGTTTAGTCTTTAGAGATACAATTTAGAGTGTCTCAAATGGTTAGCCTTTAGAGGAAAATCTAAAAGTGGCTCAAATGATTAACATTTGGAGGCGCAATTGGGAGTTTGTCAAATGGTTAGCCTTTAGAGGCATATCTAAAACTGCCTAAAGTGGTTAATGTTTGGAGACACTATTAGTATTGCCTAAAATGGTTAGTCTTTAGAGACACATCCAAAAGTGCCTCGAATGGTTTAGCCTTTAGAGACACACTTTTAGAGGCTCTTTAATAACTGCCACTAAAACATTTAGAGACTCATACCAAAAGTTGCACTTGTCAAAAAGTCTCAAAAACTATTTGAGACACTAATTTGACTTTTGGAGCCTGCGTGGTATGTCCTAGCGTCATGCAACAAACTTGTATTACGAATTCCCATGATTGTTTGCATTTTACCTACAGAGAATCACCATAGTGGAAACAAGAGGATTTAGGTTTAAAACCTAGAAGAATATTGATATGGGTTGCCATATGATGCAACAGGAGACCCACCGAAACTTCCATGTGGCATGTCACTTCATGGCAATTCATATCACTTCCTTGCTCCAAAATATTTGGCGCCTTGCGTAGTGTCACACGTTTTGCCTCAAACATAATGGCTGCACAATATAATTGGCAATTAATAGTTTACAATTTGCACTAACTCACACCAAAGACATAAGGGAGATTGAATGTAATATTAGTATATATTTTACACACTTTTACGAACTTTTTATTCACTTAGTTCAATCTGGCGAGGCTAGAAAATATGAGGCACCTGGTCTTCCACGTGGGCAGATTTTGAGATCTATGTATAGTCTCAGTTGTCTTGAAGTTGATATTGTCTTACTTTTTATATTCATTGGTAACTAAAACTTGACCCTTCTTAAATATATGTCCTATGATAGGAAAGTCGATTATAACTTCCACTCAGTCATTTGACTAGAATAGGTATCACATGTCAGCTAGACTATTGAATTACCACATGAATGTTGAGATTTCAAGTCCTTTCTTGCAGAAAATGTCAAAGATATGCTTTTAATGTGTGGTAGATGGATTAGTAATTCAACCATCAGCCGTGCACTGCATCTTGGTTAAGCTTAATATATTTTCTCCACATGCTTGTGGTTTTCTTAGCTTATTCTGCTGCCTACTCGTTTTAGCTATCAAAAATCTCAACCAGGAGAAGTTGGGTATGTGCAATGATCTTGGACTGTGAGGCATCAGGGAATAGTCAAGTGTTTCATTGTAATGAAATGGATTCACCCATAATTGAATTGTTTTATTGTGAAGTTTCATGGAAATTTTTTAATATTTACTTTCTCAAATTGATTGGACAAAACATGAACCATTTGAGGCACTAATCATAGAAGCAATCCCTAGAATAGTTGTTGTAGTCTACTTTTAGGCACTACCAATAGTGTCGCCAAAGATCAATATATTTGCTTTAGGTTCTTGTAGTCTCCTTAACTTACTACACCTCCTACTCATAGAAGCAATCCCCGGAATAGTTTTACCCACTGGCGAGTCTCGAGTTAAAGAGAGAAGTATCAATCATAATAAGTTGGATAGGTGCAAGTATGCTTCGACTAGAAGACACCATGGAACAATAGTTGCTTCTTGGGTAGGAGCACTATAAATTCTAGGGTTTAGGGGTTGATGTATACTGACCCTAGGCCACACAACACAACATATGCCTCGCCGCGCACGGACATTGTGGAAGTCTACACGGTAACTCCTCGATGTACGAAGCCATGATGAACCTGCATGTAAAATACACCTACCTTCTCTCTTCCAACATGTGGAGGGCGCCCCAAATGACGATATGCTTGCCGCTCTTGCGTACCATAATGAACATCTTATGCAAAATTGAACAACCTTAAGGACCCTATTCACTATGGTTTGGTCATTGACAGGTCGACATTGTGTCACTATTGGGCTTTCCATGTAGTGCTCCCTTTTGACGCCTTCTGTTAGTACAAAGGTTTGCAATGATTTTAGTCTCTTGCATACACTAATATAATGTTGTTGTCCATAGCTGCCGTGTTGGTTTTGGAAGATAAAGCCCATTCCTTAATCATAGAGGTTGTTGTTGGATTTATTTTGCTCAAGTGGAACTCTAAATTTACTTTTAGTTCCAGAAGTGGGAGAACTATTCAGATTATGTCAAAAATAAAATGGGAATCATAGTAGAGGGCGTTGGTTGGATTAACCCTAACCTGATGTCTCAAAGAGCAAACTTGCTAAGTGCCAAAATAGCCCCTTGGTGGTTAGCTGCTCATACACAACCAGTGGCATCCATCTATTTCGTTTCACTGCTAGTTACCACTGCATCATCTGCTATGGTTCTAAGCTAGTAGTTGCTACTATATTTATCAATGAAACTATACTACTAACTTCGACACAAGAGAAACTGCTAGCTGATCACTGATCAAGTGGCTGGATCCTGCCAAGAATAGCTTTAGTGTCCTTTTGTCGTCGTTTTGAGTTGTAGACATGCAACTAGTTAATCTAGGATACTTTGATAAGATTTCAGGTATTGATGCAGTGTTAGAAATGAGAGGTCTCAAATGCAAAATATTGCAACAGACTACAATGAATAAGTATTTACGACTCACATTAATCTCTTGCTTAAGACCTAGAGGATCCTAAAAGTATATTTTTTCCAAGCGACCCTCACAGGTTCGAATTCCATTACTTATAAAATAACGAAATAGAGGCGGTTCCTCGACAACATCCATGTGCAGTTAAGCAAAGTGAAAAAAATAGAACAGATTTCGAAGAAAACAAAAAAAACATTATCTAATGCAAGAGTGAAACATAGATTACTAACACCAATATCCAAAAGCATGGGAATCTGAAAACTAAGCCACACCCAGGGACGCTTAGAGACACTTAGAGTTAGACAAATACATCATATCACGTGAACAACTGAAGGTTCTTTCATCAAGGCACATGGACACTATAGGTCATAAAATCAGGCACCATCATCATCATCTCCGCGATCACTCCATCTTGAAACATCATCTCATAGCCGAGTAGATGTTGAAGGACCGGCTCCATTATCGTCAAAGCAATGATCTACCGCTATGTGAAGCAAGGCGTTTGCTCTAGGGCTTAAAGCTTCCTTATCTGCAGTTTATGAGATCATGCCCAGTAACTCATGAAAACAACACAATGGAAGACTAGTACGGTAGGAGATTTAACAAGTTTTCCTTCAAAACAAGCTTTGTTATGAAGTTTCCAAATGTCCTAGCAGATGGTTTCTAGACCAGCAATTTTAGTGTTTTCTACTTGCTTAGACATGTCTAGGAAACCACCAGAAAAACTGAGTGAAGGAAGAAGGCCTCTCAATAGCCCCAATGACTTGTATAATAGTAATCCACACATATTTAGCAGAAAAGCATTGGAAACAAAATATGATGGATAGATTCTTCTTCATCACATAACTGGCATTTAGGATTCCCTTTCCACTACCTCTTTACCATGTTATCTTTTGTGGCAATTGCATTATGCCAGATTAACCACAACCATATCGTAATCTTTAGATGAATCTTAGCTCCCCACAAGTGTCTAAATGATATGTCCAAGTCATTGCTACTGAGATATTTATCCATAGATCTCACAATGTATCGCACATTTTTATATTTCCAAAAATAATTTATCTTCCTCAATTGACAGGGGAGTGTTAAACATAAGACTGAATATACCATTCATCTATTTTTGCAGACAAGTAGATAGTCAACTCCTAAAGGTGAATCTTAAACCAAGTCTAGTAGCTGCAGCAACAGATATTGTCTGCTCATGGCGTAGGTCAAAAAGCTCAGGAAATTTTCCCTTCAAGGGGCCATGCCCATGCCAAACATCTCCCTAGAAGCTAGTTCTTCTACCATTACCAACTTGCATTTTTGTAGAAAATAACTACAAATTTGTAACATGAAGCAAATCACACCAGAAAGCATAATCCTTAAGTTTTATCTTAGTGAAATGTATTCTAGCATCTACAAGATATTTTATTTCCGTGAACTCATTCCAGAGGCCACTTCCATTTTCAAGTTTCCACCACCACTTACACATCAAACTCAAATTGAACTTTTTCAGATATTTGATCCCTAAACCACCTTTGCACTTTTGTTTATAAATGAGTTTCAATTTTACAATATGGTATTTCCTCTTACTTGAATATTCATTCCAAAGGAAGGTTCTGATTTGTTTAGTCAGATTCTCAATTTCGGTTATGTGCAAAATCTCCATGGACATTGGATATAAAGGTACACTTGTCAAACACGCATTTATTTTCAGCACTCTGCTACCAATAGACATGGCACCTCCCATCCATCCACACATTTTTTAAAGCTTCTCTTCTAAAACCCATCTTAGCAATCGTGATCCTTCTACAATAAACCGGAGTACCAAGATATTCAATTGTTAATTTCCCATGTGTCAATTGTAAAGATCAGTATACATTTACAATTTATCATCATCACTAGCAACCATCATCACTTCACTTTAAAAAAATGATTTTAAAGCCAAACATAGATTCAAATATGTATTGTAGTAACTTGAGATTTTTGGCACCTTCAATATCATCTTTGACCGGGACAATCGTATCATATGCGTACCGAAGAATAGAAATTTCATTTAGAACTAAGTGATCAACTAGCCCAGTGAAAAGGCGCCTAAAAATTTAAAAGTATAAATATACTTTTATTCTTAAAAGTATAAATATATTATCCACCCTTCTTTTGAACTTTTGGTCTGTGCAATTTAACAAATAGATGCTAGAGGATATGGGCCATTGTCTCGCTCGATCATGCATTCGTTCAGGTCTGCGAGCTCCATTGTCTCGAAACTGATTTTATTATTATTACTTGTAAATAACACTTGACCTAACATATCGTTTGAAAGTCAAGCACTAAGAAGCATTCACTATGTCATTTGTCTAGCTTCACACGTGAATTAACCCAGATATATGGCATTCAAAATAAAGGTCTCCTTCTTCTTCGATGAAAGATAGAGAGCCAAGCTATTGGCTGAAGCACATGAATGGAGAGATTCTGAGTTCTTTCTTGCCAAGTAGGAAAAATATATAATGATCCTACTGCGTGGTGGATAGATATCTAATGCAACCACCGGCCTTCGTTTATTTAAGAAGACTACATATTTCCTTAGCTCAATAGGTTTCCTCCACAAGCTTATAATCTCCATAGCTTACTATACCTCTTATTCATAGTAGCCCTTCAAAATGCAACAAAACATGCACCCATAGACGAGTCTCTAGTTAAAGAGAGAAGCCTCAATCATGAGAAGTTCGATTCGTGCAATGATTCTTGGACCGGGAGGCATCAAGGAACAATTATTAGTTGCTTCATTATTAGGAACACTGAAGATGCTAGGGTCTGGGGTTTCATGGAGACATGTGGGGGTGGAGGGTACGACAACTATTCAACATCGCGTAAGCTCGTACAAAGATTACTTGTGCCTCACCGCGGGTGCTATTGGCCATTCATCGTGGCTCCTTGCAGCATAAAGCCATGCTCTATCTACATATGCACACCTTCCTGCTCTCGTTCTACGCCTGAGGGTACAACATTTAGAACTTTCTCCAAGTCAAACTGGTCGGAACAAGCGCAAAGATATATTGATGATTGCCCAATATTCATCATAAGCTACTTACTCTCTTCGATCCATATTACTTGTCACTAAAATAAATGTATTTAAACATGGTTTAGTGCTAGATACATCAATTTTAACGACAAGTAATATGGATCGGAGGAAGTACCATTTATGATAAACTAAATCCCATCTACTATATACTAAAGCAATATAAGAGTGTTTTTTAAGGCATCAGGTTGATCCACATCCTCAAGATTATGTAGACCGTTAGATTTAGACTTAACGGCTGTGATTTTAAGTTATATACACGGAACGTTACGTACATATGCATTGTACGTTCACATGTTCGTTGTGTAGCATGGTTAGTATGGACACGTCAAGCCAAAATAAAAAACAATTGGTTGGGAGTTTATGACTAACACAGATGTGATAATCAAATTCGTGGTCTAAGTACTAACATGGAACTTCGAGGCCCAAAGTTTGCCCTTAATCTTGACGTGACTGCATGTGAATTTGTCTCAGGTGATAGGAATATGCCTTATCGATTTCATCTCCTACATCCACACCTTCCACATAAAATTGGGCTGGCTGATCCTGGCAAAGCTTGCGACTCCTTTCATGGCGAGACGTGGTGGTACAACGTCATAGCAGATGGTGTGTCCGATTATTTTTGGGCCCAATCATCAAATTTTACCCCATTATGGATTTCAGTCCATCAGGAAGATGAATGTGTCGCCCACCAGCACAAAGTTCAAGAGGCGCGGCGTCCAACACCGTGTAGCAGACAACAATCAAGTAATCGAATAGTACATTGCGGTAGTATGTTTGGCTTTCAGGATCGATCGGTTGGGTTTCCATTTAGTAACAACATGCTTAATTAATTCTTGAAAAAAACAGGCTTGATTTTGCTAAACTTCCATCAGGTGAATGGACTTTCCATGCATAGCAAAAGATCCAATTTGGCAGACGTGATGTGCCATGCATACACGACGACACAAGCACATCCATAGGGTTGTTAAAATGTTATTGAGTTCTACTCCGCTCCCATGTACATTCATATTTCGTAAGCGGCAGCCAATTTTCTCTTTGTTTGACACCTAATATACAATAGGGTTGTCAAAATTTTAACATTCACTAGTGCAGAGCCCCCCCTTTAACTCCGGTTGGGAGGGCCCTCTAACAGCGGTTCCCCAACCGCTGTTGAGGGTTCGGTGTTAGAGGGGGGGCCCCTTTAACACCGGTTCCTATAAAAGGCAGCGATAAGGGCTGCCGTCTCAGCCCCTCTTTAACACCGGTTAATCTGGAACGGTGTTAAAGGTTCTTCGCCAGCGGCAGAAAACGGCCTAAATCTCGCGGCACCACGCCTCTGCCCGTTACGGGCGTATTTACATCGGAGGCGAGGAAATCGATCGGGGCGGTATACTTATAGAATCGTCATCGGTACATACGAGTACATGAATAATTAAGCAACTATTATTATACACAAACATCGCATCGGCACATACATCATCGGCACATACATCGTCATCGTTCATTTTGGTGGATATCTAAAGAGTTCTCCGCCAGCGTGACCTCATCAAGTATGAACCCCGCCAATTCCTCTTGAATGGCTCGTATGCGTTCAAATGGTAGGAGTTGGTCCGCATCCGTTCGATCTGAATATATATGAAGAATGGGCGTCAATATATATATAAGAATAAAACTCAACACAATTGATGGTAATAAAATAATGTTGTGGACTTTGTTTACTTACTCTAAGTTGTTCTAGTGCGGCTTGGCTGTCGCACATATCGTGTTCGAATGAATTCGCAAACATAGTACCCACATAAGTTATTGCCGTGTCCTTGATGCGCGTGACTTTACGAGAATAGAGAGTTCAATCAAAATAATAATCAATAAAGCATGATATAATGGAATTGGAAGCTAGTATTACTTACATTTTGGTCTACAAATTTTAGTTCTTCTCGACCATTCACCCACGGCCCTGCCGTGAACATTTTCAAACCCTCCGACAAAGAAAATGGATAAAGGAGTAATTAATTACTTATTCTCACGAAAGTTGCCGATCTAGTGCGATAATATGATTGAAATTACCTCTGGAGCATCTCTCTAAAGTCTGCCCATAGCTCTTTTTCTTTTCGAACGAGTCCATGACAAGGACTTTTCTGAGTCGGGTTGAATGACTAGCGAATAAAGTGGAACCTCATACGCATAACTCATCATCAGTTACACTTAACATCGAGTAAGCCGAAACAAAATGTGTACAAGAGAGAGGGTACTCACGAGAAGTTGTAAGGCAATAGTATTTCCCTTTTGGTTTGTTGTCTCAGTAAAGACTTTGCAAGTAATCTTCATTTGCCCGGGTTTGTCTCTTACCACTTCTTCATGAACTCTATTTGGGTCAACGAACCCAATGTCAAAAGGGCCTCCTTTCATGCATTCCATAACCTTTTTCCTGCATAATAGTATATACATATATGGTGAGCATATATATATACATGCAATTAATGAAGTGAATGAGTTGAGATAAAAATTACAGAAATAGTACTTACACACAATAAAGGCTGATGGCAGCTTTGTCGAGTTCCTTCTGATTGAATAGAAAATGCAAGTCTTGAATGTTGAAGTCGATCGCGTTGTCTCCGCACAAGAAAATCTGATCTCTTATATGCGTCGTGATCCATTCTTCTTTCTCGTCTTGCAGAAATGAAGGTACCACTTGTGCAATTTTCGCATCTTTGTTGGTAGATTCTTGAGCTCCTCTTTCTTGACTAGATTCTTCCCATACTTCCATGGCTGTATGGGGTTGACATCGCATTTGGGCAAGTTGTCTCCCATGACGTTCAAGTATGCAATGTAAGTCATCCCCATCTCATTGGCCTTTCTTTGTAGCTCTCGTAATCATCTACGGGAGGAGCGTCCCGTTTGTCAAACATTTGGAGCGGGGCGCATGATTGCTTTTCCTGCTCTCCGAGCATGGGAACTATTTTCTGGGGTGCCTCACGACTGCTACTTTCAGTCTCCCTACGGCGCCTTGCATCCGCCTTCAAAATCTGGCGCTCGTAGTCCGGCACAAGTGGGGTTTCAGGTTTCAAAAGATTTTTGTAAAACTTCTCCACCACCGCCGGATCTATTTTCTCCTTTGGCTCGGCCCGTCTAGGTGCAAAGAATTTCTTGACCTGTTCTCCCGAGATCCTATTGGTCTCCTCGTCGCTGCGATTCCACGGTAAAACCGGCAATGGCTTGGCGGAAGGCTGCGGCGTAGTTTTTGAACTCTTTGGCGACGGTTTCTGCGGATTTCTTTGTGGCAGTGCTCGATGCTCCTCGTGGCGTGCTCTTCCGCTTCTGTTGAGGAGATGGCTGAAGCACGGAGATGGGCGGCGGAGATGGCTGCCGCAGAGATGGTGACGGGCGGAGATGGCTGCCAGCAGAGATGGCTGACGGGCGGAGATGGCTGCCAGCAGAGATGGCTGAAGCGGCTCGGGCTGGCAGCTGCGGAGGCAGCGGGGTGCAGTGACCTCAATTTGGAATCACAATGTGTTCCTTCTTCCAAAGAATGGTTGTTTTCACTGCAAATTTGAGTTGAGTTTCCCTTCACCGTAGCATGGTCAAGCTGCTTCCTCATATTCCTTCACAACCTCATCCACCCGACAATAGCATAGCCATCTGGAATCGGTCGGCGGTGGTAAGTTCCACCAGCTACAGGAGGTAAGGCATAGCCGGTACCACCTTAATGGATAAGCCCATTAATCTCACATGCATCTCAGCGTGTTTCTCCGTGATCTCATCCACGGGGTATCGAGACCCGTCATTTCAAGCGTGGGTTGACGTTCTTCGTGGAAGCCACTGCTTTTCCAGTCGGGCGGGCAGCTTCAATGCAGGCTCTTCGTGCCGCTGAGATGGGCGGTAGCTTGATGGCTCATTGTGCATTCACTTGCGCTGCACCGCAAGTGCATGTTCTATCTGTGTCATCCGCTCAGACGCTCTTTTTCTTTTCTGCGCCATCTGTAAGAGTCGCTCCGGCAAACCCATCCTTCCATGTCATACCCCCTGCCTCGTGCATGTCCGTAGTGTTCTTTTACCGATGGCGCGTGTGAGCTGGTCATTCTCTGTCGGGATGGAAGGTCCCGGATGTTTCCTCGTATCGTGATGAGTTCGGTGTGGGTTTGGCATGGATGGTTGGGAAGATACACAATCCTTTCGGGTCCAACCTTGCCCGATTCCGTAGAACCAAGTCTTTGCACGTAGGTCCCACTCATCTGTCGGTGTGATCCTCTCTCGCAGGGCCTCTCAGCTTCCTCCCACTTAGGCCTCACGAGATATGTAGCCACCGACCCGTCCTCTGGTGATATTCCTTCTTGGGGCATTAAGCGTATTGGTTTCGACCTCTTTTAGCTATAGCACTTTTTTATATGTCTTAAATTCGGGCGGTGAGGTCTTATCTTCGCATAATATCGTCTTGAAATTTGAGTCTCGCTGACTTTGACAAATTTGTTCAATAATGTCTTCGATTCGGAAAGCATCAGCCATCTTCTTTAGAGTCCACTCTTTGACCTTGTTCTCTATAACCGGGTTGTTTTCATCCTCCTCTGGCGGAAGGGTGAAATTTACCAACAACGAATTCCAAAGCGTTTCTTTGGATCTGTCATCGACAAAGGTACCGTCGCCCTTCTTTGGCTTATTCCAATTTTCAATTGTGATTGGGATTTGGTCCCTAACAAGAACTCCAGCCTGACGTATAAATTTGTCTGCGGCCTTCTTGGGCTCCATCGGCCTGCCATCAACACGGACTGCTTCGATCGTGAACTTTGCACGATCTTTCAACCGCTGGCTCGCGCCTCGCTTGCTCTTTTTCGTAGAAGAAGTTGGTTGCTGGCTCGTCGATCCAGAGGGCTAAAAGAAGAAAGAAGCGTTAATTAATACATGTAGAAGAAGATTGTTGGTGGAAGTCAGCTGAGGCTTAATCAATGCATATACCTCGCCGGACTTTGTAACCATTAAATTGCGTTCACCAGAGTCTTCATCTTCTCCATGACTAGTACTTGAGTTGTCATCATGTCCCTCAAGTTCGAGATATTGTGAGGTGTCCTCATCAATAATGTTCTCCATTATTTCTTCTTCTTCAAGGTTTCTACTAAGTGGATCCATAGTTTCTAAAACAATAATATTATCACACAAATATCAGTAATACATCTATTGAAATGCTCAAGCAAGGGCGATGATATGACAGGTTAAAAGTATTGAAATGTAACCCTAATACATGCTTGGTCATTTCAAACCCTAATTCGGAGAAACCCGGATTCATATGAGAGGGTACATTTACTTCTTCTAATTAACTTGTCATCAAAGTTGATTAACATAGCATGGTTATTATAATGCTATATTGACAACGAGAGGTGGCGGCGCTAGGCGAGAGCGGGGCCGGGTGCGTGGGGGTGTGCGTTGAACCAAAGACGACGTGATGGTCTACCTAAAATGGGCGACTCACCCTCGGCGTGTGTGTAGGCTCGGCGAGGACATAGGAGGTCGGTCGGCGGCATAATGGTGGCGGTGGTCGGCGTGGCACAAAATATACACATGCATATACAATACATACAATACAATATTTCCTATAGGAATCCTAGGAATCAATCCTACAAATCAAACAACCACCATAGGAAAATTTCCTATAGGATTTAATCCTACAAATTTCCTATACAAATCCTTTGAATCAAACATGCCCTTACTTATATCCCGCGGGATGGCGGCAATGAGGCGGCAGCGAGGTGGTGTGGCGGCGGCAGCGAGACAGGTGGCGCTCACCGGTGGGGTGGCGTTGGTCTCGTCGGGCGGCGGTGCTCGTCAGACGGATGCGGCGGTCTCGGCGGCGGTGCTAGCGGCGTTAGGCGTGGCCTATGAGCTCGAAGCTGCACGGGAAGAAGGCGAGGTGGTCAGTTAGGGTTTAGGCGTGGAATCGTTCCGAGGGTCAATTGGCGATTATTTATTTTCATCCCAAGACTATGTAAATGAAATGGATTGGCCAAACAAAAAAATACTATACATAAATAGACAAATTTGCAAACATTTCAAATGAAACTTGCAAAAGGCTATCATTTCACATGGCCACAGCTGCAAAATGAGTACACGCCACACGAGACACGACCGACCGGCCGCGAAACCGCCCGATCCCGATGCCGCTGCTGCCGACGGCGCTGAAGCTGATCCTCGGTGCGGGACGACGCCTCGCCTGATCTCCGCCCACCTCCGCCATGCGACCTCCTCGCTCTCGGCCGCCTCGCGCCGCCTCCACGCCGCCCTCTCCGCCGACAAGCCTGGCTCGCCGCCGCCTCCGCTCCTCAACATCCCACGTCCTCACTGGCGCGCCTGGCCATGGCTCCTCGCCGTCTGGGGCTCCTCCCTGCATGGGAGCTCCTCTGGCCGCTTCGCCGCTCGCCGCCTCCTGCTTAACGCTCCCGGGCGCCTTGGCCATCGCTCTTCAGCGATCCGACGAGACCTCCCGTGCTGCTTCGCCACCGCACAGGACTAGAGCGGGGAAGAGAGGGTCGGGGCGGCGAACCTCGAGCGGCGGCGAGAAGCTTGGGGCAATGGTCGAGCTCTCTGGCCAGCGGCGGCTGGCGGCGGCGCTTCTGTCGATCGATCTGGCTGTGGGGGGAGAAAGGAAGGGGAGGAAGGTGAAATAATACCCCCCTTTAACACGGTTCGTGGAACCGGGCAGGTGTTAAAGAAATTGAGCGCATTTATTACCCCCCCTTTAACACCGGTTGCCACGAACCGGTGTTAAAGGGTAATATCATCTGTAACTTTAAACCGGTTCCAACTAAGGTGTTAAAGGGGGCTTTTAATTCAAAAAATATGATATGAAATTTAGAAAATTCATATCTTTTTCATTTCAACTCAGAAAAATATGAATAATATATCATAATTTTCAGAAAAATAATATCTATTCATTCATGTAAATCATTTTATATTTACTTTACATGAAATTTTTTAAAATAAATAAACACTTATTTCATGCATTAAAGGGCTTTTTAATTCAAAATATGATATGAATTTAGAAAATTCATATCTTTTCATTTCAACTCGAGAAAAATATGAATAATATATCATAATTTTCAGAAAATAATATCTATCCATTCATGTAAATGATTTTATATTTACTTTACATGAAATTTTTAAAATAAATAAACACTTATTTCATGCATTAAAGGGGCTTTTATAATTCAAAAAATATGATATGAATTTAGAAAATTCATATCTTTTTCATTTCAACTCAGAAAAATATGAATAATATATCATAATTTTCAGAAAAATAATATCTATCCATTCATGTAAATGATTTTTATATTTACTTTACATGAAATTTTTTAAAATAAATAACAATCGGCCGAACTGAAAATTAAGATACATGGCCAGATTAAGTAACAATCGGCCGAACTGGAACTGAAAATTAAGATACATAAAAGAACTGAAAATTAAGATACATGGCCAGATTAAGTAACAATCGGCCGAACTTGTTTCGGAATGTTGGAGTGATTTAGTCATGCTCCTGCCTACACCTGTAATACTCGCCATTTGTCGTAAATCGTACCGGCCCGCCGTCATTTGCCGTCGTCGGTCACCGTAATTGAACCTCTGGAGAGTAGCGTGGGCTGGACTTGAGGGTAGCGTGGGCTGGACTTGAGGGTAGCGCAGACGGGGTTAGAGTCGGCGGTGTCACAGGCCATGACGCCTGGAGAGTCCGACCGCGCCACCATAGCCGACGGCCGGCCTCGTTGAAGTTAGGAGGTGGGCCGTCCTCCTCGTGCTGGCGCCCTCTCATGCCGATCCACGAAGAAGGCTTCCCAAGTAGGGAAATAGTCGGGATGCCATCCGGGATTCCTCCTGCTCGGCGTGAGCTCGAAGTAGTAGTGGTTCGTGATGGCCATCCGGCGCGCCACCTAGAGGACGGGAGGAACGGCACACCTCCGACTCGACATCCGGTACCGGGGACACGATGGCAGCGGGCGGGGTAGTTCGAGGCAAAGCGCCTCGCCTCCCAGGGGTTAGTGCTACGGTGGAAGCCATGGGAAAGAGTGATGAAGTTGCAGATATGAGTCTAGAGATGTGCAATGACAATGGAGGCCAACCCCTACATATATATATAGTGAACTAGCGGGAAGAACTGGAGGGAAGAACTGGCGGGAAGAAAAATGGCGGGAAGAACTGGCGGGAAGAAAAATGGCGGGAAGAAAAATGGCGGGAAAAAATGGCGGGATGAACCTTTAGTCGCGGTTGGAGACACCAACCGGGACTAAAGATGAACCTTTAGTCCCGGTTGGAGACACCAACCGGGACAAAACACGAGTCAGCACTAATAATAGAGGTGAGTGCATGTCGACTAATAATAGGGGTGAGTGTCGACATTATTTTGTGGGTGTTGGGAGAGCAGGAGAGAGGTAGCATCCTGCGGGGAGGAGCGCTGTTGGAACGAAAGGCGAAGCTACGGGGTTGAGGCGCGAGAAGGCGGCCATTGGTGGGTGTGCTCTCTTTCTCGCTTGAGGACTAGGAATACTGGGGCAGGCGCTCTACTGAAGAAGAAGCTGCAGCACGGTGTTTATAAATAGCAGGAGGGAGGAAGGAGAACGGAGCGGTGGTCTCTGATCCGAAGGATAGAAGGACTACTCTAGTGTAGTCGATTTTTTTTTCTTTTTTTTCCTCCGTGTGAGATGATGAGCGGTGAGCCGCTTGTCTACTTTAGATCCGGAAAGTTTTTTTAACTGCAACAACGAAAATCTAGTGTGGTTGTGTGCTTACTCGTAAAAGGAGATCAAATTAGTCACTGGTGGAGGGACCTTTAACACCGGTTGGAGACACCAACCGGGACTAAAGATGAACCTTTAGTCCCGGTTGGAGACACCAACCGGGACAAAACACGAGTCAGCACTAATAATAGAGGTGAGTGCATGTCGACATTATGTCGTGCGGCGTGTACCTTGTCCCGGATGGTGTCACCAACCGGGACTAAAGATGAACCTAGTCGGTTGGAGACACCAACCGGGACTAATAATAGGGGTGAGTGTCGACATTATTTTGTAAGTGTCAACACTATGTCGAGCTGCTTGTACTATAAATAGGCATCCTTGTGAGTCCAGTCCTCCAGCCAGTTTGAGGCAGGGACACCACTACGGCCAGTTTCAGGGAGATGCCGACGGAGCCCAGTCCTCCGGCATCTCCGAGAAACTGGTCATAGAGGCACTCCCTAATATGTGAAATTAGTTAGCTCCCTGGTGTATTGATCTAGTTAGACAAGTTACAAAGCTGCAAGATGGTTTTCGAGAGCAGGGACACCACTACGGCCAGTTTCAGGGAGATGCCGACGGAGCCTAGTCCTCCGGCATCTCCAAGAAACTGGTCATAGAGGCACTCCCTAATATGTGACCGCGCGCGTTTGGAGATCAGATCTTAATGGTAAGTACGAATCGGGACAACTTCTTCTCATACTCCCGGTCCATCCACAAAACATGTATTAATATTAAAAACATGAACTAGAGTTACATAATATGAGCATGAACTTCTTGGCATATGCCCTTCCTTATGATCGCTTCAGTCGTAACCATGGAGCATCTTCTTTACTTAACGGAATGCTTGGGTCAGTTTTCACTGTGAAGGGCGGAATTTCATCAAACTTATTATAATCTTCTGACATGTCATCTTGTCCTCGATTCCCACGATGTTTCTTTTCCTGAAAGAACTATGTGACGCTTTGGCTCATCATATGATGTATTCGTTTGCATATTTTTCTTTTTTTTGGTGGAGGACATGTCCTTCACATAGAAAACCCGAGCCACATCATTGGCTAGGGAATGGTTCGTCTAAGTTCTTCATAAGATTGTTGAGATCCACCGTGGTCATTTCGTACTTCTTGTCTACCTCAACCCCTCCTCCTGTTAGCTTGACCCATTTGCATCGAAACAAGGGGACCTTAAAATTAGGTCCATAGTCAAGTTCCCATATCTCCTCTATGAACCCATAATACGTGGTCTTTTGCCCATTGTCTTCTACTGCATCGAAGCAGACACCACTATTTTGGTTGGTGCTCTTTTTATCTTGGCCTATCGTGTAAAATGTATTCCCATTTATCTCATACCCTTGGAAAGTACATACTCGAAGACGGTGTCAGCCAACAAGTACACTAATCTCAACAGTGGTGTTATTCGTGAGAAGTCTTTGCAACCAGCCAAAACTCGCCATGTGTTCACTTATAATCCATTCATCAGACTGCCCCGGGTGTTTGAGGCGTATTAAATTCTTGTGTTCATTGATATACGGGGCAACCAAGATAGATCTTTGTAAAACCGTGTAGTGTGCTTGATTGAGAGAATGCCCGTCCCTACATATCATTGCTTTACATCCTAGGGTGCCTTTTCCACGCAGTCTCCCCTCATGTCGTGATTCTGGAACACCAATCGCCTTAAGGTCAGTAATAAAATCAACACAGAACTCAATGACCTCCTCTGTTACATAGCCCTTGGAGATGCTTCCTTCTGGCCTAGCGGTTATGAACATATTTCTTTAAGACTCCATGTACCTCTCAAGGGAACATATTGTGTAGAAATACAGGACCGAGAATGACAATCTCTTCTACTAGGTGAACCAGGAGATGCGTCATAATATTGAAGAAGGATGGTGGGAACACCAACTTAAAGCTGACAAGACATTGGGCCACATCTGTTGTAACCTGGTAGGCTTTACGGATCGATTACCTTACGAGATATTGCATTGAGGAATGCACATAGCTTCACAATAGGTACTCGAACATTTTCAGGTAGAAGCCCCCTCAATGCGATCGGAAGCAATTGTGTCATAATCACGTGGCAGTCATGAGACTTCAGGTTTTGGAATTTTTTCTCTGCCATATTTATTATTCCCTTTATATTCGACGAGAAGCGAGGACCTTGATCTGCTCAGACATTCAAAAAGATTTCCTTCTCGCTTTGGTAAGAGCGTGGCTGGCGGAGTTAAGTGGCATCGTTTACCCTTCTCGTTCTCGGGATGCATAGGCTCTTCAGGGCCTTGGGGCGTTGCTGGTCTGTCGTGCTTCCGGTGTATCTTTTGTCTTCCCATACACTCCTAGAAAGCCTAGCGAGTTCACGCAAACATTCTTCGTCACGTGCATCACGTCGATTGAAGAGCGGACCTCTAAGACTTTCCAATAGGGTAGGTCCCAAAATATAGATTGCTCCTTCCACATGGGCGCGTGTCACGCATCGTCATTCGAACAGATAGACTGCCGGGACCTTTTCAAGATTACTTCTAGGTCCTTGACCATACCAAATACCTCCTCACGATGCGGAGGACAGGCTTCCTCGGGTTACGCCAGACGTTTGAAATGCTTGCCTTTCTTTCTTCTTGGATGCGAGTTCGGAAGAAATCGGCGATACCCTAGGTACACAACCTTCTTACATTTATCCAAATATACACTTTCGAAGATCATCTAAACAGTGTGTGCATGCATTGTATCCCTTGTTTGTCCGCCTGAAATGTTACTAAGAGCAGCAATCATTGATGGTTACGAAAAGCAATGCTCAGAGGTCAAATGGCTCCCCTTTGTGCTCATCCCACATACGTACACCTGGTTTGGCCCATACTGTAAAAGTTCTTCAACTAATGGCCTTAGGTACACATCAATGTCGTTGCGGGTTGCCTCGGCCTTGGATGAGCATCGCATCATAATGAACTTCCTCTTCATACACAACCAAGGAGGAAGGTTATAGATACATAGGGTCACTGTGCCGTCTTTGTGATCGCAGCTCGCTCACCAAAAGGATTCATGCCGTGCATTTAGACCAAACCTTAAGTTCCTTGCGCCACGTGCAAAGTCCGGGTACTCTCGCTCGACTTTTCTCCACCGTGACCCATCGGGTGTCTCAACATCGCGTCTTTCTTACGGTCTTCCATGTGCCATCGCAACAACTTGGCATGCTCTTTATTTCGAAGAGACGCTTTTAACCGTGGTATTATAGGAGCATACCACATAACCTTGGCGGGAACCTTCTTCCTAGGGGCCTCGCCTCAACATCGCCAGGATCGTCTCGTCGATCTTATATCAGCAAAGTGCATACCGGCATGCATCCAAATTCTCGTACTTATCACATGGTAGAGGATGCGTCATTAATGCAGCATGTATCTTACGCACGCCTAATCCTAGAGGCGGATAACCTTCTTTGCTTGGTATGTACCGTCAGCAACTCATTATTTCTTGGAAGAAGATTCTTCATTTTACCAACAACTTTGAAAATGCTGTCGGTCACACCATTCTCTCGCTTCCATTGCAGCAAATCCAGGTGGCACCTAGCTTTTTGTGGCCATCTTCGCAAGTTGGATACAACAATGTTTTGTGATCCTTTAACATCCGCTTCTCCTTCTCCTTTGAGTTTCACATTCTTCCTTTGCATCAAGAATGGCCCGACCAAGATCGTCATCGGGCCCATCCGCTCCTCTTGATCTTCATTATCTACCTCCGTTGCATTATCATCATATTCAGGATACATATTATGATAGTTTTCATCATCCTCTTCTTCTTCGTTGTCTTCCATCACAACCCCTTTTTCTCCGTGCTTGGTCCAACAATTATAGCTGGGCATGAAACCAGATTGAAGCAGGTGGGCGTGAATGGTTCGGTATTTGAGTAGTCTTTCTTGTTCTCGGTGAACACACGGACAGCACATAAAACCATTGTGACCACGGTTTGCATTAGCCACAACGATGAAATTTTGGAGGCCCGTAATGTACTGGAAGTGCCGGTCATCAGTACATCCATTGCCGATTCATCTGCATTAATATGTAGTATATATCAAAAATAATAGGGAGATGACCATTTATATATATAGTACATCAATGACACATGAAACTATAGTTCTAATTTCGACCGAGAGAAAAGAGCAACAAGAAAGCTTATTTTGAGCTCTCGGGCATTTCACCGAACACCTCTAGTGCATATGAAAAAACACAAACTAGCACTCTTCACACCCTCTTGCTAGGCTCCAAAATGTGAAAAAATGGAAGAGTGGGGTGTGTGGGCTGGGTGGTGTCTTATATAGTTTCACCTTTAACACGCTCGTGCCACGAACCGTGTTAAAGGGGAAACCATCAGGTGGAGGACCTTTAACACCGGTTCGTGTCACGAACCGGTGTTAAAGGGGGGCCTTTAATGCCGCAGAGGCCACTGGTATTGGCCTTTAACACCGGTTCGTAGAAGAACCGGTGTTAAAGCCCATTTTCGGGATCAACAAAAGCCCGCGTTTCCACTAGTGATTATATTAGATTTTTCATATAAGTGGTTTGATTTATACATTACACATTATATTAATATAAAAATATCCATGATAGGTGCCGTATAGAGGCAAGACATACACATTCACAAGTTTCATATTGACTGCATCTGTATCTAACTTTTTGTCATTTGTTATTTATAATACCCCATATATGCCAAAACATAGTGCACATTGTTTTTTTGTGAAAGTAAAACTTCATGAACTTTGACCAAGTATATAGAAATAAAATAAAATCTATCACACCAAATAAATAATTTTATCATCATGAAATATATTTTAATATCGTATGTGTTTGATGTTGTAGATGTGGGTACACCTTTCTATATACTTGGTCAAAGTTTATGTTATTGACTTGAAAAACTAATATGCAATACTATTTGGCAGAGGTAGTAGAACTTTGCACTTTAAAAACCGTGTCAATGTCTAAAATGGCATGTATTCTCAAAAGGGGAGGGGGTAGTTCTAATAAAGCTTTTACTAAGGTTCCTTTTTATTATATTATTCAGCTCCTATACAATCTCTTGAATAGATCCCTTTCTTTTTCCTATGGTTCAATAAAACAAATTTTGATGCAAACAAGATTATGTAGGAACCAAGTAAAGCGTGATAATTTTCCAACCTCCACATTTTCTTTTGTTCTATAAGTATACAATTAGACATCAATATGTGCATTGCTTAAGGATATGTGGAGATTCACATATTTATAGAACATAAGACATGATTAGTTTACATTTCATAAGTTATTATATAAAGCTAGATGCCTAGATATAATTATATGCAAGCAATAATTTCATAATGAAATAACTATCTTACCATGAGAGTTGTAACGGGCAAAATAGATTGCTCTTGGCCATGCAGAAAATATCCTATAGACACGGAATCACAGATCTATGTTAACGTTCATATAGCCAATTGATGTAGATGGCCTTTGTGTTGTGGGTTAGTTCATGCCCTCTCAACCAAGACTAATTATCAGAATAAGTTACTGAGAACAAAAAAGCTACTTGTTTAGGAACATGACCATGTACACAAAACAAACGCCCTAAAAAATGTAGTATCCATGTGTAGCCAATTTTAGAATAAACAGGGTAAGGGTAAATATGAGAAATAGATATATGCATAGGATTAAAATAAATAAATAAAAGTGACAGGCCATACTGTAATCTTGGTTTTCACCTAGAGAGGTTTAAAAAAGGTTCTATTGGAGGTTTATCGATCGGAGGGCATCGCCCTCGTGGCGTGCCGACGAATATCATGTCCCCTGTGCCCACCTGCTTCCCCACCCCGACCAAGCTCCAATATCCAAAACCGACCAAACCAATCCCACCCATCATCAGTCGCGCACACACATCGAGCAATCCTCTCGCTCTCTCCCCGCGCAAGCACGCACAACGAGCACCAACAATGGCGGCAAGAACCGGCGCGCGCGGCCGGCGGCACCTCCTCCTGGCCGCACTCCTCCTCTGCTCGGCGTGCGCGTGCGCGCCCTCCGCCGCGGCCGCGGGCGCGCTCCGAGCGTCGGCCATCTCCTTGGCCCCGGCGCCGTCGCCGTCCCACTCCCAGCCACTGCCTCGCCCGCGCCACGGCGGCCACCCCAGCGTCCCGCCGTCGCTGTCTCCGGACATAATGCCGCTGCTCCCGTCCCCCGGCCCCGGCGACGATGCCCTGTCGCCGTCCGACGCCACCGCCACCATCCCGTCCAGCCCGAGCCCGCCCAACCCGGACGCGCTCGAGCCCGACTCTGCCTTCGCGCCCTTCGGCTCCGCCGCGCCCGCCACCGTCGCGGCCCAGTCCTCTGCTCCACGGTCGGCGCCGTTGCGCGCTGCGTGGGCGGCGCTCTCGGCCGTGGGGCTCGTGGCCGCCATGTGGCTGGCGTAGTGGATGTGGCTCAGGACAGCAGCAATCCGTCAGGCTTCATGCGTGCAGGGAGAGTTGGCCACTGGTTGGTTGGTTGGTTGGTCGGTGGAGCTCCTGTCCTTGCGAAGAACCCAAGAGAATTCTTTTTACTCCTACTTATTTTCACAAGTTTTTAGTCTTCTCCTGTAAATTTAGTCCTGTCAATTGATGTTCAGGTGTGCTACATTCTGTAGCTCTATTTTTTTTAGTGTTTGTTGATTATTCGGGTCATTCTTGTAATAAGACTGGATAGATCATTGGTTCATGATTATTGCACTGTCTTCTTGGGATGCTTAAAATTAGGAAACAAATAAAGAAAGAAGTGTATGATTGTTTCCTAATCTAGCTTGACTGGTGATTCTTGATCTAGAAAGACCACGAGTGCAGTGCTTGCAGTTCCAGCCTTGCAAGGTGATCATGATGTTTGTGATAAGCTTTTCCTGCCCCAGAGCTATTATTATTCTCTGATTGCATCATTGGCAGGCCATTCCATCTCAAGATCATTATTGGTAGTAGGACGACATGATACTATGTTGCTCTGTTTCTGCCCTACTCATAGGCACATAACCTGAAAAGGTATGTAAATTCCTTTCCACCCAGTGGGTTTCTGAACATAAAAAAAAAAACAAAAGGGAACACCATAATTCACCAAAAAAGCTGCACTATCTGCAGCTGCAACTCCACAACCGAATTTTCTATTCTCACTTTTCTGGTCCTTTAGAATGTGCAGCCAGCACACTTTTGCTTCATCGTCGCCCCATGATTGATTGATAGCGTAAAGCACCAGCTGCTTCCAAAGAAAATTAACTTTCGGAACAGGATCAAACTCGAGGGAAGGCATGTGATCTCATACTTATTTTACGCCATGAGTAACAGAAGACCACGTGTCCTCTGAGAAAGATGCATCGATCTACCAACAAGGGTCCAAGACCATCATTGACTGTTGTCTCGGAGTACCAACAGAAATACTTCTACCTAACCAGCACTGAAATATTACTGTTTTACTACTGCGATGACAGCTAATTCACGTACGTGTTAGTTAGCACCCATGAGCCATGGCCACCTCTATTTGGCATCTAATGGTGGGAAAACGACGCCCGCCAGGTTCGATCATTAGCAAGATGGGATCCGTGGGTCTTACCAAGCAGCATGTGCCTTGCTACCAACCTGTAGCTACCTAGCCCTTCACGTGCACACTACAGTCCATTTACACTAATCTACTGCTTCTCACCTCCCATGCAGTTAACTTGGTAACTAAACCTAGTGTCAAGCTGATCAACTCCGATTTTACCCGCGAGATTTCAAATTAATTCAGGTGCTCGAATTTACATACTCGTGAGAATGTTCAATAAAATTTACTCCCTCTGATCCATATACTAAGTGTCGCTGATTTAGTACAATCGGAGGAAGTAGTGGGCTATATCGTTTTATCTTCGTTTTCCGACAATTCTAGCGTGTGTTAGGCATCATCTAATCGAAAGAGAAAGCTAACTAACAACGGAACCACCAACATCCCCTCTAGGACATTACTAGGTGCTATCTATGGGTGAAAATCAGGTTATCTAACATATGGGGCAACGTCCAATGCGATATAGCCTTTTATTAATTTGTCAAAGTATGGTCACGGGTTGATACATGCACCAACCATCTAAACAAAAAAAATAAAAAGTCATAACCTGCCTATTCATCAAATTAATGTCCCATTGTCAGGTTTTATAATCTAGTGCGATCATTTCCAAACGGTTGCATCCAATATTCATGGCACGCTGAATGAAGCTATGACCCATGGGCAGAGCATGTGTGTGTTAGTCTTTGTGGTGAGAAGATTTGGATGCTCTGGTCATGATTTTTTCAATAAAGGATGCTTTATTACTTAAAGTTAAAGTTTTTCATCCGGTCTATGTATAACTAAGATGCACACAGCCGATAGACCTCCATGGTTCCAAACAGAAATAAAAAGACGAATTACATATCACACTAAGAAATTATAAAAAAATCATAAGATGGTGACGGAGGACCGATCCAAAGATTATGCTGCCATCCCTGAGGGTAAATAAATCTCGTGTTGTATCCCTCCAGTCTCGTACACACCTCCATTAACAAGATGGTTATTCGAGCACCAATTCATGTATGAGGAATTTTTTTTGACATTTATTGGCCGAACTTAGCATCCACGAACCTGTGTCATGACTTTGTTAAAGGCGTCATATCCCTGCTAATTGCTAGCAGTCGACGTGGGAGACGGTATCCTTCTTAAAATGCTGTTGCGGAAGAAGTAGATTTAGTATTACGATGTTAAATTTCTATCTTGTAATGATTCTGTCATAGTTGCGTATGTTATGTACTCTGATTATCGAGGACTTTGGACGTGCCTTGCATCAACTTTACTAAAGAGGGTTGTGTTCATCGATTTGATGCAGAAGCCGAAGATTTCAACCTCCTTTTAGAAAAAAATACACTGTATGTTCCTTCTTATTGCAAATGATGCTCAAGAAAGAAGTAATAAAAACGAGCGAGGGTGAAAGTCCTAATTCGTCCGCGGTCCATGCAACGACCCTTTTATAATAGGTATTCACCTCATGCCTAGTTCATGTTCACCACATTTTTTAGATTCACAATATTTTTAATTCACTTCATTTCTCTTATGTGTACCTTTTTACCGTACCTTTTACTTTATCTTATCATGGCAGAGAAATTGAGCAAAAAATAAAGAGTAAACCATATCCTAATTCTCTCGCCGAAGCTTCACTTAGGTCCTTATTCTTTAAAATTGCATATCTAGATTCTAAACCTTTTGTAAGTGATTTATCCGAGGTCCTATTTTGCTCTAACTGCTTTGACCTGTCTATGTGGCGCTTTGACCACTGCCACGTCGATAGCAGAGTCCATGATTGGTGCCAGCCAAACATGTATATTTTCAAAAAGGACTCCCAAGTTGTGTTCTTTCCAAATCGTGGTCCTTGATTATTTTTTGAAAAGAAGAAAGGAGGGGGGCATCGATATACTGTAGGCTATATTTTGACAAAGTTTTGCTTCAAAATATACAAATTAGGCAGCCGAATGAACAAAACAACATGCATATGACGGCCACCAGATCAAAGACGTCATCATTTGGAAAATATAATTTAAAAACTACCAAAAAACTTGCGTTAAAAGAAGCAACAGAAATCTTAACTTCAGTTTCCAAATCGTGGAACAAAAAGCGAAAGGGAATATCTGTTAGCACTATGCAAATTAATACAAGGTGCACAACAAAAAATGCTCCAGTCCTAGCTTGATTACTGGTTGCGGTTACATATTGCATCAGGAACAATCTTAATTGAATCAGATTCAAACCGATAGCAGCTAGCTGATTGAAGATAACAACTCGTGGATCTTACATGAGGAGCAAGTCAACGAGTGGATCTGGGCAGCCATCCATACTAAACATCTCTCAAAGCAAATGTGCATGGGGATCTGGCGACTAGGAGAGAGAGAGAGAGAGAGAACTAAGATTCAGATTAGAACTAGATCATGGGCTGCACATTATGCTCGACCCACGGTCTTCATCGAGGGCCTCCTCATTTCTTTTTTGCAAAAAATAAACAAGGACCATGATTTGGAAAGAATACAACTTGTGCCTTTTTTGTAAATATACACGTTTGGCTAGCATCTCTTGTGGGCCCTGCTATCAACATGGTAGTGGTGAAAGTGCCACATAGATAGGTCAAAGTGATCACAGCAAAATAGGACCTCAGATGAATCATTTATGAAAGATTTAGAACTTAGATATATAATTTTAACCCAATTGTTAAATAGTGCCTGGAGCCCAGTTAACACATCTGAGACCCCGCTTCTTAACCGTCCGATCGACTAAATCATTGCATCACACCCACCTCCCGACAAAAACTCCCACGCGTACGCGATCTTGATCCCCATCGTGTTCTCTGCCTCCATCTGAGTGGATTCCCACCGGCGGCACGCTACCTTTGCTAGCCCCGTGAACTGCCTCCTGCTCAATTGTCGTTGCCGCCTTCTTTCCCCATTGTCGGCGTGATCATCCCCAAGACAACATGGCATGCCACCCAGGCTCCGCCACCACGGGCGAGATCCAGGTGCCCGGCCTACCATCCCAACTCCTCTCCCTCCATTGTGACCGCCAATGTTGGTGTTGGAGGCCGGAGCCGGAGGTGACAGGGAGCTGCGGGACGAGCTAGGCGAGGCGGCACTTGTCAGGGAGAAGAAGAGGAAGTGTAGGGAGCGGATCGCGCGAGGCCGGAGCGAGGCCAACAGGTGTCCTGAACATCGACGTGGTGGAGAGGAAGGTATGAAGATAATGGTGGTGACGCCTGCAAATCCATGGCATCTCCGCTCCTCTGGAAGTCTGCAGCTCACGGGCCATAGACACGAGCCAAGTCTTTGTTCTGGGCTATAAACACATTCAGTTCGGTGTTGGCAGTATTCAATTTGTTCTCTTGCAGGCTAGCATATGTAGTACTCTATGGATTTATGATGTGCAAGAATATTGTACTCCTCAACAGTAAGAATGATAGCCGAGCTAGTACTAATCTTCTTTGCTGGAAGTATTATTTTCTTGGTACTTCTGAATATTAATTCATTTGTCCGTGGAGTGTAAATTTCACATCTTAGCATCATCGGTCTTAAAGCGACATCTTAGCATTCCACTAGGATTAAGTAAATTGTTTCTTCGGCCCTCCTCCATCTTAGCATCGTCAGTCTTAAAGCGACATCTTCTTCGGTTTCTTGCATCTCCTGTTGCGCCTCATGTCGTGCTCGTGCACCAACATTCATGTTTATCGCGGTGGAGTTGTACTTGTGGCGGCGGCTGCCAAGAAGACATCAAATTGTTTCTTCACACATGTGACTAGTTGTAATTTTTGTTTGTGGTATTGTTGGTTTCACATACGAGCTAAGTTGTATTTTTAATAATGCTAAGATGTATTTCAACTAGTGCTAAGTTGGGATACCCAATATTGCTAAGTTGTATAGTGACTAGGGTTAAGTTGCACCATTATCCAACATGGTTGTATAAAGAAAAAACATTGTTGCATACCCACTAGGATTAAGTAAATTGTTTCTTGACCTCCTCCATCTTAGCATCACCGGTCTTAAAGATACATCCTCTTTGGATTCTTGCATCTCGCGTATGCCTGTTTCTGTCAACACCGGATTTTTCAATCCTAGATGCTTATGCCATACATCACAATCCTGCACTACCATTTTTGAGACATAACATAATTGGATACCATAGTACTTCATCCATAACGATACATAAGTTTTTACACAAATAGGGATCTCATGATCCAGTTCTTAATACAACATCAAGCAGGAATACGTAATAATAATGGTAGCGTAGGGTGAAGCTCCATCTTCGGGGTCATGCAATGCCGACGATGGGAGATGATCCTAGTTGTCGTAACCTTCCGGGTCCACCCTCCAGGTACTCCTCTTCATAGTCTGGCCATGGGAATAGCCAGGGACAAAGCCATGAGTACTCTTTAAGTACTCGCAAACTAATACTAACAAGTAAAGGGGGGTTTTTGGATAATAGGACACTAGGCTCTAGGGTTGTTTTGCAAAAAGCTAGGTTTATCTTTACTAAGTTCCAAAGCTAGTCACAATTTTATAACTCCTAAGTGGGATCTTGTAATTCAGGTCACTACTCTGGTGGTCAAGTCAAAGTCTCAACTCATTTCACAAGTCATTTTAAAAGTCCGACGGGGAACAAGATGGCCACTCTAATCGTCCATAATCATGACGCTATTTGAATAGTTTGACACTCTGCAGAGATTGTACACTTTCACCACAACATTCGATACATCCGTCAGGAATAAATCCTGAATTCACCATACTCAGTATGCGGATAATCAATCCTAACCTTTCAATTACACTCCCTAGTATAAGCACCTCTCCTGTGAGTTCGGCCTCCCAACCATGACCACTGTCATCTTGGGTACTGCACAGGTGGACAATCTTCACAAGGTAGCCTCAGCTCAGACCTTGGCCGTGAGGGAACTAATACTAGGGTGTATAAGTTTCCAGTCAAGCCCTACCCAATATTCGGGTATTGTGGTTGTACGATAAAATTGGAATGGTATCGCATCCAGACAACCATCAGTTTTATAAAGGTCTAAGGCTCATGCCTCAACATTTTCATCACCAAAATCATCAAGTGTTTGGAAACACATGTCCAAAACATTTCAATAGAATGATGCATCATTCCAAGGTTTTCATAACCATTTTCCACCAAGTACTCCCATCTAAAGTTGATCAAGTTTTATGCTTAGCACTAGCATCTACAGTTGGGAAGGGTAATAATGAGGTGGTAATCGTGGGTTTCACTAAGTCCAACCTTATATCTTAGGCTGAGATCAAGGTTTCTAGCTTAGGAAAAATTTTATGTTCTTAGGGCCAACTTGAGCACAGCTGTCTAATATCTACCAAACTCTTAAGTAGACTCTAAGTAAGCTTTGATAAAGAAATAAAGTAAGAAGCTTGCCATAAAACTAGGATTGTTTTAGCAAGTTGGTATGATCACATACGCTTAAGGCATATTGTATTCATATCACAAGCATGGGTTTGTGGCAACAATAGGGTATCTTGCAAGTGTTTTCTTGCACAGGTCTAGTATCTTGCAAGTGTTAGCTTGCATTGGTCAACTGGGTTAGTAAAGCTTGCCTTGTGCAGAGCAGTGGTTGAAGTTCTCTTCGGCTTCCTCTTCGTAGTATCCTCCTTCCTCCTCGTAGTATCCTTGGTCGGTACTAGCGTCTAGGAATAAATACGAGGTACACAATCACCAATCAATACTTAACTACTTGCAATCATCACACACAAGGGTCCTATAGATGATCTAGCATCATCTCTAACATTACAAGGTTAAGGATTGGTTTAAGTCCTTTTTATTTTAGAAAAGTAATTTCTACTCATTGAAAAACTACTTAAGATTTAATATTCTCCAAACTAAACATGGGATCATGTTGACACATGTCATCACCACATATTGTAGTCCATGGTAATGTGATTTAAAGTGGTGTCACGATTTAATAAGTCTTTACCCTTTTATTTTAATTGATTAAAGTGGCTAGAAATGCTTATGTAGCATTCTTTTATTCCTTGAACATTATTTATGCAAGTAAACCCATATATTTTTATATATTCTGAAAGGTATGGTTAAATGTGATTTTTGAGAGTTGGAATCAACTCAAAAGCTTTTATGGTTTGAATTTGAAAAATGTTTGAATGCAGAAAAGCTTCTGCCTTGTTATTTTTGCTATGGATGATCTACAGATCCAAATGACTTCAATCCAACGGGCTTGGATTAACCATTCACAGTCCTTTCCAAAAAAATTGGTTTCATACAATTTGGTGCAATGAATCGACCTGGGTTGATTTTTGAAGTTGGGTACAGAAGTGTGTTTGAAATTAAAAAGAAAAAGGTTTAATTTGAATTGCTGGGCTGCGCGGGAAATTCTAACGGGCCGGCTCGCTAAGCGCGGTGCTCGCTGGCTGCGTAAGTGGGTGTCCCCACCGCCGCTGACACGGGCTGGGCGAAGCGGTATGGGGCAACGTGGATCGTTTGATCTAGTTCTAATCCAACGGCGAGGGTCATCGTCGACGCGAGACAGCTCCGGCGAGAACGAAACCTAGCGCGGCCAGTGAGGGGTGCTGGGGGCTCACCGGGGTACGGGCGAGGGTCGGCGAGGCGGGCAAACGATGAAGTCGACGACGGCGATCCTCCTGGTACCGGTGGCTTCTCCTGGGGCGGCTCCAATCGCTGGCTCCCTTCTTCTCCAGAGGCGGCGGGCTCCGGTGAAATTCCGGCGAAGTGGTGCTCGCCTTGCTTTGAGGATGGTGTGGCACGGTCAGTGGGGAGAGGGGAGTGAGATGGTGTGAAGAAATCGTGCGGGGGTGGCCTCTATTTATAGTCGAGCGAGGGGACCGTCGGGGCGCAAGGTGAGCTCGTCAGGCGACGTTACAGCCTAAAGGCATGGGCAAGGGTAGGGACGGTGTTGTGTCTCCTGGCGATGCTCAACGACATGATCGCGAGGCATGGGGCGGTGTGGTTTGGTCTGGAACGGGCGGTGCTCTGCTGGCAGGCGGCGCTTCGACGGGCGGGTGGTTGTATGGCACGGGCTGCTAATGGGGATGTCCGCGGTCTCCGGTCGGTGGTGATCGTGTGTGCGCGGTGAGGGCGGCTGGTCCGGGAACGCTGGTCGGGTGGTGCTCGCGCACGCCGCATGGTCTGGGCGCGCTTGTGCGTGTGGTCTGTGGCTTGGCAACGCCGCTGGGACAGCAAGTGGCGGTGGACGGTGGCTGCCTCCGCATATGCCGGCTAGGCTTGCGCTGATCCTAGCTTGTTGTCCACATTGGGGTGACATGGTGTGCTCACTGTTCACCATTAATGGCAATGGCAAGCTCACAGGGGTGCTAGTGTTGGGCTAATCTTTCTAGATGATCTACTGGTTTGTGTGTGAGCTAACTAGGGACAAGTTAGGCTCAAAACACTGCACACTATAGTGTTTGTGGTTTTGTTTGATTTGTGTCTGCAACCTGTTTGATGAAATGGCCGCATGAAGTCAAGTTTTGAATTTTGAAATGAATTTTGGTGAGTTTGCTAGATTGGTTCTGGTGAGTCTGCAGATGCTTGGGTTTTGAAAGTTGAGCTTGTTTGAGTGGGTTTTCAAAAAGTGGGATCTTCCCATATGAACAAGATTCAATTTTGAAATGTCATTTAAACTATGCATTTGAAAGTTTCTGGATGATCACAAAGTGGGTCTTGATACTCTGTTATGAGTACATTCAAGGGGTGCAAAGATCCAGAAAAGTTTCTGTTAGGTTTTGAAAGTTTGAGACAGCCAAAGTAGGCATGGGAGTTAAATTGGCCAAAATGACCATTCACTTAATATATTTGTTTTGATTTACTTGTCTTTAGGAAAAGTGTGTAAAATGTTTTAGATGATGTTCTTTTCATCTAAGAAACATTTTACAAGCAATGGTTCACACAAACAAGGTGGTTTTTAAAGAAATTCAAAATCCATGCATACACATATACATGCATTCATGAATTCCTTTAGAAAAGTTTTTGTTAACCCTAATCTTGATGATTAGTTTTTTGATGATCTAAGTTTGATATTTTTGGGATGTTACATGCTCGTGGCACCGACAACATCCGTGTTGATCACAATGGAGTTGTACTTGTGGCAACGGCTACCAAGAAGACATCAAATTGTTTCTTCACTCATGTGAAAAGTTGTATTTTTGTCGGTATTGTTGGTTCCACCTACGAGCTAAGTTGTATTTTCAATAATACTAAGATGTATTTGAAGGGAATATGCCCTGAGAGGCAATAATAAAGTGTTTATTATGTGTATTCCAAGTATATGATAGATGTTTATTTTGCATGCTATAATTGTATTAATACGGAAACGTTAATACATGTGTGTTTAATAAACAAACAGAAAGTTCCTAGTTTTGCCTCTCTCATAAACTAGCTCGTTGATTAACAAGATGATCAAGGTTTCCTGATCATGGACATTGGATGTTGTTAATAACGGGATCACAACATTAGTGTAATGGTGTGATGAACATTCATCCTAAGTATAGCATTACGATCAAAGTCATTGAGTTTATATTGCTATAACAACTTACGAAGTGATCCTAATCCTTAGACCATGAGATCATGTCAATCACTAACACCTAAGAGTTTCTTGATAACATCAAACGTCACAACGTAACAGGTGATTATAAATATGGATTCAGAACTAATAAAGTGTTATGTTGAGACTCATGGATCGAGAGTGGAATTTGTTCATCCCGATGACGGATAGATATACTGGGGCCCTCTCGGTGATATCACATTGATTAACTTGCAAGCAAGTGATTTGATCACTAGAATGTTATATCACAGAACGAGAAAAGAGTGCATGTCGAAGGAGATCAAACTAGGTATGGAGATACCGATGATCGAATCTCGGACATGTAATATATCGTGAAACAAAGGGATTAAGATACTAGCGTAAAAGGTTCCGACGATC
The DNA here is from genome assembly GCA_030063025.1 of Avena longiglumis. NCBI lineage: Eukaryota > Viridiplantae > Streptophyta > Magnoliopsida > Poales > Poaceae > Avena > Avena longiglumis. Next base: position 66,816,299 of record CP125973.1, on the reverse strand, counting down.
ACAAGAAAGTCATCGTTGAATGTGTGGGAGTCGATGGGTCTCCGTGATTCGCTTCGATTATTGATCCGAGAGGGGTCTCGATCATGTCCGCATTATTCACGAACCATAGGGTGACACACTTATGAGACACCTACATCCAATTGGAGCAAATGTTTCATGCCGAAGAAGAATGAACAAAGGAATTTATTTCACTAGATACCAAACAGTTTCGGGTGAAATTGCATAAAGTGGTTATGCATGTGAAATAGAATTCTAGCAAGGGGTTATTTGTGAATGTTTGTCATTAAAGTAATTGACAAAATTCTGAATAAAATAAAAGAGTTTTATTTAATGAGAGTTTGCATTAAATTTGGTGGAAATTTAATGGGAATTTGAGTGGACTTTGAGTGGAGGGATTTTAAAGGGCATTTTGTGAGTGGAGTGTCCACCCACATGAATGAAGGAGGGAGGGCAGCCCCATGGCCGGGCGGCCACCCCTTGGGTGCCCTCCTCCTATAAAAGGAGCCCCCCTCCTCACTTGTCTCTCACACCTCCTCGTGAAGGATCTCTCTCCCCCTCTAAAATTTATCCCTCATGGTCTCGGACTAGCGAGATATATGTTCCCGGTGGCTATTCGGCAAGAAAGAGTTGTGCTTCCGCTGCATCGCTGGAGCGAGGAGGCGGAGGTTGCTCGGTGCCTCTAACGTGTGTGCGAGCACGGATGCGCTGCTGATTTGCGGCGCTAGGACTTCCTCTCGATCTTGAGATCGGCAAGAGATCGTCTACATCAACCACGAGTTGAACTCGTTAAGCTTTGTCGGTCTTCAAGGGTATGTTCTCTACGGATATACATCCGCCCGTTGTTTGTATCTAGTAAATAGATCTTGGTATATAGTTCACATCGTAGGAAATTTTTTGTTTTCTATGCTGCGAACCCTACAGTATTTTGACTAGTGCTAAGTTGGATACCCACTATTGCTAAGTTGTATACTGACTAGGGTTAAGTTGCACCATTATCCAATATAGTTGTGTATAGAACAAACACCGTTGCATATCCACTTGGGTTAAGTAAATTATTTCTTCGGACCTCCTCCATCTTAGCATCGCCGGTCTTAAAGCAACATCTTCTTCGGCTTCTTGCATCTCGCGTTGCGCCTCATGTCGTGCTCATGGCACCGGCAACATCTGTGTTGATCAAAATGGAGTTGTACTTGTGGTGGCAGCTGCCAAGAAGACATCAAATTATTTCTTCACACATGTGACAAGTTATATTTTTGTAGGTGGTATTGTTGATTCCACATATGAGTTAAGTTGTATTTTCAATAAATTTTTATCTCACACATTCGCTAAGTATTGTAGACAGTACATTGTAGCTTTACATATGTGCTAAGTTGCATACCCATTATTGCTAAGTTGTATACCCCTAAGGTTAAGTTGTATACCTTATATTATCTATGAAGTTAGGTATATCTACACTAGAGTAGCTATAACTTATTTCAAGAAGTTGCAGTAACTTGCAAGTTAGCATCATTATCATGAACTTGTTTATTGTTGTGCCTAAGTTGCCTACCAATGGTCCTAAGTCGTCTAGCATCACTATTGTGAAGTTGTGTAATATTGTCATGAAGCTTTCTAACACTGCAACAAGATTGAATATTGTTTTGTATAAAGTTGTATTTTTCATTGCTATTAAGTTGTCTACCATAAAAAAATTACCAACGATATTACCCAATTGCTAAAAGTGATTGGATGCTGGTTTGCTCAATTCAGACTCCATTGTATGGCCGTTAGATCGACCGAATCAAGTACTGCATCCGTTGCTGACTATGCGTTGCTAAGCGAGTATTTAAAAAATTAAATTAGCTTCAAAATACGAAAATGTAGTGTAAGAAACTATTTGTATGAAGTTGCTTTCTCCAAGATAGTAAGTTGAGTTTTACGCAACACTAAGTTATTTTTTGAAAAAAAAGTTGGTTGAAACATATACAAATGAGATCTAGTTTTAAAGATCTCATCACGAGAAGCATAATGGTGAAAACGTGTCACAATTTCAACATACGATTTAAGAGCTATGATTTTTTGAATTTTTTTCGTAGAAAATTAAACACCCATATAGTCACCTTACACCAGACTTTGTATTTTTGAAGTGAGGGCTGGGTTAGACTAACAAGCCTCGGAAGGCTCTCTAGCCGTGTCCTAATTTTAAAGGATAGATACCTGGATGAAGATGCGGGAAAAGAATTAGAACCGCTCGTACAGTTTACTAAAAATAAATCCCTTCTCTCTGCTGACCATCTAGAAAGAAGGATTAGGGAAAAGGGATGAAGTGACACGTTTCAGCAACATCCATATATAACATTCACGAGTTCTTTGTTGTCCTCTTACAGCGGGTGTAGAGAAAATAACTAGAGCAAATAATTAACCTTTTTGACATGATTAAAGTACACGTATATATGTTGATGATCTTAATCTAGGGTTGGCGGGTAGCTCATGTGCCCACCAAGGATACATTAAGCACATCCTCTGTTGCTCTCAATAAGCTTTCCTCTTCATTGCCTAAATTATGTTGCCTAAAGTCCCTAACGAGCAAGGTTAACTTGGTTGTAGATTAGGGGCATCAAGCTACCTTCTTTGTCACGTTCCCCGCTGTACCTTAATGCATTCAAGAACATAGGTCTGTTTGTTTAGCTTGACATGTAATGTGCCTGTCTAGCTTCACTCTTTCATTCAAAAAATCAAGCACTACCAATCTGTTCACTTATTTCTCCAGCATTCAAAATATGTCTGTTGAATTGAAGCACATGATGGTGAGTTTTTGGCAAATGAAAGGGCGTTTGGAGGATATGTGAAGGGTGAAGCTGGACCGCCCCTCCTCCCAACCCCCTCCCCCGTGTCGCCTTCCTGAGTGAGGCGACCGGGGGCTTCCTCCCCGTCGCCCTCCCAACCACCGCCCATCCTCCCAAACTCCCTGAGTGAGTACGACTCGACATGCAGCGGTCCGGTGGCAGCATGGCTAGCCCCGGATGGCCACGAGACAATGGTCTGCCCCTTGGCGGTAGAGCACAGCGCGGGCGACAGATGGAGCCCGCTCGGCCCAAATATGGGCATGTTTGGGCTCCATTAGGGTTGGGTCGGGCTAGCTGCATCGCAGGGCAGCTATGCTTCTTGGAGATGGACCCTGGGCAGTGGCGGGACATGGTTGGTGGTGGTGCTACTGCACGCCTACTACAGTGTGGCAGCAGGGGCTTTCCAGGCCCAATTTGGGCCCGACCAAGCTCGCTAGGCCTCGTGTCGATGTTCACAGTGAGATGATGATGGTGGCTCAAGACTATGGTTACACGAGTTGGTGGGCGGAGTGGATGTGTGGAAGCACTACAACAATACAGAGGTTTGGTAACACATATCTGTAACATAAGAAAAATTGTGTTACTTCGTGAGATCCTGGTAACACACCAATTGTGTTAACAACGAATTTGTAACACAAAGTATGGGAGAAGCAAAGAGTGTTACACAGTTGTAACACGTGATTCAAGGTGTTACACAGTGTCGGTGTTCACTCTTTCATTCAAAAAATCAAGCACCACCAATCCGTGCACTTGTTTGTCCATCATTCAAAATATGTCGGTTGAATTGAAGCCCATGATGGTGAGTTTTTGCAAATGAAGAGCGTTCGGAGGATATGTGAAGGGTGAAGCTGGACTGCCCCTCCTCTCGATCAACCCCCTCCCCATGTCGCCTCCCCGCGTGAGGAGACCGGGAGGCTTCATCGTCGTCGCCCTCCCAAGCACCGCCCCTCCTCCCAACCTCCCTGCCACCATCGGCGCCCGCCACCAGGCCTTGCATGTGTGGGTCCACTGTGATGGCGGCGGTCTTGCCCTTCCCCCGCGCACAGAGCCCCGACCCGGGCGGGAGCGGTCGCCGGCGGTGCGTCTCGGCACATAGAGGTACAACGGCAACGCGACTGGCCCCGGGTGGCCATGAGGCGATGGTGCACCTTGGCGGTAGAGCATCGCACGACAGGGCGCAGGCAGCGGATGGAGCCCGCTCGGCCCAAATCTGGGCCCATTTGGGCCCTATCAGGGTTCGGCCGAGCTGGCTATGTCGCGGGGCAACGGTGCTTTCTGGAGATGGGCCCTGGGTGGTGGCGAGACATGGTTGGTGGATGACATGGGTATGACTTTAGGTTCCCGTAATTGGTATACCCAGTACTTACCTAAGCTACAGCCCAGGAGGTCCATGAGAAACCGAGAGTCCTGGGAGTATCCAAAGCCCAAGAACTAGACGTGATAATCAAGACAGAATCATAAACCGACATAGTCAAAGACTTATATTTCTAACTTGTAACTGATCTGTACTAGACTCTAAGGCCTCTCATATAATGCTTGGGAGGAGCCGACGGAGAGAGCACCATAGCTTTTCTTCACCACAATCCTCTATAACCCAGATCGCATCTGGCAACCCGACGACTTTGTATTCCTCCTCAATAAAAATTAGGCAGGCATCGACTCCCTTGTTTTTCTGATAAGTCAATGAAATCACAGCGCTTCATTTTCCCCAAAACCCTAAGTTCAGAACAATGGGCATTGTCGAGGTTACCCCTTGTCAGTGGCGGTGCTACAGCGCGCCTACTACAGCATTGTAGTGGGGGCTTTCCAGGCTCAATATGGGCCCGACCGGGTATGCCCTTGCTTCTGCGTTCGATTGGTTACCATGAAAATGGTGAACGTTGTTCCCTCCTGCACGACGGCGGTGTTGTCACCCCCGATTCTCGATCCGATACCCGTTCTATGTCTCATGGGCCTCGTGTCGGTGTTCATAGTGAGACAATGATGGTGGCGTCAATACCATGATGGCGTGAGTTAGTGGGCGGAGTGGATGGTTGGAAGCCTGCGGAGCGTTCGAGGTTGTGGTTCTTTGGGGGTTGGGAGAATTCCCTATCGCTTCCAAGACACGTGGCGACGCCTATGGGTATCGCCTTTCCTTCTTGAGGGCTTCGGGTGTACATTCTGATTAAATTTAGTCCTTATGCTGATTAATTTTTCTTGTGGTGCTACATTCTGTGTTATTTTTTGTTACTTTTCTTGTGTGGGGCTTATTTTTTCATTCTTGTAATGATACTGATGCATTATTTGTTGATGATTCTACTATAATTTTGTGGGATGTATTATTAAAAAAATCAGTGTATCATTGTTTTCTACTCTAGCTTTAATTGGATGCATGTTCGTTCTTTAGCTAGACCACGAGTGCAATGCTTGGAGTTACAGGGGCTGTTTATGATAAGATTTAGGGCCCCTATTGTTTCCAACTGACGAAATCATTGACCAGCCTATTCCATCTTTAGAAATTATTGTTAGACTTGACCACATATCAGTGACTTGCTTTATTTTTTTTTTTTGAACAGAGTGACTTGCTTTATTTATTATCCTCTCTTCTCAAAGGTAAGGATGTGCTGCACGGCAAGCAATGCTTGTAAATTTACCCCTTCTGTTGATTCATTGTTTATCACGGGTGCTACATTCTTTTAAGTTTCGTGATTATTTCTGTGGGGACTATTTGTGTATAATAAGACTGAATGTATTATTAGTTGGTGATTGCACTATTATTTCTCGGATTTTCTTAAAGTAAAGAAAGAAAGAAGTGCATGATTGGTTCCTACTCTAAGCTTGACTGCCGATTCTTCAGGTAGAAGACCATAACTGCAGTTCAGTGCTTGCAGCTGCAAGGTAATTATGATGTTTGTGTTAATCTTTGGGTGCCCCGATAATCTCCCTCTGATTAGATCATAGGTAGGACACTCCATCTCAAGAGCATTATTGGTAGTAGGAGTACATGATACTAGGTTGCTTTCAGTCTCTTCTTATAGACTCGGTACCTGAAAAGGCACAGCAGTTCCCTTTCCACGGTGGCTTTGAAACATAAAAAAGATCTGAAAAAAATCCAAAAGAAACATAATTCACCAAAAATCTGCATTACATGCAACTGAAACTCCACAACAGAATTTTGTATTCTCACTTTATTGACCCTTTAGAATGTGCAGCCAGCTCACTTTAGCTCCATATATATATGCCTCCATCATCGCCTAATGATTCTTGGAGTAAAGCCACTTTGCATAATTTTCAAGGCATGTGACTATGTGAGCTCCTAGTTTAATCCATGTTAACAGAAGCTGCTGTTGACTGTTGTCTCTGAGAGCAACTGTTAATTCTCTTCCTAATACGCACTGAGCACATTAAACTATTAGTGCTCTGCTTTGGGCACATTTTGTACCGTTTTTCTGCACTGACAGCCAGCAAGTTCACATGTTAGTTAGCAACCATTGCCGGTTGCATTTGGCATCTAATGGTGCGAAAAGGACATGATCAAGATGTGATCCGTGGGTCTAGTGTGCATGTGCTTTGCTACCAACCCAGCTAGGCAGCTAGCTCTTCACGTGCATCAGCGTCCATTTGCACTCATCTGCAGCTTCTCGCTTCCTATGCAGTTCACTTAGTAATTATATGTACTGTCAAGCTAATCATGTCCGATTATATCCGCGAATATTCTAAATTGAAGTCCTCAAATTTACATACATGCGACAATGTTCAATAAAATTTAGTGGACTTATCGGTTTATTGTTTTTCATAGGTATATCTTCAATATTTCTCAATCAATTATAGCGTGTGTTAATTCGGTTATGCACCATCTAATCAGAGGACAAAGCTACCTGAACCACCACTAGGTGTACAGTACCACCAGGTGCTATCCATGGCTGAAAAACAGGTTACTTTGCATGCGGTGCGTGGTCCGTTGTCGTAGTACCTTGCTGCCTGATGCCGAATAAACTTGAGCTACGTTTTAGACGAGTGAATATTTGGTGAAATGAGCAATAATCTTGTTTTTTAGAAAAATGAGAAAAACAGGGACATAGCCAATAATTTAACCCATGAACGTGCAAAATACCAATTCATAGTACGTCAGACATGAGCTACACAAAAATGATAAAAATATGGATCTAGGTATATATACGTAGTTTCACATCTTGAAACCTTATCAAATTTTCTGGCGCTGTAAAGTAGTAATAATGGAGATAGGTTGAGAGGCCACATCTCTGGAGTGGTCGGCCACCTCATTCCGGGAGGGGGAATCACCCACCTCCAGTACGCAGACGACACCATGATCATGATTGAAGGCTCAACCCTGGATATTGTGAACCTCAAGTTCCTCCTTCTTTGCTTCCAGGCAATGTCGGGCCTTCGAATCAACTTTGGCAAGAGTGAGATCATCGCACTAGGGTTCTCCCAGGACGAGCAGCAGAGGATAGCTGACAACTTTAATCGCCGGCTTGCCTCTTCCCCATTACCTATGGGGATGCCGTTCGCGACACGAGGATCCTCATCGGGACCGATCCGCTCGTGAACAGGTACGCCTCGGTGAACTCGGTGTGGGAGATTCACGTCGAAGGGTAGCAAGACTGTCTTGATTGACTCCTGCCTGTCTAGCCTACCCATGTACATGATGGGCATGTACCTGCTGTCTGAGGGGGTACATGGGGCTTTTGACAAGGAGCTCTCTCGGTTCTTTTGGCAAGACCCGAGGACGCTGTATACCACATGGTCAAGTGGGCAGACATTTGCGCCCCAAGGATTTTGGGTCATAGGTATCCTCGCTCGCCAGCTCAATAAGGCCACGATCTTTGAGATTGTAGGGGTTCAGAGCATGGAAAACAAAAATTTCTACCGCATGCACACAAACAAGCCAAGATCTATCTACTAGATTGTAGCAACGAATCGATAGAGGAACTTACCCTCGAAGATTCCAAAGCGTTAACGAGCAGATTCTCGGGTGATGTAGTCGACACTTGCCGATCTCAAGATCGCAGACGATCCTTCCGGTCAAGGCTGCCAAAGCAGCCCCGCAATGGTCATATGTTCGTTGATGAAGACCTTCCTCTCCCTTGTTCCAAAGAAAATGGAGGTTGTAGCACTTCCTCGTGATTCCGCAAAGACAACGGGCGTGGTACCGAAGTAGAGGGAGATCTCGCAGGCTTCGCCTTAAGCCGAGCGAGTATGGTGGACTATGAGAGAGCCTCGGCGATCTAGGGTTTAGACATGCCGAGGATGAGGTGCTAGAGCCGCGGCTAGGGCTTGGTGGTGCCCAAGTCGGCAAGGAGAACTCCCGGGAGGCGGCACTGCAGGAGGTGGTGGCGCCAAGCTAGGGTTTAGAGGTAGGAACTTGTGTGCTAGGAGGAGCCCCGCCTCCTTATATAGGTGGAGGCGCGTGGCCAAGGGAGGTGGAGTCCTCCCAACTCGGCTTGGTGGTGCCGGCTTGGGAGGAGGACTCCTCCCAACTCGGTTTCACCTCCTCCTCCTTTTTTCCACTTTCCAAATTTAGCCGTTTGATTTTTCAATTTAGCTATTTGACTTTTCAAACTAGGATTCGATTAATCCTTTATTTGGAACAGCGATGACACTTAGTACATGATACAATCATTCCAACTTGCAATGACACATTCATGTACCCCTTACCCTCCGGAGTGGACATTCCGAACCTTCTAGAACATTCCCGATGAAAACACCTAATCATTCCCCAACTCAAAACGGGACTTTCCTTATATGAATCTTATTCTCGGGACCATTCTGGATCTCCTCGTGATATCCCGGATCCCATCCGAGACTCCGAACAACATTAGGTCTCTTACTCATCATTCCATAACTACTCAACAACATTGAATCCTTAAGTGTGTCTCCCTACGGTTCGTGAATTATGCGGACATGATCGAGACACTTCTCCGATCAATAACCAATAGAGGAATCTGAAATTCATATGGCTCTACATATTTCTACGATTACTATGCGATCGAATGAACCACTTACATACGATACCAATTTCCCTTTGTCTCACGATAGTTTACTTATCCGAGGTTTTGATCGCTGGTATCTCCGCATACCTAGTTCAACCTCGCTATCGATAAGTACTTTTTCTCGCTCCGTGGTATGTGATCCATTGTGAGCTACCACATGCTTGCAAGCTAATTGGATGACATTCCACCGAGAGGGCCCAGAGTATATCTATCCGTCATATGGATGGACAAATCCCACTCTTGATCCATGTGCCTCAACACATACTTTCCAACACTCAATGCCACCTTTATAGCCACCATGTTACGGTGTGGTGTTTGATGTCATCAAAGCATCCTTCCGTGATGGTGATTAGCATGATCTCATGGTCGAAGAAATTAGGTTACTATGTATCGTAAAGCTTATAGCAAATGAACTATATTAAATGACTTGATCTTTATGCTACGCTTAACTATAGGAGTATGTCCATCACATCATTCTCCTAATGATATGACCTTGTTGTTAATAACATCTCTATGTTCATGATCAGGAAACCATGATCATATATTAACCAACAAGCTAGTTTAACAAGAGGCTTTACTAGGGACTCTTTTATGTTTACAAATCACACAAGTATTAATGTTTCCTGTTAATACAATTATAGCATGGTATGTAAACATTTATCATAAGTATGAAGATATGATAATAACCACTTTATTATTGCCTCTTGGGCATATCTCCAACAGTCTCCCACTTGCACTAGAGTCAATAATCTAGTTTCAAACCTTTGTGTATTCAACACATATGGCTTTCTAGTGTTGTATGTACACGATTGCTAGTGGTCAACTGATCTCCGGATCTGACACTTCCAGGTCTGTGTGTAATTGCATATCTTTGCGTCTCTACGCATCACTCATTTCTCTAATGAGATGGCTTCGTATAAATTTGGTCCTTTGGTGTGACCTTTAGTTCTTTGGGGTTTAAAACATGTTGATAATATTGTCGTACAGTATATCTTCATAGTATTATCCCGCTGTGAACTACACCTAGTTTGATAACAAACTACTTGACACAAATGCCCTCTTTTGCTGCTAAAATAGCAGTCATACACTTAGCCTTTTGTTGTAGTATCTGTCACAATGTCTTTAACTTTGGAACTCATCCAAATCCATTATGGAACTCACTTTCCATTATATTGTGCCACCCTTGGTTTAGATTGAGATAAACTTAATTTGTACTTTGTGACAAAACTAGTATCAATGTAGTACTTTTACAATGAACTAACCATCTATTTGTCACTTCTACAAATAATATACTCTTAGTTCTTCCAAAAGATCATAAGAATATCCTTACTATTGTCCAATGATCATCTTATGAATCATTCTGGTATATGCTCATAACATTTAGAGCATAGGACATATCTGGATTTGTACACATCACAACATGATTTATAAAATACTCTTTGTGATTTTATACATCAAGTATCAATCTATACTTGAATCTTTGTTTCACTTACCTGTCAATACACTTGAATAATCAATATTGAACTCATTCAATCCTTTCTCGTGTGACAAGAATCTTTCTTGTAGTTTCTATATTGAACTCATTCAATACATCATCTATGTACTTTCGCACAACCATATTAGCGCCTATTGATGCCAAATATTTGGTTTTGCCTAAGTCTTTCATCGGGATGAAATTCTTAATATGTGTTAATAAAAGATACATTATTTCCAATCAACAATATGTCTTCCACATAATGTATTAGAAACATGTCTTAGCGCTCCCACTTAATTTCTTGCAAATGCAAGCATCTTCCTCGTCTCCGATGAATTTAAACTCCTTTAACAGTTTCATCATGGTGAAGATTCCAGCTCCGCAATGCTTACTTCAACCATTGAAGTTTGCATATGCTTTTAGCATCCTTTGAATTAACAAAACCCTATGGACCGCGTTATGCACATGTCCTAGGTAACAATTCTATTAGAAGAACTTGTTTTGTTAATTCAACTACCACATAACAAAATTATATGTAGTGTTTGCTATATTAATCCGTCTAGACTAAATATCGCTATGAAAGATCAGATCTTGTCATAGTCAACCTTTGAACATTGTTGTGAACTCTTTCCCAACATGTCGATTATTTCATAGATGTGAAAACATCCATGTCTATCTCTTTATAGATCCAAATATGACTGTAAGGTCTTGTACCTTTCCAGAGGGTCTTTCAAGTTCAAAGCTTGATCTCTCGTAGATGGAACTATCACGGATTTTATGGCTTTAAGCCATTTTACGGAGTCAGGGCCCATCATCGCTTCTTTGCATGTAGTACGTTTCATTATTATCAAATAATGATTCAACCCTCAAATCTTGGTATTTGATTGTTTACTCGACCTACTTGGTTCAACAGAAACTTTGACCTTCGTAACCACAACCTTTGAGGCATGTGAGCCATAAGCATTGTTGCTGCCTCCGGAACACTTTTCGGTGCTGCGCAACTCTGCACATATAGCTAAGGTTCTTTTAACCTTATCAAAGTTCTTTTGTCCTCCCACTTAACTTTTCACGGAAAATTCCTTCTCTAAGAAACTTGACGTTCTAAGCGACAAACATTTTTGTCTCCGATGTTATGGAGGAATAGTTATTCGAAATAACATACAAAGACAGGTTCATCCGACTTTGGTTGCAAACATCTTTCTTATGCAAAGCATACCAATGTTTTAAGAAAGGACAACTTGGATTTAATCCCAAACCATAACTTTATATGGTGTCATTTCAACAGATTATGATGGAGCTCTTTTCAGTGGAAAAACGGTAATCTCTAAAGCTTTTAATCTTTAAAATATAATGACAGTTCTATGAATTACACCTTTGATCTTACCATGTCAAACAAGGTTTAATTACATATCTCGAACGCTCCATACTCTTATGGTGTTTCGGGAAAATGCAAATCCACGGAACGATTCCTTAAATCTTAGGTATTATGCTAAACTTGTAACTCAAATATCTTCCTTTATGATTTTATCATAAACTATTTATATTCTTGTTACAATGATTTTGCACTTCATCTTGAAAATTTTTGAACTTTTCATATATTTCACACTTCATCCTTATTAAGTAAATATTCATATATTCACTCAAATTTTCGGAGAAAGCATATGAAATTGAAATCCATCGCTCTTGACTACACATAATGGACTTCGTACAACAATATGTACAAGTTCCAATAAGCTAGTCATTCCTTCCCTTTTGGCCTATGAATGAAGTTTTAATTATTTCTAGGAAAGTTTCTCAAGCGTCATTTGATCAAAAATCAAAAGACTCCAAAATTCCATCCACATGGAGTTTCTTCATGTTTTCTTTCCAATATAATTTAAATGGCGATGTCACTTCCTAAGTGATCTTTCAATCAATTTGTCTTTCGACATTTTTAGCACTAGTTTTATGGATGTGATTTTTCCAACAAGATTTGTGAATCATTCATCTTTTATGGATTACGGCAATTATTTGAACAACCCTTTTGTTCTCATAATACTGATAAAACAAATCTTGAAGGCAAGCTTTGATGTTTAACGAGCAACACAATAACCCTTTATTTGTTCTCAATGAACATCATCACATATTCTTTTGCTAGTTACTTAGGCCATTGTAGTTCATGAATTGTGTTGTTTCGTATTCGATTCACACCAACAAATTCAGTATCAAATACTTAAGAACCACATTGTTTAATAAGCGAAGAATATAGCCATAACATGTATATCATCTATATACTTAAACTGAACAATTCTAGTCTTTTCTTTTCTGCCATATATTTATGAGATTCTCTTTCAGTATTTCCTTTCTGTTTGAAAGAATCTATCAACATCAATAGTGGAGTCATACATATGACACATAGTCCAAAGCGTGTATAGTTAAATACCAATGTCTTTGGACTTGCACTTTGAAGTAGATCACCATTATCAAATGTTTGGTGTTCTTTCAAATTCCTTTCTTTAGTAATCTCTTGGTGTAGTAAATATTTTACCTACATCAAATATTCACCCTCATCATGGATTTATCCATGATCAAGCTACTTTTAGCTTGTAACGGTGAATCGCGAGTATAATGTTGCTCTCCAAAACCTTTTGGAGGATTAGGACAACTAGTGTCTCCAACCTTTTGCAAATTCTCATCAAAATATGAGAACATGAACTTTGCCATATTATACTCTATCATGGTGTAACCAAAACTTCGTTTTATATCACAATATCTTCCACACATCATGGTTTCTGAAACAACTCTTTCAGATCCTAGATAACCTTGATATTAAGATAATCCTTTGAATATCAAGAATCATGGAGACAAACATGATACTCATACACTAACACTTGGAATTGTCACTCTTGATTTAATACCAATTATTAAACTTCATGGAGTAAGGAATTACTGAAAGTTTGCAATAGGACTTTTAAACTTTAGATTAACACTTCAAAACAATACGATACCAGTTCGTAAAGTAACTAACCAGAATTCTATAGTTCTATCATCTCAATTATAACTAAGCACAAGGTGGTAAACGGATGCCAATGACTACAACAATTATGCAAATTCACTTTGAGTTAATTTATGATAAATAGTGTTCAACTTTTAATCATATTGTTGTTAAACTCCCACTCAAAACAATATCCCTCACATTGTTTTAGTGATCACACGAACCAAATCCACCATATCAAAACCGATCATCACGAGAGTTGATATAGCTTCAATGGCGAACAATCAACATGTTCATCATATCTACTATATGACTCATGCTTTACCTTTCGGTGATCCATGTTCCTGAGACCGTGTCTGTACATGCTAGGCTCGTCAAGATCAAACCTTAGCTTCCGCATGAGCAAATCTGGCTTGCCTACGTTGTATACACTTGCGGAATCTAACACACCCGATCATCACGTGGTGCTTCGAAACAACAAGATTTAGCAACGGTGCTAACTAAGGGTGAACACTTTATGACTTGAAATTCATGTGCATGAGGGATCATCTTATAATGCTACCGTCGTCTACTAAGCAATACAAGATGCATAAAGGATTAACATCACATGCAATTCATAATATGTGATATGATATGGCCTTTCTTCTTTGTGCTTCCGATCTCCATCTTCTAGCACGAACATGATCTCCATCATCACCGACATTGCATCAAGGTCAATGATGCTTCTCCATGGTTGTCGTCCACCGGCTTCAACTATTACAACTACTTTTAATAGACACGCGGGTCTTAACAAAAATTAAAGACAACCATATGGCTCATGTCGGTTGCCGACTTACAATAAGGAACATTTCATACATCATATATAATCACAATCATGGCCATATCACATCACAGCACACCCCTGCAAAACAAAGTTAGACGCCTCTAATTTTCTTTGCATGTTTTACGTGGTTTGGGGCTTTCAATAAGTGTTGTTCTAACTTACGAACAAGAACCACAACATTGATACTAGTATTTTTAATCACCCGTTGTAAATTGAATCTTAACTATGTTGGGAGAAACAGGCACCCGCAAATCCACTTATGAAATACAAGTTGCATGTCAAGCGTGGAGCAAGTCTCATGAACGATGTCATGTAAGGTTAGCCCGGGCCGCTTCATCCCACCATCCCGCAAGATGCAAAGTACACAAGAAGCAATCGACAACAAAAGCATCAACGCCCACAATGACCATTGTGTTCTACTCGTGCAACAGATCTACATATAGACACGGCTCGATACCAATCAGGGGTTCGTAGCATGGAAAAAAAAAATTCTACCGCATGCACACAAACAAGCCAAGATCTATCTACTAGATTGTAGCAACGAGTCGATAGAGGAACTTACCCTCGAAGATTCCAAAGCGTTAACGAGCAGATTCTCGTGGGTGATGTAGTCGTACACTTGCCGATCTCAAGATCGCAGAGACGATCCTTCCGTCGGCTTCAGCGCGCCCCAATGATCGGTCACACATCTGTACATTTCGATGAAGATCTTCCTCTCCCTTGTTCCAGAAAATGCGGAGGTTGTAGCACTCTCTCGTGATTCCGCAGACAACTGGCAGTGGTACCGAAGTAGAAGGAGATCTCGCAGGCTTCGCCTTAAGCCGAGCGAGTATGGTGGACTATGAGAGAGCCTCGACGATCTAGGGTTTAGACACGCCGAGGATGAGGTGCTAGAGCCGGACTAGGGGCTTGGTGTTGCCCAAGTCGTGGCAAGGACAACCCTGGGAGGCGGCGGCAGCTGCAGGAGGTGGTGGCGCCAAGCTAGGGTTTAGAGGTAGGAACTTGTGTGTGCTAGGAGGGAGCCCTGCCCCTCCTTATATAGGTGGAGGGGCCGGCGGCCAAGGGGAGGGAGTGGAGTCCCTCGCCAACTCGGCTTGGGTGGTGCGCCAGCTTGGGGAGGAGGACTCCCTCCCCAACTCGGTTTCACCTCCTCCTCCTTTTTTACACTTTCCAAATTTAGCCGTTTGACTTTTCAATTTAGCTATTTGACTTTTCAAACTAGGATTCCATTAATCCTTTATTTGGAACAGCGATGACACTTAGTACATGATATAATCATTCCAACTTGCAATGACACATTCATGTACCCCTTCCCCTCCGGAGTGCCGGACATTCCGAAACCTTCTAGAACATTCCCGATGAAAACACCGGAATCATTCCCCAACTCCGAAACGGGACTTTCCTTATATGAATCTTATTCTCCGGACCATTCCGGATCTCCTCGTGATATCCCGGATCCCATCCGAGACTCCGAACAACATTCGGTCTCTTACTCATCATTCCATAACTACTCAACAACATTGAATCCTTAAGTGTGTCTCCCTACGGTTCGTGAATTATGCGGACATGATCGAGACTCTTCTCTGATCAATAACCAATAGAGGAATCTGGAAATTCATATGGCTCCCACATATTTCTATGATTACTATGCGATCGAATGAACCACTTACATACGATACCAATTTCCCTTTGTCTCACGATAGTTTACTTATCCGAGGTTTTGATCGTCGGTATCTCTGCATACCTAGTTCAACCTCGTTACCGATAAGTACTCTTTTCTCGTTCCCGTGGTATGTGATCCATTGTGAGCCAGTTACATGCTTGCAAGCTAATTGGATGACATTCCACCGAGAGGGCCCAGAGTATATCTATCCGTCATATGGATGGACAAATCCCACTCTTGATCCATGTGCCTCAACACATACTTTCCGAACACTCAATGCCACCTTTATAGCCACCCTGTTACGGTGTGGTGTTTGATGTCATCAAAGCATCCTTCCGGTGATGGTGATTAGCATGATCTCATGGTCGAAGGAATTAGGTTACTATGTATCAGAAAGCTTATAGCAAATGAACTATATTAAATGACTTGATCTTTATGCTACGCTTAACTATAGGAGTATGTCCATCACATCATTCTCCTAATGATATGACCCTGTTGTTAATAACATCTCTATGTTCATGATCAGGAAACCATGATCATATATTAACCAACAAGCTAGTTTAACAAGAGGCTTTACTAGGGACTCTTTTATGTTTACAAATCACACAAGTATTAAT
Source organism: Avena longiglumis (assembly GCA_030063025.1). NCBI lineage: Eukaryota > Viridiplantae > Streptophyta > Magnoliopsida > Poales > Poaceae > Avena > Avena longiglumis. The sequence goes on along the minus strand of CP125973.1, from coordinate 66,799,930 downwards.
GTTTCCTGTTAATACAATTATAGCATGGTATGTAAACATTTATCATAAGTATGAAGATATGATAATAACCACTTTATTATTGCCTCTTGGGCGTATCTCCAAAAGAGATGGGTGTGGCGGATCCTGCGTGATGATGGGGGCCTCTGCTCAAACTTATTAAGGCCAAGTACCTTCGGGGTCGGCCCCTCTTGGACTACGACAGGACTCCCGCTTTTGGCACTCCCAGAGATCAAGCACGATATCCGGCTAGGGGCCATGATCTCTATTGGGAACGGGGAAGGGACCATGTTCTGGATGGATTCCTGGCTCGGGGGACGCCCCCTAAGTAGGTGGTATACCCGAGCCTCTTCGCTATCTGTTCCGATCCAACGGTTCGTGTATCCACCGCGGCTCGAGAGGGTACATGGAACATCTCATTCCGCCATACCTTTGGCCCCGAGGAAACTGAAGCCTGGAGGGAACTTAGACCGGAGCTCCCGGACTCCTTGGAGGTTGAGCCCGACGGGGTGTCGTGGAGCCTCTCTCCATCCGGGTCCTTCTCGGTTAGCTCGGCCTACCGAGCCCTGTTTGGCCGCACCGTTCTCCCATGGACCAAACCCCTCTGGAAGGCTCCCCTTCCGCTGAAGACGAATTTTTTTGTGTGGCAGCTGCTTCGAGATAGACTCCCCTCAGGAGTGGTGGTGTCCAAGCGACATGGGCCAGGGGATGAGCTTTGTCCACTATGTGGGATCCCGGAAACGGGCGCCCACATAATGTTTGTCTGCCCCGCGGCTAGGTTTCTTTGGAGCTTCATCAGAGATGCGTTGGGCCTGGACTGGCAGGCCCATGATCTCGGTGAATTCCTCGAAACCCAAGCAAACCAAGCAGGAAAGGGTCGCCGCCTTTTCTGGCTGGTGTTTGCTGCGATGTCTTGGTCACTCTAGAACATCCGGAATAAGATGGTTATTGAGAAGAGTCTTCCCCGGCGTGCCTCTGACTCAGTTTTTCACTTTCTGGCCTCCTTGCATCTCTGGTACCCGTTGTGTAGACAGCGGGACAAGGAGAGGTTGGACGCGACTCTACAACGTCTCTTGGAGGCGGCGCGGCGGCTCCCCCATAGTCAGGCGTAGCCTCTCGTTTTTTCGGTGTGTCCTTGCGTGGCAGGGTGGTCTTTTCCGTCTTTTTTGGGCCGTCTTGTGTTGTGGCCCCAACATGTGTTGTGTGCTTGGTTTGAACCTTGTGACTTGTTATAGACGGTTGCTTTATTTATAAAGCGGGACGAAAGCCTATTTTAAGAAAAAAGCCAGTTTGCATAAAGAGCTAGACAGGGCGCCAGTCACATGATTGTGTACGTGCTTGCATATTACGAATGGTATGAGAGCGCCGTAGAGTAGTAGTAATGGAGATAGGTTGAGAGGCCGAAAATCCTAATTGGCACCCAATCAGTCTTCGGCTCATTCTTAGTGAAATTTCACCTAAATTTGTTCACTAGCCTCCATATTGTTTTATGTGACGCGGAGAAGAGAAGACTGGGAGAGTGGCAATAAGAAGCATGAACAAGTGTTTTTTTAATTCTATTCCCCGCTTTGTAGGGAAGTCAAGCCATCACAATTCACAAACGATTCTTTGAGGAATGACTGTGTGTAAAACATGTGGCTATTTTGTCAGAAGTCATACACAACTGATTGACAACAAATTGTTGGCGTTGTGACAGTGTACAGGGTTACATCATCGCAGTCAATTGGTATACTATGAAGCGTGTGCGATATATATTTCTCCGTATATTCCAAATATAAGCACTAATATAGTTCCTACTACTATTGTTCCAAATATATGCAACTAATATAGTCGTCTTCCTCCTCGGCCTACCGCCGGTCAAGTACGAGGGGGAGGAGCCGTCGTCGATGTCCGACGGCGATAGTGGTTGCCCCTCCTCCCCAACCGGAGATGCTTGCTCGTCCTCCATCACATGATAGAATTCCTCAGCATGGCAACGCTACGCCAGTGGGCACTACCAAACGCAAGAAACGCGAGTGGTGTTCTTGCCTCAAGCCATATCAAAATGTGTCCACTGTAGAGCTGGTGTGTGCTAAGAGAGCGCGACAACGTGGGCTTTATAGCCTGTCTCTAGGAAGGTCCATCGTTGCCAACACACAACACACACAGGAAGGAGAAGAGGCTACTCACCCATCGAACGAAATTCAAGAAAGCACACAATGATACATGAGTCATGGTTTGAGAAAGGGCATAGGAAAGAAACAACGATAACTTGACAAAAAATCGCAAATAGGAGGCACACGATTTGCTGTAAGTGAATCGTGGGGATATTTTTCGAGTGACCAGACATATTACCTTGGTGTAGTGTGTTGTATTTGATGTTATGGTCCAAAAAAACGTTGTGTGCGACATAACTTGTGTGCGACATAACTGTGAAGGAGCCAGTCTGGGCCACGGGCAGAGGATCAAAATTTTGTGGCGTCGATGATTTATCACACGACACATGGAAAGGACCTTTCGTGTGCTAGAGGAGCCTTAAATGGCCTGATCTTTACTAGTTCTCTCACATAGTTTTATTACAATATTTATTGGAAATGAAAAGGAGATTGTCACTTGAATGTCACTTTTTACCAAGCAGAGCAACTCAAGGAGACTGGTATGGTAAAGACGCCAACGCCTCTCTCGAGGTGAATTGGGTCCTGCAATAGAGGAATTTGCTTCACATAATGATGATTCCTTCTACTCCCTCCGTCCCTATTTAAAGAATATAATTTGCAATTCTCTGAGCTCTAGGTGTCCTCTAATTGGTCCATTTAATAGTGTGAAAAAGAACATGTATGAGGAGAAGAAGAGTTAGCAAATGGTTCACATTTATTCACACATGTGCATGCAAGCATTTTATTGTTTTCACACGGAAGTAATTACAGAGATTAAATGCTTTTGTGTCTAAGTATTTTGGGATTGCATGATTTACCAATTATGTCCTTTAAACCGGGACGGAGGAAGTATCACGAGACAATAAAAAACTATTAGTGATTCCCATAATCCAACATCGAAGACCTAGAGGGTCCTAAAGTACTGAAATATATGGTCCATATTTTTTCAATAGGTTGACGTTTCCATGAACACAATTCAACAAGGTGACTAGGCAAGGCTATAGGTGAAAACCAAGCATTAAATTCCGGACTAACATAGGATTGTATGGCATCGTGATCATGCTTATTTTTGTATACCAATGTTCCTGAAATGCTATAAACCAAACGGACCATAATCTTGTGTTGCCATAAAGCACATGGATGCTGAGGTTTAAAGCACGCTCCAACGTACCTTCTACACTGGCTAAATATATACGCATTACATGCACGTATTCTTTTTGCCTACAACACGATCTACTACTCACGGTAGATCTCATTGTACAACCTCGCATTGGATTAGTTTGCATCTATATAAAAGGGTGAAAATCCCAATTATGATGAGTTTGATCCTCGGAAAACCAGTCACGGTGCTGTTTGGAATAGGAGATATCATGAAATGCATAAGATGTTCCACGGCAGCCACAAGGTGGAGAGGCCAAGGTCTGAGGATCAACTGCATATAGGAATCATATTACAGTCAGGGCGGCTCTATATTTTTTTGGCCCTTGGGCGAAGTTCATAAAAGAGCCCTTAAAGATAATATATATATATATATGTACGTATAACTAGATATATATAGATGATATATGTGCCAGTTTCACTCGTAAAATATTTTAAAAAATATAACCACACGTTCATAGTCGAGATTTCTATAAATAATTGTCAAGCACTAAAGCATTGTGATATTTAGATAGAAAAAATAAAAATGGTAAGAAAATATAACAAGTATTCCATGCTAGTGAATACCTCAAAAAAACCCAGCCTCCAATTAGTTCATCGACAATTAAGCTTCAGTGCTTCGTAAAAACCTTCTTCGTGCATTTCTAGATGCAAAGGACACTATCAAGATTAATATTGTCTAATATATCCTTTTTAATACAACACGTAGCCAAGCCATTCAATTTGTCTGTAACATAGTTGACCTCAAAAGATTGTAATTAGTTACTTATTTACAATTGAAAAAATTGATTAGTTAGTTATTTACCGTTTTCCGAGAGTTGTTCATTGGCCTCAAAGTTTGCATTTGAATTATTCTCATCATCTTCTCCAAGATCAGATTCTTGCCTTTGATTATTATTGTTGACATCAATACTACTTTTTATTAAAAAAACTTATTTAAAGCACCTCTTTGTAAATCAATAAGCTGATTCTCTCTCTTTTTTTTTGCACCACCCGACAATTGCTTTCCCATTGTAACACCTACCAAAGATTAATGTGATGAAATTTATATCAAATTATAACCTTAAAAATTATAACCCGAATCGAGGGATTAATTAGAAGGATTAAACCAGGGATTAATAAGAAGGGATTAGGCATAAACTTACCAAGAGCAGGACAGGGCCGCAGCCGCAGGGGCACAGCGCAGGGCCGCAGGAACTAGGGCGCAGCGCAGGGCAGCAGAGGTGCAGAGGGGGGCCTGGGCTGGGGCGCTGGGCGTGGCCGCGTGGGCGAGGGCGAGGGTGCGGCGACTAGCCTTGCTCGCGACTCGCTAGGGGCGCTGGTCTTCGCGAGGGCAGAGGGCAGAGGCGAGAAGCCGAGTTTTGGTTTCGTGCGTCGTTTTGGTTTCGTGAGTTGATCGATCTTCACTCCTGCCTAGGCCCTTGCTTGGCGCTAAAAAAATTGGGACCCCTCGCCTGGGCCCTTGGCCATGGCACAACCCTGCCATGGGTTAGAGCCGGGGCTGATTACAATACTGACAAATGGTAACTCACCAGTGCTTCATTTTGTACTATCACGAAACATTTGGGCCATCTCACTAGAACACCGTGGGGGTCCGTGGGGAGACACCTCCCCGCGGATCACCGGCCTGCTCCATTATGCACGCCTGCGGACGGCGGAGCCCTTCATCTGCTCGTCTGTTTGGAAAGTTTAATGGACGTTGTGACGTTTGAGCTTGTTACTTCAGAGAAATGGTATGTTTGGCAAATTTAGAAAGATGAGGTGACTTTCTGCCCTTTGAGCGTCTTCTCTCTTAGAGGATCTTGTCTCCTTAATTTGGAGAATCTGTCCATAGTTATGTCATTAAAATTTCTTCCAAGAACACAGTTTTTTGCTCAGTACATAACATTTTCCTGATGATATAGAGAAGATCTTCTTGAGAATGTTTAACATACATGTTGTTTCATGGAATGCTATTATGGCGGACTTCTGGTGAATGGAGGGTCAGGAAATCCTTGTTTTCTCTGGGAAATGGTATCAGAGATTTAGATTAAGTGATTGATTTTGTCACTTTGGTGAGTGTAATTTCAAATTGTGCTGATCAACCGACTACTCTATGAAGGGAAAGAACTCCATAGATGCATAGTCGGAAAACGCATTTTCCATAATCAGTCTTCTATAGGAAACAACTTACTTGGTTTGTATATGAAGGGTGATGACGCATCTACTATCAACCTTTATTCAGGGCAAGGCATATAAGAGACCTGATCTCATGGAACAAAGCGCCTCATCTACTATCAACCTTTATTCAGGTCAATGCATATAAGACCTGATCTCATGGAACAAAGCGCTTTCTCGTTACTCAAGGGACGACCCACTGGTAATAGAGTTTCGAGCGATGTTTAAATGTGTTGAACAGGTAAAATGTAACTATGCCACATATACATGTCGAGGAGTTTATTAAAATCAAGTTATCTATCTATTATATACTAAAAGCAATATAAGGTTGTTTTTCGAGGCACCAGATTGATCCACGTCATCAAAATTCTTTCGATGGTTAGATCTAAAACTGATAGCTAGGATTTAATGAGATATTAGTAGTAACGTAATTGTGTAGTCTGGGTTGACACGTTCATATGGAAGATGCTTCCGTACCGCTTCAAAAAAAAATGATCGCTAGAGTTTTTAGTTATAAAACCCCACGTTAGATTTGCAAGTCAGACTTCTCAAAAAAATGGAAAGTCCTATTCTCATACGACTCGAGCGGCCACCTCCGAATAAAACTAGAGAGAAGGAGAGCTCCCCTACCACGTAGTAGGAAGACTGTAGAATATCAAGGAGTACACTGGTAGGAGTGATCTGTCTCTGATTAAAGATATGCTACTTCTACTTCTCTCTCCGTTAAAACGAGGAGTGTGCTCGGCTGCTGCGCCATCAATTTAAGTCATCCGGTAGAGTACGGTGGTTCAAAGTTACATGATCAAATGCATGTATAGTTTCATTCCACTAGGATGCGTGTACACAAAGTCTGCATAGAATATGTACGGACCAGAAGCTCGACTCTAAAGTGATCAATCCAGCTAGTCTGTGTAAAATATGTATTGACTCAGAGCTCAACTCTAAAGTTGATCGAGGCAGAGTCGTTCAACTTGGATGGACATGGATGTACTTCCTCCATTAAGAATTACCTTGCATTTTGGATTTAGTCAAAATCAAACTTTGTACATTTGACCAAGAATATAAGAAAAAATATTTACATCCATAATACTAGATGTATATAATACGCAAATATAGTTTATGAGTATTCTAATAACATACTCCCTCTCTATTACGGTTTAAAGGACACATATAGAAAATCTTTGGGTCCTAGACATTCTCTAATTGGGTCTAATTTGCATCTTACTAATACTTTGATTGGCTCTTCCTATGAAATTAAATGATTATGTGTCTAGAAGGTAGGGGAGTTTTGGGATTGCATGATTTTCAATACGTGTCCTTTAAACCGGGATGGAGGAAGTATATTTTGTATTTTAAATGTTGATATTTTCCTTAAATATTAGATCATATTTTACAAAATATTATTTTGACTAAATCTAGAACACAATGTAAGTGTTGGGGAGTATTGTTTCCAAGGAAACTAATTAACATGGCATGAAAACTACGCACGGATCTAGAAAGTTAATATGTTTATGCATACATGCATGATTACACAAGAATCTATCTATTACACTCCCATAAAGGTGGACTAACCTCCTAGATGCCAATGTTTATACATTCCTTATTTGCTTTTGACATTTCTACATTCTTTGTTTGCGTTTTGATGTTTCTCCATATCTCCAGTAATGAAACTTTAGAAGACCAGACCCATAAAAGTGGAATAACCTCCTAGATTCAATAAGTAGCGCATGCCACATTGCTACCCATTTCATAATATACGTGAGATCTTGTGATCGTCAAATGTACCTTGACAAGTGTGGTACCTAAACCATGACCAGAAGGTCAATAGTGACTTTTATCCTTCCTGACACTTTAGAATGTTAAACTTACAAAAAAAATAAGATTGAAATAGTAGACTATTGAGTATATCTTAGTTTTAAGAGATAAAAGGTCCAAGAGTCTCACAAAGGTATTTCTCCAAGAAATTAATGGTTTATATTTTTCTTGGATTAAGCCTGGACCATATCATCACACACTCATCACTAATTGTTCCTAAGACCCCACTAAAATAGAATTATTCTTAGAGAAAATAGTTAAAACTGCCACGATATTGTACCATAATCTAAAAATTGTTTCATCTATTTACAATAACCAATAACCATAAACATTGAATTAAAAAAGGGAAATATATATAACAAAAATTCTCACGACAAAAATCATGGCCCGTAGATGATCATATATATGTGCCTAAATGTTTTAAATATATCTTATGGTGAAGGTAAGGGAGAGCAACGTATACTGAAAAGATGGATTATCCCTTGCATCAACTATTGTTTTTATGAGTTAAAATGTTTCATAGTTTCCCATATACATAAAAAACCCTAAATATTTTAGATTAAGCGTATGGTCGGTATGACCACATGCTCAAGAAATTATTATTTTTAAGGAAAATAACAAAAATATGTCATGTTAACTTACCATAATCTAGAAATTATCTTTTTGTCAATTTTAAGGATTATAATCACTTTGAATTCAAGAGGAGGTTGATATGTGATACGACGAATCAAGATATTCATGTTGCATGATACAATAACTAAACGTGATGCAACTATATGTGATATGGAAACTTTTAGAGACTTATAGATATTCATGATGCATGATACAACAACTATGTGTCAGTGAGAGTTTAAGAAAATCTAAATACATACTAGAAAGCTTGAAACCAGCCTTCCCTAGCTTTCTTGATGATGTATAGATATATAAACAAATAGTCCAAAAGAAACAAATATCACAAAATTTGTGTTAGAAGTATTTTATAATTATTTACTTAAGTTTTTAGCAAGATATATATACAATGTAATGGTCAAATTATTATCATGCAACAATTCATGTCAAAAGTTGACAATGTAGTATATAAAAGAACAAAGGAAATGAACAAGAGGAGAAAGATATGCACAAAGTAAAGAAAAAAATCTTTTTTAGTTGATCCACCTTTTACTGAGTAAAAATATTGTTCCGCTTCACTTCATATTTTTATGCTACTCCATTTAGAATTCCACCTTAAATCATCTCATCATTACTTGGATTGACCACAATTGATAATATTTTTAATTATGCATGCATATACTACAAAATAATCGACAACATCAATCTCAACCTCACATGCTTATTGAATAACATATAAAGACTATAGATTTTGTTAAGAACTATAAAATATATGTACACATTTAATATTAGGTACAAGCGACAAATATGGTCATAAATATGCATGCTTATTTTGCTAAATGGAATATCATCATTGACATGTAAAACCGATTTATTAAACATTCCCCCGCACATGTGATGTTTATGTACTATAATACTTGAATTGTTATTTAACCAAATTGCTCTAAGTTACTTTTGACCGCATCAAAGATGATTCCCTCGCATTTGCGAGGACCACCTTGCTAGTTGTATTTAAATGTATAAGATCCCATTAATCCAGAATATATGTTGTGACGTGCGGGCAATCAACAAGGACTAGGTAATTTATTCATTTTACAGGTAACCTTATTGTGCGATACCAAGCTGTTTGGGTGGAAGGCGTTGTACCCGGTTCAGGGCCGCCATATATGTTTATATAGCCTATTAACCAAAACCACCGGGAGGGGGGGCAATTACATCAGGGTTTTGTTACAACTGTGTAGTCAATTTTATTTACTCTAATCTTAATACAACAGGTCGATCGTACACCTGAGGTACAAGATATGGAAAAGTACATATGCTAACTAACATCTCCAATACTTCCTCTCAGTCCTAACTTACCTAAGTTAAGATTGCTTCTAAATTTCAACATATGTTGATTACTGATAGCTTTATTAAAGCCATCAGCATGTCAATCTCATGTAGTACAAATCTCATATCAAGTACTCCATCCGTTTCAAAATATAAGATGTTTTAGCTTTTTGAAAAAAAGTGTATCTAGACCTCTTTTAGTGTATAGATTCACTCCGAACCTATACACTAAAAAAGTCTAGATACACTCTTTTCATAAAGCTAAAACATCTTATATTTTGAAACAGAGTGCTACCATTCCCTTGACAAAGTGATAATCAATCTCTATGTACTTAGTCCTTGCATGAAACACTAGATTTACTGAAAGTTATGTAGCTCCTAAGTTATCACAACATAGAATTATAGTCTTAGGATGAGCAATACATATCCCCTTTAAAAGAGTTTCGAACCATATTAATTCAGCCGTAGAATTTTCCACTGCCTTATATTCTGCTTCATTGATGGGTCTTAACATTGTAGGTTTCTTATGTGAATTCCATGATATGAGATTAGAACCAAGGTATACTGCCAATTTTCCTTTTGAATTCCTATCAACAGCCTCCCAATCTGCATAAAAAAGGAACTAACAAGCATAGATAAACATTTACTTAAGTTCAGTCCAACTCCAATCGTGTCCTTAAAATATCTAAGGATACGCTTTACTGCTATCCGGTGTGAGGTAGTGAAAGTCTATACAATTTCAAGCAGATGAGGTGACCATGTCTTCTTCCCTTTCAACATATTCTCGTTCAAAGGATCTTGTTTCATTAAAATTGATTGCGAGAACGTTGTTTCTTGCTATGCAGATAACATTTTATACCAATATTTGGTTTCCTGATGATGCATAGATCTTTTTTTGTGAATGTTTAACATAAATTTGGTTTCATGGAATGCTATTACGAACGGACTGGGGAGAATGAAAGGGTCAGGGAAGCCAATTTTTCTCTAGAAAATGGTATTAGGGACGCAGAGTACGAGCTTGATCTTGTCAATTTGGTGAGTTTAATTGCAGACTGCGCTGATCAAAACTACTCGGTGAAGGTAAAGAATTCCATTGACATATAGTCAGAATACTCCTTTTCCATAAGGGAAAAACTTACTAGGTTTGTATGTGAAGTGTGATGACTCATCTACTGCCAATCTTTATTTTTGGGCAATGCATATAAGAGGCCTATCTCATGGAACACAATGGTATCTGCTTATACAAGGGATGGTCCACTTGGTCAGAGGATCGAGCTATGTTTAAATGTGTTGAACAGTGTAAATTACGGGAATATACGCCCACACTCCCACCACTATGCTACATATGCATGTCGAGGAGTTTGTTACAGTCAAGTTTTTATACTTTTAAAAATGTATAACCTCCCATTAATCGAGGATATCTTTTGTGACATTTTTTGTGTTACTTGTGAACATCAAGTACTAAGTAATTCATTCATTTTACGGATAGCAATAAACATGTATGTCTTCTCTATTTTTTTCCTAGATGCAATACCATTCGGTGTTTTAATTGAAAGCACAAGGGTGTTGAGAGTTCGGATATTTGGATACTAGAAAATGCAATCTTGAAATTTAGTTTTGTATCCATGGAGATTTAATGCGTTCTTCGACCTTTCCTTCTGTATAGTTGTAAATTGGTCGTTGTGCAATGGCCTTAATAAAAAGGAGTAAATGACACACTCTGCCTTCCCATATAGGATTGGTGCATCTCACGTTATAGTTTGTGCATGTCTTCATCTCTCCATACTACTCCCCACCACAGCAACACAAATGGAGTGGGAGCTTTGAAATAAGAGATACTCGGGAGCTGGGCGCCTGATGGGAGTGAGAGGCATCTGAAAACATAGGGAATCTCGGTGTCTACCCTTTCGTAATTGCAAGGGAGATTAATGTGCTTGATTGGAACCTAGGATAGCAATAGCCCCGCCGGGCCAGCTGGGTCACTTGGTAGAGCTGCCTTTTACCTTTGCTAGCTAGCTAAGATGGTCTGAAAGTGTAGCAAAATATCTTGACACCAGAGCAGAGATGAATTGGCTGTCCAGCTGTCCAGTGTCGGCAAACACATGTCACTAGTGCAAACTGCCTTTCACAACTGGACTTCTTGCTTAACCAGATTATTACAAGCCTTGCTCCATGTGACTCTGCTCAGTTGAGCTAGTTTCTCATATTCTAGCTAAGCCAGGAACTAGCTAGAGATCAACTTTCCGAGGTTATAGTCATACTTGTGTAGTTTTGCCCAAAACTTGTCCTCATTCGAGCAGTTATCTCTTCACCTTCATTGTGAATTCACTTATTTTAGTGAGGTAATGAGGTTGGTGACATGGATGTCGCGCAAAGCCGAGCTATCAGGCGTGCGAGTTTGAAGATGGGAGAGGTACCAGTGAGGTGGGGAATCTAGCTCAGTGAGCTGAGCACTAATCTCTAATAAGAAGTACGTTAGAGATGGAACTTTGGAACCTTTAGGGTACCTTCTAGTTTAGCCTAGTTTAAAAAAATGAACTACTTTTCTGAAACAGTGGAAATTTGCCAAAACTTAGTTTATTTTTTTACTAAGTAGGGTAAAGGAAACCCATTAGGGTACCCACTGCCATGGCTAAAGTACATAAAAGATCACCATAGCTTGTTTGGGCTTGCATTATCTCTGAGAACACATCTGGTGATTGGACATTTTCTGGCGGGTACAATATGACGCATCACTGGGTTGCGACCCATGCGGTGCCGGTGGCGGCGGATGCTCCTCTAACCGCGCGCGAGAGCCCGACTCGGGCGGGTCGGCTGGCGCCGGTGCCGCTCAGCGGCGATGGTTCAGCTTGGCGGCGGGGTAGCTCGACGCCAGCTGGGTGCTTGGTGGCGCGGGGCTCGATCGTTGGTGGTGAGCTCTGCAGAGGCTGGCAGCGGCACCTGCTGTAGTGTGGCAGTGGGGGCTGGAAGTCACACCGTTGCGGTGGTTCCTAAAGGTGGAGGACTAGCTCGTGTGGGCATCTAGGTGGTGGTGGTGCTGCTGGCCTGCTGTAGTGTGGCAGTGGGGGCTTTGCAGGTCCGATGTAGGACCGGCCGGGCCTGACAGGGTCTGGTGTGACCCTTCTACTGCGTCTGGTTGTGCATGTGATAACACTTAAAAAAATGCTAGACGTGTAGAGAAAACTCTTGCAATGGGCCAAACGGAGGGCTATCGATGGAATCTTGGGCTCAAAATTAGTTTTCCATGTACGTATAAGACCTAAACAAACCTAATCCAACAAAAAAGGTACATTGGACAATCCTCGTTCGGTGAAATCTAGGAGGCTAGACCTACGGGACCCATAGACTACGGTTTCGCTGGAAAGGACCACTAAAGCGCTGAAATCCAACGAAAACTTGCGTGTGACCATAGAATACATGTTGAAAGGTCACTAGATGCAACTCCTGGCTCCCGGGTGCGAGCATATCCATGTGCATGCGACAACTTAGAAAAGTGTTGGACGTGTAGGAGGAAACTTCCGCAATGGGTCAGACAAAGGGCTACCGGTGGAATCTTGGGCCAAAACTTGGTTTTTCATGTACATAAGACCTAAAAAAATCTAAACCAACAAAAATAGTACATTGGTCAACCCTCTTATATAGAAAGCTAGGGGCTAGACCTGCGGGGCTCATAGACTAGGGTTTCGCTGGAAAAGGACCGCCGGAGCGTCAGAATTCTGTAAAAACTTGCATGTGGCCCTAAGACATGTGTGCAAGTGTGGTGGGAGGAGAAATATAGGGGATAATAGAGATTAAATATTGGGTAACAGAAAATGGCAGTAAAGGTAAGGTAAAGAAAATAGAAAATTGAAAAAAATGGTCTTTGTCATGAGAAATTTCAAATGTGCACAGGAAAGACCTTTGCCGTGCAATGGATCCAACGCTCGTGGCAAAGAAATTTGAAAATAAGCCGGCCAACCATGCGCGTGCGCAAAATATATGCTCGCGGAAAAATTCCACGCTGAGGTAAAATTGAAAATATGAATTTTGTTGCCGTGCGTGACGTCTTTGCGCACGACAAACCCTTGCTGTCTCGACACACCGTCAGATGATCCGTGGAGGTGGGCCCAGCATGACAGTGTGTTGTGGGATTTTCTCTGTCGTGTGTGGTGCAACTATTTTGCCATGGGATTTTCGTGAATGTTGTCGTGTTCTTGTTATTTGCCATGAGCTTTTCTTGACTGTGTCAGTGCGAATTTTCTTGGCCATGCGTTTGCCCCCTTATCGCACGACATTGAAATCGTTGCTATGCGAAATAAACGAACGGCAAAATCAGGCAGGCCAAATGCAAGATTCCAACACTTTTGGTCGCAACATTTATGTTTGAATACTTATTAATGCGTTCATCAACATTTCCTAGTGTGATTCACCCTTATAAATTGGTCTCCTTGTAACATCCTATCAGCTAGTAAACAACAAACAAGAGACAGAGAAAATGAGTGCGTCGTGTGTGTCCAAGTGGTTGGAGCTGTACAATACCTTTGTGAATGTGAGGCATACAGAAACACATCATATCTCAGGGTCCAAATTTATGTGCAAGGAGTTGTGTTCTCCTGGTTACCGAGGAGGGCGACTGGTGGAGCGACAGAATTGTATGGCGATAAAAATTAGACCAAAGCCAGCAATCGTACAACACCATGATATACAGCCAAGATATTGTATGCTGACCAGCAGGCAGAAGCGGGCAGGCAGTGGGGAGGGTCGCAGTCCGGACTCGGTGAGAAAGGCAGACAGTGGAGAGAGCGGCGGCTGGTATGGTACGGGTGTGTTTCTGGCCTTGCTGAAGTATTGCTGCTACTTGTTGTCTACACACCGTCTATGTCCTCACTATTGTCACTGTAGCCTCTCATGTGCACATCACATCAGAGGATCCGCTTCCTTGGTGAATTGTCTAAAAATTGTCTCAAACAGGGTAAATTGTCCAAAAGTCACGCAACGGGCCGTAGCTGGGAACACGATGGCCAAAACACGGGGTGAAATAATGCATTTAGAAACAAATTTGCCGCACGCCATTCAGAGTTTCCTATCTATTTCTTGATAGTTACACGGCTCACCCCAGTAATGGCCTTCATGCCAAGTTTGTGAATCTCTTTCCTGTTCTTCTTCTCACTCCTATCTATTTTGATCTTCCACTAGCATCACCTCCTACTCCTAGAAATCACATGTGCGTATTTTTAAGATTCCCGTAACTTCCAGAAAATATATAGTTCATCGATGATTTGTTGCAATTATTCGAAATGTCAAGTGTTAATACTCTATCGCTCGTACAATACTTTATTATATTCAAGAAAAATGCAACAATATGTGGTCAATTCTTCTTAGGTTCAACAATAAATTATTTAAAAATGCTAAAGATGACAATCCTCTTAGTTGTTGACCCGTGTGGTTGACTGTTGGCACGGATGACACATCAAAAATGCCGGAAAGATCGAGCACCGAAGCCCGATCTGCATCCCAAACTTTGTTAGATGTTGTCTCTCGTTAGAGCGTGTCCTCCAAGTTGTCTTTTATCGGTGTGTATGGCGATTTGTTGGCATTGGTCAACATGCGTTCCGGCACCGTTTGAGGCGAGGTCCTTGTCCGTGGTTAGGGCTGGACCATCGAGTAGCTCGACTCATTAAGGCTCGGCTCGTTAAGGCTCATACTCGTTAAGACTCAGATCATTAAACTCGTTAAGGATAATGAGCAAAAAGTAAAGCTCGGCTCAGTTCGTTAGATGTTAACGAGCGCTCACGAGCTACTCGTTAAGAAAATATGAACGAGTAGGGCTCCAGGCTCCAGAGTCCAGTCGGCAAGGCTCGGTAGGCGCCGTCGCTGCGGTCAAAAGATCTAGATCGAGAAGATGGGAATGCGGTGTGGACTGGGAACTGGGTCTGGGGAGACGACGAGTCTAGGAGAAATAAGGGGTCTGTCGATGACGGTGAACGGTCGCTCTCGCCTCTCGGGCTCTCGGCCTCTCGCTCCTGATCGATTGGTCTTCCTGGGCCAAATGTTTGTCTTAAATGGGTTGTCAAATTAGACATAAGTGGGCTATCCCTTGGTTTTTAACGAGTAGCTCACGAACATCGTTAGCTCGATCGTTTAGCTCGTTAAGGATAACGAGCAAAAACTTCAGCTCAGCTCGAATCGCTAAGAAAACGAGTCGATTTCGAACGAGTCGAGCAAACGAGTACTCGTTAAACTCGTTGAGTTTCGAGTTTTATGTCCAGCCCTATCCGTGGTCATCTAAGATGAAGTCGGAGTCACTTACTCGAGGGGAAGTGATGATAATGACGTTTATTGGCAACCTTAACGGTGGCCTTTCAATTCTGAGACGTGTGTGTGCTTCGTCTGGCCAGGTCGGCTGGTGGTACCAATATGGCCACGTTCCATGATGGAATTGGTGCATTGCTATCGATTTTTGGCTGGTTTCCCAGTAATTAATCAGCTATCTCACTTCTGCTTTATCAATGAAAATGGCAAGTCTTTTGCCTTCTTTAAAAAATGTCAATCCTCTTAGGTTTGTGTGTTAGGTAAATGTACAAATGCTTAGCTCGTAGCATATCGAAACATCCGAGTATTAGTTCATGTTGCATGTATTGAAATGGTTCGCGTTTGCAAAATCAAGATCACAACATGCGGAGGGCTACACTACAGGACGCGCGTGCTACGCCGAGGGCAAAAAGCCGTCGGCGTAGCCTAAAATGCCCTCAGCGTATGCTACGCCGATGGCTGCCCTCGGCGTAGCCTCCTCGGCAAAGGGCTCCTCGTGAGCACATAGAGGCCGGCGTATCAAAATGCATTGGCGGTATGCTACGCCGAGGGCAATGCCGCGAAGCGTGTCGTCGGCATAGCTTGTCGACGGTTCAAAATATTTTTAAAAAATTAAATTTTTATTTTATTTTTTTCTTAATTTTTGAATCTATGAACTGTTTGACTCGTTAATCTCTCACTTTGAACATTTTTAACACTAATTACACTTAATACTTAATTAAATTGCAGTCTTGGTCGAACTTCCCGGAAGATCACCCATCCTAATACTACTCCAACTCCAGCACGCTTAACTTCCTCGTTCCTTCAGAATCTGTTTCCGCAAAGTAATTCATACATTGTTGTCAATACTATGATACCAATCCTATTAACCCTTATATCAACATGTCACATGTTTGTATTTTTTGAAATTACAAACAATTATTTAAATAAACATTAATGAATAAGTAAAAATATTATTGAATTCAAATAAAAATATAATAATTTTACTTTTTTGTATTTTTCTATTTAATATGGAATAATTAATATCTTTAAATCTATAAATCGGAATTTAACAAATAATATGTCTAAATTGATCAGAAAATGAGAGGAATCCAAATATGATATCCATATCAACTAATCACAAACCCTCCGTTTTTAATTATCTATTTGGTGGTTGCTTTAGAAAATTCCTTTTGCGCTCGGATAATGAAAAATGGCTTTTTGGTGCGATAAAAAGGAAAACTTGCATTCCTCTTGCAACATTGTTCGCCATCCCATGATGCATGTGTATGCATAATATGGGAACATTATCATAAACTATGCCTTGATTCTAGCCATAACATTGGTCATTTGACCCGAAAGCCAAGAAACCTCGAATGAGATAGGTCATTTTGTGAAGGTTTTTTTGAAACATAATCAATATATCAAGTTTAATATTTTTGCTTATAACTATGTCACATAATATGACATCACGCGAAGGTTTCGCATTGTTTCGATCGTTTTTGAATTTTTTATGCCCGTTTTAAACTATCGTCAAACTTTGTCGAACGGCGGGCATGAAGATTCTTAGCTCGGGGCCGAGCCTCGCTAAACTTGCATTGAATCTTTGAAAAAATAGCATATTGTGAACCTAAAAATGATTTTTGTAAAAAAACATGAGCATCGGATCATGTACCTGTAGTTCATATCTGACCCACTTCCTGCCGATTCGGCAGGAATTTGTCTTTATCGGAGGTGGATGAAGGTTTGAAACCCCTGTTGGGACATTGTCCATATAAGGTGGTATATTATTTTAGTAAAATATGGTGGTAGCATTTTGAATTAGCCATTTGGTGGTTGCTTCACAAAATCGTCCGTTTTTTATGATCGGAAAATGGGAAATGGCTTTTTGGTACGAAAAGGAAAACTTCCTCCTGCAACATTGTTCGCCATCCCATGATGCATGTGTATGCACAATATGGGAACATTATCACAAACTATGCCTTGATTCTAGCCATAACATTGGTCATTTGACCCAAAAGCCAAGAAACCTCGAATGAGATAGGTCATTTTGTGAAGGTTTTTTTGAGACATAATCAATATATCAAGTTTAATATTTTTCCTTATAACTATGTCACATAATATGACACCACGCGAAGGTTTCGCATTGTTTCGATCGTTTTGAATTTTTATGCCTTTTAAATTATCGTCAAACTTTGTAATCCAGGGCATGAAGATTCTTAGCTCGAGCCGAGCCTCGCTAAACTTGCATTGGATCTTTGATAAAATAGCATATTGTGAACCTAAAAATGATTTTTGTAAAAACATGAGCATCGGATCATGTACCGTAGTTCATATCTCGACCCACTTTCACGATTGGCAGAATTTGTCTTTTCACCGAGGTGGACGGAAAGGTTTCGGATTCCCTATTGGGAAATTTTCTATATAAGGTGGTATAGTATTTTTGTAAAATGTGGTGGTACCATTTGAATTAGCCATTTGGTGGTTGCTTTACAAAATCGTCGTGTTTTGTGCTCGAGAAAATGGGAAATGGCTTTTGGTGCGAAAAGGAAAACTTTCTCCTGCAACATTGTTCGCCATCCCATGATGCATGTGTATGCACAATATGGGCACATTATCACAAACTATGCCTTGATTCTAGCCATAACATTGGTCATTTGACCCGAAAGCCAAGAAACCTCGAATGAGATAGGTCATTTTGTGAAGGTTTTTTTGAGACATAATCAATATAGCAAGTTTAATATTTTTCCTTATAACTATGTCACATAATATGACATCACGCGAAGGTTTCGCATTGTTTCGATCGTTTTTGAATTTTTTATGCCCCTTTAAATTATCGTCAAACTTTGTCGAATCGGGTATGAAGATTCTTAGCTCGGGCGAGTCTCGCTAAACTTGCATTGGATCTTTGATAAAATAGCATATTGTGAACCTAAAATGATTTTTGTAAAAACATGAGCATCGGATCATGTACTGTAGTTCATATCGACTTCTTCGCCGATTCGAGAATTTGTCTTTTCACCAGGTGGACGGAAAGGTTTCGGATTCTCCTATTGGGACATTGTCTATATAAGGTGGTATAGTATTTTTGTAAAATGTGGTGGTACCATTTTGAATTAGCCATTTGGTGGTTGCTTTACAAAATCGTCCGTGTTTTTTGCTCAGAAAATGGGAAATGGCTTTTTGGTGCGACGAAAAGGAAAAATTTCTCCTGCAACATTGTTCGCCATCCCATGATGCATGTGTATGCACAATATGGGCACATTATCACAAACTATGTCTTGATTCTAGCCATAACATTGGTCATTTGACCCGAAAGCCAAGAAACCTCGAATGAGATAGGTCATTTTGTGAAGGTTTTTTTGAGACATAATCAATATACCAAATTTGATATTTTTCCTTCTAACTATGTCACATAATATAACACCACGCGAAGGTTTCGCATTGTTTCGATCATTTTTGAATCTTTTATGCCCATTTTAAACTATATATAATTTCTTATGTTTTACTTAATTTTTATTTATAAATGTGTAATATTTGAGTGTAGATAGATAGGTCTTATTTTTCTGCAAATTTTGATATATTATTTGTATTTTTTCGAATTAGAATGATTTAGTTATGATTTTTCAAAGTTTAATGAGATAAAATAAAAAATTGCTACGCCGAGGGCAGCCGTCGGCGTATGCTACGCCGAGGGCAGCCGTCGGCGTAGCATAGGATATGCCGAGGGAAATTCTACGCCGACGGCTGCTTGGCGGAGCTGGCCTAGACGATGGCTACGCCGACGGCCCCGATGTTTGGCCGTCGGCGTAGCGACTGGCCGTCGGCGTAGCTTCCCATTCCTGTAGTGCTACTCGCAACCTGGTGGAGGCCTTGACCTCACGCTGTGGCCGCTGACAGAGGGCGCCTCCAAGACCGAGCACCGAGTAGTCTCCGCCAGTCTCAACATGTCCATCGTCATCTCATCTCCCTCCTGTTACAATGCATGCCATTTTCCCCCGTTGCAGCCATCCCAGTTGGATGCCGCTATGGATGCCCAATTTTGTTAAGCGAGCAGCTCACTCTGAGATGCCCAGGTATTTAGGGTTTGTTTTGATTAAATCGACAAGTGCACGGTGACTGAACTTCTGAACCAATGGGCAAAAGCTCAGCTTCTTCTGAAATTCTGAAGTTCGTTCCGGTAGAATCAATGAATCATGTATCCTGGAGGCTGATCATTGGATATCTTTTTGTTGTTGTATCGTGTGAGGACCTCTCTGTTGACCGGTGGAGGCTGCTTGGTTTAGTCCCACCTCGCCTACGGGAGAAGGTCACACCCAGCTTATAAGGGAGAGATTCCTTTCTTCCTTCAGTCCGGGCTTTTGGGATGGAGTGGGCTCTCTTCTTATTGTTGGGTTGTGAGCGCATGAACGTCCAGAACGTAGGCCGAGTACTGGGCTAGCCAAGTGGACGCTAACATCTGGTATCAGAGCTAGCATCGACATGCCTTCCTGAGGGGCTTCTCAGAGGGATGGGATGTGAGGACTCCTCAGCTTAGAAGGGAGAGATCTCTTCCTCCTCTCGGTACGGGCTTTTGGGACGGAGTGAGCTCTTTTCTTATTGTTGGGATGTGAGCGCATGAACGTCCAGAACGTGGGCTGAGTACTGGGCTAGCCAAATGGACGCTAACATATCGCTGAAAAGTTAGTAATACCACTGCTCATTATGTATTTCAAAGTATTGGAAATCCTTGCTGACATTAGTGACAGGTGCGCACATGATATTACCCCGCAAGCCGGGTTTAGGAGAAAATTAGACCGACGATCAATCAGGTTGGGCTCTCTGCTCCTGCAGTGTTTAGGGTCACATTCAACAGTCCACTATACAGATGTCGTGTTATCTGCCGAAATGCATTCTTATTCATTTGAGGCAAAAATACCATATACAATATGATTAACATTGTTCTTTTACATGCAGTGACTGATATCTATGGGTACACGATGTTTGGGTTTCTGGACAGTTATGACGTGGACGTTGTGCTTCTTGTGTCGACTAAACCTAGAAAAGATGCTTCTGTATCTACCTTCGTGTCATTACTAATTTGTCTATGCACTTGGTCTTTTTTCTCACTGAATACTTGATATATCAACGATGGCTGCGCCAACCCTGAGTACAGTTTTTTTTTTAGCGGACCATGAGTACAGTTGGCTCCATTGCAATGTCTAATTGTTTCACTTCTACGTTTGTCACCTCTTTTGTCTGGGCAATTGTCACTTAGTTCTTCCGTAATGTTGCATACTGCACTCACTATAATTATGCCAGTCAACTGGTGCTATACTGCTATTCTACAATTTAGGAGTTGATGCTCTATAAAAAATTGATGTATGAAAAGAGAAAGTAAGAAATGAATGGTGGAAAAAGCGTATGTATCAAAGATGGATCATGCACTACGGTACTGCTCAACGTGCATAGAAGAGATATGAGAAAAAAGGGTTATTAATTACCATCAACTGTAAATATTAAACTTTAGTAGAATGAAAAATAGTTTTGACAACATTTTTGTTGAATATTTTTCACTATACTCATGTTAATCCATTGAAATGATGATAGCACATTAGTTGATATTTAATACTACCTCCGTCTCAAAATAGATATCTCGGATTTGTCAAAATTTAGATGAATCTAGACACTATTTAGTATATAGGTTCATCGAAATTTTGAAAATCTAAGACATCTATTTTGAGAAGGAGGGAGTACGTATATAGATGATTTATAATTTGCACTTATCTTTTATAACGATGCTATTTTTCATCAATCTCTTGAAATGATGATATCACATTAGTAACTCTTATTTTTCATCAATCTCTTAAAATGATGATATTTTTCAGTGTTGACTTGATGAATGCAAACATTTCATGCTTTATGTTTCTTTTATTTTTAGCATTTATGATAAGTTGTAATAGTCAACACGTGCAATGCACGTGCACAATTACTAGTAAGATAAAATTACAACCACACCGTCCCATAATATAAGATGAAATTACAACCAATATATTCATATACTGGTTGTAATAACACATTACATTTTGGGATAGAGGGAGTACAACTCTATGTTCCAATCATAAATATATAGATCTTAGTAGCTATCCTCGAACATGCAATGGCAGTTTGGTGAAAACTATGTTTGCTTCCAAGAATTATCGATGTGCTTGACAAAATAAAAAGTAGGATGTGAAAGACTATCACTGACTTCGGAGATTTGCCAGTTAAAGTTTCTTTCATGGTTGCCATGATTCTACCATTTTAGCAAAAATACATACCTTCCTCCATAAAACTAATGTCATACTCTTCAAGCATGCTTGAACATCTTCATGCTTAGCCAATGCAAATAGCTAGACAGCCACAATTATCATAGGAAGTGTCAATGGAAAGAGTAGGCAGTAATACTTGGTAAGTGAAATATAGAAGTACATGATATTGATTGCTAAGTAAATTCAACGAAGCTTACAAAAAATATGTGCTAGGCACGTAAAGTGTCTACATATTCTGTAGATTAATATCTTGCAGTAACTAAGAAAAACCGAAGAAATTTGATGATCCTATGTTGTCTTAAGATTCCTTACCAATCATTTGGGATAGCAGACAGAAGATGGTTATCATATGGTTGATACAACTTGGACACAACAGTGGCATTAGAAGAAAGCCACAAATAATATGATGGCAAATGCAACAAATGATGACCATTGGCTGATCTTTAGAAAAATGTGTCATATCTTTGGCCTTTTGTAGGGCAACATTCTTAGGTACGAATTGAAACTCCAATCCTATAGAGGAACTAAAAGTGGAGAGAAGCAACAAATTTGAATGATTCTGAGAGGTCGTGTTAATCCTAACATTAAAAAATTTAGTTGTCTCCCAGAACACGACAGAAACAAACTATTATTGAAATAAAATTGGGCAGCACTACAATTTTGAACAAAATAGAAACATAGTGATAGTACAACAACACAACACTCAACAACGCACCATTGATTTGATTTCGCGAACATACTGCATTCTCTGAAGCAATCAAATAATGAGTTAAGAAATCAATAACCAAAGAAGTAACCAGTGACCGCTCACGCCCACTAAAAGATGCAGCTTGTGCTGGCATGGAACTTCTGCCAGACCTATAATAGCATGGTGATGTCGCACAGCCATAGATGCTGGTGATGCTCATGACTTGACAAAAATCATTAACCCATTCTATCGTCTCACAGTATCATCTAGAAACACCTTTTCTCTGCTTTTAATAGAAGCAGACACCATAAACAGAAGCACCTTACTGTTGTGATTTATGATGCACAATTTAGGGAGAAGTTCTACAATCTTATAAACAAGGATCAAAAGTTTTAAAACTCTATTCCATTTTGTAAGATATGAAGACAACTGAAGTAAAGAAAATTGACGAAAAAGGTCGGTGATCAGCTATCATTGTAGTATGGAAAAGTTTTACATCCTAACAAGGATCAAAAAACAAAGTATCTTACGGAGGCTACAAATTTTAAACAATGCATTAGGAAAGTCTCTAACTAGCACGACATGTCATTTGCAATCCTATAAAATCTAACCATCTCCACAATCCTAGAAAATCATTGTTGGGTGTAGAGGATAGTGTGAGCTGGTGAAAATTGAGTAGAGCACACAAATGTATCCAAAACCTCTTGTAGAAACGGCAATTAATGCTTACATGCGAGAGAGGTTCTAGGACTTGGACACAAAAACTATTGGAGTAGTTAATGTATTGACCAACCATCGCTAGTATGGGCATTGAGCAAACTTATAAATAATAGTCTGTCTCTGTAGACTTCTTCTCGTAGACTCCTATCATGCTTCTAAGCTAGAGTGCAATCCCTAGAGTGCAATCCCAGTTAGGATAGATTGGAGCGCTGCAATAAGTTGTGAATGTGAGGCATACAGGAACATGTCATGTCATCAAGGAAAACTACACGTAGAAGGATCCGAATACCTTGGATCGCTAAGGAGGAAATGTAGCACAACATAGAGATGACGTAGGAACCAACGGAAATTAGCAGCACAAACTGGGCCAAAGTTAGAAGAATTGTGAGTCTTGGACGGCTTTTATGCTAAAAAGTCCCGTACTATTAAGGTGGCACTGCTCGAGCATGGAGATCGATATTGGATTTAGGCCGTATGCCCTCCTGGTTACCCAATGAAGCCATGGAAAGTTTGCAACTGATCAACGAACGCACGTGGAAGAGCCGACGCTGAACACGAGGTTGGGACATTGGAATTGTAGCTTGATCACGTGAAATTAAGCTCCGGTGTGGTTCTGATTTACCTTCTTGCATGTTTGTTTCTTTGTTTGGTGAACCTTTGTTCAGCTCCAATGGGAGCGTAAGATAGAACTATTTAGAGTCCATAAGCGGTTGTGGTTTTGTCTTCGGATGTACTCCCTCCATTTCAAAATATAAGATGTTTTAGCTTTGTGAAGTAAATGTATCTAGACTACTTTTAGTATGTAGGTTCACTTAGGTTTAGAGTGAATCTAGACACTAAAAGAAGTCTAGATACATTTTCTTCACAAACCTAAAACATCTTATATTTTGAAACAGAGGGAGTAGTTAATTAGTCTGAATCCCCTCAACTAGATATGTTTTTGTATATCTTACCCTTGACCTAAACCCCCTCAGTTTGCAGTCTGTTTTCATCTCGCATCGACGATTTGTGCATATGTGAAATCCAAACTTAGATCTCAAAAAAAAATCCAAACTTAGGGATGTGGGTAGTACAAGCAAAGACAAAGAGTTGGGAAATTTTACCTCACTGCACGCCACCATGTGGGTCGCTGGCCTTACCATGTTCGTCGTTGTGTCGTCCGCCAGTTGCGAGCGGGCGGGGGGAGAGGATGATACGTTGGAAATGTATCTATAATTTTTTATGCTCCATGCTTGTATGTATATACTTTGCTTTACTTGTCTACACTCCGAGGCGCTTTTTACATGTTTTCTAGTACTAACCTATTAACAAGTTGCAACAGTGTCAGATGCCTGTTTTCTGCTGTTTTTGGTTTCAGAAAAGTTAGTAAAGAAATATTCTCGGAATTGGACGGGACGAAGGACAAAGTCAATAACTTTCCGTGGGGAACAAGAAGTCCAAAGGAGATCCCGAGGGGTCGGCCAGAGGGGCAAGACCGCCCCCCCCCCTAGGCACGGGTGGGCCCTAGCCCGCGCTTGGCTAGGGTTTGGCCGCCCTGGTGGCCGCCTCGGTCTCCCCCTTCGCCTATAAGAAGCCCCTGATGCAGAAAATCTCATTACCCGATCAATATTCCACGAAACCGGCTGTAGCCGCCACCACCATCGTCCCTAGATCGAGGGGATCTGAAGCTCTTCCCGGCACCCTGTCGGAGGGGAGATCATCCCGGAGGCCTTCTCTCTGGTATGATTCGTGAGTAGTTCCACCTTGGACTATGGGTCCATGTAGTAGCTAGATGGTTGTATCTCCTCCTTTGTGCTTTCATGTATAGATCTTATGAGCTCCGTTCATGATCAAGATCTAATCTATTTGTAATCATGCATGTTGTGTTTGCGGGGATCCGATGGATATTGAGATTATTATGTTGGTTTGATTAATGGTTCTATCTTTATGATTCTATCATGACTGTGTTGTTTGTGATCTTGCATGCTCTCCGTTGCTAGTGGTTATCTTGGCCAAGTAGTTGCTAGTGACTCCAAGAGGGAGTATTTATGCTCGATAGTGGGTTCATGCCTCTAGTTTACAAGGGAAGTGACAGTAATATCTTTGGTCTTAGATGTGTTGTTGCTACTAGGGAGAAAACAACTGTCTCTTGTTCATGGAACATGTGGACTGTTTACCTTACACACTTTGCTTAAAGCAGTTGTCTATTGCTTGCAACTTAATACTGGAGGGGGTTCGGATGATAACCTGAAGGTGGACTTCTAGTCATAGATGCATTTGGATTATGGTCTATGTATATTGTTGTATTTCCCAATCAACCTCATAGGATCTTCCTGGCTAGTAATTGCATTGTTATGCCTTTCTCAGTTCCTATCAATTGCCCCGCTGTAATTTGTTTACCCTTCATGCCATGTTGTTTATCTAAGGAGAGCACCTCTAGTGAACTATGGACCCCGGTCCAATCTTTACCATTGATACATCTTCCACTGTTACTTGTTTACTTGCTGTAAACCATTACCTTCCACACCATACGTTTAATCCTTTGTTACAGCAAACCGGTGAGCTTGACAACCTCACTAATTCGTTGGGGCAAAGTCTTGAGTTTGTGTTGTGCAGGTCTCCATGTTGTTTGCAACACCTGTGTGACATTTCCTTCCTCCTTCTAGTTCGATAACCTCGGTCTCAACTGAGGGAAAACTTGCTGCTTGCTCTTCACACACTGCGCTTGGGGTTACCAACGAGGCATCAGCTAGCATCAAGTATTGTTGGCGCCATTGCTGGGGACTCTACTTCAACCTCTTCCTCGAGCACCATCAAGTATTTCTGGCGCTGTTGTCGTGGAGGCTAAGGACGTCTTCACAAGGGGAGTCCTTCACTTCCTTTCTCTTTACTTTGTTTTTAGTTTTCTTCGT
Organism: Avena longiglumis; assembly: GCA_030063025.1. Classification (NCBI taxonomy): domain Eukaryota; kingdom Viridiplantae; phylum Streptophyta; class Magnoliopsida; order Poales; family Poaceae; genus Avena; species Avena longiglumis. Next base: position 66,773,871 of record CP125973.1, on the reverse strand, counting down.
TTCTTTTGTTTAGTTTATTTTGCCTCTTTCCAAAAAAAAACCAAATAATAGTCTAGTTTGGTTTTCTTGCCTTATTCAAAAACACACAAAAATTGGTTCCTGCTCTAGTTGTTGCTGCTGTTTTTGGCTTGCCCACCTTTGCCAAAATGAACTCTGCTGAGAACACCAAGTTGTGTGACTTCACTAGCACCAACAACAATGATTTCCTTAGCACACCTATTGCTCCACCTGCTCCTGATGCTACCTTTTATGAAATTAAGCCTGCTTTGTTGAATCTTGTGATGAGAGAGCAATTTTCTGGTGCTGGCTCTGATGATCCTGCTGTCCATGTTAATAGCTTTGTTGAACTCTGTGAAATGCAAAAGTATAAGGATGTATATGGAGATATTATTAAGCTCGGGCTTTTTCCTTTCTCCTTGAGGGGAAAAGCTAAAGAATGGTTGCTATCTTTGCCTAAAAATAGTATTGATTCTTGGACTAAGTGCAAAGATGCTTTTATTGGAAAGTAATATCCTCCTGCTAAGATTATTGCTATGAGAAGTGAAATTATGAAATTTAAACAGCTTGATAGTGAACATGTTGCTCCTGCTTGGTAAAGAATGAAATCTTTGGTTAATAATTGCCCTACTCATGGACTCACTTCTTGGATGATTATCCAAACTTTTTATGCAGTTTTGAACTTCTTCTCAAGAAACCTGTTGGATTCTGCTGCTGGAGGTACTTTTATGGGACTCACCTTGGGTGCTCAACAAGGCTCTTTGATAATATGATGGTTATTTACTCTGAATGGCATGTTGAGAGAGCTCCACATGGTAAGAAGGTAAATTCTGTTGACGAAACTTCCTCTTTGAGTGAAAAGATTGATGTTATTATGGCTATGCTTGTTAATGGGAAAGCTCCTCTAGATACTAATAGTGTTCCCTTAGCCTCTTTGGTTGCTCAAGAAGAGCAAGTTGATGTGAACTTCATTAGAAACAACAATTTCAACAATAATGCCCATAGGAATAATTTTGGTAGCAACAACAATTTTAGGCCTTATCCTCCTAATAATGGCAATTCCTATGGAAGCTCTTACAATAACGCTAGAAGTTCCACCTCTAAACTTGAATTCATGCTTAAGGACTTTATTAGTAAACAAACAGCTTTCAATAAGACTATAGAGGAAAAGCTTCTAACTGTTGAGAAAAATATATCCTCTTTGTCTGAAGCTCAAACTTCCTTGGTTAATAAAATGGCTGCTAAACCTAAAACTATGGAAAACACCTTTGCTACTGCTCATGCCATAAAAGTTACTGTTGGAGATATGCCCAAGAGGCAATAATAAATGTAGTTATTATTGTATCTTTGTGTTTATGATAAATGTTTACATTCATGTTATAATAGTATTAACAAGGAAACATTAATACTTATGTGATTTGTAAACTTAATTTGAAGTCCCTAGTAAAGCCTCTATATAATACTAGCTTGTTGGTTAATAGATGATTGTGGTTTCCCTATCATGAACATTGAGATGTTATTAACAACAAGATCATATCGTTAGGAGAATGATATGGTGGACATACTCCTATAGATAAGCGTAGCATAAAGATCAAGTCATTTTAATAGTTCAATTGCTATATGCTTTCTGATACATAGTAACCTAATTCCTTCGACCATGACATCATGCATATCATCTTTACCGGATGGATGCTTTGATGACATCAAACACCACACCGTAACTGGGTGGCTATAAAGGTGGCATTGAGTGTTCGGAAAGTATTGGTTGAAACACATGGATCAAGACAGGGATTTTTCCATCCATATGACGGATAGATATACTCTGGGCCCTCTCGGTGAAATGTCATCCAATTGGCTTGCAAGCATGTGACTGTCTCACAAGGGATCACATATCACGGGAATGAGAAAAGAGTACTTATCGGTAACGAGGTTGAACTAGGTATGCAGAGATACCGACGATCATAACCTCGGATAAGTAAACTATCGTGAGACAAAGGGAAATTGGTATCGTATGTAAGTGGTTCATTCGATCGCAAAGTAATCGTAGAAATATGTGGGAGCCATATGAATTTCCAGATTCCTCTATTGGTTATTGATCGGAGAAGTGTCTCGATCATGTCCGCATAATTCACGAACCGTAGGGAGACACACTTAAGGATTCGACGTTGTTTGATTAGTTATGGAATGATGAGAAAGAGTCCGAATGTTATTCGGAGTCTCGAATGGGATTCGGGATATCACGAGAAGATCCGGAATGGTCCAGAGAATAAGATTCATATAATGAAAGTCCCGTTTCGGAGTTGGAGAATGGTTCCGGTGTTTTCATCGGGAATGTTCTAGAAGGTTCCGGAATGTCCGGCACTCCGGAGGGAAAGGGTACATGAATGTGTTATATCAAGTTGGTATGATTGCATCATGTATTCGGTGTCATCGCTGAACAAAATAGAGGGTTTATTCAAATCCTAGTTTGAAAAGTCAAATGGCTAGTTTGAAAGTCAAACGGCTATTTTTGGGAAGTGGGGAAGGAGGAGGAAACCGAGTTGGGGAGGAGTCCCTCCTCCCCACCGCCGGCGCACCACTAATCCGAGTAGGGGAGGGACTCCCCTCCCCTTGTCCGGCCCCCTCCACCTATAAAAGGAGGGGCAGGGCTCCCCTCCTTGACACACAAGATCCTCTCCTCCAAACCCTAAGCCGTCGGCGCCGCCACCTGCTGCCGCCGCCGCCCTAGGGCAAACCGCCGCCGCCGCCTAGCAACCCTAGCCGCCGGCCTAGCCTCCTACTCGACGTGTATAAACCCTAGATCGTCGAGGGACTTTCTCATACTCCACCATACTCGCTCGCTCCGGCGAAGCCTGCGAGATCTCCCTCTACTTAGGTACCACGCATCTTTGCCAGGAATCGCGAGAGTGCTACAACCTCCGCCCGCTGGAACAAGGGAGAGGAAGGTCTTCGTCAGTACCGAACGATGTGACCAACTCACGGAGCGGGCCGAACGCAGCGCCGGAAGGATCGTCTACGCGATCTTGAGATCGGGAAGAGTACGACTACATCACCCACGAGAATCCGCTCTCGTTAAACACTTTGGAATCTTCGAGGGTGAGTTATTCTATCGACTCATTGCTACAATCTAGTACATGGATATTGGCTTGTTTGTTTGTATGCGGTAGAAAAATTTTGTTTTCCATGCTACGAAACCCTACAGTGGTATCAGAGCCGTGTCTATATGTAGATCTGTTGCACGAGTAGAACACAATGGTCATTGTGGGCGTTGATGCTTTTATTGTCGATTGCTTCTTGTGTACTTTGCTTCTTGCGGTATGTTGGGATGAAGCGGCCCGGGCTAACCTTACATGACATCGTTCATGAGACTTGCTCCACGCTTGACATGCAACTTGTATTCCATAAGTGGCTTTGCGGGTGCCTGTTTCTCCTAGCATAGTTAAGATTCAATTTACAACGGGTGATTAACAATATTAGTATCAATGTTGTGGTTCATGTTCGTAAGTTAGAACAACACTTATTGAAAGCCCCAAACCACGTAAAATATGCAAAGAAAGTAGAGGCGTCTAACTTTGTTTTGCAGGGGTGTGATGTGATGTGATATGGCCATGATTGTGATTATATTTGATGTATGCAATGTTCCTTATTGTAAGTTGGCAACCGGCAAGAGCCATATGGTTGTCTTTAATTTCTGTTACGACCCGCGTGTCTATTCAAAGTAGTTGTAATAGTTGAAGCCGGTGGACAACAACCATGAAGAAGCGTCATTGACCTTGATGCAATGCCGGTGATGATGGAGATCATGTTTGTGCTAGAAGATGGAGATCGGAAGCACAAAGAAGAAAGGCCATATCATATCACATATTATGAATTGCATGTGATGTTAATCCTTTATGCATCTTGTATTGCTTAGTACACGACGGTAGCATTATAAGATGATCCCTCATGCACATGAATTTCAAGTCATAAAGTGTTCACCCTTAGTTAGAACCGTTGCTAAAGCTTGTTGTTTCGAAGCACCACGTGATGATCGGGTGTGTTAGATTCCGCAAGTGTATACAACGTGAGCAAGCCAGATTTTCTCATGCGGAAACTAAGGTTTGCTCTTGACGAGCCTATCATGTACAGACATGGTCTCGGAACACGGATCACCGAAAGGTAAAGCATGAATCATATAGTAGATATGATGAACATGTCGATTGTTCGCCATTGAAACTATATCAGCTCTCATGATGATCGGTGTTGATGTGGTGGATTTGGTTCTTGTGATCACTAAAACAATGTGAGGGATATTGTTTTGAGTGGGAGTTCACCTAGATTAATTTTATTATTAATTTGAACTCAATTTGTCATAAACTTAGTCTAAACTATTGCAAATATGTTGTAGATCAATGGCATCCCCTACCATCAATTTTAATGCGTTCCTAGAGAAAGAAAAGTTGAAAAACAATGGAAGCAACTTCGCGGATTGGTTCTGCAATTTGAGGATTGTCCTCACAGCTGGTAATTTGACCTATGTCTTTGGATGCACATTGGGTGACCCACCTACGGCTGATGCTACCGATGAAGTAAAGAATGTTTACCTCACTCAAGACTCGATCTCCATAGTTCAGTGTGCTATCTTGTATGGTTTAGAATCGAGCTTGAAAAGGTTTGAGAATTGAGACCCATATGATATTGTCGAGGATCTCAAATTGATCTTTGAGACTCATGCGGCAATTGAAAGCTATGAGGCTTCGAAAAGTTCTTTAACTGCAAGATGGAAGAGGGCAGCCCGTCGAGAGCATGTGCTTAAGATGTCCGGCACGCAAACAAACTTCAAAGCTTGGGTATTGTGATTCCTAATGCTTTGGGATTTACCATGTCCTCCAATCACTACCACCAAGTTACAAGAACTTTGTGATGAACTACAACATGCAAAACATGAACAAGACGTTGCGAGAACTCTTGCCATGTTGAAATCTGCAGTGGAGATAAAGAAAGAGCACCAAGTGTTGTTGGTCAATAATACCACCAAATTCAAGAAATGCAAGTCTAAGCAAAGGACACTTCAAGAAGGGTGGTAAGAAAGTTACCACGACCGAAGAAGACCAAGGCTGGACCAAAGCACGATCTTGAGTGCTTTTATCGCAAGGGAGAAGGTCACTAGAAGCGGAATTGCCCAAAGTACTTGGCGGATTTGAAGAACGGCAACATCAAGAAGAAAGGTATATCGATATACATGTTATTGATGTGTATCTCACTAGTACTTGTAGTAGTGCCTAGGTATTTGATCTTGGTTCGGTTTCATATTTGTAACTCAAACAGTCTTGCAGAATAAACGGAAGCTAGCGAAGAACGAGGTGACGGCGCGTTGGAAGCGGATCAAAGGTTGATGTGATCGCGGTCGGCACGCTACCCTCCATCTACCATCGGGATTAGTTTTATACTTAAATAATTGTTATTTGGTGCTGCGTTAAGCATGAACATTATATCGGATCTTGTTTATTGCGAGACGGTTACTTGTTTAAGTCCGAGAATAATGGTTGTTCGATTTATATGAGTAATATGTTTTATGCACATGCACCTTTGATAGATGGTCTATTCTTGTTGAATCTCGATAGTGGAAATACACATATTAATAACATTGAGGCTAAACGCGTTGAAATCGGCGATAACTCGACCTATATGTGGCATCGTCGTCTTGGTCACATTAGAGTGAAGCGTATGAAGAAACTCCATTCCGATGGACTTCTTGAATCACTTGATTTGAATCACTTGAAAGATGCGAAGCATGTCGATGGGTAAAATGACTAAGACTCCATTCTTCGGTATGATGGAGAGCTACGGACTTATTGGATATCATACATACCGATGTGTGTGGTCCAATGAGTGTAGCATCGCGCGGTGGTTATCGTTATGTTCTTACCTTCACGGATGATTTGAGTAGATATGGGTATATCTATTTCATGAAACATAAGTCCGAAACTTTCGAGAAGTTTAAGGAATTTCAAAGTGAGGTAGAGAATCAACGTAACAAGAAGATTAAATTTCTACGTTCTGATCGTGGAGGTGAATATCTAAGTTACGAGTTTGGTGAGCATTTGAAGAAATGCGGAATACTTTCACAATTGACACCGTCGGGAACACCACAGCGTAATGGTGTGTCCGAACGTCGTAATCGAACTCTCTTAGATATGGTTCGTTCTATGATGTCACTTACAGATTTACCGCTATCATTTTGGGGTTATGCATTAGAAACAGCCGCCTTCACTTTAAATAGGGCACCATCTAAATCCGTTGAAACGACACCGTATGAATTATGGTTTGAGAAGAAACCTAGATTGTCGTTCCTTAAAGTTTGGGGATGCGAAGCCTATGTAAAGAAGTTACAGCCGGACAAGCTTGAACCCAAAGCGGGAAAATGCGTCTTCATAGGATACCCAAAGGAAACTATTGCGTATACCTTCTATCATAGATCCGAAGGCAAAATCTTTGTTGCCAAGAATGGATCCTTTCTAGAGAAGGAATTTCTCTCGAAAGAAGTGACTGGAAGGAAAGTAGAACTCGACGAGGTTGTCGAACCTTCTCTCGAAATTGCGGGTAGCGCAGCACCGGAAGAAGTTCTGTGGTGCTGCACCAATAGAGAGGAAGCTAATGATGATGATCATGAAACTTGAAGGTTACAGAGCCTCGCAGTGGTCAACAAGAACTCGTACCTCCATTGGTATGATCCGTTATGAGTGTCATGTTGGTGGACAACACCGATGATCCCGAGACATATGAGGAAGCGATGATGAGCCCAGATTCCAATAAATGGAAAGAAGCCATGAAATCCGAGATTGGATCCATGTACGAAAACCAAGTATGGACTTTGGTGGACTTACGGATGGCCGGAAGGTATCGAGAACAAATGGTTTTCAAGAAGAAAACAGATGTTGATGGTAATGTTACTTTATAAAGCTCGACTTGTCGCAAAAGGGTTTCGACAAATTCAAGGAGTTGACTATGATGAGACTTTCTCACCAAGAGCGAAGCTAAAGTCTGTGAGGATTATGTTAGCAATCGCATATTATGATTATGAGATATGGCGATGGATGTCAAACAGCATTCCTCAATGGAGACATTGATGAAGAGTTGTATATGATGCAACCCAAAAGTTTTGTCGATCCTAAAGATGCTAACAAGGTATGCAAACTTCAACGGTCCATCTATGGATTGAAGCAAGCATCCCGAAGTTGGAATCAACGTTTTGATAAGGCGATCAAAAGTTTTGGTTTTATACAAACTTATGGAGAAGCTTGTATTTACAAGAAAGTGAGTGGGAGCTCTGTAGCATTCTTAATACTATATGTAGATGACATATTGTTGATTGGGAATGATGTAGACCTTCTTAATAGTGTCAAGGAATATTTGAATAATAGTTTTTCAATGAAGGATCTTGGCGACAGCTTACATATTAGGCATAAAGATTTATAGAGATAGATCGAACGCCAAATATAATTGTCACAAAGTACATATTTGGACAAAGTTCTAAAGAGGTTTGGAATGGAAGATAGCAAGAAAGGTTCTTGCCCATGTTGCTAATAAGACCTTGAGTAAAACTCAAAGTCCGACATCGGCAAAAGATAGAGAAAGGATGAGTAAGACTCCTATGCCTCACCATAGGATCTCTAATGTATGCCATGCTATGTACTAGACCCGACATTGCATATGCCGTTAGTTTAACTAGCAGATATTAAAGTGATCCAGAGGATCATTGGATGCGGTCAAAAACATCCTTAAGTACTTGAGAAGAACTAAGGATATGGTTCTTTCTTATGGAGGTGATGAACAACTCGTTGTTAATGGTTACACCGATGCTAGTTGGAACACCGATCCGGATGATTCTAAATCACAATCTGGATACGTATTTATTTTGAATGGTGCAGCAGTTAGCTGGAGGAGTGTAAAGCAAAGCGTTGTGGAGAGATCTTCAACTGAATCGGAATACATGGCTGCTTCGGAGGCTTCACAAGAAGCGATATGGATGAAAGAGTTCATTACAGAGCTGGGTGTGGTTCCTAGTGCGCTGGACCCAATGTCTATCTACTGTGATAACATGGGTGCCATAGCCAATGCGCAAGAACCAAGGTCACACAAGAAGCTGAAGCACATCAAGCTACGTTTTCACGCTATTCGAGAACATATCCAAGATAGGGATATAAAGATTTGCAAAGTACACACAGATTTGAATGTGGCGGATCCGTTGACTAAACCTCTCCCGAGGGCAAAACATGACCAGCACCAAACTGCCATGGGTGTTCGGTATATTACCATGTAATCTAGATTAGATGACTCTAGTGCAAGTGGGAGACTGTTGGAGATATGCCCTAGAGGCAATAATAAATGTAATTATTATTGTATCTTTGTGTTTATGATAAATGTTTACATTCATGCTATAATAGTATTAACAAGGAAACATTAATACTTGTGTGAATTGTAAACTTAATTTGAAGTCCCTAGTAAAGCCTCTATATAATACAAGCTTGTTGGTTAATAGATGATTGTGGTTTCCCTATCATGAACATTGAGATGTTATTAACAAAAAGATCATATCGTTAGGAGAATGATATGGTGGACATACTCCTATAGATAAGCGTAGCATAAAGATCAAGTCATTTTAATAGTTCAATTGCTATATGCTTTCTGATACATAGTAACCTAATTCCTTCGACCATGAGATCATGCATATCACCTTTACCGGATGGATGCTTTGATGACATCAAACACCACACCATAACTAGGTGGCTATAAAGGTGGCATTGAGTGTTCGGAAAGTATTGGTTGAAACACATGGATCAAGACAGGGATTTGTCCAACCATATGACGGATAGATATACTCTGAGCCCTCTCGGTGAAATGTCATCCAATTGTCTTGCAAGCATGTGACTGGCTCACAAGGGATCACATATCACGGGAACGAGAAAAGAGTACTTATCGGTAACGAGGTTGAACTAGGTATGCAGAGATACCGACGATCATAACCTCGGATAAGTAAACTATCGTGAGACAAAGGGAAATTGGTATCGTATGTAAGTGGTTCATTCGATCGCAAAGTAATCATAGAAATATGTGGGAGCCATATGAATTTCCAGATTCCTCTATTGGTTATTGATCGGAGAAGTGTCTCGATCATGTCCGCATAATTCACGAACCGTAGGGAGACACACTTAAGGATTCGACGTTGTTTGAGTAGTTATGGAATGATGAGAAAGAGTCCGAATGTTATTCGGAGTATCGAATGGGATTCGGGATATCACGAGGAGATTCGGAATGGTCCGGAGAATAAGATTCATATAAGGAAAGTCCTGTTTCGGAGTTGGAGAATGGTTCCGGTGTTTTCATCGGGAATGTTCTAGAAGGTTCCGGAATGTCCGGCACCTTGGAGGGGAAGGGTACATGAATGTTTTATATCAAGTTGGTATGATTGCATCATGTATTCGGTGTCATCTTTGAACAAAATAGAGGGTTTATTCAAATCCTAGTTTGAAAAGTCAAACGGCTAGTTTGAAAGTCAAACGGCTATTTTTGGGAAGTGGGGAAGGAGGAGGAAACCGAGTTGGGGAGGAGTCCCTCCTCCCCACCGCCGGCGCACCACCAAGCCGAGTAGGGGAGGGACTCCCCTCCCCTTGGCCGGCCCCCTCCACCTATAAAAGGAGGGGCAGGGCTCCCCTCCTTGACACACAAGATCCTCTCCTCCAAACCCTAAGCCGTCGGCGCCGCCGCCCTAGGGCAAACCACCGCCGCCGCCTAGCAACCCTAGCCGCCGGCCTAGCCTCCTCCTCGACGTGTCTAAACCCTAGATCGTCGAGGGACTTTCTCCACCATACTCGCTCCGGCTTAAGGCGAAGCCCTGCGAGATCTCCCCTCTACTTCCAGACCACGTCAGGAATCGCGAGGAGAGTGCTACAACCTCCGCTGCCTGCTGGAACAAGGGAGAGGAAGGTCTTCGTCGAGTACCGAACGTGTGACCAACTACGGGAGCGCTGCCGGAACGCAGCGCCGGAAGGATCGTCTACGCGATCTTGAGATCGGGAAGAGTACGACTACATCACCCACGAGAATCCGCTCTCGTTAAACACTTTGGAATCTTCGAGGGTGAGTTATTCTATCGACTCGTTGCTACAATCTAGTAGATAGATCTTGGCTTGTTTGTTTGTATGCGGTAGAAAATTTTGTTTTCCATGCTACGAAACCCTACAGTTACTATTGATCAAAATGTTAGGTTGTTAGCTCAACTTCATGCTAGGTGGGAAAGGGAAGCTGAAATTGATAGAAACAATAGTGTGTGCACTATCACCACTAAACCACAAGTAGCCCCTATTCCTCCTCCTACTATGCCTAAGAATATTGATCCTACTACTAGTGATGCTAAGTTTGAGTTTGACATTGTTGGTTGCAATATTTTTTAAGTGATTATGTTCCTACAAAATCTTGCTAGAAGTCCTGATGCTAGCGATATGTTGTTGCCTTTACCAAACACATTACTGATGCTCTTGTTACGATTAAGGAAGAGAAGCTAAAACACAAAGCTTATATTCCTAGGAAAGTAGAAGATAGTTTGGAACCCATTATTAATATTCAAGTGAATGACTTTGATCTCAAAGCTTCATGTGATCTTGGTTCTAGTATCTCTATTATGCCTAGGAAGATTTATGAAATGATTGATTTGCCACCATTAGAAGATTGTTGTTTGGATGTCCCACTTAATGATAATGCTAAAAAGAAACTCATGAGAAGTATTAATGATGTTTTCATTATGGAAAATAATGCTTATGTCCCTGTGGATTTATATGTTTTGGATGTTGAATACAATGCTTCTTGTCCTATTACTTTGGAAAGACCTTTTCTTAGAACAGTTGGTGTCATCATTGATATGAAAGAAGGCACCATCAAATATCATTTTCCATTCAAGAAAGGTATTGAACACTTCCCTATGAGGAGAGATAAGTTGCTTTTTGCTCCTCCTTTGAAAGCAATATTTGATGTTAATGCTTCTTCATTTGAAAATACTTGATTCTTCTTGCTTCTTGTGCCCAACTTAAAGGCGTTAAAGAGTTGGGAGATAACCCAAGAGTTTCCTTGAGTCTTGGAAGTTATTACTTCTGTAATAACCTCTCCTTATCCTTTTTGTTTGCTTTTTGTGCCAAGAATGACCTCTAATGAGAGGGAAGTAAGATTTGGGGAGTTGCTGTCCCGAAACAGATTTTTGTCCTCCACCAAAACAATTCGTGAGGAGTCTCTGTAACTCGGATTGAGCTCAAAATTTACTAATATATCCCTCAATATGTTAGCTAACTTTCTTTAGTTCAACACTTTTTTATTTGAGCAACATAAGATGTTCGAAAAAATTTGTTTCTACCTGATGGTCTGTTTTGACAGATTTCTGCCATTATTTGCATTCGCTTCTTATTGATTCCTTTTTGAGCTCTCTTTAGGTAAATTGAGTTTCTTTGAAGGAGTTACTTCAGTATATTGTGTTTTTAGTGAAAATCCCTGCTGTTCTAAAGCTTTTCCAGTGTTCTAATATATTTTGAATAAGCTAATGTTGCTAATGAGGATTGTGTGAAGTTTTGTATGAAGGAAAAATTTTAGGTGTAGAGAGAGAATGATGCAATGAGATGAAGAATGGACAAAAGCTCAATCTTGGGGATGCCACCATGGTGTCATCCCAAGAAATATCCAAGAAGTACAAGCGTCAAATCATGGGGATGCCCAAGGCATCCCCTTCTTCATCAATAAAAAGCTCAGGTATGTCTAGACACTTCACTTTTATTGTTTCATGCACAGTTGTGTTGTTCTTGGAGCGTCTTAGTTTTCGTTTACTTTGCTTAGTTTGTTTATTTTGCTTTAGTAGTTTGGACCCCCGTTCTCACTGTGTTGTTTCCCAAATAAGTTTGCTTGGTGTTTGGAAAGGAGTAGTAAGTTCTTGCTTGAAGTGCAAGAGGAGCTTGCATTGACTGTGACTTAGACTTTAGCATGACATGCTAGGTGTTGTTTTAGAATTATGCTTAGTGATTATTGATGTAGCATGTCTTGTTCCAAACAATTGGGATTGCTTAGTGTGCCTTGAAGAAATTATGTGTTGTTTTAGCATGCAAAAGCATAGTATTGTGGTATTCTCCTTTAATGTCTTGCTTGGGTTGACTTGGCACATGCTTACACCATGTTATGACTATGCCAAGTCACCATTAGCCTCTATGATCATTTAGTACTTGACTTGTAGTACCACTCTTTGCATTGATTAGTTCGCTTTGTTGCATTGCATAATTATGGACATTATTGCTTTCTTAGTTGGTTGCTCCCAGTATTTTGCTAGCCTACACTTGTATGAGTAAGTTCTACTCATGCTTACAACTCCCAAGAAACCAAGTTATTCCAAAGTGTCCGCTATAAACTCCTATGCATGGTGTGTTACACCATTCCAAGTATATTCTTGTTTTCAACTATCTTTCAATTAAAAACTATTTTGTTATGTGAAAACTTAGTGATTAAAGCCCTCACGAACTTGATGGCACACTTCATTCTTTGCCCTAATAAACTTGAACCATTGAGGCAACTTTGTTGTATATGCTTGCACTTATAAGTTGGGATTAGCAGAATCGTGCTGTCACGGGGAACATTTTCAATATTGCACTTGTACTTTTGTACTCCATTGATATCATGCTCTTTTGTCTATGGATGTTACCGGTGTGAAATGAAGTGGGAACTTGTAAGTCCATGGAGTTTGTATTCTGTGTTAGAGAAACGCCTGGGCCGCTAGCCTAAGCCATGCCTAATCATGGTGGAAACTTGCAGCATCACCATAGTGACATCTATAAAGCATTCTTCTTATAAAAAAAGACACATTGAGAAAAGAGGAAAGAGAGAAAAAAGCACCATATTCCCATGGTACATAAGAAGATTTCTGAGATGCTCATTGTGTGCTTGCCTTGTCATTTTGGTTATGGGAAAGCTCCTGTACCATGTGCAAGGGGTACCCCGTTGGCGGTTCTCAATGATATGCAAATACTTACAGTGACAAGAACTTGCCTGGGCCCTAAGTTGAGTATCCATGAGGTGTATCCCTCATAGTCAAGGGACTTGATATTGCCAACTTATACTTTGTCAAGCATATACTCCAGCTTTGCCACTTTAATCTTAGCCACTTCAAGATGCTTATGATAGGGGCAATGATGGCTGAAAGTTAATAAGTACCATAATTTTTGGAAGCTCTTTTTAAAACTTGTAATCCCTGCTTCCTTTACAAAAAGGCATTTCTTCCACCACTATTGAGTCTCCACCTTCTATCTTTAGGCACCACTAAGAGAGCATAGTTGTCATTCTGTGTGCAGTGTTCCAAAGCTTATTAATTGATGCATATTGTGATATTACTTGTTCTTGTGCTATTTGTTTCTAGTCACCCTTGTGAACTTTGACGGTGTCCTATGCATCTATATTGCTACTCTATGAGGGACAAGCTGATTGCCACTATGCTATGTTTTCTGTATGTGAAACAAACAAACGTTTTTCAAATGCATGTTATTCATGATCTTTGTTTGTATCTTGCCATGTTGCATGCATAGTTACTATGTCCTACTGTTAGAACTCCATCCTTTCATGCATATGTTTAGAGTTCTTTGATCCCATCTTTCAATGTTTGCAAATGGTTGGATCTTTATTGTGAGGGTGCATGTTCACCTCAAAAATTATTCTTTTTATCACTTACCTACTCGAGGACGAGCAGGAGTTAAGCTTGGGGATGCTAATACGTTGGAAACGTATCTATAATTTTTGATTCTCCATGCTTGTTTTGTATCTACTTTGCTTTACTTGTCTACACTCTGAGGTGTTTTTTACATGTTTTCTGGTACTAACCTATTAACAAGTTGCAACAAAGGTCGATTTACGCTGCTTTTTGGTTTCAGAAAAGTTCGTAAAGAAATATTTTCGGAATTGGACGGGACGAAGGACAAAGTCAATAACTTTCCGTGGGGAACAAGAATTCCAAAGGAGAGCCCGAGGGGCCGGCTAGAGGGGCCAGAGACCCCCCCCCCTCCAGGCGCGGGTGGGCCCTAGCCTGCGCCTAGCTAGGGTTTGGTCGCTCTGGCGGCCGCCTCGGTCTCGCACTTCGCCTATAAGAAGCCCCAGATGCATAAACTCTTAGTAACCGATCAATATTCCATGAAACCGTCCGTAGCCGTTGCCACCATCGTCCCTAGATCGGGGGGATCTGAAGCTCTTCTCGGCACCCTGCCGGAGGGGAGATCATCCCGGAGGCCTTCTCTCTGGTATGATTCGTGAGTAGTTCCACCTTAGACTATGGGTCCATGTAGTAGCTATATGGTTGTATCTCCTCCTTTGTTCTTTCATGTATAGATCTTGTGAGCTCCGTTCATGATCAAGATCTAATCTATTTGTAATCATGCATGTCGTGTTTGCGGGGATACGATGGATATTGAAATTATTATGTTGGTTTTATTAATGGTTCTATCTTTATGATTTTATCATGTCTGTGTTGTTTGTGATCTTGCATGCTCTCCGTTGCTAGTGGTTATCTTGGCCAAGTAGTTGCTAGTGACTCCAAGAGGGAGTATTTATGCTCGATAGTGGGTTCATGCCTCTAGTTTCCAAGGGAAGTGACAATAATATCTTCGATTGTAGATGTGTTATTGCTACTAGGGAGAAAACAACGATCTCTTGTTTATGGAACATGTGGACTGTTTACCTTACACACTTTGCTTAAAGCAGTTGTCTGTTGCTTGCAACTTAATACTAGAGGGGGTTCGGATGATAACCTGAAGGTGGAATTCTAGTCATATATGCAGTTGGATTACGGTCTATATATATATTGTTGTATTGCCCAATTAACCTCATAGGATCTTTCTGGCTAGTAATTGCATTGTTATGCCTTGCTCAGTTCCTGTCAATTGCCCCGCTGTAATTTGTTTACCCTTCATGCCATGTTGTTTATCTAAGGAGAGCACCTCTAGTGAACTATGGACCCCGGTCCAATCTTTACCATTGATACATCTTCCACTGTTACTTGTTTACTTGCTGCAAACCATTACCTTCCACACCATACGTTTAATCCTTTGTTATAGCAAACCGGTGAGCTTGACAACCCCATTGATTCGTTGGGGCAAAGTATTGAGTTTGTGTTGTGCAGGTCTCCACGTTATTTGCAACACTTGTGTGACGTTTCCTTCCTCCTTCTAGTTCGATAACCTCGGTCTTAACTGAGGGAAAACTTGTTGCTTGCTCTTCACACCCTGCGCTTGGGTTACCAACGAGGCATCAGCTAGCATCAAGTATTGCTGGCGCCATTGCTGGGGACTCTACTTCAACCTCTTCCTCGAGCACCATCAAGGGGGGACGTTGTTCCTGAACAGCAACCGATAGAGGGAGCCCGGAGGGGGCAAGATCGCCGGCTCCTGAGATCGCTGTTCCTGAGCATGAAGGAGAAAATAGGAACAAGTCGACAGAAAGAGGGACGTGCGGCGACCGGAAGGAGCAACTGATAGCAAACGCAGAGACAACCGTACGCCCGCACCTCTGCATGTGGAACGCACACTATGTGAAGTTAATTCCTAAAATAATGCAAAATTCCACCATTTTTTTGGTGTATTTTCCCAAGTATTAGTGCGATTACAATTTTTAAAATTCGATTCTGATTTCATGAATTCACAGTCGGATATGTTCACTCTGACCAATGTTAACAAAAAGATTAAGAAATTAGTGTGACAAGTTGACATCGTCATAAACAGGTTATGGTTGAGAAATAATTGGGTGGCACAACACTGAACAAAGTAAAAATATAGTGATAGTACAGCAACACGACACTCAACATCACACCATCGATTTGATCTCACAAAGACACCGCCTTCTGTAAAGCAATCAAATAATGACTTATGGAATCAGTTAACCAAAAAGTAACCAGTGGCCATTCACGCACACTATCGAACGTCTTGTGCCGGCATCGATTGCTGCTAAACTTACAATACCAGTGTGATGTTGCACATGCACACACGTTGGTGATACTCACCGCCTGCTAGCAACCATTAACCCATTCTCTTGCCTCATTGTATCATTTAGAGAACACATTTTCTCTGCTTTTTAATAGAAGCGGACACCACAAACCGGAGCGCCTTAATGTTTTTATTTATTCTGTATGCTGGTTTTAATTTGGAGTTAATGGATGGATAACTATTGTATAGACTAATCATCCATCATCTGAGCATAACTTATATTGGTCGCATTTTCCATGTAGGGAAAAGTTCTATAATCTAACAAACAAGGATCTTAAGTTTTGAAAATCTACTCCATTTGTTATGATAAGAAGACAACTGAACTGAAGAAAACTGACGAAACATGCCAGGATCATCTATCATCATAGTAGGGAAAATTTTATAGCCTAACAAGGATCAAAAAAGGAAATATTTTACAGAGGCTAAAAAGTTTAAAACAATCATGAGGCCAGTCTCTCATGCCAATTAGGTACGACATGTCATTTTCAATATTGAGGACCACCTTGAGGGGCGAGAGGTGGAGTCGTTCATGATTCGAGCATTTCTCTCCTTCCACAAATTTTAGATGGTGTATGAGGCTATAAAGGTGAGGATGGCGCTGAACTTCTATACGTCCTCCAAACTCACCATCTCCACCAGCTTGGAAAATCACTATTGAGTGCAAAAGACATGGTGAGCTCGGCTGCTCGGGACAACTGATCAGTAGAGCACACAAATGTAGCCAAAACCTTTTTGGAGAAACGACAATTAATGCGTAGGTGCGACGAAGGTTCTAGGAATTGGTCATAAAATTAATGTTTGAGTAGCTAATGTATTGACCAACCATCGCTAGTGTAAGCATTGTGCACACTAGGGCTTGTTTGATTCATAGGAATTACATACGAATTGTGTAGGATTTGATTCCTATGAGATTTTTTCCTATGTTAGTGTTTGATTCATAGGAACACATCCCATAGGAATTAATCCTATAGGAATCTTGTAGTGCAATTCCTATAGGAAAACAACATTAGATCACACCTCATGAAAAAAATCCTTTGCCACATCAAACAAAATCCCTCTTCCTATAGGATTCACATTGGCATGACATCTCAATCCTATGTTTTTTCTATTCCTATACTTTTCATATCCTATGAATCAAACAAGCCCTTATAAAGGATGCACTGCCTTTATAGACTTCTTCATGTAGACTCATTTCATGGTAGTGCTAGCAACAAAAGTAACACCACTCAAGCCAAAGCTCCTGAGCTAGAGTGCAATCCCAAATAGGATGGGACGGAGCGGTGCAATAAGTTGTGAATGTGAGGCATATAGGAACATATCATCTTATCAGAGGTAACTTAAAGTAGAAGGAGGTCTAAACTTTGGATCCTAAAGAAGGTAATTTAGCACAACATCAAGGTGGCTGCTGAGTTACCAGCGAAAGGTACTAGCACAAACTGGACCAGAGCTAGCAACAAGGTGAATCTAATGCAGCTCTTGTGCTAAAAAGGCCCCGACTTTTCTGGTGCATGAACATGGAGATCGACATTCGCTTTAGGAGGCCTGCACTGCTGGGTACTCGATAAAGAGGTGGCAAGTTCGCAACCAACCATGGCACGCGCTTACAAGACTCGGTACTATAGGTGTAGATCAAGGAGGATGGGACTTGGGAATTCTAGACTGGTCGTCAAAGCTCTGGTGTAGTTCTACTTGCCTGCTTGTATGATGTGTTTGTTTGTTTGTTTGTTTGGTGAAACTGTTGTTATGCTCTAGGTACATGTGTGTGGAGTGTAAGATCGAACTTGTGAGGATCGTACTCTCGAAAAAATAACTTGTCGGGATCCATAAGTGGTTGTGGTTTCATTTCCTGATGCCATCTGAACAGGACCCCCTCAACTGGATCCGTTTTGTATATCTTACCCCTAATTTAAATCCCACTCAATTCTCAGTCCCTTTTAATCTCACGGCAACGGTTTGTGCTGATTCGGAATCAAAATCAATACCTAGGCTTAGGGTTGAAACGAAGGAAAAGAATTGGAAAATTTTACCTCGTTGCTGTTATTTGCAATCACGAGGGTCACCTACAAGGGGTGAGAGGTGGCATCATTCAAGATTTGAGCATTTCCCTCTTTCCACAAAATCTAGATGGTGTGTGAAGCTATAAGGGTGAGGATGGCACTGAACTTCTGTACATGCCCCAAACCCACCATCTTCCACAAAAAAATCAGTGTTAGTGCAAAGGATGGGGCAAGCTGGGACAATGCAGTAGAGCACACGAATGTAGCTAGAACCTCTTTGAAGAAACGGCAATTAAGGCGTAGGTCTGACACGGGTTCTAGGACATGATCACAACACTAATGGATGAGTATCTAATGTACTCACCAACCGTTGCTAGTGTAAGCATTACCCGCACTTATAAAGATCGCACTGCCTTTGTATTCTTCATCTTGTAGCCTCCTCTCATATCATGGTATGGTAGTACTATCAACCAAACTAACACCACCAAAGCCAAAGCTCTTTAGCTAGAGCGCGATCACAACTAGGACGTGTTGCGGCGGTGCAATAAGTTGAGAATGGGAGGCATACAGAAACACATCATCTCGGGAAGGCGAGCTTTAAGTAGAAGCAACTCATGTTCATGTATCCCGAAGGAGGGAATTTAAACATTGAGATGAGCACGGACAAGCCAACAGAAGGTACCAACACAAAATGGCCCGAAGCTAGAACCAAGATGAATGTTAGACGGCTCTTGTGCTAAAATATCCCGGACCGCTGTAGTTGCAGTGCTCGAGCATGGAGACTGGTGTTGGCTTTGGGTCGTCCGCCCTCCTAGTTACTCGATTAAACAATGGCAAGTTCGCAACCAATCACGGAACTTACGTGCAAGAGTCGGAGCTATCCAAGAGGTTGGAACGTTGGTTAGAATTGTAGCCACATCAAGTCAAAGCTCTGGTGTGGTTCTGCTATACCTGCTTGTATGTTGTGTTTTTTTGTAAATCGAACTTGTGTAGCTCATGTCACTTGTGTGTGGAGCCTAAGATCAAACTTTTCAGAATTCATAAGCGGTTGTGGTTTCGTTTCCAGAGGCAGTCTGAATCCCCTCAACCGGATCCCTTTTTTGTATATGTTACCCCTGACCCGAACCCCCTTAGTTTGCAGTCCTTTTTCATCTCACGGCCATGGTTCGTGCAGATTCGGAATCAAAATCAAAGCCTAGTCGAGCGAAGGCGGAGAATGGGAAGTTTTACCTAACTGCAGGCCAGGAGAGAGTTGGAGGAGAGGCGCAGGAGAGAGTTGCACCAGCTCTAGAGAGTAGAGACCCAGCTCAAGAGAAATGGAAAGCGGGCACGGTAGCTGGACAAAGGAGCCGGAAGCCAGCAGAGAGAGGAGCACATTTTAAAAGTTGATTGTGATTTTTCACAAGCTTGTCTCAAATCATTGAGATCTCACAAACTCGCAGTCCCAATTTTTGGCAAGGTTTTCTTCCTGCGATGTGTGGACAGCGTTGACAAAAATACTAAAGAAAGTAGAGTAAAGAGTTGACATGGGCATAAGCCAAACACTAGTCCACTATCCCGAAAAGACACAAAAACAATTGCTATGACCAAAAAACATAACTAGGGCAGGTTTTCGACACCAACCATACAAAAATACAAAAGCTAGATAGACACATTGTCTCTAACGCAGAGGGACAAAGTATTCAGAAACGGATTTTAACACCGCCAATTACGATCAGATTACCATAAATTGCATAGTTTGCAGATCCACAGAAGGTCAAAACGCCCAGGAAAGCTACATGCCAACAGTCTGAAGAGACATCAACAGAACATCACGATTCCGCAACTGCAGCGTTCAAAACCCACATAACCAAAAAAAAGATCGCTAGTCTGCTACCCACCCCCTGTTATCAGGTCAAAGTCCTGCCCCTCCCAGTGCCTAGTTAGTCAGCTCCATGATGGCGCTGACTATGTCGCCATCGGCAGCCTTGAGCGCCTTCACAGCCCGAGATCTCGGCACAGAGGCTTGAGTCATCACGAGCTCGATGTCCTTCTTGTCCACGCCAGTCTCGTCCTCCTCGTCGTCGTCATGGGCTGCAGCCACAGACGGCTCGCCCTTCGAGGGAACGCCTCTCCCGCCCGTCGGCGCCTTGAACTGTGCCGCGGCTTGCGTCTGCATCTGGTTGCTCAGGTCCTCAATCTTGGCCTCCCCGAAGATGATGTAGGTGTCTGAGTGCGGGCTCTTGAAGACATCTGGCTTGGAGATCACAAACATAACCTGCAATTGAGTTCAGAAAATGCAACAACATCTCAACAACAACAGAAGTTGCAACAGCACTAGCATATGATGATGCTACAGGGGAGAATGAGATTAAGTGGTCAGGAAGCTCACAGTCTTGCTCTTCTTGACAGTCACACGGCTCACACCAGTAATGGCCTGCATGCCAAGTTTCTGCATGGCTTTCCTGCTCTTCCTCTCGCTCCTGCTCTGCTTAGATCCTCCACTAGCATCACCTCCTAGTAGTACAGAAAATCACAGAGGCATATTGTCAGATTTTCAACATTTTGCCCAAGTCCAGAAGTATACAACTAGACACGGTTCACTTCAACGATTATTATCATTATATAAATGGAAAGTGTAACATTGTTACGACACATCACTGTTCTCAAGCAAGACTGAACAGAAATTGGGATAGTTTTTTCTAGGCAAACAATTGATTCCTCGTATAATGGAAAATTCAAGTACTGATTCATACTAGATGGATTGAAATGATTCACCAACAAAGCTCCGCATTATTACACTCGCAAAAGCAAGATTCTACATACAGTATTTGCTCTCATATCAAACCAAATTTCATAACTGAACTTTCACTTAAATGTCAATACAGATAGACATTGATACAAGATGCTGCCTAGGTACAGAAGTGAAGAAATTATGTACAAAAGGCAAGCAATACTCAAGGAAACTATAAACTATATAGATTAAGCAGCAATGCTAATTCAGGAATAAGCAAACGCGGGACAGTTCCAAGAGATGAAGATCATAAACAACAAAGACATAGCTATGGTACAGAAAGAACAGAATATTAGGGGGTACAAGCTGGTCAGTGCCTAGTCTTCAAAGAATTATAAGGTCAAACTGACCAAAGACAGATAAATGCAGAGTTTGTATCAAGCGGACCAAAAAAGATAACAATTTCTTAATTGCGAAATGCCGAACTTTGACTCAATAAACAAAATAATCCAGTCTTCACAGTTGTAAGAGCAACGTTTGATTTAGAAACTGGGTACATGAAATAACTTAAATTTACGCTACAACATGTATTACAATAAGAAATAGGCTGGTATTGGGACCAAAGTGTAGCTACTTAAACTGAACAGAAAGAGCTACACAACTTCAACATACCCTCAACATCATCATCATCTTTCTCATCCTCATCATCCTCGTCGTCGTCGTCATCATCATCCTCAAGGATAGGCTCATCTCCCTGAGAGTATGCATAAACAGAATCATATTATTTGACCGTTGTAAGCAGTAAATAGTAAACTTCTCCACTTCAAAACAGGTCATATGCAGAACAAAAAACATTAGCCCTATGCAGAAAAGAAAACAATAAACAGACTAGACAGAGTATGACTTTGAATACCCACACTTGAAATCCTAGCTATGCCACAGAGTTTAAAATAAAATGAAATGACATTCAGAAGGCAAAACAGAAGAGTTTGTACATAACAAGGAACTTTCATCTGTGCTCAACATTTATATTTTTGCTACAGGAAACATGCCATGCAGCAAATAAGCTAATAAGCCTATGCACAGAACATGAAAACAGGCATATGCAGCAGAAAAAACACAGACTTGGTCATATGGAGAAATGAGAAAACACAAACAGTCTAGCCACAGTATTTATCTACCCAGCATTAAGATGTGAGTATGTAATAAGTAGCATCAGCAGAGGATAAAAGGAAATAGAACCCCAAAAGCAGAAAAGGACGAGTTTTTTGCATAACAACGAACTGCTATCTGTGTTGACAACAGAAAGATTGCGCACACATTAATATTGTTGCTGCAGGGAATATGCCATGCAGCACATAAGCATACGCATAAGATACTTAGGTTCCTAACTGAGTAAACTGAATTCCAAGGACGATCAACATGTAAGGTCAATGATTTTTTGTATGCTTGCAAACTAGTTGCAGGCTCACTTAAGACTCCTTCGAAATTGGTATCCATAAGACAAACAATACAATTTCAGCCTGCAACACTACAGACCTCTCAGTAAGTGACCCACAAACTGTGCATAATTGGACAACTGACAAACAAGGATCACAAAGATCAAAGGAGCCGTCTTTGCCCATGGAAACTGAACTCTTGGCTGAACAGGTTCAGCAAGGTCCCTGCACATCAAACTGCCACGCTCACAGCACCCACGGTGGAGCTTCTTGGAAGCCAGGCCCGGCTCACGCCCGCCTTTCTCCACGAAAAAACGCCGAAAAGTTTAGCGAACAGACGGACAGGAAATTAGATTTCCATCCATAACAAAGGGCAGATGCACAGCGAGCGTCGGATACGACCAACAAACCACAGCAGTTCCTCGGCCAAAGGCCAAAGCCCTGGGACCTTGCTCGAAAACGAGATCCAGTGGCCCAAAACTACAACCTTTGACGGATACAGACACCGATCCGGCGGCCGAACGAGCACGGGAGACGTCGATTTTACTAACGCGAAAAAAGCAGAGGAGGGGAGGGGGTGGAATGGAGGGTCACCTCGATCTTCTGCTCATCGAGGTGAGCGCGCAGCAGCTGCTCCTGCAGCTCGGCGGCCGTCATGGTGGCGCGAGGCGGGGAGGAGAGGCAAAACCTTGCGGAGAGGAGGGGGGAGGTAAAACCCTAGGAGCGAGCCGGAGAGCAGCGAGACTGGACTGCGACGGGAGGAGGAAGAGACTGCGGCGTTTGACTGGTGTCTGGTCTCTGGTCGGTCTTTAATGGGCGTGGAATGGGTCGAGACGAGGCCGGTTGGGCTTGGGCCATGATTAGAACTCCAACATGGGAATATTTCGGCCCGTTATATTGGCCCATCTAGCCTGCCTTGTTCCTACATATTTTAAAATAATTTGGGGGTTGTCCTCGAAAAAATATTTTTGGGTTTTATGTAAAAAACGGACAAGAGATTTGTTCACCAAGCCGGCAACCACCCATTAAAATATGATACATGGTCGGACTCTACCGGTTGATAGATAAGTCTCTGTGGCCATCGTCGCTGCAACAAGCGGTTTCAAAAGAAACAAAATCGATGGAGAAGAGGTCGGTAAAAAGAGGAGAAGAGCCACAAGCCCAAGCTCGACGACAATGATATGGCCAAGAAGATGTCAATGACGGGGAGGGGTGTTGGACGAGGAAGAGGAAGGTCACCGTGACAAGGAGGTTAAGCCAAGAGGTCGTCGACTACATGCATAAATGTGAATTCTTCGGCTACATGGTGACCAATTGGACCAGGTACCCTCTCCCGAACCTGCCAGTCATCTCGATGGATGAATTACTCAATCAGTCGCAAGCTCACAAGGAGGATTGCCGCTTAGACTTAGGATAATGTTGACTTCGACGTGTATATGCTCTACTAGTGCCACATAAAGTGATTGAGTCTCGCATAAGCGTGCTTGTTTGGTTGCTGGCCATTGGAGAGATGGGATTGGATCATTCACTTTTTGCTAGTGTTTGGTTATGGATGGGGTGGATGGAATCATCCACTGTAGAGGAATATTCCCGTGGATCAAGAGGTCCGCCAAAAACGGTCGCACTACTAGAAATCCCCTTATTTCTGACGGTGATATCTAATAGCCGACGGCCCGTCGGATACTACTCTAATAACCGACGGTAGTAGTAATGACTGACGGTTATGCTCAACCTCTCGGGTATGACTACCAATAACCGACAGTCTATTTAATTCCCGACGGTGAAAAATCTACCCTCGGATATATCCAGGTTCATCCCCTACGGTTCGTACAAGTATCTGACGGTTTTACTTTCACGGTCGGATATTAGCTTTAATAGCTGACGGTCCAAGTATAACTCTCGGTAATGAGCATCAATGGCTGACAGTCAAAGTTTAACGGTCGGTTACAACTATAAATAGCCGAGGGGATAGTAATAACCGAATGTTGACATCGACAATCGGTGATGTGTTTCAGTGGCCGACTTGGCTAAGAATTAGGGTTGAGCATGTAGACTATGCCCAAGTGAGGTCTTGACCCAGTTCATAATGGAAGGCAACCTCGATTAGTTGTGGCATACCGAACACACCTGAGATACATCTCTCGCCGAACAATATTTGTTTTCGGTTGTGAAACGAAATCTTTTGGGCGACCTTTCCCTGATTACTTGGCGCTCGAAAATAATCGCGCGCGCTCGTGCACGGCCTAGGTCCATTGAAGTCCTAAATTGCCGTTGTCTCCTGATGGTGTTCCTAACTGAACCCTCCATACTCTCTGCTGTTTAAAAAACAAACCGCCCTCTCCGCCGAAACCAATCTAGGTCATGCTCTCGGACGGGTGCCCAGGCGATTATCCCTCTGCTTCAACTCCGGCAGTACGTCTGCTTCCTTATGATTCCAATGAGGCCAGTCGGCCAGGTGCCCGGAGTTCCCCTGCAATGCACAGTCAAACGTCAAGAAGAACCGATCACAGCGCCAAGGTATCTCTATTTTCTGCATCCTCACACCCCGCCTTCCCCTTCCCTGAACTATGAATAACCGTGTGCTGCTGCTCTGATTGGAGCTGAATGAATGTAGAACTGATGATCCTCTTTTTGCGTGATTCTGGATCTGCGATGGTGTGGATCTGTAATTTTTTCGCGAGTACTGGTTGTGCGCTAAAAAGGAGGGTGAGCAGGTCGATTTGTTTCTAATATCATCTCTCTATTGTGGATTATGGATTTCTGTCAATTGGTTGGGAATAGATATCAAAAACAATGTTTGGCATTCTTCTATTGTACTTGTGCCTCTCTTTTTTCTCTGATGATAACGACTATTGTACTACAACCTCTGTTTCACTAGGTGCACAAAACTTGAGAAATATAATAATATCCTCTGATTCGATAGGGTAGTGTATGTCTGTCAAATAACGGCAAGCAGGAGACCACAAATCTCTCCCAAGTGTTGTCCCTCATGTGTATGTGTCCATGTGTATTACGAAACACAACGAGTAGTGCTTCCTGCAAGTAATCTGACTGGTTGATGTCGTGTAAAACAAAGTTGATATTTTGATATATATCATCATAATTTGTACATCGTGAAACAACATCACAACTTCTGTTTTATGTTGTTGCCGCATTATTCCGTTATGCATGTTACTCATATTTTTCTGTATCCTGTATAACCGATTGTAATTCTTCTTCATTTATTTACAGATATTGGAAGGCCTTCTGCGGATAAGGAGAATAGAGACTGTGCACACTGCAAATCAAAGTGAGTGGTACTATGCGGTTTGCTGTTCAAACTTCAAACATGGATATGCATGCAGTGGATAAAATATTAAGCAAATCTGCTGGACGTATTTTGACATGAGTACATGGCATTTTTTGGTAGAGACGAACTGTTTGAATCATGAACTGAACTAATCAGTTGTCAATCATGTGGGCTGATATGTGTTATGTTCATAGAACTAATGCTATAGTAATTCTTTTTGCCCTACCCTGTGTCTCAAGTTTATAATTTTATTTGACATGTAGTGTGCCTGTGCGAACAGATATGTCACGTTGATGCATCATTAGTTTTCTGTACCTAAGGAAGTAAATACATTTTTGATTTTGCATGATTTCCCTACATTTCTATTGGTTGCAATTTACCGTACTTCATCTTGTAGCATTTTAGTTTGATTTTGTTTTGCAGAACCAAAATAGTATACTTGCGAGGAGGGAACCTCAACAGTTCTTTATTATTCTTTATGTTCAGTTCTTTGCATCACACATTTTCTACCTTCCAGCTTTGTGAATATTATGTGCATTTGAAGATTAAGTAGCATTCAGTTTTGATCACTCTTTCAAAATATTTGCTTCCGAATGCAGGTAAGGTAGGCTACTCTTGATACATGGCTCCTGGAGCAAGTTGCATTTATTCAATGTATGTAATTTCTCCCTTCTGAAGTTTCTAAAGGACAAATTTCATTAACAAACAGCCATGTCAATTCTCGTGCAGTGTCTTTTAGGAGCATCCTAGCTAATTTGATTGAAACATATAGTAAAATAAACCATTATTGGATTATCATGATAGTCCAACAGCGCAGCGAAGTGATAATCGGTTAGTTCTTGAACACTTGGGAGACTTCCTAGTTCCAACACTAAGATGTGATTACTTTATATGTCTCTGTGTAGACGGTTCTAGAAGCATGCTCAACTAAATCTTGCTTATATTGCATTGTTTTCATCTCCCTTACAACTACTCTTATCATGTCCAGTGAACGTGAAGCATTACCTGCGGAAGTTCCACTCATGAGAAGAATCATGATATACTATATGGCAACGAGGTAGATGATATCTATGGCGAGGGTGATAAAGATGGCTATGGCTACGACGATGAGTGCTATGATCCATATGGCGATGGATGTGATAATAAATATGGTAAACATTGATGATGAGTCTAATGACCTACAAGTCATGCAACAAAATAAAGTTGCGAAGTTCTTGGAAGTTTTAGCTTATGAAAAATGTTTGTACTATTTTCTTTTTCATTCGACATTTCCTAGATGGATCATATACTTTGTAAGGTACTCTAAATATAGTAAATATTCTCTGGTCATTTGTCATTGTGTAATTATGAGATGTTTCATATATACTAATATTCTGAAATATTAATGTTGAATCACATATTTCTGTTTTTCAACACACCTCGGTGAAAGAAATCCCTAAAGGTTGACTAATGCCTAGCAATAAGTTTACAAATCAACGTTATTGGTTGACCTCTCAACAATAAATATCCCCTACAGGATGTATGCACCGTTAATAGTTTATATTAAACATTAAATCATAGTTCATTCTCCTGTTAGTTATAACAACATCTGACGGGAAAAATATCCTGTCAACTATTAGGAAAACCGACAGGAATCAATACCTATTGGCCAATAAATACCTGATGGGAAACCGTCGGCTATAAGGTTCGTCATGTGATTGTGAGGCAGCTGGTGACCAACACATATCCGATGGCTCCCCGTCGCCTTTTTACCGTAGGCTATAAAAATACCCGACCGTACCGTCGGCTATCAATGTAATGGCCGACGAAGCAAAGCCGACGGGAGATGGCCAACGGTGTACTGTCGATTATTAGGGTATCCGACGGTGAACAACAATATCCGATGGTAAGTTGACCCTCGGCTAAAAGGGGATATCTAGTAGTGTCGGGCCATCCATCCCACGTTTTCTAAACGGTGGACCAACTCCTAATCTTCTCCTCTCGCTAAAACGGCCCCCGCCGTCAAGACGACTGTGCCGCAACACCTTCCCCCTCGCCGACGTGGCCAAGACCAGCTGCCACTTCATCTTCCCGGATGCACCATTCCTTGCGATCTCCATTCCAGTGCGCTCTAGGTTAGTCAGTGAACCCCCTCCTCTATGTGCTCCAGGGTCGCCCAACAACCACCCCTCTGCTACGCGCTCCAGCGGACGACAGACGAACCCTCGCCTCTGTGCGCTCAAGGAGATAGCATGCAAGTACCCTCCTCTGTGTGCTCTAGCTGAAGACCGGTGAACACTGCCTTCATACGCTCCAGCGCACGATTGGAAAAACCTGCCTTTGTGCACTCAAGGGGACGGCCGACGATCCCCAGTCTTCATGCACTCCAGGGGATAGCCGGTGAGCCCCCACCTCCGTGTGCAACAGGGTCGGCCTGCAAGATCCTGCCTCCGTGCGCTCCATGGTGGGCCAGCAGTGATCCTGGCGCGCCATTCCTGATGGGTTCCTTGCCCCTGCGGTGTTCCAATTTCCCCATACTCCAAGCCCAATTAACCATTTGTTACTATGTTGCTGAAAAATGTATTAAGCTTAACAGATTTCAATCCATCTCTTGAATCCTACAAACCAAACAAAAGATAGGATCATCGTAATGTGAACCATCCCATCCACAAAATCGGGGATCATCCATCCCATACACATTTTCCCACCAACCAAACGCACGCTAAGTGACCGGGTCTTGCGTCGATCAATCTTTATCTTGCATGCTCCGCAACGATTGGTCGTTCAAAAATAATTATTGCACATTTAGGAGACGATGAATTTTGAACTTTCAGAACCTACATTGCATCTTTGAAATAGTTTACAGACCTATGATCACTTTATCCTTTTCCAAGAGTATATCGCATGCAAACATTTATTTTCATGGGATTTTCCTTTTGTGGATACAACAAATTGAATGTATATATCTTTCTTTTTAAGGGTGGATCTATGTTTGTCTGTCCACTACACTAGTACTTGTGAGAATCGTTTTCTTCTATTTACGCATCATCCCATGTATAATTTAGAAATAATTGTGCCTTGACATGGATTTGGCGAACATGGGTGCGTGAGGATCCTTTATGAACAAAAAAATAAAATAATGCTAAACAAAATTAAAAAATGGCATAGATTATGTATGTATAGAATGTATACTGGAATGTGGATGTCAAGTTTGAAACGAAAATATCAATGTAACTTCTCCAAAAAAAAAGTGTAAGCAACAATATAAGGATTGAATTTTTATTGTTCAAAGAAATACAAAATTCCATTTTCTCCTTTTTTGTGTAGGCCACGTATGATCATGTTTTTTCTTGAAATTTGCATAGGTACGTATCAAGGTGATATGTATACATATGATTTATTTCAATTTTTTACTGAAATAGCATTCTTTTAGATTATTTAACACATAGCTCTCAAAAAAAGATTATTTAACACGTCTGGCTCATGTAGACCCAGATTCTCCCGGCTATTTTCGGCACCTTAGGACGACTTTCATCTCCCGCACGAGATACTAGTGCTACCAGTGTAATTAAGCGAGGTGTTGACTTGTCAACAACAAGACTGCAACGCCATAAATGAAACAACACTCCAATCTTTTGATCAGAAATGCCGGAGTAGTCTGGCCCTTAATCAGTCCTCACATCAACAAAATTAAGCACAGTCGACGAAGACGTTCAAACATCAGAGCCAACAAAGGACGTACACTGCATCGAATTTAGGGCTTATCTGTAGCATGTCCATGGTCAGCAGTGCCACACTCATATGATCTCTGAACCAGCTTATGCATCTTGTTTGATAGTCTGTATAAATTTTTTTGCACAAGGAAAACAACATATACATACATGCTAATCATAAGTGGTTATGCTAATATTCTTATAGAGAAGAGAAGAGACAAAGAGGGCTAGTATGCTAGGGTGCAAAGATGCCTCGCTCTATTGGGTTGCTTTATAAGACACGGGCTGGACAGGCAGCGGGAAAGCACAGGTAACAAAACAGCATGTTTTCTTTTCCAACGAGCCTGTCTAGGGTGATACAGTCTACCAAACGCGTTCTATAGCACTCACTCACTCACTCCTACCGACACTGCACTCACGGCCAAATAAAATACCAAACGTATGAGCCTGTCTAGGGTGAAACCTGCGAGCTGCGACTCTACTACCTGAGAGTACATCGACTAAATTAAATAAGATTACTACCCTAAAAAAAGAACTAGTCCAAATTAAAGAAGAACTCGGATCGGAGTAGAATACGACATCAATACAGCACGGTGAATTGTTTATCCAGGACTCCGCGCTGAAACAAAGAGACCCACGTACGCACGAGTCCAGGACGAACACTACTCCAAACTAACTCGAACTGCAGGAATTATTGCGCGCTCTCATATACCGGTCGGATCTACGTACGGGCCATACATAGATCGATATCCGACTCTCGTTGATCGATATCCGACGAGATGGGACCGGAAAGAACCACGACCGCCGTCGCCGGCGCCAACATGTGGGCGCTCCTCCAAGACAACGACCCCGGCCACGACGCCTCCGTGGCGACGCCGCCGCCGGCTGACAACGTCGTCGACGAACAGGCAGCGAAGCGCAGCAAGAAGAAGACCAAGAAGAAGAAGAAAAGCGCCGGGGACGAGACGACCAAGGAGGCCGCGGCGCCGCCGAGTAATAAAGAAGAAAACGAAGAAGCTGAGATTAATGGAGCCAGCCGCTGCCGGGCGGTGGCCAGGCGGGTATGCAGGGCGGCCGCCGTGGGGGCGCTCTTGGCTCTGTGGTGCCACCTCACGTCCGCGCCTCCGGTCGCCGCCGGCCGCGTCCTATGATGCGTGAGCCGAGCAAACCAGCCGGCAAGTTTAGTCATCCGTTGGAGTAGATACTTCCTTAGAGATAAATTTTAGTAGATACTGTGATACGTGCTATACACTATGTGACAGATTAACGTCGTTCAGTTTTGCTTGTGAAGAAATCTTTTTTTGTTTTGTTTTTTCACAGCTAATATTCATCTGATACAACTCCTAAGTACATTGTACACACCGGCTACGATAGAGTAACATCATCCAATTTTGTGCTTCGGGAGAAATCAAAATTGTTGTGTTGGGGGGCGCGGACGTGAAGTGGCACCACAGAGCCAAGAGGGACATGTTCCCAGCACTACTTAGACAAAGAACACATTGCTAGCATTTTTTTATAATGGAAATATATTAATATCACAGAGATAGCAATTAGACCCAGCCTATGCAATAACGCAATGTCCTAGTGAGATTATAGTTGCACACAGACAAAATAAGAAAATTAAAAAAAATCTCGCTATAGTGATCTATTTCTTGTAGCAGCATCACTAAATACCATAAAGACGGCATCAGAAGTCCAGCTTCTCCAAAAGTGACGTCTCCAACAAAAAAAAAATTGCACAAGCGCAGTCATCGCCCGGTCATAGATCATAGGTTCACCCTGGAGAAAAGTCATCGGTCACAAAATAATGTCTTCGACAAGGTCATTGACAGGCACGATCAATTAAGGTTAGACTTTAGATTTTCACCTTATAAAAGGTAAGACTTTGAACTTACCCTATGCTTTCATTTTCTATGCCGCTGTTACGAGTCACCGATCACCAAGTCAGTTTCTCATCGCCATAAAGACTTAAACAACCATTGCTAGTTCTCCCATCTCGGCTTAGTATGGTCTACAAAAATTATTCTATATCTAACATAGTTTTCATCCGGATTACAAATTTATATTCGCCACCTTTAGTGAAAGATTTTTTTTTTTGCGAAACTTTAATGAAAGATTTTGACAATAATGGTTCACCCTAATATATATCAGACAGGACTACAAGTGTTAATATGCGTTTTGGACTTGGTGTCGAGTTTCATACTTTTAGTATGATGTTGTCATCGCCTTTGATCCCTCTTTATTTTCTTACGGTTGTGTTCAATTGATCTCACTAAAGCCAGCCAGTTTTGTGGTGTTTGTCGTAGGTGTGCCGGAGGTGGCAAGGTTAGTGCTCCAAAATAAGGTTAGTAATTTGGGGCTTTTCAATATTACATGTGTTTGTTTGACATGTTGCCATCTCATTGTTGTTTGCTAAAAAACTCTGTCAACGTGTTGCGGTGACTCTAGGTTTCAGCATTCATGCTACAATATTTCTTTAGGTTTGTTGCAATAGTGTCCTTCTTATGCTGCATGTGTCCAATGAGATTTAAGACTATTTGTATCGACAAGGATATGTTTTGCATAAATACAATTTTTTGGATACATTGGTGTTTTCAAAATTTTGAAATATTGCATGCCATATTTTGACACATAGTGAGAATAAATAATACGACAAAGTGCAAACATCAAAAATACATTGCACCAATAGGGTTATCTTGTAATGGTTAGGTGGTCCAGGTCTCACATTGACCTACGCTAGCATCACCATTTCAAAGAAATATAGTTTGTGCAAATTTGTGTGATTTTCTTTTTGCAAGTATAATCTTCTTTTCCAGTAGTTGATCTCTACTCTCCTGGTGTGGGTCAAAATGTATGGATGAATTGCATTTGTTGTACAGTTTACAAGTATTCCGGGATACCAATATACTTCCTACTTTTAGCTTACATGACAAACAAAAATGGATACCAAGACATAATTAGTTTCATGCATAATCATATGAATTTGACTCTGTTTAATTACTGAGAGGGCCAAACGCCAATCATTTGGGTGCTACATGTCCATCAATTTTGGTTGCGTTCTCCGGAGTAGTATAGCGTTAGGCCTTCCACAGTACAGATTTCTTATCATTGTATCCTGCACAATCCGCAGTCGAAGGGTCGGCACCGACACATAGACTGGAGCGAAACTCAGGAAAAGTCGTGGACGGTAATCCCTTCGTCATGATATCAGCAAACTGCTGAGACGTCGGTACGTGAAGAACTCGAACGTGACCGAGGGCAACTTGCTCACGAACAAAGTGGATGTCCAACTCGATGTGCTTGGTGCGTCGATGATGAACGGGGTTGGCGGAGAGGTAGACAGCCGACACGTTGTCGCAGAAGACCACCGTAGCCTTGTCAACGGGACAAGAGAGCTCGGAGAGAAAGGGCGTGCACTCAGCCACAGCATTAGCCACGGCGCGGTACTCAGCCTCGGCACTGGAGCGAGACACGATGGGCTGCCTCTTGGAGGACCAAGATACGAGCGACGAACCAAGGTAGACGCAGTAGCCGCTGGTGGAGCGCCGCGTGTCCGGGCAGCCCGTCCAGTCCGCGTCCGAGTAGGTGACGAGGTCAGTAGATGTCGAGGGCGAGGCATGCAGCGACAGGCCGTAGCCCAGGGTGCCACAGATGTAGCGGAGAATCCGCTTCACCGCAGCCCAATGGGCGTCCCGAGGAGCATGCATGTGCAAGCACACCTGCTGCACAGCGTACTGGAGCTCCGGACGTGTCAACGTCAAGTACTGGAGGGCGCCGACGATGGAGCGGTAGAACGGGACGTCGGAGGCCAGCGATCCATCACTAGCTGAAAGTTTGGCCTTCGTGTCGACAGGAGTAGGCGCAGGATTGCAATTAAGCATCCCTGCACGCTCGAAAAGCTCGCGGGCGTACTTCTGCTGATGAAGAAAGAACCCGTCCGCACGCCGGACAACCTCGATGCCGAGGAAGTAGTGGAGCGGGCCGAGGTCCTTCAACGCGAACTCAACACGAAGACTGTCGGTGAGCTGTCGAAGAAGACTGGCGGTGGATGCCGTCAGGATGATGTCGTCAACGTACAGAAGCAGGTAGGCCATGTCGTTGCCGGTCTGGTAGACGAACAGCGACGCATCGGAACGCGTGGAGCGGAAGCCGAGATGCGAACGCGGCGCGCTGGTACCAGCGCGCTGGGCGCTACGATCCATACAAGGACCGAGAGAGCAAGCACACGTCACCGGGGCGCTCGGCGTCGACGAAGCCAATGGGCTGCTGACAGTAGACCTGCTCCGACAGGTGGCCATGGAGGAAGGCGTTAGAGACGTCCATCTGATGCACCGGCCACGCGCGGGAAGCGACGAGGTGCAGGACCGTGTGGATCGTGCCCGGTTTGACAACCGGGGCAAACGTATCCGTGAAGTCGACACCCGCGGACGACCCAGCGCGCCTTGTAGCGCTCGAGAGTACCATCGGAGCCGAGCTTGTGCTTGAAGACCCACTTGCCGGTGATGATGTTGGCGCGAGGGGGCCGGGGAACCAGCTCCAGTGCAGTTCTGTTGCAGGCGTCATACTCCTCCTGCATGGCGGCGCGCGCGGGTCGCGCAGAAGCGCGCGAGCCGAGGTGGCACCGCGAGAGCGGAGGTGGACGGCGCACTCGGCAGCGAGGGCGCCTCGCGGAGACGACGGCGCCCGCTGGCGCGGCAGACATCGTTCCGCTGGCCCGAAGGCCCATCGGTCGACGGGTAGCGCAGACGCCGCACTCCCGCACATGTTCGGGTGAGCATGGGCGCAGGAGCCGCAGCGACGGGCGGCGAGACGGGGCCCGAGGTGGCCGATGAAGCAGGTGACGAGGAGGTGCTCGAGCTGGTCGACGGCGCCGGAGGCGTCGCAGGAGGGGGCGACGGGGGCGCCGCGGGTGACGGAGCGCGCTGATGCCGGCGCCAGGCCAGCAGCCGGGCGGGCCGGCCAGGGCGCAGCTGGCGGACGCGGGTCCGCCTGAGGCCAAGGGCGCCGGGGCGTCATCGGAGGTGTCGCCAAGAGTCCTCGCTGAAACGGAAAAGACAACTCGTCAAAGTACACGTGCCGGAGGTGAGGGCGCGATGTGAGACCGGTCATAGCGGTAGCCCTTGGTGTTGGCGGGTAGCCTAAAAACACACAAGGGAGAGAGCGATAAGCTTGTGGCGCCGGGCGGTAGCATTGTTAGGATAACACTTGCAGCCGAAGATGCGGAGGTCATCATAGGCGGGCGGCACACCGTAGAGGAGGTGATGCGGCGTGTAAGACCAACGCACACGACACGGGCGGATGTTGACGAGGAGAGTCGCCATGGCAAGAGCATCTGGCCAGAACCGTGGAGGCATGTGGGCGTGGAACAGAAGGGTGCAGACGCAGTCGTTGAGAGTACGGAGCATCCGTTCAGCACGACCATTCTGTGGGGAAGTGTAGGGACACGTGAGGCGGAAGATGGCGCCATGGGCGGCGAGAAGTGAGCGAATAGTGATGTTGTCGAACTCTTTGCCGTTGTCAGTTTGTAAGGCGTGAATAGGGCGACCTAACTGAGTGGAAACGAAGGTGAAAAACGCAGTGAGAGTGGCGGCAACGTCGGATTTGCGACGAAGAGGAAACATCCATACAAAATGAGAGTGATCATCCAGAATCACGAGATAATAATTATAACCAGAATTACTGGGAACAGGCGAGGTCCAAACATCACTATGAATAAGTTGAAACGGAAAAGACGCGACTGTGGAGGAGGAACTAAACGGGAGGCGAACATGTTTGCCTAGACGACATGCTTCACAAGAGTGGGCATCCGTTTTATTACAGCTAAAGGAAAAGCCTTGCATTATTTGACGTAGAGCGGCAGAGCTAGGATGGCCGAGGCGAGCGTGCCAGAGATCGACACCGGTGGAGAGGGCGAGGGAGCTACTGGCGGTGGTGGAGGCCGAACCAACAGGGTACAGATCGCCGGGACTGTCACATCGGTGCAGGAGCATCCGAGTACGACCATCCTTGACAGAGAAACCAAAGGCGTCAAATTCCACAGTCACAGGATTATCACGACAGAAAGATTTAACGGAAACCAGATTTTTAATCAAGGCAGGAAAACAAGAACGTTATTTAGAGAGAGAGAGGAGTGGAAGTGGAGGGAAAAGAGACGGAACCGGTGTGAGTAATGGGAAGCGCATGACCGTTGCCAACGATGATGCTAGAGGAGGTGGAGGAGGGTGTAGAAGAAGAGAGGGTACCGGGGTGCGCGGCCATATGCGCGGAGGCGCCGGTGTCCATGAACCAGTCGCCACCGCCACCATACTCCCCAGCGGTGGGGGCGCTCTGGAGGGCGGTCAGGAGCGCGGGGTCCCACGGGGCCGAGCTCAGGGGGGCGGCGTAGGCCGGGGCGGAGTAGGGCACGGGACCGTAGCCTGGGGCGGTGTCGTAGCTCGGGCGTGTGGGGTTAGGCGCCGTAGAAGGCTGGTGAGTGGCAGACGCGGCCCCATGATGCTGGGTAGGAAGCGGGCAGGGGCATGGAGTATGCGTGGGCGACCCGTCCACGGGTTGTGACCCGCGAGCCACGGCGGGGAGGCGGCATCTTTGGGGGTGGGCGGCGCGGGCGGCGTGGCGCCACCATAGCCGCCGCGTTCCACCGCCGCCACGCAGCGACGGCGCCCGACGACCACCTCGGTACCACCACCGGTGGCGGGGCGAGGCGGCTGGCGTAAAGCCCGGGCGGTCCCATAGGGCGAGGCGCGGAGGCGGAGCGGGCGAGGCGCTGGTGCCGGGCGCCAGAGGCAGCGACGGGCGGTGTGAGCCGCCCGAGCCCGGAGATGCTTGAGGCGCTCCTCAAGGCGCAGGCAACGGCACCTTTCGAGGGCGTGGTGAGGAGTGTGAGATTGGAGGCGGCGTCGTTGCTGAGATCCTCGTCGAGTCCTGCCGACAGGGTGGAGAGCATGATCTTGTCGTCGATCGGAAACTCCAAGTCACGAAGCTCGTCGGAGAGGCTCTTCGACTTGAGAACGTACTCGTCGAGAGAGTGGTCGATTACGGTGGTGCGAAGAACTCTGCCGAGGAAGGTGACCCCGGATCTTGTTGTCGGTGAAGAGGCGGTGATTTTCTCCCACACCGTGTGCGCGGTGTCGCCGTCCCGGACGACGGTGCGGAAGATGTCGTTGGAGACGGTCTGGTAAAACCAGCGGATGATGGTGGCGTCGATCGCGAGCCACTCGGGGTCGTGCGGCATGGCGAGGAGGTCGATGGTGCCGTCGACGTGGTCGAGGAGATCATACTCGCGGAAGAGCATCCCGAAGTACGTCTTCCACGGGAAGAAGTTGGCAGCGGTGGTGGAGAGCTTCACTGGCACGTGCTCGGCGATGGGGATGTCGCGGATGACGGCGACGGAGGGCCCGACGAAGGGGTTGCTGCTGCCGGAGCGGGAGGAGTTGAAGGGATCGGAGGGGCCGGAGGAGGAGAACCCGGCCATGGCGGCACGTGGTGGGTGGCGGCTAGGGTTAGGGAGGGGGCGGGAGGAGGGAGGGCGCCTAGGGAAGGGAGGGAGGGGGCGGCGAAGGAGGCGGGCGCTAGGGAGGAGGTGGGGCGGCTTGAGGGAGGGCGCCTAGGGTAGAGGGGGGCGGCGGCTAGGTCAGGACCAGAGGGGCTCTGATACCATGTAGAGAGGAATTGGAGATTGCATAGCACCAATTGGCCGGCTGCTCATGTATATATAGACGGACACATGTACAATTACAGGTACAACCCTGACAAAACACGGGGACCTATACCTAGTACAATATGTTACTCAACAATGAGAAAGTGTTGTTATATCTTAACTAAGATACATGATCATAGACAAAAAAAATATTGGCTAGCCTAATCACACGCGTGAACGAGCCTACTATCATTCAATGCAACATCCCTAAAAACAACACTTAAGAGACAATACATTGAAGTATTAGTTGTCTCTTAAGTTTTAGCTTTTCATATGAAATGTGTTCTAAAAAACATGCATTGTGAAATACCTTACATCAGGAGGAGTATAGGACAAAACAGGTGTTAACTTATCAACTACCAATCCAATACAACGTCATAAATCAAACGATCGTGAGCCCAAACCAAGATCATTACTATTCCGTACTTCATTAGTGCTGGAGTGCCCATCATTGCATTAACTGACCCAATCCTTAATCAGCTATCACAACAACAAAATTAAGAAGAGTCGGCGTTCAAACACCAGAAGGCAACCTAGGAAGTGCAGTACGGCCGTCTGCAACAGAGATTGCTTTTTGCAGGATTTTTATTTTTATGAGTATGGTTTGTTCTTTCGCATGCATGCATGCCCAATTCCATATTTTCTCGAGGGCCACTCAAACTATATTTGGTTGTTAAGTGCGAGAGCATCTCTAGTAAATACCGCATTTCCTGTGGTACCGCAAAACGTGAATATTATGTACTGCAAAGCCTTTTTTTTATAAGAAAAACGTTAGCGCGTCTCCTTTCTCTCCCCCACACGTAGTGCGCCAGAGATGGAAGCCGGTGTCCTGCACCTTCCGATAGACCGTGATGGAGTTTGTTCATGTCGACGACGCTGCACGGACATAGCCAGTGGCGGAGCTAGCCAGCTAGTAGGCCCCGGGCAAGGAACGACGGCACCAAGCTGGCTAGCGTTTTGCCCGCGAGAGCAAGCTGACTAATCATGACAGTTTATCAGATATCCAACGGAGATATCATGGTTAAGCCCGGGCAGCTGCATGGAATCGGATCTCATTGCCCGTAATTGTAGATTGACACGGGGAATTAAACCACCTCATTGGAATTTGACCGGACTTGGCGAGTTCAACGGCGACAAGTTTAGATGTTTCATCCGTGTGAGTGTTGACCGTTTTGCGGGACAAACCGTAGAAACTGAATATATGAGGTACATGTAAGTTGATATCCAAGAAATTGCAAAAAGAATTACGGTTTTAACCAATTTTGAGTATCTGTCCTGGTCTTTTTTAGTCTTTTTTTGGACCAAAACTGCATATTTTGCGGGTTTAACTAGATATGCGATATCTGGTAGAGATGATCTGACAGTGTAATCAAATAGTAGAATTTTGTCGTGCATTTTTCACGCTTACCAGTTGGTTACTTTTTTCGATAAAAGGAGCAATATATAGGTCCTGTTTTCCATATTACAACGAAAAATGATAACAGAACATTTACCGCACTCAACGATCTTCGGGTTTAGATTCTCATTTTTTCGTACGAGTTACTTGGATGAATAACCTGTTGTCCCTCTCAAGTCCCCTATTCTGAACATTAGCTCCCAAGCGGTGCTAGAGGGCGGTAGTTTTTCTTCTGTCGGTGGCTGTAGTTGAACTACTCGAATCTCTGTGTTCCGTTATCTTTGATACTTCCTCCGATTCATATTACTTATCACAAAAATGGATGTATCTAGTACTAAAATATGTCTAGATACATCTATTTCTGAGACAAGTAATATGGATCGGAGGGAGTATATAGAGCTCGGCCCTGGCTTTTCTATCGTGCCACGTGAAAAAAGTATGATTGGGAATCAAACGAAAGAGGAAGAGACGTTCAATGTCTCGAAATTTTCCCAGAGTATAGTACCGTGTAGGATTAATGGACACAGAAAAGGAGTTGACCCATCAACTACGAAGCCGACAA
Source organism: Avena longiglumis (assembly GCA_030063025.1). Taxonomy (NCBI): domain Eukaryota; kingdom Viridiplantae; phylum Streptophyta; class Magnoliopsida; order Poales; family Poaceae; genus Avena; species Avena longiglumis. The sequence continues at coordinate 66,735,062 of CP125973.1, read as the reverse complement.
TGCCATAACGAAACGATTGTGAAGCCAACCCCAAAAAAATCATTAGCACACATCACAAAGCGCCCATCATCGCATTAACTAATCCAATCCTTAATCAGTCTCACCACAGCACATCAACAAAAATTAAGACGAGGCAGACGTTCAAACCCCACGAGGCCAACAGCGGAGCCAAGTGTACAGTACTACTGCGCTGCACACGTGTGCAGATAGGCACTACTCAATCACCTGCCGATCTTCTAGAGAGGCCGGGCGAGGCGTTCCCGCGCGGTGTGGTGAGCTCACCTGAGCGGCTGGTAGATAGGTTGGCTGGTCAATTTCATATATATTTTTTTGAGAACTATTATTTTTTTTTTCAAAATTCCACCAATATATTAAAAATCATCAATATAGTAGTAAAAAAGACCTAGAAGTAATAAGAATTACAAATAGGTCATTGGACCACCTAGCGACGACTACAGACACTTGCGTGAGCCGAAGGTGCACCGTCGTCCTCGCTCCTCTATCACCGAAGTTGAGCAAAACTTGTCGTAGTAGAGCTTGTTGTAGTAGACAAACGGAAAATTATCGTGCTAAGACCACAAAGGACCAACGCCTTGAGCAACAACCATCATCAATGATGACAACCTTCGATCGGAAGAGACTGACCTAAAAACAAACCACCAAACACGAAAACGGATCGGATCCTAGGAGATCCGCCGGACAAACGACTCCACTTGCCCTCTGTCGACGCTAGATGCACCACCGGAGCGAGGGTAGAGCGAGGATGCCATTATTATGACTTCAGGATGTAGCCATCGCCTCAACATTCAGGAGAAGATACTAAAAAACAGGATAGAAGAATAACGGAAAACCTCCTGCCGGCGAGAGGTCGTGGTCCGCCACGCCTCCAAGGCCCTAGGGCCACCAGAGGCGAAGCGGGACGATGATGTCGCCGGAAAGGGGACGGAACCCTAGATGGGTTTAGGCTAGCTCCCGATCGCTTTTCTCCCCTGACGGTTGTATCTGATCGGATTGATTGTTTGCCCTGTGTCGTTTTTTAGGACCACTCAAACTGTATTTTGCCAGTAAGTGTGACAATGTAATCAAATTGATTTTCATAGAAGATTTTCACACTTACTAGTTGGTTACTTTGAAAAGGAGAATAGGTCATGTTTTCATTTTACATCGAGAAATGATAACATGACATTAACCATACACAACAACCATCAAGTTCAGATAGAAGGGCGAGGATGGTGGCATGTTTTCGGCTTACGCTAGTATTTTTAGCCGTCTCTTGGTGATCCAAATGATACTTGTAATTTTTATTATTTTTGGATTTTTTTACTACCTTTGATTTTTAGTAGATCGATCGAATTTTCGCCAAAAAAAGTCCGAGTTCAGATTCTCAGTATTTGGTACCGGTTAATATTTTCTCGCAGTTAATACGTGTCTTATTTATATAACAAAGAACAAGTTATAAGTCACGTACACATCAACCTGACAGAACTGAAAAAACAGGAAAACCCTAGCTTTCGCAAAAGAGATCCTCGGCCAAAAAAGAAAACAACAATCCAAACGAAAAAACCCTTGAGCAAAAAAACAACGCATGTCACTCGCCTCCGACACCACCGTAGAGGCAACCCAAGAGGCCACCTTTTCACCCAATCTCGACGCGGCTCCATCGCTAATCTATAGCTTCATAGACCTCCAAGTTAGCTTGCCAGAGGCAAAGAAATTGTCGTTGAAAGCACCAGAACAGGGCATCATCTTGAACACGCCATCAAACTCCAAATATGACAACCCCTGTGCGACGACGTCCGAGGAGGAAACCAAATATGACAGCCTTCAACGACGAACCCAGCACAAGATTCACCATCTTCCATCTATCACTAACACAGACTACCATAGACATGTAGGGCACCGCATCGAAGGAAGAACTAAAACACTTTTACTCATCGTTGTCGTTGCCTTTGACGGAGCCAAGACATCGAGCGACCGGAAAAACTAATCTAAAGAGGCTCTAACCCTAGAGCTACATAAATGCGCGCACGCGAAATCCGACGCCCACCTCACAACCGATAGCCAGGAGGTCATCAGGGGAGGAGAGCCGACGAAAAGGTGACCAGATCGTTTTCCTCTCCTCTCGTGGCGGCGCTAAGGGGAAACAAGACGGTTTTAGGGAGGGTGTACTACTTGCTTGTACCGGTTGATATTGCGAATCAAATGAAAATCGCGTTCAATGTATAGTATCGTGTACATCGGCGGGATTAACGAACATAAAAGGTTGACCTATCAACTACTCCCTCTGTTTAGAAATATAAAATGTTTTAGATTTATAAAAGAAATGTATCTAGACGTTTTAGTGTCTAGAGTCATTTAAACCTACCCACTAAAAAATTGTTTAGATATATTAGTTCCATTACCCTGAAACATCATTTTATATTTCCAAGGGAGGAATGTACGATCGAAGCCGAGAATGCCATAACGAAACGATTGTGAAGCCAACCACACAACAAAAAAAAAAAATCATTAGCACACATCGCGAAGGTGCCCATCATCGCATTGACTAATCCAATCCTTATATCGGTTAACATTAAGACGAGGCAGAGGTTCAAACCCTAAGAGGCCAGCGACGTAACGAAGTGCGCTGCACACGTGTGCAGACAGGTACTGTACTACTCGATCACCTTTGCCGATCTTCTAGAGAGGCCGGCCGGGGCGTGGCCGCGCGGTGTGGTGAGCGGCTAGCTGGCAGTGGGTTGGGTTGGTTGCGCTGCATGGTCTCCTCGACCGCGATGGATGGGATGGCGACCGTGTGGCAGCGCCATGGCGTCTCCCGTCGTCAATCCCCGACAGCGATCGAGTTCCCGACCCCGATCGAGCGGCCTTGGCGGGTGCGGTACTACTACTTGCCGGTTTCATGGTGCTGTTCTTCCGCGCCGCCGGTCGCTGTCGGGCGCGCTCGCTGATCACGTCGGCGTTCGTTCCTGCCGCTGTGCGGACGCGCCCTGGTGCCTCGCGGCCGTCATTGGCAAGAGAGGGCCAATTGTTCCGGCGACTCGACCTGACTCGAGGAGTCGAGATACTAGTAGCAGGAAGGTGGCAAGGCCTTCGTAATTTACGCGACAAGGGCACGCACGTGGACCAGCTCGGCAAAACCCAGCAACGCGTCCGTGCACCCGGTTCCACGGACCAGCCTCTGGAGCAGTTCCAATGGCAGCGGACCCCACAAGGTCGCTATGTACGGCTCGCGGGAGCTGGGTGGCCGGGCCCTTCGCGGTCACGGGTCGCTCCGACCTAGTCCTTCGGTCGCTCACCCATTCTCCAGCTACACACGGCCACCAGCAAAACACAGCGGAGACGAGGAGGAGGAGGAGGAGGAGGAGGAGGAGGATCCCCTGTGCCAACCGCAACGGTGCCTCTCTCTCGCGCTCGATCGATCGCTGTCCAACGTTTTTTTCGTCCGCTGATGGATAAGCACGGCTAGCTTCCCCGAAATAAAGCGGCCTCCCACATGCCCACATACACCAACTTTTCCTTCTTCTTTCTTTCTCTGCGGTGACACGTAGAGCTATACTGATGAGCAACGTAGCCGCGAATCATTGGAAGCACTAGCACAAACAACGTGCTTATGTTGCTGTGGAAAGAACGTGTTAGCCCTGCTGAAGAACCATTTCCCTTTCTTTTCGGAGTCTCCTTCCCCGCCTCGCCTCCTCTCCCTCTTTGTTCCGGAGCATTGGGGGAGGGGAGGACGGCCCCTCTCTATATATAGATAGGAGTAGGTGGTGTTGTTGTATATTTTACTGCATGGAGTATATAAGGCGGGATGTCGTCGGGGAGTTGGTTGCCGATGCCCCCGAGAGCTGCATCTGGTGACCGGCGAAGGCTGATCTCCTCTTCAGGATGCTCCGATGGTCCGAGAAGAAGATGAAGGAGGGTCTTGCTGCCTACATTTCGAATAATCTCAAAGGAAATCCTCCAGTTCTAAGCATGGAGGGAATGCGCATACTGTCCGTGCGACGTGGATTTAGTCGCAAGCACTGCCGATCGCAGCGAGCGAGTATCATCATCTCCTCTCTCTCTCTCTCTCTCTCTCTCTCTCTCTCTCTCTCTCTCTCTCTCTCTCTCTCTCTCGCGTGCTCTTCTACTACTTTGAAATTCGTCGGTGCGCGAACTGGATTCGAGCGATTGGATTGTGCGTGTTATTAGAACAAACTGAAATTCTTAGTCAAATACTGTATGCACACTCGTCGTGCGGTGTACAATGTGTACTTATTTATACTGCTAGGCCAAAATATTGTATGCGCCATTGGCCATGTGCTAGTGTGCTATTGCTAGTACCAGGGAAGTGTAGCAGCAGTGTCATGCACGACAGGTCGATAACCAGACGCCACCTACCTAACATCCGCCCCTCCCTCAGCCAGCCACCACAACTCACCCATCTACTACCCACACCAGATCCATCCCAGTACCAGTACAGTACATCATCGCCTGCCTTTTGCCACGCTCTCGAATTCAAAATCTCCGAAGTCCGAACCATCCATCGCCCGCAACAGCAAAAACCCAGATAGAAACAAAACGAAGCTACGGGACAAACAAACGCCATGTTGACACATAAAAAAAGCAAAGGGGGTGGAAAGAAAGCCCAATTAGTCCGCACTAACTACAGCGCAAAGCGCGAATCAATTCGATCCCATCGCGCCCCTTTTCTTTCCTTTCCTTTTACCACCCCGCCGCTACTCACGCCCCCCACTTTCCTACACCGTAAGCAAAGTAGTAGTACCAGCAGCTCTGGGGGAGGCGGAGAGACTACTAGCAAGTCCCCAACCGCCGCTCCTCCTACCAGCGCAGCGCCTCCGTTTCACCTCGCTCCTCCCTAGTACTCGCTTCGGTTTACCTCTCCCTTTCTCTCACCTTCCTCGCCCACCGCATCTCCCATCCCCTCCCCTCCTCCTCCTCCTTAAGCAACCAAGCAACCAGCCAGCGCCGGCCACCCACCCACCGACGCACGCACGGTGTCTGCCGGACCTCTGCGGCGACCGGCGGCAATGACGGCCCGCCATCTCCCTTCCTCGGCGGCGGCCCGCAGTGATGCGTGAGATCGCGGCCAGGGCGCATGGGGAAGGAGGCGGGGGACCAGCGCCAGCGGCCGCCCGACGGGGCCGGAGAACACGGCGCAGGCGGCGCCGCCCAAGGTAGCGGCCGGTGCTTCTGCGGGGTACGGCTGGTCAGGCTGCAATGCGTCGCGGCGCTAGTGCTCGGCGCCGCCGTGCTGCTCTCGGCCCTCTTCTGGCTGCCCCCCTTCGCCGGCCGCGGCAGGGGAGGCGCCGGCGACCAGGCGCCGGATCCGGGCGCCGTGTTCCGAGGTGAGCGCTCCCAGTCCCAGTCCCAGCTCCCCCACTGGTGCCGCATTGCGAGATCTCGTTTTCTGTTAGACTCACCCCTGCCTGTCGGCCGGGCTCCTGTTCGGTCCGTACCGGGGGAACGGTTTCTAGATCTGGATGTACGGAGCCACCCGGCCGTAGCCTCTCCGTGTGGGAATTTCGAACCGTCTGCGAGCAAACCTGTCAAGGCAAGGGGTTTACTTCCATCGACTCATCTAGAGCATCCGCCTGCCGGTTCGTTTCCACAAGATTTCAATGCCTGTAGTATTTGATCCGTGTCACCTACGCATGTGTCGGTGCTATTTCTGGACAGCGAGTAGGTCGAGAAAAAACGTCTGCTGCGACAACCGATCGGTTCTCGTCCCAAAATAGTCACTGATGCGGGTTAAGTAGTCTCGGTGTGCGCTAGTCCACCATGATCTTGCGCCGTTGTTATTAATCGAGATATAGTTTTTTCATCCGGCTGTAGATACAATTATTATTGGTCGAAAGCTACCTCAGCTGCAAAAGGGGATGCGGTAGTTGCTGTCAATTCCCGTTTTGTGTTGTTGCAACATCTGTTGTAAACAATCCAGCAGTAGTAGATCACTGTCCATGCGTGCGTTTTAGGTGTGGTCTATTCCCAAACGGAACGGTAAATGAATCCTTTCCAAGGGTCTAAAGAGACAACTTACTAAAGTGGCGCCTTTGGAGCGTTGTGGTTCCGATTTTTCCAGTTCAGTTCAAGCAATTGCGTCAACCACCCTTCTGTATTCTATTTTATTTATATATATAAGAGCACTAGACGTATCTGGGAGCAAACCGGCAGAGGCAAAGGGACTTATTTTCATCGACTGATTTAGAGCATCGCCTGCTGGTTTGTTTCCGGAAGATTTCAATGCCTGTATTTGATCCGTGTTGCGTCAGCATTTGTCGGTGCTATTTCTGGACAATGGGTAGGTTCTGTGACAATGGATCTGTTGATGTCCCAAAATAGTCACTGATGCGGTTTAAGTCTCGGTGCCATTGTCCAGCATGATCTTGCGCCGTTGTTAATCGAGATATAGTTTTTCATCCGGCTGTAGATAGAATTATTGGTCGAAAGCTACCTTAGCTGCAAAAGGGATGTAGTAGTTGCTGTCAATTCCTGATTTATGTTGTTGCAACAGCTGTTTGTAAACAATCGAGCAGCGATAGATACCTGTCCATGAATTTTAGGTGTGGTCTATTCCCAAACAGCGTAGATACTGGCTAAAGTGGCACCTTTGGATCGTTGTGGTTCTGATTTTTCCAGTTCAGTTTAAGCAATTGTGTCAACCACCCTTCTTTATCCTATTTGTAATATAAGAGTACTAGACATATCTGTATATCTTGTGTCTAATGAAACTCTGTTTTCCCAGATGATATAGTGGCAAGTTTTAGGCTGCAGAAGACGGTCCCTGAGCTTGAAGGAAATACATCTAAGCTCGAATTGGACATCTATGCGGAAGTTGGCATCCCGAACTCCATTGTATGCCCCCCCAACACACACATCTTTTATTTCACTTCTTGGTATGTTCTTCCACATGCTTTTCCTGATGCTCGGATACCCATGCAGGTGGTTGTAAATTTGCTACATCCATTAGCTGGATCGAACTGGACAAATGTCGTCTTCAGCATTGTGCCTTATCCAAAGAACTTGACTATATCATCGACATGGTTGAGCATTCTTAGGTCCTCTTTTATGTCATTGGTCGTGCGGCAGTCAACGTTCCACTTGACCAGGTCCCTGTTTGGCAATTCATCGTCCTTTGAAGTGCTCAAATTCCCTGGAGGAATAACAATAATTCCTCCACAAAATGCTTTTCTTCCACAAGCACACCGGGCAAGTTTTAATTTCACTCTGAATTTCCCAATCTACAAAGTGCAAGACAGAATTGATGAGTTGAAGGATCAAATGAAGACAGCACTACTGATCAATTCTAACGAGGTTAGCGTTGCCTTCTCGCATTGTTCCCCTTTTGTCCATCGCAATCATTGTTGAATATATCTGAAGAATTTGGGTATTTGTTTGTTTCTTTATGTAGTTCATGCATTCTGTCTTTAATTTCTAGGATTGTGTGACACCTTGCATTCTGTCTTTAATAGGATTATGTAAGAATGTTTCCATTGGTGCTGTTGTTCCCATATTACTTTGCGGGTGCACGTGTGCAAATGTAGGTCAATGAGTATGATAGAGCATATGTGGAGTAGCGCAGTTGTTTATGTGATAAATTTTCATAGCATGCGGCATATGGATTGGTAATTGTTATTATACTTAGTTTAGTGCAGTAGTGCGGTTCTGTAAAGAAATGATAGCAAGTCTATATTTGCTGACTTAACACAAGGTATCTCATTCTCTGATCTTCAGATGGATCCTCCCATTTTCTTGTCCTACTCTGTTAGGCAAGACTTGAAATACAAACAGGACTGGGACTTTAATCCATATTAGAAATTTGAACAGTCGGTGTGTAATAGTGTACATTAACCTCATTTTCTTCTTTAATTGAATTTCGTTTATTATGCATTGCAGAACCTTTTTATCAAATTGGTAAATTTGCAAGGTTCAACGGTTCTTCCTCCAACTATTGTTGAGACCTACATTGTTCGTGTTGTTGGGAATCACCAGCCATCTGTACCAAGGATGAAGCAGTTGGCGCAAAAAATCACTAATTCATCTTCAGGGAACCTTGGTCTGAACCATACCGTATTTGGCAAAGTAAAGCAGATAAGACTCTCCTCCTATCTTAGACATTCTTTGCATAGCAGGGGCAGTTCTGATGCGCCTAGTCCATCGCCCATGCAACATCATGGTCATCATGGCCATCATCACCATCACCATGGTCAAGGCAACAGGCATCTGGCTCCTGCTGCTGCTCCGATAAATTTCCCTGCACATACACCCAAATACGTTGCTCCACCTCCATCTGGGTGTCCATATGGCAAAAAGGCAAAGAATAAGGTTCCTGTAACGCCAGCTGCTGAGCCTGTGGCCAATGATCACCGATCTACTTATCCTGCTGCTTCGTCACCTTCGTCTGTTCGTCATCCTCCACATGATCCCAGTATGCACAGTAGATCGCCTGTTCCGTCCCCTCCTGTTCTTCCGGAGCCGCCTTTGCCCTCTGTTTCGTTTGGTAATGCACATCCTCCAAGTGAGCACCCAACAAGCATAGGTCCTTCTGCTGGAATGCCGCATGTGGCCCCTGCACCGCAAACATGTGAGTTCTCCTTCCTTCTTTATTTTCTGTAATAATTGTGTTTTTGTCGAAAAGATGAACTGTAGAATGCGGGCAAAGGAAGTAATACCTTGTCCAAAGGGATATGTTCAACTTGATAGTCTGATACATACTCTTGGACAGTTCATTTTAGTTTTTGTGGTCATTGTTTGTGCTCCTGAGGAGTATACAATAAATCCGGTTCATTTCGTTGGCACCTTGGCAATATAGATCTGGATGCCCTAACTGATCAGAAAGTTGTTATTTCATTGATAGCAAAAGGCAAAAGACAACAATGAAACTGAACGATTTTTTCTGGGTTACAGATTTCCATCTGCTTAGTCTCAGGTGCATGCCTAAACCATTTATAGTACTCCCTCTGTCCTAAAAAAGACGTCGCAGATTTGTCTAGATTTGCATGTATCTATACCCTAGAACGCGTCTAGATACATGCATATTTAGACAAACCTGCCACATCCTTTTCAGGACGGGTGGAGTATTTTTTTTTTGATAGTTATGAATGGGTATTGTTCTTCGATAGTTATAAGTACCTATCACTTATTAATGGATGTATATCCGTATCCAGCTATTGGTAATGTTATTAAGATGCAATGTTCAACATAGCCTCACAGCATATTTTCTGGTCAGCCAATCAGTCTTCTACTCCTTCATGTATACCTTACTTGTTGCATCATTTTTTCTAAGAATTCACTGACTATTGTGTGTCATTGGCCCATTGCAGCTAATGCCAGGCGGACACACTCCTGTCACTGGGTCCTGGTAGTACTCCCTATATGTTGTACGCTGCTGAGGAGCCTACTGTGACAAAGAACACGGAGCATCTAATTAACCAGAAGATGGTCTAAATTAGAGATTTTCCAAACAGAGGATGAGGCACGGCCTTTTTTTTTCTTCTTCTCTGGTTCATTACAGCCGTCTGGGCGGGCGGTGAAGCACAAGTCAGCGTCCCGCCCTGCTTCAGGCGCGCTGTTAGCCTGTTATACTTGTTAGTGGATCTGTGGATGTAAATACGGATGGGTTATATAAGTCAGGCAGGCAAGTAAGAAGGCAACGATGGGCGAGCAGCTAGCCGTGGTGCTCGTAGCGGTCAAAGCCACGCCGGTGGCAGGCCCCTTCTCTACCGAGCGCACGCATGCTTGGCCGGGTTTGTCATTGCTGCTGCCCCTGTTCAGAAGAGGATCTTCGAGTGTAAACACTTTTTACATGAGAAGTCATAGTATTTTCTCCTCCCGTTTTCGGTAGAGTTTTGAGCTGCTCGATCCTATGCATGTTGCTATGGAACTGGAACTTTGTCATTTTTTTTTATTTTCCTTCTTTCTTGCTACTGCTCGGGAAAGTGAGAAGCAGCTGTAGAGAAAAAAAATTTGTTTTGAAACTGACGAGCAAACGCGTTGGCACCAGACACTCCCTAATAAAAGAAGGTGTTGCTTTATATATTTTCTTCTTCTCTAGCTTTCTACTTTTTTTTGGCAACGTTTGGTGGTGGCCACGAGCACACATGTAGGACGTCGAGGAGGGCGGCGGTGGTGGCCACAGTGAGCGCGCCGGTAGAGAAGGAGGCCGCTGCATCTGCCTGATCTGGACAACGGCGACCTCCAGCGAGCGCATCGGCAGAGTAGGAGGCTGCTGTGACGACCTCTCTGCGTGGGCCCCCAACCTCGCCATGTCCTCAGTGCACCCTTGGCATCGAGCACCTGCAGGGGTTGGAGAAGGCCATGTCTGGCGATGATGCACCAGGTGCCGCATCCCAAGTTCGTTCAGGGCTGGGGGGACCCCGGTGGAGATGCTCGGCCGGCGGGCCGGGATACTGCGATGCGCCGCATGTCGGCTGCGGGGTCGCCGTCGTCGATCGCCTTCCGCCGCCAACCGGCGTTGCCTTTGCCTGTACGACCGGGTACTGTTCAGTTGGCGAGCACCAACTGAGGTGCGCAGTGCGGCAGCATCAATGCGAGCATCGCGCAGCAGTGAGCAGCCAACTAACACTTGTCCTGCCAATCTAAAACAAATCGGTGTCCTGTCCTCTCCTGCCCATCCATCTATCGCCCCAACTGCATCTTCGCGCTCCTTAACTTCGCCGGCCCGCCGCCGATCACCAACCCCGGCTTAATCTTAGCCAGATCACAGTACACGGATCGAGCACAGACGCCGCGTCGTGGTTGGCAAGAGCCAAATCCTGACGGAATGGTGGGGCGTAAGAGCATCTCAAACAGATCTCTTGTAATATTACGGTAGGTTCTAAAAAACGTGTATACAGGACTGCTATAAAACACGTTCTCGGTGTTCGGCGCGTGTCGTGCGGGTTCGCGTCGAACAGATACCGAAAATAGAAATCTCAAAACGTGTGGAACACCTTACCACGCTGTAAATTCACATTTTTTACATGTTTTTCTTATCAACTTTGACAACACATTGATAGACAACAAGATATGCCAGTGGTAATAGTTTTTACATCTAATAATTGTTCCAATCCCCGTGACCCAAACACATGGGCAATGTCCAACGCATCGAGTGACACAAGAAGTTGCACCTTCACCGCATCAAACCGAGCTTACGCAAGAAGATCAAATAACACAGTGGGCATTTCCGAAGGCACCTTCTTGTGTATTTAATGGGCCGAAGGGATTAGTAATATATAATTTTAGGCATTATACATGATCTGCTCGAAGGAAGCCGAGCTGTGGAGTGTGACAACACCACCTCAACGTCCACATCAGTACGTTATACTCACTTGTAAACATTTTAATCGTTGCAACAAAATTGGAAGATCACCGACGAAGTAAGGTTAATCAGCTACTAGTTCACACAAAGATCATGTCCGAGTTTCAAGTGCGCGCGCTGTCTGGTCTGGCCGGTTTACACTTTTACAGTACTGTCCGGTCCGGTAATGACTGACAGGGGATCCCGGTGTCGGCTACGCTACGAGAATTGCCACGGATCGACCAATCACGTAGGAAATTAATTAAGTGTACACGCGCGACACACTCGTCGCCACTACTAGTACACGTCGAGCCTCCTCGATCTCTCTAACACGATCAGCCACCACCCATAGCGAGCCACACTCGATCTCCTCTTCCTCCTTCCAGCCACACTCTCGCCAATCCATGCCGCCCTCCTCCTCCTCGTACCTCGCCATGAGCAGCAGCGGCTTCTCCTACCAAAAGCTCAGGAAGCTCCCGCCACCTCCCACCACGGAGCACCCCGACCAAGAAGGCGCGCACTACGCCGTGGCGGCGTCGCTGGACCACTACTACCGCCAGGCGACCGCCGCGATCGTCGCCAGCAGGAGGACGCCGTCATGGCGCCGTCGGCGTGCGCCATCGTCCTCGTTCGGCGCCGGCGGGAGTAGGAGGAGGCCGACGAGAAGGCTGAGGATCTCGAGCCTGGCGAGGGCGCTGCGGCGGAAGGCGGCGGCGGTGGGGGGGCGGGTGCGCGCGTCCGTGGCCAAGGTGGTGGGAAGGCTCCGGGAGGGCGGGCCCCTCGTCGGGGACCTCTTCGCCGGCAACTACATGTTCCTGCAGGTCACGCCCTCGTCCGCGCTGCCCGCGGGGCTGGACAAGGGGTCGTTCTTGCCGTACTACCTCGCCGTCAAGGGCAAGGGCGGCGCCGGCGCCGGCGCTGCTGCTCATCCTGTGCGAGACTTGATCCGTGCCTAGCGCTTCTTTCTTTCTTTCTATATGGACCGTCACGCCGGTAATTAGGTGGTCTGCTTGTGCGATTATGGTCGAGCTCACTGCACTACTGTCCAGACATCTTGATCAAATTAATGTACTCCTACTCCATGCATGCCACTTCCGCTCCATGTTCTCTCTGCTGTGAGATGTTTCGCTGCTTTGGTTTCTTCTTCTCACTAATGAATCTGTAAATCCAACGCCGTGTTAATTGCAGTTATTAACTTTGTTGATTGTGACTATAAGTTGAGCTATATATGTACATGCATTTTATTAACACACACAAAACCAAAGCAACTATGTACGCATGCACAGGCAGGAGAGTGGGGAGTGAGAAGGAACTGTTTCATCTAATAATCCAGTTCGTCACATGGGGGCTTGCTTGCAGTTTAGTGAGAATATGTGTGCATGTGCAGCTGCATTTTGTACTGCTCGGTAGTACTCTCATCCGAAGCTCTGACAGCCAGGTGATCCATTAATGGACATAGTGACCCTGCTACTCCAACGATAGATCTACTCCTCCGGCCCATATTAATTGATTTTGATTTGTCAAATTTTGGATGAAACTATGTATTAAATAGTGTCTACATTCATCTAAATTTTGACAAATCCAAGTCAATTAATATGGGTCGGAGGGAGTAATATAATTGTCGACATGTTTATTAGGCAAGTTTTGCGTAAACCTACAAGGATGTTGTACTACTACAGTATTACTATCTTTTATCCGTTCTCTTAATAAGCAAACAGCTTAATTAGAGAGATATCTAGCTGGGTACATCATCTCCGTACGTGTGCGTGCTCACTTAGATGAGAGCTGTTACCAACTTTTGTTAGTTGTTATTAGTACCATACCACCATCACGTGTCAGTGTCAGTCATCAGTTTGCGGACGATGTAACAGTGGAAGCCCCCTACTTAATCATCATGAATCTGGCTAATAATGCGTCCGCATTGATGCTGGCAGGTGGAGAGTGAGACGGTACCTTTCCAGTGAGAAGACCCTCTCGTCCGCTACTTGCACATTCTTTTTCAAGTGAACACGACGAAATTGTTGATGGGAGATCGAATGAAGCCCGGGGGCCCATGGTGGTGGTGGTGCTCACAGGCCCAGTTGTTGCCAACCTTACAGAGCCCACCATTGCTCCCATGTGGACCAGTAGCTGCTTTTTTTTTTTACATGTACCCAATAGATGTTTCTAACGTTTCCCTCAAAAAAAGATGTTTCTAACTTCGATATGGCATAACCTTCCACAACTTCAAGTACCACATTGCACTCACCACTATGACATTTGTATAACCCTTACCAAGCGAATGGACAAATTTTTTCATCCCCAATTCATGCAAAATCGATGCTTCCAAACATTCTTGAAAATCCTCTCGCTTCGTTTTGTGTCATGATCTGAGTTGTGTCTTTTTTATTTAGTGTTCTCGAATAGATTGATCCAAACACTGTCACCATCGCTTGGCAAAACTTTATATGCCCTCAAAGCATGTGGACCCGTGCATGCTTTGGTATTCATCAAACCAGTTTCAGTTATGATAATTGTCAAAACTTTATATGCCCTCAAACCAGTTTGGTTCTAAATTTTTGCCCTGTAGTAGAGACGTGTAATATAATTGTCAAAAAAAATAGACATGTAATACTAGTGTTGTGAATTTATTACTTACTCCCTCCGTTTCATGATTCTTCTCTTAATTTTAGGTTAAATTTGAACTAAAATCATGACACAAATTATAAAACAGAGAGTAATTTTTATGGATAAGGCCCCGCTTGTTTCACGGTTTCAGTTATGGAGAGATCCAAATATTATGGAGGTTACGAAGAATTTAGTCAGACCTCAATCGGTCCGTAAAAGTTACGCCCTAATATCGGCGAACCAAAACAGTACTACTATCCCACGGAAATTCTTTGTGCCCCGGTCTGTGCTTCAGATAGAGCTTTTATAGCTCATGTAATAATTCTGCTGGTAACCAGTGTTTTGCCAGGTTTACGAGTTTAAGCGAAGTTAGTTTCAGCAACAACTTTTGACGGTACTATTTCACAAAAACTTCATCAAGTTGAAAAACTTTGCCAATTCCAGAATACTCTCTGACTCGTGATCCCAGATCTGAACCATTTTTATCCTGTGCTAAAGTTCAGATCTTTTTTCTCCGTTTCAAAAAAAAAATATACTGTCCAGGATATTAAAAATGTTATGTCCTCGTTGTCACATGTCTTCGTTTCAAAAGTCAGCAGGTCAGGGAACACACTTGCTGATGAATTAGTCAGGTTGGGGGGCGTGGTGTGCTGTGTTATGCTAGGTTGTGTTCCTCCCTGCGTGATGGAAACGCTTATGCAGGATTGCAAGTGCAACGCTTATGTGATCAATTAATGAAATGCCCCAAGTTCAAAAAAAAAGTATGAACTTTGCTCGCAGAAAATTTAATGAACTTTTTGTGACACAAATCTAACTATACCATTTCAATCAAACCAGCTAAATATTTAGACTGCGCAAAGCCAAAGCTTCCACCTGGGTAGTTGCTATGAGAATCTTCTACATAAAAAATTCTACTACAAACAAGACCATATTTGCATGGACAAGATTCCAAAATATCCAGAAAGCAAGTCAAGGAAGCCTGAAGCCATTTGCCAGTAGATAAAAGTAACAATTGAATGAATCTGAATTTCTGATGTGTACAAGGGGGTCTGACAATACAAAGTGCTACGGCTAAGCTAAGACGAAATTACACAAGACAGCAACTGAATGTGAACTGAACGAGGAAGATACATGGGGCTCCCCTGGCAGACCCCGTGGACAGTGCGGTGCGGCGCGCAGGGCTAAAGGAGAAACAATCAGTGTCACGGTCAGCTATCTGACAAATATGTACCGAGAACATGGTCGCGCGGCGGTCGTCGTCACAGAACGGTTTCGTCAGAAAGGTTTACTGTGCTTGCTGTTGTCCCTCTTGAGCTGCACTTTGAGCTTCTTGCCGCCTAGCTGGAAACCGTTCATCATAGCGATGGCTGACTGCGCGGAAATAGGGGAGTCGTAGCTTACGAAACCTGCATCAGGTTATAAGCAGATTTAGCATATTACTAAGAGCGCACGATGCCAGAGGGAGATTTTTTTTGTGAGAGGCTTTACCAAAACATTTGCTGGCACCAGTTGCTTTGTCTACAAACACCTTGGCACTTACTACTCTGCCGAACCTCTGAAAGGCTTCAGAGAGTTCTTGGTCCCCAAATTCCTGTGGGATATGGTAGATAAATAGATTGGCTCCAGGAGGACCTGTACACGTGTAGTTAGTTAGGTTTTATAATGCAACAGAATTTCCAATAAAAGACACAAAATTTGTAAACAAATAAAGGCGTTGCTTAACCAGCTATCCATAATAAAAAAGTTTGCACAAGTACGATATGCATTAGTGAAGTAGCTAGTAGAACTTAATATTTAACCCACGGTCAGACTTGTCAATCTGTCTTAAATATTCATGCAGGATTCTTGTATACATCTTTTGATAGCCTTACATACAAGTTGCTACCACATGTATGGGTGCTCATTTATGTGCAATATTACAGGAAGCAGAGTCAAAAAAATATTACAGGAAATGTCCATGGCATGGAAACAAAAATGCATGACATTTTGGGGAGATTACATGCTAACTAACAGGCTCTATTACTCTCAAGAGAATATGGTATTTTCCCTTGACAATAAGTAAATTCAAATATAAACAACGAATGTAGCTTACCTTCTGTTTGTGTATGGCCACCGCCATTGCTACCTGGACTAAAAGGAGTAGAATTGACGTTTACACTAGGAACTTTAAGCGAATTGTGAGAATTCCCAAAAGGACGATTGTTCATGAGACCACCAGGATAGGATCCAGTATAAGGCATACCAGGCACAGCTGGATAAGGGTTGCCTAACTGCATTGCATTAAAAGATCTAGGAACTGGATTCGGAGACAGTTCAGGGTTGATGCCTCGTATAGAGTTTCCTTGATTAACAGGCTGAACCATATTCTGAAAGGGGGCTTGATTTTGCATAGGAGATAAAGGGTACTGCATAAGTCCATATGTCCCAGGAGGCTGTGGAGAAAAAAGGGGAGTTATATTCCGTATCAGATGAGTGCATGTAAAATAATGTTTATTAGTCAAGACACGTATTTCAATCTCTTTGAAGCTCTACATATAACACTTGGGTATTTAAAGTACAAGTAGCATACTCAAGAGTGAATTCAAATTTTGGCAGTTCGGTTGTAAATTTTTTTTTCCAATGCATATGATAAAGACCACCTATTCTATTTGCAACTACGAAAGTACAAAACAATCAGAGCCAGATAAGTTTTGAGGATTACTTTTGGCTTTCAAAGAACACAATTCGTCAAACAACATAGTCTAGGCAAGAACTTTTCTGTAACAAAGTTATAAAGAACACTGTCTTGAAATCAAACCAGGAACAGAACACTTAAGGTATTGAATATCCAAAATTTCATGTGATATAATAGTGTAACAAACAAGGTTTAAAGAACAGCACAAATCACCTGATAACTAAATCCATTATACGGAGGCATATATCCCATCTGTAAAGCTCCAAATGCTGAAGAATGTGGCATTGGACCTCCATTTGGCATATTAGGTGGTGGCAATTGAGCTTTCTGTGCTTTCCTAGCTTGCCTTTCCTTCTCTGTGTCAGCCCATTTGACAACCAAGGGCACACTAGAACCCTACCAAATAGATAAGAATTTATACACAAAGTAAGCAAAAAACAAATTCAGAAGATGTCTAGACTATTATTATAATGCACATCCAAGGTATCAAAGAGTAGGCTAAAAGGGCATTAACAGGAAATATATTTAATTGGCTATTGTGGGATATTCTAGCAACAACCATCAATCTGTCCTTGCTAATGCCAGCGCCATATGTGGGATATTCTAGCAACAACAACCATCAATCTGTCCTTTAGATGTACAAACACTCGTTTTCACGTCTATACTTTTTTTATCATTTAAGTCATGTTATGGTTGGTTGGGGAAATTCAGGACAAGTGTGATGAATCTAGGCGAAGTCTTAGAAGTGCATACATGAACATATATATAATACAAGTACCAAACTATCTCAACTATCCAGGAAAAGTTACACATTGGACCAGATGTATGACTGGCCAAAGGCTTTACACTATCAGCTGGAAATAAATTATTTGAAAGTATAACAGGGACAGTGTCAATCAAGTAAGTGAATGTGTATAAACTTTGGGAAGAAAAGTATATAGTTCACTGAGAATCATAACATGTATATACATGCTACATTGAGTGTTAACCAGAGTAAATTTTAACAAGTAAAAGCTTCCTTTGCCATCATAACTTATTTTGGGCGAACCTCTATTTTGTGCTTCCCATTAACAGCCTCGATAGCTGCCATTGCTTGCTCCTTTGTTTCATATTTAAGGAAGGCGCAGCCAGCTGCAATAAGCAAAGTTATTTAACAATATTTAGTTTCAAAGATATATCTTTAATTTGATTGACAAGTGACAAGGATATAGCAACATCTCCACAAGAACATACCTTTACTTGTTTGTTGTGAACCCCTCAAAATTTGTAAGTCCTTAATATTTCCATATTTGGAAAACAAATCAGTCAATTCAGTATCTGATACATTCTTTGGAAGCATTCCAATGAAAAGCTTGTGCTCTGTAAGTCATGGCAAGTGTAAAAATTGAGTGTACTATTCACATGTCAATGCAAAATTGGGACCAAAAGCAAAGACTCATGTACAAAATCAGACAAAGACATCAGATGTACATAAACAGAAACCATACCCAGCCTCTCCAACTCTCCATCAGCATATTTTACCTGCAAAGGACTTGACGCCTGTATTGAACAAAGAAAATTGTCATCAGCGAGGCATATAAGTAGCAACAGACCTGTAAAATCTGTACTTTTCTCAGGAGTCTTGAAGAAAAGGTATCTCAACTATGTCGAAACAGGGTACCCCAAGAGTAGCAATAACACTAAAACAAAATACTAGCTATGCATATGTGTCTAACTGACTCCACAGGTCAGTTGTTACCAAGTAAAACCTGAGCATTCTAGTTTTTGTCCAACATTAGAATATGGTTCTTTAACTACCAGGAGGCATCATGGTATGCTTTGTATCACGTCGGCTGAACTTTTTTTCCTTTGTTAGTTACATAACATAAATGATGCAACATTACATATATTTCAATAACACCCATCATCTCAGTGGGTGATTAGATACTCAGTCCCTCTCTCCCGTCACTTTATGTGTTTATTTCATGAAGACATCTCAAGAATGAAAGACAACCGACTCAAAATTTCTAGGTCTAGTGCAATCATGAAATTCTTTATGATTCTGAATAAAGGTAGTCTGCTCTGCCACAGCAAATGTACATTAGCTGCAATTCAAGCTAGTTGGACCTAAGCATCCAAGGCATGGACAGGAATGAACTTTAGTTGCAACTCAAGCTACTTGAGAGTAAAGCATGCACTTTCATGACATTTTGCATTACCTCAAAAGAACCAACTAGTGCATCTACATAAAAACTTTGCCTGTGTTTGATAGGAGCCAGGCCACAACTAGCCAAGCTTGGGAGTTAGGTTTGGTAGGACCACAGTTAGGTGTGCCACAAAACTGAAGCTACAATCAGTTCATTTTCCGTACAAAATGGCAAGTGTGGTGGCTAAATTGCTGATCAAACTTTTTGTTGGATGTGTAGGGACAAGTCTAGCCTGTGTGTGGTTGGCAACCACAAGTCAAATTTTACCACAGACCCGAATTTATTGCTGTTAAAACACAGCCACTATTTACACCATCATGTGGTAAGTCCAGTAGTCTGGCTCTTGCCTAAGGTTGGTAACCTTGTTTTTCCTCCAGCAAAATACATCTTTTCTCTAATAGACCCAAATGTTTTGACAGGTCCTACTGGAAGGAATTGAAATTAGACTTCCTCTTAATATCTTCTTATGTTTACTTATCATACAGCATCAACTTTCACACGATCAGGTTACAGTAGGATAAATCAAGCAATCAAATGGAGACTCCTTCATTTTTACTCCTACTGTCCTCAATAAGAGCTGACTATCTAGCATGCGTCTTTGAAGACAGTACATAGACTAAGGTTATGGGAAATGAGGTTAAACCTCTTAACTTTCATACATTTTACCAAATTACAACCCTGAATATTAGCAACCTTGCAGAAACATGAAACAAAAAGATAAAATTTACACAAGCATGAATGCGAGTATTCTATAACCCATATCTGTACCCTCTTTCTGCTTTATCATCAGAAGAATAGCGAACTAAAGATTCAACTGATAACTAAAGACACATGTAGGTGTTACAAGCATGATTATTTCATTATTTGTATTGCACGAGCGTTGCATTGCCGGTCGAGAATGCTCTAACATGATGTACATTACCTAAGCACTAATATAGAAAAATAAATTACCGCCTGAGTTAAGTATAGTAAGAAGCATCCTTCACATCAGAAATAGAGTGACCCTGTAGAAGGGCATAGCCTGGTAACCAGTGCCACCACCAAGTCTTGAAACGAGAATTTCAGGGTTTAACTGTTCAAGCCCTACAATAGTTAGTCTGACCCCTTGACAAACTAAAAATGGTTCCTCATACAATCTGATGGAATCCACAGATGTTCAACACAAACAGTTCTAAATTTTAGACTGCCCACAAAGTCACCAAATCAATTTTCTCTAGAATGTCCCACAAAGATTTTATTTTGTCACACCAACAGCTGAATACCTATCTAAGCTCCCAGTGCGTTCGTACCAACCAAATGGTGGATTGTTCATGAACCACTCATGATATGCCAACCACTCATGAAAGCTACTCAGTTTGTAACAATTCCACCTACGCATATGACATAAAAGCACACTTATAGGGTCAAGATAGGAATGCTCACATACCCCCGGGAGCGTGTGCTTATTGTGGAACTCATTTACCGCCTTGTCGGCCTCATCCCTTGAGGGGCATATCAGGAAACAACACCCTGCATTAAGAGGAAGTTTGAGAAAAATTGAAGCATCAAGCAACCGAAAAGAACCATCAGGTTTTACAGGGGCAAATTTAGAGCGTCAACGTGTGGAAGTAACGAGTAGTTTTTTGGCAGCGAGGTGCACTGAATAAATCTCCACATGCAGCGGAACACTGGAAGCCTAAGATTCTCTGACGAGATTGTGCAATGCCAGTTCAAAGAGAAGACCAGAGCCAATTTGAGCCAACTAGCTAAATACTGGAGCTTCCAATCCCCAAATTACCAAAATGTCCACACAGATGGAGCACATTTGTCCCCGCATTGCTTCAAAATGAGGTCATGCCAAAAAAAGGCCCACGGGAAATAGAAATACTTAGTATATACGGACAAAACTGAACTTTGGAAACATAGAGCGCTAAAAATGCAAAATTGTCAGAAGCATTGGAGCAAATCTGCCAAACCTAGCACAGGTCAGATCGACAGAACTCGAATTCGAGCTCAAAACACGCAGTACCCGGAGAATTGTAGGACACGAGATCTCCCTCGAGCATAGGGGGAGCAAACTCAAAACACCGGAAATTCGTCGCCGCCCGAAACACTCTAGCTCCTCCTACGGCGGCGGCGGCATTGCGCCGCAAAAACCGCCGGAAAGCACGGAGGAAGGAGACCCAGAAAACGGCGGAATGGTTCGAAAACTTTTGGCGCGAGGGAGCAGCACGAAAAAACCCGAATTTCCTCCCGGCGGCATTGCCCCGAAATCGAGCTTGAACCGCGGCGGAATACCAGATCCGGGATCCGCACCTCGGGAGGCCTTGGTGGTCTTGTCCTTGATGACGGTGACCTCGTCGACGAGGGCCACCTCCTGGAACATGGCGGCCAGCTCCGCCTCCGTCATGTGCTTGGGCACCTGCCCCACGAACAGCTTCACGCTCTCCACCGCCTCCTGCTCCTCGTCTCCCCTTCCTGCTCCACCTCCGCCTCCCTCCCCAGCCGGTGCCACCAGCTTCTCGCCGTCCTCCGCCATTTGCCGCCGGGCACCCGCTCCTCCGCCGCCGCCGCGCTGCGCTTTGCTCGCTGGGGTGTGAGGGTCGGCTTGCCTCCGTCCGCCTGGCACTGGCCTCGCCGCTCGGCCGAAATTATTATTTTTGGGGGGCTCGGCTTGGCTTGGCTTGGCTTAGGTGAGGTGGTGGAGGTGATGGAGGAGTTGGAGTCCGGAGTTTTGCAATAAATAATTGGTAATGGATATGCACGTAGACGGAGTAGTTGCAGGTGATGAGAGAGAAGGGCAGGGGAGCAGTTGAGTTTCTGTGGGGAGGAGAGGGAGCTGTCCTTGTGATCTCCTTTTTCCGCCGCAACGGTTTTCTTGCAGCTTCCCTTCTCAATTTCAAATTCTGATTTTCTTTTCCAAGGCTAAAATAATGATTTCTTAGATAACAGGTCATCAACCACACTTATATTAATAACACTAACAACAGCGAAAGGACAAAAAATGATGGACCCGGTTTACAAGGTAAGACTGCACACCCTCACACAAGAAACAGGCCTACCAAGAAGGCTACCACTGCATGAATATAATATACTTATTTCCTTCATAAATAACTGACTTAATTTTGTTTAGATTCAAATGTATCTGAACTTATTTTAGTGTATAGATACATTTAAATCTAAACAAATCCAAGTCAGTTATATTTAGATAAAAAAAGTAATATTTTTTCTCGGCTGCACAAAGATGACCGAGTAGAGCTCACATTCTCCAACCCTTTACTCGTGCCCCCTATTCGAGAGTTATCTCTCTTTCTTTGACTCCTCTCCCTTCATATACGATGGCCTTATCGGCCAAAGTAGGGGTGAACAAAGTGTGTAGGGATATAAAAGTGAGATCCTACTTTTATATCCCTAGTCTAACTTTAAACTAAGTAAGATAAGTGGGATTTACCTGCTAGAGTAGGGGTATAAATTGGGATCTCACTTCCATCTCCATAGAAGTGTTTGTACGTAGAGTTAGGTCCAGGTTTGCTTTCTGGGCATTTTGGCTTGATGTCGTACTTGAGCTGCTGTCAAGCGCCTGGAGGAGTGTCTAATGGTCGTCTACTGCTAATCCTGGTTGTTTTCTATTACCACCAATTTTGGGTCGGTTTAGGATCAAGATGAAAACCTATTTCTGATTTGAGTCGGGTTACTGCTAAAAATGGGATCTTGCCATGAAAGATGACCTGGGTGAGATGCACCTGGGACAAGCTTCGGAAAATGGAGAAGTTGACAAGAGACTGATAGTAGCCACTCAAGAGCAAGGAGAACAAATGGTCCATTAGGACTGCATTTGACTCTCTTAGGAGAATAGCCGGCTAGGTAAGCTGCCACATGACGCCATATCCTAGTTGGTCATCGTGACTAGTCGATAAAATGTTTGCATAGCATTGACCTACAGGGATACCGGCATACTCTAAATGGCACATGGGCTGGCATGCTACCAGCTACCTCATGCTTTGGTGTTCCCTCTACCTTACGTATACAACGTCGGGTTGTATCATGATCCGGTTCGCTAGCCGATCGTGTTACTCAGAGGCGGTCCGAAGGACAGCATGTGGAAAACTGAGTCAGTTGACTCTCAATATGGTCTTAAATGGAAATATGTCCAACATGGAAGTTGTGTGTATCGTCAAGACCTACAACTTCTTTTAGAGTCATCTTCTGACTTAGTATGCGACCTACAGAGGTACAACAAGGGTCGGCTAATCTAGCCTAGTGCTAGACGAACTCTGACCTAAAGACGAATACATGCCTTTTAATGCCTAAAGACGGCTCTAGATGGAAAAGTTGCCAACATGAGAGTTGTTCGTATTTCCGGTACACACAACTTTGCTTTTTGGAGCATGTCCATCCAAACTAAATATGAGTACGGGCCTTTTGATGCCTGAAGACGGTTCTATATGGAAAAGTCGCCAACACAAGAGTTGTTCGTATTTACGGTACTCACAAGTTTTCTTTTTGTAGAATATCCATCTGAGTTACTATGTAAAATCTACAGCCGTCGCAAGAGATAGAACAAAATGCATAGTTAGATCCACCTTCTAATCTAAGTTAGGCTAGAACTAGGCTATTTAGACGTGAATTCAAGTCCTTTTCTTGTATAAAAAGTGTAGAAGAGTCCCTTGTATAAAAAGACAAGCCGCCTCATATATGTGTGAGAGGTGACGACCGATTGAAAAAACGAACAACACCGATCAAAAAACGAACAACACCAATCAAAAAATGAACAACACCATTGTGGAGGCAAACTGAGAGGAGCCTATGGATTTGATATCAACTCCCTCGAATTTGGTGCACCGAGGGTTGTGATAGCTGGCATCGACGAGTTACATTCTTTAGTGTTATCTACATTCTATTTGAGTATTAGTTTATGTGACTAGATGTCTCTTGAAACTCATCCTTCTCCAAACTCCACACGAAGGCTTTACAAGGAGTTAACAAGGTTCCACTAAAATACGATGGCATGTGTCTCCGGCGAGGTCACTGGAAGCTACAAGACTCTGTTGCATTTTAGCTGCCATCTTTAGGGTCCTATATACAAAATTAAAGGACTTGGTTGTAATTTCTATTTTATTTGGGGTGCTTAAGCAACATTTCTAACTTTCCTAATGTAATTCTATCTCTAGGACCTTTGGGTCCCTCCCCTGAAAGTGTTTGGATCCCAAATGCATGTGTGGTTTTGGTAATTGACAATCCCTATTGGCTAATATTTTCATTGAGTTATGCTTAAAGGCCTTTTATAAGGCAATGATTGAAGACAATATGTTGGATTCAAGAATGAAAAAACAAGAAGAAAGTGAAGATGGAGTTCTTATGTGGAAATCAAAGAAAAGACACTCTAGCTTCTAAGTTTAGCCATGAAGGATCAATATCTTGAGAAAATGACTATAAGAGAAAAATTCATGATATAGATCTACGTTGCAATCATAATTATCCATGGTTTACCAAGGCTTGGAGCATGAGAACAAGTTTATAATGCATTGTGTGTCTCAAGAGATTCTGATAGAGCATAAAAAAATCAAGTGACGACCAAGGTGATGTTCAAGGTATTATCAGAAGAATGGTTATGTGGAAGAGTTGAGCCTATGGTGTCTATATCTAGAAGAGGAAGATTGTATGACCATTCATGTTTAATTTTAAGATAGCATCATAGTGAAGAGAGAAGAAAATTACAAGGTTGATAAAGACAAAGTACGAAGATTGGATACAAGTTGATCAACACATAAAGCATATGCAGGTGGGATCAAGTGATCTCGTGGTATGGTATGAAATTGCCAATTGCGCTATGTGAAATAACCCATGATATGTGTTTTTTGTGTTTATATCTAGGGTTAGGTATCTTTCCATTTGCTTGCATAAAATAGAATATTTCATATACCCTGTGAGAGGATGTCTTTTGTGGTGATAGAAGTGTAAGTTCAAGATGAGCATCTTAAATCTTGTTTTCCATTGGTGGTAACGGACATGTAAATCTATACCTAAGTATGGCTTTTACGTAGGGATTCTAGGAAGCAATTTTCAGTCACCGAGCGAGCACAATCAATAAAGGTGTTCCAACTTGAGATAGGTATGATCGTCATCATCTAGCTTAAGTGAATGCCCAAGGAAAAGGCAATACCCTTTATAGTTTTCCCATTTTACCTCAAGTTGGTTGCTGATAGATGAGGTTATAGGTTTGATAGTCGTACAACAAGGGGAGGCCTCGGGTGAGTAGCTTAATTGCATCATTCGTTGATAGCTCAAACATTTGAATTCTTGGCATCATATTTCTTAGTTGTTATTTGAATTTTATCTATCTAATCCTTTAGAGCTTGTTGTTATCTTCAAGAAAATCTCAAGTTCATCAAAAAATGAATTTCGTATGAAAAAATGGTTGATGTCTTGGTGTTGGAGTTTAGTCGACACGTGGCTTCATTCTCCTTTGGTGGTCTTTGGTGCTTCTATGTGTGAAGACATAGATCTGTTAGTAGCTTCAAAAAAAATCCCGAGTTCATTAAAATAAAGTTTTCACGCACAATATATTACAATTTTCATACCCTAGAAGTTCCACGCGGGGTGGAGGAGGGAGTAAAAGGATACGTATGCCGCCTAGAGGGGGTGAATAGGTGGTTTAAAACTTTTCCGAGAGTGGCTCAACAAAGGCGGAATTAAAATAGCGTTTACTTTATCAAGCATAAAACCTAGAACAACTAGGGTTCACCTATGTGCACCAACAACTAATGCTAAGCAAGAGAAGCAACTATGTGATAGCAATATATAGACTTCAAACACAAAGGTTATCACAAAGTAATGTGCATAAGTAAGAGCTCGGGTATAGAGATAATCGAGGCACGCGTAGACGACGATGTTTTACCGAGTTCCTCCCAATATGGAGTACGTCTCGTCTGGAGAGGGGGTGATATCAAACCACCAACGCCACAAAAGGCCTCCCTTATTCTCCTGTGAATCTTACCCCAACGGGATCGATACACACTTACATTATTGGTGCACTTGTCGGTGACAATCCGGAACCTCTCACAAGGTTGGGACATGATACGTCCAAAATGTATCTACTTTCTCGAACACTTTTCTATTGTTTCTTTTCTAAACTTGTGTGATTTGGATACAACTAACACAGACTGACGCTGTTTTCAGCAGAATTACCTTTGTGTCTTGTTTTTGTGAAGAAAATGAACTATCAGGAAAAATCCCGAAAAATATGCCAAAAATTATATTTCATCAGAAGACCCACGGAGCCAGAAGACGAGACGGAGAAGGGGCCTGGGGAGGTCACACCTCTGCCAGGCGCGGGTGGGCCCTGCCCGCGCCTAGGGGGATGCAGCCACCCCAGGAACCCCCTCGGCCTTCCTCTGCGCCTATAAGTTGCCTTGACCTAAAAAACGAGGGGGGTTCGATAGTTTTCTAGAAAGAGTTCCGCTCCGCCGCCGCCACCAGAAACCAAGATTCGGATCCAGAAACTCCGTTCTGGCACCCTGTCGGGACGGGGAATTTGGAGAGGATCATCGCCATCGTCATCACCAACGCATCTCCATCAACCACCGACGTTTCCCTCATCCATGAGTGAGTAATCCCCCGATGTAGGCTTGGGGATGGTAGGGATTGGATGAGTTCTATCATGTAATCGAATAAGATCTGTTAGGGCTTAGTGCCTAGTATCTCTATTAGTGCTATTTGACTTTGTTGCAACTTGTTGTGCTTAATGCTTGTCACTAGGGCCCGAGTGCCATGATCTTAGATCTAAACTTATTATTGAATCATTATGATAGTATTGTTTGTGATCTTATCTGCAAGTTGTGTACACATATCATTGTTCGAATCCAAAGGCCCCAAAGTGACAATAATTGGGACAACCGGAGGGGATGGCTGTGGTGAGAGGATCACATGTGTTCACGGAGTGTTAATGCTTTGCTCCGGTGCTCTATTAAAAGGAGCACCTTAATTGCCAGTAGTTCCCTAGAGGCCCATTGCCACTGGGCCGAGAAGATGTTGTGCAAGTTCTCATTGCGAGCACGTATCACTATATTTGGAGCACATGCCTAGGATTGCTTAGTACTTGGATGCTTGTTATTATTTATCTATAATGCCCTAGATCTTGAAGTTACATGTTTAGACTCGTCCATGCAACGCCCATCCATCCATCCCTATGCTTACCGCACTCGAATCCTACTGTTACTATTACTATTGCTCTTGTTCCACTATTGCTATTGCTTTGCTGTTGCTACTACCAAACTGTTGCTACTGATAAACTTCTGTGAGAAAGAACTATTTCTAGGTGCAGCTGAACTGACAACTCAGTTATTAAGGCTTGCAAGTATTCTTTGGCTCCCTTGTGTCGAATCAATAAATTGGGTAATACTACCCGCGAAGACTGTTGCGATCCCCTATACTTGTAGGTCATTAAGACTATTTCCTGGCGCCGTTGCCGGGGAGCATATATTTATTTGTAAGTTCACTTGAATCTATTATTGTTCACTACTACTCCTTTCATCATGGGGAAGTCTCGTGATGGAAAGTTCCATATTTTACCATCCACTACAAGAAGATGTACAGTCCTAAACACCTCTGCTGCTCTTGATTCACCGTCTGTTATAAGTAAGCTTGTTACACCACCACCACATACACATGCTACACACACTGCTACTACTGCTAAATCTGAAACTGCTTTTGATACTCATGATGTTACTTCTACTGTGCTTGATGCGAGTGGTTCATTAGGTCCTTTTCTAGATGCTACTATGGCTAGTCTAGGAAATACCAAAACTCCTAGTGAAGACACTGTTACACCTGTTAGCTCACCTGAGTCTAGTGAGAATTATGATATTAATGATGGTTACATTGAGTTCACTGATGATTTTGTTAAAGAGTGCCAAAACACACATGGTACTAGTGCTATTAAGAGTCTCTTTGCTAGACGTACTATTATGCCTAAGATGTCCTCTGATCCTAAGTTTGCCACCTCTCCCATAGATATTAAGGAAAAGATTATGATTTATCTCTTGATTTATCTTATTTAGATATTGTTGAGAAAGAAACTTTCTATGGGACTGAAAATGAGAGTGTTGTGGATCATATGAATGAGCTTTCTACTATGAGTGCTTTGTTCTCTGATGATTTTAAGATGCGCAAGTACTTTGTTGCTAAGATCTTTTCTTTTTCACTGAAAGGAGAAGCTAGGGCTTGGTTTAATAGATTACCTCCTGGTTCCATTGATAGCCCTGATTGTTTGATTGCTTCTTTCTTCCAGAAATATTTTCCTCCCAGTGCTAGACATGCTGCTTTACAGAGAATTTTTTATTTTAAACAGGGAGTGTTGGAGATATGCCCAAGAGGCAATAATAAAGTGGTTATTATCATATCTTCATACTTATGATAAATGTTTACATACCATGCTATAATTGTATTAACCGGAAACATTAATACTTGTGTGATTTGTAAACATAAAAGAGTCCCTAGTAAAGCCTCTTGTTAAACTAGCTTATTGGTTAATATATGATCATGGTTTCCTGATCATGAACATAGAGATGTTATTAACAACAGGGTCATATCATTAGGAGAATGATGTGATGTACATACTCCTATAGTTAAGCGTAGCATAAAGATCAAGTCATTTAAAATAGTTCATTTGCTATAAGCTTTCTAATACATAGTAACCTAATTCCTTCGACCATGAGATCATGTTAATCACCATCACCGGAAGGATGCTTTGATGACATCAAACACCACACCGTAACTGGGTGGCTATAAAGGTGGCATTGATTGTTTGGAAAGTATGTGTTGAGGCACAAGGATCAAGAGTGGGATTTTTTCATCCATATGACGGATAGATATACTCTGGGCCCTCTCGGTGGAATGTCATCCAATTAGCTTGCAAGCATGTGACTGGCTCACAAGGGATCACATACCACGGGAACGAGAAAAGAGTACTAATCAGTAACGAGGTTGAACTAGGTATGCAGAGATACCGACGATCAAAACCTCGGATAAGTAAACTATCGTGAGACAAAGGGAAATTGGTATCGTATGTAAGTGGTTCATTCGATCGCAAAGTAATCGTAGAAATATGTGGGAGCCATATGAATTTCCAGATTCCTCTATTGGTTATTGATCGGAGAAGTGTCTCGATCATGTCCGCATAATTCACGAACCGTAGGGAGACACACTTAAGGATTCGATGTTGTTGAGTAGTAATGGAATGATGAGTAAGAGACCGAATGTTATTTGGAGTCTCGGATGGGATCCAGGATATCACGAGGAGATCCGGAATGGTCCGGAGAATAAGATTCATATAAGGAAAGTCCTGTTTCGGAGTTCGGGAATGGTTCCGGTGTTTCCATCGGGAATATTCTAGAAGGTTCCGGAAGGTCCGGCACTCCGGAGGGGAAGGGTACATGAATGTGTCATGACAATGTGGAATGGTTGCATCATGTACTAGGTCACTTGGCTGGACACTTGGAAGAGAGAAATCAAACTCTAGTTTGAAAGTAAAATGGCCAGTTTGAAAAAGTCAAACTGGGACAATAATTTCCAAGTGGGGGAAGAGAAGGAAACCTGGGAAGAGAAGGTTTCCCTTCTCTCCTCCAAACCGCTTGCCAAGGGAGTTGGGGAGGACTCGGCTAGCCCCACCCCTCCCACCTATAAAGAAAGGAGGGGCGCCTCTCCCTACACCTTGTCCCTTAGTTTGCCCCTCTAAACCCTAGGCCAGCCCCCGCCCCCCTTCTAGATGCGGCTGCCCTAGAGCTCCTCTAAACCGCCGTCTAGCTAATCCCTAGCCGATGGTTGCTCTAAACGCATTGGTGCCTCTAAACCCTAGACCACCAAGGCCTCTCTCATAGTCCACCATACTCGCTCCGGCTTAAGGCGAAGCCCTGCGAGATCTCCCCTCTACTTCCGGTACCACGTCGTCTTTGCGGAATCACGAGAGAGTGCTACAACCTCCGCTCATTTTGGAACAAGGAGAGGAAGGTCTTCATCGAAAATCGAACATGTGACCGATTGGGAAGCACCGCCGAATCGATGCTGGAAGGATCGTCTACGCGATCTTGTGATCTGCAAGTGTACGACTACATCACCCACGAGAATCTGCTCTCGTTAACCGCTTTGGAATCTTCGAGGGTTAGTTCCTCTATCGACTCGTTGCTACAATCTAGTAGATAGATCTTGGCTTGTTTGTGTGCATGCGGTAGAAATTTTTTGTTTTCCATGCTACGAACCCCTACAGGGAGAAGAAGAAAAACTGCCTGAGTCATGGACAAGGTTCTGTGCCTTGATTCATGCACATCATGGATGTCCATTACCTAAGAATGAACTTCTTGATATTTATTATAATGGACTAACCGATGATTCTAGGACATACCTTGATAGCTTTGCTGATTGTGTTTTCAGGAAAAGAACTCCTACAGATGCTGAATAATTAATGGCTAAAATAAGCAAGAATTATGATGATTGGAATTCAGTTGAGCTGAATACACCTGGGCCTATTACTCCTGAACCATTTATGCCTGAACCAGTTCCAACACCAACAACAAAGAATAGAGGAGTTATTGCATTAAATGATGAAGTGATGAAGGAAGCTAAGAAGTGTCTAAAGGAGAAAGGTATTAGAGTTGAAGATGTGAAGAACCTACCTCCTATGGAATAATTATGTAAGCCAATTCATCACCCATCCACTATTGAGGTACACTCTCTCCAGCACTTTGATGAAGGTGATATTCCTTATGGTAAGCCTCCTGATCAATGTTTAGAGGAACTTGACATTTTTATTGTTAAACAAGGTCATATTAATAAACAAGTTCAGAATCATTTATTGGAAAACTCTAGAGCTATCAATGAGTTGAAAGATATTGTGGAAAGAACTTCTAATGATATTAAAATGCTTTGTAAACACTTTCAAATGGTTCAAACTCAACTTGATCAACTTGCTAAGGTACAAAAGGATATGCTAGTTAATGCCTCAGGAGATAAACATGCTTATGGAATTAGAACTAGGAGTGGTATAGCTACTCAGGATCCTTTATATCCTGAAGGACACCCTAAAATAATAGAGCAGGATTCCCAACAAGGTGAAGATAGTGGTAGTCCTCGTAAGAGAAAGAAAAAGAAACATAGAATAGTTGAGGAACCACTTGAACCTGCTATAGATCCTAATAGTATGTCTGTCTCTAATGCTGAAATTGAGAGTGGTAATGATAAGAATGAGTCTCCTGATAAGGAGTAAGGTGAGGAAGTGTAACACCCTCAGAATCGGACCTATGCAAGTTTGGGCAAAATTCACCAAACCCGCATAGAAACGATTCAAAGGTGCCCACCAGGCACTTTCGTGCGGGTGGAAAACGAAGTAATAACATTACACAACAGTCCTCGATGGGACCCACAGAACAGATATATATATAACAGCGACTCAGAGAGTCAAGAATACAGATATAATATACAAAGATCCAAATCACCTTGAAACGATATAGCGTCCAGCTACGGACAAGATGCAAATGGGGCTAAGAGCCACAAGAATAACCAATGGCGTCCATAACCACCCGAGCCAAGCCGGAAGGTAACCACCTTCGGCGTCGATCTCAAAACTCGCTTAAACAAAAGGGTGCCGACAAAGGCAAAGGAAAAAGAAGGAGCGTCGATCGAGGCCAAGACACGGAGGCTAGAATTCGGCGGTCCTCGCCTACATAGGTATGGTGGATCGGCGGCGATGCAGCAAGATGCACTATAGAGACTCGATACAATGGCGGCTATCGAGAGAGGTGAGAAAGACCTATTCGACCCAACTCGAGACTATAATCAAACAAACCCATCTGGCGTTTCTCGGGACCAAACGAGGAAGTCAACCGAGGAACGCAGTTGGCGTTTATTTATTCGATTATAGTTGGCACTTTACTAGTCAGGTTTAGATAATCGTCGATAAAGTAAATGGGCACTTTTAGTTAGTCATTCCGTTATAGTGGCATCACTTACTAGTCGATTCATTTAGCATGAGATAAACCCAAAAACCCAAGCTTGTTGGTACTTTTACTTAGCCATTCCGTTGTAGTGAAGCGATTACTAATCATATCGGAAACAAGTCAATTTAAAACGATAAACTTTAGTTATAGTTGTCTATGATCGGATTTGTGCTAAGTCGTCCATAACGCGGACACGGCTTCGAAAAGATTAAACCTGCAGGTGCACCAAAGTATCCACAAGCACTTGACCCTTTTGCGGATCGGTTAACATACACCCATCGGTATGTCGGCGGCCTAAGTCACGGCGTTCCAGCACCAAGCAAGCCGGGGCCACCCACTAAGTACACCATAGCGAAGTCGGCCGGTCTCAGACGGACTCGTGGTTTGCGTCGATGGTCAGAACGATGCAGATCCCCAATCGGGACCTGCCGATACGAAAAACATCCGCTTCAAAAAGCGATGCGATTACCTCGCACAATCGTAAATAAAGCGGTAAAGCATGGCATAAGTACAGGATAGTAATAAAGCCCCAAACTAGTTTGTGCCCCAAAGACAATACTTTGAAATCGGTAATTATCAATGGGGCCCATATCTCCCCACCGTGGTTAGCGCTCGATCTCGAACAGTGTCAAGAACTCGGTCCCACGGACACAAGTGGGCGTTCGGAAAACCAAATCTTACCTATCACCCACCGATGCCTCTGCTTAATTCAATTTTAGTTGTTAAACAGGAATTTAAAATGAACAATAAGTAAACCATGATCATCTCCAACGTCAACATGCGGCAATTCTCCAACAAAGGAGGTACTTGACGTCACACAAAACACTTGAGCAAGCGACTACGACACGCGGGTCCAACTATCTACCAAACAACGGGTAATAGGATGTGTCCAAGGCTATCTATGGCTGCAAGGGATATCACGGGAACGAGAACTAGAGCATCGCAACACAGATAGCAAAGATCAACAGGAGGGAAGTAAATACTATAAAAGTAAGATAGGTAGAAAGAGGGAGATGCTCGCCTGAAAACATTGTCGAAGGTTCCACCGAAGATCGGGGCGAAGCTCACATCAACTCAACGGCCTTATCCGCGAAGAAGCAAATCACTAGAAGGAACACCGGATGCAATATTTAATACAACGGCAGAAGATCGGCATGATGCATGTATGATGGATGACATGGCAAAGGTGCGATGCGATTAGGTCAAATTAAGCGGAACCGGGGTCCCGACAATTAATTAGGTGGTTCATGTTATTTATCTACCCCGCAATTTAAATGTTGTTTAAACAAGGCAATATAAGATACCGGTTCGCTACACAAGTTTAAATGAGGCCGATATGAGACTAGATTTGCCCGCATATGGGCCCCATATTTAATTATTAGGTGAATCGGCATAAGGCCCCCAAACCACATGAATGT
Organism: Avena longiglumis; assembly: GCA_030063025.1. Classification (NCBI taxonomy): domain Eukaryota; kingdom Viridiplantae; phylum Streptophyta; class Magnoliopsida; order Poales; family Poaceae; genus Avena; species Avena longiglumis. Next base: position 66,701,913 of record CP125973.1, on the reverse strand, counting down.
ATGCATGCAAGACAATCATTATGCGACAAGTTGTATTATGTTGTAAAATAGGGTTCGGGAGAAAGGTTCACACATTTAGGGTTCGGCGATCTTGTTAGGGTTCCGGGGTTCGGGGTCGGTCTCAGGGTCCAGGGTTCGACGGAACGTTCTCGGGCTCCGGGGTTAGGGTCTTGTCGCATCAGGGTTCCCGGCGAGCTCGGCGTCTGGGAGAAGAACTTGTCGCTTGGGGTCTCGGTGTCGGGGCGCATCGGTTCCTTCTGGGTCGACGCCGTTCTTGTTGACGCGGGGATCTTGTCGGGTCGTCGGTCTTGTTGTTGCGAGGCTCTTGTCATTGCTGCACCGGACGGTCTTGCGTCGATGCGATTCTTGTGTCCGTGACGGAGAACTTGTTGGTCGGTGGCGTTCTTGGCGGTCGTCGGGGTCCGGTTCTTAATGTTGCGGTAGCTCTTGGTGTCCAGGGGTTCGTCGAGGTTCAGGGGCATCGGGTCTTGGGTTTGCGTCCGCGTGGAGAACTTGAGGGTCCAGCGTCTCGGCGGCACTTGTCGTCTCACGAGTACATCCGTCACGCCACGACCTTGAAGGAGATCTTGGCGGTTGCTAGACGCATCCTCGCATGCATCCAAACGTTTGTACATCGCCAACTCAATCGCTTTGGGCCTGCGTGCAGAGGTGAGCGAGTTGCGCCGAAACGAGCTTCATGGCGCGACGCTGCCGCAGCGGGGTGGGGCCCGTCTGCGACGAGAGGTTCTTCCGGGCGGGAGGGCGGCGAAGGGGTCGATGGTGACGGCGGGCTCGGGCAGCGGCCGGCGAAGCTTGGCGGTCCTGAAGCGCGGCGGGCGGCGACCTTGGCGAAGCTTCGGCAGCGCCAGCCGGGCAGCGAAGGCAGCGAGGTTGGCCGGAGGGGCCGCGAAGGAGGCGGAAGGCGGAGCAGGCGACGCAGGCTTGGTCGGCTGACGCGAGGACGCTGGCGCGCGGGTTGCTGGAGGCGACGCGAGGCAGGCCTTGCTGCGAGCTGCGCGAGCGGAGGCGGCGGCGCCTGTGGCCAGCGAGGTGCCCGACGCAGTGCGGAATCCCGAGGCGGCGGAGGCGGCGGCAGCGGGTCGGCTGAGGCGGCTCGGGAGGCGGTTGAGGTTCTGGCGCCCGTGGAGCGAGGCGGGCCTTGGCGATTGTGGCCGGAGGTTGGGAGTGCCGAGGGTCGTGGGCTCGGGTGGAGGCGGCAAGGCCAATGAAAGGAAAGGAAGCAGAGGTAGGGGGCGGTGGAAGCGTCGGTGGTGGAGGAGGAGTTCGTGGGGGAGAGGGAGACACGGGGGAGGTGGAGACTGGGGAAGGGAGAGGCAGACGCGAGGTGGAGGGTGGGTCTCAGGCGTGGGCAGGGGAGGTCCCACAGGCAGAGAGAGAGGCCAGGAGGTTGTTGATGCGTCTTGAGGTGTGCGTCGTTTGGGAGAGGCGTGGGGCAATGGACAGGGTCGGTGGTTGGAGAGTGGAGAGAGAGAGAGGGTGGGATGGTGGTTGACGTGGCAGCTGGTGGTTGGTTGGGGGATTGGGCCAGGTTGAGGTGGCGTGCTAGGATAGGTTGGGGTGATGTGGAGGTGGGGTGGGTAGAATAGGATGGGTGGACTTAGGATTTAGAGGCTGGCTTGGTGGACCGATTTAAAACCTGGGGCAGTCGTTCGGGTCGATCGGCCCGTTCGACTGTCCCGCTTAAAATTAATGTAATATTTTATTTATTTCAAACAACATTTTTGCAAACCGAATTGCAATACAAAATATTCGACCGAATTTCGGTGTTTGAATAAGATGGGGCGTTTAGAAAAATAAATCGGGGTTTTCGAAAATAGTTTTATGCAAACAATGCATGATGATGACGATGTAATGCACAAATTCAACGCGATTTTCTAGTAGTGGTTTTGCGGGATGCCACAGGAAGAACCTGAGAAGCACACTAAGAACACTAGGTACACTAAGGAAGATTTTATTGCTAATAAACATGGTAAAGAGAGAGAACCTTGGGTGCAGAAACCTATGCCTTTTCCAGGTAAGAAACACAAGTCAAAGGAGGAATAACACTACAACAAGTTTTGTGAGTGGATGAAGCCTTTATTTTTGCAAATTCCTTTGACTGATGATATTAAATTGCCTCCTTATTCAAAGTATATGAAGGATATTGTCTCTAATAAAAGAAAGATTCCTAATGAGGAGATTTCTACTTTGCTTGCTAATTATTCCTTCAATGGTAAGGTTCCAAAGAAACTTGGTGATCTAGGTATACCAACTATTCCTTCCTCCATTAAGAATAATTATGTTAGAACTGATTTGTGTGATTTGGGAGCTGGAGTTAGTGTTATGCCTTTTTCTCTCTACAAGAGACTCCAGCTAGAAAAGTTGATACCAACTGATATATCTTTGCAAATGGCTGATAAGTCAACTACTATTCCTGTTGGTATATGTGAGGATGTTCCTGTTCAAGTAGCTCATAATTGCATGGTTTTAACTGATTTTATTGTGCTTAAAATGCCCGAAGATGATAATATGTCTATTATTCTTGGGAGACCTTTTCTTAATACTGCAAGTGGTGTCATCAATTGCAATCAAGGGAAAGTAACATTCAATATTAATGGCAAAGAGCACACTGTCTATTTCCCCAAGAAGGTTGTTAAAAGCTATTGCTTGAATTCCATTGAAAATATTGAGAGCATCAAGGTTGGAGAAATATATTGTCCCATTCCACAAGGAAAAAATTAAACTATTATGATTGGGACCATTGCTATCAAGTATGAGGTAACTTAATCACCTTGTGAAATGCAAAGTTTTGCTTCATATAAGATTGTTTAGGTAACAAGACTTGATCAACCTTGTTAACAAAAGGATTTTAATGAACAAAATAATGTTTTCACTGTTGTTTTACTTGCTTTCTTTTACTTTTCTCCTTCCTAGTCTTTGCCTTTTCTTTTGCTAGCTTTGGTTTTGTTAGTTGCTTGTTTGTTAGAGTGTCTTAGAGGTTCTGTAGTTTGGCTTTTGGTTTGCTTTTGCTTCTTATAAAAAACTGTTTCTACGAGAAAATCAACTTTCATACCCTGAAAATTGGCCAAAAATAAAATTTTCCGAAAAATCCCAGAAAATACAAAATAATTTTTTCCTCGAAAAAAGGGGCAGAGACATCTGAAGTGACCCAGGGGGCCACCCCAGGCCACCACACCCATGGTAGGCGCGGCCTACCAGGGTGCCTAGGGAGGGTCTGCCCCCACTGGCCCCTCAGTGCCTCCTCAAAGCCATCTTCTTTCTCTCTCCCGAAAAACACCAGAAAACTTTCTCAAGCTCGAGTTCTTGCTGTTCTTGCTCGTGATTTTTGATCTCCTTGTTCAGCCCATCTCAAGTGGTGATTTTTGGAGGGTTTGCTCCTTGGTATGTGCCTCCTCCACTTGTCTAATTAGATTTGTGATTGGTAGATTGTATCTTGAGTATTTTGCTTCTATAGGTGACAGGTTGTTTGAGCTTGCTTGCTTGTTGTATGCTTAGAAACTTTATTTTGATGCATGTGTAGTCCTGTAGCAAGTTCCTATAGTAGTTGCTCATCATTTATCAACTTAGAAATCACTTGGTTTGATGTTTGTCTAAAAATTTCAGAATTAAAGAAAGGTCATGGACAACCATACATTTGGTGAAATTTTTAAGAGTGATGCACCTAGAAGGGAAAAGCTTCCAAGGTCATCCACCAGTACTAGACCCTCATACAATGAGGATCTCATTACTCCGTGATTTGGTGACGAGGGAGATGAAGGGGATACGCAACCCTCCACCTTTCCTTGCCAAACTTTCTTGCGGGCTGCTGGGATTCTTAATGATTTTATGACTTTGGTTCGGAAGGCTGGACTAACAAGTTACATGCAGGATGAGAGCGCACAATATACTTTGCTCACTAAAACGTTTGTGGGAAGTTTTTCTTTTACTAACAGTGTGTTCAAGCCTGTTGTGTCTTTCAAAATTTATGGCAGGGCTCATTCTATGACTTTGAAGAAATTTTGCAAGGCCCTGGGACTTGGTACAGCTGGGTCATCAAAGAAGATTCCAGCTCTACCCGCTGATTTGTTGGAGCTTTATAGAGGAATAGCCAATGGTGATGATCGCAGAGCTCAGCGAGGGAAGATAAAGAACATTCAACTCCCAGCCATCTGGTACTTTGCCTATTATCTTGCCACCAGTGTTCTTGGTAGGGAGAACACTAGTAATATTTCCAACTATCAATTGGCCTTCTTAGCTGCTGCACTCAACAATGAGGATAAGTATAATCTTGCTTCTCTCATTGCTCGTCGTTTAGCTGCTAAGGGACCCATTTATGGGGGAATTGTTGCTACTCGTATTGCTGCTGCCTTGAACATTGCTGTTGATCCTCATGATACAGTTTTGGCTCCTTAGAGGCTTGATATTGTTGCCATGAAGGCGCACCACTTTGTCACCACCAGTGACGAGGTTTAATCTCGTGAATGCCCATTGTTATGGACTTGGGTTTTGGAGAAGATGGGGATGCTGGAGATCGCGGAACGGTTAGCAAACAAGCAACACGGGGACACGAGGTTTACCCAGGTTCAGGCCCGGAGGGAAAACCTTACTCTGCTTGCGCTCTTGATTACGGAACCGAAAATAGGGTGCGCAGATGCAATCTGGCGTGGAGGTGTGTATGCGGTGGTGTGCGAGAGATTGTTAGAGAGCCTCCTAGTCGTGCCCTACTGGCCTTTATATAGAGATAGGCAGGTCCCAGGCACAGATCGAGTCGATTACAGTTTTTAGGGTTTACCCCTTTAAATTTTCTATCTACTCTAGTCTTACTTTCCAAGGATCCGAAGGCGTCATGGGCCCTGGCCACCCAAAAATCTTCATGGGCTGGCGCATGTTCTCGTGGGCCTTACTTGGGCTGGACTAGGTATGCTAAGGTCGTGTACCCGTAGGGTATAACCATGTCAGTATCCCCTGAGTGTTCAGTCGAATCGTAGATTCGGCTGAGGACTCCTCATTCTTTCGGGTGCGGCTATCTCTGTTTGCTAGAGAATGATTTGAGTGTGTAGGGATTGTTGATGCGTGTGCCTGACTCTCCCGACGGATCAGGTCAGTTAACTGTTTTAGGACAAAACAACACGATCTTCTTCAGATTCGAGTCCCTCGACTCGAATCCGGAACATATGCTGGCGCAATTCGACTCATGCCGCGGGGGACTTACAGGAGTGGAATTCCAGTAAATTTAAATGATGTACCCAACGCGTCCGTCGGGATTTTCATTGCGCCTGCTGGCACGGGTTTTCACTAGCAGAGCGCAGTGGTGTGCGTTGCCAGGCCATCAGATGATATCTGTAGGTCATATCTTTGTGTCGCAGACACAACATCCGAATGTTTATCACCGTGGAGGTGTTTCAGGTGGCCAAAGAGGATGTTACTCATTTAGCGTTTAACTGGGTCAAAGTTGCCGAAAAGTTTTTGCATGCTCATTCGAAGGATTGCAGTCGAAGAATTCATAGGGTGCACGACCAGCGCTCCCTATGGGAGTAGCCCCCGATTGTCTGTTCGAGTCATAGACTCGAGCAGAGACTTTAACTCAGTCTTTGTTAACTTTTAGGTCCGTAGGACACAAATTTTTCGGATGCTTGAGTCCATCCTCCCTATGGGAGTAGCCCCCGAGTCTGTAATGGAGTCGTAGACTCGACGTAGGACTCGAAGAAATAGTTCAATGGTGTAGTACTTTGATCGTTCTTCGGGTGCGCGGCCAGCGCTCCTGATAGGAGTAGCCCCCGAGTAGTTAGTCGAATCGTAGATTCGAGTAAGTACTATGTAGCCGAATAATTGTAACCGTTGCTAGTATAGCTTTTGATGACGTCAGTGCTGACGATCGGTGACCTCAAGCGTCTGCGCGCCAGAGATGACGTGACTGGACGAACATGGGTCCCACCTTCTGACTTTGAGTTGACTGTTCACGCGCGACGTGGAGATAATTACGGCATCGCCTCGATTTACATGTGTAGTGGACGGTGTGTGAGCGATGGTTCGCTGCTGTGCTGACACGTGGACGGTCAGATCTGAGTGTTGGCTCTAGGTCTTCCCGATGGATGGTCGTCGTGCATCGTCTTTGTCCTTATAATCATTGGGGAAAGGTGAATTTGTTTTCACCGCAGCCATTCCTGTTTCACTACTTTCATCTTCTTGTGTTTTCCTCGTTGTGCTCTGGAATTTCCTCGCACTTTTCCATCGTTGATTTTGCGTGCTCATCATCGTCGCCGCCGCACTACGATGGGGAAGCCCAAGAAGTCCTCCACTGCAGTTGGCACCAGTGCGTCCGTCTGCGGCAAAAGGGTTCCACCACCACCCGCGTCACCGATGGTGGCTGGCGGCGATCGGAGACGCGTGAGGGTGACCTCCTCAAGCTCCGTGAGCGGGGCCTGATCCCGCAGGATAGGGAGGCCGTCAAACTTCCCGGCGACGAGGTAATTCCCCGTCCTCCCGCTGGGTTTCGGGTTATGTTCGTCGCCTTTGTCCTTCGGGGCCTTTCTCTCCCAGTCCACGATTTTCTTCGTGGATTGCTTTTCCTTTATGGTATCCAGCTTCATCATCTTTCGCCCAACTCTCTTCTTAATGTCGCCTGTTTCGTCATTTTCTATGAGTGCTGGCTCGGTATCGAGCCGCACTTTGGCCTCTTCCGGAAACTCTATTCCGTGAAGAGGCAATCTGGCTCCGTTGGTGTTTATCCCATTGGGGGCTACATCATTTCCCTCAAATCCAATCTTCTTTTCTTCTCCTTTTCTATGTACGAATCTGTCCAGTACTGGCGGAGGCGATGGTTTTACATCCGCGACTCCACGGTGGCTGGACAGGAATTTGGTCTTGCTTCTTTCGACCCCTCCCAGAAAATCGAGCCGAAGAGGTCCTGGAAGAACCAGATCTTGGATGGCGAGGTGGCGGAGATAGAGGGGCTCTATCATCGGGTGGAGGATCTCCAGTTGATTCCATATAAAGAGGTGAACAGTGTGGATATCATCCACACCTTCCTTAAACGTCGGGTGCAGCCGCTCCAGGCTAGGGCACATCCGATGTTCCTTTATTCTGGTCGTCGCGATCCAACTAGGGTTTCGGCTAAGGAGTTTTCCAAGGGAGATCTCGACGGGATTCTTCGTCCGCTGCTGAAGTACAAGGCTGGAGAGGATATTCTGGGGAAGTCCGACCTCCATTCGCCGCTTCGTCTGCCCGCAGTGTAGATTCGGACGTGCGCGTAGCGCTTTTTTTGGCTGCGTTTTCCTTGTATTTGCTTGTGTGCTGACAAATTTGCTTCTTTTGCGCATGAGTTCAAGGTGCCGGGCATGTCGCCGCCACTCCCCGAAATGTTTTCGGATGCACCAGACAATGAGTTGGTGGACTCCATGTCTGAGCTTCCTTCGGCGCGGTCGCCGGCTGAGGAGACTGTTGGTCTAGAGAGGAGCATACTCGGAAGCGGACGCAGAGTTTGAGTGAATCGTCGGATGCTTCGACTCCGCCGATGCCTAGGAACCCGTTGTGCCTTGAGCGCCATAGTGGGGGTCATGGGGGCTCTTTCTCTCCTATTACGCTGCCTGCATGGATGTCAGGCGCTGGCCGCAAGTGGAAGAAGGAAGAGAAGAAAGAAGAGAAGAAGGAAGAGAAGAAGGGTAGGAGGAACCCGCCTGTCTTTGACTTGAGCGATCTCGACTCGTAAGTCTGTCCAGTTGCCTTTTGCTTTCTTTTGATTTCGCTTGATTGTTCTTGTCTGATGCTTTATTTTGCAGCCACTCTTCCGACGCTCCTCCGAATGGCGCCGGGAGATGGTGGGGAGTCAAGGTTGCTCCTCCTCCTCGACGGTGGCCACCTCCGAGGGTGCCGCCGAGGTCTTCTCCGCAGAGGCTCGTGGTTGTCCTCGGAAGATCGCAGCGAACCTTGAGTCTCCGCCTAACCACGTAAGTGATTTTGTTTTCCGCCGCAGGGGAGCCCCTTTTTCGGATGATCTACTGATCATTGTTTCTTCGTGCCTCGGGGAGAGCCCCCGAGCATTTTTCGTATGTGTAACTTGTTTTGCTCGTTCTTTGGGTGTAGCCCCCGAGCCTTTCATTTGACGAGTAGTGCCTTTTGCAGCCTTTTGTGCAAGGCGCCAACCAGCTGGTGCAGCAACACCTGGCGTTGGAGGCCAGCTTCAAACAGCTTCAGGGTACGTTCACGAGTTGATCTTTTTGAGTCTTCTTCTATTTTCCTTTGCTTCGATCTGATAAGTGTTCTGTTGTTTGCAGAGGACAACAATACCACCCTCTGCGAGCTTGATGCTCTCAAAAAGAGCCTTGGGCAAGCGGAGAAGAAAGCCGAGGACGCCATTGGTGCGAAGGAGCGCCTCGAGCAGGAGCTGGCCAACGAAGCCGCAACCAAGGAGCACCTGCAACAGGAGGCTACGGACCGCGAGGAGAAAATTGCCACCGCTACGGCCTCGCGCGAGAAGGAGATAGCCGACAAGCTGATGGCGGCTGCCAAGGCTATTTCGGGTGAGTGGTGTCATCTTTCCCTTTTTTGGCTTCCTTGTCTTTTCTTGCTGTGATTTGTATTCACGTTGCTTCTGTTGTTTCTTTAGATGCCACAGGCATCGAGTTTGACCGTGGTGCTTTGGAGCACGGAAGTGCTCTGGATGATGGTACTGCGGCGGTCGAAGACCGCTGCACTACCGTGGTCGGCTCGCTTGCCAAGACCAAGGAGGATCTCGGGCGCTTATACAAGGAGCCCGTCCCCAAGGGCGTCGCCCTCGAGGATGTCGATGCCTTGGCGGATGCGCTGTCAGCCGAAGCGCCTGCGGGGTACAAGCGCAAGCAGAAAGGCATTGGTGCGTCTGGCTGGCGATGGCGGCCAAAGGCTCGAGCGGAGCCGATCTTCATCAGATCACCTCCCGGATGCCAACGGCTTCTGACGGATCCGAGGTAGCCTTCGCCCTTGTAACACCCCCGGTCACTCCGGACCGACGGTTGTCACTTCTGGCAGCTCAATAGGATCTCTAGACTAACCCCACAGACCAACACTAGTCTTTTCTGCGCACTTTGTCCTCACTCGTGCGCACCTTTACCCACTTCCTTGGCCGGTCACCCATCCTAGAATTGCTCTAGGCCAAGCACGCTTAACCTTAGAGTTCTTTTTGAATGAGCTTCCGGAAAAGAAGTTGCAACTTGTTGGTATGGGTTTCCTATCAATCCTATTGAGCCATGCGCCAGGGTCTCACATACACCCACCCTTAGAAGACCGACGTCCTCGTCGATCAACCACAAGCCAGGAACGTCCCTCTGGCAAACGCCTCAGGTCAAGGAAAGCACATGTGCCATGCCGTGTCCACTCCGGGCCACACACGCCATGCGCCACATGTCCGCCCCTGACCCGCACACGCCCATTTAACCGCGAGGGTCGGCTCTGATACCAATTTGTAACACCCCCGGTCACTCCGGACCGACGGCTGTCACTTCTGGCAGCTCAATAGGATCTCTAGACTAACCCCACAAACCAACACTAGTATTTTCTGCGCACTTTGTCCTCACTCGTGCGCACCCGGTTACCCACTTCCCGGTCGGTCATCCATCCTAGAATTGCTCTAGGCCAAGCACGCTTAACCTTAGAGTTCTTTTCGAATGAGCTTCCGGAAAAGAAGTTGCAACTTGTTGGTATGGGTTTCCTATCAATCCTATTGAGCCATGCGCCAGGGTCTCACAGCCCTCTACGCTGCCCGCTGTAAACGTTATGGGCCGAAGTTGATTGACTTGATGGCTGAGTACGCGTTGAGGCAGCAGGGAGAGGCCAAGGGCAGGCAATCCGGCTCCGAGGCTACTCAGGATGCAGCTTCTTAGGTCTTGTAGTTGTAGGATAGCTTTTGTTTCCAGCTCTTGTAATTATGTCTATGAACAGTCCTTGCGCCACGTAGTGGCTTTTTGCTGTACATAATGAATTTCCGAGTTCTGTGTTCATTCGTCTGCTTGTTCATATCTTTGTCTTTTTTTACTCTAGGATCCTTCAGGTGATGATCCCGTTGATACTTCGTCTGCACCACAACTGCGGCCATCCTTGGATGGTGCGTCGCAGCTTGTGTTTCTTAGAGACCGCATCCGTAGTCTTGAGAAATAATTGCTTGGAGTGCATGTCCACGCCGATGTTTGGAAATCGAAGGCAGAGCGAGGCGCTGCCCGAGAGTAGTATTTGATGGGGGAGTTGCGTCGTCTGGCCGAACATCTTCAATATAAGTTTTTCAAGCTACTGCTCATTGTTTCGGATGCGCCTGTTGGCCTTGCATCTTACTTTTGTAAGTATTGCAGGTGCTAACCTTGCTCCGAAGGAGGAAAAGGAGTGTGTTGCTGTTCGGATCAACTGCCTGACCCAGCAGGACATGGAGGCCGGCGGGTTCTTCTGGATGGACCGTGATCGTGCTATGGTCCTTGCGACTGTGCAGGATCGTGTTCACTAGGTGTCACGGGTGCTGCGTCAGGCAAAGTCTTCATTGGCATCGGTTCTGCACGTGATGTTTCCGCTGGATGAGGCGCCATCGACACTCTGGGGTCTGCTGGCGAAGTTTCGAATGTGCATCATGTCAGGGAACTGGTGCGGCATCAGCTTGTCGCGTGGGTGAAGGCCGCGCTTTCCCTTGTGCGGTTACATCGTCCCGATGTTGATCTGTATGCTGTAGAGGATGGGCCGCCTCTTCGGCCGGATGGTGACGAGTGGGATATGCGTCCACATTATGCGGCTGTAAGGCAGCATGCCGAACAAATTGTAGATCTGTTTGAGCAGCGTGCGTAGGTTATTCTTCAGAATAGGTAGGACCTTTAAAAAAGATAGATGTAAAATTTGTATATTCGACTGGGCTTGTTGTGCCCTTTATTGTAAAGGTTTATTGTTGTTTAGCACATGGTGCTTTGTTTGTATACATGCCCTTTTCGTTAGCCTGACGTCAGCTACTCAGGTGTACACGCGTTATCCTCAGTCGACGAAGTCGCCAAGTGGGGGGAGCCCTCGAGTGTGTTGTAACATGGAGAAAAATGCAGACAATAGGTGAAAATTTTGGGGCGAGACACTTAGCTTTATTCATAATCGTAAGGAGGAGGTACATTGTTCGGCTGAGTAGCCTTGGCTAAATAGCCTTATTAAAAGTAAAAGAGGGGGGTATCTAGGGGTAGAAGCGTCGCAGTTGTGCGACGTTCCATGGGTTGGAGTATGCAACTCCAGACTCCACGTGCTTGAGGCGATAAGCGCCACCTAGGATGACTTCAGTGACGATGTAGGGTCCTTCCCATGGTGACTCGAATTTCTTTGGTCGCTCTTGCCTGAGTCGCAAGACTAGGTATCCTTCGACGAAGGACCTTGGGCGTAGCCGTCGGCTGTGGTAGTTGCGGAGACTCTATTGGTACACCGCTGATCGAGCTGCTGCTATATCACACGCCTTGTCGAGTGTGTCGACGGCGTCTTCGAGTGCGGCCGTCGATTCGGCTTCGCTGTAAGCGACAACCCGTGGGGCCTTGTGGCGTACCTCTGCTGGTAGGACGGCTTCAGCTCCGTGCACCATGAAGAAAGGCTTGTAGCCAATTGAGCTATTTGGCGTTGTGCGCAGGCTCCACAGGACCGAGGGTAGCTCTTGTGTCCAGGCTCCTGCGAGTCGCTCGAGTGGGCTCATTAGGCGCTTCTTGATGCCAGCACCGACGAGGCCGTTGGCCTTTTTGACCCGCCCGTTCGTTTGCGGGTGCACCACAGAGGCGTATGTGATGTTGATTCCGAGGTCTTCACAGAAGTCCTGGAATTCTTTGGAGATGAAGTTCGACCCATTGTCAGTGATGATGTTGTGCGGCACGCCGAACCTGTAGACAATGGATTCGAAGAACTCGACGACAGTTTTCCCTTTTGGTTAGTGAAGGACATGGCCTCAATCCACTTGGTGAATTTGTCGACTGCGACCAGGAGGTAGACGTGACCTCCTTTCGAGGACCTTGGCAGTTTGCCAATCATATCGAGCCCCCATTGGGCGAAAGGCCAGGCCAGAGGTATGGGCCTAAGCTCCGATCCGTGTGCGTGCGGTTTGTCGGCGAACCTCTGGCACCCATTGCATCGCCGGACGATGTCCTTGGCATCGTTCATGGCCATTGGCCAGTAAAATCCGGATCGTAGAACTTTGGCGACAAGGGCGCGGCTGCCCGCATGATGTCCGCAGATGCCCTCGTGGATGTCTTGGAGGATGGTTTTGCCGTCACCGATGGTGACGCACCTTTGGAGTACACCCAAAATGCTGCATTTGTACAGCTCGCCATTGATGATGGTCAAGGCCTTGGACCGGCGAGATATGCGCCGGCATCCGTCTGCTATCGTGCGTCATTGCCTATCGTGTACCGAGGTATGGTCGTGTCCAAGTTTCTTCGACTGCCATGACCTGCATTAGGTTGACCGCTGCGACTTCTGTGTCGAGCTTTTCGGGTCCTTCCTGTCCTTCCTGTCCTTCGGGTATGGCCGTGTCCAAGTTTCTTCGACTTCCATGACCTACCTCTTCGGGTGATCCCTTTGGGAATTTCCGTTTGATGGATGGCACACAGATCTGTTCGAGGTACACACCTGGTGGCACCCGTGCGCAGGTGGAGCCGATGTTGGCGAGTCTGTCGGCTTCTTCGTTGCTTTCTTTCCCAACATGCCGAAGCTCGCAGTCGTCGAAGTCTCCTTCGAGTGCGTTGTAGAGTGCGCGGTACACGGTCATGTTGGCAACGTGTGCGTCGCACTCATTCATCGTCTGCTGGACGACGAGGTTCGAATCTCCGTAGATGAACAGGCGCGTTGCACCGCAGATCTTGGCCATCCTCATGTCGTGGATGAGGGCTTCATATTCGGCCTCGTTGTTGGAAGCTCGAAATTTCACCCGAGGACGATTATCTTGTCGCCCACGGGAGGTTAGTGACCGCTCGCCGCTCCGCCGCTTGGAGCCGTCGAAGTGCATCGTCCATGACTGCGTCATGTCCGGCATGTCTGGCAGCTGTAGTTCCATCCAGTGGACGAGGAAGTCTGGAAGGACCTGTGACTTGATCGCGTGGCGCTTCTCGTAGACGATGTCTAGAGGTGATAGCTCGATGCCCCACAGGGCCACGCGTCCTATGGCCTCCGGGTTGTTCAGGATGTGTTATCGCCACATTTTGGCCAAAGGAGGAGATGGGCCGTAATCAAGATGGGCTTGGAAGATACATATATGCAACGTGTTGTTGAATCGGCCTTGTGCGTGGATTTGGGCTAAATTGCCCGTGTATCTTATATTGTAGTAGGTTCCGTTTCGGTTTAAGTAAGAGATAGAGTTGTTAGGGTTATTCTAAAGATAGAAAGTCTCCGGACTATAAATATGTACCTAAGGTTATTGAGAAAAGGAGGACGATCACGTTCACAACAAACACAATCTCGGCGCATCGCCACCCCTTGTTTCTAGGGTTTTTCTCGGGTAAGTGCCATGCTGCCTAGATCGCATCTTGCGATCTAGGCGATTCGCTATGCTATTTGGTGTTACTCAGATCGAAGCCTTGTTGATGGCGAGTAACACTATTATCATAGATTTGTTTAGGCTAGCATCGTACCTTTTTGTTATGATTGTTTAGTTATGCTGCCTCTAGTTATCTCGCCGCCTTTGCACCTTTTCCCGGGTGTAAGGGTGGCACCTTGCTTGATCTTTATTCAGTCAATTTGATCTGTTATAGTTATGCCTTGTTCTCCAAGGTTTAGTTTGATATCTACATGATCGTGCCTTGCAAACGGGTTGAACGATCCAAGAGTATATAAGATATGGTTTGCCACCGAGAGGAGTTGTTCCGGAATTGACTTTACGTTGGTTTTAGGCCTTCTAGGGTTAGTTTTCATCATCTTTTGTATCTACCAGCTCAATTACGTGTAGGATGTTCCAATTATGTGGTGAAAACGTTAAACCGTCAGAGATCGATTTAACTTGTATTGATGAAGCAAAACCCCATGTTATCGAGATTTAATGCGTAACATGGGATAATCGGCTCTAGGAGCCGATTCGTGGAAACAGGAGCCGGTTGCGGCTCAATTTTACGTATGTTTGTTTGCCATGCAGAAACCACCGGCAACCCATCACCTTCCCGACCAGGTATAGGTCGTGGCACGCCGCATCCGCCAGACGTGCCGGAGTTTTGCGGTTGTTCGAGGGACCAGGGCCCACCAGCAGCCTGGGAGCCTCCGCTTCGTGTTGCTCGCCGCCGTGGGTTTTGACAGCAACACATTTCGCACGCCGGTGGGACTTTCAACAACATCCGTGATTAACATCCGACACGCGATGGAGGGCACTGTCACGCACGACGATTTGCCCGAGGAGCACAAGGCGGCATGATGATATCAAAGCTCTCTTGAAGCCGACCTCGGCTCTTTTGAGAGGACCCGTAAGCATGGCATTAGGTGGAAAGGGTTCTCACCAAGGTGCTCTTGATGAGGTTGATCTGCTCCTTCTGAGGAGCGCACTGAGCTCGCTGACAGAAGTCAATTACATGGTGGCTCATTCTCTTCACCGCCATTCGAGGGCCTAGTGAACGCTGAGCGTGTCGCGTCATCGTAGTTCAGAGATCATGAAACATCAAGATTCCGCCGGGCCTACTCTAGGGACTCACCAGGAGAAAGACCGCCTGCACTGTGCCACAATCGCCATTCACGCTTGCAGCCCCGAGCCACCAGGGCACCGCACGCCGTCTACAAAATCGAGGTGACCTCAGCGATTGCCAATTCCTGTGTGAACCACCTAAAGAAATCCCACATGGATATGTGTGCACCTACGTGCCGGCCTGCAATAGCCTGACGCGCACGAACCAGATTGCAACTGCAGGGATTGCTGGGTGAGGTTCGAGTGGGTTTCGGAGCAGTGTTCCCGAGCAGGATCTCTGGGATGGACGCTGATAAGCAGGCATGGCTAGCCAAGTATGCCACCGGAACGAGTCATGAGAATTTAGCCCCTGCAGCTCAAACGGTGGAACAAATCTGTACTATCTTGAGAGACCAGTTCGGCTTCGTGCCGAAAAGAAGGACAATCGGCTATTCCAAGCCGCATCTTAACGAAGTTTGATCTCGATTCCGCCACCCAAGTATCGGCTCGAGTTCTCAAGGTTTAGCGGATCGGGGCCGAGCTCGATCGAGCATGTGAGCCGATACCGCATGCTTAGGCATGATTTCAAAGATCGATCGCCGCGTAAGGTTCTTTGCGCAATCTCGACAGGCCAGCTTTTGGTGGTACACCTCGCCACCGATTCGATCCAGCACTGAAGCAACCGGAAGAGCAGCCCACATTCAAGATCATTCGGCTACCGAGGTGGCATTGCAGATCCGCAGTACGGCAAAAGCGGGAGAGACGGTAGCCGAGTACATCCAAAAGCTTCAGATTGTCAAGAACCGATGTTATTTGGCTTTAATCGAGAAAGAATCACCGAAATGGCGGTGTTGGGTCTCTCAGACCTATCAAGGACCGCTTTCAAGTAGAGTACAATTCATTGGCGACATGGCCTGAAGTTGACAATGTATGAACAGCGCCACCGAGTTGTACCAAGACAAGTTCAAACGTCCGATAAGCCCGGTCGATACAGAAGAGGATCCCACAAGACCGGAGGTGGCCGTGGCTGAATGGGCTCGGGGGCGATCCGTGGTCCGCAAATGGGTAAAGCAGCAAGGGCCTGCAAAAGGGTTCGACTTCGCTGTGAGCAAAGCCGAGCAGATATTCGACATCACGAAAGAAAAGTAGCCGGGTTACCAAGGCCATAAAATCCCTACGGCTCAAGAGATGAACGGAGACCATACCGCAAGTGGCATCACTGCTCACCCACACCACCAATGATTGCAAGAGCTACGTCGCAGATCCAAACGGCCATAGAACAGGCTGCTCGATCCTTGGGCAATTCGCCATGAAAGTAGACACAAACCCATTTCCCGGCGTCAACATGGTAGAACACAGCCACTCCACGAGGCGCCAGTTGGATTTCTCGTTCGATGTTAATATGGCAGGACCTGTGTACCACCGTGGCTCATATAAGGAGGAAGGCGGTCGCTCTCGGTACAAAGAAAGAGAGGATGCTGGTCCACGCGACCGGCCCCATTATGATGACAGGCGGTATTTAACCGAGGAGCAAGTGAGAAGCATGCGATATCAGAAGCCACACTCCACGCATCTCCTTAACAAGTATGAGCCAAGACGACCGACGCCGCGCGATAGAGATGATGAAGGATATGAGCACCTCGCTAGGGGAAAGTCAAAGGAAAAAGAAGGCGTGGATAAACATTGGGATTGTCCTTTCTTCAAGTATTGCTGGGATGCGGGAATGAGCCGATTACCTACAATCGATAACTGCCCGGAATGTGGATAGCGAAGGAGGACACGGGCCGATTTAGGTGTTCAAGCGCCTAGGGCCTCTCCCACCTCGTAGCCGACATAGGAGTCCGCCGAGCAAAAGATCTCGAGGAGCCAATGGATGACAAAGAAGAAGATAGATATCACCGTCAAGGTGGTGTCCCGATGGACTCGCACACACCCAAAAGCGAGAGTTCAGCGCACAGAACTTGGAGGAAGCCAAACGCAGACCTCCACGCTTTAAGGAAAGCACGGCCCGATCCGGCCGTTAAAATTCGCAGACCTTGGAAACGGAAGATCGCCAAAAAGGAAAGAGTGGCGCCTAAATCGATAAAAGCCGATGCAAAGACATCGGCCGGCACAAACATGGTGTTCATACTTCCGCCGTAGTTTTGCGCCCAAGAACCAACGAGCTACCAAAGGGTATTGCTGATCGCGCCCACGGCCGATTATCTTTGAAAAGCCACGAGAGAAGAGCTACAAACATCTGAAAGCCCTGTACCTACGAGGTTATATCAATGGGCCTTTGTCAAGAAGATGCTGGTTGACACCGAGCGACACCAATATAATTCCATACTCCATGCTACGGCGCTTTGGGACGCCCACCGCAGATCCGATCAAAACCAACGCCACGTTAAGCGACTTCAACGGCCAAACTTCGAAACGCAAGGCGATCAACGTGGATCCGACTGGGCGTAAAACCATCCTACGCTATTCCGTCGTGGACAGCAAAAGCACCTACGCCTTTGCCGGGAGAGATTTGATTCACGCCAATCGTTGCATTCCATCCACGATGCACCGCGTTTCAATGGGATGGAGATGAAGTGGAGGTCATTCATGCATGATTCGATCGAGATCTCCATAGTGGCATGAACGTCGGGAAGCGATTTCACCAAGAGCCGATCTCTGGAATCAGTCTAGACGGCTGTGAGCGCATTGAAGTTACAAAAAACGGGGTGAGGCTGGTCTTATCCACCGGCCTGACAGAGTAGCAAAGTCCACGATCGTACGTGGTATGGCCGATCCCCGCGATCGGCCGCAAAAAATAAAAAGCAGTAATCTTGCGACAAGCAGGTCATGCAGTCGTAGTAGGGAGATGCCCTGCCATTGTGGAGCACAAATAAGTTGTAAACCTTCCTTGACTAATGCAATCAAAAAGGGGGCCGATTCAGGCAATCGGCCCAAATTATTTTTGTTACCCTCACCAACTGTTTGCCCCGTCTTTAGCATCGATTTAACAGGTGATGGAAAGCTAGGGTATGGGTTTACCTCCGCTGATGAGCTAGAAGAAATTGACATCGGTCCTGGGGATAAGCCACGACCAACATTTATCAGCAAGAAGTTAGATCCGAATCTGCGGGGTCCGATGATAGCTTTGTTGAAAGAATATCCAGATTGCTTTGCCTGGGACTATACAGAAATGCCCGGGCTAGACAGGAGCATCATCGAGCATAGACTCACGCTTAAAAAAGGGTTTCGGCCGTTCCAGCAGCGAGCACGGCAGATGAAGGCCGAAATTTTGGAAGAAGTCAAGAAAGAGATCGAGAAAATGTTGACAGCTAAGTTGATCAGGCCATGCAGGTATGCTGAGTGGATTTCTAGTATCGCACAGAGAGAAAAAGATGGCCATGGCGTGTTGCCATAGATTTTCGGGATCTCAATAGAGCCACTCCAAAGGATGAGTATCCGATGCCGGTAGCAGAGACATTAATCAATGCAGCTGCTGGTCATAAAGTCTTGAGCTTCATGGATGGCAATGCCGGTTACAACCAAATTTTTATGGCTCCGGAAGATATACACAAGACCGCATTCGAGTCCTGTGCTCGGTGGGGTTGTTTGAATACGTAGTCATGACGTTTGATCAAGAATGCCGGCTCCACGCACTAAAGAGCCATGAATTACATTTTCCATGATCCGATCGGCAAGCTGGTGGAAATTTATATCGATGACGTGGTGGTCAAGTGCCTCAAGAGAAGGACACTTGGGCGATCTGCAAAGGCGTCTGGACCGAACAAGAAAATTCGCCTACGGATGAATCCAAAGAAGTGTGCCTTGTAACGGCCGGTCGGTTCTTGGGTTTCTTGGTCCATGAACGGAATTGAGATCGGCCTGAAAAGTCAAGAGGCGGTCACGAACAATGAAGCCACCTACCACGAAGAAAGAACTGCGATCTCTCATCGGCAAGATCAACTTCGTCGGAAGATTCATCTCAATCTGGGAAGAATAGAGCCGTTCATGGACTGGTAAAATTAAATCGATGAGGAGTTCACTGGGAACAGAACAACAACGAGCCTTCGACGAAATCAAAGAATATTTAACGAAGCCGCCAGTGTTGGTTCCACCCCAGCCAGATAGGCCATTCTACATTTACTTGTCAGTAGCTGACACGTCCATCGCCTCGGTGGTGGTGCAAGTTTACGATGGCCTGGAGCGAGTTGTGTTTTACATCAGCAGAAGGATGCTGGATGCAGAGACAAGGTATCCTGAGGTTGATAAGTTGTGCCTCTGCCTGTTTTTTACCTGCACCAAGCTGCGCCACATCTTGCTCTCAGCAGAGATTATCATTATATGCAAATCAGATGTCATAAAGCACATGCTATCGGCTCCTATGTTGAAAGGCCGACTAGGCAAATGGATGTTTGCATTGTCGGAATTTGATATCCGGTATCAACCCGCGAAAGCGGTTAAGGGTCAGGCGTTGGCCGATCTTATTGCTGAAAGAATCAACACCAATATAGCAGCGCTGTCTATACGAGCGTGGGCTATGTTTTTCGATGGATCGGTTTGTGATGATGGTTGCGGCATCGGCATTCTACTCGTGTCGCCCCGGGGGGCAACATATTCCTTCTCCATCAGGCTATCTACCCCTTGCACCAACAACGTCACTGAGTATGAGGCGATACGCAAGGGAATGGAGTTGCTCATCGAAGCTAGAGCAGAAGCAGTGGAAATTTTTGGAGACTCCAAATTGGTGATTTCCCAACTCACGGAGGAATACAAGTGCGAGAGCGAGTCGCTCTTCCCATTATGGTTGCAATGCCGTGAGCTGATGGCACAGCCCAGACGTAAACTTGAACGGATCCCGCGATCGCAGAATATCGAGGCAAATGACCTCGCACAAATGGCTTCAGGATACAAGGACGAAAGGAGGGAGCTGATGTTCGTGCAGTTCCGGAGGCGACGATTGAGAGCCGATATCTTCAATTACTTGAAGGATTCGGCTGGGCACCTAAACGGATAAGGTACAAGGCCATGAAGTATGTGCTTATTGGGGACATATGTTCTACAGGACTCGAAGGGTTATCGCTCAAATGTCTGGGGCCAACCGAGGCCAATCGGCCTACACGAGGTACACGAGGCGCCTGGAACTCACCAATCGGCTCACAAGATGAAATGGTTGATCAGCGATCGTGGTTTTATTGGCCCACCATGCTTGAGGACTGCTTCAAGTACTACAAAGGGTGTCAAGCATGTCAAATTTGGGAAAATTCAGATGGTACCACACAAGAATGAACCCCATCATCAAGCCTTGGCCATTCCGAGGTTGGGGCATGGATATGATTGGCAAGATCAATCCTCCATCAAGCAAAGGCCACATGTGGATTTTGGCCATTACGGATTATTTCACTAAATGGGTGGAAGCTGTCCCTATGAAGTCAGTGAACTCAAAGGATGTTATCAATTTTGTGAAAGAACATGTCATTCATAGATTCGGGATTCCCCAAACTATCACGACCGATGGAGGTTCGGTCTTCATTTCTCACGAGTTTAGAAAGTTCTGTGAGGACACAGGGATTAAGCTGATTCGATCATCTCCATACTATGCTCAAGCAAATGGGCAAGCTGAAGCGTCCAACCAGAGCCTTATCAAGCTGATAAAGAGGAAAGTCGATGAGCACCCTAGGCGTTGGCACGAGGTTTTGTCAGAGGCTTTATGGGCTTATCGCATGTCATGCCATGGAGCGATAAAAACCTCGCCATACCTTCTAGTCTATGGACAAGAAGCCGTATTGCCCTGGGAAATTACGGCTGGATCGAGACGTGTCACTTTTCAGAACGATCTAACAACTGAAGAATATGCGGCCCTGATGAGTGACAGTGTTGAGGATTTGACTGAACTTAGGCTGTGGTCGCTTGAAAAAATCAAAGAAAACAAGGCCAAGGTAGCTCGTGCATATAACAAGAAAGTGAGACCAAAGGAGTTCCACGTTGGCGATCTGGTATGGGAAGCTATATTGCCATTGGGGACTAAGGATGCAGCATACGTTAAATGGTCTCCAAATTGGCACGGGCCATACAGGGTCGATCATGTTTTAAGGGGGAACGCGTACATGCTGGAGGAGCTGGATGGCGTGAAATTCCCAGTGGCTGTCAACGGTCAGCATCTCAAGAAATATTTCCCAAGCATGTGGAATGATGGACAGTAAAATATGGGGGTCGATACATGAAATCGGCCAATAAAAAAAATATACAGCCAATGCACAGCCATCGACTCTAGAGGTTCAAACTGTTACAAGCAGGTGCCAGTTTACATGAACGAGCTACTGAAGGAATGCCTCGAAGGCGTGGAGGGCGTCAGCACGGACACGATCCACCTCGGTGATCTCGGCTTCGTCATCTTCATCCTTGCCCGTCACTAGCTGCTTGTTCAGGGCACGTATTTCTGCCAGCTCGGTTTTCAGTTGAGCTTTGAGGCCTTCTGCTTCGTCGTGGGAGCGGGCGATGGATGCTTCCTTGTCACGAATGAGCTGTTTAGTCGCCCGGACCTTCTCTTCAAGATCTTCCAACTCCCTTTTTAAGGATGCGAGCTCGTGATCGGAGGTGTCGGTTTGGCATCGAGACGCCTTTTCTCGTTGAGCTCGACATCATCTGCAATATTGGCCTTCGCGGAAGTTGGGCGCGCAGATTGATCCTTTCACGAGCTAACTTCACCCTTGACCCAGAAAGACAGAGTTACAACTGGCCAAAGCTTCACCGCAATGCTACCGGGAGTTGGTCCTTGATTTCGGCAAGAACGCTTCACCTCCTCGTAACCCTCGCTCAACTCCTCGATCGGGGAGGACAAAGAAGGCTTTAAGACACCGGAATTGAGGTAGAACAACCGGCTCGTGGTTCATCGTTGGCAGAGGAGTTGGTTCGATGGATTCAGTCGAACGTCGCGAAGCCTGAAATATCACAACCGCAACCGAAAAAGCGTCGGTGGCCCAACATGGAAGGATGAGCCGAAGAAGCTAACGACCTCTCCTAAGATCGAGGGGATAGCAGATGACGAGACAATCGGCTTGTGTGTGGTTGCCGGGGGCTTGGCCAAAGTGGTAGCCGTTTCATCTGCACCTTCGGGGATTGCTAGGTCCGGCTTGGCTAAAGGCATCGGCCCGGCCCCGGCCGTCCCACGATAAGCGTCGGTCGTCTGCATGAAAGGTGCTTAGCCGATGCAAATGGTGATGAATCGGTAGATGAAGAAACAAGTAGTAAGAGCATGAAGGGTGATGACTTTCGAAACCTCTTGGCTCGACGAAGAAGTTTGCGTCCTTGCGAGCCCGGGGCTCATAGTGGCCCCCTCGATGATGCTCGGGGCGAGGGTTCAGAACCGCCTTTTCCCGGGAGCGATGGTGGCAAATGGCTGGGTTGGTGTGGCAGTCCTCTCGAGTCTGGGCTCGATTCTCCTCGATTGGTTGTGTCCTCGTGGGAGGTGTCTTCGACGGAAGCCTGCAAGAGAAGGAGAGCTAGTAAGCACGAGCATGTCTGCAATAATGAAAGAATGAGAGATATCAACCAAGGCATGGATCAGCGTACATGCGAACTTCCTGGAGAAGGGCTCCGGCGCCTCGAAGTCTTCCTGGCAGCTACCTTCTTCACCACCGTTCTTGTTTTAGTTGGAACTCGAGGGGCAGCTGACCTTGAAGTTACTTGGTTCTTAGAAGCCGATTGTGGTGATATCGGCTGGTTCTGCATCACGACCTTTTTCAAAGGTGGCGAGTTTTTGCAGAAAAGGACCACTGGAGCTGGTGGGAAGAATTCGAAGGGGGAGCCATCACCGTGTGTAGGTTCAAGACCATCTTGTTGCTGCAAGGAGACAGAGCGGGTTATTAGAAGAATCATTTGTGAGATGCCTCAAGAAATTTTACAAGTAATGGTACTTCTACGGGATATCATATTCAAGATCGAGCTGTTTCAGCAATGGTCCCAGAGCTCTCGAAGGCATGAGTCTTCCACATCGACCACCGTTTTCAAAGCCATCGGTTGATGAAGCGAAGGTGAGGTCGTTAGGAATTGGGATGGTCGAGCATCAAGAAGGAATAACACCTTTGACCGGTGAGAGGATCGGGCGGTCGGCTCTGCTCTCGTAAGATGGTGGAGAAAGAAATGGGAGGTACTTGTCCAAGGCCAAATTGCCGAGCCACTACGACCGGGCCGGTAGAATTCATACCTGGCTTGATTATTCATTGGATGTACTCATGCCAACTGGAAGGAAACAGGGACGGATCACTGGAAAAAGAGCTGAAAAGAGTCTTTGGTGTCATCGGCAAAGTTGTCTAGCCTGAAGGAGATTGGATTTTCAAAATATTCCGATTCGTCCATGTAAGGAAAGAAGATAGGATTGTCCAGGCCTTGAAAGAAAGTGCTGAACCACTTGGATGCTTCCTGAGGGATCAGTTTACTACCTGGCAGTCTATACAAAGCTTGGCCGTAGCTGGTGCATCGGATCTGCTTCCCTTTGACATCTGGAAAGGTGCAACTCGCCAAAAGGGGGAAGTTTGGGACGTGGTTTTGAAAATACAGCTGAGCCCATAGCTGAATGAACCACCAAGGACCTCCTGTTTTGACTGCTATGCCAGAGAATAGTTTGACAGACATCAACTGGAGATATCGATAGACCTCTCCAAGGAACAGTTTGCCGATGCCAAGTTGAGTGCCTTTGGCAAGCTCGTAGGCTAAGGAGAGATAATTCTTGGTTGGAGCAAGGGAAGGGCCACAGAATATGAAATGTTCCAGCCAGAAGTTGAGAAAAGCTGTGTGTTCTTTCTCTGTGACAGGGCCTTTAGTTTTCATATGGCGTTGGTAGGCACCCAGTTCGTGCATCTGTTTTGGAAGACAGCTTGTAGGGACCTTGGTCACCTTAAAAGGCTGGTGATGTAACATCCGACGATAATCATCACCACGCCTAATGAGTTGGTGTCATGGGGCCATGACCGAACATAAAGCAGTTCAGAGCATCGGACCAGAAATAGCTGATGTTTTTGAGAAGATTGTGGTTTTTTTCAAGGGGAGACAATGACAAATGCAAGGCATCGGCTATTCCCGTGGTTTCCCATTGGGATTGGTAAGCTCTAGCTACCTCACGAACCAAGAGACTCAATGTTCAGGGGGGGATTAGGCTGGCTCAAGCGATGCCCAAGAGTTCAAATCTAGGTCTTGGCTTACGAAGGGATTTTGTTTGCTTCAAGAGATCGGATGGGCAGGACTAGATTACGTATGGGGCCAAGACAGAGAATTTGGGAGAGAAGGATGCGGCAGAATGTACGAAACCTAAAATTTTTAATGGTGGAATAAAGCATTAATTCAGTTGCCATTAATTCTAGCATCGTTCAGAATGCGAGGAGTAGGCGTACCTTGCACTGAGACCACTGGGTTGGTGTTGACGATTCCGCCATCTAGTTTGCTTGCCGGAGATGGATCTATGCAATTGGGGATCGAGGGTTCTTGTCGCTGTGAGCTCGATCCGTCGGTGAGCAATTGGAGATCCGGGTCGCCTTTTTGAAGAGGGTCGCAGGATACCGCTTGAAACCGGAAAGTGGCGCCAGATTTTTCTAAGTATGCGACCAAATTTGACCTTGTCAACGTTTTGGGAAAGCCGATGTTTTACCATCGGCTCTTTGGGCTGTGACTTGGTTGGTATGAGCGTAGCATGGTGAAAGCCGATACATTCTCGGCTTCGAACATCGACCTATTTTGACTATCGGCAAAATTGAGTTGGAAAAGCAATCTTCGAGTTGAAAAAAGCAATCTTTGTTCATTCAAAAGACGATTGTTTACAATGGAGCTGATTGCTTACAGAAGGAAATCTACTACTAGTACTACTACTACTAGTTCCTAATCTAGAGGCGGTGTCACGCATTGTCTTCGCTGTCATCTTGTTCATTGTCATCGGCCACTGCCGGCGTCGTCTTGCTTCTTCTTGAAGATGCCAGCGGGGGCCTCCTCGTCCTCGTCGTCTTCGGTGTCCTCGCTGGACCCGGCGCGGAAGCGCTTCACCGGCGGGTATTCGTCGGAGGAGGTGTCCTCCTCCGCTTCCTCCTCCTCGTCGGAGGAGTCGACACCGTCCCAGGACATGGCGTCGTCGGTGCTCTCCGCCTCCAGTTCTCCATCGGCAAGGAACTGCAGGCCCTCCTCGCCATCGGTCAAGGACTCGTCGTCCTCGGACCAGGCGGCGAAGTCCCAGTCCCTCTCGTCCCACCATTGTGGGGCGAGAGCATCGTACGCCGCCATTGGCGGGTGCTCCGGCGTCGGCTCCCGGTCGCTCGTTGTGTTGGAGGCTTGGGAGGAAAGGCCGGATGAAGAAGAGGAGGCCATGGCGGAGAAAGAGGGTTTTTTGGCTAATGGAAGAGGATGGGGGTACAAACTGCTCAGATGAAGTTAAATAAGGGGAATAGTGGGAGGTGGTTCAATGCCATAGCGGTTTCCCAGAATGTGGTGCCAAAATTGTCAAATCATGCACTGCGGAGAAGTGGAGAAGACAGGGCATCATGATGAGGGGGTGGCGTGACGATTCTGCTCTGCAACGCATTCTGGCAACGCGTAACCCGATACAAAAAAAAGGAGAAGAAAAAACATCAACAGAGTGGTTTTGGAATTATTATTGCCAAAACCAGGGGGGCATGTGTTATCGCCACATTTTGACCAAAGGAGGAGATGGGCCGTAATCAAGATGGGCTTGAAAGATACATATATGCAACGTGTTGTTGAATCGGCCTTGTGCGTGGATTTGGGCTAAATTGCCCGTGTATCTTATATTGTAGTAGGTTCCGTTTCGGTTAAATAAGAGATAGATTTGTTAGGGTTATTCTAAAGATAGAAAGTCTCCGGACTATAAATATGTACCTAAGGTTATTGAGAAAAGGAGGACGATCACGTTCACAACAAACATAATCTCGGCGCATCGCCACCCCTTGTTTCTAGGGTTTTTCTCGGGTAAGTGCCATGCTGCCTAGATCGCATCTTGCGATCTAGGCAGTATCTGCTTATGCGTTATTTGGTGTTACTCGTACTGAAGCCTTGTTGATGGCGAGTAACACTATTATCATAGATTTGTTTAGGCTAGCATCGGTACTTTTTTGTTATAATTGTTTAGTTATGCTGCCTCTAGTTATCTCGCCGCCTTTGCACCTTTTCCCGGGTGTAAGGGTGGCACCTTGCTTGATCTTTATTCAGTCGATTTGATCTGTTATAGTTATGCCTTGTTCTCCAAGGTTTAGTTTGATATCTACATGATCAGGCCTTGCAAACGGGTTGAACGATCCAGTAGTATATAAGATATGGTTTGCCAGTCCGAGAGGAGTTGTTCCGGGAATTGACTTTACGTTGGTTTTTAGGCCTTCTCTAGGGTTAGTTTCTATCATCTTTTGTATCTACCAGGCTCAATTACGTGTAGGATGTTCCAATTATGTGTTGAAAACGTTAAACTATCGTAGATCGATTTAACTTGTATTGATGAAGCAAAACCCCATGTTATCGTAGATTTAATGCAGAACCATGGGATAATCGGCTCTAGGAGCCGATTCACAGGGAAACCTGGGAGCCGGTTGCGGCTCGAATTTTACGTATGTTTATTTGCCATGCGGGAAACCACTCGAAGCAACCCATCACCTTCGACCGGTATAGGTCGTGGCACGCTCGCATCCGCCAGACGGTGTCGGAGTTTTGCGGGCCGTTGCCCGAGGGACCAGGCCCACCAGCAGTTCGGGAGCCTCCGGCTCTTCGTTGCTCGTCTGCCGCCGGTGGGTTTTGACAGCAACAGGATGTCTTTGTGGGTGCCTCGTTGACGACCATCACCTGATGTTCCTGGAAGTAGTGGCTCAGCCGACGAGCCGTCATGAACACGCCGTAGGCGAGTTTCTGGTAGTGAGGGTACCTCTGTTTTGTCGGCGTTAGTACCTCACTGAGGTAATATATTAGGCATTGGACCCCATGGGTCTTGCCTTCTTCGGGTCACTCGACCACTAGTACGGTGCTTACCACCTGGTGTGTGGCTGCTTTGTATAGCAGCAAAGGCTCGCGCTCCTTTGGCGTGACCAAGACGAGCGAGGTAGAGAGCAGCCGCTTTAGATCTTCGAATGCGTCATCCGCCTCGGGCGTCCACTCGAATTTGTCTGCCTTCCGTAGCAGCTGATAGAACGGCAGAGCTTTTTCGCCCATGCGGCTGATGAACCTTCTCAATGCCGCGATTCACCCGGCAAGCTGCTGGACGCCCTTGAGGTTCTTCGGCTTCTCCATGGCCATTATGGCCCGGATTTTCTTCGGGTTCGCCTCGATCCCTCGCTGGGAGATGAAGTAGCCTAGCAGCTGACTATATGGGACGCCGATGGCGCATTTTTCTGGGTTTAACTTGATCTTGTATCGATCGAGGTTATCGAACGTCTCGCGGAGATCGTCGATGAGCGTCTTGGACTCCCTTGTTTTGATGACTATGTCGTCGACATAGACTTGGATGTTGCGGCCGGTCTGGTCCTTCAGGCATGCCTGCATGCACCGTTGGTACGTGGCATCTGCGTTCTTCAGCCCAAAGGGCATTGTGTTGTAGCAAAACACTCCGAACGGCGTGATGAACGCCGTTTTCTCCTGATCTTTGACCTTTAGTCGGATCTGGTTGTAGCCTGAGTAGGCATCGAGGAAGGAGAGTTTTTCTGCATCCTGCAGTCGAATCGATGATCTGATCGATCCGAGGGAGAGGGAAGTGATCCTTCGGGCAGTGTTTGTTTAGAGATGTGAAGTCCACGCACATCCGTAGGATGTCCGTGTCCTTTTTGGGGACCATCACGGTGTTGGCGAGCCACTCTCTCTCCTTGATCTCACTGATGAAGTTTGCATCGAGTAGTCTGTTGACTTCGACTCCGATTGCTTCGGCCTGTGGTTCGGACAATCGTCGGATGGACTGTTTGACGGGCTTGGCATCTGGAAAGACATTGAGTGCATGCTCGGCGAATTCCCTGGGAACTCCTGGCATGTCCGCAGGACACCAGGCGAAGACTTCCCAGCGCTTACGGAGGAATTCGATGAGCGCGCTTTCCTATGTGGAGCTGAGGTCGTTGGCGATCAGCGCCGTCTTGGAGGCATCCGTCGGATGGACCTACACCTTCTTTGTGTTGACGGTGGAGTCGAAGGACATGTCTGGTGCGTTCTGTCTTGCGACTGGGGGTGCCCCGTTGTCCGTCGCCTCGCGGAGCCTTACGAGCTCCTCCTGCATGCCGAATGACTGGGAGATTCTGTTGAAGTCCCTGTCGCAGTGGTCCGATCGGGTGAAGCTCCCGTGGACCGTGATGACGCCCCTAGGTCCTGGCATCTTGAGTAGCAGGTACGCATAGTGCGGTACTGCCAGGAATCATGCGAATGCTACACGCCCAAGGATGGCGTGGTATTGTGATGGCCAGTCCACCACTTCGAACTCGAGTCGCTCGCACCGGAAGTTGTCGGGCTTGCCGAAGATGACGTCGAGCCATATCTTTCCCAGGGGAAATATGCCCTTCCCTGGGACGATGCCGTGGAACATTGTGTCGGATTGCTCCAGGCTGCACAACGGGATCCACATTCCTGCTAAGGTACTGGCAAACATCAGATTGATGCCGCTGCCGCCGTCCATGAAGACACGGCTCATGTCGAATCCTTCGATTTGCGCCTCGAGCACCAGGGCAGCATGACCTGGGCGAGGGACCTGGCAAGGGTGATTCGAGCGGCTGAACGTGATGCAGGACTCCGATCCGCTGAGGTACTCAGGGGTGGCGGGTGGAGCGGTCACAGCCAGATTGATCTGACGGGTGATTTTCTTCTGCACCCTGTTTGTTGGGCGTCCTTTTTGGATCATCAGTGATCCTTTTGGCGCGGGGTACCCGTGCCCACCATTATTCTGCGCGGGTGCGATTGGGTGGTTCGGAGGTCCCGCCGGTGGTGGTGGAGGAGCTCCATGTGCAATCTCGCCTGGTGCGGGTGCGTTCCTGTACCCAGGGTTCGGGGCTTGCTGCCTTATATGAGCCATGCTATCACTGAGTTTCTGGAACTCGCGGCAGTCTTTGAGCATGTGGCTTGCCTTATTTTTACCATTCTGCTTGTCGATGTAGAAGTGGATGGTGCATGGACCCGACAATTTGTCGTATGTTGAAGGACCGTCATCATGGCCACGACGTTGCCATGACTGCGTTGGGCATCCTCCGTCGCGGAAGTTGCTTCCACGGAATCCGCCGTTGCTGCGGTTGCCGTCGCTGCGGCAGTCGGCGTAGCCAGCCGCGACCATGTCGGGTCCATCACGATCGTCGTAGACGCGCGATATTCTCTTGCTACGGCTTTCACGTCGCCGGACGTAGTCGTCTTCCTCCTCCGAGTGCGCTCGGTGGACGGAGTCCTCGCCGTCGACCCACCTGTTGGCGATGTCCATGAGGTGGTAGAGTGTCTCGGGCTTGACGTGCCCAAGTTCTTCTTTGAAGTCCTGACGTTTGATTCCATCCTTGAAGGCGTCGATAGCTCTCTCCTCAGAGATGTTCGCCGCAGAGTTCTTGGTGTTGGACCAGCGCAGTATGTACGAGTGAATGGATTCGCCCGTTCGTTCGGTGCAGGCCCGCAGCTCCTCGATCGAGGCAAGCCTCTTGCTGGTGCCCTTGAAGTTTCGGACAAAACTGTACGCCAGCTCCTCCCAGCTTCGGATGGATCCCGAGGATAGGCTGCTGAGCCAGATCCGAGCTGCGCCTGTCAGCTGTAGTTGAAGGCATTGCATGGCGGTTTCCTTGTTTCCGCCGTGTAGCTTGACGGACAAGTGGTCGCTGAGCCACGCCTTGGGGTCCTGTGTGCCGTCGAACTTCAGAGTGTCCGAAGGAAGCTTGAAGTTTCGCGGCATCCATGTCCGTCGAACAGATCTGCTGAAGCATCGGGCTCCGCAGAGTTCTCCTTCGTCATCATCCTCCTCGGATTTAGACAAGCATACGCGCTTGGCGCGTGCCTTGTCGATCTTGCGCTGGGTTAGCTCACTTCGAGCGTCGTAATTGCCATTGCGACGGTGCGAGCTCTTGTGCCTTCGAGGAAGGTCGTGCTCTTCGTCTTCGGATGAGGGCATGGGGCTGCGGTTCAACCTGACCGCAGCCTTCTTTTTTGGCTCCGCAGGAGCCTCTCCGTGGAGCGCAGCTCCAACGAGTCCGAGTCCGATAAGCGCAGACTTCTGCATGGCCCTTTTCGGGTCCCCCTCCGGAGGTGGATGGGACGCGAGCTACGTGGTGGCCGCCATGATTGTAGCTTGTGGTGTCTTCGGGATGATGTTGCCGTCAGAATCCATCTCCATGAAGGACGCATTGAGGGCCCGAGTCACCTCGCGATGTGCCTTGGGATCCATGTTCTCTGTGCGAGAACGGTGCTTGTTTCCATGGTTGCCGTGCGAGCTGGAGTCGATGCCCATGGCGGAGAGCGCAGCTCGCCGCGCACTGGACTCCGAGGCTGCTTGCTTGCGTTTGTCAAGCACCTCTTGCATCTTCACCAGCTTCTTATGCTCCTCAATTAGGAGCATGTGGTATGCCATCAGCAGGTCCCGTGAGGCATCTGCGGGCAGGATCTTGTTGCCTGCTACGGCTTCACGTGCTTGAGCCCATCCTTCCTCGCTGAGGTGGATGACCCAATCAGTGTCGTTCCCGTTGGGTGGGGGACTGGCTTCTTCTGTTCCCACCGTTTCTACCCTGTGGGTTGGGTGACGGATTGTGTTCCTGATCCACGTCACTATGGATGACTGCGGCGCACTGGTAGCGCTCGTAGATCAGATTGCTGCTACCGCGGCTTTCGGATCCGGAACCGTAGGTCCCTTCATCCGATGGTGGATCGCACAGATCTGAATTGCAGCTGCTGCTGTCATAGGACTCATCTGTCGATGGTGATGTGCGTACCATGGGGTGTGGAGCCCATGAAGCGGGCCTGATCGATGGCAGGGGCTCCCGCTCCAGGAGGCGGAGAGTGCCGGTCTGCCCCACCTGGAAGCTGAAGCTCCCGAACAGGATCTCGAGTCCGTCGCCAACGGGCTCGAAGTCCTTCAGGGTGGCTGGCAAGTGGGCGGTGAAGTCGAAGGCGCCGAAGAGGAGATGACTCTCCGTCACCGCGGAATTGTAGATCGCTTTGTTTGGGACCGTCACGATCGCACAATCAGCACCCCCAATTCCCATAAACGGTGCCAATTGACGAGGTTTAATCTCGTCAATTCCCATTGTTTTGGACTTGGGTTTTGGAGAAGATGGGGATGCTGGAGATCGCGGAACGGTTAGCAAACAAGCAACATGGGGACACGAGGTTTACCCAGGTTCAGGCCCCCGGAGGGAAAACCTTACTCCTGCTTGACTGCTCTTGATTACGGCGGAACCGAAAAGTACAGGGGTGCGCAGATGCAATCTGGCGTGGAGGTGTGTATGCGGTGGTGTGCGAGAGATTGTTAGAGAGCCTCCTCATCATGCCCTCCTAAGGCACAGATCGAGTCGGTTACAGGTTTTAGGTTTTACCCCTTTAAATTTTCTATCTACTCTAGTCTTGCTTTCCAAAGATCCGAAGGCGTCATGGGCCCTGGCCACCCGAAAATCTTCATGGGATGGCGCATGTTCTCGTGGGCCTTCCTTGGGCTAGACTAGGTATGCTAAGGTCGTGTACCCATAGGGTATAACCATGTCAACCAGCTCCACTCTTGAGAACTTGGTTTATAGAATGCTACTTATTGATGGGGAAGAGAGAGATCCCTCTACCGCAAACCACTTTGTTCAGTATTTCTCAGGGACCTTGGTCACGCTCGAAGGCGGAGATGGATGACAAGCTGCGCTCTCTTAACTTCCACGAGCACTATCAGGAGGAAGCACCATCATATGACCCCTCTGCGTATTACACAGGGGAGGCCTCGAGCTCGTACCAGGACGAGGGAGCTTCCTCGACATACTATGGAGGTTCATCCTCTTGGACACCATGGGATTGAGCCCTACTTAGGCCAAAAGCCTAAGCTTGGGGGGGGGGGGTATACCGACGTCACACTCATATATATACCATGTCCGGTCTGTTCTTTGTATATCCATCATTTTTCTTTCTTTTTGGTTCTTGTTGCTTCTTTCTCAAATACCCAAAAATACCAAAAATATTTTCGTTGTTTCTCTTTCTTTGTTTCTTTGCTTTGGTTTGCCTTAAAATAAAAATCCAAAAAGATTTTGCTTTGTTTAGTTTGCTTCTTCTTTGTTTGGTTTTTCTTTGTTTGCTTTCTTTAAAAAATCGAAAACACCAAAAATATTTGTTGTTCTTCTTTGGTTTTGTGAGTTCTTTGCAGGGTTCAGCCGTCCTCAGTGGATTTTGGTTTCATGTTATTATTCAAGTTACACAAGTGATGGGCAATAATGAAGATTAAGGCAACTCGAGGTGTGGTAGGAGGCTGGTAACGAACTCTATTTATTTCATTTTTGTACATATACTCATCATTGTGAGCATGCTTAGCCTGTTTGTGTAAGGTGTATGTCATTATAGATGCTTAGTAGTTCTTTCTTGTCTATGATTAGCTCCAGCTTGCTAATAGTTTGTAGCATGTCATATGAATGTTTGCTTGCATTGTTTTATTCATATTTTGGTATGATATTGTGGTATCCTCCTATGAATGTTCATGTGAATCTACTTGGCACATGCTCATGCATGCATATGACTAATCAATAGTCAGTAAGCCTCGATGATTTATTTTGTCTCAAATTTCTTGTATCACTTTCATGCCATAATTAGTCCTGTTTTTTTGCAAGCATGATTATGATAGCTATTGCTCTCTCTCCCTATCTTTTGCTAGCCTTCACTTGCACTGAGTATGTGCTCTACCTGTGCTTCCAACTCTCCAAAACCAATATTGCCGGCTGTGTTCACCATACCTACCTATTAGCATTGTTTGCTATTTCAGTGCATATTCAATATGCCTTGTTTTATTCCAAATAAAATGTTTGTCTGTTTTGAGAAAGTTAGTAAAGCTCTCACGAACTTGATGGCACACTTTATTCCTTGCACTTAATAATCTTGAACCATTGTGACTAGTCCATGAAAGTTATATGCTTGCAAATTATATGCTGGGAGTCAGCAGAACCGTGTTGTCACGGGGAACGCTTTCAACACTTTTTGGATATCCTATCCAGTTGATACTTTGCACTTTTGTTTACGGATGTCAACGATGTGAAATAAAAGGGGAGCTTGTGAGTTCATGGAGTCTATACATTGTGTTAGAGAAACGCCTAGGCCACTAGCCTAAGCCATGCCTAATCATGGTGGAAACTTGCAGCATCACCATAATGAGCATCTATGAAGCATCCTCAATAAAAAGCTATGCATATGATAAATAAAAAGATTGCTGAGATGCTCATTGTTTGCTTGCCTTGTCATTTTGATCACGGGATATATCCTGTATCATGTGCAAGGGGTACCCCGTTGGCGGTTCTCTATGATATGCATGTATTTACAATGACAAGAATTTGCAGGTGACCAAAGTTGAGTAGCATGCGGAGCGGCCCTCGTACTCAAGGGACTTGGGATTTCCAGTTTATGGTCTGTCAAGCATATGATTCAGAGTGGACCTCACTTTCACCTTAACCACATGAAGATGCCTATGATAGGGGCAATGAGAGCTCAAAGCTAATGAGTACCTTCCTTTCAGCATTAGGAAGCCTTTTAAACTTTTCAAAACCTTTTTCACCACTTTGTTGAGTCACCACTTATTCTATGAGCACCTTCTTAAGAGCATAGTTGCCATTCTTGTGTTTGTTCCAAAACGTGGTTAATTATGTCATGACTTTGATGCTTGTATCTCTGATATCTTTATCTCTAGTCTTCACTTGAACTTCAGAGGTGCCTTGGCATTTATATTGTGCTCTTCAAACAAAGCCAAGCTACCACTCTATCATACCTTATTATGAGCATTGCAATGTTGCTTATGTTTATGTTTCATGCTACTTATTATTATTGAGTTGGTTTCTCTTCATAGCTTGCAATGACTATTGAGTAGACTTAGTTGCATACTTCTTATTATGAATTGTCTAAGAATTTACTCCTGTGCTGAGAATATTTACATCATATGAAGTAATGTGTTCGTGAAAGTTCTTTTATCGCACTCAGTTTTCAACTGAATTGCTTGAGGACAAGCAATAAGCTAAGCTTGGGGGGAGTTGATACGTCCAAAACGTATCTACTTTCTCGAACACTTCGCTATTGTCTCTTCTCTAAACTCGTGTGATTTGGATACAACTAACACGCATCTTTGTTTTCAGAGTAATTACCTTGGTGTCTTGTTTTTGTGCAGAAAATGAACTATCAGGAAAAATACCGGAAAATATGCCAAAAATTATATTTCAGCAGAAGACCCACGGAGCCAGAAGACGAGACGGAGAAGGGGCCTGGGGGGCCCACACCCCTGCCAGGTGCGGGTGGGCCCTGCCCGCGCCTAGGGGGTGCAGCCACCCCAGACACCCCCTCGGCCTCCCTCTGCGCCTATAAGTTTCCTTTCGACCTAAAAACCAATGGGGGTTTGATAGTTTTCCAAAAAGAGTTCTGATCCAACGCCGCCACCAGAAACCAAGATTCGGATCCAAAAACCCTGTTCTGGAACCTTGCCGGGACGGGGAATTTGGAGAGGATCATCGCCATCGTCATCACCAACGCATCTCCATCAACCACCGATGTTTCCCTCATCCATGAGTGAGTAATCCCCTGCTGTAGGCTTGGGGATGGTAGGGATTGGATGAGTTCGATCATGTAATCAAATAAGATCTATTATGGCTTAGTGCCTAGTATCTCTATTAGTGCTATTTGACTTTGTTGCAACTTGTTGTGCTTAATGCTTGTCACTAGGGCCCGAGTGCCATGATCTCAGATCTGAACTTATTATTGAATCATTATGATAGTATTGTTTATAATCGTATCTGCAAGTTGTGTACACATATCATTGTCCGGATCCAAAGGCCCCAAAGTGACAATAATTGGGACAACCGGAGCGGATGGCTATGGTGTCATGATCACATGTGTTCACAGAGTGTTAATTCTGGTGCTCTATTAAAAGGAGCACCTTAATTGCCAGTAGTTCCCTAGAGGCCCCGCTGCCACGGGATGGCTGGACAGAAGATGTTGTGCAAGTTCTCATTGCGAGCACGTATGACTATATTTGGAGCACATGCCTAGGATTGCTTAGTACTTGGATGCTTGTTATTATTTATCTGCAATGCCCTAGATATTGAATTTACATGTTTAGACTCGTCCATGCAACACCCGTCCATCCATACCTATGCCTACCGCACTCGAATCCTACTGTTACCGTTACTGTTACTATTGCTCTTGTTCCACTGTTGCTGTTGCTACTACCAAACTGTTGCTACTGATAAACTTCTGTGAGCAAGAAATATTTACAGGTGCAGCTGAACTGACAACTGAGTTGTTAAGGCTTGCAAGTATTCTTTGGCTCCCCTTGTGTCGAATCAATAAATTGGGTAATACTACCCGCGAAGACTGTTGCAATCCCCTATACTTGTGGGTCATCAGGGCACTTCTCCACAACTTAATTGGAGGATCCCAACAAAAAAGCTTAGAGAAAGATCCACAACTTAATTGGAGGCCCCAAGTGCTTCAAAAACCTACAACACAACCAAACCGTCTAGGGTTCCAAGAACCCAAGAGTAAAAAGATTCTCAACTTTCACCTAATCAAATCCTTATCGAGATCTCAAACCGATGCACCAAATGCAATGGAAAGAACACAAAAAGTGCTCAAATCCTTCTCTTCCAAATTACACCAAAGATACAAAAGCTTATGGGGGGATAAGAAAGAAGAACAATGGATGAAATCCACAAAAGACTCCAAGGTCTATATCCCAAGATGTTCCCCTCACTTAGATAAGAGAATGATTGGTGGAGTTGTAGATCTATATCTCGTCTTTCAAATATCTTAAGAATATGCAAGAATCATAGAAGGGATTGAGGGTAAGAAAGCTAAAAAAGGTTAACAATGGAGGGGAAAACTTGCAAGAATGGTTAGGGAACCATTGGGGAAGAAGGGCCCCTTAAATAGGTCCCTAGAAATCCAACCGTTAGGCTCAGTAATCGCCCGGTCTGGAGTCTCTGGACTGGGACCGGAGTATCGAGTGTACCCAGGACAAACGAGGACACACTGGAAGCCGTACTGGATGCGGTCCAGAGATAGAACGGAGATTTAGTCCAGAGTCTCCGGTCTTACAAAAACTGGCAGGAAGACCAATACGAAAATAACCATAACTTTTGCATCTGGACTCCGATTTTGATGATCTTGGGCTCGTTTTAAAGAGGACAATAAGATCTAAAGGATAATACAGAGAAACATCATAGTACAACAAGGTATGATAGAACCAAATGAAAAAAAGGTTTAACCTCTCTCAAAAAGATGAACCAGTAAAACCTCCAAAATCGAAAACACAATAGAGAATGCATATGAAATCCGTTTTTGATGAACTAGATCTTTTCATGGAGATTAACACAGCCTATAAATCCCTCATGGATAAGAACCAAGAAATATGTGTAGGGTTTCGTAGCATGGAAAATAAAAAAATGCTATCGCATGAACACACTAATCTACTAGATCGACGCAACGAGTTGATAGAGTACTAACCCTCGAAGATTCCAAAGCGGTTAACAAGATCGAATTCTCATGGTTGATGTAGTCGTTCACTTGCTGATCTCAAGATCGTGAAGACAATCCATCCGGCGCTGCGTTTCGGCAGCGCTTCCGAAGTAGGTCACATGTTCGGTACTCGATGAAGACATTTCTCTCCCTTATTCTAGCAGGTAACGGAGGTTGTAGATCTCTCCTCGCAATTACAAAATCATGCTGCCGTGGTGGTGGAAGTAGAGGGGGAAACCCCGCAGGGCTTCGCCTAAGATGAAGTGGGTATGGTGGAGTAGAGAGGGCCCTTGGCAACTAGGTTTAGAGGCCAAAGGGTTTAGAGGTGGTGGACGGTGGCTAGGGTTAGCTAGGCGGTGGTTTAGAGGGGCTCTAGGCGGCGGCTACTTGAGAGGGGCAAGGGTCGGCGGCTAGGGTTTCAAGTTGTGAGGGCAAGGGGCACCCCTCCCCTCTATTTTTGAGAGGGAGAGGCGGCAAGAGGAGGGGAATCCTCCCCCCAACTCCCCTTGCTTGTCCAGCGACAAGGAGGAGGTATGAAACCTTCCCTAAGTGGGTTTCCTCTCCTCCCTCCACTAGGCAACCATGTTGGGATTTGACTTTTCAAACTAGCGTTTGACTTTTCCAACTAGAGTTTGATTTCTCTCTTCCCATTGCCCAGCCAAGTGACCTAGGACATGATGCAACCATTCCAATTTTGTATGACACATCCATATACCCTTCCCACTCCGGATCGGTGAACCTTCTAGACCCTTCTAGAACATTCCGGTGAAAACACCAAAACCATTCCCGAACTCCAGAATTGGACTTTCCTTATATGAATCTTATTCTCTGGACCATTCCGGATCTCCTCGTGATGTCCTGGATCCAATCCGAGACTCCGAACAACATTTGGTTTCTTACTCACATTCCATATCTACTAAACAACATTAATCCTTAAGTGTGTCTCCCTACGGTTCGTGAATTATGCAGACATGAACGAGACTCGTCTTCTATCAATAAACAATAGAGGAATCTAGAAATTCATATGGCTAACACATATTTCTACCATTACTTCATGATCGAATGAACCATTTACATACGATAACAATTTCCATTTGTCTCGTGATATTTTACTTATCCGAGATTTGATCGTCGGTATCTTTGCATACCTAGTTCAACCCCGTTACCGATAAGTACTCTGTACTCGTTCCTATGATATGTTATCCCCTGTTAGCTAGTCACATGATTGCAAGATAACTAGATTACATTCCATCGAGAGGGCCCAGAGTATATATATCCGTCATATGGATGAAAAAATCCCACTCTTGATCCTTGTGCCTCAACACATACTTTCCAAACAATCAATGCCACCTTTATAACCACCCAGTTATGAAGTGTTGTTTGATGTCATCAAAGCTTCCATCCGGTGATGGTGATTAACATGATCTCATGGTCAAAGGATTTAGGTTACTATGTATCTGAAAGCTTATAGCAAACGAACTATTGAAATGACTTCATCTTATGCTACGCTTAACTATAGGAGTATGTCCATCACATCATTCTCGTAATGATATGATCTTGTTATTAATAACATCCAATGTTCATGATTAGGAAACCATAATCATCTATTAATCAACAAGCTAGTATTACAAAGAGGCTTTACTAGGGACTCTTACATGTTTACAAATCACACAAGT
Source organism: Avena longiglumis (assembly GCA_030063025.1). Lineage (NCBI taxonomy): Eukaryota > Viridiplantae > Streptophyta > Magnoliopsida > Poales > Poaceae > Avena > Avena longiglumis. Next base: position 66,664,002 of record CP125973.1, on the reverse strand, counting down.
ATTAATGTTTCCGCTTAATACAATTATAGCATGTATGTAAACATTTATCATAAACACAAAGATATAATAATAACTACTTTTATTATTGCCTCTTGGGCATATCTCCAACAGTCTCGCACTTGCACTAGAGTCAATAATCTAGATTACATGGTAATATACCTAACACCCATGGCAGCCTGGTGTTGGTCATGTTTTGCCTTAGGGAGAGGTTTAGTCAACGGATCCGCCACATTCAGATCTGTGTGTACTTTGCAAATCTTTATGTCACCATTTTGGAAATGCTCGCGAATAGCGTGAAACGTAGCTTGATATGCTTCAGCTTCTTGTGTGACCTTGGCTCCTGTGCATTGGCTATGGCACCCATGTTATCACAGTAGATAGCCATTGGTTCCAGCGCACTAGGAACCACACCAAGCTCCGTAATGAACTCCTTCATCCATATAGCCTCTTGTGAAGCCTCCAAAGCAGCTATGTATTCCGATTCAGTTGAAGATCTCGCCATAATGATTTGCTTTGCACTCCTCTAGCTCACTGATGCACCATTCAAAATAAATACTTGTTCAGATTGTGATTTAGAATCATCTAGATCGGTGTTCCAACTAGCATCGGTGTAACCATTAACAACGAGCTGTTCATCACCTCCATAAGAAAGAACCATATCCTTAGTCCTTCTCAAGTACTTAAGGATGTATTTGACCGCTAGCCAGTGATCTTCCCCTGGATCACTTTGATATCTGCTAGTCAAACTAACAGCATATGCAATATCTGGTCTTGTACATAGCATGGCATACATGATAGATCCTATGGATGAGGCATAGGGAGTCTTACTCATCCTATCTCTATCTTCTGTCATAGTGAGACTTTGAGTTTTACTCAAGGTCGTATTGGGCAACATGGGCAAGAACCCTTTCTTGCTATCTTCCATTCCGAACCTCTTTAGAACTTTGCCCAAATATGTACTTTATGAAAGCGCTATTAAGCGTCTCGATCTATCTCTATAAATCTTTATGCCTAATATATAAACAACTTCACCAAGATCCTTCATTGAAAAACTATTATTCAAATAATCTTTGACACTTTTAAGAAGTTCTATATCATTCCCAATCAACAATATCTCATCCACATATAGTACTAGGAATGCTACATAGCTCCCACTCACTTTCTTGTAAATACAAGCGTCTCCATAAGTTTGTATAAATCCAATACTTTTGATCACCTTATCAAAATGTTGATTCCAACTTCAGGATGCTTGCTTTAACCCATAAATGGATTGCTGAAGTTTGCATACCTTGTTAGCATCTTTAGGATCGACAAGACCTTTGAGTTGTACCATATACAACTCTTCATCAATGTTACCATTGAGGAACGTCATTTTGATATCCATCTGCCATATCTCATAATCATAATATGCAGCGATTGCTAACAAAATCCTCACAGATTTTAGCTTTGCTACTGGTGAGAAAGTCTCATCGTAGTCAACTCCTTGAATTTGTCTGAACCCTTTTGCGAAAATTCGAGCTTTATAGACGGTTACATTACCATCAGCATCTGTTTTCTTCTTGAAAATCTATTTGTTCTCGATAGCCTTGCAGCCATCCGGTAAGTCCACACTTGGTTTTCATACATGGGTCCAATCTCGGATTTCATGGCTTCTTGCCATTTATTAGAATCCGGGATCATCGCTTCCTCATAAGTCGCAGGGTCTTCGGTGTTGTCCACCAACATGACACTCATAATGGGATCATACCAATCAGGAGTGGTATGAGTCCTCATTGACCTACGAAGTTCCATAGTAACTTCGTTCGAAGTTTCATGATCTTTATCATTTGCTTCCTGTACTATTGGTGTAGGCGCCATAGGAACTTCTTCCGGTGCTGCGCTACTCTCAAATTCAAGAGAAGGTTTGATAACCTCGTCGAGTTATACTTTCCTTCCTGTCACTTCTTTCGAGAGAAACTCTGTCTCTAGAAAGGATCCATTCTTGGCAACAAAGATTTTGCCTTCGGATCTATGATAGAAGGTATACCCAATAGTTTCCTTCGGGTATCCTATGAAGACGCATTTTTACTCTTTGGGTTCATGCTTGTTTGTAACTTCTGTACATAAGATTCGTGCGGTGGCCCAGCATACCACTACATGATGTAGTATAATATAGTTGTTGACATGACATCCACAGGACACCGTTCTGTAAATATCACATCCCTCAGAGTGGTACAACAGAAACATTGCGGGTCCATATTACAAACATACACACATTATTATTATTACAATACTAGAAGTTCGAGACTTCAAAAGATTCAAATTACAAACCAACTTAAAATTGTTTCAGTGGAAAATTTAAAGTTTTAAACTTATACTCCAAATTGAGCTCAACAACTTATTATATAAAGTTTCAGTTGCTCGACTCAATTGGTTACTAATAACTACGACAACTATTCTGACTCATTTTCCTCCACTCCATAACGGATTTCATAGTCCACCCCTTCCACACAGCTAGACAGATCGGGCTCCTCGTAGTAGACATCCCGTTGGCCTTCTGCTGCATACAACGGGGTATCTTTTGGATCCTCAGAGTATAAATAGGGGATCAAAGGAAAGGGTGAGTAACAGCGTTACCCAACAAGTTCATTATATGCAAGGTGGGAAGTTTGATGCTCTATCTACCACCTCAGACTATTAGTCCTTGGCACTATGCAGTTTTCATAAACATTTCTTCAAAGATTGCTTTTATTATCAAAAACTATGCCCATCAGCCTTTAGAGCTTGACCAGAACTTTCATGGAGTTCCTTTCCTGCCGAGTTCGTAGCTCCTTCCCGGAATAGGGAGTAACAAGTTACAGTTTTTACACTCTGCAGAGGTGCGTTACTTTACCCATGAGAGACAAACTCCTTGTTGCACAACCGGGCGTACTTTCCCGTCCACAATTCCATGATGTGGGGTCCAGTAGGTGATCCAAGCCAATCACTGCCCCCTTCGCGACCCTGCATGTCTCCTTGGTGTACGCCATGCCCACCCATTGAATTAAGGCAATGGTTAGTATAGACTGTCAGATGCCAAAACTATCGTGGGACGTTGAGGGTTCCTACCCATATGTTGCATATCCTCTACGAATTACCAATTAATGCATGCTAAGAGGATAACAGCCACGACCTGCAGATCCGGCTACATACGAGAGGAACAATATACAACTGACTTCTCCGTCCCATTCCAAATCTCATGGTTAAGGCATGATATATGGCGCTAGAATCACTGATGTCATGGGTTGTTAAGTCCTAAGTGATTAATCTCATTGCAAATGGAAACCTAAGTTCCATTGCTCACCTTATCCATATCATCACTTAGGATGATATCCACAATTTATTTGTTTTGAGAAAATAATATTTTCTTTCTTCGAAACATAGTTGATAACACACAATTTGCAAATACTTTGATAAAGACTTCTCAAAGGACATGAGCAAGTGATGAACTTGCCTTGTGATTGTAAGGTAGTGAAGTCGGATGCTTGCACTCCACCTTGAGCTTCTATTTCCACAAAACATCATTATTGCCCAGTAAGGACAATATTTAAAGAAGCAAAATGATTATGCATAATAATGCAATGCATCATTTATTATTTATCTTCTTTGTGTGTTTTACCCAATATATTAATTTTCCTTAATTGCCTTAATAAAGGAAATTGTCTTAATAATAATTTTTAATATTTTGTAAATATTATATTTGGTATTTTGTAATATAATATATCAGTAAAAGAGTTAAAAACTAATTTTTTATTTATTTTTAACTCCTAGAATTATTTTCTTAATATTTATTTTAAGAACAATCATTTTAATTTAAAAGATTTTATTTTGATACCTGAAATATCAATTTAGTATTTTTATCAAATACTACACTAAGTAAGGAGGATACAAGTAATTTTTATTTATTTTTATATATTTTATTTATTTTTAGAAAATTCTCTAAGGAATATATATTATAAAAATCTTTAACCTAAAGTTATTTTTTTAGAAATAGATTTCTTACTTTTATTAGGTAGCTTGTATTATTATAAACCTAAAAATATATCAATTGTATTTTTAGGGTTTTTATTTCATTTACTATAATTTATTAGATTCTAGGGGTATTTTGGTCTTTTATTAAATCTTTTAATATTTTTCTTTTTAATGTTTGGGCCAACCCATTGTCTGATTAGGCCCGACCTAGCCCAGATGGGCTAGTCAAGACCATCCAGCGAGATGGTACTGGACCCTATCAGCCCAGTACACACCCACCTCTCACTCTCTCACGCTAGTTCCTCGCCTTCTTCCTCGACCCCGCGATGCCGCCGTGCTGTCGCCGCCGCCGTTCGTTTCGCGCCGCCCTAGGCCTCCCTGGTCGCCACCGTGGTGTATGGCGAGGTAGACAACCCCTCTCTGTCGCCTGGTCCTGTTCGATTCGCCTCTAGAGATCTTCCCCGACCAGGCTAGCTCCATCCCGAACCCTAGGGTTTAGGGTTTTACCGGCGATGTCCTCTCCGCCGCTCCTGTGATGCTGTGCGGTGTTCGTGATGATGTGCGGGCGCTTGTACAACCACTGATGTTGCTGTGGCCGCCACCATGGCTTGGCGCGGGTTGCACCGCCCTTCGGGTGCTCCTCGTGTCGCCGTGTGCTCGTCGGCCCCTCTGCTTCCTCTTCTATTCGTCAGCGAGGACCATTAGTGAGTGCTTTCCTCTTTCCCATCTGATTCTCTGCCTCCCTCATTAGCTTATATGTGCTTCTGATGGCAATCCCTGATTAGGTTCATGCTTTGATTAGGGTTTCACCCCTCTGTGTTGATATTGAGGATGATTAATGACTTAGAAGTGTCTGTGATGATTATACCATGTTGATTACTGTCTATGGTTGGTCTTCACATTTCTAGTGGCTTTGTTAGATAAATTTTTATCTGATCTTGGTCTCTGTCATTGTAAAGATGATGATGCTATGGATCTGATCTAGACTGATATCTAGTTATTGATGCTGGCTAGCTAGTTTCAGTACTAGAATCTGTATTTGATTTCTTAGGCATTTACAGTTAATGCCCCTGATGATATTACTTGGATGCAAACACTATGATTCCTAATTACTCTATTAGGAATATGATTGAATATATTTCTACAAGGTTTGATTGTGAAATTTCTGTGTAGAATATGCTGGCTTAGAATAGATCCTTGTGACATGTTCCTTGGAATGGTACACATGAATTTGTTCTAGTGCTTAGTGTTATTCTATCAGTGTTCTTGAGTGGCTTGGTACTAAGATGAGCTGAAAGCTTCTACTGAAAAGATTAGCCTATAATATCTATTGATTTTCTTTAGCCTATGATGTTGGTCTGAGGCCAAGGTAAATAGAAACTAAGTTTTTGCTTTGATTCCCCCACATGGATGTGTTCTGGTATCTAGTACCAGCTACTGCTTCTTGAGTTCTCTATTAAAATAACTAGTATTCTTACTATTTAATATGGATCCTTGAGATTTTTTGATTTCTGAGGTGCTACTCTTTTAAGAGATGTGCCTAGGAATCATGATCTAGGGCTGTGTTTATACTGGGATGTGGAAATATAGATTTATATCCAGGAAATATGATGCACATGCTGAGATCCTGGATTTCTTTGTAAGGTTTTGTCACTGGTCTTTATGAAAATCTTCTGTGATGGATACACCCTATTGGGTGACTTCTGAGAGGTTTACATATAAAACAACACATGCTTGATAATCTAGAATAGATGATTTGATCATGTGATGGTTTTATGTGTAATCACCACACAACTTGGTTGTTGGTGATGTGGCTGTGGTGCTGGTTCATCTTGCCGGCTTGTTTGCTCTACACCTCCTGGTGCTGCTCCTGCTACTTCTGGTTCCTGTGAGCTTGATCTTGATGTTGTTGTCCACCTGCTCCCCCCTCCTTTTGTCACCATCTGATAAATGGTTGAATGATTTGGTGTATATCTTGGCTGGTGGTTTTGTTTGGCTTTGGGCAGGCTTGGTGTATTCTTGGCTTGGTGCTTGGGAATGGAATGAGCTGCTGAGAGCTGTGCTATGCCTGTGCTCTTCCATTTTGATTGTTTGTGATGTTGTTGTTGTGTCAACAGCACACAACATGCATTTAGTTGACTGTGCTGCCTGGCTGCTTGGGTTGTTTATGGATCAGATCAGTGAGGTGGTTTCACCTTTTATCCTTTTACATCTACTATCCTGGTGAAACTTGCCCTTTTTACTTTGCTGTTGATAATATGGCTTTGAGGCTTATTTGATATAAAAGAACATATATTTACACATTAGTGAAACTTGCCCCTTTTACTATTACTCAATGATGTAATTTTGAGCAGTGCACTTCACTGCTCTCAACTGAGAGTAAATCTAACAAAATAATCCTTTGTTTCTCTTTTATTTGTTTTATATTTTGCAGGTACAAGATCTGGATGCTCAAGATGTATTATAGTGATGGGGGTGTATCGTAGTACTTTCGATAAATAGGAGTGTCGATCCCAACGAGGAGCAGAAGGTGCTGAACAGTGGTAAGGAGCAGGAAATCCCTATGAATACTTAGCAAACGGATTTTTAGTGGTTTTGTCACAAGGCAACAAAACAAGGAGCAAGTAACAGAAGTAATGAACAAACGGAGCAAGTGGCCCAATCTTTTCTTAGCAAAGGACAAGCCGGTGGAAATACTTATAAGGACCAAACGTTCTCGAGGACATATGAGAATTCTGTCAAGTGCTTTCGCTTCAAATAGCTGAGTACTCTTCTCTGGTGGTTGTAAGTGTTGTGTGGGTGAACCTGTGCTAACATACCGCTCTTCCTAGGACTAATACATACTTGTGATTAAACCCCCTGCAAACATCCATAACTATAGGAAAGTAATTAAGATATAAATCTAACCACAGCCTTAAACTCTCAGATCCTACGCTCCCTTGTGCAAAGGTGTCCTAACGGGGGTTCAGGTTTCTGTCACTCTGGCAACCACACGATTAGTATCCAAATACACAATGCATTCCCCTAGGCCCATAAATGGTGAAGTATCATGTAGTCGACGTTCACATGACACCACTAGAAGAATAGCACCACAACTTAAATACTAAACCATTGAATAATAACTCATCACAGATTCGCTACTAACAACATGACTTCTCCCATGTCCTCAAGAACTAAACGAACTACTCACAAGACATCATATGGATCAAGATCAAAGATGATATGATAATGGATAACAATATGAACATAAACAATAATCCAATGGTTCCACTCACAAGCATCAACTACAATAGTAATCAACACCGGGAAAGTTTCCCCTGAGAACTAAAGCAATATCCAACACAATTGTTACAGCAGGACGGAGTGGTGGTGATGGTGGAGATGATGGTGTGGATGACGACGATGATGATCCCAATGAAGCCTAGCTTGATGACGGTGTTGATGGCGACGGTCTCCCCTATTCGGGAAGGAATTCCCCCGGCAGAAATCTATCTGTCGGAGAGACTTTCTCTCTTGGTGTTTTCTGCCCCCAGAGGCGGTGGAAATCTATCCGTGGTCACCCCCCGAGCCTTAGGGTAGATATAGGCGAAGGGGAGGAGTCGGAGGCCGGGCAGGTGGGCCACACCTTCCCTAGGTGCGGGGTCAGGTGGGCCCGCGCCTAGGGGGTGTGGGCCCCCTGCGGCCCCACTTCGTCCATCCTTCTGGCTTCCTTCGTCTTCTGGTAAAATAATATGTTTCCATATTTTTTGGTATTTTTCTGATCTTCGCGAAATTGCATCGAAACGCCTTCTTTTCCATCAGAATCCAGACTCCGGCAGTCCATCCTCCAGGAATCATCCAACATGCAAAAACAGATGAAAAGCCATAAGTAATACCTCATAATAAGACAAATATCAATGAATAGAGGTAAATTATGATATAGACGGTGATGCAAATTGGGCGTATCAACTCCCCCAAGCTTAGACTTCACTTGTCCCCAAGCGAATAATGAGCTCAACAAACATGTCCACATGTTTATGGAGTGAAGTGTCGATAAAAGAATACGAACAAGAAGCATCACACTTACCATTGCACAACTCATAGAAGAAAGCAACTCACCATTATATAACTTAGCTTGCAACCAAGTACAACAGTCACAAATAGAGATGCATAAAGATAAATCATAATTGGAATTGGCAAACTTGTTCTTGGTCAGAGAACACCTGGCAAACAGTTTCACAAAAGCTTTTTGTAGAAGTTTCAAAACAGGAGCACTCTTTGCTCAAAAAGGTTTTTTTACAAGTGAAGGCTTTCAAACTAATACTCAATAGATAAGAGTTTTGTGCAAACAAGGAAGATAAAGAACATGATTGAATAAATCATCATATGAATGCTTGAAACACAACAACTCAAAATCTTGCTGGAGATAGAGAGGAAGTAGGTTTACTGACTCAATCTTGGAAGTGGAAGAAAGGTCCCTTCTTAGAGGGTAGCAGGGATTACAAGTCATAAAGAGATTTCAAAAGATTATGGTACTTACTAGCTTTGATCCCTCATTACCCCTATCATGAGCATCTTGAGATGATTAAGGTTAAAGTGAAAAAAGATGGAGTATATGCTTGACGAAATATAAGTTGGCAATCTCATGTCCCTTGAATATGAGGGCCACTCCTCATGCATACTCAACTTTGGGTCTAGGTAAGTTCTTGTCATTGTAAGTATTTGCATATCATTGAGAACCGCCAACGGGGTACCCCTTGCACATGGTACAGGAGCTTTCCCATAACCAAAATGATAAGGCAAGTAGACAATGAGCATCTCATCTCAACAATCTTTTTATTTACCATGTGCATAGCTTTTTATTGAGGATGCTTCATAGATGACTCACTATGGTGATGCTGCAAGTTTCCACCATGATTTAGCATGGCTTAGGCTAGCGGCCCAGGCGTTTCTCTAACACAGAATACAAACTCCATGGAATTACAAGTTCCCTCTTTATTTCACACTGTTGACATCCATAGACAAAAGAGCACGATATCAACTGTGTACAAAGTACAAGTGCAATGTTGAAAACGTTCCCCGTGACAGCACGGTTCTGCTAATTCCAACGTATAGATGCAAGCATATACAACTTCGATGTCCACAATGGTTCAAGTTTATTAGGGGCAAGTAATAAAGTGTGCCATCAAGTTCGTCAGAGCTTTACTAACTAGTTTCCACATAACAAAATACTTTTTAATTCGAAAGGTAGATGAAGCTTGAGAATTTGCTTGGAATAGCAAAAGCTACTAGGTAGGTATGGTGGACACAAGTGTCAAAAGTTTGGGGTTCAAAGGATTTTGGAAACATGATAAGTATGCCTTCTCAAAACAGGTTTTTGGCTAGCAAGGCTGGGTAGCAAGCAAGAGAGTTGAAATAAACAAGCAAACATACAAGTAATAAAGCCAAACATGCAATCTTCCTTGAAGACACAAAAGAATCTTAAATAAAGAATACTAAGCTTATGAGCCAACAAGAAAGAAAACAAATGGTACCAAATACCTGTAAGCCTTTTCTTTCTTTCTTTCTTTTTCTTAAATTAATGCCACTGACCAGAACTTGGTTTGCCAAAACCAATTTAGATCTACTTGATGATCCCAAAGTGGTGCCAATACTGAACAACAAGATCCATTATATAATAGAGATTGCAAACTAAAAATAAGAAGTGCAAAAAGTAAAAGATGAGACTTCTCATTAATATTCCAATAAAGGCACTCACACCAAGGGATACATAGATAATCAACTAAAGGAGAGATACTTCCACATGCAAACCAAACTATAAGATAACCTTTCTACCAAAGATATGAATCCACTAAAAAGCTAAAAGATAAAAGATAATGGTGGTGATACCGCGGCTCTCCCCCAAGCTTGGAACAAGCCAAGGGGATGCCAAACCTGATGGCGAATCACTCCTTTGGTGGTGGTGGTGTTCTATTGATAAGATCCTCAATAAGTTTCTTCAACTCCTCGAACTCAAAAGTAAGAGTACGGATTAGCTCTGAGTTTTTCTCTATACGGTTCATGATCATGTCAGTCCGAGAATCCCAGTTCTTGTTATTCCTTCCCTACTCTTCATCCTTAGCATGATCCTTCTCTGCATTGTTAGAACGACGCATATCCCAAACCGAAGGCAAATTTCCTTTGGGCGCATGTTGATATTGATATTCATGTATAAGTGTATGGAAGGGTCTCTTGTTACGTGGAGGAGATGGCTGTGGATTGTAGAAGAGACGTGGAGGTTTCCCTCCTGTAGACACTCGTGTTGTCTTCTTAAGCTTGGTCGGTAGTGCCACCAAATCAATGCTTGCGATGGTAGCGCGGGTGTCTGGTTGCTTGTCCTCCTCCATGTCACCTTCATATCCTTCTGGGATCTCCTCCTCCTTGGAAACTTGAGGTTCTTCTTCCTCGGGCTTCTTGCCTTCGTCGTTGGCGGAGGCCATGGTGCTCTAAACTTGAGAAGATTTCCTCACAGAAATAGATCGAAACAAAAACACAACGAGAACACGATGTACGAACCTCAGGGGATCCGGGGGGTTATATATTACAAAGATTTAATGCATAAGGAAAGTTTTGACATGGAAACGAAGTGGAGACGGAGTTCGAGGGTGGAAAACCCCCTCCAGGCGCGACCATGTTGGGCCTGCGCCTGGGGTGGGTTTGTCCACCCCGGGCTCCGTTTCCTCTTCCGTTTCGTCTCGTAACTTCCCTTATGTATTGAAAACATCAAAAACATAAAAATATTGGGGTTTCACGAACCTTCTGTTTTCACCACTTTTACCTATTCAAAGACGAACTCTGCAGATTCCTTCTCTCTTTCTCCTGCGAATTTCCTTCATACAAAACCTTTGCACAAACTCAAAAACAACATTAGTGTAAGCAAAAACAATAACCCTTTGGTACACACTTCAACTGAAAACCCATCAACACAAAAGCTTCAATAAGAGGCAAATGCAAAAGACGACAGAAATCTGTCAAAACAGACCAGCAGGTAAAGATTGATTTTTCCGAAGACCTTCTGTTGCCCAAATCAAAAAGTGCAGAACTGATGAAAGTTGGGTAACAACCTGGAGAACAAGTCAGAAAAATGCAGCTCCATCCGAAGTACTGAGCTTCCTCACGAATTTTTACAATGCAGCACAAAAATCTGTCCTAGGATAGCCACTCTTCACAACTCCTCTACTTCACAAAAGTAGTTGAACTTGACACAAAAACCAAAACAAAAAGGATAAGGAGCGGTTATTGTAGAGGTAATAACTTCCAAGACTCGACAAAACTCTTGGGTTATCTCCCAACAAGTACTTTTCTTTAATGCCTTTAAGTTAGGCTTGAAACTTCCAAAGATGCTCACATAGGATATATAAATCTGGAGTGAAAAAGAGCATCAAGAAGCAAATAGTCAACACACTTGAGTCTAACCCACTTCCTATGCATGCGGGTATCATGAGAAAACGAATTGTTGAAACAAAAAGCTACAAGCATAGGAAGACAAAACAGATGCAACTTTAAAGCTTTCAACATAAAATGGGGAAACTTAACATCATTGAGATGCATAAAACCATGTTTCTCTCTCTCAAAATAACTTTCAGTAGCACTTTGAATAAATTTGACAATATAACTATCACTAGAAACAAATTTATCATCAGAATAAGCATACTTACAGTCATAAAAAAGAGGTCCAAGGTCATAGACAGGATCAATAGAAGCAAGTTGTTCCATCTTGAAATCTTCATTAGGCAAGCTATTTTCACAAGGAGCTTTAGCAAATTTGGAAAATTTAAACTCATAAGAATCTCCATCAAATTTAGTTACAACTTTTTCCTTCTTACAATCAATATAGCTCCACAAGTGTTCAAGAAAGGTCTACCAAAAATGATAGGACAAGTTTTGCTAGCTGTTAAATTAAGCACTAGAAAATCAGCAGGATACTTAATCTTACCACAAAGAACCTCCACATCTCTTACAATACCAATAGGGCAAATGGTCTCCTTGTTAGCAAGGTGAATAACCACATCAATGTCCTCAAGCTCACAAGGACTAATCTCATGCATAATTTCCCTGTAAAGCTCATAAGTAATAGCACTGGAACTAGCACCAATATCACATAAACCATAGTAGCAATGATCACCAATTTTAACAGAAAGCACAGGAACAATATTAGACGCGTCTTCACAGAAGACAATGTGCTCATCCTCTATATTTCTAGTGACAATGTCTTTCACAATAGCTACCACAGGTTCATCACTCAAATGCTTACTAGGCTCCACAGTTTTCATTGTACTTTTGCTATTTGCACTAATAATCATAGAATACTCCTTTACCTTAGCTGAGAAAGGCATTTTCTCAACATGGGGTTCATGCACAATATGATTAGTAGTGCAAACTTGAGTACTTCTAACTGGCATGCTTAACAACATCTTTATAAGGAGCATGGTACTTATTCCACTTCTTTTTGGGAATTTATATGTAAGAGGCAACGGCTTTAAAACAGTTGGCAATACTTTGGGAATCAAGACCAAACTCATTGCTAATATCACGAAAGCTGTCAGTTCCCATAAAAGATTTAATGCATTCATAATCATAGTTTATACCTGACTTTCTTCCTTTGTCATTCTCCCTTGAGTAAGGTCTAAGAGATCCCATTTATCTTCTTCCTTCATACTTGTGAATGATCCAGCACAAGAAGCATCTAGTAAGTCTTTATCATTAAGAGAAAGCCTAACATAAAAGTTATTGAGAATAATATTGTTAGGGAGTTCATGAATAGGACATTTCAGCATTAGTAGCTTCAATCTCCCCAAGCTTGAGTTGTACTCTCTCCATCAAGAGGCCAAAAGTTATATATAAGAATTCTATCCTTATGGATTTCACTGGGAGGATAAAATTTAGAGTAAAAGAGAGATGCCATCTCCTTCCATTCCATGGATTGTCCATTCTTCAGTAGCTTATACCAATCTCCAGTTCTCCCTTTCAAGGATATGGAGAGTAACTTCTTCTTCACATGTTCAGTTGTGATACCTGCACACTTAAACAACCCGCACAATTCATGCATAAAAAGCAAGTGATCACCGGGATGGAAAGTTCCGTTCCCAAAATAATAATTATCCATAACACGATTAACAATACTTGTAGGTATATTAAAAGGATCTATCTCAACAGGTGGTGGTTCATCTACTACCCTAGCAGCGGTAGTAGTTTTCCCAAACAGAAAACCAAGTGGGTTATCCATATTGGAAACAAAGTAACAAGCAGTAACAAAAGAAATACTCACAGTGAAAGTTTCCTACGGTTCCACTCTTCAATAGCTTCACTCAAGAAGGCGCCAGAAAATAGTCTTGATGACCCACAAGTATAGGGGGGGTATCGTAGTACTTCCGATAAATAGGATTGTCGATCCCAACGAGGAGTAGAAGGTGATGAATAGTGGTAAGGAGCGGGAAATCCCTGTGAATACTTAGCAAAGGGATTTTTAGTGGTTTTCTGACAAGGCAACAAAACAAGGAGCAAGTAACAGAAGTAACGAACAAACGGAGCAAGTGGCCCAATCCTTTCTTAGCAAAGGACAAGCCGGTGGAAATACTTATAAGGACCAAACGTTCTCGAGGACACATGGGAATTCTGTCAAGTGCTTTCGCTTCAAATAGCCGAGTACTCTTCGTTGGTGGTTGTAAGTGTTGTGTGGGTGAACCTGTGCTAACATACCTCCCTTCCTAGGACTAATACATACTTGTGATTAAACCCCCTGCAAACATCCATAAATATAGGAAAGTAATTAAGATATAAATCTAACCACAACCTTAAACTCTGAGATCCTACGCTCCCTTGTGCAAAGGTTGCCTAACAGGGGTTTAGGTTTCTGTCACTCCGACAACCCCGCGATTAGTAGCCAAATACACAATGCATTCCCCTAGGCCCATAAATGGTGAAGTATCATGTAGTCGACGTTCACATGACACCACTAGAAGAATAACACCACAACTTAAATACTAAACCATTGAATAATAACTCATCACAGATTCACTACTAACAACATGACTTCTCCCATGTCCTCAAGAACTAAACGAACTACTTACAAGACATCATATGGATCAATATCAAAGATGATATGACAATGGATAACAATCTAAACATAAACAATAATCCAATGGTTCCACTCACAAGCATCAACTACAATAGTAATCAACACCGGGAAAGTTTCCCCTAAGAACTAAAGCAATATCCAACACAATTGTTACAGCAGGTCAGAGTGGTGGTGATGGTGCTGGTGGAGATGATGGTGTGGATGACGATGATGATGATCCCGATGAAGCCTAGCTTGATGACGGTGTTGATGGCGACAGTCTCCCCTCTCCGAGAAGGAATTCCCTCGGCAGAAATCTATCTGCCGGAGAGATCTTTCTCTCTCGGTGTTTTCCGCCCCAGAGGTGGCGAAAATCTATATGTGGTCGCCCCCTGAGCCTTAGGGTTTCGAAGGGAAGATATAGGCGAAGGGGCGGAGTCGGAGGCCTGGCAGGTGGGCCACACCTTCCCTAGGCGCGGGGTTAGGTGGGCCCGCGCCTAGGGGGTGTGGGCCTCTTGCGGCCCCACTTTGTCCCTCCTTCTGGCTTCTTTTGTCTTCTGGTAAAATAATATGTTTCCATATTTTTCTAGTATTTTTATGATCATCGCGAAATTGCACCGAAATGCCTTCTTTTCCATCAGAATCCAGACTCCAGCAGTCCATCCTCCAGGAATCATCCAACATGCAAAAACAGAAGAAAAGCCATAAGTAATACCTCATAATAAGACAAATATCAATGAATAGAGGTAAATTATGATATAGAAAGGTGATGCAAATTGGGCGTATCATATAGGATTAGCTAAATTTATAGATTCTCATTGTAATCTTTATTTTTTTCTTTTGTAAGAATCTTGTAATTTATTTATATTATAATTTCATTTCTTATCATTCTCTTATTGTAATGAATTACTCTATTGGTTGTATGATTTCCTCATTGTAAATTGGTTATGGAATAAAGATAAGAAATAAGAATTCATTTATTATTTGAATTTCTTTATCTTAAATTCTTATTATTATTTAATATATCTTTAATATAACAAATAATATCACTAATTGATTTTGGAAAAGATTTTAAAATACCAACTTCTAAATTTTCAATATTTTCCAAATGATTCAATTCAAATTTCGAATTTGAATTCAAATTATTCCCCCCCAAAACACACTAATTCATAAAGATCATGTCAAAGTTTATAACAATCATTATCAAGAGCTATTCCTACCTCTAGAGAGTGAAAGAAACTCTGATCTCTTTAGGTTTTTGTTTGGCGAAAATTTTACCCATATTTTATAGATGAATGCATGCACATGCACAAAATCCTATTTCTACCCTTCGTTGGTTCCTAAATGCTGGGGTGTTAAACTTTGCAACCCCAAACTTTAAGGAACGATAATTTAGGTTTCTTCCCAAACCATAATTCATATGGTGTTGTTTCAACGGATTTAGATGGTTCCCTATTTAAAGTGAATGTGGCTATTTCTAATGCATAACTCCAAAATGATAATGGTAAATCTATAAGAGACATCATAGAACGAACCATATCTAAGAGAGTTTGATTACGACGTTCAGACACACCATTACGTTGTGGTGTTCCTGGCGGTGTCAATTGTGAAAGTATTTCGCATTTCTTCAAATGCTCTCCAAATTCATAACTTAGATATTCACCTCCACGATCAGATCGTAGAAATTTAATCTTATTGTTACGTTGATTCTCTACTTCACTTTGAAATTCCTTAAACTTCTCAAAAGTTTTGGACTTATGTTTCATGAAATAGATATACCCATATCTACTCAAGTCATCCGTGAAAGTAAGAACATAACGATAGCCAGCCACCGCGTGATGGCGCATCCATCGGGCCACATACATCGGTATGTATGATTTCCAATAAGTCCGTATCTCGCTCCATCATACCAGAAAATGGAGTCTTAGTCATTTTTCCCATCAGAAATGCTTCGCATCTTTCAAGTGATTCGAAATCAAGTGATTCAAGAAGTCCATCGGAATGGAGTTTCTTCATACGCTTCACTCCAGTGTAACCAAGACGACAATGCCACATATATGTAGAATTATCATTCAATTTCAAACGTTTAGCATCTATATTATGAACATGTGTATCACTACTATCGAGATTGAATAGACCATATATCAACGGTGCATGACCATAAAAGATATTACTCATATAAATCAAACAACCATTATTCTCAAACTTAAACAAGTATCCGTCTTGCAATAAACAAGATCCTGATATAATGTTCATGCTCAACGCAAGCACCAAATAACAATTATTTAAGTATAAAACTAATCCCGATGGTAGATGAAGAGGGAGCATGCCGACCGCGACCACATCAACCTTTGAGCCGTTTCCAACGCGCATTGTCACCTCGTCTCTCGCTAGTCTCCGTTTATTATGCAGCACTTGTTTCGAGTTACAAATATGAGCAACCGAACCAGTATCAAATACACATGCACTACTATGATTACTAGTAAGATACACATCAATAACATGTATATCGGATATACCTTTCTTCTTGATGTTACCGTTCTTGAGATCTGCTAGGTACTTGGGGTAATTCCGCTTCCAGTGACCTTCTCCCTTGCAGTAAAAGCACACAGTATTAGGCTTAGGCCCAGCCTTGGTCTTCTTTGCAGGCGCCGCCCTTCTTGAAGTTACCCTTTTTCTTAGGCTTGCATTAATTCTTGAAATTGGTGGTCTTATTGACCATCAACACTTGGTGCTATTTCTTGATCTCCACTTCCACAGAATTCAACATAGAGAAGAGATCTGGTAACGACTTATCCATGCGCTACATGTTGTAGTTCATCACAAAGTTCTTGTAACTAGGTGGTAGTGATTGGAGGTCATGATGAATCCCCAATGCATTAGGAATCACTATCCCCAAGCTTTGGAGCTTATTGGCATGCCCAGACATCTCAAGCACATGCTCACTAACGGAGCTGCCCTCTTCCATCTTGCAGTTGAAGAACTTTTCAAAAGCCTCGTAACTTTCAACTATCGCGTGAGCCTCAAATATCATTTTGAGTTCACGGACAATATCATGTGGGTCAAAGTTCTCAAACCTTTTCCGAAGATCCGATTCCAAACCATACAAGATAGCACACTGAACTATGGAGTACTAATTCTTCCGAGCGAGGAAAACATTCTTCACCCCATCGGTAGCATCAGCTGCAGATGGGTCACTCAGCGGTGCATCCAACACATAGGTCAACTGACCAACATTAAGGACAATCCTCAAATTGCGGAAACAGTCTGCGAAGTTGCTTCCATTATTTTTTAACTTTTCTTTCTCTATGAACGCATTAAAATTGATGGTAGGGCCGCCATGATCTACAACATATTTGCAATAGTTTAGACTAAGTTTATGACAAATTGAGGTCAGTTAATAATTAAATTAATCTAGGTGAAATCCCACTCAAAACAATATCCCTCACATTGTTTTAGTGATCACACAAACCAAATCCACTACACCAAGTCCGATCATCACGAGAGATGTAGTTTCAAAGGCGAATAATCAACATGCTCATCATATCTACTATATGACTCATGCTTTACCTTTCGGTATCTGAGACCATGTATGTACATACTAGGCTCGTCAAGATTAATCTTAGTATCTGCATGAGCAATTCTGGCTTGCTCCTGTTGTATGCAAATGTAGAATCTATCACACCCGATCATCACATGGTGCTTCGAAACGACGAGTCTTAGCAATGGTGCCTACTAAGGACGAACACTTTATTACTTGATATTTAGTGAGAGGGATCATCTTATAATGCTACCGTCGCGATCTAAGCAATACAAGATGCATAAAAGGATTAACATCACATGCAATTTATAATATGTGATATGATATGGACTTTCTTCTTGTGCCTTTGATCTCATATCCAAGCACGAACATGAGGTCTCCATCATCATTGGCGTGGCATCAAGGTCAATGGCGCCGCTCCATGGTTGTCGTCCACCAACATCAACTATTACAACCTCTTTGGATAATAGACACGCATGTCTTAACGAAATTAAAAGACAACCATAAGGCTCCTGCCGGTTGCTGACTTAAAATAAGGATCATTGCATACATCATATATAATCACAATCATGGCCATATCACTTCACAACACACCCCTGCAAAACAAAGTTAGATGTCTCGAATTTTCTTTGCATGTTTTACGTGGTTTGGGGCTTTCGAATAAGAACTGTTCTGACTTACGAACAAGAACCACAACATTGATACAAGTATTGTCAAGTGTCCGTTGTAAATTGAATCTTCACTATGGTGGGAGAGACAGACACCCGCAAAGCCACTTATGAAATAAAAGTTGCATGTTAAGCGTGGATCAAGTCTCATGAATGATGTCATGTAAGGTTAGCCCGGGCCGCTTCATCCCACCATCCCGCAAGATGCAAAGTACACAAAAAGCAATGAACAACAAAAGAATAAATGCCCACAATAAACATTGTGTTCTACTCGTGCAACAGATCTACACATAGACACGACTCTGATACCACTGTAGGGGTTTATAACATGGAAAACAAAAAAATCTATCGCATGAACACACAAAGCCAAGATCTAATCTACTAGATCGGTGAAACGAGTTGATAGAGTACTAACCCTTGAAGATTCCTAAGCGGTTAACGAGATCGGATTCTCATGGTTTATGTAGTCGTTAACTTGTCGATCTCAAGATCGTGAATACGATCCTTCCGGTGGCCTTCTGGCAGCGCTTCCGCAGTCGTCACACGTTCGGTACTCGATGAGACATTACTCTCCCTTGTTCCAGCAGGTAGCAGAGGTTGTAGATCTCTCCTCGCAATTCCAACAGCACGACGCGTGGTGGTGGAAGTAGAGGGGAAATCTCGCAGGGCTTCACCTAAGCCGGAGTGGGTATGGTGGAGTAGAGAGGGCCCTTGGGAACTAGGTTTAGAGGCCAAGGGGTTTATAGGTGGTGGTTGGCGGCTAGGGTTAGCTATGCGGCAATATAGTGGGGCTCTAGGCAGCGGTGACTTGAGAGGGGAAAGGCCCGACGGCTAGGGTTTCAAGTTGCGGGGGCAAGGGGGCACCCCTCCCCTCTATTTATGAGAGGGAGAGGCGACAAGGGGAGGGGAGTCCTCCCCCAACTCCCCTTGCTTGGCCGATGGCAAGGAGGAGGGAAGAAACCTTCCCTAAGTGGGTTTCCTCTCCTCCCTCCACTAGGCAACCATGTTGGGATTTGACTTTTCAAACTAGCGTTTGATTTTTCAAACTAGAGTTTGATTTCTCTCTTCTCATTGCCCAGCCAAGTGACCTAGGACATGATGCAACCAATCCACTTTGGTATGACACATCCATGTACCCTTCCCACTCTGGATCGGTGAACCTTCTAGACCCTTCTAGAACATTCCGGTGAAAACACCGAAACCATTCTCGAACTTCGGAATTGGACTTTCCTTATATGAATCTTATTCTCTAGACCATTCCGGATCTCCTCGTGATGTCCTGGATCCAATCCGAGACTCCAAACAACATTCGGTCTCTTACTCACATTCCATATCTAATAAACAACATCGAATCCTTAAGTGTGTCTCCCTACGGTTCGTGAATTATGCAGACATGACCGAGACTCTTCTGTGATCAATAACCAATAGAGGAATCTGGAAATTCATATGCCCCCCACATATTTCTACAATTACTTCGTGATCGAATGAATCATTTACATACGATACCAATTTCCCTTTGTCTCACGATACTTTACTTATCCGAGGTTTGATCGTCGGTATCTCTGCATACCTAGTTCAACCTCATTATCTATAAGTAATATTTACTCGTTCCTATGATATGTGATCCCTTATGAGCCAGTCACATGCTTGCAAGCTAATTGGATGACATTCCACCGAGAGGGCCCAGAGTATATCTATCCGTCATATGGATGGACAAATCCCACTCTTGATCCATGTGCCTCAACACATACTTTCCGAACACTCAATGCCACCTTTATAACCACCTAGTTATGAAGTGGTGTTTAATATCATCAAAGCATCCATCCGGTGATGGTGATTAACATGTTCTCATGGTCAAAGGATTTAGGTTACTATGTATCTGAAAGCTTATAACAAACGAACTATTGAAATGACTTGATCTTATGCTACGCTTAACTATAGGAGTATGTCCATCACATCATTCTCCTAATGATATGATCTTGTTATTAATAACATCCAATGTTCATGATTAGGAAACCATAATCATATATTAATCAACAAGCTAGTATTAGAAAGAGGCTTTACTTTGTTTACAAATCACACAAGTATTAATGTTTCCGCTTAATACAATTATAGCATGGATGTAAACATTTATCATAAACATAAAGATATAATAATAACTACTTTTATTATTGCCTCTTGGGCATATCTCCAACAAGATGATGCCAAGTATGCAAAGGTTTGAGCTCTCACCGAGGGATACGATCAAGTTACTCAATCGAGAGTCCCTCTTGATAGTACGGTTACCTATCCTATAAACCGGTCTCCCCAACTAACACCATGGGACCGGTAAAAAGAAACCCTATCAAGAATATACCTTTGCCTTGAGAATATTCCACTTGAGCTTGACGATAACGATCTTGTCGACCTCAAGATGGAACACCTTTCTTGATTGCGCTAGCTTGGTGAAGTATTGCAAATTGCCCCCCCATACTCACTATGGGAGAGCCTCTCTTTTAGGCATATCTTCACATATGCATGATCACCATAATTATGGCAAGACCCAAGCATATGATCTTCTAGATATGGCACATATTTAGCTTGCACTACATTTCTTCTAACTCCATTTGTATGATGTCTTGAAGATACACATTAGGAACTCTGTCTTCTTCTTCAAGACACCCTTGATCTTCTTTTCTTTATTCTTCTTATTTATTTTTTTATGTTGGTGTCTTGAAGGTACACAAGAGGTATCACTCCATCTTATTCTTCAAGACACACTTGCTATATGCTCAACTTATACTTGACCAATCTCCGGATCATTCCTTGAATCCTTGATCAACACTTGATCTTCTTCACTTCCTTACTCTTCTTCTTCTTCTTCTTCTTCTTCTTCTTCTTCTTCTTCTTATTCTTCTTCTTCTTGTTCTTCTTCTTCTTTATTTCTACTACCTTGAAGCCAACACATGCTCCAAGCGATGCCAATGGACAATTTCTACAAGTGCAACTTGAGACAAGCATTAGTCCATAGAGATTTTCATTAATTACCAAAACCACACATGGGGGCACATGCTCTTTTAGGGAGGTTTCGGGGCAGATCTCTAGACTGTGTAGGAATTTTCCCTTTCGGGAGCCTAGGAGCGCCATACAAAAACTGCATAACAACATGGTTGACCTTACAAAGCATGCTTTCTCTCAAACCCTCAAATGATTCTTGCCTCTCTCTAGGGGAAATAGAGAGGATATCTAATTCTACTTTTCATCCAACTAATTTCTCTTCTATGTGATGGGAAACTTTTGGATCTAGATCTTGGATTACTTTGTTGACCTACTCCTTTATTCCTCCTCTCTGATTCCTCCATACAATTTTTATCTTTGGTGGGATTTGGGAGAAAAGGTCTTGAGCATTTCTTTGTGTTCTTGCCTTGCATTAGTTACATTAGTTTGTTTTCTCCACGAGGATTCGTTTGGGTGAAAGTTTGGTAGCTTCTTACTCTTTGTCTATTGGAACCCTAGATGGTTGGTGTTTTACAATGAGTCTATCCTAGTGGAGAAGGGCTTCAGACAAGTTCAGGATCCTTCGATTGAGTTGTGGAAAAGCTCCAAACAATTTGTAAGGGATCTATTACTACCTTCAAGGGTATCACTAATGGATCAAGGCATTTCCCTTGGTGGGATAAACCGAGGAGAATAAGATGAGACCTTTGTGACACCATGGAGTGGTTTCTCTATGCATATTAAGATGAGGCCTTTGTGGGCTCTTGAGAAGCATTATGCCTCCGCACCTCCCCAGAGGGGATTAGCTTCCTTTGGGATATGAACCTAAGGATACATCTTTGCCTCCACATGCCTCAATTATCTTTATACCTGAGATCGCTTAAAGTCATTTATCTTGTAACGTATTACTATCATATAATTGTTTACATCTTGTTTAGCTTAAGTTGTTAGTGAACTTTATTGAGTGTAGCATATTTACGTTTTGTGCTTGATAAATTAAAATACTAGTTTATTTATGATTTTATCCAAGAAAAATCAAAATTCTTTTAAATCGCCTATTGACCCTTATAGGAGATATCTAGGTCCTTTCATCCCCGTTGTTCGAAAAAAACATACTAAGTCATGATACTAGTAGAAAAAGGATACATTTGAATTTTTTTGTGATGATTTATGTTGTTTTTATGAAACAAGGGTCGAGTAGGCGGTGTATCTTCTTGGATGGTCACACCACGATATAAGTAGGGGCGTATACTATAGTCTTATGGAGTGGTCTGTCATATACTAACAAGATTGATACATGTGATGTTCTTTACTAGCTTCATGGGCCTCCTTGGAACACGACTTAATCCTATATGTTAGTAAGGCTTAGAGTTTGGGTTGAGTGAAGGACCATGTTGTACTTGGATCCTTGAGATCGACAAAAAGTCAGTGACAAGGCTCAAGTGAAGGCTTGGCAAAGGATGGTTTTATGATCCCTCAACAACCACACTTTCAAAGGTCGGAAGAGTGTTTACTTTTTTGGAAGGATTATCCATTCATACAACAATATTTGTTAACAAATTTGACAGTTTTTGGTTGCTTGAAAATTTCATAAAACCATAGCCATCTAGAATTGTACAATAAACCTAAGACTAAAGTATATAGGTTTGTGACTTTAACAAAACAGTTGGGATTCTTAGGAAGGTTATATGTAAGTGAGTTGGATATGTGGATTATCGATCTTGGCCCACGAGTTTGCAATGGTGATTTAGATTATTTTTGTAGTTAGATTATTACGTGATGGCTTAAAACTTGTATCTCTATCATTGGATCCGATAATGATACAATTCACGTGATGACAGAGTTAGGTTGGACGACTAATTATACGTGTTGGGTTTGACTAACACGAGATATACTAGCCGATCTCATACCAATCCATGAAAAATTCAGAAACCAGGTTTTCACCTCGATGACTGGCGGAAATGAAGATGCAAATCTTTATGACCGCCAAGAGACCTTTATGATAGTAAAGTACACCATAATCCATGCAATGGAACCTGGCTTGAGAGTACCCTTCCATGAAATCGACACATATGATATGCTCGATGGATTGAAGAGTATGTTTCCAACTCAGAAAAGGCGCATGAAGTATGAGTATGTACATGAATTTGTCTCCAAAAGGATGGAAGAGAACTCAAGCTTGGATAGCCACCTGTACACCATGGAAAGGCTCCATGAACGTCTGATGGATGCTATAGGAAAAGTTTTGACTAAAAGCTTTGCAGTAGATGGGGTGGTGCGTTCACTCCCTCTTAGTTACAAGGACATCGTCAAGGGCCAGATCACGACGGGAATTCCGAATACATTTCACGAGGTCATAGCCAATCTAAGGACTATCAAGGTCGAACCCAAAGTTGGGAACGATGTCAACGGAGAAGGTATATGTTGATATACAAGTTATAAATGTTTCCATGAAACACTTATGCAGTTTCAAGTATTGGATACCTATCCATGGTTTATGTGAAATCAGGACCCTCTGCGTATGCTATGGATGGAATGAGGCCCTGATGGCGTGATGACGGCAAGCAATCTGGTTGAATGCCGAAAGCACTCCCGTCCTCAAAGTTTATCATTAGGATTAGAAGATTTGAATAAAATCTTTGTAATCAAGTTTGTGAATCATGCAAATGTGTCTTGCGTATTGTGAGATGGTTATTCATATTAATGAGAAACAATCAGTTGTTATGAGAAATTTCCAAGAGATATCCAAGTGTGAATCTGAAACAGGTTTGAATCATTCAAAGTTTTAAGTATCAAAGTAGATATAGAATAAACAAGAATGTCAAAGTCTTAGAGATTTGATCCGAGTGACTTCGAATTCCAGTTAATGGCAATATGTCATATAAGGACTTGTGAAAAATAGTTTCACGAATTATGGTGATTGGACTAATCAAATAGTTTTGATATGTCTAATGCAACATAATCATGATGTATAAGATACATATGGTCTGAAATAAAATTCTATAAGGATTAACTTAGATATTAGAGTTATAGATTGAAATAGCAAACACTCAATGAAGCATTAGGAACATCTAAAGATTTGTGGAAACAACAACATGTGAGATATGTCAAGCTCGTGTTTCTAGAGATTTCGAAAGTTTGAAATCATGGCGAATAGTAAGTATTTTTAGGGTGTTCTTAGTAAGACTATGAACATAAATTCCAACTAATACCCAGAAAGGACAAAGTTTGTTTATCATAGTGGGATACTGATGACTGCAAGTGCACAGATCGTTTGTAGCTAGTTTCGAAATAAAGATATCGATCCCACAGTGAGCAGGAGTTTGAAGTCTAAATAAATCTTGAACTAAATACTAAAATAGTAATGCTAAATAACATTCTAAGTAACAAGATAAAATGTGAGTTTTGTG
The DNA here is from genome assembly GCA_030063025.1 of Avena longiglumis. Taxonomy (NCBI): domain Eukaryota; kingdom Viridiplantae; phylum Streptophyta; class Magnoliopsida; order Poales; family Poaceae; genus Avena; species Avena longiglumis. The sequence continues at coordinate 66,639,342 of CP125973.1, read as the reverse complement.
TAAAAGATATTTTTGGGTTTTCAAATAGGAGAACAACAATTAAACTAAAGCTGTAAGTAAACAAGAGCATGCGATTATGATTATAAGGTTTGCAAGATGATGGAAAGAGTTCTCAGGGAGTAGTGGATCCACCGCTAGTAATTAGAAAAGTGATCAAAATTATTATAATGAATAAGAGCATTTATAATATGTGTGGGAGGAGATTCATATATGGACGAATAGACAGGAACCACTAATCACATCATCTGTCATAACCACATCAGACAAAAATCGACATCAATCTAATTACTGCTATATTAAGGGATTTATCCCATGGCATGGACATGGCTTGATGAGTTCTCCTTGATTCCCCAAGTTAGTACGTAAATAATGACAACTATTTTATAGTCACAATAAGTGCTATCATCCTTCCGTCTAACAACAAGTAATCCCCTTAATCAAGTCTCCGTAAGAGGCAAATATTAAGGAGGTGCACAACTCTCAACATCAAGATGAAGACAATTAACACAGATACATAATAAACAATATCACATAATAATATTTATCTCAATTCAATCACATACTAGGGTTTATCCATCTCCCCAAGAACAAAGGAAACTACTCACACATGAAGGCAATCAATATCATGGATTAAATATGGATGAAGTATGATGATACAATTGAGAACAAGTGCAAATCCAAGATTCAATCTAGAATTACAACAAGTAACCAAAGGGGATCGATAATGGAGACGTTGTTGATGAAGATGACGATGTAGATCGATGTGAAGGCCTTCAAGATCCTAGTACCTTCTCCTCTTGTGTGATGGTGATGGTGTAGATCTGATTGGACGAGGCTATGGAGGTGGCACGGCGGCAGGGCTCCGTCGTGCGTGAGAATATGGATTGATGGCTCTCTTGGCTCCTCCACTCTTTATATAGGCCTCAATACCGTCATATGAATTAGGGAAGGTTCTGGAGCTTCTCTAGGATGAAATCCCATCGTTTGCGACCTTTTTACCTACTATACGGCGGGAATTTCCCGCTCCGGCCGTATAGTTGGTCGTCAAACTTTCGGGCTTCGTAGTGTTTTGACCGCCATTTCTTCATACGAACTCTATTTTGAGTGTTCTTGGGCTTGTTAGATTCGTCTCGTCGAGAGCTACAATCCCATTATATTGTATACTTATTTTGAGAAGTTGTAAAAATTCACTTTTGCAACCTTTCAAATGGCTAAGTCTAGTCCCTACAGCTCCTCCATACTATGCTTTGTTTGTTCCTTTTTATCCGTAATCTTCACCAACACCTACACACATGTAATAGACAAGGAAGTTGATAAAATTCTACCTAAACTACTAAATGTGCAAAGCTCATATGAAAGTAAATGAGAATTAGAAGTCATGCGTATAAGACATAGCTATAGCTAGAAGAAACATTATATGAGAGATAAATGCCACATTTTATATGGCTAAAAGAGGTGGTATTTCACAGCCATCAACTTCCCCAAGCTAGACCTTGCTCGTCCTCGAGCAGGAAGGGTCGATAATAAATTAATGGTTGTGAAATAGCTTATCATTGGAAATCAATGCCTTGCATCTTATTTCTTCTACAAGCTCGAAGAGAGAAAACATGTATTCATACAAGGCAACACAAACTCAGTTATAAAGACAACTAAAGATTCATCAAAACTTATATGCTCCATGTCAACAGTGAATCTAACTTGCAAACAAACTTGTGATTCTCTTATTGCACCTTTTGTATAACTTTCCATATCATTATTTTTATGAGACAAAACTTAGTCATAAATATATGTCAAGCATAAATAGGAATAAAGTTTATAAATTCTATCCAATCATGTCATCTAGATCTAGTTAAGGATCTCAAGTGCCAACATCAATTATTGAGCTTTCAGAAAGTTTATCTCTTAGTAACGAGATTTATGCCAAAAGGAAATGCAAGAACATGTCAAAAGAAGCTTAGCATTAGAGTGTCTCATTTGGTCATCCACATCAATGAATCATGGCTATCAAACACTCATTTTCTATTCTTTGTCTTTCTAAAACTTAGTTCATCAGTAATGACATCATGCCAAAACTTAGTGTGTTTAATCAGACCGTACAGGCTAAGAATGGATACTCGTGACCATTACCAAGGTTCCCCTTTTTGGTATAATGATTTCTCATAATGGTAAGAGGAGTATTCCCTCTTTTTCTTTGAATGTAGGCCCATGAGAATACCAATGCATACCCAAATATATCATTTCTTCTACATATGTTGGGCAACTCATATCCAAACTCCAAGAGTTTCCTCTTTTTGGATTGTTCAAAGGCCAGCGAAGTTTTTAGCATCCCATGTTGTGCGATAGTGGTGCAGACACGCATAAATAAATATCATACTTTAATCAAAAGTTCAAGATTTGGCATGCATCTCAATTACCGCTAAACATTAGTTTCTTCAAACAAATCCTTTCAAAGAGTACTCTCGAGTCGATCATCACATCTATGGTGTTGAGTATTAAGGCTAAACTCTTAAGACAATTATACAACACCTTCTTTAGCATAGAACTCAAAACTTTGAAATATCATTTCCAACTGACAACTCCTTCCGTAAGAAAACTATCAAGTCTATTAGATAAGATTTGACCCATGTTCTTAGTTGTGAAGAACAGAGATTCTAGAATGATTCCTGAGCTAGCCACTGAATCAGAATTAAGTTTAGCGCAAAGGAAGCATGGTCAGAATCAAAGTTGCAAGGGTTGCACTTCGATGGAAACTATAAAGATTTAGAAGTATAAAGGATACTTCGGAATTAGCAAGTATAATTTTGGTATGGAGAAAGTTCGACTTTCAACTAAGTGTGTTTATAGTTATACATGAAATCTTGAAAAAAAAACAGCTGATTGGTAGATTATCATTGTATATACTAGAAAAACAGAAGTCTCACTTTGTTACCAAAAATTGCTAAAGGTACATTATGTGAAAATGGGGGTTAATGTCAAATAGGTGACATTAATGATTTGCAAAATAGGACCTTATGAATCTGGTAAAGCAGATTTAGTACAAGTAAGTCCTCCATGAGAAGCATGATCAACAAACGCATATGAGATATGGTTTATGATTAGAAATAATGCAACTAGATTATTTGGAACCTATTACAACTAGGAGAGTGGAGCAAATGTGCCCTAGAGGCAAATAATAAAGGAGTTTATTATACATATTCCATTAGTTTATAATAGTGTTATGTCATGCTACAACTATATCAATAAGGAAACATTGATTTAGATGTGATATATAAATCAACCCAAGTACCTAGTAGCCTATATTCAACTAGTTCATTGATCAACAAATGGTCAAAGATTTCCTGACCATGTTGGTGCCTTAGCACCTAATTGACAATGGAGCTATCTCATTGGATAATGAGATAGTGGACACTATTCTAGAGATGATTGTTGCAACACGATCATATCACAAAGTTCAAAGTTGTAATTGTCAGAAGCATAGTGATTGTTCCTTAGACTATGAGACCATAATTAATCACTGTCACCTGAGGGTGCTTTGATGACACTTAACGTCACTCAGTGAAATGGTGATCATAAGGGTGTCATTGGGTATCCAGAGGAACAGGTTAAGGTGTATGCGTCAAGAGAAGGATTTGTACATCCATGTGATGGAAGATACTCTAGGCCCACTCGGATAAGTTATATCAAATATGTTGCACAACATGTGACTAATAGTGTCAAGGAATATTTGAATAATAGTTTTTCAATGAAGGATCTTGGCGAAGCAGCTTACATATTAGGCATAAAGATTTATAGAGATAGATCGAAACGCCAAATATCATTGTCACAGAGTACATATTTGGACAAAGTTCTAAAGAGGTTTGGAATGGAAGAAAGCAAGAAAGGGTTCTTGCCCATGTTGCCCAATACGACCTTGAGTAAAACTCAAAGTCCGACATCGGCAGAAGATAGAGAAAGGATGAGTAAGACTCCTATGCCTCACCATAGGATCTCCGATGTATGCCATGCTATGTACTAGACCCGACATTGCATATCCGTTAGTTTAACTAGCAGATATCAAAGTGATCCAGAGGATCATTGACAATGATCAAAAACATCCTTAAGTACTTGAGAAGAACTAAGGATATGGTTCTTTCTTATGGAGGTGATGAACAGCTCGTTGTTAATGGTTACACCGATGCTAGTTGGAACACCGATCCGGATGATTCTAAATCACAACCGGATACGTATTTGTTTTGAATGGTGCAGATTAGTCGGAGGAGTGCAAAGCAAAGCATTGTGGCGAGATCTTCAAGCGAATCGAATACATGGCTGCTTGGGAGGCTTCACAAGAAGCGATATGGATGAAAGAGTTCATTACAGCTGGGTGTGGTTCCTAGTGCTGGACCCAATGTCTATCTCTGTGATAACATGGGCGCCATAGCCAATGCGCAAGAACCAAGGTCACACAAGAAGTGAAGCACATCAAGCTACGTTCACGCTATTCGAGAACATATCGGATGGGGATATAAAGATTTGCAAAGTACACAGATATGAATGTGGCGGATCCGTTGACTAAACCTCTCCGAGGGCAAAACATGACCAACACCAAACGCCATGGGTGTTCGTATATTACCATGTAATCTAGATTAGATGACTCTAGTGCAAGTGGGAGATGTTGGAGATATGCCCTAGAGGCAATAATAAATGTAGTTATTATTATATCTTTGTGTTTATGATAAATGTTTACATTCATGCTATAATAGTATTAACAAGGAAACATTGATACTTGTGTGATTAGTAAACTTAATTTGAAGTCCCTAGTATAGCCTCTATACTTCACTAGCTTGTTGGTTGATTAATGATTGTGGTTTCCCTATCATGAACATTGAGATGTTATCAACAACAAGATCATATCGTTAGGAGAATGATATGGTGGACATACTCCTATAGATAAGCGTAGCATAAAGATCAAGTCATTTCAATAGTTCAATTGCTATATGCTTTCTGATACATAGTAACCTAATTCCTTCGACCATGAGATCATGCATATCACCTTTACCGGATGGATGCTTTGATGACATCAAACACCACACCGTAACTGGGTGGTTATAAAGGTGGCATTGAGTGTTTGGAAAGTTTTGGTTGAGACACATGGATCAAGAATGGGATTTGTCCATCCACATGACGGATAGATATACTCTGGGCCCTCTCAGTGGAATGTCATCCAATTAGCTTGCAAGCATGTGACTTGGTCACAAGGGATCACATATCACGGGAACGAGAAAAGAGTACTTATCAGTAACGAGGTTGAACTAGGTATGCAGAGATACCGACGATCATAACCTCGGATAAGTAACATATCGTGAGACAAAGGGAAATTGGTATCGTATGTAAGTGGTTCATTCGATCAAAGTAATCGTAGAAATATGTGGAGCCATATGAATTTCCAGATTCCTCTATTGGTTATTGTTAGGAGAAGTGTCTCGATCATGTCCGCATAATTCACGAACCGTAGGGAGACACACTTAAGGATTGACGTTGTTTGAGTAGTTATGGTATTATGAGAAAGAGACCGAATGTTGTTCGAGTCTCGGATGGGATCCGGATATCACGAGGTGATCCGGAATGGTCCGAGAATAAGATTCGTATAAGGAAAGTCCGTTTGAGTTGCGAATGATTCGGTGTTTTCATCGGGAATGTTCTAGAAGGTTCCGAATGTCCCAAGACTGGGGAGGGTACATGAATGTGTTATATCAAAGTTGGTATGATTGCATCATGTACTAAGTGTCATCGCTGTCCGAAATAAAGGGTTAATTCAAATCCTAGTTTGAAAAGTCAAGCGGCTAGTTTGAAAAGTCAAACCGCGCTTTCGGAAAGAGGAGAAGGAGGATTGGTGGAGGCCGAATTGGGGGAGGGTTCCTCCCTTGGCCGGCGCACCACCAAGCCGACTTGGGGAGGGACTCCCCTCCCCTGGCCGCCGGCCCCTCCCATCTATATAAGAAGGGGCAGGGCTCCCCTCCTAGAACACACAAGTTCCTATCTTCTACCTCCGGTTTAGAGCCGTTTGGGTTTAGAGCTTCTAATTGCTTTAGCCTTCGGTTTAGAGCCTTCTAATTGGTTTAGAGCCTTCTAATTGGTGTGTCTAATTACTAGACCACTAATAGCCTCTCTCATACTCCACCATACTCGCACCGGCTTAAGGCGAAGCCTGCGGATTTCCCTCTACTTCCTGTACCACGCCAGGAATCGCGAGGAGAGTGCTACAACCTCCGCACTGGAACAAGGGAGAGGAAGGTCTTCACGAAAACCGAACGTGTGACCGATCATGGGAGCGCCGAACGCAGCCTGGGAAGGATCGTCTACACGATCTTGAGATCGGAAAGAGTACGACTACATCACCCACGAGAATCCGCTCTCGTTAAACGCTTTGGAATCTTCGAGGGTAAGTTATTCCATCGACTCGTTGCTACAATCTAGTAGATAGATCTTGGCTTGTTTGTTTGTATGCGATAGAAATTTTTTGTTTTCCATGCTACGAACCCCTACAGTGGTATCAGAGCCGTGTCTATATGTAGATCTGTTGCACGAGTAGAACATAATGGTCATTGTGGGCGTTGATGCTTTTATTGTCGATTGCTTCTTGTGTACTTTTCATCTTGCGGTATGTTGGGATGAAGCGGCCCGGGCTAACCTTACATGACATCTTTCATGAGACTTGCTCCACGCTTGACATGCAACTTGTATTGCATAAGTCGCTTTGCGGGTGCCTGTTTCTCCTAGCGTAGTTAAGATCCAATTTACAACGGGTGATTAACAATACTAGTATCGATGTTGTGGTTCTTGTTCGTAAGTTAGAACGACACTTATTGAAAGCCCCAAACCACGTAAAATATGCAAAGAAAGTAGAGGCGTCTAACTTTGTTTTGCAGGGGTGTGCAGTGATGTGATATGGCCATGATTGTGATTATATTTGATGTATGCAATGTTCCTTATTGTAAGTCGGCAACCGGCAGGAGCCATATGGTTGTCTTTAATTTATGTTAAGACCCGCGTGTCTATTCAAAGTAGTTGTAATAGTTGAAGCCGGTGGACGACAACCATGGAGTAGCGTCATTGACCTTGATGCAATGCCGGTGATGATGGAGATCATGTTCGTGCTTGAAGATGGAGATCGGAAGCACAAAGAAGAAAGGCCATATCATATCACATATATATTGAATTGCATGTGATGTTAATCCTTTATGCATCTTTTATTGCTTAGTAGACGACGGTAGCATTATAAGATGATCCCTCATGCACATGAATTTCAATTCATAAAGTGTTCACCCTTAGTTAGCACCATTGCTAAAGCTTGTTGTTTCGAAGCACCACGTGATGATCGGGTGTGCTAGATTCTGCAAGTGTATACAACGTGAGCAAGCCAGATTTGCTCATGCGGAAACTAAGGTTTGATCTTGACGAGCCTAGCATGTACAGACATGGTCTCGGAACACGGATCACCGAAAGGTAAAGCATGAATCATATAGTAGATATGATGAACATGATGATTGTTCGCCATTGAAACTATATCAACTCTCGTGATGATCGGTGTTGATGTAGTGGATTTGGTTCGTGTGATCACTAAAACAATGTGAGGGATATTGTTTTGAGTGGGAGTTCACCTAGTTTAATTACATTAATTAATTGGAACTCAATTTGTCATAAACTTAGTCTAAACTATTGCAAATATGTTGTAGATCAATGGAAGCCCCTACCATCAATTTTAATGCGTTCCTAGAGAAAGAAAAGTTGAAAAACAATGGAAGCAACTTCGCGGATTGGTTCCGCAATTTGAGGATTGTCCTCACAGCTGGTAATTTGACCTATGTCTTTGGATGCACTGGTGACCCACTGCAGATGATGCTCCCGATGAAGTAAAGAATGTTTACCTCGCTTCTAAGAATCAAGACTCCAGTTCAAGGTGCTATCTTGTATGGTTTGGAATCGGAGCTTGTAAAAGGTTTGAGGATTCAGACCCATATGATATTGTCGAGGATCTCAAATTGATTTTTGAGACTCATGCGGCAATTGAAAGCTATGAGGCTTCGAAAAGTTCTTTAACCGCAAGATGGAAGAGGGCAGCTCAAGTGAGCATGTGCTTAAGATGTCCGGGCACGCAAACAAACTTCAAAGCTTGGGTATAGTGATTCCTAATGCTTTGGGGATTTACCGTGTCCTCCAATCACTACCACCAAGTTACAAGAACTTTGTAATGAACTACAACATGCGTAACATGAACAAGACGTTGCGTAACTCTTTGCCATGTTGAAATCTGCGAAGTGGAGATCAAGAAAGAGCACCAAGTGTTGTTGGTCAATAAGACCACCAAATTCAAGAAAGGCAAGTCTAAGCCAAGGGACACTTCAAGAAGGGTGGTAAGAAAGTTACCACGCCGACGAAGAAGACCAAGGCTGGACCCAAGCCCGACATCGAGTGCTTTACCGCAAGGGAGAAGGTCCTCGAAGCGGAATTTCCCAAAGTACTTGGCGGATTTGAAGAACGGCAACATCAAGAAGAAAGGTATATCCGATATACATGTTATTGATGTGTATCTCACTAGTACCGTAGTAGTGCGGGTATTTGATCTTCGGTTCGGTTGCTCATATTTGTAACTCAAACAGTCTTTGCAGAATAAACGGAAGCTAGCGAAGAACAAGGTGACGATGCGCGTGGGAAATGGATCAAAGGTTGATGTGATCGCGGTCGGCACGCTACCCCTTCATCTACCATCGGGATTAGTTTTATACTTAAATAATTGTTATTTGGTGCCTGCGTTGAGCATGAACATTATATCGGGATCTTGTTTATTGCGAGACGGTTACTTGTTTAAATCCGAGAATAATGGTTGTTCGATTTATATGAGAAATATGTTTTATGCACATGCACCTTTCATAGATGGTCTATTCTTATTGAATATCGATAGTGGAAATACACATATCAACAACATTGAGGCTAAACGTTTGAAATCAAGCGATAATTCGACCTATATGTGGCACTGTCGTCTTGGTCACATTGGAGTGAAACGTATGAAGAAACTCCATTCCGATGGACTTCTTGAATCACTTGATTTTGAATCACTTGAAAGATGCGAAGCATGTCTGATGGGTAAAATGACTAAGACTCCATTTTCTGGTATGATGGAGCGAGCTACGGACTTATTGGAAATCATACATACCGATGTGTGTGGTCCAATGAGTGTAGCATCGTGTGGTTATCGTTATGTTCTTACCTTCACGGATGACTTGAGTAGATATGGGTATATCTATTTCATGAAACATAAGTCCAAACTTTCGAGAAGTTTAAGGAGTTTCAAAGTGAGGTAGAGAATCAACGTAACAAGAAGATTAAATTTCTACGCTCGATCGTGGAGGTGAATATCTAAGTTACGAGTTTGGCGAGCATTTGAAAAATGCGAATACTTTCACAATTGACACCGCCGAACACCATAGCGTGATGGTGTGTCCGAACGTCAGAATCGAACTCTCTTAGATATGGTTCGTTCTATGATGTCACTTATGATTTACCGCTATCATTTTGGGGTTATGCATTAGAAACAGCCGCATTCACTTTAAATAGGGCACCATCTAAATCCGTTGAAACGACACCGTATGAATTATGGTTTGGGAAGAAACCTAAATTGTCGTTCCTTAAAGTTTGGGGATGCGAAGCCTATGTAAAGAAGTTACAGCCGGACAAGCTTGAACCCAAAGCGGAAAAAATGCGTCTTCATAGGATACCCGAAGGAAACTATTGGGTATACCTTCTATCATAGATCCGAAGGCAAAATCTTCGTTGCCAAGAATGGATCCTTTCTAGAGAAGGAATTTCTCTCGAAAGAAGTGACTGGAAGGAAAGTAGAACTCGATGAGGTTGTCGAACCTTCTCTCGAAATTGCGAGTAGCGCAGCACCGGAAGAAGTTCCTGTGGTGCCTGCACCAATAAGAGAGGAAGCTAATGATGGTGATCATGAAACTTCGGTTGAAGTTGCTACAGAGCCTCGAAGGTCAACGAGAACTCGTACCACTCCAGATTGGTATGATTCCGTTATGAATGTCATGTTGGTGGACAACACCGATGACCCCGAGACATATGAGGAAGCGATGATGAGCCCAGATTCCAATAAATGGCAAGAAGCCATGAAATCCGAGATTGGATCCATGTACGAAAACCAAGTATGGACTTTGGTGGACTTACTGGGATGGCGGGAAGGCTGTCGAGAACAAATGGATTTTCAAGAAGAAAAGATGTCGATGGTAATGTTACTGTCTATAAAGCTCGACTTGTCGCAAAAGGGTTTCGACAAATTCAAGGAGTTGACTACGATGAGACTTTCTCACCGGTAGCGAAGCTAAAGTCTGTGAGGATTATGTTAGCAATCGCTGCATATTATGATTATGAGATATGGCAGATGGATGTCAAAACAGCATTCCTCAATGGAGACATTGATGAAGAGTTGTATATGATGCAACCCAAAGGTAAGTTGGAAGCATTCCTAAAGATGCTAACAAGGTATGCAAACTTCAACAGTCCATCTATGGATTGAAGCAAGCATCCCGAAGTTGGAATCAACGTTTTGATAAGGTAATCAAAAGTTTTGGTTTTATACAAACTTATGGAGAAGCTTGTATTTACAAGAAAGTGAGTGGGAGCTCTGTAGCATTCTTAATACTATATGTGGATGACATATTGTTGATTGGGAATGATGTAGACCTTAATAGTGTCAAGGAATATTTGAATAATAGTTTTTCAATGAAGGATCTTGCAAGGTACATATATTAGGCATAAAGATTTATAGAGATAGATCAAACGCCAAATATCATTGTCACAGTACATATTTGGACAAAGTTCTAAAGAGGTTTGGAATGGAAGAAAGCAAGAAAGGGTTCTTGCCCATGTTGCTAATACGACCTTGAGTAAAACTCAAAGTCCGACATCGGCGTAAGATAGAGAAAGGATGAGTAAGACTCTATGCCTCACCATAGGATCTCGATGTATGCCATGCTATGTACTAGACCCGACATTGCATATGTCGTTAGTTTAACTAGCAGATATCAAAGTGATCCAGAGTGGATCATTGGACAATGATCAAAACATCCTTAAGTACTTGAGAAGAACTAAGGATATGGTTCTTTCTTATGGAGGTGATGAACATCGTTGTTAATGGTTACACCGATGCTAGTTGGAACACCGATCCGATGATTCTAAATCACAATCCGGATACGTATTTGTTTTGAATGGTGCAAAGAGCTTAGGAGGAGTGCAAAGCAAAGCGTTGTGGCGAGATCTTCAATGAATCGGAATACATGGTCGCTTCGGAGGCTTCACAAGAAGCGATATGGATGAAAGAGTTCATTACAGAGCGGGTGTGGTTCCTAGTGCTACCGACCCAATGTCTATCTACTGTGATAACATGGGCGCCATAGCCAATGCGCAAGAACCAAGGTCACACAAGAAGCTGAAGCACATCAAGCTACGTTTCCACGCTATTCGAGAACATATCCAGGATGGGGATATAAAGATTTGCAAAGTACACACAGATCTGAATGTGGCGGATCCGTTGACTAAACCTCTCCCGAGGGCAAAACATGACCAACACCAAACTGCCATGGGTGTTCGGTATATTACCATGTAATCTAGATTAGATGACTCTAGTGCAAGTGGGAGACTGTTGGAGATATGCCCTAGAGGCAATAATAAATGTAGTTATTATTATATCTTTGTGTTTATGATAAATGTTTACATTCATGCTATAATAGTATTAACAAGGAAACATTGATACTTGTGTGATTAGTAAACTTAATTTGAAGTCCCTAGTATAGCCTCTATACTTCACTAGCTTGTTGGTTGATTAATGATTGTGGTTTCCCTATCATGAACATTGAGATGTTATCAACAACAAGATCATATCGTTAGGAGAATGATATGGTGGACATACTCCTATAGATAAGCGTAGCATAAAGATCAAGTCATTTCAATAGTTCAATTGCTATATGCTTTCTGATACATAGTAACCTAATTCCTTCGACCATGAGATCATGCATATCACCTTTACCGGATGGATGCTTTGATGACATAAAACACCACACCGTAACTGGGTGGTTATAAAGGTGGCATTGAGTGTTTGGAAAGTTTTGGTTGAGACACATGGATCAAGAATGGGATTTGTCCATCCACATGACGGATAGATATACTCTGGGCCCTCTCGGTGGAATGTCATCCAATTAGCTTGCAAGCATGTGACTTGGTCACAAGGGATCACATATCACGGGAACGAGAAAAGAGTACTTATCAGTAACGAGGTTGAACTAGGTATGCAGAGATACCGACGATCATAACCTCGGATAAGTAACATATCGTGAGACAAAGGGAAATTGGTATCGTATGTAAGTGGTTCATTCGATCGCAAAGTAATCGTAGAAATATGGGAGCCATATGAATTTCCATTCCTCTATTGGTTATTGTTCGAGAAGTGTCTCGATCATGTCCGCATAATTCACGAACCGTAGGGAGACACACTTAAGGATTCGACGTTGTTTGAGTAGTTATGGTATTATGAGAAAGAGACCGAATGTTGTTCGAGTCTCGGATGGGATCCGGATATCACGAGGTGATCCGGAATGGTCCGGAGAATAAGATTCGTATAAGGAAAGTCCTGCTTCGGAGTTGCGGAATGATTCCGTGTTTTCATCGGAATGTTCTAGAAGGTTCGGAATGTCCAAGACTCCGGGGAGGGTACATGAATGTGTTATATCAAAGTTGGTATGATTGCATCATGTACTAAGTGTCATCGCTGTCCGAAATAAATGGTTAATTCAAATCCTAGTTTGAAAAGTCAAACTGCCAGTTTTCGGAAAGAGGAGAAGGAGGATTGGTGGAGGCCGAATTGGGGGAGGGTTCCTCCCTTGGCCGGTGCATCACCAAGCCGACTTGGGGAGGGACTCCCCTCCCCTGGCCGCCGGCCCCTCCCATCTATATAAGGAGGTGCAGGGCTCCCCTCCTAGAACACACAAGTTCCTATCTTCTACCTCCGGTTTAGAGCCGTTTGGGTTTAGAGCTTCTAATTGCTTTAGCCTTTGGTTTAGAGCCTTCTAATTGTTTTAGAGCCTTCTAATTGGTGTGTCTAATTACTAGACCACTAATAGCCTCTCTCATACTCCACCATACTCGCACCGGCTTAAGGCGAAGCCTCATGATTTCCCTCTACTTAGGTACCACGCCGTTGTCTTCTTGGGAATCGAGGAGAGTGCTACAACCTCCATTTTCTTTGGAACAAGGAGAGGAAGGTCTTCGTCGAGTACGAACGATGTGACCATTGCGGGAGCCTTCTTAGCAAGCGCTGGAAGGATCGTCTACACGATCTTGAGATCGGAAAGAGTACGACTACATCACCCACGAGAATCCGCTCTCGTTAAACGCTTTGGAATCTTCGAGGGTAAGTTATTCCATCGACTCGTTGCTACAATCTAGTAGATAGATCTTGGCTTGTTTGTTTGTATGCGATAGAAATTTTTTGTTTTCCATGCTACGAACCCCTACAAAAGGAATAAGGAAAAAGGACTGAAAGGAGTTTTAGATAAATGAGAATTTAAATATATGTTTATTATATGTTAATTTTGAATTAGTATATTCTAAATAAAATCGAAATCAAGATTTATAAAGCAACTTTATTGTTAGGTCAAATCCCCAGAGTGAATTGATCTAAAAAAATAAAATAGAAAAAAGAGGGCAAACAACCCACATGGGCGGCAAATAAGTTGCCAAGCATGGGAGAGGGATCCGCCCACCCGGCTCGTCAAGAACTCCACCTGTGCCCAACGGGCCGCGGGGAGAGGCTCGTCCCACCCGAGGTGACCACGCTGGGCCACCCAGCTGACCGCGCTGCACAACTGGGTGCGGGCGCACTCCATGGCTGCCGCTCGCGTGAGGTAGTGAGCGTTGGGCCGCGGTGAGCGCGCAGTGGCCCACCCGGCTGGCTCCTTTGTTTGCTATTTTGTTTTTTGGTTTTATCTGTTGGGCTGGGAATTGGCCTATCCGGCTATGGACGAAATTCCTGGTATTTTCCTTTGCCCTTTGTCCCACATGAGCACCTAAGAGGGAGGGCACCCCTCCCTTATCCTATATAAGGAGGTGCCTATGGGTGGGATTAAACATACAATAAATTGAGATATTCCCTTTGGTTGAAATACTCCCCTCTCTCTCTCTAAATTTGCCTCTGCTATTGCGTGGTCCCAATTCTAGATTGTGTAGGCAAGGCGTTCTCTTCTGCGGCGCGCCATTGCACTACCGGGATTCTAGCCGGGAGGTCTACTTCCACAACCTCGGTGGGATCGGAGGCCAGGAGTCGTCGGCTTGCACCGTATGCATGTGGCAACTTGGTGGGGCTATTGAAGCTTCCGGGCCATCGTACGAGGACCATGACAAGGGGTTACTTGCGAGGAGCTTCACGACCTTGAGTTCGAACGGTATGCCTACATCATCATCCATGCTTCGGCATGAGTGTAACACTCTCTCGGTCTTTAAATGTAGGTTATTGTTGTCTTCCTTCGTTACTGTATTACTCGTAGATAGATCTTGGGCATTCGGGTTTCCCGCGTAGTAAAATTTTTGATTTTCTGCATCGAACCCCTACATTTTTCTCTTTGGTGGGATTTGGATAAAAGGTCCCAAGCACTTCTTTGTGTTCTTTCCTTGCATTAGTTGCATTTGTTAGTTTTCTCCGCGAGGATTCGTTTGGATGAAAGTTTGGGAGCTTGTTACTCTTTGGCTATTGGAACCCTAGATGGTTGGTGTTTTACAATGATTCTATCCTAGTGGAGAAGGGCTTCAGACAAGTTTAGGATCCTTCGAATTGATTTGTGGAAAAGCTCCAAAAAATTTGTAAGGACTCCATTACTACCTTCAAGGGTATCAATAGTGGATCGTGGCATTCCCCTTGGTGGGATAAACTGAGGAGAATAAGATGAGGCCTTTGTGACGTCGTGGAGTGGTTTCTCTCTACATATTAAGGTGAGGCCTTTGTGGCAGCTCGAGGAGCATTGTGCCTCCGCACCTCCCCAAAGGGGATTGGCTTCCTTTGGGAAATTAACTTAAGGATACATCTTCGCCTCCACATGCCTCAATTATCTTTATACCTAAGCTCTTGTACTTATGCATTTATCTTGTAGTATCCTCCGCGCTTAAAGTCATTTGTCTTGTAACAAATTACTATCGCATAGTTGTTTACATCTTGTTTAGCTTAAGTTGTTAGTGAAATTTGTTGAGCGTAGAATATTTAGGTTTTGTGCTTAATAAATTAAAACGAATAGTTCATTTATGCTTTTATCCAAGCAAAATCCAAATTTCGTTTTTATCGCCTATTGACCCTTATAGGAGACATCCAGGTCCTTTCATTCTTGTTGTTCGAAAAGAAAAACATACCAAGTCATGATACTAGTATAAAAAGGATACATTTGAATTCTTTGTGATGATTTATGTTGTGTTTATGAAACAAGGGTCGAGTAGGCGGTGTATCTTCTTCGATGGTCACACCACGATATAAGTAGGGGCGTATACTATAGTCTTATGGAGTGGTCGTCATATACTAACAAGATTGATACATGTGATGTTCTTTACTAGCTTCATGTGCTTCATTGGAACACGACTTAATCCTATGTTAGTAAGGCTTAGAGAGTGGGTTGAGTGAAGGATCATGTTGTACTTGAATCCTTGAGACCGACAAAAAGTCACTGACAAGGCTCAAGTGAAGGCTTGGCCAACGATGGTTTTATGATCCCTCAACAACCACACTTTCGAAGGTCAGAAGAGTGTTTACTTTTTTGGTAGGATTATCCATTCGTACAACAATGTTTGTTGACAATTTTGATAGTTTTTGGTTGCTTGAAAATTTCATAAAACCATAGCCATCTATAATTTTACAATAAACCTAAGACTAAAGTATATAGGTTTGTGACTTTAACAAAACATTATTGGGATTCTTAGTAAGGTTATATGTCAAGTGAGTTGGATATGTGGATTGTCGATCTTGGTCCACGGGTTTGCAATGGTGATTTAGATTATTATTTTTATAGTTAGATTATTATGTGATGGCTTAAAACTTGTATCTCTATCATTGGAGGCGATAATGATACAATTCACGTGGTGACAAAGTTAGGTTGGACGACTAATTATACGTGTCGGGTTTGACTAGCACGAGATATAATAGTGGATCTCATACCAATCCATGAAAAATTAAGAAACCAGGTTTTCACCTTCCTTCATGCCATAGACTAATGACAAATGTCTCATCTTGCTACATCCATATATAGATTATTATGTTCAATATGATATTATTTATATAGGTAAAAACTAATTAGCAAGCAGATATGGTCAATAATGATATAGAGGTTTAATTTCCTGCCCATACAGCCACACAAATGGTATAAAAAGATCGGTGTCCTAGAATGGAATGAATTTAATCATTCAGTTGTGTTTATGCAAATAATGGTCTTCCAGGTTAGTACTAACCTTTGTTGTGTACGTTAACCTTCCTAGAAACTCGGGTTCTCTACCGTGGCTTGGTGATGCAAGCAAAAGCAAGGAACTTGCTAACCATGAGGCCAAGGAATGATGGAGACAGGAACATAAAAAGGATTTATAGCTACAAGACAGACACTAGACAAATTGAAACTTCCGCTGTCAATCCTTCCCGAAGAGAGCTGTCATGTCGGCTCTCATATTCAACTTGCTTACGAAATTTGTGCTTCTGTTTATTCTACTCTTCTAGCAAGTACAAGGAGACATGGCCGGGAGATTTGAGTAGGGTCCTATTTTTGGTGCAGCATTTTTTCCTTCCAAAAAGAAGATAATTTCTTTTGAACGATAAATCGGAAGTGTCGGCAACACCATTGAAAAAGCATTATAACTGGAACACAACTTCTTACCTGGCTCAATCAATGATGATTGTCATAAACGTGAGAAAGTTCCGACACATGGTGCGTGAAGGCTATGACTGAGTAATTTGTGAAACCTTTGCATAAAATTCAGGGAAAATTAACCCAAATTTTGCTCTATTATCAACGGAAATAGTGTGCAGCTCCAGATGGGCAAAGAGACGTGGACGTTGGATGGCTTCACCAAATTAAGATTAGGAGCTATGTATGCTAGGCTCCTGATCTGCTTTTAATAATGATGATGATGATGATATACATAGGATGTGTCTGAATGATTTGAGGCGGTGCTACATAGTACATACGCAAAGCACTCTCATCGCCTCCTCTTTCATGATACAAACATCTTTAACAAAGCTAATCAGTGTAGTGCTTGGGCATAACCATCTCGTTTGACAGTTCGACTCGCCCAATTAGCTACACACCATAGGTACATTCATCTCACCTCCTAGGACAAAAAAGAAATACTACTAAACCCTCTCTCCCTTTTGGGTAAAACTGGTCCAAATGGCAGCTTCCTACTACTCTGCAAAGGAAAAAAATCTGCAGACACAGGTGCCACACATATATTCTCCTGCGCAGAGCCAGCAGTCGCCTTTCTAGAAAGCAATTGTCTTTATTAGATTAGATGTGCTGCATCATCATATATGGGTAGGGCAGAAGAAGAGAATCACAGACTTCCTAAGCCAGAAGAATACCCAATCTAGGCCAGCCAGAGGTGTACTACTAGTCTATTGCTCGTAGTCGTAGCTACCCATAGCTTCCACCATGTCCATGTGCCGAACATAACTGGAGAATACCAGTGCCAAAAAAGGACTGTCTGTCCAGTGTGCCCAAACTCCCAAGCCGACACAAGCTTTACTTGATTAGAAATGTTGGAGAGAGAGAGAGAGATCCTGGCAGGCAGCAAGTTGGAGTTGCAGAGAGAGAGAGAATGGTGATTAATTGCTGTGTCCAGAGTCTCCAGAGTATTTCTAGGCTGGCTTCCAGGGCGGCCACATGCTCCATGTCTGCCTGCGGCGAAACACAACCCCCAAACCCGTGATGCACTACATGAAATTGCTCCCCAGCCCCAGGTTAAGCCAAGCCACTCAGTCTGACCTACTACTTGAACCACCACCAATCTGTCTGCTCCTCCAGTTACCACGCCTGTCCAGCAGCTTTAGGCTAACACGCAATCTATT
Source organism: Avena longiglumis (assembly GCA_030063025.1). Classification (NCBI taxonomy): domain Eukaryota; kingdom Viridiplantae; phylum Streptophyta; class Magnoliopsida; order Poales; family Poaceae; genus Avena; species Avena longiglumis. The sequence continues at coordinate 66,621,215 of CP125973.1, read as the reverse complement.
AAACCACAATCGCAGCACGCGCCGCCATCTGTCGTCGCATGTCATCCGGCTTGATGCTCGCTGTAATGTCGCTTCTTCTGTCAATCCAAGACCTCGCTGTAACAGGCCGGGCCTTCGCAGTGGTCTTCTTCGGTAATATGATAGTGCAGATTAATTCTGGAGCACGGCGCGTTGCCGTACCATCATTGCAGCATTTCATACAGTCTGATCTTGCTTTTCCTTGGCTCTCGAGTGCGTTGCCGTACAGACAGACAAACCTCCGCTCAGCATCTTCTACAAGAATGCAATACACGTCAGGAAAGAAACTTAGCCACAGGGACACCCATGATGACTCCATGGAACAGCCCAGTGTCAAGCATCAGACTCACCTGCATCATGAGGCGGACCGGCTTCTGGGGCCAGCACTGCAGGGAGATGCCGCTGAATGGAAAGTGCGGGCTCTGGCATGGGCCCACCCGACGAACCTGGAAAACGGTGTCAAGCGCCGGAATGCCAGATTCAGCAATGGCGCCTGTAAGGTCATTAGCTGACATTGCAGTCTGCAATGTTGGCTTACCACAAGATTGCCTCGATGAATGCTGGACATTGGTGCAGAAGTACACCACTCATATTTCCTGAAATTGAGCAATACTGATGCAAAGTCTGAATTCAAACACGAACAGCCAGGACATAACGTGTACACTGTCACATTAGCAAATGCCATCAATTGTAAACTGGTATCAAATCAGTGGCATGATAGTGTTTCTCACACATGTGAAAACTAAATATAAATGGGGTAAATGATGTCGAGAAGATTATATGACATAACACTTGAGCTCTTTTAGACACTTCGGTTTGACTTTAATTTCTCTAACCATAAGCAACATACCACGGCTTGCCATCCCCATTCATTCTTATTTGGTTTTACATTGCTCAAAGGAGGAAAAGCTTTGGTGTCCAGAATCTGATGTTGGCTTATCCCCAGTCACGTACTTGCATAATTAAGTTCAAGACCGATCAACTGAGAAACTGTATAAGAATTTTAAGACTTCCCAAATTGGACCAGAAAGGACATGCCAGATGCCACATAAATAGGTTCAATCATTTTGTTCCTATTCAAGGAAAACTATGCAAACAGAAAGAGTGGAGCCAACGAATCACATACCTCATACCTGTGTGTCTCACACTTTAGCGAGTCTGCATGAGCAAAGATAGTGAAGGAACATGCAGTTTTGGTGATTTTGGAACAAAATTTTCTTGCACGTCATAGCTTGCATGGTTCTTTTGCCACCCTTTATGCAATAAAGCTGTGACCACGGGGCTTCATCAATCCTTTATCTTGCAAAGTGTCCCTAACCTGGACTGCACCACCCACATGTCTTGGTATGCATACAGGTTAGAAATAGTCACATAATAACCACTATTTTCAGGCTCCAGGCAAAGCAAATGCTTGGCGATGGACTCACCCATCTTCAGGTCTGGCGTGTTACTGCAAGCACTTAACAGTGCACCCCAAACTCCATGTGCTTCCTTGGATGGTAAACTCTCCACAAATTTATGTGCTTCCTTTAGCCGACCAGCACGTCCAAGCATGTCTACTACGCAGACATGATGTTCTGGTGTTGGAGTAATCCCAAATTTCTCTGACATAAGGTGGTAATACTTCCATCCTTCATCAGTAAGTCCAGAGTGACTGCAAGCTGACAAAAGAGCAATAAAAGTACTTCTCGTGGCTTTCATTCCTGACCGAATCATCTTACGGAAAAGCTCTATCGACTGCAACCCATGCCCATGAAATCCTAAAGCTGATATCATGGAGTTCCAGCAAGCAATCGATTTTTCATCAGAGGATTCAAATACTCTGATAGCAATGTTGAGTCTTCCACACTTACTGTACATATCAACTAGAGACGCTGATACAAAAACATTATTCTGAAGATCAGATTTGAGAACATGCCCATGTATGCTCTTTCCATGTCTAAGATCCCCAAGTTGAGTGCAAGCACAAATAATACCGACTGTGGACATTTCATTAGGCACAAAATCTTCCATCTTCTGATAGAACTTTAATGCTCTCCAACCTTCATTATTCTGTGCGAAACCAGAGATCATACAATTCCAGGAGCACAAATTTCTATCTCCTAGACTATAGAAGACTAACTCGGCACTTTCAGTATCTGCAAACCGAAAATACATAGTTAACAGGGCATTCTTTACCCTCAAATTGCATGCAAGCAATTGCTTCAGTGATATGCAGTGGATGGACTTTCCTAAGAATGGCAGTTTAAGATTTCCACATGCTGATAAGACACTAACTAGCGTAATGCTGTCAGGATTTACTGGCAAAGATGAATGCATGAACCGAAAGGCTTCCAACGCATCTCTGTGGAGTCCATTCTGTACACAGCCTACTATGGTTGTATTCCATGAAATAATATCTGACACTGGCATTATACTTTCTAACAGCGCGAAGGCAGCCAATGAGTCCCCACAGCTTATGTACATGTGCATCAAAGCATTAACAACTGAAACTGCACTCCCAAATCCACACTTCAGGATAAAAGAGTGAACTGCTTTGCCAAAGCTAAGGTCTTCTGGACGAGAGCATGAAGGTATAACAGCTAGTATAGTGGTCAAAGTGCAGCTTAAACCTTCGGAAAGCAGGTCTTTGAACATAGCTTGAGCCTCTGCTCCCAGTGTGTCATCTCTCGAGTAACCAGAAAGCATTGTGTTCCAGGAGATCAAGTCTCTTATTGACATTGTTCTGAACAAAAGATTCGCAGTAGATGAGTCATCACATTTCATATACAAATCAAGCAAGCTGTTTCCTACAGAAGACTCCACGTGGAAAATGCCATTTCTGATTATGTATCCATGGATTTCTTTCCCTTCCCGGAGTAGTCCTTGATCAGCACAGCCAGATATTACAGTCACCAAAGTGGCAAGATTTGGCTGGTACTTCGATATCATTTCTCGGAAAACAATGAGGGCTTCGCTGACCTTTTCATTCTCCATCAGTCCCTTGATTACTGCATTCCACGATACCAAATTCCTGTTAAAAATGCTCAAAAAGACCTGCTCCGCATCCTTGGGAAACCCAAGCTCGGAATAAAATGTTACTAGAGAATTTGCAACCGAGCAAGATGCGGTGTCCTCATAACCAAGCTTGATCACGCAGCTATGGACAGACTCCCCAAAGGACAAAAGATCGTCTGCACAAGAAGAGGCTGAAAGGACAGAAGACAGGGTCACCTCATCTGCCTGAATTGCCAGACGGATCATTTCTCTGAAGTAACAAGCTGAAATCTGAGGAAGTCCATTGAACGTGCTTCCACCTATCATAGAATTCCATGAGGTAGTGTCCCAGCATGGCATCCTCCGAAACACGGCCTCCGAATCGAAGAAACATCCGCACTTTGCGTACATGTCGATAAGAGCATTGCAAAGGTACATGTCAGTGTCGAAGCGACGCTTCACGGCCGCGGAATGGAGCGCCATCCCAAGGTCCAGGTCGCCGGCACGCGCTGCCCCCGACAGCATGATGACCACGGTGGTCGAGTCGAACGTCCCAATCATGGCGGCCATTCGCCGGAAAAATACCACGGCCTCGTGGAGACGGAAGTTCTGCGTCAGAGCACCGACCGCGGCGTTCCATAGGATCAAGTCTGGGTCTGCAGCCTCGTCGAAGAGCGCCAGAGCTGCGTGAGCGTCGGCGCCCCTCCGGGCGTAGGCCGCGATAAGGGAGGTGCGCACGGGCGGGTCCAGCACAGCTCCGGACTTGAGGGACTCGCAGTGGAGGGCCCCGACGGCGTCCGATGCGAGGGACGCGTCGTCCCTGAGGGCGCGCACGATGGAGCTGGCCCGTGTTCTGTGGGGCGTTCCGTCGAGCAGGTGGCGGGCGTCGTCGGCGCTCCGCGCATGGTGGAGAGAGGGTTGGGGGAAAATCTGGTAGGAGTTCTGAGAGAGGTTGGCTGCGGCGGGGAGGGTGGGGTTTACGGCGGCAAGCAGCCTGGGAGCTCGGCGTAGCATCAGCCGGCGACCATGGCGGTGGCTCTCCACGGAGTTCCAATCCGACGGAAGGTCTCAGACTCCGGATGTAATAATAAATAAAGAAAGAGAAAAATCCAACAGAAGAGAAGCCTTGGATAACCCAAAGGTCGGCCCAAATGTTTGATTTGGTCGATGCAACGGTTTGCATCAAATATAAGACATTCTAGCTCTGTGAAACGAATGTATCTAGACATCTTTTAAGTATAGGTTCACTTCGAATCTTTACGAACCTATACACTAAAAGACGTCTAGATACATTCAATTCACAAAGCTAAAACGTCTTATATTTCTGAACAGAGGGAGTATTTCTAACTAGCAGAGTGCCCGTGCTTTACCACGACTTATTATTACTTTTTGATAGAAAGATTTATTAATTTTTTCGCTGCACTCGTAGACACAATACCATATACACTTTTATACAAGGCATTTCACATATTTCCCTTTTGAGAACGTTTTGTATATAACTTTGTCTTTATTTTAACTTGTGAGACATCACCGGTAGTGTTTCCAAACATCTTAGGACATTTTCAGATTGCTGGTAGAAATAGCGGTGTTGCACTTTATTAAAAAAATAATTTACACTAAAATTCCGCGGTACATCCAACCATTTCGCTAGATGTAAAGCATAAGATAAGTTCTTTAGGAAAGCACCACAAACATGAATACCATGCATGGTGTTGTATCACCCTGGTCGCACGGTGTCATTTCCACCTTTACCAAATAGACCCCAATTTCTCTACTGTCCGCCCCACATGCTCGTCGACCTCATTGTCATGTTCCCGAGTAGACCACAATTCCTCTATCGTTCGCCCCACATGCGCTGATCGACCCCGTCGTCCTCTTCTCCAGCTCGCTATCTCCCACCGCCGCCACGGCCCTCTACGCCCGTGTGGCTCAGGTTCGATGAATCCCTACTCACGTGACGGTGCCCCTCCCCTCCATGGCTGCCCCAATGGCGCGGGGACCTTATGTCTCCTACCTTCCTATTGCAGACGGAAGTTCCGCCCTCTGCAGCTAGCACATGAAGCAAAAGTTGGCGTCGTGGGCCTTAAGCTAGTCGCATGACCATGAAGGAGTGCACAGATTGCCATCCAGAGAGAGGCATGTCCTGTCCCATACCCATTGCACGCACCAGCTGAACAGATCGTTATTTTATTCGCGCTCCACTCCAATGATGCCTCTTGTTGGTCGCCTGCGGGCCAGGCCCATAAGCGATGGAGGAAGCACGGACGCCGGACAAAATTCAGACGCAACTTTTTTAGTACCACCTCGGTTAGTGTTTTGAATTCTTTTCGCGTACGAGATGCACAGCGCACGGACGAAAACACGGATGTACGGATCAAAACCGGGATCGATTGGGACACCTTGCGCGACGGACAAAGTACGAAAAAGGGTGCGACGAAAACCACCTCTAGACAAATTATATAGTAGAGAAAAATAAAAACGGATTTGCTAATTCTCAGACGTCTGAGAACTTCTTAAGTCTCAGTCGTCTCTTTCATCGTTCGATTTACCTCGTGATTTGTGCAAAATGAAAGTTATACATGAGTTGCAACTCGAGTGTAACTGAGAATTTAATAAGTTACAACTAGGTTGTAACTGAGAATTTAATGAGTTGCAACTAGATTGTAACTGAGAATTAGTACAAATCTTATGAGTTGCAACTAGGTTGCAACTGAGAATTAGCACAAATATTAGAATGACATCAGCGACTTAGGCATCACTCTATAGCATTATGTTGATCATACTACCTTGTCTCTACTTAACTCCAATATCCCATACTCCAACCCCACATTATGTTAGTATGACTTGTCATGGATAATCTAGGATAATTATCTAGACTAGGGTTTAATCATATTTTATCCACCAGTATTACTTATACCAATATAAGCATTCAATGTTGGTGGCTAAAGCATCACCATTATAATCCTTAAATCATTTACTGCTTAAGTTCTTAGTTGACTCAGCAAGGCTTTATTAATCCTACTTTTCATTGTCTTGAAATTATTTTCTTAGTATCTCATATTGGATTAAGGTTATTTATGGACTATGCTCTCTTTAAAAGATTTAAGTAGATATTATGATAAGATCAAGAAATAGTAGATCAAGGATTGATAGTTTAAGAGTTTGTAAATCAATGGTTGATTACTCAACATTGATGAACAACAGATATTAGGATAAGTTCCATAAAGATTCTATAGAAAGATATATATATATATATATATATATATATATATTGGATGATCTTGACTTAATCTCTTTCCAACTCCAACTCATCAAAGGAGTTTTTAAGGTTAGGTGTTACTATGATACTCAGGACGTATGCAGATGGGATTAAGATATAGTGGTTACATTCTTATTATTTGTTTTATATCCTTAACTTGGTACTTATGAGTGATTATAATGAATACTATAACATGATCACCTAATGATCAAATATAATTCACATTGTATTAAGGTTTAACTTATAGTACATTTGATCTACCCTTAGTTCAAATCTCCCTTACCCAAAATGAGGTTTTAACAAAGGTCTTATTGAAACTTATCGCAGTCAACTTGATGATCTAATTCAATTCCATCAAGCTAAGAGAAGCTTCAATCACTTTGACAAGTTTTGTTTAAAAGCGCGAAAATTATTCAGATTTTCTATGCATGAATGCAATGCACACATCTGGGTTCAACTTATTTCTAGGCTCTAATGCTGGGATGTTACATACTCTTCCCCTTAAAATAAACTTCGTCCTCGAAGTTCGTAAACTCTCATGTTTTGGAGTAAGAAATTGTTTTGCAGTGGTTGCTATATTCTCCACTTCATGATGACTTTAAATGGAATTAATTGGAGTATATAACCTGATTAGATATCCTAATCTAATTCTTTTTTATCTAAACATCAAACTTTATTACTATTTTAAGTACAGTTTAGGGGTCTCCTTAAAAATAAGTTTTAAGTTTCTATATACCCGTGTTAGTAATCAAAAGACTACCCTTCTATTCCTGTCATAGTATAGTTGATATTGGTTTTCCTTCCCAGATTGGATTTGAACTCATTTAGTCCATACCCACTGGAATTCTTATTCTCTTCCTATGTCTAATTGGAAGTTCTCTATTATTTCTTAAGATTTACTTAAGAGTTGTTTCTTTTTGGATTGGTCGGTTAAGTGTATCCTTTATCACCTTCAAGTTTAAACCTTCTCAAGATTTTTCACTAATCTTCCATTATTACCTATAGTACTTTCTTCCTCCTTCATTCATAATGTCTACTCTCCCCCTTAGATTTTAATAATAGTCTTTAAACTACATACATAGAGACCATTGGTTCTTAAACTCGAATATTGATCTCGGTTCAGCTTATATTCTACCGGTTTAGGGTCTGATGAAAGATTATACGGTGTATCCACACAATTGTGGATCTCCGAGGCAAATCTTTCAGAACTATATATCGTACTTACTATTGAATATTTTCGCTGGGTAGGTCTAACTTTGCGAAGCCTCTCGAAAAAAAATGATCGCCTTTAAAAAATTTATACTTCCTGAGGTTTTACTTAACTTAGGCCAAATTTAATGCTCTTTATGCAACTTTTAAGATAATTTGATTAACTATGTCAACCAAATACCAGCTGCGGACAAAATACCGACTATGGATCAGAATGCCGGCAAGGGATTAGGTACCCAAGGCGGAACATTCTGGGTGGTAGGTATTATCTTACAGTTTCTAACCTACGAGTTTCATTCTCTCTAAGTTGTCAGAGCTTGAATACCCTTTTGGTTCCAAGGCATCTTCTTGGTACTTTTTCATGATACTTCCATGAACTTGATACAACTCTTTCATGAACTTCTTAGCATCTTACCTACTTTGAATGAGTTTTCAGTTTATTATATCTTGTTACTCCCTACATCTTCTACACCAGACTTTCTTCCTAAGCTGGCCAAAAATGACCTATGCTCTATCTATCCTCCAAATGATGTTAATACTTCTTATATTTCACTTCACCCTTCAAGTCAGTCTTCCTTATGATCTTCAAAACTCGTCACTTCCTTACAGGAATTCTCGTTTCTATCTAGGTCTATAACATCAAGTAATAACTGGGTGTTACATCATGCATTTGCACACCTAATTAAACTTCATGTACAGATCTAGTCAATCAAGAGAAACCAATAAGATCCAAAAGTCGATGAACAAGAAAACATATATCATGTATTATACATAGGTTTTTGATAATGTACAAATGTACTAGATATTCCAACGGTTTGCTCCATACCTATTTACACAACTATCTTACAAAAACTTCTTGTTCTTGTGGATATATCCTCACTTATTTCGCCAAACTCTCTTCAAACTACAATACACATTACCCTCTATATACATTATTCAAGCCCTCATCCCTTGGGATGTCATTCTTTCCTTACTTTCATCTTCCTCTAGTGCTTCCTGGAGTTCCGTCCATGATGACGTGAAGTCTTACGACTGCCTTCTGGAGCATAAGAGCATCCAGGAGGTGTGTAATCTTGATTAGAAGTACCGAGACTGAGATTAGTCATTGAAAAATGACTAGAGTTGGCGTAATCTTCCATCGAATAGTTCGGGTTTTCTGGCAACACTTCCTCATAGTAAGTTGGTTCCTTAGCTTTTTCTTGGTTCCAGTCATATATATTGGTGTAGTAGCTATCAGAGTACTCTTCTAAGTTGATTGGATTCGTATTACCCCCATATGGTCCATAAGGCTCTCTATGGTTATAGTTGGTCTCTTCTTCAATACCTGTATCACAAGGTATAGGATTTCCTATGGTTTTACCTTGAGATTCTATTTCCCATCCATACTTGTTAGGCTCAGGATTACTTGGAATAACTTTATTCCATTCCTATTGTTCGGAGTTATATTTAGTCCATAGGTCTTCAGGTGGCTTGAAATCATTTTGGGAATAGGCATAATTTTCTGAGTTTGGGTTATCAAACTCAGTTTCCTCAAACACTTCTCCTGAAGGTATGTATTTGGGATGCCTAGCTTCTTTATCTAGCTTCTTCCTACGAGCCATTTCTTTACCAGGATCAGTAAAATCCTCAATGACCGTATCCAGTTCCTGGACTAAAACTTGGTGAGTGTTATGATAAGTGTTTAGCAAAGACCGATAACGATCCATATACTCTACAACTAGAGTAGGTTCAGCTTGGACTAAGGTAGAGTGATCTAACTCATGCTCTGAGTTTTAGGTTTCATGTGGTATAATGGTGTGGGTACTACCTTTTAGAGCTTGGGATTTATGCTCTCGGATCATGGTTATGGCTGCTGCTACGGCAATCTGATATGCAGATGCCATGCACCTTGCCTCTCCTGCTGGCATTTCTCCCTTAAGTCCTAACTTCTTGGGTAACATGATCATGACACGGTATTTAGCTAATACCTGCCCATCATAGTAACTGTAAATCTTGACCAGAAGTCTTGATTCACATTCCAAACTCCATAGAAGTTGTTGGAGATTGTCTGTCCAATCCCCTCCGTAGTCATCCAACGTCCTGTTCATCACTTGAACATTCCGGGGTGGATATCGAGGTGCCATGTGGAACTGCGGATAAGAAATTATCATCAGTCACATAGAGTTAAAACTCTTGGGTAACGATTGCAAATTGCAATCATATAAAAGAGTTATCGCACTAGTAACACAACAGGATTATTCTCAAGTGAATATCCCTCATATTACTAGAGAACTCTTTATTATTGCTAGGATGTGCCCTACAGGTTCTACCCATTTACTAGGTTTCCAACCTAAGGTCAAAGCATATGCTTTGATACCAACTGTGGTGACCCAGCATACCACTACATGATGTAGTATACTATAGTCGTTGACATAACACCAATGAAACACCGTTCACTAGTATTACATCCCTCAGAATGGCACAACAGAAACACAGCGGGTCCAATACATGGCTAAAGGTTATAACTCACTCTTTACATGAGATCTAGAGAACACTCTAGGTTAAAGAGAGAGAAAGAACTTCTTACGGAGAAGAATCAAAGATAAATAACGCAAGACTGATTATACTATTAAGTCTAGTATTCTGGCTAAGAGGTTGGCATTGCTGCTATTGCAACGCACTACAGAAATAGGTTCTTTGGTTAGAGATTGTACTCCTATCTAATCAATATCTTCGTCTTCACTTGAGTTGAGGTATATGTTGTCTTCCTTGTCTTCATTGAAGAGCTTAAGCTGGGCATGATAAGTCCTGGAGCATAACTTGATGTAGACATCGTCTTAATGGCTTCAGAATCTAGCAAGGGTTAAGAAGATACTTTGAGTATGAGCGTACTCAGCAAATTCACTAGAAAAGGAGTGTTTGATGCACTATAACTACAGCCACAGACCACAGGTCTTAGGCAATGCAGGTTTTCGTAAACATTTCTTCAAAGGTTGCTTTTATTCTGAAAAGCTATGTCCGTCAGCCTTCACGGGTTTACCAGAACTTCCATGGAGTTCCTTTCCCGCCGCGTTCGCAGCTCCATGAGAGATCAACTCTTTGTTGCACAACCGGGCAGCTTATTCCCATCCACATTTCCATGATGTGGCCCAGAAGATGATCCAAGCCAATCACTGCCCCCTTCGCGACCTCGCATGCCTCCTTGGTGTACACCATGCCCATATAAAGAATTACGGCAATGGTTTGTACAAACCGTTAGATGTCAGAACTATCGTGGGACATTGAGATTTCCCACCCATATGCTGCATATCCTCTATGAATTATCAATTATTATGCATGCTACGAGGATAACAGCCACGGCCTGCACATCCGGCTTCATGCGAGAGGAAGAAGATACAGCTGACTTCTTCGTCCCATTCCAAATCCCATGGTCAACGCGTAATATACGGTGCAAGAATCACTGGCAACATTGGTTGTTAAGTCCTAGGTGATATAGTTTTGAACAGTGGTATTCCAACTGTCAGACTTAATGGATAACTGATCACCCTGGATCAGTAATCAATAGTTCATATTATTATTGAAAATAGTGTTTTCTTACCTTTTTCAAATGCAGGTGAAGACAACACTGGATTTGTAAAATACTTTATAGAAAATAAACAAAGGACATGAGCAAGTGTGAACTTGCCTGTTGTGATTGCAAGATTATGCACTCACGGTCTTCGAGTCAGTATAAGATCCAAAATCTGAAATCAGCATCATTGGTCCGGTAAGGACTAATGTTTAAAGAAGCAATATGCTTTTATGCATAAGTAATGTGATGCACGTTCTAAATGCAAATCCCGGGGATAACGTTGTTCTAGGGTTTGGATTCCGGGAAAGGTTACTTTGGAATGTGTGGTTCTTTTAGATAGGTTTCATTTTTGTACTTTTATTAGAGCTTATGAGTGGTTGTGAGCAACACAGATGTAGTAGTAAAAAATATATATATTTATGACATACTAGTCAAGATTGTTTATACAAAAGTTCTTGTTTGAAGTGGCAAAAAGAATAACCTTCGAAGAAAAGGTTTCTCTTCTAAGGTCTAAACAAGCTTTGTGGTTAGTTAGTGGTGGTTGATGTTATTGGTCTGCTCAAATGGTTTGGCTTGAGTTGCTTTATAGATTAACTACTTCAGACCAAAGTTAACTATAAAACATATAGTAATGTTTATTGTATTATATTTACATTCTTGGAGACTAAAGTTAACTTTAAAATATAGATAGTTTTGAAAGTATGATACTTATAACATTTATATCTTGTGTATCTAGAATGTTTCCTTTAAGTTATTTAAGAATGGTTATTCTTTTACTTGGGTAATGGTTTCTTGATTCTATTATGGAGTAATATCATTTATCTTTTATAGAGGAGTAAGTATAGTTTATAATTTAAAACATACTATTACTTAACTACTTATGGATTTATATAATGTTGTGGTAGTTTTTGTAATTTTGTAGTTAATATAGATAGAAAAGGTTTGGTGTATTCATAAGTTGTTCTTTAAGGTTTTTATTATGCTGAAATCTTTTTAGAATAAAATCTTCATTTAATGTTGAAGATAATTTAATAAAAATATATTTATAATGTTTTAAACCATTATAGCTTCATTTTATTAATATTTAAGATTAATACTATTTATTAAACTTAATTTACTCATTTTAGGAATATTCCTAAATTTTATTTATCCTTATATGAATTATTAATGAAGTAAATAAGTTTAAATTTGAGTTGTTAAAATATTTGAATTTTTATTCAACTCAAAAGTAAAATATTAGATTTTTAATATGTAAATTTTATTTTTGTGATCATTTTGGTATATTACATATGTTTTTGTGATTTATAAATAATAAGATATGATTTTTTACAATTATTATTACTTTATAATTACTTAATAAATGATAAATATTTACTTAAGTGAACTAATAATACATAATTATAGTTTTAAATTATAATTATTATTTTCCAAGATTTTTGGTATTTTATATTTTTTTTAATAATTACCATTATTAAAATATGAATTAGCAAAGCTTTATTACTTATAAAACTTTTATTAATAATATTTATTTAAATAATCATCATAATAATATTTGTTAATAAGTTTAAGTTCTAGATTTTATTTTTCTACAAATTTTCATATATTATACATATTTTTCTGAATTGAGAATCAAAAGTTATTAATTAAACAAGATTTAAATATTTATTAGATTTCTAGAATATTATTAATTGAATTATAACATTTTATTTTACTCTTAATAGAAAATTAATTTTTACACCACGTCTAGAGCTAGCCCCAGTCACTGACTAGTGGGCCCTTGTCCACCTCATCTCTTAGGTGAAAGAAATGCATTTGTTACCGATCCAGTCTTTACCCCCAGTCAATGACATATGGGCCCTAGGCCATGTCATCAGCCACGTGAGCAAAGACCAGTCAAACTAGCCGACGTGGTTCAACCATGAGGTGAGCATGACGCAACGACGGCGTCAGCACCACCACCGCCGTCGGTGAGTGGTCACCGACGAAGATCTACGACGTCCTAGCAAATATTTTATTGCTTAAGTTCTTAGTTGACTCAGCAAGGCTTTATCAGTCCTACTTTTCATTGTCTTGAAATTATTTTCTTAGTATCTCATATTGGATTAAGGTTATTTATGGACTATGCCCTCTTTAAAAGATTTAAGTAGATATTATGATAAGATCAAGAAATAGAAGATCAAGGATTGATAGTTTAAGAGTTTGTAAATCAATGGTTGATTACTCAACATTGATGAACAACAGATATTAGGACAAGTTCCATAAAGATTCTATAGAAATAAAGATATATATATATATATATATATATATATATAGTGGATGATCTTGACTTAATCTCTTTCCAACTCCAACTCATCAAAGGAGTTTTTAAGGTTAGGTGTTACTATGATACTCAGGATGTATGCAGATGGGATTAAGATATAGTGGTTACATTCTTATTATTATTTTTATATCCTTAACTTGGTACTTATGAGTGATTATAATGAATACTATAACATGATCACCTAATGATCAAATATAATTCACATTGTATTAAGGTTTAACTTATAGTACATTTGATCTACCCTTAGTTCAAATCTCCCTTACCCAAAATGAGGTTTTAACAAAGGTCTTATTGAAACTTATCGCAGTCAACTTGATGACCTAATTCAATTCCATCAAGCTAAGAGAAGCTTCAATCACTTTGACAAGTTTTGTTTAAAATCACGCAAATTATTCGGATTTTCTATGCATGAATGCAATGCACACATCTGGGTTCAGCTTATTTCTAGGCTCTAATGCTGGGATGTTACAATCTTGGCTTGTTTGTGTGCATGCGGTAGAATTTTTTTGTTTTCCATGCTACGAACCCCTACACCATCCCCACCCAATTTGGCGCCTTCTAGAGGTCATGTCGCTGCCTAGCTTGGGGTTTATCATGGGCTCCATATGCACCACCATCGCGACGACATAGCTTTCCCGTCTTCTCGAGCCCCTCTGTTGCCAATCATCAGGGAACATGAAATCTATAAGCGGAGTATGTTGAGATCCCAAGGAGTGTGGTACAATGGTTTTGTTGGCATGGAGATATGGCCAGTCCGAATTGGCACATACAGAGGGAAGTGATAATATGATGAGTGGTGTGGTGGTTTCTTTATCATGCTTCTTGCAAATTCCCCTTTATCTCAAGCATCCCTAGGGATTTCCAACTCAGGATCCAAGTAGAGGAATTCTAAGTGAACATGCTATTAGGGAGTCCCATATTTTTTGGGTCAAGACCATCTAGCAAAGAAACAAAGGCCATGCACTTCTTGAAAGAGTTGTCTTTTATTCTTGTGTTTTCTATTAGGGCACCTACAACGTAGGTGCTTATGGCTGGTGCCTAAAAAAACCTGTTTTTCTGCCACGATGGAATCATCAGGTGCTTATATATGGTAAGGAGTGCCTAGTTTAGCTTCGATGTTTCATCGGTGCTAAAAAGAGGAACTATGACTTCTCTATGTACCAAACAAGACCAGGCCCACGACTCAAGCACCCACGTAGAGCTACTAGCATTGAAGAGCAGGATGCTTAGGCAGGTGCTTTACCTTTCTCTCTCTTTAAGCACCTGTGTTTAGGCACCGTCTGGTGTACATGCTCTAGTAGGTCTCATGCCACTCAGCCGTTATATTATGGTCTGCAATGTTTGTTGTAGGATATAGGAGATGCTATCGCGAATTTGATACAACATGGATCATATTTGTTCAATATGTATTCTTGCCTCTGTTTTCTAGAATAGTATGGCTGTGGAGGTTGGGAGGCTTAGCCTCCCTCTTAGAAAAAAGTCCCCACATAATTGTGGAATGTGTTCCTAGATGCATCCCGTTCCAAAAAATTCAACTCTTAGTTATTTCTTTCTTTTATATAAATCTTCAATTTATTCATGAAAACGACTTTTGGAAATACGGTCACTCTAGGAGGTTTATGTTGAATGCTATTATCAAAGACGAAGCATATATATATATATATATATATATATATATATATATATATATATATATATATATATATATATATATAGGACATGGCATAGGGAAAGTAGCTACACTCATTTGAATTTTCACTGGAAGCACTCAACTTTTAGATCTAGAGTTGATGATCATTTGTTTAGTGTACTTATCTAGCTATTTGTTTTTGTGCATGTCTTGTACATGAACTTTTCTCCTCGCTATCAACGATGAATGTTATTATAATGAATACTATATATAAAAATGATATTTCTAAATTCAAAGGACAAAAATCAATCTAGAAAATAGACAAAATAAAAAAAGGGAGAATGTGGTTTGCATCCCATACCGCCTCTCGGTCGCTTATACCATTGTGTCTTCCACATCAAATTACAAAAGGTTCCAACAAGCTTACTAGAGGCACCCCACTCATTTGCAAGCACATTGGGAGATCAACCTTGGAGCCATGGAGCAAAGGAGTTCAAATTGGAAGGTAACGTCTAATGAAGAAGAGAGACATGAAGACCATTGGTCTCTCTACAAACACCATTATGAGTTGCAAATTTCAATCATGGAACTCTACTTCAGAGTCTAATGTATCTCTTTATCCATCATATATTAGGGAAGAAGCCAACACCTCCCCAATGATGCGAAGTAAACTTTGCAAAGCAATTAGGACCCAATTCTCCAGGACATGTCACAATCACATGAACCTATCACATAAACGCTAGTTCAATTATTTTTTTGTGCTTACATCAAATAATTACCTAAAATTATGATTCTTCTGCTTGCCATAAGCCAACACATAATCCCCTAATCTATACATGGCCACCAAATCCTAACCTCGTCATCACTCATAGTTGCATTGACACTAAAAAAATGATCTGGTTGAAGCTTTGATGTGTTCCATGATGCCTCCAATTTCAATCATGATTTTGTCTCTATAGATCCTCATATAGTTGGATTCACCTCTTTATGCATAATCTAGTTTATGGGTACAACTTGGTTGTCTGGAGGTAGCTATGACATGCATGCACATGAATATATTGAGCAAATATATGAGGTGGTTGTGTGTTGATGGGTTCATTATCTATCCATCTATCACATGTTAATATTGTATTTTTCGTAGAAAGAACTCGAATCTCACTTTCCATTTGCTCCAATTCAACATTTATTTGTGTCCGCTATAAGCTTATAAACTATAATTTGAATGGTATATGTAAAGCTAGCCAAATGAGTGAATGAATTCTTGGTGCTTGACTTTCATATAACAAGGCCGAGATTAAATAAAGAAGGCAAATATTAATTGACAGTAAATTAGGAAAGTAAACTAGATCAACTTTAAGACAAGTAAGTCCGCTGGCCACTAAGCTGCCTGACCATGTAGTCATGTGGAAAATATATACCCCTTGCCTTATTAAACATCATGCACCTTAATCCGATAGAAGAAAGATGTTGATTATAGTGCAATAATTATATATTTCCACAGGTCTTAGGCATGTTATTAATGCACGAGAACTAAATATTTTTGATATTTTGCATTGGCCATGTTTTCATTTCGAGAACTCTTGTATGTAAGACCACATTTAAATTGTTATTAACTTTATCTGCAGGCTAGCCGCCCATACCATTCTTAATTTACTAGATTGAATGTATAAGCCAATTCATATGGGGCTATTGGACAAACGTAATATATTTGAACACATGAATCCTATCGTGGATTTATCCACATATCGTGTTCAAGGGCATTTCACCCATCAGGTGAGAACTAAAAGGAATCTCTACAACAACGAAATTGCAAAATATAATTTATATCTTAAATATTTCTCTTTATCGCCATAAATTGTATTGCATTTTTTAAAATAAATAAATTGTATTGCGTTAGAAATAAATATACGGTGTTGACATGCTATTGTATTGTTGTAATATAGTTTAAGGTGTGGTCTTGTCTAGCGGATCAAGCCATCAATAGGAACGTCTGTACTAGCATGTTGCATGGTTATCCTTGGGCATGATGTGGAGAAAAGTGCTAGTGATTTGGCATCCATTTTCACGGTTGCAACTTTCTAATGACATTTGATCTCGCATAGGTCCTAGCATAATACAATGAACTTAAAAACGTCTATAATACGCATGTAAAAAAAACCCGTCTATAATACGAAGCAGCTAGTGTTCCTAAGCATCGTGGATGTGCTCAGAATGCATTATGTTCCGACCATCATTGCACCCGACGTGAGAGGATGGCCATAGAGAATAGAGATACTATATTGTGAGCTCCTTCAGATTACCGACCTGCTCGATCTCCATCACCAGTGGCTGATACTTGAGTGGGATGATGCAGAGAAATTTGAGGACAACCTTGTACTCATCCATGGGATCCCCGAGGAGCTCCATGTCGTTGATGATGGCAGTGAGGAGAATCAAGAAGGCTTCGATGGAATTGTCGATGAGGAAACAAAGATACTCCCACTAGCGCAACACGTCTGCACCTTCAGCTCCTGGATGCGCTCACTCCGAGACATATGGTCTTGAGGGTTTCCCACACCGTTTTGGCATAGACCTTGGTTGCTAGCATGCACATTAGCTCTGGCCTATGGCCGCGCCGTTCCTCTCGATCTAGATGGGCATCCATTGTGGAGACATCTAGAAGAAGAACACACCCTTCGGGGCAAAGAAAAACCTTAGATCTAAAGCCCCAAAAGAATCCCGAATGCAAGTCCTAACCCCATAGATCCCCAAAGAAAAGACAATCAAAAAAAAAAGGGAGCAAAGGCTCCACCACCGCCCCTCTTGACGGTGGTGCGCCCACCCTCGGGTGGACGCACCGCCGGCAAGGAGGATGGGGGGGAGGGGGGGGCATGGTTCACCGGAGCAGAGGGAGGGGCACGCCGTAGGGCGGCCGCCTCGCCTCGTGCTCGAGCGGGCCGCGCCGCCGGAGAAAGAGTGAGGGGCTCGCCGCAAGCGGCCGCCTCACCTCAACCCACAACGAGCCGCGCCGGCGAAGGAGAGAAGGCCCCGCGGCCGGCCTCGGCCTCTCCCACACGCCACCGACGCGGGGCAACCGCGGAGGAGACGCGGCGCCGCAGAAGCGCTGGGCGGTGCCGCCGACGCGGGGCTGCCGCCGAGGGGCGCGCCATGATCGGCGACCAGTGCCGCGCCGCTGTATACGCAGGTAGGCAGGGAGCGGGTGAGGAGAGAGTGTGGGGCTAGGGTTATGAAAACTATACCTCCGAAGAGGGCGGACCACCGCTGGATCTAGGGTTGGCCGCATGAACGGCTCGGCGTCTTGTTATGGCGGCTGGGTGGCCAGCCGGGCTGCTGGGCAGTGCGGTTGGGCCACGCGAGGCCTGGTGTGAGCGGCAACTAGCTGCTGAACACGACAGTCACGGTTGGCCAGGTGCAAGGCGCTACAGCTGGCCCGGCGGTGGGCTTCTGCAGGCCGCCCATTTTCAGCCCAGTAGGGCACGTTTTTTCACAGTTTCTGTTTTTATTTTACAGAATTGTTTTGGATGTGTTTTTTGCTTAGTTTTAAGCAAAATTTTGTATAGTTTTCTCTAGTCCTTTTATTTTTAAGTATATTGTGACTAGAGAACGTTATAAAGGCAGATTTTTCTGCAAAGTATGTGTCTTTTAATGAAAGTTTCCGCTGTAAATAGTGTTTTTACATTGCAAATATATGGTTTAAAATTGCACCAAATGCAATAAAGTTGATTAAATCTTGATATAAAGATGTGATTAAAGTGATTATGACTCATGCTATTAATTGACCAACGTTATTAATAATCATGACCATAATTTTTCCTATTAAGTATAAAAGGTGCATTTAAATTTATTTCTGCCCAACGGTGATGTAATTTTAAATAGCACGAAACGATTGCATGCTTAATTTATACCAACGTTGAATTAACGCATACAGTTGTTTTACTTGGTGATCTCACATCTTTTGTGATTTTCAGGAGGTCTCAACCTCATGGCATGTCTGAAGGACGTCCCGCTCCTCAGGGGGGACAATTACTCCGAATGGAGGAAGAAAGTTGACTTGGCGTTCGTATGCGCCGAAGTGGATTGGGTGGTTGACACCAAGCAACCAGTCAAGCCCGCTGACCCGGTCAGGGGGGCCGCTGAAGAAAGTGCTGACTTTGAGAAAAGGAAGAGGGACCATGCTCCATTGGAGCTGGCTTACTCTATCGATAATCAGAATGGGTGAACGCCAACAAGAAGTGTCGGCGTTCGTAAGAACACAATTGAGAACGCTATCGTGGCTCAATTGGAGAGTCTTCTGCAGTAGTATCTCGCCAAGATAAAGAGACAGTTCTTGGCTCTTCAAAGATATCACGACCAAATTGTTAAAGCGGTTCTTGAAAAAGTATACTGGGAGGACCCACGGCATTAGAGAGCACATCCGAGGATGCGAACATGGCAAAGCTCAAGCCAATGGATGAGGACCTCGAGTTAAAGCCAGCACTCTTGGTGCACCTTGTGATGGCCTCACTTCCAGCCCTTTGAAAACTTCGTGATAAACTATAATATGTCCCTGAAAAGTGGGACATAGAAAATACCATTGGGATGTGCTCCGGAAGAAGAAAGGTGAAAGCCCTTCACGGCGGTTCTCGAACTTCGTGAAGGACAACAGAAGAGAGGCTTCACAGAGGCAACCATGGTGGCTCACCCTCCAAGCCCCATGGCAAGGGTCCCATGCAAACACCGGCATCACCGGTTCACCCACAGGGAGAAGGATCAGTGCCATCATCGCAAAAAGCCGGGCCACTACAAGAAAGATCGCCGATTTTGCTAAAGTACATCATGGCCAAAATGGTAAAGATATTGTTTCTTTTGTTAATGAATCTTTGTATGAAAAGTTTACAAGATCCACTTGGTGGATTGATTACGAGCAACTGTTCACGTTGCCAACTCTTTCTGAGGTTCCATTCGACAAGGACCACGCCAAGAAGAAAGACACATTGAAGTGGCGAATGGAATAGAAGCAGAAGTGGAGGCCATTGGTGACGTCCCCCTGGAGCTGGCTGATGGCTCTTTGCTTTTGCTCAAAGATGTGCTTTTCGTTCCTTCATTACATAGGAATTTAATAAGTGTTTCCTGTTTGGATAAAGACTCTTACGAATGTTATTTTGGTAATGGCAAGTGTGCCATCTGGTTGAAAGACAAATGTGTGGGTGTCGCTACATTATTTGATAAGTTATATCTGTTATCCCTGCATGAGAAAGTTCTTTCTGTGTGTGATGTGAATGAAAAAGCTTCCTTGTCGAACAAAGAACAAAAGAAAAGAAAGCGAACTCTTGACTCCTCGAGACTATGGCACTACAGACTAGGCCATATTTCGAGGGAAAGAATTGAAAACCTCGTTAAAAATGACATTCTTCCTCCGTTAGAGTTCTCCGACATAGAACAATGCATAGATTGCATTAAAGGAAAGTATGTCAAACAAATTAAAAAGGGTGCAAACCGAAGCATAGTTACACTAGAAATAATCCACACGGATATTTGTGGACCGTTTCCGGTGAAAAGTGTGGATGGCTATGATTCATTCATAACATTTACGGATGATCACTCCCGGTATGGTTATATTTATCCAATCAAAGAAAGATGAGCGTTGGATAAATTTAAAATTTTCAAAGTCAAGTAGAAAATCAGCACGATAAAAGAATCAAAATAGTTCGGTCCGATCGTGGGAGTACTACGGTCGGCATACTCCATATGGTCAAGTACCAGGACCTTTTGCACGGTTCTGCAAGAAAATGGAATAGTCGCCAAAGATTCAATGCGGGCGAACCTCGAAAGCAGTAGTGAAAGGCAAACTACCCTTATGGATATGGTGCGCAAGATGATGAGCTATTACACCCTCCCATTGGGATTGTGGATGGAGGCGCTTAAAAGCCATTCATATTCTCAACAGTACCAAGTAAGTCGGTGCCCAAAACACCGTATGAATTGTGACAGCGAGTCCCTCTCGCACCACTTGAGGGTGCAGGGAGCCCAGTGAGGCAAAAGTTTTCAATCCAAACATTGCAAAGTTAGACCCCAAAACAGTATCTTGCCATTTTATTGGCTATCCAGATAAGTCCAAAGGCTATCGCTTCTGTCCGACAGATACACAAAGTTTGTAGAAACGAGACATGCGTCTTCTTGGAGGACGAATTGATGAGGGGAGCACGGTAGCTAGGAAAATTGATCTTGAGGAGAAGAGGGTGCATGCACCTAATCCGATGATTCAGAGCCATTTTCTCAAGCTACTGTTAGCCACCATCCACAACCCCGAGGTTGTGGTGCCGGCTGTTGTGACTCCACACGTGACAACAATGGGCGAAAGTTTGGAACTCCGCCCATCAGAGCCACCGAACCTTGTTGAGCACGAAAGGGAGCCAGAACAGCCACCTAGTGTAAATGTGCCTGAACCCGAGGCAAGAAATGAGCAAGAGTCTGATGAACTCAGACGGTCTAAAAGAGAACGAAGACCAGCCATTTCCAAAGAAATCTACAAAGTTTATAATGTAGTTCATATGGAGGGCGATCCTACCACATATGAAGAAGCCATGAGTAGTCCTCACTCAGCCAAGTGGGTGGAGGCAATGGAAGATGAAATGAAATCGATGAGTTCCAACAATGTTTGGGACTTAGAGGAAATTCCCAAAGGAGCCAAAACAGTAGGATGCAAGTGGGTCTACAAAACAAAGTATGACTCCAATGGGAATGTAGAAAAGTACAAAGCTAGACTCGTGGCAAAAGGCTTTACGCAAAGAGAAGGTGTAGATTACAATGAGACTTTTTCTCCGGTCTCATGTAAGGACTCCTTCAGAATCATCATGGCACTAGTTGCACATTTTGATTTAGAGTTACATCAAATGGATGTCAAGACGGCATTTCTAAATGGAGATTTAGAAGAGAATGTTTACATGAAACAACCCAAGGGTTTTTTCATGGAGGGGAAGAACATATGGGATGCCGCCTAAAGAAATCCATTTATGGGTTAAAGCAAGCCTCTAGGCGTGGTATTTAAAGTTTAATGATACCATTAAAATATTTGGATTCAAAGAAAATGTTGAGGACAATTGCATTTATGCAAAGTTCAAAAGTGGGAAATATATTTTCCTAATTCTATATGTGGATGACATTACGCTTGCTAGCGATGATGTTAGTCTACTACTAGAAACAAAGAAATTCTTGTCATCAAACTTTGACATGAAAGACCTTGGTGAAGCATCTTATGTTTTGGGCATAGAAATTCACCGAGATGTAAAGAATGGAGTGTTAGGACTGTCAGAAGCGTATTGTGAAAAGATTTTAAAGAAATACAATATGCATGCGAGTAATTCAACACCTGCTCCCATAGTCAAGGCGACAGTTTTGGGAAATCCCAATGTCCAAAGAATCAATATGAGATCGATCAAATGAAGTCGATTACCATATGCTTGGCTGTTGGAAGCTTACGGTAGATGCACAAGTGTGCACTTTCACGACTTAGCATTTATCACCGGGTACTCGGTAGATATCAAGAGAATCCAGGCATGAAACCTTTGGAAGATGGTAAAGAAAGCTTTGCGCTATGTGCAAGGCACAAAAGGCCTCATGCTAACATACAGAAGATCTGATTCCCTAGAGATAAAAGGGTATTCAGATGCAGATTTTGCGGGAGATAAAGACGACCGAAAGTCCACGACAAGGTATGTCTTTACTCTCGCAGGAGGTGCTATTTCGTGGAGAAGCGCCAAAAAATCGATATTTGCATCATCTACGATGTATGCAGAATTCATAGCATGTTATGAGGCCATGGGACAGGCGTTATGGTTAAAGAAATTCTTACCCGACTTGAAAGTGGTTGACTGCATCAGCAGGCCACTAAAGATGTACTGTGACAACGAGCCCGCAGTATTCTATGCTCACAACAACAAGTCGAGTAATGCTTCAAAGTCTATAGATATAAAGTATTACGTTGTGAAGGACAAAGTCCAGGATCAAACTATAAGTCTCGAGCATATAAGGACAAAGGATATGCTTGCGGATCCGCTAACGAAAGGCTTACCACCCAATGTGTTCAAGGAACACATAGACGGCATGGGTTTAATGGCAAGCCTATGATTCCTGGACTATAGAGGCCCAAAAGTAACAGAATTTGTTTCGGAACATGAAGGTATATAGTAGCTGTAAGATTCTATCGGCAATTGAGCTGAGACGATGAAACATGCTCTATGTCTCATTCTGTGATGAAATAAGTAAAGAACAAGGTTAAAAGTAAAGTCGAGATCTAGGGGGAGAATGTTGGATAGATCTCAACGTGACTGGGCCCAACGGCCCAGCACGCCCCCTAACTGCGCCCTGATCGGGGGCGCCCGTCCTTATCTAGGACGGTGGGCCCCTGTCGCCAGCGCTATATAAAGTGGTGGGGAGCCGGCAGCACGAACTACGAGGTTAGCCGTGCCCTAGCCGCCCCACCTACAAGCCAATCCGATCTAGGCTAGCGCTGTGCCGACGGGAAGCTCCACCGCCGCCACCCTAGCCACACGCTCGCCACACTCAACCCCTTTTCACCCATGGCCAATGACGGAGGTTCCAGCTCCGGCACCAGCTCGGGGATTCCCTCTGGCTCGTGTTTGTCGAGCCAGGGAGCAGGTAGAGTCCATCTCGGTTCTCTCTCTCTCTGTTCTTGATCTAAAGGTAATGTATAGTGCTACTGTCAGATCTAGACTAGATCCGTGGTAAAGTCATTTTAACAGTCTGCACCTTCAGCTCCTGGATGCGCTCACTCCGAGACATATGGTCTTGAGGGTTTCCTACACCGTTTTGGCATAGACCTTGGTTACTAGCATGCACATTAGCTCTGGCCAATGCGGCACGGTCATCCCGAGCATCGTCGGCGCCGAACTCGATGACGCCCAATAGGTGCTGGGTATGGAGATGGATGCGCATTGCCATTGCCCGCTCCACGTGATTGGTGCAAGACAGTGTCAGGTACTTGGCGTTGCCTCACGAACGATCATCTTGCCTCAACATGAAATGATTTTTTTCTGTATGCCTCCCATTCGTAACATATTTCACCCGTTCTAGTAGTTGTCTTGTCACTACTCTCTCGCTAAGGAAAATCGACTCCAGTGATGTTGTTTTGGCTGCTAGTACAAGCCTGACTACAAAGGCAATGCGCCTTTTATAAGGGTGGTTCATGTTTAGGCTAGCAAAGGTTGGTGGTCGCATTACTTATTCATCCTTTAGTTTTGTGCTTGTTTCAAAATCTACGGCGCACCTGATCCTTAATTATCCTTCATTGGGAGAGATGATAAGTTTAGAAATTAAAATAGAGTTCATAGTCATGCACATCTTAAAAGACGCCGCCTCCTGCCCCAGCAAATGGCCCTCAAAATTTCAAATGACTTACCATACCTAATTAATTGCTGCGTAGCCTAATGCTATCTAGCTTTGTAGCGTTAATTCATATACTGTATTATTTTCTTTTTTGATCCACCAGACACCCTTTGAGCTAAATCGATCATGTTCGGACATGGAGGAGGACGGCCAGCTCGCTGTTCCTGAAACAGATGAGGGCCGAGAGCCTGTTTCACCTTGCTGGCGGTTTCTTCACCTTGATATCTTGCTTATGCTGCTACCCTGGTGGCTGGTGCTTCGTTCACAGTGGACGGCATTCTCTAACATGGACTTCTTCTTCAATCTTATATGTTTACTTGTTGTTCTTGATGCTTGTAAAATGTATGCTGTTTCGTAGATGTTGTTCAAAACATTATCACTCCAATTTAAATCCGGACATAGTGCTTTTTTGAGTCTAATAAAGCTTCAGGCATGCCTTGTCGGAGGGGAGCTGGAGCTAGAGCTCGATCCGGAAGCCGTGGTGGCTGTGCCACAGCACTTTTGATGAGCGTTTTCTCCTGTCGGTGAGATGAACACCTTACACCTTCAATATGGCAATCCCATGGTACTGTTTCTCAGAGATGCACCTTATTTTTTCTCGGTAAGTCTTGATGCAATTGTTTCACTAGTTCTAGTTACCTGTCTCTGGATCGAGCTGTTGATAGCTGCTGTTTTTTAGATCGTTGTACTTAGTTGTGCTCGCCAAAACAGTGTTGTGCCTGTGCCTTGATTGCTGGAGCCTTTGGTTCCACCTCCTGCACACGGAGGCGACTAACGCGGACAGCACTAATAACAGTTGCCTCTAGTGAATCGTCCATGATGCCGAGCGGGAGACCTCATGCCGACCCGTCGCTCTTACTCAGCCACTCATCACCCACTCTACCTGATCCATCCACTAGCCATTCCTCAGGAGCAGCGCCACACCCCCTTCAGCCTGGCAGCCGACACCACGATTGTCGGCCAATGCGCCACACCCTTATTTCTTCCCCTTTGCGTCCATAACCATAGGGTTTTGATTCCAAATGTTTATGTACATTAGGTTTTTTCTATTGGTTGATTCCAAATTTTATGAACATTAGGTTGATTCCATATTTTTATGAACCTTTGTGGCCAGGCCGTTGCTACATCCGGTAACTGATTTGATAGACACCTTTCACTATGGATGCTCTAACTCAAACTGTTGGGAAACTGGGCCGGTAGAGGCCCACTCGGTGTGGCCACTACCAGGCTAGGGTTGACACATGTGGGTATCGTATCCTCCTTAGTCTATATATAGAGGAACAATCTTTGTAGGTGAGTTTACCGAGAGAAGGTTAATAAAAGTTCCCCTTTGTTCCCTGTGTCATCTACTTGTGTAATCTGTGTGTCTTCTACTAGTCTTCTTCTCGGGTGTGGAACAGCCTCGAGACCGGCCAGTCGGCAGGGGTGTTCCAACACGTTATCAGCACGTGTCTCTCCGTCGAACCTGCATCACGCATGCTTTCGTTGAAGGTAACCCCGATCTGAACGAAAAATGGATTCGTCTCACATTTTCCTTTCAAGATTTGCGTTCAGATCTTAGATCAGATCCAATCTAAGATACGGATTTTTCTTCCCGGGAGTCGAGCCGACCTGCTGTCGCTGACCAATGTCGATCTAATCACTCCCGGATTAGAATTTTGTTGACTGTACCGCCGATACAGGCACCTGCTGTGCCGATCTAGATTTTTATTTAGTAGATTGGACTGATCTTGACCTTTTTTTTCCGATCAAATCGATCTAGTTTTTTTACGAACTCTACGTGCATGTCCTTACAGAGGCCATGGCTGCTCGCGCCCGCGTGCAGAGCTGCGTCGGCCCTGCTGGCCGCACCGCCGTGGCAGGCCACCGTTCCCGCGAGCCGCCGCTGTGCCGCGCCGCCCTTGGCCCGCCTCCGCGCCGCCGCACCGCCCGCGCCATTGCCCGCTGCCGCGCTGCGTCTTGCGCCGCGCCGCCGCCCATTGTCGGCGATCTGGCCAGACGCCACCGCAGCAGCGTCTTGCGCGCCCGCCGCCCGCCGCGAGGTAGCCGCGCTGCCGCAGCCTGCTTGCCGCCCGAAACCACGCCGGCCGGCTGCGCCGCGCCGCGATCCACGATCTTGCGCGCGCCCGCGGCTGCGCCGCCCGGCTACGCTTCGCCACGCCGCTGCGCGCCCCGCCGCTGCGCCTCGCCGCTTGCCGACCACGCTCCTCCGCCCGCGCCTGCTTGCTGCCGCCCGCCAGCGGGCTAGCCGTCGTCGCCGCCAGCGCCGCCGCGTACGAGACGCCGCTGGCGCGACCTCGATTGAGTGGGCGGGCAGTTGGCCCCGCACGTGTAGTCCATTTTTGGACCATTTTTTTGTTTCGTTCGCACCTGCGACCTTCACCGGCCACGTCCACACGCCAATCGCGCCGCCGGTCCGGCCTGCTGCCGGCATCGCCGCCCCAGTCGGGAGCTAGCTGTGCTAGCTCCGTTCCCCCGCTTAGCGGGCGGACGGATCGAGCGGGCGGCCGTGCGAGGCAAGGTAACAGCGTTTGGTAGCACGCGATCGCGGGCGGTTGGACCGTTTTTGGCTCTGTTTTTCGGTCCGATTTTACACAAGTTTTTGAACTATGTTTTACTATAGTTATTAATTAACGCATGTTTTTAATACTTTGTATCTCATAGATAGCTTGTACCGTTTTTACATTAAATTTTGAAACGCCGTCATATTTGAATTATTGTATCGATTATCGCATTTATGCAACCGATTACCTGCTGTAATCTTACACACTTTGCATAAATTGCAGATGACCGGAATCGTCAGCCGCGAGTTCCCGAAGTTGACCCAGGATGGGCTTAACTACCTGACTTGGGCCTCGGACGTTGAGATCGTCCTCGAGGGTCGATGCATCAAGGATGCGTTGATTGAGAGGACCCCGACGGCCCCCAGCAAAACCATCCCGGCGGATAATGCCAAAGCCCTGCACTTCCTCCGTCGTCACATGTGTGAGACTCTCAAGAACGAGTACATGGCAGAACGGAGTGCTTCTGCCCTCTGGACCGCCCTCAATAAGCGGTTCTCTAGGCTAAAGTACACCATTCAGCCACATGCGGAGGCAGATTGGATTCGTCTGAGGTTTGCGGACTTCAAGACGGTGGGAGAGTACAACTCCAGGTTGCACCGGATTTGTACTATTCTTCAGCTGTGTGGGACCAGTACCACCGATCAGCAGAAGATAGACAAAACCCTCTCCACATTCCATCCGGACAACATCCAGTCCTCGCGAAACTTTCGCCAGGAAGGATTCACGGAATATGCAGCGCTTATTGATGCTCTCCAGGTGGCCGAGGCCCAGGATAATGTTCTGAAAAAAAACTTTTCCACGCAACCCTTCGCGGGGGGCCCAAGTCATGAGGCTAATGCCGGTGCGTACAAGGTGCGCAAGCCCATCCACAAGAAGAGAGGCAAGAAGGGCAAGAAGGGCCCCAACTCCTCCACCACGGCCAAGCAATGCAAGGCGGGCAATGGGGAGGCAAGGCCCCAGGACTGCTTCCGTCGTGGCTCCAAGACTCACTTCTGCAGGCAGTGTTTGGCCCCTAAACACGTCGTGCGTTCAAGGCCAACAAGAAGGCGCGCGAGACGCACCTTGTCCAGGTTGAGGCACCACAGGCGCCCGGAGCGGCGCCTGTGCAAAACGTCACGCCTGTAGTGGCGCAAGACGTAGCACAAGTGGCAGCACCCTCGGCGGTTCCTACGAACGCCGCTGTGCCCATGGAGGTTGAGCACGTTGTGCCCTCCCCCCCGCCTCATCTAGACATCTCCGCTGCCTCGATGATGATAGCCAACGAAGAGAAGCTCACTAACCTTGAGATACAGGCTGAGCTTGATGGTTTCTTTGCAGAATCCACCTGAGCTCCTTTTTGTTGTGATCATTTCTTTTCCGCAAATAATCAGATACAATTTTTCGATATGGTTGTAAGCTCTATGAGAGCATAACATTTATTTGTTTTCGGCGATTGGATGACATTTATTTTATTCATTTATTCCATTATTTGGTTGTGTGATGTTCTGAAATGTTTATGTGTTTTACTTACTTGATGTAGCATCTTCCTCGCTCCATTATATTAATTAGGCACTATATTTTAGAACGCGTGTGGCGCCCAAATGGAGGAAACGTGCCTTCGATAAGCGGCACCACAAATACGATCTTGAGAGAAACAAAGTATTTTGAGTCCATTACCAAAAACCCTGGTAACATAATGACGATCGCCGGCTGCGGTCCGAATGTAGTTGGCTCCGGAAGAGCAACTATCATACTCCCAAATGGAACAACTCTGATCACTGAAGAGGCATTGTTGTATCCGGAGTCGACTCGTACTCTCTTAAGTTTTAGAGACATCCGCGCAAATGGTTTCCATGTCGAAACCGATGATGATGAGAATGGAAAGGAGTTCCTACTCATTACCAAGCGCGACGAAAATGATAAACATGTTGTCGAAAGACTCCCTTCATTAGCTACTGGGTTGTACTACACTAAGATAGTAACACCACCTATTTACACTACCCTTAAGACTGTCTTTAGAAGCTCCGAACTATTCTGCCTTTGGCATGGTAGGTTAGGCCACCCCGGTCTTAGGATGATGAGAAATATAATTAACAACTTGAACGGTCATAATGTTAATGTGAAAATTTTTCCGAATCCCGATGATTTCGTGTGCTCCGCATGCGCTACGGGGAAATTGATCATTAGACCGTCCCCCCTAAAGGTGAAGGATGAACTCCCCGCGTTCTTGGAACGCATTCAAGGGGATATATGTGGTCCAATTCAGCCCCTCTCAGGGCCGTTTCGGTACTTCATGGTGCTCATCGATGCTTCCTCTAAATGGTCCAATGTTTGCCTGCTGTCAACAAGGAACCATGCTTTTGCAAAGTTGATCTTCCAGATCATACAAATAAGGAATAAATTCCCTGATTATCGTTTAAAGTCTATTCGAATGGACAATGCCGGAGAATTTACTTCAAAGGCATTCGATGATTATTGCATGGCAACTGAATCAAACTCGAGCACTGCATCGCATGTCCACACTCAAAATGGACTTGCAGAGGCATTGATTAAAAGGATTAAATTCATTGCGGACCACTCCTTGAGGTTGTAATTTACCAACTACATGTTGGGGACACGCGTGTTACACGCGCTAATCTCATCAACTTTCGACCATCGGCCTACAACATCCACTCTCCGTCCAACTTGCACAAGGGTCGGCACGAAAATTTCCCACCTACGCAGGTTCGGCTGCCAGGTATATGTACCTATACCACCACCCCAGCGATCAGCAATGGGACCGCTCCGTAAGTCGGGGATATACGTTGGTTATGAGACTGTGTCCATAATCAGGTTCTTGGACCCTTGATGTGGTGTCACATGGCCCGCTTTTGTTGATCGCATTTTTACGAGGATCTTTTTCCGACTTTGGGGGGAGGTAATCAACCCCTGGATGACAAAAGTCGAGAAATCACGTGGAAAGCCACGGGGATCCACGCTCATGACCCGCGCACTGTTGAGACTAATAGAGAAGTCCAAAAGATACTAGATTTGCACTCCCTAGCGAATCAACTGCCCGATCATTTTAGTGATTTAAAGACAGTGACAAAGTCGCATGTGCATGCACGCAATACACCGGAAAGGGTTGAAATACCAAAGAAAAATGATGGTATACCCGCTCCTGCTCCAAGGCCTAAGAGGACACGGATTCCGTTTTCTCAAATCCCAAGTACCCGGGGACGCCCGAAGAAAAAGGATAAGAGAGATTTATTACAGTCTGCCCCTGTTGAGGGGAGCCAGTTGAGACCTGGCACAAGTACGGATATTTCAGTGAACGAAATTTCGGACTTGAACTTTCCTATATCGGAAATACCCAGCAAAGTTGTGTGAGCACACATCGGAGCAGGAAAGCTAAAGGACCTAGCTCCTGGATTGGAAAATCCAGTGGAGCAAGAGGATGTGCCTGATGCACTTCATGACGAAATAGCCATTAACTATGTTAATTCGGGCGAGTCATACAACCGAGCCATGGCAAATGTCGACGTTAATTTTGCCAAGAAAATTGCCTCAATCATAGATCTTGACCCTGAGCCTAACACGCTCGCTGATTGCAAGAAAAGGTCGGATTGGAAAGATTGGCAGAAGGCAATTACTGCTAAATTATTATCGTTAAACAAAAAAGAGGTATTTGGACCAGTTTGTCTAACTCCTCCCCACATTCACCCCGTTGGCCATAAGTGGTTTTTTGTTCGAAAGAGAAACGAGAATAATGAAGTAGTAAGGTACAAAGCAAGGCTCGTTACTCAAGGTTTCACTCAGCGACCAGGTGTCAACTTTGAGGAAACTTACTCCCCAGTCATGGATGGTATTATCTTTAGATACTTGATCTCAATGGCAGTAAACATGAACTTGAAAATGAAACTAATGGATGTTTTCACCGCTTACCTATATGGTAACTTGGATTCGGACATATACATGAAAGTACCAGAAGGTATCCATGTCCAACACCGAGAGCAAACATGAGCTTATGAGCTTTAAGAGCTTAAGTCATTGTATGGACTAAAAGGTCATGTAGGATGTGGTATAAGTATGTCGTTTTCATCGAGAAGGGCTACACGAGCAATGAAGATTGCCCATGTGTTTTTACACGGAGATCCCGAGGATGGTTTACGTATTATCTCGGTGTGCACGTGGACGATTTGAATATAATCGGTACACCTGACGATATTGAGGAAGCGAGTTCCTACCTGATGTCGGAATTCGAGATGAAAGACTTAGGCAAAACCAAGTTCTGCCTCGGTCTGCAACTTGAGCATTCCCCTGCTGCGATTCTAGTTCACCAGTCGGCCTACACCCAGAAGGTGTTGGAACAATTTGGGTTTGAAAAGGCATATCCTTCTAAGACCCCGATGGTCGGAAGATCTTTGCAGCAAGACAAGGACCCATTCAGGCCTAAAGAAGAGGGGGAGGAAATTCTGGGACCGAAATTCCCCTACTTAAGTGCAGTTGGCGCACTTATGTACCTCGCAAATTGTACACGGCCGGATATTGCATTCGCCGTTAATTTGCTTGCAAGGTACAATTCTGAGCCTACCAAGAGGCATTGGAAAGGAGTTAAGGACATCTTTAGGTACATACAAGGGACAAAGGACCTTGGCTTGTTTTACCAAAAGAACCAAGACCTATCTGTTGTAGGCTATGCAGATGCTGGGTACCTTTCGGACCCGCATACATCCAAGTCGCAGACTGGATATGTTTTCCTTTGTGGTGGAACGACAATTTCCTGGAAATCTTCTAAGCAAACTCTTGTGTCAACTTCGACGAACCACTCAGAAATCATAGCATATTATATGAAGCATCACGAGAATGTGTATGTCTTCGACGAGTAGTCAGCCACATCCAGATATCATGTGGACTGAACACCGTATAAACCCCAACAATTATCTATGAAGATAATGCCGCTTGTGTTGCACAAGTCCAGACGGGTTACGTGAAGAGCAATATCACAAAGCATATAAACCCCAAGTTCTTCTATGCACATGAACTGCAAAATATGAACGAAGTGAAAGTCTTGCATACTAAGTCGTGTGAAAATCTCGCAGATTTGTTCACTAAATCATTGCCAGCATCTTCTTTCGAGAGATGTGTCCGTGGGATCGGCATGATGAGACTTAGGGAGATGCAAGGTTTAGGGGGAGAATCTTCACAAACTCATTGCTAAAATCTTGATCCCGATGATTGAGTGCTTAACTTTATAGTTAAGTGAATTGTACTCTTTTTCCTTAGTGAGTTTTTATGAAGTTTCTCACATAAGGTTTTTAACGAGGCAATTCGTGCAACATAGCAAGAAGTATACCGTGTGCATTTCTCCATATTTTTCCCACTGGGTTTTTCGGAGTTTTAAACCATGGTTATACAGATAAGATACCCAGGGGGAGTGTTGGGAAACTGGGCCGGTAGAGGCCCACTCGGTGTGGCCTCTACCAGGCTAGGATTGGCCCATGTGGGTATCGTATCCCCCTTAGTCTATAAATCCTTTTGTAGCTCATCATTTATTGGCAAAAATAGAAAAGGTAAATATGAAGGAGGAGAAAGACAATAGAGGAACAATCTTTGTACGTGAGTTTACCGAGAGAAGGTTAATAAAAGTTCCCCTTTGTTCCCTGTGTCATCTACTTGTGTAATCTGTATGACTTCTACTAGTCTTCTTCTCAGGTGTGGAACAGCCCCGGGACCGGCCAGTCGGCAGGGGGTGTTCCAACACAAACAACTAGCTAACTAACCGTAGCATAGTCTTAGCTAAATAATCGGTCACTACCTAGTGCAAGTGTCGTGTCAAACTGAACACAATCGACAAGTGATCATGTCTTATTACATGGATGAGAAACAAAACTAAATGTGTGGTGAGTTTAGGATAACGACAACAACATATATTCTCTACTACCATTTTCTCAACCTAAAATGATATTTTTCTGTATGCCTCCCATTCGTTAACATATTTGTACCACTCCAGTAGTTGTCTTGTCATTACACTCTCACTAAGGAAAATCAACTCCAGTGGTGCTGCTTTGGCTGCTAGTACAAGTTTGACTACAAAGACAATGGACCTTTATAAGGGTGGTTCATGTTTAGGCTAGCAAAGTTAGTGGTCGCATTAGTTATTCACCCTTTAGTTTTATGAACTTGTTCCAAAATCTGCGGTGCACCTGATCCTTAATTATCCTTCCTAGCGACAGATGGTAAGTTTTCTGCACATCTTAAAAGACACCACCTCCTGCCCCTGCAAATGGCCCTCAAAATTTCAAAAGACTTGCCATTCTAACTGCCAACAGAGAGTAGCCTAATGCTATCTTGCTTTGTAGCCTTAAATTATATAGTCTTTTCTTTTTGATCCTTGTGAGTTTGTCTAGGTGTAAGTTGTGTTACAGCGAGGCTTCTCTCAAGGTTCGGTAGGTCTAGCTAGGTATAAGATGTGTTCTCTAGACCAGACACCCTTTGAGCTAGAGCGATCATGTTCGGACATGGAGGAGGATGTCCAGCTCGCCATTCCCGAAACAGACGAGGGTCGAGAGCGTGTTTCACCTCACTCAACAGCTTGATCCAGAGACAGGTAACTAGAACTAGTGAAACAATTGCATCAAGACTGACAGAAAAAACAAGGTGTATCTCCAAGAATATTATAATACGAGATGCACAATAACGAAGAACGATAAGTAAACACGATAGATGAACACGAGATTTAACGTGGAAAACCCCTCCAACACGAAGGGGAAAAAACGACGGACGCCAGCCAGCAAACTCTTCACTATTTTCGGTGGGTGTTTACAAACGCCGTGGGTTATCAAAGATGCGATAAACCGTAGCCGGCAGCTTACAACAGGATGTATATATAAATGGTGGCAACGATCCTCTTCGGCCCAAGCCTCCCGACGACGGGTCTCGCTCCGCTCCGTCCGAAGTTAGCGTTTCTTCAGTGCACCAATACTTGAATTTGGATCACAATATAACACGTTAGATTGCTAGAATAAAGGTGTAAGTGTTTCTCTCACCGGTAGTAGCAAATGCTCATCGGCAAAGCTATGTCAGAACCACGACGGCTTCCGCTCGAGCTCTAACTCCCCTCCGACAAGGCGTGCCGGAAGCTATTTTAGACTCAAAGAACTATGCCCAGATTTAAATTGGAGTGATAATGTTTTGAACAGCAGCTATGAAAGAACTTACATTTTACAAGCAACAAGAGCAACAAGTAAACATAAAATTGAATATAAAAAGTCCATCTTAGAGAATGTCGTCCACCATGAACGAAGCACCGGCCACCAGGCCGGTAGGAGCATAAGCGAGATATTAAGGCTAGCTTCTATATGTTAGACCGTTGAACTTAGTTGTGCCAAAACAGTGTTTCCGTGAATATAGGAGCCATTGGGTTCCGCCTGCAGAAGGAGGCAACTAACGCAAGAACGTGTTCGTTTTTTTGTCACGGACAGCACAAGGAACAATTGCCTCCAGCGAGTCGGCCATGACGCCACGACGGCGAGCGGGAGACCTCATGTCTACTCGTCGGGCTTACTCAGCCACTCACCACCCACTCTCTCTACCTGATCCACCCACCAGCCATTCTTCTGGAGCATTGCCACACTCCCTTCAGCAGAGCAACCGACACCACGACTGAAGACCAATGTGGATCTTTGTGGCGAGGTAGGCTCCCCCTTATTTCTTAAGGTGTGGTGAGTTTAGGCTAACGACAACGACAACATATTTTTTATACTACCTGTTTCTCAACTTAAAATGATATTTTTTTCTGTATGCCTCCCATTCGTAACATATTTGTACCACTCCAGTAGTTGTCTTGTCATTACACTCTCACTAAGGAAAATCAACTCCAGTGGTGCTGCTTTGGCTGCTAGTACAAGTCTGACTACAAAGACAATGGACCTTTATAAGGGTGGTTCATGTTTAGGATAGCAAAGGTTGGTGGTCGCATTAGTTATTCATCCTTTAGTTTTGTGAACTTGTTCCAAAATCTGCGGTGCACCTGATCCTTAATTGTCCTAGCTTCTGGCGACATATTGGCAAGTTTTCTGCACATATTGGCAGACACCACCTCGTTCCCCTGCAAATGGCCTTCAAAATTTCGAATGACTTGCCATCCCTAACCGCCGCTACAGAGTAGCCTAATGCTATCTTGCTTTGTAGCCTTAATTTATATAGCCTTTATTATTTGATCCTTGTGAGTTTGTCTAGGTGTAAGATGTGTTACAACGAGGCTTTTCTCAAGGTGAGGTAGGTCTAGGTGCGTATTCTGGACCAGACACCCTTTGATCTAGAGCAATCATGTTCAGACATGGAGAACTTGATCCAGAGAAAGGTAACTAGAACTAGTGAAACAATTGCATCAAGACTGACCAAAAAAACATGGAGCGTCTTCAAGAAACAAAACCGTCGCATTGCTAGAATGAAGGTGTAAGATGTTCATCTCACCAGCAGAAGCAAATGCTCATCCGCAAAGTTGTGTCAGAACCACGACTAGACTTCCGCTCGAGATCTAGCTCCCCTCCGACAAGGCGTGCATGAAGCTATTTTAGACTCAAAGCACTATGTACGGATTTAAATTTGAGTGATAATTTTTTTGAACAGCAGCTATGAAACAACTTACACATTTTACAAGCATCAAGAAAAACAAGTAAACATAAAATTGAAGAAAAATTCCATCTTAGAGAATGTCATATATCCACCGTGAATGAAGCACTAGCCACCAGGGTAGCAGCATAAGCAAGATATCAAGCCTAGTTGTTATTTTTTTAGACCAAGGGGATGCACAAGGAGCACACCTAAGTAGTGAGTTTGAGATGAAGGATCTTGGTGCTACTAAGAAGATCTTAGGTATGGAGATTACCCGAGATAGAAAATCTGGTTTGTTATTTCTTAGTCAGCAAAGTTACATTAAGAAAGTTCTTCATCGTTTTAATATGGATGGTGCCAATTCAGTTAGTACTCCTATTGCTCCTCATTTTAAATTGTCAGTTTCTCAATGTCCTACTACTGATGAAGAGTTTGAGTACATGTCAAAGGTGCCATATTCTAGTGCTGTTGGTTCTTTGATGTATGCCATGGTTTGTTCTCGTCCTGATTTATCATATGCTATGAGTTTGATAAGTAGATACATGGCTAATCCTGGTAAAGAACATTGGAAGGCTGTTCAGTGGGTTTTCAGGTACCTTCTTGGCACTTCCAATGCTTGTTTGAAGTTTGGCAGGACCGGTGAGGGACTCGTTGGCTATGTGGATTCAGATTTTGCTGCCGATTTGGATAAGAGAAGATCCCTCACAGGTTATGTGTTTAATATTGGAGGTTGTGCTGTTAGCTGGAAGGCTACATTGCAGGCTGTTGTTGCACAATCTACTACTGAAGCTGAATACATGGCTATTGCTGAAGCTTGCAAAGAATCTGTTTGGTTGAAAGGTTTGTTTGCTGAGCTTTGTGGAGATGATTCTTGCATTACTTTGTTTTGTGACAGTCAAAGTGCCATATACCTTACAAAAGATCAGATGTTTCATGAGAGAACTAAGCACATTGATGTCAAGTACCATTTTGTTAGAGACATTGTTGCTCAAGGTAAATTAAAGGTATGCAAGATCAGCACTCATGATAATCCTGCTGATATGATGACTAAACCTGTTCCTGTTGCTAAGTTTGAGCTTTGCTCGAACTTAGTTGGTTTAACTGATTAGCCCAAGTGGCTATTGGCGCCGAAAGTATTTGCTTTGTTTGTTCAGGGAGATGGTTGCTGTTGATGCTACAAGGAGGAATTTGTCTCAAGGTGGAGTTTGTTATATGTTGATCCAAATTCTACAAAGTATAGGCCAACTTCTGACGAGTGGAGCGAGGCCCGGCCCACACCGTGCCCAACGGGGACGCCTGTGCGGGGCGACAGCCCACGGCATCTGACGGATCGTCGAAGACCTAGGTTTCCACCGATATATAAACCCCTTATAAGCCGCCGGTTGGGATGAGTTGCATCTGTGAAATCCCCAGCGTTTGTAAACACTCCTCGATATAGTGAAGTTTCGCTGGCTGGCGCCCGTGGTTTTTTCCTCTCTTTGTTGGAGAGGTTTTCCACGTTAAATCTGTGTCCCCTTGCTGTGTTTTTCGTTTTCGTTCTTCGTTATCTTCTTGTCGCAATTGTAACAGCTTCCAATGTATGAAAAGTTGTTTTTCATCAAGGATATACGAGCAGGGGCGGAGACACACCCAGGGCAACAAGGGCCATTGCCCTGGTCGTGAGAATTTTCTTTTCCTACTACTATTTATGAAAAAAATTGGCCCGCAGCCCAGGCCATGAGGCCAGGCCCAGCTGGCCAGCTCCCTGTCGACCGAAACGAATCACCGGCTTTGAAAATCATTGCATGTACGTATTGTTCGGTGGTTCCTGGTTCTCGTCAGTTCGTCCTATGAGGATCGCAACAACCTATCGGACGACAGACGCAAAGGATCGTGCAGCGCCGCACTGCCCCGGCGCCCCTGCCCCTTCCCCTTGCAAGCGTGATCTAGCCACCCCCTGCTTCCGCAGTCAGTTCTGCTTGTGTGCCTCAGACTTGGCTGCCTCCCTCAGGCTTCAGACCTAGTAATTGAGTAATTTCTGATGATTGCTATCCATTTAGCCAACTTGGCTAACCTTTTGGTTTAGAAATAGATTGGGGACTAGGAAGTTGGAATAGAAATTGCTCGGAATTGCAATGGGTAGAAATCATGTTTTAAAAATCTCTTGCATTTTGTATTACTATTTCTAGCAATGGGTAGCAATCAGGTTTTAAAAACCAGTGATTTGATACTATCATTTGCATTATGTAGTACTATTTCTAGCCTTTTGTTCATCTTCTATGTACATTCTTGGATTGTTAACTATGGAATTAAAATATATATATATATATATATATATATATATATATATATATATATATATATATGTTTGCTGTCATACCAAAAAGATTGCGCTATTACAAGATTTTTTTATAGTATTTTTTACGTTTAGATTTTGACCCAAAGCTTTCTCCATTCCTGGCTCCGCCACTGTATACGACCTCTTATTCTGAGACTAAGCCCCAACAGTGACTTGGAAAATGGTGAAGTGGTGCCGCCACTCAAACCCTCCATCCCACTCCTATCCTCCCGCATGTCCACCTGCCAAGCTCATACTTCTTGTCCCAACTATCAACTCTTATTAACAATGCTCGGTATTGCACTAAATCCTCCTAGTCGCTCGAAAATCACTGAGAGTTGTTCTACATCCATGTACGCTGGCATGCGATGCATGTGTTTCCATATGCCTCCCCTTCATATTACAGCATACCAAACCACCATAATTAACATTGCTTAGCCTCTCTAAAGTATAATAAGTCCTAGTCAGCTGGCTATAAGGATTAAAATACTTTGATTTTGCTAAGAAGACCAGAGAGAAAAGAAGCGGACTCTATACTAAGAGCCGGCTGCAGCACGTGCTCATAGACACTTCATAAATATGTGAGGTGGGTCATATACTAATTCAATATTACTTTATTATATCTAACAAATTTTTCTTTGGTGTCCTCCCCTCCCTCAAACTTAGAAAACTGTAAAAACACAAGAATAATTATTGTACATGTTAGGTATTATTAGGTTGACTCTAAGTGATACATCCATTCATTATCTGATTGCGTGACAAACCATAGTGTCCTTGTGAAACCCGATAGGTGGTGTGTAACTGAATGTTAGTGAGGTTGTCATATGCCTCTACAGAATGGTGTGTCCTTGAGAATATATCACTTCTCACTTTTTTATCAGCAATGTCTCGTTCGAGTCCTTATGAGAGAGGTACAAAAATTTGTGATTGTCTCTCTTTTGTACACTTTTTCTGCATGCCCGAAGATTCAAACTGTACCAAAGAAGGAAAAATAGATGATGCACTTGTCCAAATATCCGCCTCCGCCCTCCGTATCTTCTGCAGTAACTCGCGCGCCGACTGATGCAATTTGTGGCATGATGGGCAAACATTCTTCATGCTTATATAGCAGCTCATTCATCAGCGTCTGGGCCAGAACATCGACCCAAAGGAAGAAGCATTTTATCTGCAAGCACATATCATAAATATCAACCAATTTGCTCAAATATCCCGACCACAAAAAATAGTGAAATTGTCCTTGTTCTTACCCCCTTCTCGCTGCACACGTAGAACGGACGATTGATGTTCTTCGGTGTGCGCGAGATCCTCAGATCAACGGCCGCCCGGCACCACGGACAAAGCAAGATCGACATCTCCATGCGCGTCGAAACGTGGAACCGTGAGGTGGCTCGGGACCTAGAAGAAGACATGGACCACAGAGCGGAAGAGGATCTGAACGTCGCCGCGCACAACCCCTCTGGCTCTAACAGAGAGTTGCGCCCTCCACAGCTCCCGTCGGCGGCGCCCTCTCGGTCGCCGCTCTCGGCTCGTAGTTACCAAAACGGGTCGCCCCTCCCACCTCTGCGCGTGGCCGCCTCCCGCTCACCCGCTCGGACCGATGCGAGCTTCAATTTTGCTCAGCGATGCAAGCTCCGGCGGAGCGTTCCGGCGCTTTTAAATAAAACAGAGCAATGGTAGCATAGTGGGTCCCACGGCTCTCCGCCTGGCCCCACCTTGTAAATAAAACAGAGCAAGCAACGGTCACCTTTTCAAATGCCTCTCCGCCTGGCCCCACCTGAAACGGCCGAGTCAAGGATGTTAACCTGACGAAAACGGTAGATTCACAGAATGAGTTGTTGCACACAGAATAGGGGCAAAACTGAGCACCATTTCGGTCTAGTGGCAAAACTGAGTTCAACATGACCTTCAGTGGCAAAGGAATAATTATCCCAAAAAAGATCTGGTGTAACGAACTGGAAAGTTGTCTCAAAAATCGCACAATCACTGTAGGTGAGAATGATAGATTTTCTCAAACAAATCGAGTGACACATTAAGCAAATAAATTTGGGACGCCGGAAATTCCACGGTGTTCTGGAACTTAAATGATCACAATATTTGTAGCCACCGTATAATTTTACATGTATTATTGAGAAAAATATTATCTTTATAGGCTACTTTTTGATGCAAATAGGCACAACACGTTATTTGCAATCTTCAAGGGCCACATGATACTAGTAGGTTTTCCTTTAAAATTTCAGCATTCGCTCTGACAAAATTCGGAACTATATATAATGGCGAGCATGACTCTTTCAGTACACATCCACCGGAAATTGGTTAAACGGGATCGATAAAGTGAATAAAGGGAGGATTCGTATTGGTATTTAGACCATATGTTGGTCCATTTGGAAAAGTAATAATAACTGTAATTTTAACAAGTCCGGAGCTCCTTATTTTTTGCAGGTTATTCTTATGGCGGCGCATTGGATTCAACTTTGGGTTTTCCTCCTCCCAGAGCACCAGCGACAACCAATGGTTTCTGCTTGCACCCATATTGTGGTGGTTACTTCGGATTTCTTCAGCCTGGCTTTGTGGTGGCATTCTAGTAGATTGACTTTTGCTTAGCTTCTTTTTCCACTCTCTTGTGAGGGCCTCTTGTTTTATCAGATGGTTGATCTGTGCATCTTCCCATCTATTTTTTGAGCTGTAATACTATGATGGTACTACATTGAACTTTTAATAAAGGGATGTGTGCATCCCGATGCAGAGGCCGGGGTTTACCCCATTTCTAAAAAAACATATATTATTTTGTTTGCTACTTTCGCATATTTTATTTTCTACAACCGCTCTATTTTTTTGCTAGGAGGTCTTTCACTAAAGTGTACGGTGATGTCTCTGACGAAGTCGGTTTTGCTACATTAGGACAAGTGTTTTTCTACAACAGTTTTATGTTTTTGCTACAATTGTGCAAAGTTCTTTCTACAAGGTCTCCGGCGAGGTTAAAAATAACGTATCCCTGGGGACATAGTATCCTTTTCCTTATTGTAAGCAAAGTTGAATTTTGTTAGAAGATAGTAGAGTATGATTTTCTTTACTTTTCATTTACTAGGTATTATTGCCTAGCGCATGCTTGTGTCTTGGATATAACGACACTATGAGCTGATGTACCAGCCTGCAAGTCAAGGGAATCCACGGTCACCTCGTTGTTGCTCCACCGTCCCTCCTCGCAAATTAATCAGGAAGGTTCTTCTATTTTGTACATCGTTTCTTGCATAGACAGATCATGTGTTTCCATATGCCTCCCATTCTCAAACTGATTGAGCGAACTCCAACCTATGGTAATTGGCACTAGTCGATTCTCGTCGTATTTGTTTGTCTGCCAGTATCGCTCCCAACATCCTGAATAACATTGCTAGGATCTATAAGAAGAAGAATACAGAGCCGGTACATTTTTTATGGAGCCTGGATGATACTCGG
This sequence comes from Avena longiglumis, assembly GCA_030063025.1. Classification (NCBI taxonomy): domain Eukaryota; kingdom Viridiplantae; phylum Streptophyta; class Magnoliopsida; order Poales; family Poaceae; genus Avena; species Avena longiglumis. Next base: position 66,579,958 of record CP125973.1, on the reverse strand, counting down.
GCTAAGAAAGGCTCGTGGGTGCATTAGTTATTCATCCATTAATTTTGTTACCACGTTCCTGGAATCTGCATTGTACCTTGCACTTCCTCCAAGCTGATTTGTCTACATATGTGAGCTCTACACTCAACATTGATTAGTCGAGCCGGTGGATGTGTACTGAGAGAGTCATGCTCGCCATTATATATAGCGTTATAGGCTGTCCGAATTTTGTCAGAGCGAATGCTGAAATTTTAAAGGAAAACCTACTAGTATCATGTGGCCCTTGAAGATTGCAAATAACGTGTTGTGCCTATTTGCATCGAAAAGTAGCCTATAAAGATAAATTTTTTCTCAATAATACATGTAAAATTATACGGTGGCTACAAATATTGTGATCATCCAAGTTCCAGAACACCGTGGAATTTCCAGCGTCCCAAATTTATTTGCTTTGAATGTGTCACTCTGTTTGTTTGAGAAAATCTATCATTCTCACCTACAGTGATTGTGCGATTTTTTAGACAACTTTCCAGTTCGTTACACCAGATACTTTTTGGAATAATTATTCCTTTGCCACTAGAGGTCATGTTGAACCCAGTTTTGCCACTAGACCGGAATGGTGCTCAGTTTTGCCCCTATTTTGTGTGCAGCAACTCATTCGGTGAATCTACCGTTTCCGTCAGGTCAACATCCTTGACTCGGCCGTTTTAGGTGGGACCAGGCGGAGAGGCATTTGAAAAGGTGACCGTTGCTTGCTCTGTTTTATTTACAAGGTGGGGCCAGACGGAGAGCCGTGGGACCCACTATTCTACCGTTGCTTTGTTTTATTTAAAAGCGCCGGAACGCTCCGCCGGAGCTTGCATCGCTGAGCAAAATTGAAGCTCGCATCGGTCCGAGCGGGTGAGCGGGAGGCGGCCAGGCATAGAGGTGGGAGGGGCGACCCGTTTTGGTAGCTACGAGCCGAGAGCGGCGACCGAGAGGGCGCCGCCGACGGGGAGCGCCGCCGCCGCCGGGAGCTGTGGAGGTCACAGCTCTCTGTTAGAGCCAGAGGGGTTGTGTGCGGCGGCGTTCAGATCCTCTTCCGCTCTGTGGTCCATGTCTTCCTCTAGCTCCCGAGCCACCTCGCGGTTCGACGTTCCGACGCATATGGAGATGCCGTCTTGCTTTGTCCACGGTGACGGGCGGCCGTTGATCGGAGGATCTCGCGAACACCGAAGAACACCAATCGTCCGTTCTACGTGTGCAGCGAGAAGGGGGGTAGGAACCAGAGCAATTTCACTATTTTTTGTGGTCGGGATATTTGAGCAAATTGGTTGATAATTTTGGTATGTGCTTGCAGATAAAATGCTTCTTCCTTTGGGTCGATGTTCTGGCCCAGACGCTGATGAATGAGCTGCTAGATGAGCATGAAGAATATTTGCCCATCATGCCACAGATTGCATCAGCCGGCGTGCGAGCTACTGCAGAAGAGACGGAGGGCGAAGGCGGAGCACGCATTGACAGAGTGGTAGCTATAGAGATAAGGAGGGTGAATCAGAAGGTTAGTAAGCTAGAAGATCAATCACAGATTTGCAATTACATTTGGGAAGTTGAGGTTGAGATTGTAATCGCACTAGGTGTAATCACTACTGGAAAAACCATCTTCAGTTCGATCAGAGCAACGTCACCAGTCCCGGCCCGTCACGAACCGCGACTAGTGCTAGCACTAGTCCCGGTCCGTGAGGCCTCCAACGGCTAGAAATGGCCATAAGCATTAGTCCCAGGCCGGACCAGAGCATTAGTCCCGGTCCGTAATACGGCCCGGGACTAATAAGCTGGAGCGAGGCAACAGCTCTTTTTGGGGACTATTAGTCCCGGGTCGTATCACGGCCCGGGACTAATTGTTCATCACTATATATACAGCTCCCTGGCCAGCTGACCTAAAGCATATGGTGACCATTTTTCTCAAAGAAGCAAGAGAGTTCATGCCATTTTTTTTCTCAAGATTTGTCAAGATTTAGTTTGCAACACCTAAATCCAAAGCTTTAAAAGGTTAGAACTTCATTCTTTCATCTCTTATTGCTACTTTAGCTCTATAATGCTCTAGAAGTATAGAGATATGGATCAAATGCATGCATGCTGTAGAAATAGCTAGAAGGATTTTGATATATATGTGTAACAAATTTTGATTAGGCACATAGTTACTGAAAATTGAAATGTGTAATTTTAGAGTTTCAGAGCTTAGAATGGAATGAGGTTTTCACTTATAGAACAATAATAAAAAACTCCATATTTATCATGTTGATTGTTTTCTCCAATTCACAAATTGGTGCATGTAATTTTTTCAAAATTCAAAATTAATGCTCTAGAAGCTCTCAATATAACTTGTAATGATTTTATCATGTTGTGTAATGGTTTTTGATATATTTTATCACGACGAGTTGACACGCGCCCTAGGGAATCCTGAAAAGGGAGGAAGAACACGAGGCAAAGGCGCCGGTGTCTCGTGGAAGAAAGGGTTTCCTCGATGCGATGCGATTCTGAAGCCGTCAGAGAAAGAAGGACCGGGAGGCAGACCGGATCTCCAGGGTAGAGCAGGACCTAGCTGATCTGAAGAACCTCATGCATGAAATTAGCCAAAGGCCGCCGTCGTCAACTCAGCCGCGGTCTGATGATCTTGCATTGGATCTTAGCCAACGGAGAAGCAGCGTGGCTTCCACGGAGGTTCGTGCTGATGATCAAGCACTGCTGGATGATGCACCGGCTCCTCACTACCCCGTGGATGATGTCAGAGAGATGGCACAATGTGAGCTACATCATCCAATGAACAACCTGTCCTTCAAGGTGACGATCGGCACCGCTTTACCTTGTCTACCTGGAGCACTCCACCATTCACTTCCGATTCCACTAGGCTATGCTCGTGTCACGGTGGATGACATAGTGGAGGATTTTGCGGACCTAGATACTGAAATCGCTACGCCTGAAGGCCTTACGAAACTAGGAGATGTCAAGCGCAACATCATTCTATGGAATAAGAAGTATATCAAGTTTCCAGGCTCGGCGCCAAGGCCACCGACTCCAAGGAATCCAAATCCACCCCGCATCGAATATCGTCAACCTCCAAGTCCACCCCAACCCGATTATCGCCAACCTCCAAGTCCACCCAACCCGATTATTGCCAACCTCCAAGTCCACCCCGCCCCGCTGACGATCGCCGCAGCAGGAGTACATCAACTCGATCTCCGCCTCCGCCTCCGTGCAATACTACTACCTCGTCGAAGAAACAGAAGTTCGACGGTCCCCCGCGCCCCACATCGAAGAAATGTCAAACGCCGAAGATAGTCGATATCCCGCCGGCTCTTCCAAAGAGACCTTATGACAAGACCGATGAGGAAACTAACGCGGATGTGGCTGCCCAAGTTAAGGCACATTTTGCACCTAAAAAGCCTGAGCCAAAGCCGGTATATAACGAAAAAACCAAAAAGTGGGCTAAGTCCTTTCTTGAGCAACCATCCCAGATATCGATGAATCTGGAATCAGACTATGACCGGGAGATTATTAAGCAAGCACAGAAGAAAAAAATCACAAGTGCAAAAAGCGGGAAGCAAGTTGCCAAGCTCGGAGCACAGAAGAATCAATCGATCGCCCTGCTCAAAGTCATTTCAGACCTCGACAAGGCCTTCAGAGCTGAAATGGATATGGACATGCAAATAATGGACCCTAGAGCCCATAATAGTGCTGTACTTATGGGAATCACTGTATCGTAGGCCAAAGCACTTTCTAACGAAGCAAATATGTCTCAGAGAAATAATTTGGTCAATATTTAGGCTATGAAGATACGCCAGTGGGTCAGATAGTACGACCGTATGTCCAAGGGGCTCCTCTAGTCAGTAATGAGGAGCTCACGCGTCTATCCACACATATGCGAAATCTGCACGAATGGTACATGTCGCAAGCACAAAAAAAGCATCAGAAAGATTGGTTTCCGGTGGACGTTAGAACGGAGCATCACTTCAAACCATACTCGATACAGGTTCAAATGACCGAACTGTTTCAGTTATACAACCAGCGCGCCCTCGACAAATCTATCATTGGTTGCTACTGTCTGTAAGTTATTTATTTCTATAATTAAGTTTGTAGCTTTAGCTCGTTCATTGCATTTAATATATTATCCTAACTATATATATCCTTTTGTATGATGATATTATATTCTGCAGAATGAAGATGCTTGAATGCAAAAGAGCTAGAAGATACGACGTTGGGTTCATTGACCCATATATCATTAATGAATATACGTTAAATAATCACCCCAAAGACGTGGAGGAAGACCTGTCCAGGTTCTTAACCGAGAATAATTTTGTTAAGGAAATACTATTTCCTTACAACTTCAAGTGAGTGTTTATATCTTGTACACATTTTATTTTTGCTTACTCGATGAGCTATATATGTATGTATGCTTATGTAAACGTCCGCAGATTCTACTGGATCTTGCTAAACATTCAAGTTGACAACTCCCTAGTTGAAGTCCATGACTCATTAAGTTGGGACCAAGAGAAGTGGAGCGACATGAAAGCAATGCTCCATAAGTAATTTCAATCATTATCACATTATATCGTCCTCTTTCATTCATTTCCTGATATCAAGTAACTAATAACTCCTTTGTTTATTTTCTTTGCCGAGCAGGTGTTGGACACGGTTCAGACAGAAAATACCAGGTCCATTCAAAGAGGAGCTAACTTATAAAATGGCGAAGAGTTTACAGCAGCCACCGGGAACTCATTTATGTGGATACTACGCCTGCGAGTACATCCGAGAGTTGACCAGTGATCAGAAAGTTGACTCACATTATATTTATGATTTGCGGGAGAAACTAGAACCAGACCAGCGCATAAGAGCAATTCAAGAGGAGCTGGCGGGATTTATGATGAAGGAAGTCCTTGATGTACATGGAGAGCATTATGCGGATGACGTGGAACTCGATTTGCCTTAGTCATCTCCATGTAGCTCATATGATATATATATTCATCAATGACCATGTAATTTCAAAACATTTCTTCCTTTTGATATGATTGATTATATGTATGCTTGCAAGGGATCGATTAATTATATAAATGCATCGACGTGTAGTGTGTATGTAGTAGCGTATAATATGTATACTGAAATATATGTTTGTTATAGTGAAACACAAAACGAAAAAGGAACAAAATGGCAAAAAAAGGAAATACACAATCTCTGCCGCGGCAGAGAAATGTGGTGTTTCTCTGCCGAGGCAGGAAACCTTTTAGTCCCGGGTGGTGTTACAGTCCGGGACTAGAGGGCTTCCGCCCCCCGCGGCGCTGAAACAACCACGTGGACTGTTATCAGTCGCGGGCCGTTGCAAGCCGGGACTATAGGGGGGGGGGGGCTTTAGTCCCGTTTTCGCAGTCCGGGCCCAAAACCAGGACTAGAGCCCATTGCGGCCCGGGACCGGAGGCCCTTTTTCCACCGGTGAATGTTGACATTAAATAGAAAGGCATGAATTTGTGATGAATTTGTAACCTTAAAATAGTATGAACTTGTAAGCTTGAATTTGGGATGAATTTCAAAGCTGTAAATTAAGTAATTTGATCAAATTTCAGTTGGCCTCTGCCTTGATGCAAAATAAGGGAACGATGAAAAGTGAAAAAACGAAAACAAAAATGGGTGCAACTAGGGACTCAAACCCTAGACTGCTTGGTTTCGTAGTGTTAAGGACTGCTCTGGTAACCAGTGGGGCAGATGGAAAGATATTGAGAAGGAATGGGAACAATGGTAGCTATAGTTAATCAATCCATTGGTTTAGGGTTTTACAAAAAAACAATTGTACTTAATATTTGTGCACGTGGAGTTGTGACCTGCTGGCCGTGTATATACGAGCATTTCGTTTTAGAAAATATATACAATTGTACTCAATGTTTGTGTACATGGAGCTGTGATTTTTCATGTGATGATCCATGAGCGCAAGCAAACAAATAAGGCATAATAACTTGAGATGCAAGATCATCACACAATAAAACTTAGATAAACACGATAGGGTAGTTAACCGATACATAGATTGTGAGATGATAATGGGTTACAGCTGAGAAGACTGGTCCAATTTGTAATTATCCTCTTCATTTCTACGCGATGGCCTATGGTAGCTTCCGTTTGTAGATCCCCCTGTATGCTACTGCTTGGTTTTATTTCTATCCTTTCCTGTCAACCCTGCCGGCACCACATTGTTGCGCCACCTTTCATCCTCAGAATCAGGATAGTTCTCCCATTTTGTACATCAGATCCTACTGCAACAGATCATGTGTTTCCATGTGCCTCCCATTCACAAACTGATTGCACAACTCTTAACCTATGGCACTAGTCGATTCTGTTCGTGCTTGCTTGGCTGCCAATACTGCTCCCAGCATCCTGATAACATACTTAGGAGCTACAAGAAGGAGAAAACATAGCCAGTGCATTCTTTATAAATCATGGATCATGCTTAGACTAAGAAAGGCTGGTGGGTGCATTATTTATTCATCCATTAATTTTGTTACCAAATTTCTGGAATCTGCATTGTACGCTAGCCCTTTCTCAAAAGTGATTTGTCTACATATATGAGCTCTACTCCGTTTTCAACATATCACTCAAGTCTCTCTACACGCAACACTCATTAGTCAAGCTGGTGGACTGAATACCAGAGTCGTGCTCACTATTATAGCGGCCTACGCCGTGTGAATTTTTTTAGAGTGAGATGCTCGAATTTCAAAAGAAAACCACACCCACCTAGTACTCACATGTGGCCTTGAAAACGTGGTGTTCCTCTTTGTATCCTTGTTTTTTCCTGTTACCTCCCTAAAAGGTTGTAGAAATTCTCTCTAGTGCAACGACACATGGTACTACCTCCATTCCGGTTTGTAAGGCAAATACGTATTTAAAAAAAATAGTTTGATAATAAATTTGGTTAACAAAATACAAATTATATTTAACAAAAATTATACCATTATATTTATATTTAAAATACGCTTCCGATGATATATTTTTTGTGATATATGATTCATATATTGTTGACTAAATTTACGGTCAAACAATCTTTACTATTATTTTCAAAGTTGCGAATGCCTGGTGTCACACTTCAAGATATTACTAGGAAAATGCCACTCCTCAGCAAACTCTAAGCCTCCTCAACAAACTTCACGGCTCTCTCTCATCGTATATAACTCCACATGCCTAAAAACATGCTTCCTTATCCCCACCTAAAATAAACACCCGTGCTATTCTCAACAACTTCGCAATTTCCAGTCGCAAGGAGTTTCTCAGATAACAGCGGATACGTAACAAACTTTACCTTAGCACTTGTTTCTCAGATCTATTTGTGGTGCCATGTTGGCGCGATGTGGGTAACGAGTACGACAGTCCCATCCCCTTCACCGGCCATGCTGCAACGAAGTTAATCGAGACTCGACACTAGCTACCTCGATCACCACCGTGGCAAGTAACTCTGGTGCTGATGGAAGTCGCATAGCTTTGACCATGATGGTGCAATTTCCATCACGGAGGCTCTCTCGCACCGTTTCCTGGTCCATGACGGATTGATGGTCAGCAATGCTCAAGCAGAGTAGGAGCACCCCGTAGTCACTCCTCTAGACGTGCATGTCCTGGAGGCCGTGCGATCAAGGGCTGCCATGATGCCGCCAGGAACGCCTGATTCGCCATCTTCACCGGCGTCCATCATCCCCGTCTCGCCAGCCTCCAAGGAAGGGTACTCCTTGTAGCTGCAGGTTTCGAGCGGCCAGCCGCCCAGCCCACGCCCCTGCAGCTGATTCTCACGCCGTCATCATCTGCCAGTAGCAGCGCGCGCCGCGTGCTCCAACTTCTGGCGCCGCCCAGCCTGGTTGCAGCTTACACGCCTACGACCTACCCGTACGCCCGGCTTCGACGCTTCTCCGAACCAGCGAATTCCATCGTTCGTCTCCTCGGGCATGGTCATGCGTACCCCATCGCCGCCGCCACGCCAGCATGCCTCTATGCCTGCTGTGATGGAGCCTATCTTCGTGGCCAGTTAAGCTGGGCCGTTGTCGCCGCCGAGACGGCCCGTCAATAGGCAGAAGACCTTGGCGGGACTGACAATCACAGGGACATACGGCTTCACCCCGCGCCATGCCAGTGCACGCGTCAAGGCTCGCCGCAAGGCGGCGCCAGTGGAGAGTGGACAAGGCAGCAGAGGCACTGGTGTGCCACAACCTGGGCATCATCCAGGTCGGCGAGATGATCACGGACCAAGCCCTCGCAGAGTTTGCACATCACTTTGAGAATCAAGTGCATCCACGGTCATCACTGCTCTATGCACCCTGTTCAAGCTGATTCTGTCAAAGATGGTGATGTTGATTGTGCTCGCTGGACAATGGCGGAGCCGCTGCGCTCGATCACGATGCCGAAGGGGATGCTGCACCCACAGGGCCAGTCTGATCTGTCCTCCTGCTAGCCTGTTGGAGTATGCTTAGTTTAACATGTTAGAACAACTTCTGAACCTTTGTACTGTGTCTGCGATCGTGGGTATCACGTCTGTCTACTGGAGCTTGTTCCAGTTGGTCCCCCTAATATGTAAGGTAATTGTTATTTCTCGGCAAGCTCTATACTTCAAAGTTGATTTCCTTGTACCATGAATCTTTCGTATGTACATAAGAAGTAGCAATGTTAGGTTTATCTAATTTTGGATCTTGCAATTGTAAAGAGGCATCTTTGAAACCATCTTTCGTAATTTGGATGCCGATTCTTTGCAAGAAACTATAGAACATGTGCATAACTTCTTTTATTATTGTAGACGGCATTTTCATAATGAAAATGTACTACACGTGCCTCCAACCTTCGAAGAAGCACCACCATGCCGCCGCGGACAGCGTATGGATGGTGGAGCTGTTCATCTCCTGTGAGGAGAAGGTGCGGCTCCGTCTCCACTGTTATATATGGACATCAACCTAGGATTACAATAACTCTTGAAGTTACTTGATTACAGTGTATTGCTCGGCCATTCATATATTTTACAGGGAAACTACTTGTACATGTATTACACCTTGCACATTAACGTGAGACTAAATTTTTCGTTCCTTGCAATCCAGCTCGGTATCTAAGGCAAGACATGAATCTCTTTTACTATGAATAGATGAAGTTTTTCCAACTTCTATTTGTTGAAGTGTATAAGTGAATTGCACTAGCCCTTTCTATCAGTTCGGACTTTTGGTTGCGTTGGCTAGTGCATGAAGCTTAACATGGTATCAGAGCCTAAGGTCTCGAGTTCGAGTCCTGGCTTTCGCAATTTATCCTAAAATTGCCGTTGACCCCTCTATGTCCACGTATAGGCCTCTTGAGTCATGCGTGAGTTTCGCGTGCCGTCGCTCTCTTCCGGTTGCATGTGCTAACTTCTCCCCGTCACACGTGAGAGGGGGTATTGAAATGTATAAGTGGATTGCACTAGCCCTTTACATCAGTTCGGACTTTTGGTTGCGTTGGCTAGTGCATGAAGCTTGACACTATTTACAGTCAATTTGATTCATACAATGATTTGAAAGACCAATGGCTCTAGGGTTATCATCTATTTGATTCTTGCAATGAGAATAAAAACAATGACTGTGGGATTACTGTCGTATGGTACTGAAGACTAAACTGCAGTGATGAACTACTAAATTTGGAAGAATATTAGTATGTACCGACCCTTAAAATGTTGTTTGTTATATTTTCCACTTGAAGTTTTGCAGATGAACTACTAAATAGGAAAAAAATGTCTGATTTCAAGTGTGTGGAAACTCATGTTTGCTCGTTAGTTTGATAAAATCTATTGTATCATTCATAAGATGGTTCTTGAATTCGCATAAAACAATGATTACTATGGTGTCATGCTACAGCTGAAAATATTAAGTTCACCAGTCCAATACAGTCCTACCAAAAAGGTCAGGTGAACATACAACATGCATTTTCTTAGCTTTATTTTTTATGGTTCTTAGGACATCACTAAAAAAGCTGTTAGGCTAAGCAGAAGTGGCATCAACACTAAAGAACATATAAGTTAACCTTCACTAATGTTTTAAATTTTTTAGGCGTATGGTGTTTTACAAGGAGAATAGTGAGAGGGTCCGCAATTGCCCCTTTGTAAATTTTACTGCTGTAGGTTTTTTCTTTGCTTATCCTATATCTCTACAATCCAGAGCATTGTGGAGAGCTATATTTTTTTGTACCATCCTAGGTTCTTCTATAGTTCTATTGAATAGAAATTTGAATTATGTATGAGAAATCTTAGGCTTGCCATAATATAAGGATAACAACAAGTTGATAAGCTGAATTGGATGTATTTATTACGGGCGTAGATTGGAGGTGTGATGAGGCATACCAGTTAGTACCGTAGACACACCTTTAGCAGTTACTGCGTTATAATTTATGTACCGAGTTAGGCATTAATTCTTGGTTTAAACTTACCGGTGAATTACACTTTCTATTTCCAAGAATAACATCCTATTTACTTGTCAAATTTGTGATGCATATTGTAACCAATGTAAGGACTCCGTTTTCTCCTTACATCTAATCTACGTGTTTACAAATGGATTGCATCCATTTTAGCTCTGAAATGACAATTTGTAGCCTCAATCAAGCAAAAGATTAAAGAACGCAACTTTTAGAATGTAACATTCATATAGTTCTGTTTAAGAAAGAGTTTTGGTTTATCACACTTTCTCATGAATACTCAACTGAACTATGTGTTGGCCTTTTTTGTTTTAAGGAAAATGTGTTTCCTTACTTGTTATCTTACTTTTAGATTTATCTTGGTCATATATCTGGAGGGTTTCACACCATTGTGTATTCCGCTCCACCAGTGATAGAAGTTTGATACAATAGTTTTTTTTCATAAAATTTAACATGATATAAGAGGTTCATAACTGCAAACAGCCAGTTTTATAATTGTAATGTCCGGTGGCTCTCCACTATTGAATGAAGACTTGCAAGTGAATAGAAAGCTAATTAAATGCATGTTCTTTTAAGTGCCCACATTTTTTCTTAACTATTTTCATTGTAACGTAAACCTGATGATCGGCTCATTTTTATGACTTCAAAAAAAGGTTTATGAAAAGCTTTTCTATCTAAATTTTTTCAAAAGCGGACAATTTTAGATGAGAAATTAATATTTCCAATTCATAAGTAGCCAAAATTACTTGACCCAGATACCTATATACTTGCACCCAGCATATTGGTAATTTTAATAACACGCTAGCTTGTTGTTTCATAGGAAATAGTTTACCACAGTTTCAACTTAGCTAGGTTGCATAGGTGAATCTTGGAACAAAAAATGTTGTGTTGTTGAATGACCCAAATAATGTACGATCTTTTTGAGTTGATTTAAAGCTAATGGACACGAATATAAAGATGATATGGTAGAATATAAAGAAAAACTCTTAAAAAGGTAAAACATCAGGCCATTGATCCGATGGACAAATAAAGTTATGCTGATTGCACTGCTAAGATCTGAGATAAATTGTGGCGATTGCATACAGGTATGCCTTTGATCGTCTGTGCATAGTTATTTCTAGCGTATGCACCATTCACACAAGATCTATGTTCCACCCGGTCCCTCAAAGCTTGCAAACCACTATTATAGATCTAAGAAAGTTGTCATAGTTCGCGAAATTGAATTTGTTATTCTGTAGCAACACACGGGGGTATTCAACTAGTTTTCATAAAGTACGCGTTAGCCCTGTAATCCGGAATGGAGGGAGTAGAGCTCAAGCTTGTGTTGTCAATTAAGGCCAAACTGAAACAGGGTTGTTTATTATGACCGTCTCCTAGGTTCACTCGGAAATCATGTCCATGCAACAATGATTTGGCGATCTTGATGGACGCCACTAGTTTCAGCGTTGCCAGGGCTGACTCGTTGTTGCGACTGTTATCCTGACGGGAAGGCCCACAACGCGACAGAAGGCCATGTGCATCTTAGGTTCGAGGATTCAAGCATCCATCGTGTGCAATTTTCCCTTTTGCCTCTCCCCAGCTCTGCTCCTCCCGTCGCCACCGTCTTTTCACGCACCGCTGTGCACCTCTCCAAGCTTCCAAGCTGGTGTTTATAAATCCTGGATGATGCTTAGGCTAAGAAAGGATGGTGGGCGCATTAGTTATTCATCCATTAATTTTATTACCAAGTTCCTGGAATCTGCATTGTACCTGGGCTGTAGTATTCCTTTCTCCAAGCTGGTTTGTCTAAAACTCAACCCGCTCTGTACACTCAACATTGATTAGTCAAGCGTGTAGATGTGTACTGTAAGAGCCATGCTCGCCATTATATATAGCGTTCTACGCCATCTGAATTTTGTCAGAGCGAATTCTAGAATTTTAAAGGAAACCCACCCCACCTAGTAGTAATATGGGGCCTTCAAGACAAATAACGTGTTGCGCCTATTTGCATCGAAAAGTAGCCTAAACATATTACCTTTGTACCTTATGTTCTCATGTACCTGTCTCTGGTATAATGAATGGTAGAGCTCTTGCTTGTTTCTTCAATTAACACCCAATTGAAATAAACATACCATGTAGTACAAAAGAAAATCTCTGCTTCATGATGCTACAATTTAGTGGTCATAATCTAATCAAAAGAAAGGAAAGGTATCTCGGTCATGTAAATCCTGAATGTTGCAATTAGAGGACTGTGGGTTCTATTCATGTCCCTTTATTTTAGTTTGGCTATCCAAGTCTAGATACAATAACAAGTGAGAGATTGCCCAAAGCTTGGTGACCAACTGCCTCACGGGTCACCCGCAGGTGACTCTGGTCTAATTTGTAATTATCTCCTTCGTTTCTACGTGATGGCCTATATATGGTAGCTTCCGTTTTCGACCGCCATGTATGTTACTGCTTGGTTTTATTTCTATCCTCCACATTATTTCGCCACTTCCATCCTCGGAATTAGGAGAGTTCTCCCATTTTGTACATCAACCAGAAGGAAGATCTGCTAAAGATTTTGATGCCTCGGTCCTTCCAAAATAGAGTCCTAAAAAAGGAAGTGGGTTGGGCTCTTATCTTAAGTAGGATGTTCGGCCAGTCTCCTTTCTCTTAACGGGAGAAGAACTGAAAAAACCTACTATACTATGAGTTCAATGGATATAAAGGAGAAAAATATGCTACTTGCAGCTATTCCATCTATTTGTGCACGAAGTCCGAAGAAGATCTCAATCTATAATGATGAAATGATAGGTAGCTAGTTTTTTATAGGCTTTCTCATATTGAGTCGGAAGAGTTTAGGTAAGACTTTCAAAGAAACTCTCGACGGAAGAATCAAGTCTATTCAGGAAGAATTGCAGCAATTTCCCTTTCTCCAAGCTGGGTTGTCTACATATGTGAGTTCTATTCCATCTTCCATGGATCACCCCGGTCTCTACACTAAAAGTTGATTAGTCAAGTCGGTGGATGTGTACCTAAAGAGCCATGCTTGCCATTATATCCAGCGTTCTATGTCGTCTGAATTTTTTCAGAGCGAATGCTAGAATTTTAAAGGAAAACCACCCCCACCTCATAGTAATATGTGGCCTTGGATATTGAAAATAACGTGTTGTGCCTATTTGCATCCAAAAGTAGCCAAGAAATATTACCTCTTCGTACCTTATGTTCTCATGTTACTACAAGGTTGTAATACATGTCTCTAGTATAATGAATGGTAGAGGTCTTGCTTGTATCTTCCATTAACACCCAATTGAAATATACATGCCATGTAGTACAAGCGTCATGATGCTATAATGTAGTGGTCAAAATCTAATCAAAATAAATATGTACTTTTGGACATGTATATCTCGAATGTTGCAATTAGAGGATTGGAGGTCCTATTCGTTCCCCTATCTTAGTTTGGTTATCCAAGTCTATGTACAATAGTAAGCAAGAGGTTACCCAAATCTTGCTGACCTAACTGCCTCTTGTGTCACCCGAGGCGACTTGGGCGCGCCCATTCACTCTAGAGGCCGCCATCGTTGTGTGTAACTACTCCCTATCGCCGGAGGAGGCCATCCTGGGGAACGGCAGCGGTAGGACATCTCCTTAGTTGTCCTCCATCCCGAGTGTTGTCATCCTCCTCCTCCAATCTTCTTGATCTCGCTGACATCGGTCGATGTTCCGCGTGATCTGGCAGTCATCTTCAAACCATCTGTTGGTTGGATTGCTCCAATCTATGAGCAGCGCCCACCTCTTGGTGCTCCAGATGAGGTCAACTTCCGTGCACTCGTATTCATTCCAACGACGATCTCCGCGGTGCTCCGAGTGTGTTCCACAGATTTCTTTGCCCTCTCGACCCCTATGCCTGCTAATCTCGTACCTCATATGCTATGGCCTCGCCGCGACGTGGCCATCAGTAATGGACGCGGTCATAGGTTTTGTCAAAGGCGACCACTATCGGCATGTCACCCTAATTCTCTATCAACATCTTCGGACATGTTGCCATGGCAAGAACGTTACCACGACTACCCATGGACCGGTGGCAATGGGGAATAGCAAGCCACTATGTTCAAATATATTGACAAAGCTCTAGATATTATCAATAACTCACATTGAGTTCGATCACTAATTGCTGGAAGCGGGGAATGACGATGCTCGACATCTCACTTTCCATGGCCATGGTTAGGACCGTGCGCATGTATGGCTGTCTTAAGATATGTGCAAGATGAATAGGAAGAACAAGGATTCTTTGCAGTGTGTTGTGCCAAAGCGGTTCAAAAAACCGTGCATAAGGCGACTGTGAGTTGGCGTTTCGTGCTTTGCAACAATTGTTGTTTTATGCTACTACGAGATAATCGTTGATTTGGAGGGCGATGTTTTATTTTTATTTTTGTTATTTTTAGTTGACTATGTGCATTTTTAATGTCTCAATTAGATCTTGACATTTGTTTTAGAGGAAGATCTTGACATTATGATGTGTCTTTCGTCGAAAAGTTTCCTTTGGTATCTTATTGATATTAGTATATTTCCTTTGTCGAAAAGTTTCGTGTCGCTCTTTGAATACGTTGGAACGTAGGTTTCCAACACGTTTAAACTTCTGATATCAGCAAGCTGCATGCTCTTGTATCTGAATTGGCATATGAAATTTGTACTGAAATGTGTGTCACCTTGTGTTACTTTTTTATCCTTAAAAAATTACGCTCGCGCAAGGCCTAAGGCACTTTGACACAACCTCTCCCTGCCTTGGCATTCATTCCGGCTGCTCCAGCAATAATCACCACCCCCCTTCTCACAACCTTCCCTCCATGCTCCGTCTCTATACCCGACCCACATGTAGTTGTGCATAAGAAGCGTCGAACCCTGTCTTGTCCAACAACAAATGCAGCAGCCTGCACTGAGGTAAAACTGTCCATTCACCCCCTATTCTTGTATTGTAAAAACTCCAGGTCTTGATTTCAAATTTGAATAAACTTTAGGTATTTCTGAGATAAAATTACTTTTCAATTCAGGGGTTAAATAGGTTAAATGAGTATAATTCGTAAATCACGGACTCATGTTTTTGTTCCCTTCTGAATTTTTAGTGTGTCGGGGATCCGTGGTGTTGCTAGTTCTGGTCCGAACTTTATTGCAACTAGCATGGTGGCCCTCGCATTTGAGGGCATCAACTTTACTGCATGAAAATTGTTAAGTTTTAATTTTTGTTAAGTTTTTTCTCACATTTACACTCTTCATCGTGAATACAAAATATTTTTAATTTGGATAAATTATATATGATGCAACTTTGAACTTTGTTTTTAAATGATAATAATAATTGTGACACTTGTTTTACAAAAATCAAATGTTTATATATATATTGTTAATATACTAAGTATGGAGTTGCAAACACACAAACTAATTATTTGTAATCTCACTAGAGGAAAAAGGGCTATCCGTTCGAGACCCCTCGGAGCATTAGTCCCGGTTGCGCCACCAACCGGGATTAATCTTGCACGTCAGTTGGGCGGGCACGGGGCCAGGGGGCATGGGTTCCGGTTGGTAAGGGGGCATGCGTCCCGGTTGGAGCCACCAACCGGGACTAAAGGTTTGGCCACAGCCACGTGGCGTGGCACGCACCTTTAGTCCCGGTTGCTGTCTCCAACCGGGACTAAAGACCCCTGCCCTCTATAAATGCAACGCCCCAGCCCCCTCTGCCTCCACTCTGTTTTTTCGAATGGTGGAAAGTGTGAGGGGGTGTGCTAGTTTTTTCTCATGCATGCATTGAAGGTGTTTGTTGAAATGTTTGAGTGAATAATCCCGTTAAATTTCTCATAGAACAAAAATATAGAAGGTGTCCGAGACGCACTTGAGCTTTCTCCTCTTTATTTCCCTCGATCGAGGTTAGCAATCTTATCTTTTCTAGGTCATTGATACAATTCATGTGTCGGTGTGAATTGGTTATTTCACTATTTATGATGTCCTGTTTTTTGATAAACTTACTTATATGATGCAGATGAACGGTCGGGAATGGATGTACGGTGACCGGCGGGTAGCCGGGTATATCAAAGGCGTGGATAAATTTATCGATGTGGCTACGGCAAACAAAGAGAATGGATTTATACGTTGTCCATGTGTTCAATGTCGGAACAACAAGGAGTACTCTTCCTCGAAAATCATTCGCGGCCACCTGATTATGAAAGGTTTCATGCCCAACTATAATTGCTGGACCAAGCACGGGGAAAGAGGGGTTATGATGGAAGATGGTGAAGAAGAAGATGATGATAACAACTATCATCATATGTTTCCTGAATCTGATGATCTGCAATGGAAGACAATGGAGAGGAAAAAGGTGAAGAACGGGCATCGGATGAGGTGATGAACTTGGTAGGGTCATTTCGATGCAAAGCGAGGCGTGAAACGAAAATGAGAAGTTGAAGTTAGAGGGCATGTTAGAAGATCACAAGAAATTGTTGTACCCAAATTGTGAAGATGGCAGCACAAAGCTCGGTACCACCTTTGGAATTGTTGCGATGGAAGGCAGTGTGGTCTAATGACTCCTCATTTGAAAAGATCTGAAAATAATGAAGCCGAAGTTTCCAAAACATAACGAACTTTCGAGAGTACCTCTGAAGCAAAGAAGACTCTCGTCCTCTGGGATTAGATGTGCAAAAGATACATGCATGCATTAATGACTGCATCCTCTACATGATAAGGAGTATGAGAATTTAGATAAATGCCGGTATGCAGCGTTGCGGTATAAGATCGAGACGAGATGACCACGGTGATGTTGAGGGAGAGCCCCTCGGAAGAGGGTTCTGCTAAGGTTATGTGGTATGCTCCTATAATACCAAGGTTGAAATGCATGTTCGAAACAAAGAGCATGCCGGGTTGTTGCGATGGCACAAAGAAGACCGTAAGAAAGGCGGGAGTTGAGACACCTGGCGATGGGTCACAGTGGAGAAAAATCGAGAGAGACTTCCCGGACTTTGCGGTGGCGCAAGGAACTTATGGTTTGGTATAAATACGGATGGCATGAATCCTTTTGGGGAGCGAGTTGCGATCACAAGAATTGGCCCGTGACTCTATGTATCTACAACCTGCCTCCTTGGTTGTGCATGAAGCGTAAGTTCATTATGATGCCAGTGCTCATCCAAGGCCGAAACCGGCAGCGACATTAATGTGTACCTTAGGCCATTAGTTGAAGAACTCTTACGGTTGTGGGGCAAACCAGGTGTACGTGCGTGGGATGAGAACAAACAGGAGCTATTTAATCTACGAGGGTTGTTATTTGTAACCATCAATGATTGGGCTGCTCTTAGTAACCTTTCAGGACAGACAAACAAAGGATATAAGGCATGCACCCACTGTTTAGATAAGACCGAAGGTACATATTTGCATAAATGCAAGAAGGTTGTGTACTGGCGAATCGGATTTCTTCCGACCAATCATCCGTAAGAAAGAAAGGCAAGCATTTCAAAGGCGAGGCAGATCACGGAAGAAGCTGAACTCCTATGGTGATGATGTATTTGGTATGGTCAAGGACATATAAGTAATCTTTGGAAAGGGTTCGGTCAATCAGTTCCGACGACATCGCTACAGGACACGCACCCATGTGGAAGAAGAAATCTATATTTTGGGAGCTGCCATATTGGAAAGTTACGTGTCCGCTCTTCAATCGACGTGATGCACGTGGCGAAGAATCTCTGCGTGAACCTGCTAGGATTCCTAGGCGTGTATGGGAAGACAAAAGATACACCTAAAGCAGGAGGACCAACAAATTATGAAAGACCCAAAGAACATGCATACAGATAACAAAGGCGGATAAAGGCGTCACTTAAGTCGTGCAGCTATGCTCTTACCAAAGCAGAGAAGGAAATCTTTTTTGAGGTCCTTTAAAGTATCAAGGTGCCGTCTGGATTCTCATCTAATATAAAGGGTATAATAAATATGGCAGAGAAAAATTTCCAAAACCTGAAGTCTCATGACTATCACGTGATTATGATATGATTGCTTCCGATTGCATTGAGGGGCTTCTACCGAAAATGTTCAGTACCCATTGTGAAGCTGTGTGCATTCCTCAATGCAATATCTCAGAAGGTAATCAATCGAGATATTCGCCAAGGTTCTGAGAAGGATGTGGTACAATGTCTTGTTAGTTTTGAATTGGTGTTCCCACCATCCTTCTTCAATATTATGGCGCATCTCCTGGTTCATCTAGTGGAAGAGATTGCCATTCTCGGTCGGTATTTCTGCACAATATGTTCCCCTTTGAGAGGTTCATGGAGTCTTAAAGAAATATGTTCATAACCGTGCTAGACCAGAAGGAAGCATCTCAAGGGATATGGAGCAGGAGGTCATTGAGTTTTGTGTTGACTTTATTCACGACCTTAAGCGATTGGTGTTTCGACTCGCGGCATGAGGGAAGACTAAGTGGAAAAACGCTGGGAAAGAAAGCAATGATATGTAGGGACGGGATTCTTTCACTAAAGCACACTACATAGTTCTACATAATTCCACCTTGGCAGCTCCGTATATCGAGGAACACAAGAATATTATACGCTCAAAACCGGGAAGCTTGAATCATGGATTCTGATGAACACATGAAGTCTTTCGGTGGTTGGATGCGGACACATCTCTTGAATGACACCACTGTTGGAGATCAGCTATAATTGTTGGCCGCGTCACCATCTTCTACTGTATTGAATTTTCAAGGGTACAAAATAAATGGGAATACATTCCACACGATCACCCAAGATAAAAGAGCACCAACCAAAATAGTGGTGTCCGCTTTGATGCAATAGGCGAGAATGGAAAAAGGACACATATTATGGTTACATAGAGGAGATATGGGAACTAGACTATGGAGTCTCTTTTAAGGTCCCTTTGTTTCGCTGCAAATGGGTCAACCTGAATGGGAAAGGGGTAAAGATAGACCAGTTGTACGGAATGACAACAGTGGATCTCAACAATCTTGGTTATAGAGATGAACCATTCGTCCTAGCCAATGATGTGTCTCAGGTTTTCTATGTGAAGGACATGTCCTCCAGACCGAAAAAAAAGAAAAAATATGCAAACGAATACATCATATGATGAGCCAAAGCGTCACATAGTTCTTTCAGGGAAAAGAAACATCGTGGGAATCGAGGACAAGAGGACATGTCGGGAAGATTATAATAAGTTAGATGAAATTCGCCCTTCAAAGTGAAAAGGACAAATGTACGCGAATCGGGAAGTGGGTCGGTTTGTACTACAGTACATGATCTATCGCCGTGATTTTTGAAAAATCATTTTTAGACTCGCAATATGTGGTTTCTTGAGATCCAATGCAAGTTCTAACGATGCGTCCCTATCTTCATGCACAGGTTCGACCATAGTTAGAAATTCAGATAATTCAAAGCGGGCATAATAAATTCAAAAAATCCGAACAATGAAAATCCTTGGCGTGGTGTCATATTATGTTACATAGTTGAAAGGAAAAATACCAGACTTGGTATATTGATCATGTTTGAAAAACCTTCACAAAATGACCTATCATGTTCGAGGTTTCATGGCTTTGATCGAAATGACCGATGTTATGTGCTGAATCACGGCATAGTTTGTGATGTTGTTCCCATATTATGCATGTGTGTGGACATTGGTATGGAGAACAATGTTGCGAGGAAGTTTTCCTTTTTCGCATACGGAAAAGCCCTTTTCCATTTTAAGTAAAAAAGCGGGTCGTTTTAAAAATTAATATTCAAAAATAGAATATAAGTTAATTTATTTTAAAAGGTTACATTAATTATTTTTAAAAATAGAATATGTTTTTGAATTATTTATTCAAATCCATACACTTCTTATGGTTAAAGTTTTTCTAAATTCCAAATTGATATTAAAAATATAAGTTAATTCATTTTAATTGTAAATGGTTCATATTTTAAATGGTTACATTAATTATTTTTTAGAACAGAAAATGTTTTTGAATTATTTATTTAAATCCTCTAAGTGCATTCGCGGGTGGAGACACATACCTGGGTGTGAAATGAGATTTCTGTTACCGTTTCCCTTTCCTTCTTAAAAAGAAGTTGGCCCTGTTCCATCAACATTACCAACAACGGAGTCTTTCGTTTCAAGCTGAGCCTATTTGTGCTAAAGCCAAAAAGTGGCGGAATGAACGATCCTAAAAATCCCTCGAAGGAGATAATAAAGAACCCAAAGCAGATGGTATCCTACTGCAGGCTCAAATAGCGCTTTGACTGATATAGGTAAATCAATTTCCAATTTACATCCGGGTCTTATCTACTTAGTTGTAGGCATTGCCCCCTGAAATAGAACTTTTCGGGTCAGATACCCCCTAGCTTTTGCTATGGGGCTGGCGGGTTCACTCCTTGCCATGAATAGGGCTGGCTCCTTCCGGCACCTATTAATTTCGCTCCTTCTAACATCTCAAGTAAGTACTTGACTTTGTTGGAAGAGTATATGCCGAAAATCCTATGTTTGGAGTGACCATGAACACACTGCTTGAGACCCTTCTTTCGTGAGACAGTTGTGATTCCGCATTTCAAAAAGGTTGCTCATGCATAAATGTACGTATCACAACTTGATTGATGTCTTTAGTCAACCAGTAGGTTATCCTCCTGTACCCTTCCACAACAGCTGTCGGGTTCTGGAAAATGATAGAATCAGGTGGGATATGAGGCTGGTTGACTTCGGGAATCAGATTGATAGCTTTTTGAATGGGGCGAGGCTAACGGTTCCGATAGAAAGCGATGCCTACTAGACTAGCTTGAATAAACACTTTTTACGTTTAAATTTTTTCTAAATTCCAAATTGATATTAAAAAAATATAAGTTAATTCATTTTTAATTGTAAATGGTTACATTAATTATTTTTTAAAACAGAAAATGTTTTTGAATTATTTATTTAAATCCAAACACTTTTTATGTTTAAAATTTTTCTAAATTCAAATTAATATTCAAAATATAAGTTAATTCATTTTAAAGGTTACATTAATTATTTTTAAAAATAGAATATGTTTTTGAATTATTTATTCAAATCCATACACTTCTTATGTTTAAAGTTTTCTAAATTCCAAATTGATATTAAAAAATATAAGTTAATTCATTTTTAATTGTAAATGGTTCATATTTTAAATGGTTACATTAATTATTTTTAAAGCAGAAATGGTTTTGAATTATTTATTCAAATCCAAACACTTTTTATGTTTAAAGTTTTCTAAATTCCAAATTAATTATCATTTAAAAACAATACAAATTTAAACCCCAAAATAAAAATAAAGTAGGAGCAGAGAGAAAATACCTGAAATTTTTTGAAAGCAGAATATGTCGGTTGGAGCCACCAGGACTAAAGACCCCACGTGTCAACCCTTGATGCTTGAAAATATTGGAGTATAGGTCGGTTGGTGGCTCCAGCAGGACGTATAACTACTAGTCCGGTTGGAGCCACTACTTGGGACATATTCTCCCCATACACGACGCCTGTTCCTCTCCTTCCCTTCTCCATTCTCTGCAACTCCGGCGTGCGCATAGGAAGGCGTCGCCGCCCGTCAGTGCCAGCGTCACCTACGTAATGCCGTGCGTGCGTGCGTGCGTTCTCTCCTCTTTCTCCCCTCGCGTTCTCTCTCTCTGCAAGCGGAATCGCCGCCAACCTCATCGTCTTCGTCCCGACCCGACAAAGCTCGCCGTCGTTGATTAGCTCACCTTGGCCTCTTGGATTCCAAGACCCCGTCGAGCACCGTGGTGAGCTTCTTGTTCTCGGGGCACCCGCGTTTGCCTCCTAGATCTTTGTAGCCACCGTCGTGTTCGTTTGTGAGCTCCGCCGCTTCGTGCAAGCCTCACTCGGGTGACCCTAAAGGCGACGCCACCACTATGTGGTTCCCCTTTGCCACGCTCTTTCCAGCGCACCCCTCAGGCGTCTTGGGGTGGCCAAGTCGTCGGCGACCACCGCTGACGCCTCGGCGCCCGCGTCTACGTGGCGCCCTCGTGGCCCAGGGGTGGACCAGATCGGCCTAGGGCCCCTAGTCGATGGTTGTGGGTAGGAGCAGCCCCGGTGTAGAAAGTTAGGGATAGGGTTGATGACGTCAGGGTGATGCAGTAATGGCTTAATCCTTTTCAGAAATGTTTAAAAATAGCAGAAATTAATATAATTTTGTAAAATCAATAATTAATTCATATTTAATCATAAAAATATGTATAATATATCAAAATGTTCAGAAAAATGAAACCTAGATATCTAAGCTATAATCATGCATTGTTCAACAACTTAAATTACAAGTTTAATTAGAAGAACAAATACACCCCTCTCATGTGTTCCGGAGTTTCTCCGAGTTAGGGTTTTCACCCCTCGGAACCCTGATTAAATCGTCGAGCATTTCTTAGGGTTACATTCCAATGCAAATTAACTTGTCATATCATCATACTTGCTTGAGGATTGCATCGATGCCATGTGTTGATTGTTTCCCTTTCTTTTTGGTGTTTGGATTATTAGGTTTATTATTAGTTAGGTATTATTAGGTTTATTAATTAGTTTGGTATTATTGGTCTTATTGCTATCGATCCTTGTGGGTAGCCTCGGACCGATTCACATTTTCAAGCAACTTAGGTGCATGTGGGTTCGACGATGTGCCTATCTACTACACGGTTTCCTTTCTCTTCATTTTTATTATTGTGTATGTATATATTAGGGTTTCTGTGAATTAGGGTTTATATCTCTCAACACCGTACTTAACTTTCTCCTTTAGCCGCTTTGACTTATTCGTTTTTTCCACCTATGCAGAAAATATGGACCCACACGTCGAGGCGAAGAAAAGGAAGAGTTGATCCAAGGTGTGATCCGTAGGGAAGATAATTTAGGCGTATCAACGTTTACGAACAACTCGGTGAGGGTGATCCTCTTTTTACGGAGTAGACAACTTGTTTGAGGTTGAAGGTGTTGCCTTCGCGAGAGAAAGCGATGCCTTGTGTAATCGAGAAGGCACGCTCGTGAGTGCATGTAATATAAATCAATTCATTAATTAATCATCGCTATCTATATAGAAATAGTAACGATGATCTTTCTTCTTTAGCCCTCGGATCGAAGGAATCTCGAAAAGAGCGGCGAGGCCCAACCAAAAAGTTGCAAGACCATGAGAGGTTCAGGATCGAAGATGTCGCTGTAGACGGCAGACCGACAACTCCCGAAGTTGTCGCAACCAAATTTCTGGCACAATGCGGAGTAATCGTTAGGGACCTAATCCCGATCACCATTAGAAATTGGAATAGGCCTGCTAATGCAGATGAAGAGGGAACATGTTTATTTGTCCCTAACCACGCCAAATATTTACTGTGGAAGAGGCTCATGGTTAATTTCAAACTACCGAAGATAGAGCTGTTGGAATTATGCCCTAGAGGCAATAATAAAGATGTTATTATGATAATTCTTGTTCATGATGAAGTTTATATTCCATGCTAGAATTGTATTAAGCGGAAACTTTAATACTTGTGTGGTTTGTGAACAACACCGTGTCCCTAGTACGCCTCTATGGACTAGCTCATTGATCAATGATGGTTAAGGTTTCTAACCATAGACATGAGTTGTCAATTGATAATGAGATCATATCATTGGGAGAATGATATGGTGGATAGACCCAAACTAAGCGAAGCAATTAGATCGTTTCATCGTGTTCATCTTTGCGAAGCTTTTCCTATGTCAAATATTGTATTCCTTAGACCATGAGATAATGCAACTCCACGGTACCGAAGAAAGCTTTGAGGTCATCAAGCGTCATCCTATGAGAGGGTGATCATAAAGGTGTCTCTCGGTGATCGGAAAGTATCTGTTGGGTTGTATGTATCGAGATGGAATTTGTCCCTCCCAAGTCGAAGAGATATACTTGGGCCCACTCGTGTCGATATCAACACCGCTTGCAAGCATGTGGTTAAGGAGTTAATCCCAAAGTGATATCGGATTAGGGAGCGAGTAAAGTACTTAACGTGAGCGAGATTGAACTAGGTATGGCCAGTGCAAGCGATCGAATCTCGGGCAAGTAAAATATCGCGAGACGAAGGGAATATATATATGGGATTGATTGAATCCTGGCATCGTGGTTCATCCGATATGATCATCGATGAATGTGTGGAGTCAATATGGGTGCCCAGACCCGCTGTTGATTATTGATAGAAGATCATGTCGCATATTCTCGAACCCGCGGTCACACATAACGTATCTCGGCTAGGATAGATTGGATAATTGGTTTATGAATTTTGTTCGAGTCTCGGATGGGATCCGGGATATCACGAGAGGTTCGGAATGGTCCGGAGAATAAGATTCATATAAGGCAGTTTTGGAGTTTGGAATTGTTAGGGTTAATCGGTATTGTCGGAAGCTTCTAGAACCTTCGGAAGGGACCAACGTGGCCCCACCTTCCGGGAGGGGGCATGGGCCTATGAGGGAGTGTCCTGGCCGCATTGGGCCAGGGGGACAAGGCCCCATAGGGCCCAGCCGATCCTAGATAAGTTTAAACTCGTTTAAACTAGAGATAGGATTTCTAGATAAGAGAGAGTTTAAATCGTTTAAACTATAGATAGGATTTCTAGATAAGGGAGATTTTAAATTGTTTAAACTAGAGATAGGCTTGGAGGAGGGCAAGGGCTGGCGCCCTCTATATATAGAGGGTGGTGCGCCTCCCCTACAACACACCTTCCTCAAGCCCTAGCAGCCTTGCTATCTTCCTCTCTCCCCATTGTTTGTGGCGAAGCCTGTGAGAAATTCTCCACCATATACACCACGCCGTCGTGTTGTAGATCTAATCTATATCTCCACCATACTCGCTGGTCCGAGGAAGGAGGAGGCGTCGAGATGCTGCGTGTGCATCTCACGAGGCACCGCCACTTGTGGTGCTAGATCGGATCGGATCGCGAGGAGAAGCGAGTGCGACTACATCACCCACGTTAAAGCGAGCGTTCCGTCTTGAATCTTCAAGGGTATGAAGATCTAATCCAATCTCTCTCGTTGTTTGCATCTCCTAGATTAGATCTTGGCTTTCCCTCTTAGCTCGTAGAAAATTTTGATTTACTATGCCATGAAACCCTTCAGTGGTATCAGAGCTAGATCTATGCATAGATGTGTTTCACGAGTAGAACGCAACATGGTTGTTGCGGGTGTTGATGTTTTCTGTTGCAAGCCTCTTGTTTGTGTTCTTCTTATGACGCGGGATAGTGAGATTGAAGCGGTCCAGGCCAACCTTACGCGACGTCGTTCGCGAGACCGGCTCCGCACTTGACGTGTGGCTTGTACCACACATGTGGCTGGTGGATGTCAGTTTCTCTCACTATAGTTGTCATGGGATTAACACCGGAGTTTGGCAACCATAATATCACCGTTGTGGCTTTCCGTAGGTAAGAATCGTTCTTAGCATCTACTCCCATAAGCCACGTAAAACATGCAACAATAAAGTAGAGGCGTCTAACTTGTTTTTGCAGGGAGTGTTTTCTGTGATATGGTATGGCCCAAGATGTGATGTGTATAATGTATGCGATGATCATGTTTTGTAATGTTTCACGACTTGCATGTCGATGAGTACACAACCGACAGGAGCCATATGGTTGTCTTTATAATTGTGTATGACCTGCGAGTCAACTTCTTATACGCCATGTAATAGCTTTACTTTATCGCTAAGTAGTTAGCAATAGTTGTAGTTGCTATTCGTGGTGGAGGCAATCATGGTGGAGTGATGGAGATCATGCCGGAATGCACAAGATGGAGATCATTGCGTGAAGATTGGCTATACCATGTCACATAAAGTTATATGCATGTGATGTTTATCCCTTTATGTATCTTATTATGCTTAGATCACGACGGTAGCATTATAAGATGATTCCTCACTTAAAGATCAAGATAAAAACTGTGTTCTCCCCAAGTATGCACCGTTCAGAAGTTAAGTTCGTCGTGTCCAAGCATCACGTGATGATCGGGTGCTATAGACTCTCGCTCACATACAACGGTGCAAGCCGGTTTTGCACTGCGGAAATACTTGGGTCTAACTTGACGAGCCTAGCATGTCTGAGACATTGCCTCGGAACACAAGAACCGAAAGGTTAAGCATGAGTCATATGAATGATATGATCGACACTTTGTTGTCCACCATTGAAACCACATCTCTTCTCGTGATGATCGGATTAGGTGTGGTGAATTTGGATCGTGTTCACTAAACAACTTGAGGGATGTTGAATTTAGTGGGAGTTCATCTAGTAATTTGATTAAGTTGAACTATTTATCATGAACATAGTCTAAATTGTACTACTTAAATCTTGTAGATCCAATGGCCAAGTCCAACTTCAACTTCAACGTTTTTGCTGAGAAAGAAAAGCTTAGAAACAATGGGTCTAACTTCACCAACTGGTTCCGCAATCTAAGAATCATTCTGTCTGGCGGACAAAAGGACTATGTACCTTAGAAAGCGTTAGGTAACCCCCCTGTCGTAGATGCGCCGGCTGATGAAAAAGTTGTTTATCAGTCGCGCAAGAATGATTATGATTTGATTAAGATCGTCATGTTGTATGCTATGGAATCGGATCTTCAAAATCGTTTTGAGGAGTTCGCCGGGCCCTTTGAGATTCTCGAGGAGCTGAAAAACATGTTTCAGACTCAAGCCCGTTCTGAGAGATATAAGATCTCTAAGAAATTCTTTAAGTACAAGATGGAGGAAGGGAGTTCAGTTAGTGAGCACGCCATTAAGATGTCGGGCTACACTCAACTCCTTGAGCAACTGGACTGCATGATTCCAGAGGAGCTCAAGATTGACACTCCTAGCTACAAAAGTTTTGTAGTTGATCACAATCAGATTGGTTCCACTGATATGATCACTGAGCTCTTTGCTAAGATGAAAGTAGCGGAGGTGAACATCAAAAAGAATAATCATGTGTTGATGGTCAACAAGCCCCCCACCTTTAAGAAAGGTAAGGGTGCAAGGAAGCCCTTCAAGAAAGGCGGCAAGCGCGTTGCCCTAACGAGAAGAAGCTCAAGTCTGGTCCTAAGCGGACAGGTGCTTCTATTGCAAGGATAAGGGTCACTGGAAGCGCAACTGTCCGAAGTACTTAGCGGACAAGAAGGCTGGCACCATCAAAGGTATATTTGATATACATGTTATTGATGTTTTCCTTACTAGCCCTCATTGTAGTGCATGGGTATTTGATACCGATTCAGTTGCTAATATTTGTAACTTCGAAGCAGAGCTACGGAATGAGTGACTGCGAGGATGAGGTGACGATGCGTTGGCAGCGGATCAAGAGTTGATGTGATGGCGCATGACGCTCTCCTTAGTTTTACCTTTGGGGTTAGTTTTAAACCTTAATAAATGTTATTATGTACTGCGTTGAGCATGAACATTATTTTGGATCATGTTTATTGCAAGGCGGTTATTCATTTAAATCGGAGAATAATGGTTGTTCTATTTATATGAGTAACATCTTTTATGGTCATGCACCTCTTGTGAATGGTTTATTTCTTCTAAATCTCGAAAGGGATGAAACACACATCCATAACATTGAGGCTAAGAGATGCAAAGTAGATAGTGATAATACTACTTATTTGTGGCACTTGTCGTCTAGGTCATATTGGTGTAAAGCGCATGAAGAAACTCCATTACGATGGACTTTTGGAGTCTCTTGATTTTGAATCATTTGACACATGCGAACCATGCACGATGGGCAAGATGATCAAAACCCTTTCTCGGTATGATGGGCGAGCAGCGGACTTGTTGGAAATCATACATACCGATGTATGCGGACCGATGAGTGTTTCGACCTGGCGGTGGATATCGCTATTTCCTCACTTTTACCGATGACTTAAGTAGATATGGGTATATCTATTTAATGAAACATAAATCTGAAGCGTTTGAAAAGTTCAAAGAATTTCAGAATGAAGTTGATAACCATCGTAACAGAAAGATTAAGTTTCTACGATCCGATCGTGGAGGCGAATATTTGAGTTATGATTTTCTCACGCATCTTAAAGCAAGCGGAATTGTTTCAACTCACGCCACCGAACACCACAGCGCAATGGTGTGTACGAGCTTGAATCGAACCCTATTAGATATGGTCCGATCGATGATGTCTCTTCTTGATTTGCGTTATCATTTTGGGTTATGCATTAGAAACCGCTGCATTCACTTTAAATAGGGCTCCATCTAAATCCGTTGAGGCGACACCGTATGAACTGTGGTTTGGTGCTAAACCTAAGTTATCGTTTCTTAAAGTTTGGGGATCTGAAGCTTCGTCAAGAAGTTGATGCCGAACAAGCTCGAACCCAAAGCGAATCGTCTTCATAGGATACCCTAAGGAAACTATTGGGTATACCTTCTATCACGAACCGAAGGCAAAGTGTTTATGAAAGAGCGGTTCCTTTCTTGAGAAGGAGTTTCTCTCGAAAGAAGTGAGTGGGAGGAAAGTAGAGCTAGACGAGGTTATTGAACCTTCTCTTGAATTGGAGAGTAGCGCAGACCTGAAATTGTTCGATCTGCTGCACCAACAATAGAGGAAGCTAATGACAAGGATCATGAAGCTTGGACGATCTTGCTACTAAGCGTCGCAGTCGACAAGGTCGCGTGCCCTCTGAGTATGGCAACCTGTCTTGTTGTCTTGTTGGTAGAGGCGGTGAACCCACGAACTATGAGGAAGCGATGATGAGCCTAGACTACGAGAAATGGTGGAAGCCATGAAATCAATTGGGATCCATGGCGAAAACCAAGTATGGACTTTGGTGGATCCTCCTAGTGACCGAAAGGCCGTTGAGTGCAAATGGATATTCAAGAAGAAAGCGGACGCGGATGGTAATGTTACCGTCTATAAAGCACGACTTGTCGCAAAGGTTTTCGACAAGTTCAAGGTGTTGACTACGATGAGACTTTCTCTCCGTAGCGATGTTTAAGTCCATTCGGATTTTATTAGCAATTGCTGCATTTCATGATTATGAAATATGGCGGATGGATGTCAAGGCTGCGTTCCTCAATGGCAACATTGATGAAGAGTTGTATATGATGCAACCGAAGGTTTTGTCGATCCTAAGGATGCTAGTAAAGTATGCAAACTTGACGTTCCATTTATGGACTGAAGCAAGCATCTCGGAGTTGGAACCTTCGTTTTGATCAAGTGATCAAGAGCTTTGGATTTGTTCCAAATTGCTCTGAAGCTTGCATCTACAAGAAAGTGAGTGTGAGCTCGATGACGTTTCTGATCTTGTATGTGGATGACATATTGATTATCGGAAATGACATCAACATGCGTAACTATGTGAAGAGTTATTTGAACAAGTGTTTTTCAATGAAAGACCTAGGTGAAGCTGCTTATATATTGGGCATCAAAATCTATAGAGATAGACAAAGGCGCTGATAGCTTTAAGCTAGAGTACATACCTAGACAAAGTTACGAAAAGGTTCGAATGGATAAGGCAAAGAAAGGTTCGATGCCTATGTTGTCGGGTAAGATATTGAGCAAGGCTCGGTCCATACGGTGAAATGATAGGAAGCTATGAGCAAAGTGCCTTATGCCTCGGCCATAGGTTCCATCATGTATGCCATCTTTGTGTACTAGACGGATGTGTCCAATGCTCTTAGTTTGACGAGATATCAAAGTGATCGAGTGGAACCTTTGGACAGCCGTGAAGAACATCCTAAAGTACCTAAATAGAACTAAAGAAATGTTCTTAGTCTATGGGGGTGATGAACAACTTGTCGTAAAAGGTTACGTCGATGCTAGTTTCGACACCGACAAGGATGATTCTAAATCTCAGACAGGATACGTGTATATTTTGAATGGAGGAGCTGTGAGCTGGAGAAGCTGCAAGCAAAGCGTGATCGCGGGATCTACAGTGGAAGCGGAATACATGGCTGCTGCAGAAGCGTCAAGTGAAGGAGTTTGGATCAGAAACTTCATCACTGAGCTTGGCGTGGTTCCAAGTGCATTGGACCCTTGGAGATATTGTGTGCAACAACTGGCGCCATAGCACTCGCTAAGGAACTAAGATATCATCCAAAGACCAAGCATATCAACCGCAAGTTTCATATAATCCGAGATTATATAGATGGAATCGAAGATTAGCAAAGTACATACGGATCTGAATGTCGCAGATCCAGACTAAACCTCTTCCACGTGTAAAACATGATCAACACCTCGATTGCCATGGGTGTGAGATTGTTGCCGGATGTAAACTAGATTATTGACTCTAGTGCAAGTGGAGACTGTTGGAATTATGCCCTAGAGGCAATAATAAAGATGTTATTATTATAATTCTTGTTCATGATAAAGTTTATATTCCATGCTAGAATTGTATTAGCGGAAACTTTAATACTTATGTGGTTTGTGAACAACACCGTGTCCCTAATGCGCCTCTATGGACTAGCTCATTGATCAATGATGGTTAAGGTTTCCTAACCATAGACATGAGTTGTCAATTGATAATGAGATCATATCATTGGGAGAATGATATGGTGGATAGACCCAAACTAAGCGAAGCAATTAGATCGTTCATCGTGTTCATCTTTGCGAAGCTTTTCCTATGTCAAATATTGTATTGCTTAGACCATGAGATAATGCAACTCCACAGTACGGAAGAAAGCTTTGAGGTCATCAAGCGTCATCCTATGAGAGGGTGATCATAAAGGTGTCTCTCGGTGATCGGAAAGTATCATTGGGTTGTATGTATCGAGATGGAATTTATCCCTCCCAAGTCGGAGAGATATACTTGGGCCCACTCGTGTCGATATCAACACCGCTTGCAAGCATGTGGTTAAGGAGTTAATCACAAAGTGATATCGGATTACGGAGCGAGTAAAGTACTTGCGTGAGCGAGATTGAACTAGGTATGGCGGTACCGACGATCGAATCTCGAGCAAGTAAAATTTCGCGAGACGAAGGGAATATATATATGGGATTGATTGAATCCTGGCATCGTGGTTCATCCGATATGATCATCGATGAATGTGTAGAGTCAATATGGGTGCCTGACCCACTGTTGATTATTGATAGAAGATCATGTACGCATATTCTCGAACCAGCGGTCACACATAACGTATCTCGGCGCTAGGATAGATTGGATAATTGGTTTATGAATTTTGTTTGGAGTCTCGGATGGGATCCGGGATATCACGAGAGGTTCGGAATGGTCAGGAGAATAAGATTCATATAAGGCGGTGCAGTTTTTGGAGTTGAATTGTTCGGGTTAATCGATTGTAGGAAGCTTCTAGAACCTTCCGGAAGGGGACCAACGTGGCCCCACCTTCCGGGAGGGGGCATGGGCCTATGAGGGAGTGTCCTGGCCGCATTGGGCCAGGGGGACAAGGCCCCATAGGGCCCAGCCGATCCTAGATAAGTTTAAACTTGTTTAAACTAGAGATAGGATTTCTAGATAAGGGAGAGTTTAAATCGTTTAAACTAGAGATAGGATTTCTAGATAAGGGAGAGTTTAAATTGTTTAAACTAGAGATAGGCTTGGAGGAGGGGCAAGGGCTGGCCGCCCCCTCTATATATAGAGGGGTGGTGCGCCCCCTCCCCCCTACAACACACCTTCCTCCAAGCCCTAGCAGCCTTGCTACCTTCCTCTCTCCCTCCCGACTGTTTGTAGGCGAAGCCTGCAGAAATTCTCCACCATATACACCACGCCGTGTTGTAGATCCAATCTATCTCTCCACCATACTCGCTGGTCCGAGGAAGGAGGAGGCGTCGAGGTGCTGCACGTGTGCATCTCACGGAGGCACCGCCACTTGTGGTGCTAGAGCGGATCGGATCGCGAGGAGGAGAAGCGATGCGACTACATCACCCACGTTCCGACGAGCGTTCCATTGTCTTGAATCTTCAAGGGTATGAAGATCTAATCCAATCTCTCTCGTTGTTTGCATCTCCTAGATTAGATCTTGGCTTTCCTCTGTTAGCTCCGTAGAAAATTTTGATTTACTATGCATGAAACCCTTCAAGAGCTGGATCCAAATGCGGAGGATCGATTGAGGACGCTTACAACATGGGAGAGCCATGGAGGCTAAGGTCGGGGAGTGGGCTTTGAAGAAGATGGCCAGTGTTTCACCAACTGGAAGAAAAGATTGCACCTTGACTATGTCGTGAAAAGAAGACTCGATTTCAAGAATATTCAGTTTGAGAAGATAAAACCATTACAGGATGAGTTTGTGGAATACAAGAAATCATAAAAAGCTAAGAAAATGTAAACGAATAAGCTGAATCTTGCTAAGAAGAAGTATCACCATACTATGGGGCAAGGTGGCTCTGAGGTTGGCATTCCTAAGTGGGAGAAACTTGGCAGGAGGCTGCGTGATAAGAATATCACCCAGAGACGATTGGGTAGAACATGCAAGGAATTGGTTTTACGGGCATGGGGCACGTTGGACTCGGAAGGAGGTGTATATATAACATACGACATAAAGAAGACCCCTTGCCAATCGAGAGGATCGGAAAAGCGGTAAAGGTCATTAAAGATGGGGACTTCATTCCCGATAGAGAATGATGACCTCACACTCGCTTGGAAATAAGGAACATGATGGGCGAACACGAGGCACAAGAGGCTCCCAATCATGGAGGACTGGTTTCAAGAGAGGAAGAAATATCCGATAGAAGCCGTCGGAGAGGAGAAAGGACAGGGCAGGTTGAAGCGAAAAGTCGAAAGAAGCGAATCGTTTAATTGAAGAACGATTAAAGCAAAACAAGATGAAATTAACACACTTAAAGAGCAAAGTACTACGGCGCCCCATCTCAAAGACACGCATTCGATGCTACCGCCTATCGAATAATCGAAAAGCAGTGGCTTCCACCGAGGTCCCGGTGATGACAATGGCGATGCCGATGATGCACCGGCGATGGCTCCTGTTGGCTACCAGTGGATGATATCACAGAGATGACACCGCGCGAGCTACATGTCAAATTTGTGAACATATCAATGAAGGTGGCGGTCGGCTATGCCTTACCAATTGGACCCACACCAACTTACCACCGTCCGGTTCGAGAGGCTACGCTGTTGTCGGCGTGGATGAAATCATGCCCACCTTTGAGGTTTTGGATCTTCACTACCCTGGTGAAGGGGATGTGATCTTGGGTGGCGCAAAAACGTCACCATTCTATGGCGAAGGATTGTATCGTGCTTGAAATCACACGCCAAGGCCATCTTCGCCCGCCTCACCGTCTCCCGAGGAAATCGCCGCCGCGGCAGCCGTCTTCGTCGCCTCACCCGCTCGTCGCCTCACCAATCTCCGGTGCAGCCATCGCCGCGGAGCCATCGCGGCGCCTCGGGATAAAAGCGTAAGCGTACTGCTCTTGCGTCGTAAATGGCGATCGCGAAAGCGTAAACAAGAGCCTCTTCCAAAAGTACCAGCGGTTCCTCCCAAGAGAGCTTATGATCTTGAAGAGGAGGCTGCGGCGATCGTTGATGCGGAAACGACGCGTTTTAAGCTAATTCGAGGCGGCGAAAGAGCGAGTTCCCGCACCAAAGAAGAAAAAGCCAAAGTGTTGAAAATGCTAAAGAATCTTCATCAACCCGAGCCAAAGCTGTCATCGGACTATGGCGTTCTATTCTCAAGTCACATGCGCACAAAAGCCTCAAGAGCGATCTTGATGCAAGCGGAAATCTGTTGCGGCTGGAGAACAAGCAAAACAGACTTGCGCCTCTCAAGGTGATTTCTCAAACCAATGTGGGTCGAGCAAATATGGGGCGAAGAGCAGTATGATCCGAGGTA
This sequence comes from Avena longiglumis, assembly GCA_030063025.1. Classification (NCBI taxonomy): domain Eukaryota; kingdom Viridiplantae; phylum Streptophyta; class Magnoliopsida; order Poales; family Poaceae; genus Avena; species Avena longiglumis. The sequence continues at coordinate 66,545,871 of CP125973.1, read as the reverse complement.
GTTGCACAATATGGAGAAGCTGCCGCTGCTCAAGGTATGAGTATTGCCCGTACTTATCGAGTTAGAGTTCTTCCCGTGAGTGAAGTAGCATACCAATACAGTCTGGAAAACCTCTCGTAAAACTGAGGAGGTAAACAATCTTGAACAAAAATGCGAAGATTGCATAGCGGTACATGCATGCCACAAGGGCCGGGGCTAACTGGATAGTCTTGAGGGTTACAAAAAGCATCATGGGAAAGATAAGGATGACATGATATCCATTGAATTTGATGAACTATTTCAATTATTCAATCAAGACGCCTTGGACAAATCGATCATGAGTGCCTATTGTCTGTAAGTACTAATTATGTAATTAATTTAGTCTCCATCTATATTATTTTGTTTATTGCATGTATATAATCATACTGTAATATGCAGAATGAAGATTCTCGAATGCAGCAGAGAACAAATCTATGACATTGGCTTCATTGACCCATATTGGGTTCATGAAGCTAATCTCAAAATAAGCCCCCAGGATACGGAGGATAATATAGTACACGCGTTAAGGTTTCAAGAAACCAAAAAGGAAATACTATTTCCTTACAACTTCCAGTGAGTGTTATTGTCTTGTATACACTTTCTATTTCACTTACTCGATGTTAAGTATATAATTGATTAGTTCTGCATTCGCAGGTACCACTATATTCTGTTAATCATTCAACTTGACAAAGGGTGTGTACTAGTCATGGACTCGAAACATAAACCCCTTAAGACGTGGAAGGACATGCAGATACTTCTCCAGCGGTAATTCTAATCATTACGACACTATATCGGCAACGTTCGTGAATTTTATGATATCAAGTACTTAATAACTTATTTTATTCGTTTTCTCGGCAGCGCTTGGAAGCAGTTCACCAAGAAGGCTAGGGGTGTTTGGAAAGAGGAGCTTACATTTCAACCACTAGATGTAAGCACCACTAGCTATATCCGCGCATCTCTTTGATTCTAGTTTTGATACAGTTATTATCATGCTTGATTATTATTTTGATTGAACTCTTCTCGTAAAGTGCCCGAGCAGGACCGGTAACAATCTATGTGGATACTGTATGCGAGTTCATCCGGCAGCGATGCGATGAGAAGGGCAGAAATTTAGAGCAACTCCACGTACGTAAACAATTTCTATAGTTTTAATTACAATCAAATTGTGTTTAGTTTCATATTCATATAGGCTGACTCCTTTTTTAAATCAGATCGAACGTCTACGGGACGGTCTTCTGCCAAAGGATCGCATACGAGCAATTCAGGAGGAATTGGCGGGATTCTTGGATGCAGAAGTCCTAAACACACAAGGGGAATACTACTCGGCTATGTATAGACAATAGGAATTGTAAAAATAGCAACTTTCAAGAAATTGGCCGGTAGCATCGAATAGCAACTTTTGTATGTAGTGCATGAACTCGATCCGTGTATTGAATGTAATGTTGTCACGATGATCTTGTGTAATATAAGGTTCATTCGTTGATAAGTGCAAAACACTAAATAAACAATAAAACAACCTAAATGAATTCTCTGCCGCGGCACAAAAAGTGGCGAAAATGCTGCCGCGGCAACAAAATGTGCCAAAATGAATTCTGCATGGCGAAGAAATGGGCAAATCTCTGCGGCAGCAGGTTTATTAGTCGGTGTGTTACGAACCGACTATCTCCACCCTCGGCGCTCGATGCCGCCACGTGCCCCATTTGTCGGTTGGTGGGCAACCGACTAATGGTTAGAGCTTTAGTCCCGATTGCCCCGTCCCGGTTGGGCAACCGGGAGTAATGGCCCTTACCAACCGGAACGCATGGGCCCTTTTCTACCAGTGTCTGCATCTCCTCTAGATTAGTTTTTATGTGCTCTCTACAATAGATCTAGCTCTAGCTCACTGTCATTTTATACATGGTTGCACGCATCAATCTGGTCCATCTATTCATACTTTTCTCTTTATACGCTCCTCAAAGAGATACTTCATGTATGCATAACTGGATACACAGTATCTTTCACTGTATATACATTAATGATAAGACCTAACCTTTATTTTTTATTTTTCTATAAAAATAATTTTGGAATATTGTTTACAAAATATCTAGTGATAATATTGTTCTATATATACATTTTATATAGGAAGGCATGGAGTTGCATAGATACAAATGAACTATCCCACATTCCCAATGTTCGTTGAGTTAATTGTTGCGTTCTCTCATAGCATAGTTCTGCATCTCTAAATCTTTGTCATTTTGACCCTCAAAAAAAAAACTCTTTGTTATTTTGGGCATGATTGTACACAACAATCCTCTATTTCTATTGATACCCCCCTGGTATAGATGCTTGCTTGTATGTACAACTGAACCGTAACAAACTAACGGTTGACACATGCCCATAAGGTCTCGATTCTACACGTATTCCTCCACTGCGTTCATGCCTTAAACTCTTTTTTACAACAAAGTCTAGCACTCTTACATATACAGATCCTGGTAAGAAAAAGGATAAAAAGTTTTAGCTTTCAATATATCGCACGGTGTTTCAGGAGGAGAAGAGAAATTGAGCAGATGTCCAAGGTCCTCGTCCCATTCTGCTTCTCCTATATCGCCAGATTTTATCGGATCGACGAAGCGCATAGTATATGAAATAAGATGCTGAGCAAAGGACACAATCCAAGCACGTACGGTTCCGGCGACGGCAGCAAAAAGGCATTGTGAGCAAAGCAGGACTGCTAGGGCGTTCTTTTCCTTACAGAGTTACGGCTTTATATTGGAGTATATACATATTCCGCTATACGTGCAAAGGGAACCACGTGTAAAGGTACGTTGTGGGTTTTTTTTTTTGAGGGATCAAACGTGTTGTGTTGAAAATCCTAACCACAAATCTTAGATCTAACTGTGCAAAATAATTCTGATGATGTGGATCAACCTAATGCCTCGAAAAACACATTTATATTGTTTTTAGTATATAATAGAAGATCTGCATACCCTTGACGCGTTGTCACCTCATTGTTGTGTTAGCTACCCTCCTCGGAAATCAGTGGCAATGTCTTGTTTCTACTTTCTAGCTGCTGGTGGGAGATGGTTTGTTCCCATATGCCTCTCATTCACAATGTGTTGCATTGTCCCGTGGTGCTGTAATTTCCCGTGATTTCTCACTTGGGAGCTTTGACTCTGGTTGTGTTGGTTTGGTTGTTACTTCTATGACAAGAATATTGTTAGTGGCCACAAGTAGACTACTGATTGAGGTAGAGAGTGCGTCCTTTATAAGGGAGGGTGATGCTTAGACCAGGGAATATTGGTGAGACTATTTGTTATCCGTCTATTTACTTCGTGACATGTATTGGTTGTTGTGTTGTACATGAAGCCTTAATTGCTCTTTCTCTAAAGATCTTTATCTACATAATTTTTGCTTTTATCAGTTACCCCAGCTCACTACCCTGCCCTGTACACTCAACACTGATTTGCCGATATCGTTATCCATTACTCCATTTGATGTGCGGGGATATTACTCTAGGAGTTCTGCTTCCATGTGCATAGATTGCTAATGCTATCCTTTGATCTTTGTGGTCCTAACTTCGTTGCTGCAAGCCTTGTGGTTCGTGACTTGTTCGTCAGCTGTCATAATTATGCATAGTTTGTGCATCACTTCCCGATGGATCCTTAGTGATTCAAAATGAAATGTTGCTACTTCTCTAATGTATACGAAATTGGAAGGAGATTTTGTTTGAGAATTGGAAGGAAATTTTAAGTAGGCTGAAGGTAGTTTGAAATCATGAAAAAATCATTGAATTTGAGTGATTTGTAATAGTAGAGACGTGTCAAGTTGATGATTAGCTTTGGGAGTCAATTACGAACCTGAGTATGTTGTTCTTATGCTTAGGTGATGTATGTCATATTCTATCGGAAATTTCAATATCTCTAGTTTCTAAATTAAATATTTCTTGTACAATTGCTGAAGAATTTATAATTTTGTTTCAGTGAGTTAAAGTTAGCCAGCCATTTCGTAATTAAAAAACTGTTTTTTGATTTGTTCTGCAATGGATACGAACTCTTTTTTTATCTATTATCAGTCATTTTGACTTGTTAATTATTTGAAAACAGGCACCAGTCAGTTTGCACTTTGTTCTTTCTGTACCAATATATGCCTTGTGGTTTATGGTCTTCATCTCTTGGAACTAGATTGTGTTTACTTATTTCTTGATTATTGATGGCTGCTTAATCTACGGAATTTATAGTTTTCTCTGTTATTGTCATGAAATCGATGTACTCCATCGACCTATTCTATTCAGTTATACTCCCTCCGTTCACAAATAAGTGACTCAACTTTGCCTATATACAGATGTATCTATATGTATTTTAATGTATAGATATTAGTATATTTCCTTTGTCGAAAAGTTCCGTGTTGCTCTTTGAACACGTAGGTCCAACGCATTTAAACATCTGATGTCAGCAAGCTGCATGCTCTTGTATCTGAATCGGCATATGTAATTTGTTCCCAGATGTGTGTCACCTTGTGTTGCTCTTTTATCCTTAAAAAAGACGCTCGCGCAAAGCCTAAGGCACTTTGACACACACACTTCTTGGAGCGCCTCTCCCTCCCTTGGCATTCATTCCGGCCGCTTCAGCAACCATCAGCACTCCACCTTCCTTCTCACAACCTTTCCTCCATGCTCCATCTCTATACCCGAACCACATGTAGTTGTGCAGAAAAAGCGTCGAACCCTGTCTAGCCCGGAAAACAAATGCATCAACCTGTAGAGGTAAAACTGTCCATTCACCACCTCTTGTATTGTAAAAAAATCTAGGTCTTGATTTCAAATTTGAATTGACTTTAGGTATTTCTGAGATGAAATTACTTTTCAATTTAGGGGTTAAATAGGTTAAATGAGTACAATTCATACATCACGGACTCATGTTTGTTCCCTTTTGAATTTTTGTGCATCAGGGATCTGTGGTGTTGCTAGTTATGGTTCGAACTTTACTGCAATCTGTATATCCTCGACGCATTGTCACCTCATTGTTGTACTGGTTCTCGGAAATCAGCGGCAGTGTCTCGTTTATACTTTCTAGCTGCCGGTAGGAGATGGTTTGTTCCCATATGCCTCTCATTCACAACATGTTGCATCGTTTCGAGGTGTTGTAATTGTCCGTGATTTCTCACTTGGGAGCTTTGATTCTGGTTGTGTTGGTTTGGTTGTTATTTCTATCACAAGAATATTGTTAGTGGCCATAGGTAGACTACCGATCAAGGTAGAGAGTCGTCCTTTATAAGGGAGGGTGATGCTTAGACCAGGGAAGGTTGGTGAGCCTATTTGTAATCCATCCATTAACTTCGTGACAAGTATTTGTAGTTGTGTTGTACATGAGCCTTAATTACTCTTTCTCTAAAGAGTTTGGGCTACATATTTTTGCTTTTATAAGTTATCCTAGCTCACCACCATGCCCTCTACACTCAACACTGATTTGCTATTATCGTTATCCGTTACCCCATTTGATGTGCGGAGATATTACTCTAGGAGTTCTGCTTCCATGTGCATAGATTGCTACTGCTATCCTTTGATCTCTGTGGCCCTAACTTGGCTGCTGCAAGTCTTGTGGTTCGTGACATGTTTGTCAGCTATCATAATTATGCATAGTTCCCGAGGGATCCGTACTCCGTGGTAACTCAAAATGAAATGAGGCTACTTCTCTAATGTATACAAAATTGGAAGCGCATTTTTTGGAAATTGGAAGGAGTTTTAAGTAGGCTGAAGGTAGTATGCAAGCATGAAAAATCATTGAATTTGGGTGATTTGTAATAGTAGAGATGTGTCAAGTTGGTGATTAGCTTTGGGAGTCAATTATGAACCTGGGTATGTTTTTCTTATGTTTAGGCGATGTATGTCATATTTTATAGTAAATTTCAATATCTCGAGTTTCTAAATTAAGTATTGCTTGTACAATTGCTAAAGAATTTATAATTTTGTTTCCATGAGTTAAAGTTAGCCAGACATTTTGTAATAAAAAACTATTTCCTGTTTTGTTCTGCAATGGATACAATCTCTTTCTTTTTATCTATTATCAGTCATTTTGACTTGTTAATTATTTGAAAAACAGGCACTAGAAAGTTTGTACTTTGTTCTTTATGTACCAATATATGCCTTGTGGTTTATGGTCTTCATCTCTTGGAAGTGTATTGTGTTACTTATTTCTTGATTATTGATGGCTGCTTATCTACGGAATTTATAGTTTTCACTGTTATTGGACGGAATCTATGTACTCCATCGATCTATTCTATTCAGTTATATTCCCTCTGTTCGCAAATAAGTGACTCTAGATACACCTGTATCTAGACAAAGTTGAGTCACCTATTTCCAAATGGAGGTAGTATATAGAAATTGAAAACAAAATGCTATCACACGAATATCTATATGCCTTCGTGTCCGTGTCCTGGATGTTTCATACTCCAGTCTCCAACGGTCATGCTCTCTCACTGTTTTTATTTCTACTAGTAAAATGCTCGTGCGATGCTACGGGGAAACAAAGAAAACTAAAATTTAATTAGAGAGTTATGAACACCATATTCAAAATTATTGTCACACTGTGACGAACTACATCTTGTTCATGCCTCTCTTCTACCTCATATACCTGACAACCAAGAATTACTCATCAATTTTCATTATTATTTATATTTACACCATGGTCTAATTCTTTCCAATTATATTAGTTTGTAGCAAATTGCTACTCGTATAAATATATCCATCATCTTATTTCATGAATGAATAGCCTCATCGGGTAGAGAATGTGTTATCTCCCTCCTCCACCCTGCTTCACAGTCAGCATGTTGCCCTCTAAAACAACCAAAAAAAATATGCATAAATATTTAGAGTCCAAACAAAGCGATATAATGCATTGCATTACATTCAATTCAAGTAGCTATTACTGAAATTCACCAAAAAATTAGTAGTAACATTTCCAATCAGAAAAATGTACGATAAGTGAGCATCTTCCGGTAATATACAAGCTTAAGGAGTCAACTGGACATCATAAGTGTTAATAGCTATAACTGATCATATTATCTCATTTCGAAATCTCAAAGATGAACCATGCTCTATTTTTATTATAAAAATCCCGGATATAGATACATTCTATGTTGTCAAGTGCATCAAGTGCAATTCTTTATGAACATGTTTCTTTTGCTCACTCCCCCCTTGGCCACCATGTTGCACCGTATCCTTTGATGTCCCCACATAGAAAAATTCCACATGTGCATGTTGAGTAGAATTTGCAATATCCAGTCCTAGAAAAATATCAGATGAGATCATTTAGTTACATATAAAAATATTTTACCAAGGAAACCAAAAACATAGACCTCATACATTGAGTTCCCATAGGCAGACCATCATCTTAAATAATATAGAAGTAACTCTTATTACTACAAAGCTGAGCACTGCATACATAACCAGAATTTATGCACCATTTAGCTGGTGTACTGAGTCTGATAAGTGAGATTTGAGTTCTATCTTACCTGAAGGTTAATATAATCATAAGGAAAACATTTGCATGTTCTACTCATAAAGCATGGATCCACTATCTACCAATTTGACATTGCTGCACCACACCAAAGGTTACATAAATTAAATTCTATAATTGTACCCGTAGAAAGAAAAGAAACCACACAAGGAGTGCATGGTGTAGGGTTTCGTAGCATGGAAAACAAAAAATTTCTATCGCATACAAACAAACAAGCCAAGATCTATCTACTAGATTGTAGCAACGAGTCGATGGAATAACTTACCCTCGAAGATTCCAAAGTGTTTAACGAGGCGGATTCTCGTGGGTGATGTAGTCGTACTCTTCCCGATCTCAAGATCGTAGAGCGATCCTTACGGCCATGCTCCGGCGCTCCCGCAATCGGTCACACGTTCGATTGACGAAGACCTTCCTCTCCCTTGTTCCAATGACGGAGGTTGTAGCACTCTCCTCGTGATTACGGCGACAACGGCGTGGTACCTAAGTAGAGGGAGATCTCATGAGGCTTCGCCTTAAGCCGGAGCGAGTATGGTGGAGTATGAGAGAGATCCTCGGCGATCTAGGTTTTAGACACACCAAGGAGGATAGGCTAGAGCCGGAGGCTAGGGTTCCGGGGTCCCCAAGTCGGCGGCTAGGGCAAAACCCTAGGGGGCGGCGGCTATGGTGGTAGGCGCCAAGCTAGGGTTTGAGGAGAGGTACTTGTGTGTGCTAGGAGGGAGCCCTGCCCCTCCTTATATAGGTGGAGGGGCCGGCGGCCAAGGGGAGGGAGGGGAGTCCCTCCCCAACTCGGCTTGGGTGGTGCGCCGGCTTGGGGAGGAGGGACTCCCTCCCCAACTCGGTTTCAACCTCCTCCTCCTCTTTCCAAAACTTGTCGTTTGACTTTCAAACTAGCCGTTTGACTTTTCAATTTAGGATTTGAATAAACCCTTTATTTTGGACAGCGAAGACACTTAGTACATGATGCAATCATTCCAACTTGCAATGACACATTCATGTACCCTTCCTCCGAGTGCGGACATTAGAACCTTCTAGAACATTCGATGAAAACACCGGACTCATTCCCCAACTCTGAAACGGAACTTTCCTTATATGAATCTTATTCTCCGGACCATTCCGGATCTCCTCGTGATATCCCGGATCCCATCCGAGACTCCGAACAACATTCGGTCTCTTTCTCATTCATTCCATAACTACTCAAACAACATCGAATCCTTAAGTGTGTCTTCCTACGGTTCGTGAATTATGCGGACATGATCGAGACACTTCTCCGAACAATAACCAATAGAGGAATCTGGAAATTCATATGGCTCCCACATATTTCTACGATTACTTTGCGATCGAATGAGCCACTTACATACGATACCAATTTCCCTTTGTCTCATGATAGTTTACTTATCCGAGGTTATGATCGTCGGTATCTCTGCATACCTAGTTCAACCTCGTTACCGATAAGTACTCTTTTCTCGTTCCCGTGATATGTGATCCCTTGTGAGCCAGTCACATGCTTGCAAGCTAATTGGATGACATTCCACGAGAGGGCCAGTATATCTATCCGTCATATGGATGGACAAATCCCACTCTTGATCCATGTGTTTCAACCAGTACTTTCCGAACACTCAATGCCACCTTTATAGCCACCCTGTTACGGTGTGGTGTTTGATGTCATCAAAGCATCCATCCGGTAAAGGTGATATGCATGATCTCATGGTCGAAGGAATTAGGTTACTATGTATCAGAAAGCATATAGCAATTGAACTATTAAAATGACTTGATCTTTATGCTACGCTTATCTATAGGAGTATGTCCACCATATCATTCTCCTAACGATATGATCTTGTTGTTGATAACATCTCAATGTTCATGATAGGGAAACCACAATCATTTATCAACCAACAAGCTAGTGATGTATAGAGGCTATACTAGGGACTTCAAATTAAGTTTACAAATCACACAAGTATCAATGTTTCCTTGTTAATACTATTATAGCATGAATGTAAACATTTATCATAAACACAAAGATATAATAATAACTACATTTATTATTGCCTCTAGGGCATATCTCCAACAGTCTCCCACTTGCACTAGAGTCATCTAATCTAGATTACATGGTAATATACCGAACACCCATGGCAGTTTGGTGCTGGTCATGTTTTGCCCTCGGGAGAGGTTTAGTCAACGGATCCGCCACATTTAGATCTGTGTGTACTTTGCAAATCTTTATATCCCCATCTTGGATATGTTCTCGAATAGCGTGAAAACGTAGCTTGATGTGCTTCAGCTTCTTGTGTGACCTTGGTTCTTGCGCATTGGCTGTGGCGCCCATGTTATCACAGTAGATAGACATTGGGTCCAGCGCACTAGGAACCACACCCAGCTCTATAATGAACTCTTTCATCCATATCGCTTCTTGTGAAGCCTCCGAAGCAGCCATGTATTCCGATTCAGTTGAAGATCTCGCCACAACGCTTTGCTTTGCACTCCTCCAGCTAACTGCTGCACCATTCAAACTAAATCATTATCCAGTTGTGATTTAGAATCATCCGGATCGGTGTTCCAACTAACATCGGTGTAACCATTAACAACGGTGTTCATCACCTCCATAATAAATATCCATAGCCTTAGTTCTTCTCAAGTACTTAAGGATGTTTTTGACCGCTGTCCAATGATCCACTCCTTGATCACTTTGATATCTGCTAGTTAAACTAACAGCATATGCAATGTCGGGTCTAGTACATAGCATGGCATACATTAGAGATCCTATGGCTGAGGCATAGGAGTCTTACTCATTCTTTCTCTATCTTACGCCGATGTCGGACTTTGAGTTGTACTCAAGGTCGTATAGCAACATGGGCAAGAACCCTTTCTTGCTATCTTCCATTCAAATCTCTTTAGAACTTTGTCCAAATATGTACTCTGTGACAATGATATTTGGCGTTCGATCTATCTCTATAAATCTTTATGCCTAATATGTAAGCTGCTTGCCAAGATCCTTCATTGAAAACTATTATTCAAATATTCCTTGACACTATTAAGAAGGTCTACATCATTCCCAATCAATAACATGTCATCCACATATAGTATTAAGAATGCTACTGAGCTCCCACTCACTTTCTTGTAAATACAAGATTCTCCATAAGTTTGTATAAAACCAAAACTTTTGATCACCTTATCAAAGCGTTGATTCCAACTTTGGGATGCTTGCTTCAATCCATAGATGGACCGTTGAAGTTTGCATACCTTGTTAGCATCTTTAGGATCGACAAAACCTTTGGGTTGCATCATATACAACTCTTCATCAATATCTCCATTGAGGAATGCTTGTTTTGACATCCATCGCCATATCTCATAATCATAATATGCAGCGATTGCTAACATAATCCTCCAGACTTTAGCTTCGCTCTTGGTGAGAAAGTCTCATCGTAGTCAACTCCTTGAATTTGTCGAAACCCTTTTGCGACAAGTCGAGCTTTATAAACGATAACATTACCATCGACATTTGTTTTCTTCTTGAAGATCCATTTATTCTCGTGACCTTCCGACCATCCGGTAAGTCCACCAAAGTCCATACTTGGTTTTCGTACATGGATCCAATCTCGGATTTCATGGCTTCTTGCCATTTATTGGAATCTGGGCTCATCATCGCTTCCTCATATGTCTCGGGGTCATCGGTGTTGTCCACCAACATGACACTCATAACGATCATACCAATGCAGGTGGTACGAGTTCTCATTGACCTCAGAGGCTCTGTAGCAACTTCAACCGAAGTTTCATGATCATCATCATTAGCTTCCTCTCTAATTGGTGCAGGCACCACGGGAACTTCTTCGGTCTTTGCGCTACTGCAATTCGAGAGAAGGTTCGACAACCTCGTCGAGTTGTACTTTCCTTCTAGTCACTTCTTTAGAGAGAAATTCCTTCTCTAGAAAGTATCCATTCTTATAGCGAAGATTTTGCCTTGGATCTATGATAGAAGGTATACCCAATAGTTTCCTTCGGTATCCTATGAAGGCGCATTTTTCCGCTTTGGGTTCAAGCTTGTCCGTTGTAACTTCTTTACATAGGCTTCGCAACCCCAAACTTTAAGGAGCGACAATTTAGGTTTCTTTCTAAACCATAATTCATACGGTGTCGTTTCAGCAGTTTAGACGGTGCCCTATTTAAAGTGAATGCGGTTGTTTCTAATGCATAACCCCAAAATGATAGCGGTAAATCTGTAAGTGACATCATAGAACGAACCATATCTAAGAGAGTTTGATTACGACGTTCGGACACACCATTACGCTGTGGTGTTCCCGGCGGTGTCAACTGTGAAAGTATTCCGCATTTCTTTAAATGCTCGCCAAACTCGTAACTTAGATATTCACCTCCACGATCAGAACGTAGAAATTTAATCTTCTTGTTACGTTGATTCTCTACATCACTTTGAAACTCCTTAAACTTCTCGAAAGTTTCGGACTTATGTTTCATGAAATAGATATACCCATATCTACTCAAATCATCCGTGAAGGTAAGAACATAACGATAACCACCGCGCGATGCTACACTCATTGGACCACACACATCGGTATGTATGATTTCTAATAAGTCCGTAGCTCGCTCCATCATACCAGAAAATGGAGTCTTAGTCATTTTACCCATCAGACATGCTTCGCATCTATCAAGTGATTCGAAATCAAGTGATTGAAGAAGTCCATCGGAATGGATTTTCTTCATACGCTTCACTCCAATGTGACCAAGGCAGCGATGCCACATATAGGTCGAATTATCGCTTGATTTCAAACGTTTAGCCTCAATGTAATTAATGTGTGTTTTTCCACTATCGAGATTCAACAAGAATGGACCATCTATCAAAGGTGCATGTGCATAAAACATATTACTCATATAAATCGAACAACCATTATTCTCGGACTTAAACAAGTAACCGTCTACGCAATAAACAAGATCGATATAATGTTCATGCTCAACGCGGCACCAAATAACAATTATTTAAGTATAAAACTAATCCCGATGGTAGATCAAGGGATAGCGTGCGACGCGATCACATCAACCTTTGATCCGTTTCCACGCGCATCGTCACCGTTCTTCGCTAGCTTCCGTTTATTCTGCGGCACTGTTTGAGTTACAAATATGAGCAACGAACCGTATCAAATACCGAGCACTACTACAGTACTAGTGAGATACACATCAATAACATGTATATCGGATATACATTTCTTCTTGATGTTGCCGTTCTTCAAATCCGCCAAGTACTTTGGGCAATTCCGCTTCGGTGACCTTCTTCCTTCGGTAAAAGCACTCGATGTCGGGCTTAGGTCCAGCCTTGGTCTTCTTAACGGCGTGGTAACTTTCTTACCACCCTTCTTGAAGTGTCCCTTCTGCTTAGACTTGCCTTTCTTGAATTTGGTGGTCTTATTGACCAACAACACTTGGTGCTTTTTCTTGATCTCCACTTCTGAAGACTTTAACATAGCAAACAGTTCTAGCAACTGCTTGTTCATGTTCTGCATGTTATAGTTCATCACAAAGTTCTTGTAACTTGGTGGTAGTGATTGGAGGACACGGTAAATCCCCAAAGCATTAGGAATCACTATACCCAAGCTTTAAAGTTTGTTTGCGTGCCCAGACATCTTAAGCACATGCTCACTGACGGAGCTGCCCTCTTCCATCTTGCAGTTAAAGAACTTTTCAGAAGCCTCATAGCTTTCAATTGCCGCATGAGTCTCAAAGATCAATTTGAGATCCTCGACAATATCATATGGGTCTGAATTCTCAAACCTTTTCAAGCTCGATTCCAAACCATACAAGATAGCACCTTGAACTATAGATCTTGATTCTTAGAGCGAGGTAAACATTCTTTACTTCATCGGAAGCATCAGTGGGTCACCAATGTGCATCCACATAGGTCAAATTATCGGTTGAGGACAATCCTCAAATTGCGGAACCAATCCACGAAGTTGCTTCCATTGTTTTTCAACTTTTCTTTCTCTAGGAGCGCATTAAAATTGATGGTAGGGGCTGCCATTGATCTACAACATATTTGCAATAGTTTAGACTAAGTTTATGACAAATTGAGTTCAAATTAATAATAAAGTTAATATAGGTGAACTCCCACTCAAAACAACATCCCTCACATTGTTTTAGTGATCACGAACCAAATCCACTACATCAACACCGATCATCACGAGAGTTGATATAGTTTCAATGGCGAACAATCGTCATGTTCATCATATCTACTATATGATTCATGCTTTACCTTCGGTGATCCGTGTTCGAGACCATATGCATACATGCTAGGCTCGTCAAGATCAAACCTTAGTTTCCGCATGAGCAAATGTGGCTTGCTCACGTTGTATACACTTGCAGAATCTAACACACCCGATCATCACGTGGTGCTTCGAAACAACAAGCTTTAGCAACGGTGCTAACTAAGGGTGAACACTTTATGACTTGAAATTCATGTGCATGAGGTATCATCTTATAATGCTACCGTCGTCTACTAAGCAATACAAGATGCATAAAGTATTAACATCACATGCAATTCAAAATATGTGATATGATATGGCCTTTCTTCTTTGTGCTTCCGATCTCCATCTTCAAGCACGAACATGATCTCCATCATCACCGGCATTGCATCAAGGTCAATGACGCCTCTCCATGGTTGTCGTCCACCGGCTTCAACTATTACAACTACTTTGAATAGACACGCGGGTCTTAACATAAATTAAAGACAACCATATGGCTCCTCCCGGTTGCCAACTTACAATAAGGAACACTGCATACATCAAATATAATCACAATCATGGCCATATCACATCACTGCACACCCCTGCAAAACAAAGTTAGACGCCTCTACTTTCTTTGCATATTTTACGTGGTTTGGGGCTTTCAATAAGTGTCGTTCTAACTTACGAACAAGAACCACAACATTGATACTAGTATTGTTGATCACCCGTTGTAAATTGGATCTTAACTATGCTAGGAGAAACAGGCACCCGCAAAGCCACTTATGCAATACAAGTTGCATGTCAAGCGTGGAGCAAGTCTCATGAACGATGTCATGTAAGGTTAGCCCGGGCCGCTTCATCCCAACATACCGCAAGATGCAAAGTACACAAGAAGCAATCGACAATAAAAGCATCAACGCCCACAATGACCATTGTGTTCTACTCGTGCAAGAGATCTACATATAGACACGGCTCTGATACCACTGTAGGGTTTCGTAGCATGGAAAACAAAAATTTTCTATCGCATACAAACAAACAAGCCAAGATCTATCTACTAGATTGTAGCAACGAGTCGATGGAATAAGTTACCCTCAAAGATTCCAAAGTGTTTAACGAGAGCGGATTATCGTGGGTGATGTAGTCGTACTCTTCCCGATCTCAAGATCGCGTAGACGATCCTTACGGCGCTGCGTTCCGGCAGCGCTCCTTGATCGGTCACGTTCGGTACTCGAAGACCTTCCTCTCCCTTGTTCCATGACAGCGGAGGTTGTAGCACTCTCCTCGTGATTCCGGCAACGGCGTGGTAGGAAGTAGAGGGAGATCTCGAGGCTTCGCCTTAAGTCGGAGCGAGTATGGTGGAGTATGAGAGAGCTCCTCGGCGATCTAGGGTTTAGACACACCAAGGAGGAGGCTAGAGCCGGCGGCTAGGGTTCCAGGGACCCCAAGTCGGCGGCTAGGGCAAAACCCTAGGGGCGGCGGCTATGGTGGTAGGCGCCAAGCTAGGGTTTGAGGAGAGGTACTTGTGTGTGCTAGGAAGGAGCCCTGCCCCTCCTTATATAAGTGGAGGGGCCGGCGGCCAAGGGGAGGGAGTGGAGTCCCTCCCCAACTCGGCTTGGGTGGTGTGCCGTCTTGGGGAGGAGGGACTCCCTCCCCCAACTCGGTTTCAACCTCCTCCTCCTCTTTCCAAAACTTGCCGTTTGACTTTCAAAATAGCCGTTTGAATTTTCAATTTAGGATTTGAATAAACCCTTTATTTTGGACAGCGAAGACACTTAGTACATGATGCAATCATTCCAACTTGCAATGACACATTCATGTACCCCTTCCTCCGAGTGCGGACATTCGGAACCTTCTAGAACATTCCGATGAAAACACCGGAATCATTCCCCAACTCCGAAACGGAACTTTCCTTATATGAATCTTATTCTCCGGACCATTCCGGATCTCCTCGTGATATCCCGGATCCCATCCGAGACTCTGAACAACATTCGGTCTCTTTCTCATTCATTCCATAACTACTCAAACAACGTCGAATCCTTAAGTGTGTCTTCCTACGGTTCGTGAATTATGCGGACATGATCGAGACACTTCTCCAAGCAATAACCAATAGAGGAATCTGGAAATTCATATGGCTCCCACATATTTCTACGATTACTTTGCGATCGAATGAACCACTTACATACGATACCAATTTCCCTTTGTCTCACGATAGTTTACTTATCCGAGGTTATGATCGTCGGTATCTCTGCATACCTAGTTCAACCTCGTTACCGATAAGTACTCTTTTCTCGTTCCCGTGATATGTGATCCCTTGTGAGTCAGTCACATGCTTGCAAGCTAATTGGATGACATTCCACCGAGAGGGCCCAGAGTATATCTATCCGTCATATGGATGGACAAATCCCACTCTTGATCCATGTGTTTCAACCAGTACTTTCCGAACACTCAATGCCACCTTTATAGCCACCCGATTCACGGTGTGGTGTTTGATGTCATCAAAGCATCCATCCGGTAAAGGTGATATGCATGATCTCATGGTCGAAGGAATTAGGTTACTATGTATCAGAAAGCATATAGCAATTGAACTATTAAAATGACTTGATCTTTATGCTACGCTTATCTATAGGAGTATGTCCACCATATCATTCTCCTAACGATATGATCTTGTTGTTGATAACATCTCAATGTTCATGATAGGGAAACCACAATCATTTATCAACCAACAAGCTAGTGATGTATAGAGGCTATACTAGGGACTTCAAATTAAGTTTACAAATCACACAAGTATCAATGTTTCCTTGTTAATACTATTATAGCATGAATGTAAACATTTATCATAAACACAAAGATATAATAATAACTACATTTATTATTGCCTCTAGGGCATATCTCCAACACATGGCCCAAATCAGGTATGAAAAAGTTAGATCGGGTTAATGGTGCCATTTTATATTGAAAGTTAGAATTATTACTTGGATCACAATAAGAATTATGGAATGGCGGGAGTATTATTTCAACAATAAAATTGTTACTATTCATATCTCCGTTGCATATACTTATTGTACTTCAGTTTAGCTAGAAGAGCACCTATCCTTTGTTAAGCTGCTCAAATTTGCTAGAGCAGTAGCCTGTAGGTACATGTATGATATTTTTCCGGAAACAACAAATTGCTCTAGGTGCAAGATTAATTATTATGTGGCTTGCACATTGACTTACCTTTAGGTGCAGAATTGTGTAAATCTATACCAAGAGAATCCAATCTATAGTTGTGACCATGGAGTGGCCTTATCTATTCATGTATCTTTACCAGTATAGACCACTCTAACATAAAATTTGGATCTTAAGTTATTAAATCTACAGATGGATACCTCTATCTTACTTATAGGTTTATTATAGACATAGAATATTACATGTTGTAAACATATTTGTGTCGACAGTGCACAATTTTTTCCCATCTAGATGCTAGAAGCTCCTACTCAGCACCTCTAGACTAAAAAATAGAACTCTGAGAGAAAAGACACAATTATCAAAACGGTGTTATGGAGTTTGGCACTATGATCGATAATGCATATAAGGAGATTACAATACAACATATGTGTACATCAAGAGAACCCATGTATATTTATTGGTATACCATTGGGCTAATCAAAAGATTTAAGGTTAAGGCAATGTATTCATGATGCTATAGTAAGTTCACATAAGTTGGTTCATCGTTTAAACCACATGTCTTGGATCATAAACAAAAAGGGGTTGAGTGTAACATATAGTAAAATTGAATTGATTCTAGGAAAAATGCTCATGCATTGCAAAAGTTCTAAAATAATAAATTAAAAAGTGCTCATGAATATGAGAAACAACTTATTATATCATGGTTTTTAAGGCGTCTTAAGGCGATCTGGGGGCGCTTTGATGCCTAGGCGCCTAAAGCGGTTTTTGCAAAGCGAAGGTTGGGTGCCTTGACGCCTAAGCGTCGCCTAGGCATCCTAAAGCAGACGCCTTAAAAACCATGATCGTATACCAATACAATATTTTTTTTATCAACCTGATTTAGTTGCATACGTGTGTTGGGTTTCACCCAAATGTTATTACCGACATTTCACAACTCACAAGTATGAATGGTTTCACTGCTCACATGTATATATAGACGATGCCGCCGTAAAAAAAAGTGAGTTAAACATGTTACCGAGCTGATAATAAGGAGTTTTAAAAAATGGACTTAGCTTTTCCAAGCTGATAATAAGGAGTTACAAAAAATTGAATTGAATATGTTACTGAGCTGATCATAAGTAGTTTCAGAGCTTGTTCATGTGAACATTTATCCAATATGACTCTAGGCAAATGACATTCTATTTTGCCCACAATTATCTAGTTTCCACCGGGTACACTTAACACGGAAAGCCATACAACTCAATTACTGGAACAATTCTCTTGAAAGATAACTAAGATTTTTTAAGCTAGGGTCTATTATCGTGAAAAAAGGAAACCAAGTTATTATGTGAGTGCAAATTTCATGTGGCGATGGAGTTTGATTACAGGATTCCACGTGAGGATGTAGATGCAGGTGAGGGACAAACACCATCGATATCCATAGAGAAGACACACCAAAAAACATAAAAGTCCCACACTGATGGCAAGGATGAAAAGAATGCTTACAGCAGGCTTCTGTGCTCCAACACTTCCATCACGCTGAATAAATATGAAAGAAATTTAGACATATATGCTCTAACATAATATAGTTTGTAACAGCGAGCTACCTTGCACATACCTCGCTTCTAGAATAAATGATAGTACTACTCTCATCAGTAAATGCTACTATGTTTAATATCAAGAAAAATATTCAACTAGTAATTGACATACAAAAAGTTAGTGCACAAGCATCACTAAGTTGCTAGCAATTCACTGAGGAAGCAAGCAAGGATTCTATTACACTGCTGCAGTGAGAAGGAAGCTGCATGCGGCCCCCTTAACCAGTGTATCGCTTTGTTTATTGGGGCAGACTAAAAGGTACTGAGACAATTTATTATCCATAACAAAGAGTAAAATCCAGCTAGACTGTGCCCAACAAACCAGCAGAGCAAAATACCAAGACTACACGTTTTAAAAATATATATTAATGCCATTGGATTGCAAAATAAAAAGAAGATTTAAGTCAGTAATTCAGGTTAATGTGATTTAGAAAAAATAATCCATGAATAGGTCAAACTGGAGCAATTAATAGTTGAAAAAAATCAATCACTGAGTAACTTAGCATACTGAATATGGCATAGTCACTACGGGACACGCACGCTACGCCGAGGGCAAAAGGCCGTCGGCGTAGGCCAAAATGCCCTCGGCGTACGGTACGCCGAGGGCAGCTCTCGGCGTAGCCTCCTCGGCAAAGATCTCCCTCGGCGGAGCACAGTCAAGCCGACGGCGTATCAAAATGCCGTCGGCGTATGCTACGCCGAGGGCTTTGTCGTCGGCGTAGCGGCCGTCGGCATAGTCTGTCGACCGGTTGCAAAAAAAAAAATTGAATTTTTTTTTGAAAAATAATATTTTTATTTTATTTTATTTTATTTTCTCAATTTTTTTATTTCTTGAATTGTTTCACTTATTAATCTCCTACTTTGAACATTTTTAACACTAATTATACTTACTATTTAATTAAATTCCAGTCTTAGTCAAACTTCCCATCAGGTCACCCATCCTAATACTACTCCAGCTTCAGCACGCTTAACTTCCTCGTTCCTTCAGAATCCGTTTCCACAAAGTAATTCATACATTGGTGTTAATACTATGATATCAATCTCATTAACTCTTATATCATCATGTCACATGTTTGTATTTTTTGAAATTACAAACAATTATTTAAGTAAATATTAATGAATAAGTAAAAATATTAGTGAATTCAAATAAAAATATAATAATTTTATTTTTTTTGTATTTTTTATTTAATATAGAATATTTAATATCTTTAAATCTGTAAATCGAAATTCAACAAATAATATGTTTAAATTGATCAGAAAAATGAGAGGAATCCAAATATGATATCCATATCAACTAATCACAAATCCTTCGTTTTTAAATTAGCTATTTGGTGGTTGCTTTAGAAAATCCCCTTTTTGCGCACGGATAATGAAAAATGCCTTTTTGGTGCGATGAAAAGGAAAACTTGCATTGGATATTTGATAAAATAGCATATTGTGAACCTAAAAATGATTTTTGTAAAAAAACATGAGCATCGGATCATGTACCTGTAGTTCATATCTGACCCACTTCCTGTCGATTCGGCAGAAATTTGTCTTTTTCACCAAAGGTGGACGGAAAGGTTTCGGATCCCCCTGTTGGGACATTGTCCATATAAGGTGGTATAGTATTTTTGTAAAATATGGTGATAGTATTTTGAATTATCCATTTGGTGGTTGCTTCACAAAACCGTCCGTTTTTTATGCTCGAAAAATAGAAAATGGCTTTTTGGTGCGACGAAAAGGAAAACTTCCTCCTGCAACATTGTTCGTCATCCCATGATGCATGTGTATGTATAATATGGTCACATTATCACAAACTATGCCTTGATTCTAACCATAACATTAGTCATTTGACCCGAAGCCAAGAAACCTCAAATGAGATAGGTCATTTTGTGAAGGGTTTTTTGAGACATAATCAATATATCAAGTTTGCTATTTTTCCTTATAAATATGTCACATAATATGACACCACGCGAAGGTTTCGCATTGTTTCGATCGTTTTTGATTTTTTTATGCCCGTTTTAAACTATCGTCGAACTTTGTCGAACGGCGGACATAAAGATTCTTAGCTCGGGGCAGAGCCTCGCTAAACTTTCATTAGATCTTTGATAAAATAGCATATTATGAACCTAAAAATGATTTTTTTTAAAAAACAAGAGCATCGAATCATGTACCTGTAGTTCATATCTGACTCACTTCCTGCCGATTCGGCAGGAATTTGTCTTTTTCACCAAAGGTGGACGAAAAGGTTTCGGATCCCCCTGTTGGTATATTGTCCGTATAAGGTGGTATAGTATTTTTGTAAAATGTGGTGGTAGTATTATGAATTAGCCATTTGGTGGTTGCTGCACAAAACCGACCGTTTTTTATGCTCAAAAAATGGGAAATGGCTTTTTGGTGCGACGAAAAGGAAAACTTCCTCCTGCAACATTGTTCGCCATCCCATTATGCATGTATATGCACAATATGGGCACATTATCACAAACTATGCCTTGATTCTAGCCATAACATTGGTCATTTGACCCGAAAGTCAAGAAACCTCGAATGAGATAGGTCATTTTGTGAAGGGTTTTTTGAGACATAATCAATATATCAAGTTTGCTATTTTTCCTTATAAATATGTCACATAATATGACACCACGCGAAGGTTTCGCATTGTTTTGATCGTTTTTGATTTTTTTATACCCGTTTTAAACTATCGTCAAACTTTGTCGAACGGCGGACATAAAGATTCTTAGCTCGGGGCAGAGGCTCGCTAAACTTTCATTAGATCTTTGATAAAATAGCATATTATGAACCTAAAATGATTTTTTAAAAAACAAGAGCATCGAATCATGTACTGTAGTTCATATTCGACTCACTTCGCCGATTCGGCAGGAATTTGTCCTTTTCACCAAAGGTGGACGAAAAGGTTTCGGATCCCCCTGTTGGTACATTGTCCGTATAAGGTGGTATAGTATTTTTGTAAAATGTGGTGGTAGTATTATGAATTAGCCATTTGGTGGTTGCTTCACAAAACCGACCGTTTTTTATGCTCAAAAAATGGGAAATGGCTTTTTGGTGCGACGAAAAGGAAAACTTCCTCCTGCAACATTGTTCGCCATCCCATTATGCATGTATATGCACAATATGGGCACATTATCACAAACTATGCCTTGATTCTAGCCATAACATTGGTCATTTGACCCGAAAGTCAAGAAACCTCGAATGAGATAGGTCATTTTGTGAAGGGTTTTTTGAGACATAATCAATATATCAAGTTTGCTATTTTTCCTTATAAATATGTCACATAATATGACACCACGCGAAGGTTTCGCATTGTTTTGATCGTTTTGATTTTTATACCCGTTTTAAACTATCGTCAAACTTTGTCGAACGGCGGACATAAAGATTCTTAGCTCGGGGCAGAGCCTCGCTAAACTTTCATTAGATCTTTGATAAAATAGCATATTGTGAAGCTAAAAATGATTTTTGTAAAAAAACATGAGCATCGGATCATGTACTTGTAGTTCATATCTGACCCACTTCCTACCGATTCGGCAGGAATTTGCCTTTTTCACCAAAGGTGGACGGAAAGGTTTCTGATCCCCCTGTTGGTACATTGTCCGTATAAGGTGGTATAGTATTTTTGTAAAATGTGGTGGTAGTATTTTGTATTAGCCATTTGGTGGTTGCTTCACAAAACCGACCGTTTTTTATGCTCGGAAAATGGAAAATGGCTTTTGGTGCGATTTAAAAGGAAAACTTCCTCTGCAACATTGTTCGCCATCCCATTATGCATGTGTATGCACAATATGGGCACGTTGTCACAAACTATGCCTTGATTCTAGCCATAACATTGGTCATTTGACGAAAGTCAAGAAACCTCGAATGAGATAGGTCATTTTGTGAAGGGTTTTTGAGACATAATCAATATATCAAGTTTGCTATTTTTCCTTATAAATATGTCACATAATATGACACCACGCCAAGGTTTCGCATTGTTTTGATCGTTTTGATTTTTTATACCCGTTTTAAACTATCGCCAAACTTTGTCGAGGCGGACATAAAGATTCTTAGCTCGAGCCTCGCTAAACTTTCATTAGATCTTTGATAAAATAGCATATTATGAACCTAAAATGATTTTTTAAAAAACAAGAGCATCGAATCATGTACCGTAGTTCATATTCGACTCACTTCTGCCGATTAGCAGAATTTATCCTTTTCACCAAAGGTGGGCGAAAAGGTTCGATCCCCTGTTGGTACATTGTCCGTATAAGGTGGTATAGTATTTTGTAAAATGTGGTGGTAGTATTATGAATTAGCCATTTGGTGGTTGCTTCACAAACCGACTGCTTTTTATGCTCAAAAAATGGAAATGGCTTTTGGTGCGACGAAAAGGAAAACTTCCTCTGCAACATTGTTCGCCATCCCATTATGCATGTATATGCACAATATGGGCACATTATCACAAACTATGCCTTGATTCTAGCCATAACATTGGTCATTTGACCAAAGTCAAGAAACCTCGAATGAGATAGGTCATTTTGTGAAGGGTTTTTGAGACATAATCAATATATCAAGTTTGCTATTTTTCCTTATAAATATGTCACATAATATGACACCACGCCAAGGTTTCGCATTGTTTTGATGCTTTTGATTTTTTATACCCGCTTTTAAACTATCGTCAAACTTTGTCGAATCGGCGGACATAAGATTCTTAGCTCGGGCAGAGCCTCGCTAAACTTTCATTAGATCTTTGATAAAATAGCATATTGTGAACCTAAAATGATTTTGTAAAAAACATGAGCATCGGATCATGTACCGTAGTTAATATCGACCCACTTCCTCACCGATTGCAGAATTTGTCTTTTCACCAAAGGTGGGCGGAAAGGTTTCTGATCCCCCTGTTGGTACATTGTCCGTATAAGGTGGTATAGTATTTTTGTAAAATGTGGTGGTAGTATTTTGTATTAGCCATTTGGTGGTTGCTTCACAAAACCGACCGTTTTTTATGCTCGGAAAATGGAAAATGGCTTTTTGGTGCGACGAAAAGGAAAACTTCCTCCTGCAACATTGTTCGCCATCCCATTATGCATGTGTATGCACAATATGGGCACGTTGTCACAAACTATGCCTTGATTCTAGCCATAACATTGGTCATTTGACCCGAAAGTCAAGAAACCTCGAATGAGATAGGTCATTTTGTGAAGGGTTTTTTGAGACATAATCAATATATCAAGTTTGATATTTTTCCTTCTAACTATGTCACATAATATAACACCACGCGAAGGTTTCGCATTGTTTTGATGCTTTTTGAAATTTTTATGCCCGTTTTAAACTATATATAATGTTTTATGTTTTACTTAATTTTTATTTATAAATGTGTAATATTTGAGTGTAGATAGATAGGTCTTATTTTCTGCAAATTTTGATATATTATTTGTATTTTTCCGAATTAGAATGATTTAGTTATGATTTTTCAAAGTTTAATGAGATAAAATAAAAAATAGCTACGCCGAGCCGGTCGTATGCTACGCCGAGGAGGGCAGCGTCGGCGTAGCATAGAATATGCCGAGGGCAATTTCGCCGACGGCTGCTTGGCGGGCTGGCACAGACGATGGCTACGACGGCCCCGACGTTTGGCCCACAGAGCGACCGGCCGTTGGCGTAGCTTCCCGTTCCTGTAGTGAGTGATAGAAGAAGAGTAGGGGAGAGAGGTCGGGTGGCCATTGTGGGGATGCAGTCAGGGTACAACGCTAGGGTGTAGGAATTCCAGCAGTTCATCATGGACAGTGGATTCACCGTGGCGGCCAACATCTGGTTTCCAACATCTTTTCCAATCAACTTGTTGGATTATTTTTTTATTTTTTGCAAAGATTAAAAATCTACATCTGTTTTGAATTGTAAAAGAAAATCTACATATCATATTGTGTATCTTACAGAGCCAAGAGTAAAACTATGATGCTTTGAATAAACATGAATAATGAATTACCTCAGGTAACCAAACAACTCCAGCCTCCAGATCATTAATTCAGTGCAGAAATAGTCTGCTCAGGAATCGAACTGTGTACTTTGTAAAGAATTCATACCCTAACTGAAGCTTTGGAGTGTTGTCCGTGTTGTCGCTTGCTCCGTATTTAACAAAAGGAAAGCCCATTTTTCTTCGTCGCCTCGTCCCTAGTGTTGTTGCTTGTCGCTGCTGGCTTTGCTCTGCTAATAGATCGTCCATACTCTGATGTGCCTGCTTCGAGTATACAAATATAATAATTAATCATGTGAGGCTGAAGAACTTAAAACATGGTTCTCCTTGGACCATGGATCAATATATGCACATGCAACAACAACGCCATATGCTATATGAATTGAAAATACACTTTATTCAGAAATGACAATGTCAAATAGAGTGGCCATCACCCTGAAGAATATATGCATATTCTAGATTATGTATCTGAACATCTGTTGAAGCTCCGATCATAAAGAAAAAAATGACATTTTGTGTATTATCTGCCAGTTTTTAGTTGCAGGTAAAGAGTAGAGTTCTCATATCCTGAAAATGTAACAGAGTAAGAAGAATAGAATAAAGGAGCAAAACCAGAATCATTATTTAGATTGTT
Source organism: Avena longiglumis (assembly GCA_030063025.1). Taxonomy (NCBI): domain Eukaryota; kingdom Viridiplantae; phylum Streptophyta; class Magnoliopsida; order Poales; family Poaceae; genus Avena; species Avena longiglumis. Next base: position 66,520,813 of record CP125973.1, on the reverse strand, counting down.
CATAACCTAAATATATGAAATGAATCAAAAGGCCTAGAGTGCAGATGCAATTTTAGCATATCGGAAAACACACCAGACGCAATAATCAAACCACCATAGTCCATGGAACTCACACCTACACCTTCTCTGATCTACGTATGTCTCGAGCCAGGTCACCGCGAACAAAAAAGCAGAGCACATGATGATCACCGGCATCCATGCCGCCACTCCTGCCGCCTTATCAATGTGCATGCACATCCAGCTTCAGATCCAAAGTGGCGCGAGGATCCACCATGTGCAATAAATTAATTAGTTGTTTGTTCTTACCACAACAATTGATGTCATCATATAGGTATTCTTCTAAGAAATAATCAGTGGAAGTTAAACAAACTTGGTACCATAATATCTGCTTTCTATCTTCAATTGGGATGCTACCAAGATCATGTTACCAGAGAAATATCTAACCATTTCTTTTCTTTTTGACAAGAATGACACATGAACGATCTTAGAATAACAAAAGAAAAAAATGTCGATCGCTATACCAATTTGATAGACACCCAAACACAACACATTAATCTGGTAAAAGGGATCCATGTTATAAAAGGTACAATAATTACTGCAAGCTAAAAGGTGGACCTCCTCACTATATTTGTCCTCAAGGTGGAAGAGCACATACCGAGGGCATGTATCGAGGCTGGTGGTTGCAAAAGATACCTGAGGACATGGAGACAATGTTGTTTACTCAAATCTGCTTCTTATGGTTGAGTAAGTAATAAATATTAATACAGCTTAAGCTAGCCTTATCTATATAGGCAGTAATATGAGACATACCACAAAATATTATCCATAAGATAATAAAGACCATGTCACTTTCTAGATATTTGCTGAAAAGATTCTCCATATGCGGCCAACATATTTGTTATTTTAGAACAGGATAGAAAAAACAAGTTGCATTTCTTGCAAACAAGTGAAATCAAGTTTGTGGTTTCTTTTTAAAACAACAAATGTTAGATCCTATCTAGGAAAGCATGAGTGAACAGACCATTAGAAGATTTTACCCATGCAGAGTTCAGGATCTAGGATTATGCAATAATCCAAGTGAATAGTATATGTTGTACTTAAGCTAACCTTGTTCTGAACTTGAGAAGTCTATATTTTCTAAGATAGTGTGTTTCTGCACATACAGAAAGTTGTTGCCTGCTTCTCCTCGTAGTACTATTTTGTAGACTCCATTTGAAGTGTACTAATTGACAACATATAAAGTACATTTTGGGAAATAAAATACATCTAATTACAGCATGTATGTGTGTCGATGGTCAGACATAGATAAACAAAAGATTGTCTTAAATAAAACAAGTCCTAGCTTAACTCTGAATACAAGAACCTCGTGCTTAAATTCCTAGTTCAGGTTGTTGAGTAACACTTGGCTATGCGTCCTTGAGTAGGACACCAAACATACATGCTGTTATGATGGCATATAAAAAGAATCATGTCACCTTCGAAACCCACTCTTATATTAATTCAAGAATTACATGTTAGCTCCAACTTTTAGGTGAGAACATGAAGAAAGTTTCTATAACATTGGCTTTTCCTTGAAGTGTCAGGATATAGTACACAGTACGCGTCTTTTGGTAGACAAACTACAACACTATTATTACACTGATTCCAATGCAGAATTTAGACAAGAATACCCGATTGACAGTTAAAAAGAAATGCAGACCACAAACCATGCCATCGCTGATTTTTTGATGAGTTTGGTGAATGATATTAACCAAGGATATCTATGATGGGTAACACCTAGCTATCATGGGTAGTCACATAAGGTCAACCCAATCGCGGGGAGGGGCACAGGAGACAGGGAGCTGCCGCTGCTCATGCAGAGCCACCCATGCTACTCAGCACTATGTTATGTCACTGCTGGCGCTATTCGCGCATCAGCGCCGCTTGCTACTACTGGTCGTGTCGCCGCCGCCGCTGGCAGTGCTCATGTCCTGCATATTATATAGGCAAAAAATCAGAGAGAGATATAGGAGAGCAGAGAGCAGATGGGAGAAGGAGAGCACATCGTATCAGCCAGCCACCTAATGTTGGCGACCTCGGACAACAGCGACCAGCGTGTTCAGTTTCTGGCGTCCTTACTCCTTGGACAACAGCGACCGGAAGAGGACGAGGAAGAGGCGAGAGGGTTGAAGGAAGAGAGATCTAGAGGCGGGTGGTCCTCCTCCTGCCCCGACAAGCACGCCGTCTCCCTTTCCTTCCAGACGGTGGTCGGCGGATCCGACGGAGGGAGCTCGAGCAGGCGATGCAGGGCGACATGCATGAGGCGATGTGCATAGGAAACACCGACGGCTGCACGGTGAAGATCTCTCGATGTGGCCCCGCACGGGCTATCCCGCAGTTACTGCGGGCGGAGGATCTCGCGATGTGTGGTGCCGCCGGTAGTCTGGAGGGGATCCGATACAGGGGAGATGAGAACGCAAGATCAGGGGGAGGAAGGGACGGGGCGGACGAAGCGGCCATTACTCCTACGCCTTCTTTTTTAGCGATGGAATCACGGAAGGATGCGCGAGCGCGATGAAAGGAGGCGACGGAGTGGCAGAAAACGGAACACCTTTCTCTTGTTTTAGATAATAAGTAGAGATAGAGATATTCACTCATCTCACCTCAAGAAGCTCGGTAGCCGTCTCACCGGCGAACATGCCCCCTCACTTCCAATTATCTCCCCTCCATGCTCCCACTCTCTACCTTATCAACCCGGCATTGTGTATAACAAGATCCATACTGTCTCCAACCTGGCCAAAAAGGCGGTGGCCAGCAGCAAGGTGTAGGTCCCAAAATCGTCCCTTTGGCCTTGTACAGTAAAACACTATGTATTGATTCCAAATTTGAAGGAACCCTGGTAGAGGTATTTCCTAGATGAAATTGGGTTGTATTTCAAGCATTGAAGAGTTACATAGGAAAAATCAATCCAACTCCTACATTGCGGACGCCTTTCTCTTCTCTTTTCAATTTTTGTGCGTCAATGTTTAGATGTAGTGCTAATTCTTATCCGATGTGTACTGAACATTCAATACCTTCCTACTTGGAAAGCGGTGGCGTTGAGTTGTGCCTACTTATTGGATGGTTTAGGAAGATGGTGTATTTCCATATGCCTCCCATACGCAATATTGCATTGTTCCAATCAGTGGTAAATGGTCCATGTTTTCTCGTTCGGGAGCCTTTAATATGGTTGTATTTTTGTGGTTGCTAGTTGTCTAGTTATATCAAGAGAACTTAGTTAGCCTCTATAAGCAGACTACCGAGGCACAAAGTGCTTTCTTTATAAGGAACTAGCAGGGTGGCACACGCAAATGCGAGCACATCATTTTAATGTGTTGAAACTTAAGTTGGTATCCCCAACATGTAGGGATGAAAAAGGAGTGAACACGGACAGAACTCGGTACTGCCACATTTGTTTTCATATTGTTTTGTGGAGTCGGAAACAAAAAAGGAAATCACGAAACAAATACATAAGAAGATATTGCCAGAAACAGATGAAGACCAAATATGGTATAGACACGAAACGGAATACCGACATTCGTGGAACCAAGAGAACCATTAAATTATGTAGAAAATCTAGCTAATAAATTTAAGCACACCAATAAACTCATCCTCTAACCCTAGCACATCCGCTCGATTTGCTGAGGAACAGTGCAATGGTCGAACCGTGGTAGCCTCCTCGAATGCACGAAAGGGTCACGTGATCATTAACTTTGGGATGAGACGCTATTGAAGTTTGGCTTGACAAGGTTAAATAATGGGCCTGTTGGATTGGTCCATGGATATTAAGCCTAAACCGGAAATTCCATATCCATCGGAAACGGAATTTCTGTTTCCGCGTATGTTCCGTCGAAAAACCTTGTTTCGTTTTTGTTTCTGCCAAAATATTTCCGTTCCACAAAATTCCGTTTCTGTTTCCATATTTTTATTTTGTTTTTCCGTGGAAAAGTCGGAAATTTTCTGCTCCATTTTCATCCCAAACCAGAATGTGTGTTGCCACCGTTTGAGCCATGGGGCTTTATTAAGTTAAAGTCGGGCACGCTGTGTGATTTCCGTCTAAAAAACTTAGTCTTGATTCTAAACTTGATGTGACCCTAGGTTGCAATTGAGAAAGAGGAAAAATTATACACCGCGTAGACTTCTGTGGCTTCCCTCATCGGTTTCTTCATTTCTTTTCCGGGAGGGTTTGTTACTAGATCAAGCTTATTTTCACTTCTATCTCTCATTAGCTCCTCTACCGAGTTTACAGAAACGCAAACTTCCCTTCTCGGAAATGAGGATTGTCGAGCTGTTTCTACGATGTGCTGAAGTTACCGAGATGATGTGTTTCCATATGGCTCCCATTCATAACAGATATCCTGGGTTGTCTATTAGGAAGAACCAGCACCAAGTATGTGTTTCATGTTAATTCTACCTGTTTCATGTTTTAGTTGCAACTCTCTTGTTGTTTGTACAGTTTCTTTGACATGTGTGATGTTTTGTCTGCAGCCATCTGAAGACAGCACAGCTGCATCAACTTCCAGGGCTCCTACAGCACCAAGAGCTGCATCTACATCATCTACAAGGGCTCCTACACCAGCTCCAAGGCCTGCACCTACTCCTTCTGAACCTGCTGCTACAAGGGCTCCTGCTAAAAGGAGTGCATCAGCTCCTACTGCCCCACCAATCAGGCCAGCCAAGAGAAGGGCTGCTCCTACTCCACCTGAACCTACTGCTCCTACACCAGCTACTACACGGGCTCCTACACCACCTGCTACAAGGGCTCCTACAGCAACTCCAGTAGTCACAAGGGCTCCTACACCAGCTAGAAGGCCTCCTACACCAACTCCAACAGCTACAAGGCCTCCTACACCAACTCCAGCTTCAAGGAGTGGCAGGACTGTGAAGATGACTCCAAAAATGGCAGGTTACTTCAATGCTGGGAAACATGGCAGCTACAAGCAGAGGCCTGCTGAACAATGATATGTGTTGCTGGATCTATTTGTGTTTGAAACTATGTCTGCTGGATCTATTTGTGTTTGAAACTGATCTATTTGTGTTTGAACTATGTGTGTTGGATCAATGTTGAACAATTAATGTGTGGAACTATGTGAAAAATATTTGTGTGATGGAACTTTAGATAGATCATTTATTAGGGTTTTACAAAGTTGTCGAGACCCCTCGAGGGTTCTCGACAACTTTAAATGGATCATTTATGAGGGTTTTACAAAGTTGTCGAGACCCCTCGATGGTTCTCGACAACTTTAAATGGATCATTTATGAGGGTTTTACAAAGTTGTCGAGACCCCTCGAGGGTTCTCGACAACTTTAAATTGATCATTTATGAGGGTTTTACAAAGTTGTCGAGACCCCTTGATGGTTCTCGACAACTTTAAATGGATCATTTATGAGGGTTTACAGTTGTAGAGACCCCTCGAGGGTTCTCGACAACTTTAAATGGATCAATAACTCATCATTACACAAATGGTCCATGAACTCATCATTAGACAATTGGTTCAACAACTAAACATTGCATCATAAGGATTACAAACAACACATTACACAAATTGTTCAGTAAACAAGCTAGTCAAATGGTTCAACATCATTACAACATAGATTGGAATGGATCATGCAACAAGATTACTCATCACAGATAGCTCTGATCCTCTTGAACTTCTCCTTGTGCACATTACCAGTCTTCCAAAGATCAAACATACAATGCTCTAATTTTTTAATCTCTGCCTTCATGGCAACTTTCTCAGCCTCCCAGTTCTTCTTCTCATCCAACAGGGCATCTCTCTCTGGATGTAACTTCTTATTCTCTTCCAGCAGGAGATTGTCGACCTCCGCTTCTTCTCTCTTCAAAGAGGCAGCTCTGCCTCCAGTTCTTCTTCTCTTCCAGAATTGCAGTTCTGTCAGCCTCCCAGTTCTTCTTTTCTTCCAGAATTGCAGTTCTGTCAGCCTCCCAATTCTTCTTCTCATCCAGCAGAGCATCTCTTGCAGCTACTAACTTGTCTTGTTTAACCTTAAACACTTCAGCCTGAGTCTTCACCAGATTCTTCATTTGTTCTTTTGCATTTTTTAGCACTTCAACCTCAAGTTTCAGGGCTTCTACATACTTCTCCTTCTGCTCATCTTCCAACTTCTCTCTGTTCATCCTATCAAGGTTCTCAGCGTGTATCTTCTTCTCAGTGTCATCAAACCACTTGTTTGCATCTTCCAAAAGGGCTGCATGTTTTTTCTCAATTTTTTCTTTCTCATCACACAATTCCTTCATCATCTTGGAGCTATTATACCTTTCATCAATAAAAGCAGAGTTGCTCTCATTGTACATAGCCCAAAGCTTGGATAAAGCATTTTTCAGAGTGTCAGACCACTCATCATCTACCCATGATTGGAAGCCACAGTTGAATACTTGCTGCAAATATATAAGAACAAGCTATGGTTAAATATACTACAACCTGCTGTTTTTGAATACTTGCTGCAAATACAGTTAAATGACAGTTTGGTGTTCAACACATCCTTCATTCTTATTAAATATACTACAACCTGCTGTTTTTGAATTGACCGAGAGCATAATACTATATTTAACTATACTGAATTTCACTGCATTTGACTATACAGTTGCAGAGTTTTGCAGAGTTGTACAGTTTGTGTTCAAATGAGTATGCAAAATGATACAAAAATCAAATGAATATGCAATATGACACAAAAACCAAATTTTAACTCACATGCTCTATGGGGCATAGGTAGAATTTGCGCCCAGTGTCTGTTCCTCCAAATGCAACGCATCTGCGCACCTCTTTCTTGTGGCTGCGGCATAGTATGCCAGATCCCACCGCTATCCCCTCAAATGTGATGTCTTCAAAGGTTTGAGGAGCAAGATCTAGGTCCGTAATGTCCTACTCAACAACACATTGATTCAAATTACAGTGCATCCGCTCCAAATCGGCGATTTCCCAGAAACCCTAGAAAACCGAGGCGGGGAATGGACCTGGAGCTTACCCCGAGAAAGGACTCGCCCGAAGAAGAGTGATCGTTCCAGCTCGGCATGCCGTTGGTCGCCATGGAAGCACTTAACGCGCAATGCGCGCGGGCGACGGCGACGGCGGTGGACACTGGATGGGGCCGAGCAACACGGGTCGGGGGCCAGAGAAGAGAGGGGATTTAGTGGATGGAGCGTGGGTGGGACCCAGTTGCCGTCAACGGCCGTTAACGGCTGCCGTCTCTCCTTCGCCACGTCATCGCTGCCAGCGGGCCCGGCCCGTCAGATTCCGTGTCAATCGCTGGCAAATCTCGATTCAGTGCACGTTGGAACGAATCCGCGCGATGTTGGTGGATTTCTGCAAAAATGCGCAAACCCGGTGGATTTTTGGACTTGTCGCGCAACCTTGGTGGTTTTTTGGAATTAACTCCTTTTTCTATATCTCCCTCCCGCTTCCTCTTCGAATTAGTTTGGATGCTAGTAATATCTTGCTACCCTATTTAGAGTCTGCAAGAATAAGACTACACATCCAAGAACTCCTCCATTTTATAAAGTATGGGTCATGTGTAGTTGGTCAACGCATTAGTTACCCGCCCATCAACTGCAAATTAATGTCAACATGTATCATCTAGTACAAAATATAACTCAATAGTAAGGTTCTTCAACTCATGGTTCCTGCACCTAATAAAAACATATAAGATTTATATACCAAGGTATGTGCTACGGTAAACTCGACCTAATGACTCGTCGACACTGTAGATCATCAAAATGTACTCCCTTTGTACCATATTATAAGACATCTTTAGGAAGCTAAAACAATATATATAACTAAACGTCCAATATTATGGTAAAGAGGGAATAGCTCTCAGTATTAGAGGAGATGATGGACTGTTTACTGATATTTTTAAACAAACGTAGCCTATTAACTTGGTCTTCTATATATGGATAAGCCATTATGATCCTGTAACGATGGCTGGTACCATTCCATGAGCATCCTGGAGCTGCACAGCCTCTACGACTGCACCTGGTTTGGCGAAAGATCTGTCGTGATCATGGCATCGAATGCTGGTGGAGATTATGCGGAGGCCCTCCACATAGGTTTATTTTTGTTTCACCTATGATAGTAAGGCGTAAGCCTTTCTCCCGCGGCACGTCATTCGTGCATCAAGAATATTGCCTTCCTGTTCCGCATCAGTAGTAGCTTCATTGTTGCTTGCATACAAAACTTCGGTGTGCTCCCTCACCCATGTGTGCATCGCGATCTAGGCAGCGGCGGGGCGGCGCTTCCGGCGTGACGTCGAAATCCTACATCACCCGTTGCCGCACGGGGCACTCGTGCCGGCACACCCATTTTATGTTTTTTCTTCTATTTTGTAAAAAAATAGATTTGTAAAAATGTTCTGATTTGGAAATGTTTAGCTTTGAAAAATGTTCAGGTTTAAAAAATTGTCCATATTTAAAAAAGCTTGGGTTCTAAAAAATGTTTAGGTTTTGAAATTGTTCAGATTTTGGAAAAGTTTAGATTTAAAATATGTCCTAGACTTGAAAAATTGTTCAGATTTTGAACATTATTTAGAATTTTGACATATTTTGATTTTTCCATATGTTTAATATGTTTTCAACGTTCGAAAAACACAAAAAAAAACAGACAAAGAAAAGAATAAAGAAAGAAAATCTTGCCTAAAGGGCCGGCCTATATACAGTGTCCTTCAGGCATCACATAGCATTATAGCAACCACGCCGTTGCGGGCGGACGGCGGCATACTGAAGCCCGCGAAATGACCCTACATTGCAGGGTCAAAGGACCGATAGGATTTGGTTTTGGGATTTCAAACAGGGCCTCGGTGTCCACCATTTGTGACCAATCTAAATATATCCATTTTAGTCCTTATTATCACCATATAAAATCAAGCAGTGGGGTCTCAACAGTTGAAAAAAAATTCTATAGGACCTGGTCCACGGATTTTGTCTGGACCAACTTCTGCAAACAACACATGTTCAAAACATAGAAAAAAGGAATAGCAACCTTTCTTAATTTAAATTTACACGTGTCAATTATAAGAATTGGTCCACTTGTAGACCAGGTCACATAGAAATATTTTCCCAAACTAACATAAAATAAAATGACGTGTAAAAAAAGCATAAAATAAAATGTAAGTTGTGGAGTAGTTATAATATTTTTCCGTCTTAAACTTTGCACTTGCCGAAGTAGATTGTCTGTTCATGTCTCTTAAACTTAGGGCCGTGTAGTTTTCCCTGGCATTTTGACATCCGAGGATCCGCAAACCGTGCTACTCCCCCCTTTCAAAATATAAGATGTTTTAGTTTTTTCTGAAACACATGTATCTCGACGCCTTTAAGTGTGTAAGTTCATATGCTTTTTAGAAAAAGGCTAAAACATTTTATATTTTGAAACATAGGGAGTATTTGGGAACATGATCAGAAACTGCTATACTTTCTATGTTTATGTCGCTCCGAGTGTTTCGGATGGCAATATTTGTTTCCAAATGCATGTCACTTTGTGTTGGAGATAATGTTTCCTAGATTTTGGATTCTAGGGTTATGTTTCGTTGGTCTTTATATATGTTCGGGTCACCAATAAATTTTGGGTTTATGCCACGTGCCAACTTGTCACTCCAATATCCTATCGTCTTTTTGTTAACATTGACCAAATTGCAGGAAATAAACCTCACAAATATTTTGACAGCCCAGTTCATAGAGGCCTGCAAATTATTGAAAAATCGGAATGAATTTGAAAACAAATTCATGAATTTCAGGGCCCAATTTTTCTAAACCACACTACTCGCAGTTGCAGAATCAAAAAAGGAGTTTGGTCTTACTTACCGTGCACGCCCAGGTGATAAAAGCTGAAAGAAAGGTCCATCAAACAAACAGACACAGGATACAATCATCACCATGTTAACAGCCATCTTAATCAAAGCTCTAACGATTAATTTTCCAACTTCCTAGAACTGCCCATGTACTTCCAGTTCCTCCTTTTCGAAAAAAGTGTACTTCCAGTTCCTATACTCCATGAAATGATATCACTTGGTTCCTAGTTCCTAGATCGATCACGGGCTCTTCATCATGCTCGAGTTACAATTGTGTGGCTCCTATGGTTGCGGCTCTTTTAGCCTGAATAGAAGAAGAAGATCCCGAGAGAATCTCAGCTGGATTATTGCTTGCCTTCATGAAGTCCATGGTCGTATCTTCCCTTACGTTCTCTCAATGTTCTACTACGTTCCCTCATCAGAAGTTCCATTAGAAGCAGCATGTCATAGACTCATAGTGTATTCTGAACGCCATGGACTCTGATCGAGCCTGTGGACCGTGATGCGGGTAAATGCGAACGCCGCATAAGTCCAAACGTCACGTAGTGGGCTGCTGTCACGGCATCCCACTTAATTTTCGCGGGCACATGTGCGGGCGCCGAGATCATGTTCCACTTGCAGCCTGAGTTGGAATCACTGGCTTTGAGCTATTTCTACATCGAAACCAGTGGAGTATATGAAATGATGTGTTTCTGTATGCCTCCCATTCGCAACATACCACTCCGATCCATTTTAGCTCACGGCTCTCACGCTCCTGAGCATTGACTCCAATTATATTAGTTTGGATGCTACTACTAGTATAACTCTGCTAAGCGTAGTGAGGAGGCTACACTAAAAGGAATATATACAAAGGCAGTCTGTTCTTCATATAAGGGCGGTCATGCTTTAGACTACAGAAGGTGGGTGAGCACACTTGATATCCATAAATAAATTTTGTGACCTCGTGATGAAATCTCTGTCCCATATATATGATCTCTATTTGCACTTTTTTCAAAAGATGTTTTTGCTACATTTATTTGCTCTGCTCAACCAACTGTCCGTAGCACACCCTCTGCACTCAACATTGATTTGCCATGCTCACCGTTAGAGTATTGTTACAATTGCGACAAGAAGATAACGAAGAACGAAAACGAAAAACACAGCAAGGGGACACAGATTTAACGTGGAAAACCTCTCCAACAAAGAGAGGAAAAAACCACGGGCGCCAGCCAGCGAAACTTCACTATATCGAGGAGTGTTTACAAACGCCGGGGATTTCACAGATGCAACTCTCCCAACCGGCGGCTTACAAGGGGTTTATATATCGGTGGAAACCTAGGGTCTTCGATCCAGACAGATTACCCGTCTTGCCTGTCGACCCCCCACAGATGCAACTCTCCCAACCGGCGGCTACACTCGGCCCAAGCCTCCGGCGACGGGCCTCGCTCCACTCGTCAGAAGTTGGCCTATACTTTGTAGAATTTGGATCAACATATAACAAGTATCATACACCATCTTGGAATGCATGAACGGAAAGGGTTCCAATGCACCTCCATGTAGAGTGAGGATTTACCCCTCCTAGGTTGGGCCCCCGGCACCATCACAACCACAAGTTAGTTGGAGATTCGGGCAAAAGTCTTTCAGTCAAAGCCTCAAAACATTTTGCAATTTAAACCTTTCCCAATATTGAAATCAACCCACCTTTGGTCAACGTCTGCCTCAGCTCCTGCTCGTCTCCCTCTAGCCTCTGGTCGACGTCTGCCTCATGGTGCAGCACGTCACCTGCGTCCAGGCCGAGCGACCGCGTCCTCATGTCCGCGTCATTAGACGTGTTCTGGAGGGCCTTGATGCATGATGCGCCGCCGGGATCCATTCTCCACGCGACCAAAATCGTATCCAGTGCTGGATCTTGTTTTGAATATGTGTTTATACATGTCTGGATCTTGTCGATCTGTATGAAAAATTGTGATTTTTGTAGTTTCTTGCTCCAGATCCGCAGGTTTCTTTGTTGTTTCTCTCTTATGAATCTTGTGGATCTTTCAAGTTGAGTGCAAACTTGTTGCCTACGAAATTTGTATGGATCTTTCATGTTTAGTGCAAATAAATTTTTGGATTCTTGGATCTGGGTATGAATCTGCTATGAAACTACTATGTACTTGCTGATGCATTCTTGGATCTGGGTATGAATCTGCTATGAAACTACTATGTACTTGCTGATGCATTCTTGGATCTGGGTATAAATCTGCTATGAAACTGCTATGTACTTCATGTTCTTCAACGGGTTTCCTCTGCTGAAGTAATGCTCGACCAATAATTAAGTAGCATTACCTTGTTTGTTTACATATTTTGTAGCTTCCTGAATCTTGCTGCATTATGTATGAAAACACAAATCTGTGTGTATCTTTTGGGAACCTTGTATGTATGATCCTAGCCCGGTTTGTTCAATACACGTTTCATGATTCCTTGAATGATTCTTAATATTAGATTAATGTCATGAGACTACTTGTTTTGTTTTGACAGGTGACACATGTAGAAAACTGTTGTTTGGTCTTGCTTGTATCTTGACTAAATCATGTGTGTAATAATCTACTAAAAGTTGTATGAATCCTTGAAGTTTTGTTGCATCTTGTATGTATGATTAGTTCTCTTAATATTTGTGTATGATTATTTGATGAATCCTATATGAAACCATGTTGAATCTATGGATTAGATCTGATCTGATGTATTAGCTTGATTCAAACAGAAACATATGTAGATTGGAATTTGTTACAAAAAATAATAATCAAGTTTAATTGTTGTTAGTAGTTTCAAAAAGTTCTATTGAAGATTCATTTGAGTTTCGGTGTTGCTCATGTATCTTAAAAACATTATCTTAAAAAAAGTATGAAACTTGTACGGATATTTCTAGAAAAATTCTTACAAAAAATTCTATGAAATATTATTGAAAAAATAATTATGTAAGAAATTGTTGATTAAATTATATGAATATCTATTGGCAGAAACAAGTTTGTAAAACGTGTGAATCTTGTATGAAACTTCTGAAACTAGGATAAACCAAATTAAGAGTGTCTAAAAATTATTAAATAAAAAGTAAAAAAAGTACAAAAGTACAAAAACTAGGATCATGGCATCGAACGCTAGTAGAGATTATTCGGATGCTCTCCACATAGGTTTATTTTTGTTTCACCTATCACGTACGGCCGCTCCTTGGCCTTGGGACTGGAGCTACCCAGGCAGCCGCGGCTCGTCGCTTCCGTCGTGACGGGGAAATCCAATACACCGCTCGTGCAGGCGCACCACTTTGCGCCACAGCAGGCAATTGGGTCTGGCCCAAAACTTGTCCATGGTTTTTTTTTAGTTTCGAATGGTTTTTCTGCGTGGTTTTCCTTTTTTTTTGCCCTGTTTCTCAGTTTTCTGATGGTTTATCTTTTTCTCGGGGTTTCTTGGTTGGTTTTCAATTCGTTTTTTCTTGTTTTTTCATTTTATTTTTCTGTTATGTTTTTTCTTCTATTTTGTAAAAATATTAAATTTGTAAAAAATGTTCAGATTTGGAAACGTTTAGCTTTGAAAAACGTCCAGGTTTAAAAAATTATTCATATTTTAAAAAGGTTCGGTTTTATAAAATGTTTAGGTTCTGAAAATTGTTAAGATTTTGGAAAAAGTTTAGATTTTAAAAATGTTCCAAACTTAAAAAATTGTTCAGATTTTGAACATTATTTAGAATTTTGACGTATTTTGATCTTTTCCATATTTTTAATGTGTTTTCAACATTCGAAAAACACAAAAAAATAGATAAAGAAAAGAATAAATAAAGAAAATCTCGCCTAAAGGGCCGGCCCATATACAGTGTCCTTCAGGCATCACATAGCATTATAGCAACCACGCCGTTGCGAGCGGCGTACTGAAGCCCTCAAACCGTCAAAGGACCGATAGGATTTGGTTCTGGGATTTCAAACAGGGCCTCGGTGTCCACCATTTGTAAACAATCTAAATATATCCATTTTAGTCCTTATTATCACCATATAAAATCAAGCAGTGGGGTCTCAACAGTTGAAAAAAATATATATGGGACCTGGTCCACGGATTTGGAGGTGTGGACCAACTTCTGCAAACAACACATGTTTAAAACATAAAAAAAAGAATAGCAACCTTTTTTAATTTAAGTTGGCACGTGTCAATCATACGAATTGGTCCACTTGTAGACCAGGTCGCAAATATTTTCCCAAAATAACATAAAATAAAATGACGTGTAAAAAAAGCATAAAATAAAATGTGAGTTGTGGAGTAGTTATAATATTTTTCCGTCTTAAACTTTGCACTTGCCGAAGTAGATTGTCTGTTCATGTCTCTTAAACTTAGGGCCGTGTAGTTTTCCCTGGCATTTTGACATCCGAGGATCCGCAAACCGTGCTACTCCCCCGTTTCAAAATATAAGATGTTTTAGTTTTTTCTAAAACACATGTATCTCGACGCCTTTAAGTGTGTAAGTTCATATGCTTTTTAGAAAAAGGCTAAAACATTTTATATTTTGAAACATAGGGAGTATTTGGGAACATGATCAGAAACTGCTATACTTTCTATGTTTATGTCGCTCCGTGTTTCGGATGGCAATATTTGTTTCCAAATGCATGTCACTTTGTGTTGGAGATAACGTTTCCTAGATTTTGGATTCTAGGGTTATGTTTCGTTGGTCTTTATATATGTTCGGGTCACCAATAAATTTTGAGTTTATGCCACGTGTCACTCCAATATCCTATCGTCTTTTTGTTAACATTGGCCAAATTGCAGGAAATAAACCTCACAAATATTTTGACGGCCCAGTTCATAGAGGCCTGCAAATTATTGAAAAATCAGAATGAATTTGGAAACAAATTCATGAATTTTCGGGCCCAATTTTTCTAAACCACACTACTCGCAGTTGCAGAATCAAAAAGGAGTTTGGGAGTTTGGTCTTACTTACCGTGCACGCCCAGGTGATAAAAGCTGAAAGAAAGGTCCATCAAACAAACAGACACAAGATACAATCATCACCATGTTTTTTTAGATCGAAAGGGACTCTGTCCCCTGTTCCATTATGAAATAATGAAACAACCAGTTCCAAAAGTAACAGGAAAGGAAAGCAGCGATGAGTTTTAAGCGCTCAAAAGCCTAACAAATCGAAGAAGGTTTCTCGAACAAAGCCGGTGCTCTAAACTACCCTTAAAACGCAGCCAAAGACACATGGAGCAGATCAAAGGACGGACTAGAACACCACATGAACATTCTCCTCCTCATCGGGGTGATCTTGGAGGTGTTTCAGCGATGCCCTCCTCCATAGCTTGATGACGGTAGTCTTCCAAGTGGAAATCCACCGAAGCGGCAGATCATCTCGCCGTGAGCGTCAGAGGTTTTCTCAGTCTGTCGATCATCTTCTCCATGAAAAGGGCGATCTCCCCCCCCTCCAGGTCCTTGAATGATTTTTGCCATGTCTTTAGGAAGGAAAGGACCAGACGCCAGACCTGTTTCATATTAATCCAAGATGTCTTATTAAAGACAAGGCTATTTCTATTGTTCCAAATGCTCCAAAGAACAGCAGAAGAAACCACATTCAAATGAAGATGTTTCTTATTAGCAATCCATTTCGAAGCAAGGGATTCAAAGTCTATAATACTAACACCAAAAATATCTTGAACATCCCTCCAAAGTAAGCTAGAGACTAAGCATTCAAAAAATAAATGATGAACAGATTCTGATTCTTTGCAAAGATTACATTCTAAAGGTTTTGGAATCCCCCTGGCTCTAAGATTATCTCTAGTCAGAATCTTATTTTGAGAAAATAACCAAAGGAAAATCTGGATCCTGGGTGGAATAAGTAATTTCCAAACAGCAGGAAGATAAACCTGAGTGATACCTCTAAAATTGACTAGTGAATACATAGAACTTGAGGAATATTTACCCTTTGATTCATACTGCCAAATTAACTGATCATCTTCTTCAGAGAATCTAATTGACTGAACAATGCCCAGAAGCTCATGTCATTGCAGCATTAAATCCTCAGTAAAGGTTCTTCTAAAGTCACATCTAAGATGTGTACCATCCCATAACTCAGCTAACGTTTTAGTCTGCTGATTAGAAATCAAATAAATTTCTCAGAATTGGGTAGCTAAATTAGAATTTCCAAACCAGATATCTTTCCAAAATCTAATAGTTTTACCATTCCCCACATGCCATTTATATCCAATCTCAACCGCCCTAGATGCCCACATGACCCCTTTCCAAAAGGTAGATGGATGAACATCATGACAATAGAGGATATTAGGCGACTTAGTCTTATATTTAGCATCTATCACCTTTTTCCACAGAGCCCCCTCTCCCTGAATATACCTTTTAACCCAGGAGCCAAGAAGGCATAGATTCAAATCATGCAGGTTTGGGATACCCAAACCTCCAAACTCTTTCTTCATGCAAACTAAAGACCAATTAGCTAGATGCAACTTATGATTACCTTCTTCATCATTCCAGAAGAAGTTGGCTAAATGTGAATCTAGGAGTTTCAAAGCCCATTTGGGAAACTTAAAGAAAGAAAGCAAATAAATAGGAATGCTAGAGAGACAGGCTTGAATAAGCACCTTCTTAGCAGCATAAGAGAGAAGTTTGCCCCTCCAACCTGTGATTCTATTCAACAGGTTTTCTATCGACTGCAAGTCTTCTCTCTTGACTTCTCAAAGTGAAGAGGAATCCCCAAATATTTAACAGGGAAATTACCCATAATGCATTCAAAAATGTCTAGGAAAGGTTTAGTATCTGACTCCGACATGTTAATGGGAATAAGCTCACTCTTATGGTAATTAATACGCATCCTAGAAATCTACTCAAAGCAGGTGAGAATCCATTTTAGATTAACAACTATTGATTCACTAGGCTCCAAGAAGAGGAGTGTGTCATCTGCATATTGCAAACAAACAATCCCTCCTGGAAAGAAATTAGGACAGAGACCTTTAATGGCTCCACAACTAGCCCCCTTAATTAACATCCTAGAAAAAACATCAATCATCAGATTAAACAACAGAGGGGCAATGGTATCACCTTGTCTAAGGCCTTTACCAGTCAAGAAAAAATCACTCTCGAAGTCATTGACTTTAACCCCCATAGACCCCCCCAAAGTAATCTGCTTAATAAATCTAATAAAGATAGGACAAAAACCTCTTAACTCTAAAATCTCAAACAAAAAGTCTAAATTAACTCTATCATAGGCTTTCTCATAATATATTTTGAGAACTAGGCCCTGCTTCTTATTCCTATGCACCTCATGCACAACCTCATGTGCAGTAATCATAGGCCTAAATTTTTTCATTGTCCTAGCTTCATTTTCTTTAGGAATCGGAGTAATCATAGCAAAATTAAGCCTAAAAATATTAAACTGATCTTCATGCCAGGACTGGAACATAGCAATAAGATCATGCTTCAAGATATCCCAAAAAGATTGATAAAACATAAATTAAAGACCATCAGGGCCAGGGGCCCCATCAACATAAGAAGTAAAAACAGCTACTCTAATTTCTTCTTCAGAAAAACTTGCACCTAGATTTAAATTTTCAGCCTCATTGACCTTCTCTTCCTCAGAGAAAAAATCATGTTTCAGTTGAATATTGGGCCTAGGTTCCCAAGTAAAAAGCTCTCTATAATAATCAGTTGTCACCTTAATCATATCTTTAATGTCAGTAACAGGCCCATCAGGACCATCAAGAACGTTGATTAATTTCTTTCTCCTACGCTGGTTGGCCACTGCATGAAAATAAGCAGTGTTTCTATCTCCTTCCAGCACATTCCTATCTCTAGACCTTTGTCTTGCCTTAGTCTCCTCTAAAATCCAATATTTATGGAGCTCAGTAAGATAAAATCTAGTCTACCTCGTTCCTCCTCAGACAAAGGTTGAGTCTCAGCCTTAATGTCTAAAGTATCATATTCCTCCATCATTTCTCTTCTATTTTTCCTAACAGCAGCCTCTATATTGATGTTCCAACCTTTGGCCAATTTCCTAAAGAATCTCACTCTATTTTGCCAAACCTCTATTGGATCATCACTTTCTACTTTTAGAGACCAAGCTTTAATGACAATCTGTCTAAAGTCAGACCTACTAAGCCACCATTTTTCAAACTTAAATCTATTAGGCTTTAGTAAAACTTTTTCCCCTGAATCCCAAACAATAGGAGTTTGGTCACTCCCAATTCTAGTCAAAGATCTAGCACTAGCTAAGGAAAAGTGGTTGTCAAACCCAGTAGTGCAGAAAATCCTATCTAGCTTACACATAATAGGCTCAACTTGATTATTACCCCAAGTATAAGATCTACCAGCTAAACCAATCTCCATAAGGGCCCACAAGTCAACCCAAATATTAAACTTGTCCACCCATTTGTAATCTACATTCCTAGAGGATTTATCTTCAGGGGATCTAATAAGGTTGAAATCACCCCCAATCATAGCAGGGCCATCCCAACATATAAAGAGATCATGAAGCTCAGAAATAAAATCTTGTTTCTTTTCCTCATAAGCAGACCCATAGGGTAGTAATTCTACAAGTGAAAGCGATAACTTTGTTCTTAAGCACTACACTAGAGAAGGATCTAATATCCCAAGACACAACATCAAAAAGATCTAAATTGACACCAACTAAGATGCCACCGGTTCCACGAGAAGGAGAAAATTCCAGGCAAAATTTCTATTCCCTAAAAGATTCTTCAAAAAGGAATTGCTAAAACTATCTTTCTTGGTTTCCTGGAAACCAATGTAGTCTACTTTAAGAGGTGAGATATTCTCAGAAATAAATTTTTGTCTACCAGGAGCACTAAGGCTCCTACTATTCCAAAAGAGACTAATCATATCTTCTTTTTCCTGGAGTGCTTGCCCCGAGATTTATTCAAGACTTCTATCCATCCCTCTGCCACATCCTCTTCAGTAGAAGAGCTTGTGCATAGAGGAGAACTATGTAAAACACCACTAGAGCTACCAAAATCATCAACAGGAATATCAACCCCTATACTATCAGATAAATTTTCTAAAGTAGTGACAGAGAGCACAGAGAAAGGATTTGTAGACATTATACCTTTCATGCTCTTGGGTACTTCCAAATTAGTGACTTTCTTCAGATTCATGGCCTTCTCAAGAATAGTTTTGGATCTATCCACCCTGGAGCTCTGCCTTGTTGGTTGCACATGCCCCCATTGTTTCTGTTTCTTGGCAGCTTTTTGGAAAACAGTCAAGTCCTCCTTTTCCCTCACTACCATCTCCTTGAAACTAGGCATGATGTCATCAGGGAGAGCACCCACTTGATCAAGCACCATCTGTGATGATCTCCTAGCTTCCTCCTGAGAGAACTCCAACTCTTCAGACTGACCATCTAGCCAGAATCTCTGGGCTTCTTCTTCAGCTCCAGGAGCCAGAGGTGACCTATCCCAGATGAAATTACCTTCAGCATCCACTAGTCCTCTTTGCACAAGCAGTTGGAACACAGCACTAGAGTTGTTAGGAGAGTCAGTAGCCATTCTGACCCTGTTAGAAGACTGACCACCCTCTCTAACAGAAAGGTTACCACTTGTAGATGAATTAGCACCAGTTCCAGACAGACCCACATGACCACCATTACCAGTCTGTCCAGAGGACTCATCCTCATTGTTTTTGCCTTGCCCACCTTGATCATCAACCCCTAAGTTCCCAGTCTCTTCAACCAATGGAGCAGCAGCATCTAAAGTGAACCCTAACTGAAAAAGTTGATCCTGGAAATTGAAGAGCCTACTAGCAGGGAGCTTAGTTGGATCTTGCATTTGATGCACTCTAACTTCCTTAGCATTGTTCAAAAAATCTTGAGCCACCAACTTCCTCTAAAATGCCACATGTGGAAACAGCCTGATCTAAAGTATTCCACTCACACCACTT
Organism: Avena longiglumis; assembly: GCA_030063025.1. Lineage (NCBI taxonomy): Eukaryota > Viridiplantae > Streptophyta > Magnoliopsida > Poales > Poaceae > Avena > Avena longiglumis. The sequence continues at coordinate 66,501,109 of CP125973.1, read as the reverse complement.
AGTCTGCAAGCCAGTGATTATCACCCAAGCCTTCTTCAAGACTTCAACAGGTTCAGGATCATCACTCCAAGCTTCCACCTTAACCCACACCCCTGGTTTAGAAACTCCAAACTTTGGGTACCCAATCACTTGTTCCACCACAATGTGTGGGGGGGGGGATTTGACCAGGAAAGTGTTCTCAGAGCCTAGTTCTCTAATTTGCCAGGGCCAGTTGGTCTTGTAAATCTTGGAAAACTCAGCAGCTAATTCTTGTTCAGACAAAGATCCTTCTTCCACCAGAACAATCCCACAGTTCTTAGTAGAGGCAATGGGATTCACCACATTTTAAGGCATTTCAATGTGATAAAAGCCCAGGCCAGGAGCACCACTACCTACATACTTAGCCACCTGATGTGGCCTCGTCCTCACTGGACACTTATCCACAGGCATTTCATTGTGATAAAATCATCACCATGTTAACAGTCATCTTAACCAAAGCTCTAATTAACGATTAATTTTCCAACTTCCTAGAACTGCCCATGTACTTTCCAGTTCCTATACTCCATGAAATGATATCACTTGGTTCCTAGTTCCTAGATCGATCACGGGCTCTTCATCACGTGCACAGACGGCTCGTCAGTCAGCATGCTCGAGTTCCAATTGTGTGGCTCCTATATATGATTGCGGCTCTTTTAGCCTGAATAGAAGAAGATCCCGAGAGAATCTAGCTGGATTGTTGCTTCCCTTCATAAAGTCCGCCGTGGTCGTATCTTCCGTTATGTCCTCTAAATGTTCCACTACGTTCCCTCGTCAGAAGTTCCATTAGCAGCCGCATGTCATAGACTCATATTGTATTCCAAATGCCATGGACGGTGATGCGAGTAAATGCGGACGCCGCATAAGTTCAAACGTCGTTTAGCAGGCTCCTGTCACGGCATCCCACTTAATTTTCGCGGGCATATATGCGGGCGCCCGCATCATGTCCCACTTGCAGCCTGAGTCAGAATCACTGGCTTTAAGCTATTTCTACATCGAAACCAGTGGAGTATATGAAATGATGTGTTTCTGTATGCCTCCCATTCACAACATACCACTCCGATCCATTTTAGCTCATGGCTCTCACGCTCGTGAGCATTGGCTCTGATTATGTTAGTTTCGATGCTACTAGTACAACTCTGCTAACGTAGTGAGGGGGCTACACTAAAAGGAATATATACAAAGGCAGTTCGTTCTTCATATAAGGGCGGTCATGCTTAGACTACAGAAGGTGGGTGAGCATACTTAATATTCATAAATTAATTTTGTGACCTCGTGATGAAATCTCCGTCCCATATATATGATCTCTAATTGCACGTTTTTTCAAAGATGTGTTTGCTACATTTATTTGCTCTGCTCCATTGTCTCTAGCTCACCCTCAACACTCAACATTAATTGATTTGCCATGCTGGTGGGAGATAGTGAGTTTGGAGCATGTACCTAAGTTCAGATCCATGCTCACCGTTAGAGTATCATACACCATCTGGAATGCATGAACAGAAAGGGTTCCAACGCACCTCCATGCATGAAGTCCATGTTGTACACAACCTACTATGGCTATACACCATGAAATGATATCTCTACCTCTAATGACCTCGTTGGTACATCCATATCATTTCTCGAAAAACAACTAGGGCTTAGCTAAACATTTCATTTCCCACCAGTCCCATGATCACCGCGTTCCATGATACCAAATATCTATTAAAAAATTAATGCTTAAAAAGACCTGCTCTGCATCCTCGGGACCCAAGCTCGGAATAAAATTTTGTCAGGGAATTTGCTGTGACGGGGTATCCTTGAAATTCACACAGCTACGTACATACTCCCCAAAGAAAGACAAGGTCCTTTGCAACAAAAGACAACGAAAGAAGAGAAGGCAGTCATCCTCTTCATGAATTGTCAAACAGATAATTTCTCTGAAGTAACAAGCTGAACCTCTGAAAATCCATTGACCGTGCTTCCAATAATCATAGAATTCCATGAGGATGTATCCCAACATGGCATCCTCCAAAACATAGCCTCCAAATCATAGAATTCCTGATAACCAGATTGACTTTACCTGGTAACCAGTTGTCAGTAATCTGGTAACTAGGGTTGGGAAAAAATTATTAAAATATATCAATATGGGATCTAGTTTTGAAGATCTCGACGCAAAAAAACCCCATAAAAACTTATATGGATTTAGAATTATATTTTAAAAGATAAAACATTTTGAAGTTTGGAACTTAAAAAGAATCATGGCGACTAGGCCACATGCATGCATGACTAGGTTGTCATATTATTTCGTGTCAACGGAAAGCTAATCTAGGGCACATGACCTAGATAGCACAGTCCAAAATAAAATAATGTGTCAAAAAGCATAAAATAAAATGTGAGTTGTGGAGTAGTTATAATCTTTTTCGGCCATGTCGTCTTGAACTTTGCACCTCCGTGAAGTCCATGTTGTACACAACATACTGGTACATCCATATCATTTCTCAAAAAACAACTAGGGCTTAGCTGAACTTTTAATTTCCCACCAGTCCCATGATCACCACATTCCATGATACCAAATATCTGTGAAAAATGCTTAAAAAGACCTACTCTACATCCTCAGGAAACCCAAGATTGGAATAAAATTTTATGAGAAAATTTGCCGCGACGGGGTGTCCTCAAAATTCACACAGCTATGGACATAAAGGAGACAAAATCCTTTTCAATAAAAGACGCCGAAGGAGATAAGGCAGTCATCCTCTTCATGAATTGCCAAACAGATAATTTCTTTGAAGTAACAGTCTAAACCTTGGAAAATCCATTGACCATGCTTCCAAATAATCATAGAATTCCATGAGGTTGTATACCAACATGGCATCCTCCAAAACATAGCCTCCAAATCATAGAATTCCTGATAACCAGATTGACTTTACCTGGTAACCAGTTGTCAGTAATATGGTAACCACGATCGGAAAAAATTCGTTAAAATATATCAATATTGGATCTAATTTTGAAGATCTCGACGTAAAAAAACTAACCATGAAAACAGATCTGAATTTTGAATTACAGGTAAGAGATAAAACATTTAAATTTTGGAACTTAAAAAGAATCATGGCGGCCGGGCCACATGCATGCATGACTGGGTTGCTATATTATTCCGTGTCAACGGAAGGCTAATCTAATCCTTTTTGGCCATGTCGTCTTGAACTTTGCACTTTGCAGTTGTCGTAATAGATGGTCTATTCATTTCTCTTAAACCTACGGGTATGTAGTTTTCCCTGGCATTTTCACCTCCGAGGATCCACAAACCATGCTACTCCCCCTTTTCAAAATATAAGATGTTTTAACTTTTTAAGAACACATGTATCTCGATGTATTTATTTATTTATTTGAAACAAAGGCAAAATGTTTGCCTCAATCTATTAATTATGAAGAGAATTGTCTGGTTAATTAATGAAAACCGGACGAAAACCGTATCTCGACGCCTTTAAGTGTGTAGGTTCATATGCTTTCTAGAAAAAGGCTAAACCGTTTTATATTTTGAAACATAGGGAGATATTTGAGAACATGATCAGAAACTGCTATACTTTGTATATGTATGTCGCTCCATGTTTCAGATGGCAGTATTTGTTTCCAAATGCATGTCACTTTGTGTTTGAGACAACACTTCCTAGATTTTGGATTCTAGGGTTATGTTTTGTTGGTGTTTATATATGTTCTGGTCACCGATAAATTTTGGGCTTATGCCACGTGCCATCTTGTCACTCTAATATCCTCTCGTATTTTTGTTAACAGTTGGCCAAATTGCAGGAAGTAAACCTCACAAATATTCTGACGGCCAAGACCATAGAGGCCTCCAAACTCTTGAAAAATCAGAACCGATTTAGAAATAAATTCATGAATCTCCTAGCCCAAATTTCCTTAAGAAATGAAACCACACCACTCGCAAGACTAAAAAAAGTTCGATTTTACTTACCGTCCATGCCCAAGTGATAAAAGCTAAAACGAAAGTCATGTTATAATTACGATAAGAAGATAACAAAGAACGAAAATGAAATCACAACAAGGGGACACAGATTTAACGTGGAAAAACCTCTCCAACAAAGAGAGGAAAAAACCACGGGCGCCAGCCAACGAAACTTCACTATATCGGGAAGTGTTTACAAACGCCAGGGATTTCACAGACGCAACTCATCTCAACCGGCGGCTTACAAGAGGTTTATATATCGGTGGAAACCTAGGTCTTCGATGATCCGTACCAAGCCTCCGGCGACGGGCCTCGCTCCACTCGTCAGAAGTTGGCCTATACTTTGTAGAATTTGGATAAACATATAACAAGTCCGTCAAACAAATAGACACAAGATACAATCATCACCATGTTAACATACATCTTAACCAAATCTCTAAAGATCAAGCTAAAATTTCCAGCTTCCTAGAACTGACCCTGTACTGTACTTCCAGTTCCTACACTCTTGCATACGCTTCCTAAATTGACCACGAGCTCTTCATCACGTGCCCATGAGTGCAGACGGACTAATGCTAGCAGTTCACCAGGTCCTTCCGTCGTGCTCCAATGATCCCCAGAAGCTTTGGATCGTTGCTTGCTTCCATGAAGTTCGTGGTCGTATCTTCGGTTGGGTCCTCTGCGGGCACCTCAATGTTGGTAACCAGTCGCTTTGACCTTTGAGCTATTTCTACATTTAATTCAACTGCATGAGACGATGTATTTCTGTATGCCTCTCATTCACAACATACCACTACAACCCATTTTCGCTCACGGCTCTCCTGCTCGTGAGCATTGACTCTGATTATGTTAGTTTTGATGCTAGTACAATTCTGCTAACGTAGTGAGGAGGCTACACTAGAAGGAATACATAGACATTCTGTTCTTCATATAAGGGCGGTCATGCTTAGACTACAGAAGGTGGGTGAGCACACTTAATATTCATAAATTAATTTTGTGACCTCGTCATGAAATCTCCGTCCCATATGATCTCTAATTGCATATTTTTCTAAAGATAGCTCACCCTCTGCACTCAACATTAATTGATTTACCATGTTGGTGAGAGATAGTGAGTTTGCACCTAAGTTCAGATCCATGCTCACTGTTAGAGTATCATACACCATTTGGAACATGCATGAACAGAAAGGGTTCCAACGCACATCCATGTAGACCATGTTGTACACAGCCTACTATGGTTGTACTCCATGAAATGATACCTGTACCTCTAATGAGCTGGCTGGTACATCCATACTTTTAGTTCATTTTCTAAAATTTAGTCCAAATTTCAAGAACATTTATAATAGATTTTGACAAATGAACTAGAAGTGGGATTTTGGTGAGATCCCACTTGACAATCTAAAAAGAAATTTATTAATGTGTTTCAAAAAAAGAAGGACGCTTTAGGCTCTTATCTAACATCCAATGTTGTGGCCGTTCTAAAAGATTATGAGTTTTGGTTTAGATTGTAGCCTGAAGGTTATGTCCCGGAGCCTGATTTCTCACCCTTCTTGTGGAGGAAGAATAACGATGATTCCGAGGAGGATGGTACAGGGAATAATGGGGAAAGAGCTTCCCGGGAGGCAACCCGGAAGTCATTTAGGCGTCTTTCTTAGTTTTGTGTCTTGGGTCTAATAGCATTCATGTTGCATTGGCACTTTTACTCTTTGTATGAATTGCTATTAGAGTAATCTTGTGATAGTTTTTAAAAGGTAGAATTTATTGTCACTATATTATGTGTTGCATAACTCGGTTGTACTTAAATCTTGTTTTATACATGCTAATGTTGGTCAAAAATTAAAGTTTTCATTTTTCTATAAAAACATTGTGTTTCGCTAAGTTTTAGGTTAAGAAAGATTTATCAAAGAAACAGGTAAATTTTAGCAACTCCAAAAAGTTTAACGACCAACTATACGGCAGGAATAAAAATTCTGGCCGTATAGTTGCGGTCGTATTTATCGATGCCTTCGTCAAAATTCTTTTCTAGGACACAGAAGGTTTAACGACCAACTATACGGCGGGACGTATAATTTCCGCCGTATAGATATCGACACCTGCTTCGAATTCTTTTCTAGGACACAAAACGTTTGAAGACCAACTATACGGCGAGAAATATTTTTCCAGTTGTATATTTGGTGCAACCACAAAATCACTATGGAAAAGTAACCAAGGTATCAAAATTTCGATATACTTTCTTCCTACTTCTTCTAAAAACCTCAAAACTCCACATGGGATCTTCTCCCTTGATCGAGGGGAGGCCGAATATCTGTAAGCAATAAAAGTTCTACCTCACAAACTTCCTAGACTATAATTCTCTATAGAAGATCATGTTTTCTTTTTTTACTTTCCTTTTATCGGTGGGGTAAACGAACTATGTCTGTTTACCAAACCGATGCATTTTATTTCGTATGTTATTTTAGCAGGGACTTGAACCTTGTGTGACGACATGTACGGTAGTGTCAACCGTGCAAATACTCGCATAAGCCACTTGGTTGCTTCAATTCAATATACCTACCTATTAATTTCTAGTAAAACCTTCCAACTCAAACGTCTTTTAATAAGCACATAGGGGCTGCACACTCGTGTCTCATATCCTGTTTCACTTGTACCTCGTTACAATCAAGGAGAGGCATCTTCTAGAACTAGTTTGTTGATTTATTAAGCGTGGTGCTTAGGTTGATGAACCGACTCAGTGGGACTTGTATTTTTATCACTTGTGATCTAACCCGTGTCTTTGGAAACACATAAATATTTCGTTTTCTTTTTAGTTTCTAAGCATGTTCTCAAGGAAGGCACACCGGGCCATATCAAGAAACACATATTGAAGCAAAGGTTCTTTGTCCATCGAAAGAGAGGTTACTAGTACCTCAACGGTAAAATGTGCCACCCTTACTTTAACTTAAGCTTGGGGAGGTAACCACTTCTTATACTCTCTTTTGATAACTGCATTTTATCTTTTGTTTTCATGATCTTCTCAAGTCGGTATTTGAAAAGTTCTTAGCTTGCGGAGGTTATTTTGCATGCATAGAGTATTGTGCAATGTTCTTTATCTTAAAAAGTTTTCATGATATTGTGTATCCCTCTATTTTTAAATGCTTGCGTAGGTGAGTTTTTGTTCATATTTATATAAGGGATATACTTGCTCATGTTAGTCCCCATAGGAGACAAGCCATAGCTTTGATGCACCTTGTTCAAATTTTATCTAGCTTGTGAAAAATATTGTGATCCTCTAAATATACATTGCCATGTTCTCCACATTTTTTAAAATAAAAATATATAATTAAGAAGTTCTTTGAAATTTGCTAGTTGCCACTGTTCAGAATTGTCTTAAGTGAATGGTTATGGAGTAGCACGACCCCATAGTGTTGGAAATGATGGTCTTAATAGATGCTTACTAAGTGAGTTGTCAAATAAGAAATAGATTACATATATGCCAAAATTTTGTCTTGAAAATCAAATTGAGATACTGCTTTATGCGTGTCTTGCGCCACTGTCGCACTACATGGGACGCTAACAACTCCGTTGGCCTTTTGACAAACCAAAAAGAGGAAACTCTTGGAGTTTGGCTATGAGTTTCCCAACATATGTAGCAAAAATGCTATATTTGGGTATGCATTTGTATTCTCATGGACCCGCGTTAAAAGAAAAATTCGGAATACTCCTCTGACCGTTATGAGAAATCATTATACCTAAAAGGGAAATCTTGGTAATGGTCACGAGTGTCCTCCCTAGCCTACACAGTCTCGATTGAACATATACCACTCTTTTGGCATGGTCTCGTTACTAAGAAATAGATTTTCTATGAGCACAACAATCAAAGTTTGCACTTGAGAGACTTTAATATATGGCATGAGTGGGAAGCATTGGAAAACTCTGTCTCTATTTATGATTGACACCTTTGCCTTATACAAATAAAATTACAAAAATACAATAAAGTGTGTATAGAAGGATCACACATGTTTACTTGCAAGCTAGATTTAACTTTGACATGGGGCATAGAAGTTTTTGACTAATCTCTAGTGGTTTGGAATAATATAGCTGATCATATATTGCCTTGTATGATTATGTGCACTCTTGTTTTGAGCTTGCAGGAAAAACAAGAATACGGTGCATCCATTTTCAATGATAAGCAAGATCACATCCTTTAAGTTATCGGTCCCTTTTTGCTCGAGGACAAGCAAGATCTAGCTTGGTGAAGTTGATGGCTGTGATAATACAACACTTTTTGGCTATATAAATTGTGTCATTTTCCTATCATATCATGCTCCATCTAACTATTGTTATGCTTGTTATGCATGATTACTTATTTTCATTAAATTGAATATGAGCTATGAACATTTAGTAGTTTAGGTAGAATTTTATCCCTCTTCCTTGTATTTTACATGTGTGTAGGTGTTTATGATGATTATGGATAAAACAAAGGCAAAAGGAACAAAGTGAACATAGTATGGAGGAGCTGCAGGACCAGACTTAGCCATTTGAGGTGTTGGAAAAAGTGAATTTTTCCAACTTTACAAAATTAAGATGCAAGAACCATGGGGTTGTATCCCTCATCAAGGCGAATCCAACGAGCCCAAGAACACCCAAAACGGAGTTCGTATGAAAAAATAACGGCCAAAACACTACGGAACCTGAAAGTTTAGTGACCAACTATACGGTCGGAGCTAAAAATTCCTGCAATATAGTTTGGCCGTATAGTTGGTAAAAAGGTCGCAAACGACGGGATTTCGACCCCTAGAATCTCCAGAACCTTTCCTAAGTCCTATGACGGTATTGGGGGAGCCCTAGGGCACCCCCAAGGACTATATAAAGGAGGGAGGAGTCAAGAAACAAGGACAAACCACCATAGCCCACCAGGGGTTGAGCTCTGCCACCGCCGCCACCCATCCAATCTCCATAGCGGCGGAGCTCTGCCTCAACCACAACTCATGATATCTAGATCTCTCTCAACACCATCACCATCAAGGCATCCAAGAAAGAATAGGAGGAGGAGAATGAAGACATCTCCATCTGTTGGAGATATGCCCAAGAGGCAATAATAAAGTGGTTATTATCATATCTTCACACTTATGATAAATGTTTACATACCATGCTATAATTGTATTAACCGGAAACATTAATACTTGTGTGATTTGTAAACTAAAATAAGAGTCCCTAGTAAAGCCTCTTGTTAAACTAGCTTGTTGGTTAATATATGATCATGGTTTTCTGATCATGAACATAGAGATGTTATTAACAACAGGATCATATCATTAGGAGAATGATGTGATGGACATACTCCTATAGATAAGCGTAGCATAAAGATCAAGTCATTTAAATAGTTCAATTGCTATATGCTTTCTGATACATAGTAACCTAATTCCTTCGACCATGAGATCATGCATATCCCCTTTTAGGATGGATGCTTTGATGTCATCAAACACCACACCGTAACAGGTGGCTATAAAGGTGGCATTGAGTGTTCGAAAGTATTGGTTGAAACACATGGATCAAGAGGGATTTGTCCATCCATATGACGGATAGATATACTCTGGGCCCTCTCGGTGGAATGTCATCCAATTAGCTTGCAAGCATGTGACCGGCTCACAAGGGATCACATATCACGAACGAGAAAAGAGTACTTATCGAACGAGGTTGAACTAGGTATGCGAGATACCGATCATAACCTCGGATAAGTAAACTATCGTGAGACAAAGGGAAATTGATATCGTATGTAAGTGGTTCATTCGATCGCAAAGTAATCGTAGAAATATGTGGGAGCCATATGAATTTCCAGATTCCTCTTTTGGTTATTGTTCGGAGAAGTGTCTCGATCATGTCCACATAATTCACGAACCGTAGGGAGACACACTTAAGGATTCGACGTTGTTTGAGTAGTTATGGTATTATGAGAAAGAGACCGAATGTTGTTCGGAGTCTCGGATGGGATCCGGGATATCACGAGGTGATCCGGAATGGTCCGGAGAATAAGATTCATATAAGGAAAGTCCCGCTTTGAGTTCGGGAATGATTCCGTGTTTTCATCGGAATGTTCTAAAGGTTCTAATGTCCCAAGACTCCGGGGAAGGGTACATGAATGTGTCATTACATATTGGAATGATTGCATCATGTACTAAGTGTTCTCGCTGTTCCAAATAATGGATTAAATTGAATCCTAAAACTGAAAAGTCAAATGGCCAGTTTGAAAGTCAAAACGGCTAAAACAGGAAACTGAGGGAAACAAACAAGAGGAGGTTGAAACCGACTTGGGGGAGGAGTCCCTCCTCTCCAAGCCGTCTCACCACCTAGGCCGAGTTGGGGAGGGACTCCCCTCCCCCCCTTGGCCGCCGGCCCTCCTCCACCTATAAGAGGAGGGGCAGGGCCTCCTCCTCTAGACACACAAGTTCCTATCCTCTAATCTAAATCCTAGCCCTAGACTCCGGTTTAGAGCCACTTTGGTTTAGAGCTTCTAATTGCACTAGACTTTGGATTAGAGCCTTCTAATTGGTGTGTCTAAACCCTAGACCACTAATAGCTCTCTCTCATACTCCACCATACTCGCTCCGGCTTAAGGCGAAGCCTGCGAGATCTCCTCTACTTCGGTACCACGCCAGTTGCCCGGAATCGCGAGGAGAGTGCTACAACCTCCTCTGCTGGAACAAGGGAGAGGAAGGTATTCGTCGAGTACGAACGTGTGACCGATCATGGAGCGCCACCGAACGCAGCGGAAGGATCGTCACGCGATCTTGAGATCGGAAAGAGTGCGACTACATAACCCACGAGAATCGCTCTTGTTAACCGCTTTGGAATCTTCGAGGGTAAGTTATTCCATCGACTCGTTACAATCTAGTAGATAGATCTTGTCTTGTTTGTTTGTATGCGATAGAATTTTTGTTTTCCATGCTACGAAACCCTACAAAGGGTATCGAGCCGTGTCTATATGTAGATCACAGACGAGTAGAACACAATGGTCATTGTGGGCGTTGATGCTTTATTGTCGAACGCTTCTTGTGTACTTTGCATCTTGCGGATGTTGGGATTGAGCCCGGCTAACCTTACATGACATCGTTCATGAGACTTGCTCCACGCTTGACATGCAACTTGTATTGCATAAGTGGCTTTATGGTGCTCGCTTTCTCCTAGCATAGTTAAGATCCAATTTACAACGGGTGATTAACAATGCTAGTATCAATGTTGTGGTTCATGTTCGTAAGTTAGAACAACACTTATTGGAAGCCCCAAACCACGTAAAACATGCAAAGAAAGTAGAGGCGTCTAACTTTGTTTTGCAGGGGTGTGCAGTGATGTGATATGGCCATGATTGTGATTATATTTGATGTATGCAATGTTCCTTATTGTAAGTTGGCAACTGGCAGGAGCCATATGGTTGTCTTTAATTTATGTTAAGACCCGCGTGTCTATTCAAAGTAGTTGTAATACTACAAGAAATGTGTCAACTTGTGACGTTCTCATTTTGACGATGGCAATAATCGTCATAAATTTTATGACGATTTGCAACAGATCGTCGCTAGCCACTCTAGAAGGACCAAACCCCTTCAAAATTATGACGATTAGCTTAGAATCGTCGTAATATTGTTAGTTGAAATCGTCATAATGTGAACCCTAGAGTATATCACACTTTGGAATGACTGAAACACCCTAGTTCCAATAGTCTTGCAACATAGAAGTGTCTAGGGGTATTTTGTAACATCCACTATCTCGAACCCTAGTCCCTCACCCCTCGCACCTCTTCCTGCACCCCGCCACTTGTTCCTCTGTCTCCTCTCATCTTCTCAATGTATCTAGGGTTCTCCTCGCAACCCGGCCGCCCGTCCACATCCCCGCCTCATTCACCCACCCCCGCCACCACCCCACTCTGATGACAACCACATCGCGATGAAGATGCGACAACACGAGAACCAGCGTTTCTCCGCCTCGCCAACAACAAAGCACCCTCATCTCCTCCGCCACCATGCTCCAAAGACCCCATCCAGATCGAGAGGACATCCACCCAAACCCTAATCCACTCACCCTGACCGCACTCCCACAAACAGACTCAGACTATCACTGCAGCCACCGCGCCACCACCACAAACCCCTCTCTACTTCGTAAATCCCACCATGTTCGAGATGGATAGCCTGGCGGCCCCGAGATCCATGAGGCCGCCAGATCTCATCGGGTCGCCGGATGTAGCGACATCTTAGCCCGATCTACACACCTTCTCCCCCACTCTATCTTGATTTCTCTCTAGTCCATCTCTTTCTCTGCAGGAACTCTCACTTGGATCTTGGATTTGCTGGACAGACGTGGGAGCGCCTGAGAAGACCTCACCTCCACCCTCCGCAACCTCTATGCCGGAACCTCCACGCCAGATGAATAACCTCCCCTCACCTTTCCCATTGTACACTGGAGCAGTATCCGCGCCCTCTAGGGAGAGGTTGCTGCTTGGCAATTATTTAGGAGGGGAGGACTTGGGGACATAAATTTCTAGATGCAACTTCTCAAATTTAGATTCCCTTAATTAAGATGTGGCTATATACTATTGAACCACCACACAAAGCCCGAGCCTCGACTTATATGGTGTATGCACTTTGTATTGAAAGCATGGAAAACAACCTTAAGATTGTCAGATCATCAACTTTCTCATATCACAAAGCTATCAGACTGAAATTGAAACAAATAGAGTTTAAAACAGATGTTGGCAGAGATATTTGCCAAGGATAGATTCATTCATGCTATCCTACTATTCCATTACCTCTGAATCGATCATTGTAGTGCTTTGTACAAATAAGCCTAGAACATATTGTCACCAATCAGCCAGGTTTCTGTTTGTATCAAGTGCTATTTGGTTTTGCTCCAAGTAATTAGCATCTAGTAGTGCAAATATCATTCATTGTTAGTGTTTATCTCGGTTTACCATGAGATGTTATTCTGTTCTGCGTTGTAGTTAATTAGTAAAATAAGCTATTGTTCTTTTACGCTTATGTTAATTAGTAAACTATGTCTAGTATAAATATCTATTCTCGCCTCCAATTGTGTTGATTCTATTGCAGCTATTTTTTCCTTTATAGCTGCAATATTTGCCCACAACCGCCCAGTTCTCAACGTTCTAGCTCATTACTATTAGTTAATTGGAGCATGAATATTCCTATACCGGCCGATAAACGTGGCACACATGCTTCTCTATCTACGACAGTTCGGTTTTACGAAATCTTTTAGGACTGCTTGAAATCCTTAGCTAGCTTTGCATCATATATGAACTGCACAGAGATCCTCCCTTTACTTGAATAGGGAGAGGTTGTTGCTTGTTTAGATTGTAAAACATCAGTGTAGAACTGTATATTGTTGTAGAAATTCATCAGCTGGTACATGCTACTGCAAATAACAAGTAAAATATCAACTTGAGAATACTCAAATATGATCCTTATTTCATTTATATCAAATTGCCACTGAAGAACTTATCAGTAGAAGATCATAGTCTTGGGATGATCTTGTTATTATCATAGCAGTGGTACGTCGATTTGATCTATGTTATATGACATGATCTGTGTCACATAGTTTTTGGCTGTCTTGCTCATCGAGTCATGGTTTCATTAAAGCCAATCTTTTAGATAGGTAAACATACCGCTTTACCATATCTATCCCAGCCTTTTTTATTTATGTTATTTTATGGAATTGCTAGGTCGTTCAAAGCGTAGGAAACCAGTCGCACTGCAGATGCTAGACACTTTTGAAACAACCCCTTCGAAAGATGATCCGTGACCACCTCGTCGAATCGGTGAGTTTCCCACCCTTCCTTGGCTGTTGTGTGTATGCCTTGGCGAGCGAGATGTGATCTGTTGATCCATCCGCTCGGTGTGGTCTCGACAAGATCTGAATCGCCATTGCCTGTGGCCTCAAATCCGATGAAATATTTGTTCTATTGATTGCATAGCGGTAACGTGTATAGTAGAAAATCGGGCATTCGTACATTTTTTATTCCAATTCATTAATGTTTCTGTTATTTCCTTAGTAGTCTGTAGTTACACCTACTGATGTTTTTCTCTTTGGCAATATTCTTGTTCTTGTTGTTACAATATATGTGGTATTGGCATGTTTTCTTTTTTGGGATGACATTGTCTGTTCTTTTTTGAACACATGGAAACTACTGCTGTAGTTTCTAATTTTTTTTATACTAGAGTTATTAGGAAGCAACCTCGCTATTTGTGTTGCGATGGAATTATATTCACTATTGAATTAACACAATTACCAATGTAATAGAGATTGTGAAATCTAGAGAACATTTCGATAGCAGTTGTAGGTATAGTTAGGGACCGATCTATTTAGTAACATAGAAAGGTCTATTTTTCATGTTGTGAACATTTGAAACCCTGTTGCAAAATAAAGTAATGTATTGTTTATGTGGGCTAGGATAGTGCTTTATTTGATGTCCGTAAACATTCCCATTTGTTCTTTGCATAACTTCATCGTTAGATACTTTCTTGTTATTATCTCACGTGTTCTATTGCTGCTACCAGATATATTGTGGTGTCATCTTACATGAGCTCCAGACTAAGTTCAAAGAAGGCAGAAGACTGATGCGGGTTTTGCTCACATGATTGTACAGTTCATGTAGCAAGTGGCTCGAGATGTACATACTTGCAGTTTTCCACGGTTGTAATATACTAGTGTACGATTTGTAGCTGTTTTATATTCTTGGGTGATGTCAAATATGTCCTGAGTGTAATATTGATCTAAATTTGGTCATCATTCATCAAAATTAATGTTATTTGGCCTATCCATAAGTAAATATTTGATGTTTACTGTTGTTTGTCTGAAATGAAATAAATGCTAGATGGGCTGTAAAAAGGCCTCGGCATAATTTTAAAATGGTTGAAAATAAAAAAAGAAACGAACCTTTAAAGGAAAAGGCCATGAAAATAGAGAAGGCCAACTTCTTGGGCTTGGCCCAACAAATCAACTGAATTGACGCAAAAATTAATTGACCAAGTTGTTGGGCTTGGCCCATATAAACAACAGGTATGGACTGGGCTGATTTCGTGCCACGTCGGACTGGCCACGTGGGATCTGACATGGCCATGTCAGTTTTCCCATGACGATATCGGATCGTCATAACAGTTATGACGATCCAATATCGTCATAGACGGTTATGACGATTTCACTAAAATCGTCGTTATAGTTCATTTGCGACGCCCAGCTTTCGACGATCTCAAAATCGTCATAGAATCGTCATAAATGGACTATTGTGACGATTTTGTGACGAAAATAGAGGGTCATATATAGCCAGATTCCTTGTAGTGATAGTTGAAGCCGGTGGACGACAAACATGGAGAAGCGTCATTGACCTTGATGCAATGCCGGTGATGATGGAGATCATGTTCGTGCTTGAAGATGGAGATCGGAAGCACAAAGAAGAAAGGCCATATCATATCACATATTATGAATTGCATGTGATGTTTATCCTTTATGCATCTTGTATTGCTTAGTAGACGACGGTAGCATTATAAGATGATCCCTCATGCACATGAATTTCAAGTCATAAAGTGTTCACCCTTAGTTAGCACCGTTGCTAAAGCTTGTTGTTTCAAACACGTGATGATCGGGTGTTAGATTACGCAAGTGTATACAATGTGAGCAAGCCAGATTTGCTCATGCGAAACTAAGGTTTGATCTTGACGAGCCTAGCATGTATGACATGGCCTCGGGAACACAGATTACGAAAGGTAGAGCATGAGTCATATAGTAGATATGATGAACATGTTGATTGTTCGCCATTGAAGCTATATCAACTCTCGTGATGATCGGTTTTGATGTGGTGGATTTGGTTAGTGTGATCACTAAAACAATGTGAGGGATATTGTTTTGAGTGGAGTTCACCTAGATTAATTTAATTATTAATTAGAACTCAATTTATCATAAACTAAATCAAAGTGAATTTGCATAGTTGTTGTAGTCATTGGCATCCGTTTACCACCTTGCGCTTAGCTATAATTGAGATGATAGAACTATAGAATTCTGTTAGTTACTTTCTTAACCGGTATCGTATTGTTTTGAAGTGTTAATCTAAAGTTTAAAAATCCTATTGCAAACTTTCAAGAAGTTCGGTTACTCCATGAAGTTTAATAATTAGTATTAAATCAAGAGTAACAATTCCAAGTGTTAGTATATAAGTATCATGTTTGTCTCCATGATTCTTGATATTCAAAGGATTCTCTTAATATCAAGGTTATCTAGGATCCAAAGAGTTGTTTGAAAACCATGATGTGTGGAAGATATTGTGATATCTGAAGCGAAGTTTTGGTTACAACATGATAGAGTATAATATGGCAAAGTTCATGTTCTCATATTTTGATGAGAATTTGCAAAAGGTTGGAGACACTTGTTGTCCTAATCCACCAAAAGGTTTTGGATAGCAACATTATACTCATAATTCATCGTTATAAGCTAAAAGTAGCTTGATCATGGACGATTCCATGATAAGGGTGAATATTTGATGTAGGTAAAATGTTTACTACACCAAGAGATTACTAAAGAAAGGAATTTGAAAGAACACCAAACATTTGATGATGGTGATCTACTTCAAAGTGCAAGTCCAAAGACATTGGTATTTAACTATACACGCTTTGGACTATATGTCATATGTATGACTCCACTATTGATGTTGATAGATTCTACAAACAGAAAAGGAAATACTGAAAGAGAATCTCATAAATATATGGCAGAAAAGAAAAGACTAGAATTATTCAGTTTAAGTATATAGATGATATACATGTTATGGCTATATTCTTTTCTTATTAAACAATGTGGTTCTTAAGTATTTGATACTGAATTTGTTGGTGTGAATCGTCATACAAAACAACACAATTCATGAACTACAATGGCCTTCATCGAGAACAAATAAAGGGTTATTGTGTTAAACATCAAAGTTTGCCTTCAAGATTTGTTTTATCAGGTATTATGAGAACAAAAGGGTTGTTCAAATAATTGCCGTAATCTATAAAAGATGGATGATTCACAAATCTCGTTGGAGAAATCACATCCATAAAACTTGTGCTAAAAATGTCGAAAGACAAATTGATTGAAAGATCACTTAGGAAGTGACATCGCCGTTTAAATTATATTGGAAAGAAAACATGAAGAAACTCCATGTGGATGGAATTTTAGAGTCTTTTTGATTTTGATCAAATGACGCTTGTGAAACTTTCCTAGAGATAATTAAAACTTCGTTCATAGGCCAAAAAGGAACGAATGACTAGCTTATTGGAACTTGTACATATTGTTGTACGAAGTCCATTATGTGTAGTCAAGAGTGATGGATTTCAACTTCATATGCTTTCTCCGAAAATTTGAGTGAATATATGAATATTTACTTAATATGGATGAAGTATGAAACATTTGAAAAGTTCAAAGACTTTCAAGATGAAGTGCAAAATCATTGTAACAAGAATATAAACAGTTTATGATAAAGATCATAAAGGAAGATATTTGAGTTACAAAGTTTAGCATAATACCTAAGATTTATGGAATCGTTCCGTGGATTTGCATTTCCCGAAACACCATAAGAGTATGGAGCATTCGAGATATGTAATTAAACCTTGTTTGACATGGTAAGATCAAAGGTATAATTCATAAAACTGCCATTATATTTTAAAGATTAAAAGCTTTAGAGATTACCGTTTTTTCCACTGAAAAGAGCTTCATCATAATCCGTTGAAATGACACCATATAAAGTTATGGTTTGGGATAAAACCCAAGTTGTCCTTTCTTAAACATTGGTTTGCTATGCATAAGAAAGATGTTTGCAACCAAAGTCGGATGAACCTGTCTTTGTATAACTGTTGAGTATTCCTCCATAACACAAGAGACAAAAGTGTTTGTCGCTTAGAACGTCAAGTTTCTTTGGGAAGGAATTTTTCGTGAAAAGAAAAGTGGGAGGACAATAGAACTTTGATAAGGTTAAAGGAACCTTAGCTATATGTGCAAAGTTGCGCAGTGCCGAAAAGTGTTCCGGAGGCAGCAACAATGCTCATGGCTCACGTGCCTCAAAGGTTGTGGTCACGGAGATCTAAGTTCCTATTGAAACAAGTAGATCGGGTAAACAATCAAATACCAAGATTTGAGGGTTGAATCATTATTTGAGAATAATGAACCGACTACATGCAAAGAAGCGATGATGGGCCCTGACTCCGTCAAATGGCTTGAAGCCATAAAATCCGTGATAGTTCCATACACGAGAAATCAAGTTTTGAACTTGAAGGACCCTCGAGAAAGGTGTAAGACCTTACAGTTGTGTTTGGATCTATAAATAAATAGACATGGATGTTGCACATCTATGAAATAGTCGACATGTTGGGAAAGAGTTCACAAAAATGTTTAAAGGTTGACTATGAGAAGATCTGATCTTTCATAGCGATATTTAGTCTAGACGGATTAGTGTAGCAACCACTGCATATAATTTTATTATATGGTAGTTGAATAAACAAAACAAGTTCTTCTAATAGAAGGGTTACCTAGGACGTGTGCATGACACAGTCCAAAGGTTTTTTTTGTTAAAATTCAAGGGATGCTAAAAACATATGCAAACTTCAATGGTTGAAGTAAGCATAGCGGAGTTGGAATCTTCACTATGATGAAACTGTTAAAAGAGTTTAATTTCATCAGAGACAATGAAGATGCTTGCATTTGCAAGAAATTAAGTGGGAGCGCTAAGACATGTTTCTAATACATTATGTGGAAGACATATTTTTGATTGGAAATGATGTATCTTTTATTAACACATATTAAGAATTTCATCCCGATGAAAGACTTAGGCAAAACCCAAATATTTGGCATCAATAGACGCTAATATGGTTGTGCCAAAAGTACATAGATGATGTATTGAATGAGTTCAATATAGAAACTACAAGAAAGGTTCTCGTTGCACAGAAAGGATTGAATATTGATGATATATTCAAATGTACTGACATTTGGTAAATGAAACAAGATTCGAGTATAGATTGATACTTGATCACAAAGAGTATTTATATCAATCATACTGTGATATGTACAAATCTAGATATGTCCTATGCTCTAAATGTTGTGAGCATATACCAGAATGATTCAAAAGATGATCATTGGACAATAGTAAGAATATTCTTATGATCTTTTGGAAGAACTAAGAGTATATTATTTGTAGAAGTGATAAATAGATGGTTAGTTCATTGTAAAAGTACTACATTGATACTAGTTTTGTCACAAAGTACAAATTAAGTTTATCTCAATCTAAACCAAGGGTGGCACAATATAATGGAAAGTGAGTTCCATAATCGATTTGGATGAGTTCCAAAGTTAAGACATTGTGACAGATACTACAACAAAAGGCTAAGTATATGACTGCTATAATAGCAGCTAAAGAGGGCGTTTGTGTCAAGTAGTTTGTTATCAAACTAGGTGTAGTTCACAGCGGGATAATACTATGAAGATATATTGTACGACAATATTATCAACATGTTTTAACCCCAAAGAACTAAAGGTCACACCAAAGGACCAAATTTGTATGAAGCCATCTCATTAGAGAATGAGTGATACGTAGAGACGCAAAGACATGCAATTACACACGGACCTGGAAGTGTCAGATCCGGAGATCAGTTAACCACTAGCAATCGTGTACATACAACACCGGAAAACCATAGGTGTTGAATACACAAAGGTTTGAAACTAGATTATTGACTCTAGTGCAAGTGGGAGACTGTTGGAGATATGCCCAAGAGGCAATAATAAAGTGGTTATTATCATATCTTCACACTTATGATAAATGTTTACATACCATGCTATAATTGTATTAACCGGAAACATTAATACTTGTGTGATTTGTAAACTAAAATAAGAGTCCCTAGTAAAGCCTCTTGTTAAACTAGCTTGTTGGTTAATATATGATCATGGTTTCCTGATCATGAACATAGAGATGTTATTAACAACAGGATCATATCATTAGGAGAATGATGTGATGGACATACTCCTATAGATAAGCATAGCATAAAGATCAAGTCATTTAAATAGTTCAATTGCTATATGCTTTCTGATACATAGTAACCTAATTCCTTCGACCATGAGATCATGCATATCACCATTTCCGGATGGATGCTTTGATGTCATCAAACACCACACCGTAATGGTGGCTATAAAGGTGGCATTGAGTGTTCAGAAAGTATTGGTTGAAACACATGGATCAAGAGTGGATTTGTCCATCCATATGGATATAGATATACTCTGGGCCCTCTCGGTGGAATGTCATCCAATTAGCTTGCAAGCATGTGACTGTCACAAGGGATCACATATCACGGAGAGAAAAGAGTACTTATCGAACGAGGTTGAACTAGGTATGCAGAGATACCGATCATAACCTCGGATAAGTAAACTATCGTGAGACAAAGGGAAATTGGTATCGTATGTAAGTGGTTCATTCGATCGCAAAGTAATCGTAGAAATATGTGGAGCCATATGAATTTCCAGATTCCTCTATTGGTTATTGTTCGGAGAAGTGTCTCGATCATGTTCGCATAATTCACGAACCGTAGGGAGACACACTTAAGGATTCGCTGTTTGAGTAGTTATGGTATTATGAGAAAGAGACCGAATGTTGTTCGAGTCTCGGATGGGATCCGGATATCACGAGGTGATCCGGAATGGTCCGGAGAATAAGATTCATATAAGGAAAGTCCCATTTCGAGTTCGGGAATGATTCCGTGTTTTCATCGGAATGTTCTAGAAGGTTCCGAATGTCCGGACTGGGGAAGGGGTACATGAATGTGTCATTACATATTGGAATGATTGCATCATGTACTAAGTGTTCTCGCTGTTCCAAATAAAAGATTAAATTGAATCCTAAAACTGAAAAGTCAAATGGCCAGTTTGAAAGTCAAAACGGCTAAAACAGGAAACTGAGGGAAACAAGCAAGATGAGGTTGAAACCGACTTGGGGGAGGAGTCCCTCCTCTCCAAGCCGCGCACCACCTAGGAGAGTTGGGGAGGGACTCCCTCCTCCCCTGGCCGGCCCTCCTCCACCTATAAGAGGAGGCAGGGCCTCCTCTAGACACACAAGTTCCTATCCTCTAATCTAAATCCTAGCCCTAGACTCCGGTTTAGAGCCGCTTTGGTTTAGAGCTTCTAATTGCACTAGCCTTGGTTAGAGCCTTCTAATTGGTGTGTCTAAATCCTAGACCACTAATAGCTCTCTCTCATACTCCACCATACTCGCTCCCAAGGCGAAGCCTGCGAGATCTCCCTCTACTGGTACTGCCCGTTGTCTTAGGAATCACGAGAAGAGTGCTACAACCTCCGCTTTCTGGAACAAGGGAGAGGAAGGTCTTCGTCGAACCGAATGTGTGACCGATCATGGAGCGCTTAGGAACTGTGGGAAGGATCGTCTACGCGATCTTGAGATCGGAAAGAGTACGACTACATCACCCACGAGAATCTGCTCTCGTTAACCGCTTTGGAATCTTCGAGGGTAAGTTATTCCATCGACTCGTTGCTACAATCTAGTAGATAGATCTTGGCTTGTTTGTTTGTATGCGATAGAATTTTTTTGTTTTCCATGCTACGAACCCCTACACCATCTCCATCATCTCTCTCTCTCTCTCTCTCTCTCTCTCTCTCTCTCTTGTTTTTAGTAATTGTAAGATTGGACACGGTTGTGACATTATTATATATTTATATGTTTTGCCTTTCATCCATGTGTGAGTGATTGATTCAATTCTAGGTTGAGGTATGATCTAGTGCGCTAAGTTAGAATTTATTGTGATCTAAGATGAGTTTATGTGATCCTTTGGTCCGGAAGTGCCTTTTACCTTGCGGTGACGCGCGAGAATCATGCATAGTGCACACAGAGTGACAGCCCGGTAATCAATTGGGGAACGTTTATTTGTCTGAATAATCTCTTATAGATCACACATGTATTTGCCCACTTAGTGAGACCGAAGCCTAGAAGCCCTCTCTCATTCCATTCAATCCTACAACTACAATCTCTTTAATTCAGTTTATATTATTATTTACTTTCTGTCTTAGTTTATTTTGTTCTTATTAAAAGTTCTTTGTTATTCGATACTTTAAACCTCTCTCAATTATCGCTGTTCTAGCAACTTATAGAATAGGCTATTTTCAAACCACGGTTTGGGTGCGAAACGTGGCCGCATTGACAACGTGGCTGTGGGGCTGCGTTGTTTCCGTTCATCGATCTCCCATCGGGACAAACTCTTAAATATTTGCTGCTACAAATACTGCAATAACCCCGTTGTTGGTGCAGGAATCCAGTCATCATTTACGAACTAGAAAAGAACCAAAACACTAGATGTGGATGTTGATGATGTAATAATGTATTAAACCTTCTTATGAAGATTTTTTGAATTAACCCTATTTTTTACAATTTGTGATATTGCTGAAGGCATGTAGAAAAAAGAGCCTTTGATCACTTGAGCGAACTCACAAGAATACAACAATATTTTCAAATTTAGTCCCGGTCCAGCCAAAAACCGGGACTAACACTCAAGAAATTTATTAATATTAAAACACTAGGACTACGTAATTAGGACTAAAGCTTCCCCTTTAGTCATAATCATGCCTAGTACTATAGTACAAGGCTTTAGGGTCGTCTTCGTCATCGTCATCATCGTCGTGGCGTGGCGCACGTGGCTGGATCCTCAGCCCAGCCATGGCATATACCGGGGGCACCTGCCACTCCGGCCTCTGATTCACGACGAGCGGGGGAGGGGGCTCCTGGATGATGATACCTCTACCGCCATCCTTCTTGTGGATCTGCGGCGGGTGGAAGTGTGGGCACCGCAGGCGAGGATGATCTCCCCCGACGATGTAGCGCATCACGCCAATGATAGTACGGTCGGTCCACCATAGACGACGGCCGGCTTCGTTGTGGTTCACTAGGAGCGGGCCGTCACCCTCGTATCTGGCGAGCTCCCTTTCCTAGCGGTTAGCGAAGAAGGCATTCCAGATGTCGTAGTTGTCGGGATCCCACTTGGGATCCATCCGCTGCTCCGGCATGAGCTCGAGGTATAAGTGGTTCGTTATGGCCACCTGCCGGGCGGAACCTTGAGGCACAACAGGGATAGGAACCCCTCCAACGCTCAGCATCCAGCTGGTGGGTAGCGATGAGCCTGGCGGTAGCTGGAGGCGCATAGCGCCTCGGTCTCCTCAAGGGTCAGAATCGCCCAGTATTCAGTGTCCATTGTTGTGAGATGGGAAGGTGTGGATGTGTGAATGACCATGGTAGTCGACATAGAAATAGAGGAAAAAGGTTGGAAAATATGGTGGGAAGCAGAGGGAAATGGCGAGAAAGTTATCTTTAGTCCCGGTTGAAACAAAAGGGCCCTAAAATAACCGGGACTAAAGGCCCCTAAAATAGGGTTTAGGGTTTAGGTTTTTTTGGTTTTAGGGTTGTGAATAACAGAGTAGGATAATAGCTTTAAATTATAGATCTATTTTCTGAAAATTTTGATATATATTTTCTTAATTGTCACTATTTTTTTCATATTGGTGCCAAAAATACCCCTTTAGTCCCGGTTTCTATTGGCTCGCGCGCGAAACGTGGCGGCCCAAATAACCTTTAGTCCCGATTTGTAACACAAACCAGGAATAAAGGGGTACCTTTAGTCCCGGTTTCTAAGGGGTACCTTTAGTCCCGGTTTGTATTAGAAACCGGGGCTAAAGGGGGGTGGGTATAAATAACCAGCCCTGCACCCCGGTTCGAGCATGGACCCGGAGCACCAACAGTTCATCTTCTTCAACTTGTCATGTCGCCTGCACTTACGGTGCGCTTTCGTGCCGTGCGTCGCATGTTGCTCGCCGTCATCCCGGCCATGCCACCCTCGCAGGTAAATCTCCGATCCGATATGGTTTAGCTGTAATTTAATTAGTTGTAATTTAGTTAGTATGTATAATTTAGTTTTTAGGATTAGTAATTTAGTTAGTATGTATGATTTAGTTAGTTAGTTGTAATTTAGCTAGTGTTTATTATATTAGAGATTGTAGTTAATTAGTTAGTGAATTTTGGTTAGTTAGTTTATTAGGGATTTTAGTTAGTGTTTGGAGATTTTTTGTTAGTGTAATTTAGTTTAGAGATTTTACTATATGGAAAATATATGTATTTAGTGTTTATGTTTTGGATTAATTTTGTTTAGAAATTTTAGTTAGTGTTTAATATAGTTTATTTTAGTTGATACTATTTACTGTCGTCATGTTTAATTAAGTGTATAGGTTTAATTTAGTGTTAAGGATTATGCCGAGTCCTCATCGTTCACTCGCCTGGAACGACAGAGGACTACTCGGCTCCGCCGAGCATCCCTAGGACGAGGTGCAGGTGGTCGTGTCGTGGGAGGACGAGCACGTCCGTCGTTACATGTACATTTTGGACGTCAGGATCTCCGATACCTAGCAGATTCTTCAGTGGCCTCACCGAGATATTCTCCTGTGATGGTTCCTACTCTTTACGCATACACATCCCGCGGCTCAGGCGCCAGGGGTCGACGTCTTTGTTGAGCTAGAAGTGTAGTAGAGATATATTATCTTTTAGTATTGTTGTATTCACTGGATTATTCGAGATGTATTATTGTTTAATTGGTACTTTATCTTTCTTTTGTTAAAATGAATTATTTTATCTTCCTTTCGTTGTTGCATTAAGAAAAATGTTTTTATCTTTCTTCTGTATTAATTAAGGTATGGACGGAGGAGACGATGAAGAGCGCATGTACAACTTGATAGATGAGGGTACATGAGATTACTATTACGATGGAGAATCCGGAGGTGGAGATGATGATGGCTCCCAATACCTCAACTTGGATGGAGCCGACGGTAGAGACTTTGGTGAAGACTTTGGTGGAGACAACAATGTAGACGACGGTGGAGACATCAGTGGAGACGACGGTGGAGACACCATAACAAAGTCCCGCGAGGTATATAAAGCCCCTGCTGATCACGAGCTAGTAGATGCATTAGTTGATTCATATTTATATATACTAACGAATGTTTCTTCTCTTAGACCTCCGCATCGGGCCAATCTTATGCAAGGAAATGAGGCCCGACTAGAAAGTTGGCCGATGGTGCGTGTTTCAGAATTGAGTTAGTCTCTGATATGGGCGAACCTTTGGAGCCGACAGAGGCCGCAAATGCATTTGTATATCAATGCGGAGTGATATTCAGGGACACCATCCCGATCACCACTCAGAAGTGGAATAATCCAGGAAAGAAAAGCGATCAAGTTGGAGCAACTTTTGTCGATGACAGAGCCAAAGAGTGTCTTCGAAATACGCTCATGACACACTTCTCTCTACAACAATTGGACACTAGTGAACTCACAGAGGCATTGAGGTTGATAGTCAAAAAGTGGGCCCTTAAGAAGATGGGTGAACAATTCAAGGACTAGAAGAAAAGATTATACCACAACTATGCAAGAAGAAGATGACTCCGCCATTCACTGGCCCGCTGTAGAAGCAGCGGGATAACTGGGCCGCATTTGTGATGTACAAGGACTCAGAAGAAGCTAAGGCAAAGTCGGAGAAGAATCAGAAAAATGCGGCCAAAAAGAAATATCACCATACTATGGGGAAAGGTGGCAGCAAGACGTCCATGCCTAAGTGGGAAGAAACTGAGAAAGCCATGCGTGCTAAAGGGGTCACTCCAGCTACAAATAAGTGGCCCGTGAGGTCAAAACATTGGTTACTTGGGCATGGGGGATCGTATGACCCTGTAACCGGGGACATTATTGTTGCAAAGAAGGCCATTGTTGTCCAAAGATGCACTTATTAAAATGGTAAAATAGGCTCAAGAGGGAAAGTTCGTTCCCGACAGAGAGAACGATGAGCTGACACATGTCCTCGAGAATCCTGAAAAAGTCAGGCGAACACAAGGCTTTGGACCCTCTGTTCCATGGAATACTAGGTTTCCCTAGGACATTGACACTTATAAAAGCCGATCGAGAAAAACGAACCGACAGAAGGCGGAGGAGGCATCGCTGTTGGAGGCGGTTGAAAAAAGGAATGAGAAATTTCAAGCCATGTTCAAGCTGCAGCAGGAGTAGATTAATGAACTTAGAGTACTGGACCGACAGCAAGATCCTGCATTCGATAGTCCGGTGGGCCCATCTCAGGAGAGAAGCGTGGCTTCCACAGGTACAAGCTAATAATGTACTATTGATCGAGAATAATGCATCGATCCAGATGATACAGCCGGTGTAACGATGGTTCGCTACCCCGTGGATGAAGTCGAGGCAAGGACAGCTTGTGAGCTACATGTGACACTAAAGAACATTTCCATGAAGGTGGCACTCGGCTTTTCTTTACCTTGTCCACCAGAGGCGACCTACCATGGACGTTAGATTCCAACTGGCTATGCTCACGACGGTGTGGATGAATTTGAACCGACATGTCGATCACTGGAACTTGACATCCCTGCATGTGACGGGGAGAAAACACTTGGAGAAGTGGAGGGTGGGATAATACTTTGGAAAAAGGAGCACATCGTGTTTCCAGGCTGGGCGCCAAGGCCATCTTCTCCTCCTAGAAGAAATCCATCACCTCCGAGGCCACCATCACCTCCAAGTCCACTGTCTCCACCGAGAAACAATAGTCCACCCCTCCCTGAGAGGGACCGCAGCGCGAGTGCATCTCCATCTTCGGCGCCTCTGCCCACTGACTTAAAGGGAGGAAAGCGTAAGAATAGCACCGCTACGTCGAGGGATAACCAACGTCGAAAACAACAAGATCCCCTCCCAAGAGTACCATCGTCTCCTCCCAAGTTAGCTTATCATCGGACTGATGAGGAAAACAGGATGATCTCCCAAGCCAAAATGAAGGCCCATTTTGCACCAAAACAACCCGAGACACGTGTGCAAGTTGATCCAAAAGTCAATAAGCACTTCAAGGAAGTCCTTGCGCAACCACCCCAACATGTGTTATATAGGAAAGATGACTATACATTGTCTTACGAAGACACTGAAAGAGAAGTCGTCAAGAAATACTGCAACCAGGAGAATATCAAAAGAAGTTCCCCACCTTGGGAAACAGGCAAAACAATTGATCACCTCGCTCAAGGTGTTACCCCAGCCCTCTCATGGTGCAATAGATATGGAAAAGGCTATTAAATTAGCCAAACAGTGTAACATGCCCGTCGAACAAATTCTAGGCGACGTAGATATCTCCATGGAACCAATAGCACGGAAATTTGTCTACGGGGAGCCTCTGGTCAACGATGAGGTATTCTATGATCTGCCAACATATATGCGACTTTTGCATGCCTGGTACTTGAAAGTCATAATGGAGCAATATTACAAGACACAAATACTATTTCCTTACAACTACGGGTGAGAGCCTTACTGCCTTGTACACATTCAATTTTTGTTTACTCGATGTTAAGTGTATATAAACATGCGCAGCTTTCACTGGATTCTTCTAAATATTGACATTGATCATGGAAAAGTTGTAATCTCGGACTCGTTATAGAAGCCGATGGAAGACTACCGCATCATACTTGATATGCTCCAAAAGTAATTTCAATCATTATCGCACTATATCTGTCTCTTTCGTTCATTCTCTAAGATGTCAAGTAATTAATAACTCATTCATTCATTTCTTTTTTGCCGGACAGGGTTTGGAAAAAGTTCACGACGGAGGTTTAAGGTGAATGGCGTAAGGAGCTGACTTTTGTTCTGATCCCAGTAAATAGTACGAGAGATAGGTCCTCGCATCTCTTCAATGCTAGTCTCCATACAATCATCATGCTTTATTATTATTTAATTGAATTATATTCTCAAAAACTGTGCGACGCAGCCACAGGGGACTAATTTATGTGGATATTACGCATGCGAGTTCATTCGTGGGTGTATGGAGCAGGGCACAAACTTTCTTCAAGTATGTAAACAATATATTAACAATTTATTTTATACTGTAATTTTTGTTGAGTTCCATTCATAATGATCTACTTCTTTATATATAGTTGGACGCGATGCGGGATGAGCTACTACCATAGCAACGCCTACTAGCAATTCAAAAGGAATTATCGGGATTTTTTCTCAAGGACGTCATAAACCCAAATAGATAATACAACCTGGATAGAATTTAAAGTATCCATGTAATGTAATAATCTTCATGTAATCAAATAGACGAGCTCTAGTCTCGGTTGGCACTCGTATACCGAGTTATGTATATATGTCCGTATGCTCGTGAGAAAAATTATATTATATATGCATCAACATGTAGTAGCATAGAATAATATGTATACGAAAACTTGTTTGAAATGAAAACACAAAATGAAAAATAATTAAACACAAAAAAAAGAAAAAGGAAAACCATAGCTAAAACCCCATCTCCTACCGCGGCAGACCCAAAACGCTGCCGCAGCAGAATACCTCTAGTCCCGGTTCGTGTTACGAACCGGGACTAAAGGTCCTCCAGCCCAGCGCACTCCGCGGGGCCACGTGGAGACTCTCTAGTTCCGGTTCGTAACAGAATGCAAATCCGGGACTAAAGACTCTTATAAACCGGGACTAAATGTCCGTTTTCTATTAGTGATAATATGCTACACCAGTTAAATTCTGTAATAATATGCTCATGTTATAAATCTATTCAATGTGGATGATGACTATAATATTTTAGCTTTGACATATAATTGCTCTTAATTCAATAATAGCAGCATCATTTAAAAAATCATAAAAATATTGGTGGTGTGCCTCATGCTACCACTAAGGTACTTACTGGTAGCATGCACCCCCACGTTATCAGTAAGATTTACGAGTGGCATCTTACCATTAGCGTGCCCCTGCACGCTAGTAGTAGAAAAATGGGAATGCCACCAATAGCCCACCAATGGCTTTTCTCTACTAGTGTTTGTAGCTGAGAGGCAGCTAGTTTACAAGGGATGGAAAATGAGAAACAAAAGCTGGGTAACAATGGAAGGAAATCTGAAAAAATGGAAATATGTATGTTTGCCGAGTCTGTTTGTCAAATACACTCGGCAAACATAGACTTTCTGATAGGTTTTGGCAAAGAGAGTCGGCGAACATAGGCAAAAAGCAATCTTTGGGGCGGAACTTGGGCATGAAAAAGGACCAGGAGTTTGGCAAGTATTTTGAAAAACCCTGATCCAGTTCTTTGCCGAGTCATGTCTCATTGCCAAGTGTGTCTCCTGATCTAGTTCTTGGAAAACCTGTTTCAGGCATAATACTCTCGGCAAACAGTGGGATGCCCACCAAAAATTGATATTTTTCCTTAGTGGTATATACTGCACCTTCTTGAAAATTTAAGATCAAATTCCGTAGGATTTGGTACATAGAAGAGCAAGACAAATACTTACATGAAATTGTGAGAACACTCTTGGAGCAAATATTTATCTTGTCAACGTACGATTTGCAAAGTAAGGCTAAATTTTCCAAATTTCCAGAGGTATAAAACAAGTCTTTGTGTCCCTCCGACACTCCGACTTCGTCGATCGGAGGCGGTGGATCTTGGTCCAAAACAACACGGGGACGTCTCCCGATTGATGTGCCATAGCGAAACGTGCGTCACTGTGTGCATCATGCATGTTCATCGACTCATAAAGCCTCGTTGACAATGGAGCTTTTCTGAATCTTATAATGGTGGAGGCTCAACATCTCTTCCGATGTCTGTGTCGATGGTCTTGTAGTTGCTGGCTACTGTGGTTGCAGGAAATCATAGGAATCGTTTTTTATTTCTTATTCTATTAGTATTTTATATGAAAGTTTAGAATAATCATTTTATCCTTAGTCTCCACGTGTGTTGCTAGTTGTAACCTAATTTTTGATTAATGAAAGGACACTTCTACGTTTAGACCGGTTGCTAGATTGCAAAATTCGGCGGGATTCCGACAATGGTGCATGCATGTGTGTTAGAAAACAGGTCGGCCCCAACTTGTATGCTACCAGCCAAAAAGAAGAGTCCCAAAGTGTGCACGCCGTTGGACTCGGTATTAAACATAAGAGGACAAAAAGGTGACGTAGTCAAGAATTAAATATGGAAATCTAAATATTCAAAATGTTTTATAGGTCAAACCATTTATCGGATTTAGGATCCGTTTTCACCATTACTAACCGCGACAAGATCTTCGAAACTAGATCCCATATGTCAATATGTTTCGAAATTTTTTTTGAACCAAAAGGTTATTCACGCGGAACACATAAGTTATCCAGGTTGTACTATATAAGTTATCCATCAGATAACATATAAGTTATCAACCAAATAAATGGGTCATGTGTTTGAGTTTTTATATGCGTACAAAAACACAAATATGAACTCCTCCGATTTATAATCTATTTTCACGAGTCAACAACTACAAAGTACCGTGATCCTAACATCTAGGCTATCATGTTCAAATCAAGTAAGTCTATTGCATTTGTAATTAACTAAAATGGAGGTAACCATGACTTAAGAAATATAGTGGCCACAAAAAGAACTAAAATTATCCTGAAAATTTTACATACTCATAGAGATAAACAAAAAGTTATTGATGACATTATACAATAATTACCCACCATTAACATGAGAGTTATCCATGCTCCAGCATATAAGTTATCCACCTAATAACATGTAAGTTATCCACCACTATAAAATTTAACCCAGAGATAGAATATAAAAGTTATTCTAGCGATTAGGCTTTAAGAATAAATTATTTAAAAAAAAAAATCTAAGTCCCTTTTGCATACGATATAATAAAGGAGGTCTTATGCCTATCCATCAACCACCCTAAGTTGTAGTGAACAAATGTAACACGCAACCAATAGTCTGACGGCTCGGCTTTATCACCGTTGCCGCTATCGCGGCGTATGATTGATGAAGCGTCGAACGGTGTTAGTGTGTCGCAACGCATCGATGACGACAAAGTCTCGGTATTCTAACACCTAGCTACCATGTACCAATTTAAATTAGCTGGTACCTCACATTTAATTAACCAAACTAACATACATGGGGCAACCGAGTTTTTATGAGGCCAAAAAATAAATAAAAAGTTACCCACGTGAGAAATATGAGAATGTCTCGATCCAATTCGTTTATATGTTGGATAACTTATATATTTTTAGGTGGATAACTTATATACTATGACATGGATAACTCACGTGTTAGGGGTTGATAACTTTTTGGTCCGATTTTTTTTTCATCGAAACATATCAACAAGGGATCTACTTTCGAAGATCTCGTCGCGACTAGTCTAACGGTGAAAACGGATCCTAAATCAGACAAATAATTTGATCTAAAAAACATTTTAAATTTATGATTTGCTTCTTAGCTGACTTTGATTTGGTTTGTTGTTTAGTGGCATGCGGACACCGGACCGTGCTATATGCGCGTCCGCCGGCTTCGGATTTTTTGCGGGGTAGTTCTCGTCTACATGCACGCGCTCTATATATTTTTATTATGCTACAAAAGCCGTGAGCATGCATATCTAATTTTAATTTTTTTTTGTTGAAGATCACCAATTAACAGGCTACCCGAAATAGCGCACGCACCTATTTGAGCATATCTATATTTATCTAACTACCAATTTGATCTCAGGAGTCTACGGCTACTACAACACCCAAAGAGTCCGGACTCAGATCCACCACGTGTGGCAATGCACGGAACCCGGGCATGCACGAGAATAGCGGCACAAAGCGAACCAACTTCCAAACGGTACGGAGCTGCTCCGCCGCGACGGACAGGTGAGATAGAGAGACAGGGCTAGAAGAGTTTGGTCGTTCTTGATCGAATCGATCCAGGGCTGGATCGGTTTCACCATGGCCTACCTGCATAGAAGATCGATGGAGTTCCTCAAGACCTTCGAGGTGCCGGCGAAGAACCCGTCGGAGGACGCGCAGCGGCGGTGGCGGGATGCCGTCGGCACGCTGGTCAAGAACCGGCGGCGGCGCTTCCGGATGGTTCCCGACCTGGACAAGCGATCACAGGCCGAGACCCAGCGCCGCAACATCCAGGTGATTCATCCTCTCGATCAATCGATCTACGTGCTGCGCGCCTGCGCGTATGCACGTGCGAGCCTGCGTTCATGCCTAGAGACTTGATCTGCGCGACAATGCAGCACCGGCCGGGTTAATTACTCTTTAATCTATGTGCGTTACGATTTCCCAGTCAAATTTGACCGACCTGGAGTATGTGAATTCATAACTCTTTCATGCAGTGCTCTGGTCAATGCAATTTATTAAAGGACTCACAGTGCGATCGATTCTGTCTTTGTGTGTAACGTATGCGTACATGGAAAGAGTTAAGCTGGCTTAAATCTCAGGTCTTGATCAGCCTAACTTATGGCATTGCTCTAGTATTAATATGGAAGAAATCAATGTGATATTCTGGTGTACTAGTACATTTTTTTTATCAAAGCTATCTCTTCTTCTAATGCTACTCACATAGGGAATTTGTGAAAGATTTTTCATAGAGTAACGACATGAAAATATTAGCCTATATATGTGTTAAGTAGACAAGATCATGCCACTAATTTGAGTCTATAAAATAGAAATATGATGTATGAACTGTATAATATACTTCCAAAACAGAACCTGTCATTAATTTGTTGACCTATCAGGCATTACAAGAGAATGTGCACTATTTAGTACCATATATATTTTCTCCTGACGAATATTTCGCTGCATCTCCACAGGAAAAGCTTCGCGTTGCCCTGTACGTGCAGAAGGCGGCGCTCCAGTTCATCGATGGTACATACCACCTGACCACGAATTAATTCCATTAGATTCATGCCCAATGTATTACTACTCTGCTCGACCGTAACATCCATGACAATTCTCTTCCGTTTCCTCGCTGCAGCCGCCCGCAGGGCAGAGCACCCGCTGCCGGAGCTGGCACGCCAGTGCGGCTTCTCCATCAGCCCCGAGGAGCTGGCCTCGCTGGTGCGCGGCAAGGACTCCAAGAGCCTCCGCCACCACAAGGGCGTGGATGGCCTCGCCCGCAAGATCAACGTCTCCCTCGCCGACGGCATCAAGTCCGACGACGCGGGCCTCCGCACCGAGGTCTACGGCGCCAACCAGTACGCCGAGAAGCCGCCGCGCACGTTCTGGATGTTCCTGTGGGACGCCTGCCAGGACATGACACTCATGCTGCTGGCCTTCTGCGCCGTCATCTCCGTCGTCATCGGCGTCGCCACCGAGGGGTTTCCGGGCGGCATGTACGACGGCGTCGGCATCATGCTCACCATCTTCCTCGTCGTCGCCATCACCGCCGCCAGCGACTACAAGCAGTCCCTCCAGTTCCGGGACCTCGACAGGGAGAAGAAGAAGATCGAGATTCAGGTCACGCGAGATGGGTTTCGCCAGAAGGTGTCCATCTATGACATCGTCGTGGGCGACATCGTGCATCTGTCCATCGGCGACCAGGTGCCCGCGGACGGGTTGTTCGTCGACGGGTACTCGTTCCTGGTGGACGAGTCGAGCCTTTCCGGCGAGAGCGAGCCGGTGCACGTGTCGACAACGAACCGGTTCTTGCTGGGCGGGACCAAGGTGCAGGACGGGTCAGCGAGGATGTTGGTGACGGCGGTGGGAATGCGCACGGAGTGGGGGAACCTGATGGAGACGCTGAGCCGTGGCGGCGAGACACCGCTGCAGGTCAAGCTCAACGGCGTTGCCACCATCATCGGAAAGATCGGGCTCGTGTTCGCCATAATGACGTTCACCGTTCTCATGGGGCGGTTCATGTGGGTAAAGTGGCATTCGGTCGGCGGTCTGCTGGAGTGGGGCATGGAGGACGCGCTGTCCGTGCTCAACTTCTTCGCCATCGCTGTCACGATCATCGTCGTCGCCGTCCCGGAGGGCCTGCCGCTCGCCGTGACGCTCAGCCTGGCATTTGCAATGAAGAAGCTCATGCAGGAGCGCGCGCTCGTGCGACACCTCTCGGCGTGCGAGACCATGGGGTCGGCAAGCTGCATCTGCACCGACAAGACCGGCACACTGACCACCAACCACATGGTCGTCGAGAAAGTCTGGGCGGCCGGGGCGGCCACCACGGTGAGCACCGCCAAGGGCTTCGAGGAGCTCACCGCCGCCTTGTCGGAGGGGTATGCGAAGCTGCTTTTGGAGGGCGTCTTCCAGTGCTCTGGCTCTGAGGTCGTCCACGGCAAGGACGGCACGTTCTCCGACGTGGCCACGCCCACCGAGACGGCCATCCTCGAGTTCGGGCTTGGGTGGAGAAGCACACGTGCATCCAAAGACGCGCCGCCGCTGAAACTCGGGTGGAGCCCTTCAACTCGGTGAAGAAGACCATGGGCGTGGTCGTGGCATCGCCAACGCCGCCGCCGCCTCGGCGTTCCTCAAGGAGCGTCAGAGGTCATCCTCCGCAAGTGCAGCAACGTCGTGGACCGCCACGGCAGCAGTGCCCTCAGAGAAGGATTACCTCAAAAGGTGGCTGGAGCGATCGACACGTTGGCGGTGAGGCGCCGCGACGCCCGCTCGGGCGTAGGACGCGGCGAGGGCGAGCTCGCCGACGGGTACACGCTAATCGCCGTGTTTGGCATCAGGACCCGCTCCGGCCTGGTGTGAGGGAGGCCGTGGCGACCTGTCACGCGGCCGGAATCAACGTCCGCATGGTCACGGGCGACAACATTAGCACGGCCAAGGCGATTGCAAGGGAGTGCGGCATCCTCACTGAGGACGGCATCGCCATTGAGGGGCCTGACTTTCGGGAGATGAGCCCTGACCATATGAGACAGATCATTCCTAAAATCCAGGCAAGTGTCCGTGTGCCATGCTACTTCTTAACTTCGTGGATGCCGATGGTGACATTGCTTGCTTTGTCTTTTAGGTGATGGCACGGTCTCTGCCGCTGGACAAGCACACGCTGGTGACCAACCTAAGGGGCATGTTCAACGAGGTGGTGGCTGTCACGGGGGACGGCACCAACGACGCGCCGGCGCTGCACGAGGCCGACATTGGGCTCGCCATGGGAATTGCGGGAACAGAGGTTTGTATTGTACAGTACCTCCATGCCATTATTCCTGAAGTGGTTGTCAGTTACAAACGTTGTTTGTGAGTTTTCAGGTTGCCAAGGAGAACGCTGATGTGATCATCATGGACGACAACTTCTCGACCATCATCAACGTCGCCAAATGGGGCCGCTCCGTCTACATCAACATCCAGAAGTTCGTTCAATTCCAGCTCACCGTCAACGTGGTCGCCCTCATGGTTAACTTCGTCTCTGCAACTGTCACAGGTACAGATAAACTAAACTTTCTGTCTCGCATACAAAATGTCTTCCTCTGTTCCTTGTAATTCGCCTTCTGAATTATGTACCTTCAATTTATGTTTTCAGGGAGCGCTCCCCTGACGATCGTGCAGCTATTGTGGGTGAACCTGATCATGGACACACTCGGCGCGCTGGCGCTGGCCACGGAGCCGCCGAGCGACGCGATGATGCTGAGGCCGCCTGTTGGCCGCGGCGACAATTTCATCACCAACGTCATGTGGAGGAACATCGCCGGCCAGAGCATCTACCAGCTAGTTGTGCTCGGCATGCTCCTCTTCAAAGGGGACAGCCTCCTGCAGATGAACCACAACAAGGACCTGCTCAACACCTTTGTCTTCAACACCTTCGTCTTCTGCCAGGTACAGTACATCTTTGTTCCCATGCCAGAGCCTCCAAGTACAAATATGTCAAGCTTTGCTCTGCTTGCATTGACACATTTTCTTATTCTGATACAGGTTTTCAACGAGGTGAACAGCCGGGAGATGGAGAAGATCAACGTCTTCAGCGGCATGTTCAGCAGCTGGGTCTTCTCGGCAGTGGTCGCCGCCACCGTTGGGTTCCAGGTCATCCTGGTGGAGCTGCTGGGGACGTTCGCCGGCACGGTGCACCTCAGCGGCTGGCTGTGGCTCATGAGCGTGCTGATCGGGTCAATCAGCCTCATCGTTGGCGCCGTCCTCAAGTGCATCCCCATCAGCTCCGGCGACGCCTCCTCGGATCTCCACGACGGATACCAGCCGATCCCCACAGGACCCAGTGCCGTGTGATTTTGAAAACTGTTTATCGGTAGAAAGAAGAAAAAATTGTGGTTTACGAACGAACTTTGCAGCTTTTTTTTTGGGTAGGTGGTACAAGAACGGACTTCTTATGGGTGAGACCGTTCTGAGTGATCTCAACTTTATACGTTGTTATTATTTCTGTTCTGGGCTTTGTAGCAAACGTTGTTCCTGAAATTTCATAGTCAGATCAGTGTGACAGTGTAACACCCCAATTTTCTAGATATTGTGATTTGCTCGGCATTCATATGCATTGCATCATGTCATCATGCAAAACCCTTACCACACAATATTTTTATCAAATTTTATTTTAAACTTTCTATTTTACTCACTCTATCCACAAAAGAGTGTACTTCCAGTTTTCTTGGAGATTCACAATTTTCTAATAAGTTTGCCTTTATTTATATATAAATGGGCAGAAACATTTATGCTACAAAACTAATATCATTAGATTCACGATGAAGTATATTTTCATCATATACTTGTTTGGTTTTTTTAAATATTGTGCAAACTTGGTCAACCTATAAAATAGTTTAACTCTCCAAAAAAATTAAAAGTATACTCTTTTGTCTTTTATGGACGGAGTACCTCCTCGAATCAGGCTTTTGCTCCGCTATATTAATATAGCAAACACACATACACTACAAGAGATCGGAACCGAAAAAGGGCTTGGGCAACAGCAAACAACATGCCCAAATGAAAAGAAATGAAAATAGCGGTGAAGTGACTAAACAATGACAATCCGCGACCGCTGCGCCCTCCAACTATGTCCCGCCACGCTCCGTGCACCCTCAAGCGCCCTGTACCAAGCAACACCCTCAAAGAGAGAGGCACCGTCAACACAACGCTGCTGTCCGGACCAGTGCGCTGGGCCTAGGCTTCCCCCCTACACATAGGGTAAAGAGGAAGGGGAATCACCGCGACGCCCTCCAAGAAGGAAAGGCGGCACTCGGAAGCGGCACCGTGGCGGTGTCGGACATACCGACAATTTCTCGATCCTCCCAAACCCTGGCGAATCGGGTACCACCATCGACCGCACCACCACAATCTCGGATACACCATTGTCGCCCCGTGAACCTTGGTGAGCAGCCTGCAAGACAAAGGCCTGGCTTCGCTAGATGAGGGACATCAACAGCGCAAGCATGTGGGAGGGAACAACCTCCACCAGCCAGCGGCAGTAGTCGACCAGACAAGGCAGACAAGGACACACGAGGCCTAGCCGGGCCTGGCTGGGCCCATAAAGCCCCTACTGCCTTGCTGCAACAAGCACGCCCGTCATGTTGCCATCCCCTGTACCAGCTTCCGCCGCCATCTCTGGGGTTGGGCAACCACCAGCATGCCGAGCGCCAGGCGGATGGAGCCAGGCCCATATCTAGGCCGGGAGTGCATCGCCGATGACAGCCACCGGCCGCCACACCCCACGGAGAGAGCGGCGCTCACCTCCTTCCACCCATCAGGTGTTGGGCCTCCATCATCCGAGGAGCACCGCCCGGGCGAGGGAGGGCCCGATCCACCCTCACAGACGCGGAAGGCATGCCGCTGCCGCGCCGCCTGGCTTCACCCGGCGACCCTGGCGGCGGCGGCGGGGAGGGAGAGGAGGGTTCGCCAGGAGGAGGCAACACCTCGTTGCCCTCGAGAGGCGAGATGCGAGGGGAGTTTTTCCGCTTCGTCGTACTCCCCCATCACGGAGGCAGTACCTACAAAGGAAATTGCATGAAAACAATATTTTATATTTTGTTTGACAGATAAGATGTTACCGAAATGTCCTAAAATTTTATTCTGCGTTTTACCAAAATTTAGACCAAAATTTAGACGGGTTTGAATCAATTTGGCTGGATAAATCAAAATTTAGAAATTAGAACAATGTTGTAGAAACTTTTAACTCGTTTTTTCCCTTTGTTCTCTCTTTAGCAAGAAGAAATTATTCTTTAGAAACCAACTTCGCAGCTGGGTTTTTTGGTAGGTGGTACCGGAACGGATTTATTATGATCAAGACCGAGAGTAATTTGAGCCTGTTTGGTCATTGTTTCTGTTACATGCTTTGTAGCAAACAGTGTTTCTGAAGTTTTATAGCCACATCAGTGTGACACATATACCTCTGTGTAGCACACATATAGATGGCTCATTTAATACCCATCCATATGCTCATTCAGCACAAGCGAATTTTGAGAAACTACCTACTTGATCGTTAGTTGCCACCACACGACAAAACTCAAAGTGAGTGGCAGAAGTTGTTTTTTCGTGAGTGAGGCGAGAGCTAGGGATGGGAGACATTGGGGACAAGTGGGATACCACTTTTAGACTACTAGACTACCTCTAATTTAGGTGGGATAAGTGGGATAAGCGGAATATGTCAAATCTAGCTTATCTCACTTGTCCACTTAATTTTGAGTTAGTCTAATAGTCTAAAAATGATATCCCACTTGTCCTAATTGTCCCACTTCTGCATCCCTAGCGAGAGCAGCTCCCCATTGCTTCTGGTACCGCCCGCACCGCCTCACCGCGTGAGGCGATCCCTTCCGCGGCTCCTGCTCAGAGGCCCTCCTGTCCTCCTCCACTCATGCGGCCACCGGTGGGCGTCGTCGGGCGGGACAGGTGCAGGGCCGGCGGCAGCGCTCCTCCCTTCCCTGCATCAAGGTTCGGGCAGCGCGCCATGGCGGCGGTACCCCTGCGTGGCAGAGCTTCGGAAGGCGGTGAGGCGACGACAACGCCTCTTGGCGGCGGGGAAGCATCGGGAAGGCATGGTGGTGCTCCCTTGGTATCCGAGCCTGACTGCGCTGCCTCCGGCGAGATGAGGAGCAGCACCGTCTTGGGGTGGGGGCGATGGTGGCACACCCACAGCAGCGTGGCGGCAGGAGCTTCACGGGCCCACTCTAGTCTGGCTTGCTCTTTCTACTGTGCCCGCTCTGTGATTGCCAATGGCATTGGAGGTGGATCCCTTGGCTACCGTGTTGCCCTCCTTGGACGGAGTTTGCTTCTCGATTTGGTCGGTCTCGTTTCGTTTGCCTTGGTGAGACGTCGATGGTGGTTCCAAGACCATAGTGGCGCGTGTTGGTCGGCGACAAGTTTGGTGGAGCACTGCGATTCGCCCGG
This sequence comes from Avena longiglumis, assembly GCA_030063025.1. Lineage (NCBI taxonomy): Eukaryota > Viridiplantae > Streptophyta > Magnoliopsida > Poales > Poaceae > Avena > Avena longiglumis. Next base: position 66,462,041 of record CP125973.1, on the reverse strand, counting down.
GTGGTGGTTTGGGGGTCAGGAGAAATCCCCTGTCGGCTTGGTTAGAACCGACGCGACGACACCTGCGGGCGCCATCGTCCTTCCTGAAAGGCGTCGGGTATACCCTTCCCCACTCCTCTTAGTGTACTGGGGGTAACCCTAGGACCAGTCTAGGAAGTAGCGTAATCATTATCACACTCCTTCTTGAACATGTTGCTTGGTATGCGGCAATTCAAAGTATTTGGAGCGTGGTGGGACTTCTCTGTAGGGCGCAGTGGTTGCGGATTATTCTCATTTTGTCGATCCGGCATGGTTAGCTTTATTTCCTCTTTCGCTTCTCTTATTTATTTTTTTGGGCTGGATTGTGTTGTTTGCCCCAGCAGTTGTCTCAATGTTATGTAGTGTGGTTGCTATATTAATATAGCGGGACGAAAGCTTGATTCGAGAAGAAACTACCTACTTCTTATCAGAGTTGAAGTGTAAAGAAAAATACTACACTAAATCAAAATAATACGCCAAAATGACTAGTATATTCTGTAATATTTAGCGCCACGACTCAGCTAGTTGCTGGGCTGTTTGCTTGTGAAAATAGCAAGCATTCAAATGCGAGAAACAGGTATATTCTGTAAAGGAAGACCGGAGCAAAGCCAATCAGTATAAAATTCCATCTATTAGTTAACTAGACAATGTATTAATTAAGTACAACATGATTATCTACATGTTAAATAGAAATTAGACAGTCTTTGAGGCATTTAGGGATATATCGGTCATTTACCCTCACCGCCACGGTTCATAGAGCTACTTGCAAATGCAGCATTGTCTTGGTCCACGGCCCACGGCTACCTTGACACAACACACAACACACGCAACTCACAGCTGCTTTAGGAAAAGTCACAGCTCAACCAAATACAGCAAGCTCTTGGGCTGGAGTTACTGGACAAGCTGCAGAAACCGGTGCAATATGGATGTGTCGGAAGTCAAAGAGGGCGTGTTTATGCTTGGCATTTCCAACGTGTGTCCACAGTCAAACTCATTAGTACATTTTGTATCATTGCTCCCTCTCTTTCTCTGAAACTGTACGTCATCGAGCTTGTACATTCCCTTATGGATTGAAAATTGTGCTGGAACCCTATCTGCAATACCTAATCTATTTCCAGATGCCTCTTATTTCTAGCACACTTCATTAATTTGTACAACTCATCACCTAATTAACCAATCCTACTTTTCTACTCATTGTTATTGCACAAGCTATCTAGAATACTCACTCGACTCACGTTCAATTGGATATGCTGGTACGTTGGTGAAGAGATCTAAGATGGCTATATAGAGTATAGCGGCAAGAAACTGTAGATGCAACCAAAGGATCGGTCACTGCATGCCTTTTATTAACAGTAGTTGGCCAACCACAAATCAAAAATGTATCTCATACTCTAGGCAGAAAAGGAAAAAAAAAACTACATTCCGGTATAAAAGAAATGCATTAAGTGTCATCATCGTCCATGTGCTTCTTTCTAATAGTGTGTGCATCTGGTACAAGCATGCAACAGATAGAGGTCACTCAAATGCTGGATGTGAACATACATGCATTGTCTAGTTAATTGCTCCTATTGTTCCCCATAGGAGTTTATGTACGAACGATGTGAACATACATGCATGGTCTGTTGACCCCACTTCGTCATATCCTGGAGGGAAGATGTGGTTGGATCGGACGCCAGATCACCTATATATCGTCACCGTCCAATGGCTTACACCAGTACAAAACAGTAGACATTCTTACTGGGCTTTTAAACTGATGAGTCGAGATCGATGTAACACGATGCACCAGGAGTGTGTGTTATGTAACACGTGTTGATCGAACCAAAGCATGCATGTGGATTCAACGATCACATTGTGCTAGCTTTTAAAGTGAGTTAAGATCATAATACGGAAACATTTTTCCAACGATCGAGACCAAAAGGTTGGATATGCAACGACCAAAAAGGTTGGATATGCAACGACCAAAAAGTTGTTACTTCCAAAAGAAGTACGAGAAAACTCACGCAACATACGGTGCATAGGTCCATCTGGATTAAACATTAATAGGTCTTCCACCCATATTATTTTTCAAATGATGTTCACATCTGAAAAATGATCAGACCGGCACAGATCTTGACACTCTTTCCTATCCAAGAATGAATAGGCATGATAAAAGGTGTACCTACACGAGTGCACAAAAGATCGACCCCTCGTAGAAGAAAGGCGCTGGATACCTAGCTAGGTACGACATGTCATTGCATTCCTTCAATCTTAAACATCGTGAAGAAACTTGAATTGGAAATCTTCCGTGCCACTTCCAATCGTAGCTAGCCTGGTCCTCTATCACTTCTTCTCCCACTGGCTCACATACTAGAACAAGTGCACCAAGTCTAATGAAAGCGTCACCACATGATGTATTTCCTGGTGCCTTCCATTCCCAACACTCTACACGCCTCGAAATCCAAGTATATACTGCCCCTACAAATCATTGTTCGTACTTGATATTGAATACATCTCTTAGCCGCAAATCAAAAGTCCATATTTGTATAGGCTCGAGTGTTGCTATCCTGGCAGTAGAGAGCTAGCAAAAGGTAAAAAGGGAATAAGCAACAAGTAGGAAGGCTGTGTGCATTATAAGGGCGAGCATAGGTTCAACATAAGTTTGGTGAACACATTCCCTACCTATGATAAAAAAATATTAATTATGCATGTTTTATCTTTCATTGAAAGGATATATAATAATTTTGTAAAGGCACACAATCTCCAAAATGTAATTCAGACATCCTTATTTGTATCTAATGTATCATTCCAATCCATAATTATACTATAAAAAAAAAATTCACACAAATGAATGTACATGAAAATTCCAAGGATCTAATACTAGACATAAGACATGCTCACTTGTTGCTTGATTGTTTCATGCAAGAAAGACATGTGCATCTTACTCTAGAAAAAAATAATCCATGTTACACGTAGTTATAGACATGATCTTGAAAATGATTCTTGCACTAACAAATTTTCAATGAATGTGTTGCAGATAAATACAATAATTTACCTCATCTATGTATTAGCAAAGTATAGATCACAACCAATAGTAATATCAATTTATTCTTGATGTTGATAGTTCTTCATCTTTCGATTATAAAACTCAAAAATAGTATAATTCATCATGAAAGCAGTTGCCCCGTGAATCTGTAAAAGATTCATCTAAAAAATACCTTCAAAAGAGTAAGGTGCCGGTTAGGACCATGTGTTAATTGTGAAAAAGACTCAACTTTTTTATAATGAGTGCTTTATTACTCATAACACAACATCAGTGTGATACAATTTAAAAGATCTAACACTCGGCCTCTGCATAACTAAGATACACAGCCGCAACAATTTAGCAAACACAAAAGAAAATTAAAAGGAGGGATAAACATGAATCATGAAGATCTTAGATCATTTATGGTGAAAAAGGACTAATTTGGTGATCTCGCTGCCATCCATGTGTTAGAAAATATCCCTCGCCACAACCTCCAACCGTGTCTGACACATCCATAAAAAGGTCTCAATTATCCGCACATTGTAGATCGAGATGATCATGAACGGGGCATATGAACGCACTGCTAGATGACATGCATAAGAGAAAATTTATTTTTATTGAAAATCTCTAACATTTATACATATTTAAAGCGACCGAATTACACAAACTGGCTCCGCTAATAAGGATTATAAACTTCTGGTTGATACCATGTAGCCAGTTGCCAAATACCGTTTGTAATAGTGCGTGGTGGATGCAAGCTAGACACTACTTAGATGATGGACCATATGGAATGAACAATCTTGCATTGGAAGAATACGTATTAGTTTGTCTCATCATGGTGACATAGCACACACTTTGTTGTCCCAAGCCAATTGTGCTTTAGAAGATTGTCTTCACTAAGGATCACTCCTTTGCATAGATGCCACGCAATTGTCCATCATAGATGGCTAACCGAATCACCACTATCCATGGGTGGACGATGCACCTCTACAACGTAGTCTTTTTTAAACCGTGTGCGAAGGTACAAACATTCCGCACGTTTACTTTTGTTCATTGGCAATAGAAAGGGCCTTCACACACCATATATTTTGCTCGGTCGTCAGCGGACTGAAAGATCGCAAACTATGATTTTTATATCCAACAAGGAGCATGCATGACATTTATATTTTATAGTCGCTCATCGACATGTCTCAGTTCAACATATGTGAACCTACGTTAGAGTATGGAATTCCCAAATAATTTATAGGAGAATATTCTTGCTCACATGCAAAAAGTTCGGCATATTAAGCAACCTCATCTTGGGCCTCCCACAAACAAAACAAATAACTCTTGTAGAAGTTTATTTAAGCTCAGATTAACAAAAACAATCAGGTTCCGAGCCTTTTCAAGATCATGATCTATAAATAGAATTGTATCGTTCTCATAACAAAATATGGATAGCCAGCCATCAACGAGATAAGAAACCACACCTTCAATTTGGCCATCAATTTTTACGTGTTCAATCATAGCAGCTAACATATGCGCCACTATATTAGATAGCATGGGCGATAATGGGTCAACATTTCTAGGCCTTTTTTGGTTCGGAAGTAATTCCTAGCACCATCACTGACATTAATGGTCATAGTATGAAACACCCTTACCATACAAGGTTCACTTCCTGTGTATAGTGTTACTCACTAGATCAGTTCACTAGCACATACAATATTGATATATGTGAAAAGGATAACGATGCATAATGGTTACAGCATACAAGATCTAGAATTTGCAATTATTACAACTTTCATATCTCTAGGCTAGCTCAAGTTATACATGTAGCAGCGGAAAAATGATAAGTAAAGGTAGAATAGCCAGCGATATTAAGGTTGCTTTGAATGTATTGTCAAGTAGTGCTAGCAAGATTATGAGAGATCTAACATGTACATGTATATTTGGTTAGGTGGAGTTTAGTTTCATTTGCAAAAAAAAAGGAATAAATTTCCCTACTTTTCAAATACTTTTTATTCTTCAAAATTGTTTTTCTAAGGATATACCAGCATAAACCTAAGATGAGACAAGACGATCCATATTTGTATGCTCCTAAATCCATGTTCATCCATCATGTTTTAATTTAAAAAATTGGGATGAGTGAGATGTTCCAAACAACTCTAGGTATAGTTACTCATAAGTGTACATAACCGAAGATACTTCTAAGTACTTAGATTTACTCAACCGGGAAGTTTGTAGAGTTTATCTGCATGACTTAGTCAGCCCGACAGGTCCACAATACTCAAGCTTTGAATGGACGAGAGAAGACCAAGATGAAACATTTCAGAAGTAGAAGCCTTAGCCTTGGGACAAAATCATATACCAACCTACATCCCATACATCTGCTAGTCAGGTCGAGTCAGTTTTCCACAACCTTTTTAGTTAAGACAGAACTCATATGACATACGGCTATATTAGAAGCTACTATACTTAAAATCTACCCAATGTCTTAGAAGCCTAGGTGCAGGCACAGATCTTGACACCCGGGCATATCTAAAAATGAACATCCATTATAGGAGGTGTACCTGCATGAAAGCACAAAAGATCAACTTCTCACAGAAGAAAGGCACAGGATACACATCATCTCTATCTAATCGGGCATCATCAGCACAACCTAGCAGGTACGATATGTCATGTTTGCATTCGTTCAAGTTTCAACACGTGAGTAAACTAAAATTTCGAATTTTCTACTGCTATTTTTGAAGGAGCTAGCCGGTTCATTCTATCTAGCACCTTCGTTTCCAGTGATTCACATACTACAACAAGTGCAGCAAGTCCGGTGTAAGCGTCACCACATGATGTATTTCCTGGTGCCTCCCATTCCTACACGCCTCAAATTCCAGATTGATACTACCCATACAACTATTTGTGGGTATTTGATTCTCAATATCTCTTGGTCCGCAAAACATAAGTCCATATTCGTGTAAGATCAAGTGTTGTAGCTGTCCTGACGACAGTAGACAGCTAGCAATTATAATACTCCCTCTGATTCATATTACTTGTCACTAAAATGAATATATCTAGACATAGACATGTTTTAGTGCTAGATACATCCATTTCTACAACAAGTAATATGGATCGGGGGAGTATGTAATAAGGTACTACACTGGAAGGGCTCCATGCAACACTGGTAGGAGGGCCGCATGTATTATAAGGACGAGCATGCCTTCAACAAAAGGTTGGTGAACACACTACCTACCAATTAATAAAAAATAAGGGTTATGCCTGATTCATCTGTCAATGAAAAGATGGATTTTTGGTGAAGGAACAAAATCTCCAAAATGTAAGTCAGACAACCTATTTGTATCTAATATATCGTCAGTCCAGTCAAGAGTTGTATTATGGAGATTCCTTTTCTTGAGATAAATATATACATGTGGTTTCCAAGGATCTAGTAATAGACATGAGAGACATGCTTACTTTTGCTTGATTGTTTCATCCAAGAGAAACATGTGCATCTTGAGTTAATGATATTAATCACACACTATACCTTACCCTAAGGAAGAAAACTCTCCCGATACATGTTCGTAAATGAAACTTGGACTAACATTTTTCAATTAATATGCTGCCAATAGAATTAATAAGTTATACTCTATGTATTACAACGTATAGATTGCAACAGATGATATACATTAGTATCAATTTATTATTCATGTTTATATACGGTTCTTTCTCTTTCGATTATCAAACTCTAAATATTTGTGTTTTGAGGTTAGAAAGGGCATAACATTGCTAGAAAACGCTTCCGATTAAGAATTATCTAATCTATCCATGTTGCATCAGCAGTAAAGGATTATCAGGTTTATATTAACATTGCTAGAGAAGTCAAGATTTATCGTAATAAAGACATTTTCTGGAGGTTTCCATTGCTAGAAAAGTGAGCATAGGCTGGCATAGTCTTTCGAAGATCAGCCAAAGGATGCGACCTCAAGGAAAGGCTCCGAGGAAGAGGTGCAAGACAAAATGAAGACTTATCTGCGGATGGGTAAGAAGCCTATCACGACGTTGACGACCCAGGCTGTTCGAGAGTTGGTAGAGGTCAATGCTTAGTCACAGTCGCGAGGTTCTTTGCGAGCATCCATCTTGTTGCCTATGTGTTCTCGAGGTTGCAGGTTGCAGGTTTGGTTGGGTACAAGTTGTTTCCGATGGTCTTAGGCCTAGGGACTCTTGTATCTGGATCGGATGATGTGCCTTGATTAGTAGTGGGGTATGTGGTGTGCGGTCTTCGCCGGTTTTCCCTTAATTAACCGTGCATGTATGGTCTTCGGGTCCGGTTTCCCTTATTAACTGGACCATTTTCCCTCTTCTTATATTGCAATGCGGGAGCTCCCCGCCCTCTGACGAGGTTCCGTCAAAAAAAGAACAACACCAATAGTAATAATTTTCTCTTAGCGGAGAATTGCATTCCATTGTGGCAGAACTTGATCATTCAGGAATGCAAAAACATGCTTAACAACGTTCAGTGTATTCACTTCTCTATATTTGAAAAGCAGATTGTTCCACCTATAACAAGTGAATTGGCACTGCAGACCATTGTGTTCCCTAAATAACTAGATAGTTTTCCCATCTTACGTAACCTCAGTGAAATCGATGTTCCACACTTCAGTTGTGATTATGTACAATACTCACAAGGTAACTCTAGATTGGACATGCGCCTTGCTTCAGACGATCCACAAGCATAAAGCATCACCGATAGCTCATGGTTTCTCACCGATGCCTCGTGATATCCCCAACTATCTGCTGAGTTGTTCCTGGTGCCTCTCATTCCAAGCGGCAGTACTCACAAGGCTCCTGGTGCAACATAGGGATATGACGTGAATAAGGGTTCAGGTAAATAGACTATAGGCAAATCAAGCAAATATATAGTGAGCTAAAGAACGAGAAGATGCATCATTTATAACGACATGGCCATGCTTGAACGACGGAAGGGTACATTAGCCATCCATTCACTGCAATGTACTCCCTCCGTTTGGGATTATAAGTCCCGCACGAATAACTAGGTTGCTATTTTGAACAACAAAATATAAATATTATAGCATAAAAATTATACCATTAAAAACTTTAGAGGTTATATTTTCTAATGGTATAACTTTTGTAATATATAAGTTATATTTTATTGGTTAAATTAACAACCTAGGTATGCGCGTAGGACCTATAATCCCGAACAGAGGGAGTACGTAGAATGGTATGTTGTACTAGTTGAGAAATAGGAAAAATATGAAGTCTTAACACCCATAGGTCCTAGTTAGGTGATGTGTTTCTAGTAGAAATGGTGAAGCTATAACCTGTGAGTGATAAGGGTGATGCGAGACGAGTGGCTGGCTTTGATCATGTAAATGACATATTGTAGAACCGATTTGGGCCTCATGTAGCTAAGATGTTCTATTGTTAACCGTCATCAGCTAGCCTTTGCTGCAATAAAGGTCACTCAAGTAACTGATAGACTATTTGACTGCCATCGCAGCAAGTCGTCACCATTAACTGATAGACTATAGGCAAATCAAGCAAATATATAGTGAGCTAAAGAACGACAAGATGCATCATTTGTAACAACATGGCCATTCACTGCAATGTACGTAGAATCGTATGTTGTGGTTGAGAAATGGGGGAAAATTTGAAATCTTAACACCCATAGGTCCAAGTTAGGTGATGTGTTTCTAGTAGAAATCGCGAAGCTATAATCTGTGAGTGATAAGGGTGATGCGGGACGACTGGCTGGCTTTGATCATGCAAATGGCATATTTTAGAACAGATTTGGACCTCATGTAACTATGCCATAGGCTAAGATGTTCTATTGTTAACTGTCATCAGCTAGTCTTAGCTGCAATAAAGGTGGAACTCAACTCTGAATATTTGTGTTAAGGTCCAATCTTCCGTTGCTTTAAATGGCATTCCCAAATCTACTTCTGTCATCGGCGGAGGTTATGGTCTTGCTAGTGCTGATATATATGTTTCTGCAAAAGTAAGCGAGCAGAAGGTTTTGAGATCAGGTGGCTGGTGTTTGTTAGTTAATCTAGTAGTTGCGTTCAGAGTTTCAGCTAGCAAGTGTCAAGTTCAGTTAGTCTCTCAGTTTCAGTTAGAGCATCAACTATTTTTCAGGGTTTAGATAGGCTAGTTTCTGTTTAGATTTTTACTCGATCATCGTGCATTAACTTGATCGCCTGGACATGGGGATGGCACGTTCTTCCATGGGCATTGTGTAAGTAGACACGATCGATCTCTCCTGAATAAAAGGAGAAGGAAGAAAGCAGGAAAACTGGTGGGTCGTACACAACGCAAAGCACTGTCCCATCTCTGAATTTTCTGAATTCTGGTCAGTGAGAGGCTGCACTGTTGAACGTTTTGTGATGTTGATCTACCATCCCATTCTTTCACAATATTTCGAGATGGTGTAATGACCATAGGGTAGAGTACAATTAGAGGAATTAGGGATGATAGATAGATGGACATAGGTAGGAGATAAGGACAGAAACAGAGATAAGAGCAGAGTATAATTTCTTTCATATTCCATATGGGTTACAGAGACACATATAGCTTATATCCAGCTCGACACAAACACACCAGTAAATTGCACTACCAAACAACTTACACGCTTACTCACCCGAGTAGGTCACAAAGGCTAACTCCACACTTACATGTCATGCCACGTCACCAGTACTCGGACGAGGTATGCCATTTGCTCCTCCTGAGCTTGAAACCCCATTCCAGCAAACAAATTCTATAAAGCGAGCGCGAACCTGATAGTAGTCTTTCCAGGATGCTAATTTCACCGGAAAATTGAACCACTTCACGAAGGCATGAGAAATCGCAGACTTATCCTTCTTGACCATGCGACGCTCCAAAACTTGCTCAGGAACACATGGATCTCATTGAAATCATGAGCAGCTAGCGGGTCGCGGCGCGCGACGAATTCTCAGGTACCTCTTCCGGCTCTGTTCTCCCCCCGCTTCCCCCGGACCCCTTGGGGGTATCGGGTTCTCCGTTCTGTGTGCTTTCAGGGGTCTCTCTCGCGCACCTGGGCGAGGTGGCGGATGACTGTGGGATTGTTTTTCGGGGAGAGAAGGGCCCGCGTCTCGAGCAGCTAGCGGCCATTAAGGCGCGGGAGGGGTACGCGGGGGCGATCGCCGCTGCCCGGGCGCGTGACGCCCGGGAACGGGAACGCTCCCGGATCCTTATGGAGGACAGGCTTTCTGGGCCTGACCTTAGTAGGGATCCCCCTTCTGCCCCTGATGCGCTGGAGGATACCCAGATGCCCACCCCCTCGGGTAGGCAACGCGGGAGACCTCCCAAGGCTACTGCGTCCCGGTCTCTCCCCCCCCGCGCCCGCTCGGTCCCCACTAAGGGGACCGCCCCGGCCTGAGGGTCCTGATGGATTTCCCTCGGGCCTTCCGGATGTTTATTTGGAACATCCGGGGGTTCGGTCACGAGGGTCGGCGTCGGCAGATCAAGGACTACTTGCGTCAGGAGTTGCCAGATATTGTTGGCTTCGAGAGCGATTCGTCAAGACTTCTCCATCGCGGAATTGGAGGCCCTTAGCGCTGCAAGTTCTCCCGGTCTGGCTCCCTTCGTCACTGGGGCATCCTCCACGGGGTAAAGGAGGATACCTTTGAGATTGACGATATGGACATGAGGATTTCTTCGTGAGCATGGCCTCACCCATAGACAAACTCACTTCAAATGGGAGGTGATTATTGTCTATGGCCCATGGACCATAGGAGGTCCACGGAGTTTCTACCGAGCTCAAGTCGAAGGTGGAACGGACGGAGATCCCGGTGGTTATAGCTGGCGATTTCAATCTGATCCGCTCTATAGAGGACAAGAGCTCGTAACGTGGACCTCCCTAGGATGCGCATGTTCAACATCGCATCGCGGACCTTGCTCTCCGTGAGATTACGCGGTGGGCGCTAGATATACTTGGACAAATAAGCAACTCCATCCCATCCGCAGGCCCCTGGACCGGGTCTTTGTTTCATGGAGGGAAGTGGCTTTCCACCGTGTTCGTTGAAGGCGGTCGAGGATTGGGTCCGATCATACCCCGCCTCCTCTCTTCGAGGGCCGCTCGTCTGAACCGCTTCCACTTTGAATCCTTCGCCCAAGCGAGGCTTTGTGGAGGCGGTTGGCGCTGGATGGCGGCGCCACCTCGACCTCGGTTCTTGCGGGTGGACATCCGCACCACTGTGCCAGGTTATCGCGCCGATTCATGAGGGTTGGGGCAAATCTGAGGCGGACCTTCGTGCCCGATAGGCGTCTATTCTTGAGGCCATTCAGTCCTTGATCGAGGCGGACCAGCACGGCCTTTCGGCCGAGGAGTGGTCCCATAGGTACTCCTTGAGTCCTCCATTATGGAGATCTACAAGGGAGAAGAGGCGTCTGGAAGCGGAGCCGCCAGAACTGGCTATCAGGGGAGTCGAACACGGCTTACTTCCATGCCGCTGCGAACGTAGGAGGAGGAAGTGCTCGATCCCGCCTGGGCGGGTGAGGTCTTGAATCCCTCAGGCCCTGTCCGCCCATATTTACGCCTTCTACCGGGATCTCTTCTCGGCATCGCCCCCCTCGGGTCTTTCGCTTGCGCCGGACTTCTGGGCGGCTGGGGCTTTGGTCTCTTCGACCGAGAATGAGGACCTTACCCGTCCTTTTCTCCTGGAGGAGGTGTCGGCAGCCCTTAAATCCATGAAGGCTAGTTCGGCCCCGGGTCCTGATGGGTTACCCGTGGCTTTCTTCCGCCGTTACGCCTCGCCCACCGGTGGTTCTCTGATGTTCCAGAGTTCTATGTTGGGACCCTGGTGATGTCTCGCTCGAACCTTGGCGTGATTACCTGATCCCCAAAGTAGTGGGGCCACGGATATTCGCCAATTCCGTCCGACATCGTGATTAACGCGTCATCCAGCGTTTTTGCCAAGGTCTGTTTCGGCTCGCCCGGTGTTGGAGCGGCTTACTCACCCCTTCAATTCGCCTTTTGAAGGGACGCCTCATTCACGATGATGTCCCGGCCTTTCATGAAATTATTCATGAGGTCAAGACTCGCCAACGGGGTGTTCCTCGCTTGACTTTCAAGGCCTATGACCGCTGACCGGGCCTTCTTGAGGTTAATCTTGGAAAGGCGGGGTTTGACGACCGCATGATTCGCTGGATTATGCAATTCGTGATGAGCGGACGGCGATCAACATTAATGGCGCGATTGGCCCTTACTTTCGTCCATCCTGCGGGGTTAGGCAAGGATCCTATTTCCCTCTCCTATTCAACGCGGTGGATGCTGGCAGAGATCTTGGATAGGGCCGAGTAGCGGCCACATCTCGGGTGGTGGGCCATTCGATCCCGGTGGCGGATCTCCACCTCCAAGACGCTGGATGATACCATGATCATGGTCCAGGGCTCGCCTCGATATCATTAATTTGAAATTCCTGCTCCTTTGCTTCGAGTCCCTCTCCGCTTGACAATCAACCCGACAAGAGAGGTGATGGTTGGGCTATTCTGAGGGAGCGCCGGAGGATCGCGACAACTGAATTGTAAGTTGGCTGAGTTCCCATTACCTATCTGGGATGCCTATCCGGAGACTAGAGTTTTGATCAAGGATCTCCCTTGGTCTCGAGGGTACGCTCACGCTGAACCCCGGAGAGCCCGCCTACGTCCAAGGGGAGCAAATCCATTCTCGATCAACTCCTGCCTCTCGAGCCTGCCCATGTACGGATGGGCTTATACCTCCCGGAAGGGACCCATGCTGACTTCGACAAGGAGTTATATAGGTTCTTTTGGGAGGATAGGGATGGGCACAAGAGACACCATATGGTCAAATGGGCAGATATCTGCTCTCCCAAGTGTCTTGGGGGATTGGGGATCCTCGACTCTCGACGCTTGAATGTGGCGCTGATGTTGAAGTGGGTCCGCGCATCCTCGGATGATGGTGGACTCGCTGCAGTGATCAAGGCCAAGTACCTTCGGGGTCGCCCTCATGGCTTGTGAGCGTGAGGGCTCGCAGTTCTGAGGGCCATCCAGAGATTAAGCCCTTCATTGGCTGGGATCTCTTCGCGTGGGGATGGCCAAGGGTTCTGCTGGACCCATGGCTTCTTCCTATCCCATTAGGGGTCCAGTTTCCCGGCCTTTTCGCCATCTCCTCCTCCCCCGCGGCTCTTGTGGCGGACTTCTTTGAGGGCGGCCACTGGAACATCTTGTTCCGTCGCTACCTCAGTGAAGTCGAGGCCGCGGACCTCCGCTTCCCGGACTCCTCCCGGAAGCTTAGCTCTCGGATTTGGCCTCATGGCAGCTGTCGGCCTCGGGGTATTCTCGGTTAGCTCGGCCTACCGGGCCCTTTTCGTGGACCGGAGCTGTCCTGACCCCCTTGTGGAAGGCTCCCTTCCGCTTAGTATTCGTATTTTCGCTGCTGCAGGGACAGACTCCTCGGGTGTCGAGGTCTCTAAGCGGGGCCGAACGGCCGGCAGTGTCCCCTATGTGGGACTCGGAATCATGTGCCCATATTGTGTTCTCTGCCGGCTCGCGTGCGTTATGGTCCTTCGTCCAGAGGCGCTGGGCTGCTTGGCGGGCGCAGGAGCTCGGGAGTTCTTGCAAACCCAGGCTTACAGGGCGAGGAGGGCGCCGCCTCTTGGCTCGTGTTTGCGGGCATCTCGTGGACCCTTTGGAACGTCGTAATAAAATGGTGATTGAGAAGGTCTTCGCCCGCCGGATCGACCCAGTTTTTCTTTCTTGGCCTTTTCTGCAGTGGTCTCCCCTGGTGCGCCAGCGTGACCGGGCGGCCTTTGACGACTTGCTTCGATCCATGAGGGCAGCGGCGCTTCCCCTCTCGGCCCCGGCCCGGTCGTCCTCGGTGGCATGAGCTTCGCGATGCTGCCTTGCCTTTTTCCTTTCTTGTTTGGGCGTGCTTGTGGCCCCAGCGTCACTGCACTGCTTTCTCTTTGCTTGGCTTCGGCCAGTTCGGGCGTTGTATGAACCTTGTATGTGGATGTTGCTTTATTTATAAAGCTGGGCGAAAGCCTATTTCGAGGGAATACAGCGGCGAATACTTGGGTGGAAATGGTTTGAGTTGAGAAATGTGGAACACGAGATGCACCTTCGAATCAGGGGGTACATCCAGCTTATAGGCGACTTCGCCCACCAATTCTAGTATCTTGTAAGGATCAAAATACTTCAACGCTAATTTAGGATATGCCTGGCGATTGACGACACTTGACTGCCCGGAGCTTCAACAGTATTAAATCCCCCACACTGAAAATACGATCAGTGTGTTGTTTATTAGCCTGGCGTTTGATGCGCTTGTGGGCACGCTTAAGCTGAGACTGAAGCATGTCACTCATCTTTGACGTTGTGTCAGAACATCAAATGCTAGAGATTGAACCGTCGATATGATTTGTTACCCGTACTTCCTAATGATTGAGCCTCTCAATGTGGTTCTTGCGCATTCTGAAGTCGACCAAAAGACAAAAGAATTTTGTGTTTATGTCGCCTTCCTAGAAAAAATAGTCCATGATCAGACGGTAGATGAGGCCACATCCAAATACAGGAGAATGTCACGTGTCATGATGAGCTGAAGCTTGTAGTCGGAGAATAACCATTTGTTCCAGGTGCACAAACGCTTCGCTGTAGTCTTCAACTTGCGTTTGATGATATGCACCGGTTAAGTTTGAGTGTTTGGCCCGACCTTCAATCCTAGCATCTTCACCCATAAGTTTTTGAAACGTAAGGTCTGGAGACATCATGGTCCACTTTTGAGTGCCGGAGGGGGCAAAGGTCGGAGAGGTTGGATTACAACGATCCTAATACTAATGGTTTGAACATGCGCCTTGCTGAGGAAGTGTCGCAAGCACAAAGAACCAGGGATTCATCTTGGTTTCTCATAGATGCCTCGTTATATCGCAAACTAGTTGCTAAGTTTGTCCTGGTGCCTCTCATTCCTAGCAGCGGGTACGGGTGCAACCTACTAGTATGACGAGCATAAGGGTTCATGTAAATGGACTATTGACACGTCAAGCCGATATATATTGAGCTAAAGAACGAGAAAATTCATCATTAATTTATTGACATTGCCATGCTTGAATGATGGAAGTGTACATTAGCTATCCATTCACTGCAATATATGTAGAAGCGTATGTTGTAGTTGAGAAATAGGAAAATTTAACAGAGGACAAATTGACTAGGCCTTCAAACTGAGCTGAGTTAGGATCTTTTTTGGTAGCCTATGTGAGCTCAGCACATAAATAAGAAGTAACGAGGTCCCTAAGAAGATAATTTAAAAGCAATCGGGACCCTACACAGAAATTTTAGTGCAATCAGGTCCCTACAACAAAGTTAAAAAGCAACCAAGTCCCTGAAATGAAAATTAAGAAGTCATTGAGTCCCTGAGATCTGCTCACGCAGATCCGTCGATGTGCTCATGCTGGTCGCCGGTCGTCGATGGGCTAGCTCATCGGGCAGGGCTCAGGCAGGGTTCGTTTCATGTGCTCATGGGCACTCTTAAACTGAGATCAAAGCATGTCACTCATACTTTGACATTGTGTCAGAACATCAAACGCCGGAGATTGAATTGTCGATATGATTTTTTACCCATGCTTCCTAATGATTGAGCCTCTGAATGTGGTTCTTGCGCATTCTGAAGTCGACCAAAAGATGAAAGAATTTCGTGTTTGCGTCTCCTTCCCAAAATAGAATAAATTATTTAACCTTGCTTTTTGGGCGAGTGACCAAGGACTTCCAGACCTATGACCCGCCGCTTGAAGGCTTCCCTTAGGTTATTTTCGGCAGGGAAGAGCGCCTGAGACTCCTAGGCCACATCCAACTATAGGAGAACATCGAGTGTCATGAACTCATGATGAGCTCCAGGTGCACAACGCCCTAGTCTTCAACTTGTGGTTGATGACATCCACTGGCTAAGTTTGAGTGTTGGGCTCGTTCAAAGCTTTAAGCACCATGTCCTTAAGTCCTGGCATCTTCACCCATAAGTTTTCAAAACCGAAGATCCAGGGATGTAGCGGTTCACTTTAGAGTGCAGGAGGGGGCAATGGTCCAAGAGGTTGGATGACAACGAGCCCAATGCTAATGGTTTGAACATGCGCCTTGTTGAGGAAAAGCCGCAAGCACAAAGCAACAGGTCTGCATCCTGGGTTCTCACGGATGCCTCGTTATATCACAACCTATATGCTGAGTTTGTCCTGGTGCCTCTCATTCCAAGCGCACGCGCGGGGTGGGGTGGGGGTAGTGTAACCTAATAGTCTCATGAGAGATATGACAAGCATAAGGGTTCAGGTAAATGGACTATTGACACCTGTAGCTAAAGAAGGAGAAAATGAATCATTCATTGATAACGCCGTGGTTGAATGAGGGGAGGGTACATTAACTATCCATTCACTCCAATGTACGTAGAATCATATGTTGTAGTTGGAGAAAAAGGAAACATTTAAAGTCTTATCACCCATGTGCCTCAGTTAGGTGATTAGTTTCTAGTAGAAATAAGTGAAGCTATAATATGTGTGTGATAAGGGTGAAGCGAGAAGAATACTTAATGGCTGGCTTTGGACATATTAGGGATATTACAACTAAGTCACCTAGGGGCTCTCTCATGAATCGGGCAGTAGAAATCGCGAAGCTATAATCTATGAGTGATAAGGGTGATGCGAGACGAGTGGCTGCCTTTGATCATGTAAATGACATATTGTAGAACAGATTTGGACCTCATGTAGCTAAGATGTTCTATTGTTAACCGTCATCATCTAGCCTTTTTTGCAATAAAGGTCACTCAAGTAACTGATAGACTATTTGACTGCCATCGCAGCAAGTCGTCACCATTAACTGATAGACTCCGACCAACAATGGGTGGGTGAGACAAACCGGAGATGAATTTTGTGTATGCTAGAAAGTAGGTGGAACTCAACTCTGAATATTTGTGTTAAGATCCGATCTTACGTTGCTTTAAATGGCATTCCCAAATCTACTTCTCTTATCGGCGGAGGTTATGTTCTTGCTAGTAGTGATATGTATGTTTATGCAAAAGTAAGCGAGCAAAAAGTTTTGAGATCAGGTGACAGGTGTTTCTTAGTTAATCCAGTCGTTGTGTTCAGAGTTTCACTTAGCATTGTGAAGTTTAGTTAATCTCTCAGTTTCAGTTAGAGCGTTAGCTATTTTTCAGGGTTTAGATAAGCTAGCTAGTTTCTGTTTAGTTTTTTACCCGATCATCGCACATTAACTCGATCGCATGGACATGTGATTCCGTGGGTATTGTGTAAGTACAAGATTGAATAAAATAAGGAAGAAAGCATAAAAGATGCAGGATCGATCTTTGAATTTTCTGAATTCCGGTGAATGAGAGGCTACAGTGTTGAACGTTTTGTGATGTTGATCTATCATACCATTGTTGCAAAATATTTCGAGATGGTGTAATGACCCTGGGATAGAGTACAATTAGGAATTAGGGATGATAGATAGATGGACATAGGTAGGAGATAAGGACAGAAACAGAGATAAGAGCATAGTATAATTTCTTTCATATTTCATACGGGTTACACGACATATCTAGTTTATATCCAGCTCGACACAAACACACCATACATGCCAAACAACTTACATGCTTACTCACCCAAGTAGGTCACAAAGGCTAACTCCACACTTACATGTCATGCCACGTCACCAGTACTCGGACGAGGTATGCCATTTGCTCCTCCTGAGCTTGAAACCCCATTCTAGCAAACAACTTCTATAAAGCGAGCGCGAACCTGATAGTAGTCTTTCCAGGATGCTAATTTCACCGGAAAATTGAACCACTTCACGAAGGCATAAGAAATCGCAGCGTTATCCTTCTTGACCATGCGATGCTCCAAAACTTGCTCAGGAACACATGGTATCTCATTGAAATCATGAGCAGCTAGCGGGCAAGTTGGAATACACTAGCGAATACTTGGGTGGAAATAGTTTGAGTTGAGAAATGTGGAACACGAGATGCACCTTCGAATCAGGGGATACATCCAGCTTATAGGCGACTTCGCGCACCAATTCTAGTATCTTGTAAGGATCAAAATACTTCAATGCCAATTTAGGATATGCCTGGCGATTGACGACACTTGACTGAGCATATGCCCGGAGCTTCAATAATATTAAATCCCCCACACTGAAAATACGATCAGTGCGTTGTTTATTAGCCTGGCGTTTGATGCGCTTGTGGGCACGCTTAAGCTGAGACTGAAGCATGTCACTCATGCTTTGACGTTGTGTCAGAACATCAAATGCTAGAGATTGAACCGTCGATATGATTTGTTACCCATACTTCCTAATGATTGAGCCTCTCAATGTGGTTCTTGCGCATTCAGAGAAGTCGACCAAAAGACAAAAGAATTTTGTGTTTATGTCGCCTTCCTAGAAAAAATAGTCCATGATCAGACGATAGCCGAGGCCACATCCAAATACAGGAGAATGTCAAGTGTCATGATGAGATAAAGCTTGTAGTCGGAGAATAACCATTTGTTCCAGGTGCACAAACGCTTCGCCGTAGTCTTCAACTTGCGTTTGATGATATGCACCGGTTAAGTTTGAGTGTTTGGCCCGACCTTGAATCCTAGCATCCTCACCCATAAGTTTTTGAAACGGAAGGTCTGGAGACATCATGGTCCACTTTTGAGTGCCGGAGGGGGCAAAGGTCGAAGAGGTTGGATTACAACAAGCCCAACACTAATGGTTTGAACATGCGCCTTGCTGAGGAAGTGTCGCAAGCACAAAGCAACAGGGATGCATCCTGGTTTCTCACCGATGCCTCGTTATATCGCAAACTAGCTGCTAAGTTTGTCCTAGCGGCAGATACGAGTGTAACCTACTAGTATGACGAGCATAAGGGTTCATGTAAATGGACTATTGACACATGGACGATATATATTGAGCTAAGAACGAGAAAATGCATCATTAATTTATTGACAACGCCATGCTTGAATGAGGGAAGTGTACATTAGCTATCCATTCACTGCAATGTACGATAGAATCGTATTGTGTAGTTGAGAAATAGGAAAAATTGACAAAGGACAAATTGACTAGGCCTTCGAACCGAACTGAATTAGGAACTGTTTTGGTAGCCTATGTGAGCTCAGCACATAAATAAGAAGTAACGAGGTCCCTAAGAAGATAATTTAAAAGCAATCGGGACCCTACATAGAAATTTGAGTGCAATCAGGTCCCTACAACAAAATTAAAAAGCAACCAAGTCCCTGAAATGAAAATTAATAAGTCATTGAGTCCCTGAGATCTGCTCGCGTAGATCCGTCGATGTGCTCGTGCTGGTCGCAGGTCGTCGATGGGCTAGCTCATCGGGCAGGGCTCGGGCAGGGTTCGTTTCATGTGCTCATGGACACGCTTAAACTGAGATCGAAGCATGTCACTCATGCTTTGACATTGTGTCAAAACATCAAACGCCGGAGATTGAATTGTCGATACGATTAGGTTACCCATACTTCCTAATGATTGAGCCTCTAAATGTGGTTCTTATGCATTCTGAAGTCGACCAAAAGATGAAAGAATTTCGTGTTTGCGTCGCCTTCCCAGAAAAGAATAAATTCTTTAACCTTGCTTTTTGGGCGAGTGATCAAGGACTTCCATGACTATGACCCGCCGCTTGAAGGCTTCCCTTAGGTTCTTTTCGGCAGGGAAGAGAGCCTGAGACTCCTAGGCCACATCCAACTACAGGAGAACATCGAGTGTTATGAACTCACGATGAGCTCCAGGTGCACAACGCCCTAGTCTTCAACTTGTGGTTGATGACATCCACTATTGTAACACCCTCAGAATCGGACCTATGCAAGTTTGGGCAAAATTCACCAAACCCGCATAGAAACGATTCAAAGGTGCCACCAGCACTTTTGCGGTGGAAAACGGCAATAATAACATTACACAACAGTCCTCGATGGGACCCACAGAACAGATATATATAACAGCGACTCAAAGAGTCAAGAATACAGATATAATATACAAGATCCAAATCACCTTGCAAAATAGTAGAGCGTCCGGCTACGGACAAGAAGCAAATGGGGCTAAGAGCCCTGAAGAATAACCAATGGCGTCCATAACCCTGCCCAGGACGAGCCGGAAGGGTAACCCTGCTAACGGCGTCGATCTCAAAACCTGCTAAAACAAGAGGGGTGCCGACAAAGGGCGAAGGAAAAAGAAGGAGCGTCAGTACTGAGGCCAGTACACGGCGAGGCTAGAATTCGGCGGTCCTCGCCTACATAGGTATGGTGGATCAAGCGGCAAAGATGCACTAAACAACCTATAGAGACTCGATACAACCGGTTATCGAGAGAGGGAAGAATGACCTATCCGGATCCAACACAAGCTAGCACCAAACAAACCCATCCTGGTGTTTCCCCCTCGAGACCAAACGAGGAAGTCAACCAAGGAACTCACACAGTTGGCAGTTTTACTTATTCAGTTATAGTTGTGGCACTTTACTAGTCAGATTTAGGTAATCGTCCTGTTAAAGTAAGCAGTGGGCACTTTTAGTTGACCATTCCGTTATAGTTGCAACAATTACTAATCAGATACAGATAGCATGAGATAAACCCAAAACCCAGCAGTTGTGGGTACTTTTATTCAGCCATTACGTTGTAGTTGCAATACTTACTAGTCAGATACAATTGTCGCAAGCAACAACCAAACAAGCAATTGTGGGCAGTATTAATTAGCCATTCCATTATAGTGAAGCTGATTACTAGTCATTATAAGTCAAATTTATAACAATAAACTTTAGTTATGCTTGTCTATGATCGAGATACTGTGCTCCAAGTCGCCCATATCCGCGACACGGCTTCGTAAAGTTTTACCCGCCGGGTGCACCAATAGCAACGCCGATCAACCTCGGAAAACCAAATCAAAACCCAACGAGGCTTTCACGATCGAACAATCACAGGATTCAGAAATATTTCAGGGGCCACCCTTTGAGTAGAATCATAACGAGTAAGCAAGCTCCGAGGCGGCCTCAAGGTTGCGACAATGGTCGTAGCATCGGGAACCCGAAAGTGTGGCTGGGCTTGTCGATACAGCGTAAACATTCCGATCCTAAATACAGGCGTGCTCCTCGCACAATCGTAAATAAAGCAAGAAACATGGCATAAGTACAGATCGCAAATAAAACCTCAAACTAGTTTGTGGCCCCAAGAAATAAGATGAATCAAGCTCGCTCGTGGGTCCCATATACCTCCCGGATGTGGATAGCGCGATAAATCAAGGAACAGTATCAAGTACTGGGTCTTACGGACACAAGTGGGCGTCGAAACCAAATATTTTCTATCACCCACCGATGCCTCTGCTTATTCAATTTTAGTTGTTAAACAGAAATTAAAGTGACGATAAGTAAAACTAGAATCATCTCCAACATCAACATGCGGCAAAACATCAGCAACTGTGGCATATGGCGACACACATCAGCACTTGAGCAAGCAACTACGACGCGCAAGTCCAACTATCTACCAAACAACAGGTAATAGGGTGTGTCCAAGGCAATATAGGGCTGCACGGTATATCACGGGCACGAAAACTAAAGCATCGCAACACAGATAGCAATAGAACAACAGGAGGGAAATAAAGACTATAAAAGTAAGATAGGTAGAAAAGGGGGAGATGCTCGCCTGAAAACATTGTCGAAGGTTTAACCGAAGATCGGGGCGAAGCTCACATCAACTCAACGGCCTTATCCGCGAAGAAGCAAAACACTAGAAGAAACACCGGATGCACTATTTAATACAACGGCAGAAGATCGGCATGATGCATGTATGATGAATGACATGTCAAAGGTGCGATGCAATTAGGTCAATATTAAGCGGACCCGGGGTCCCGACAATGATTAGGTGGTTCAAGTTATTTAGCTACCCCGCATTTTAAATGTTGTTTAGCAATGCAACAGATGGAACCGATTCGCTACACATGTTTAAATGAGGCCAATATAAGGCTAGATTTGCCCGCATATGGGCCCCATATTTAATTATGAGGTGAATCGGCATAAGGCCCCCAAACCACATGATTAAGCATGCAAGTATGACAATTAAATATGCGACATATTGTTATGTTATAAAATAGGGTTTCGGGAAGGGGTTCACACATTAGGGTCTCGACGATCTTGGGGTCCGGGGTTCGGTCTCGTGGTCCAGGTCCGTGGTTCGGATCTGGGGTTCGGGGTTGAGGTCGGTCTCACGGAACGTTTCGACTCGGCAGATCTTATTCCGGGAAGAAGTACTTGGCGGTCTTCGGCTCCACCCAGGTCGGGGCCGATCTTGTCGTCGCGAAGGTCTTGTCGAGCCGGCGCATCGGGTCGGTCTTGGCGTCCGGGAAGCGGTACTTGTCACACTGTGATCTTGGTGTCATGGCGACGATCTTGTCGCTTTCGATGTCGGTCTCGGAAACGGAGCGAAGCACTTGGCGTTCCTTAGCGATCTTGGCGTCCTCTAGGGAAGACCATGTCGAGCCATCGGGTTTGGTTTGGTCTTCGGGGTCTCGGTGTCCAGGCTCCTCGCGATACCCTGGTGGCAACACGATGGCCTTGCGGAAGTTGCGGAACACCTCGGCGTAAACGCTCGGTCTCGCACCATCCTCAAGGATCCCATCAACCATGCCAAAGGAAACCAGCAGGGCTCGGCGCTATGGAAGCTACATGGCTCCTCAACAGGACACGGACACGCTACCGGAGCTTTTGATGGCGAGGTGGCTTGGCAGACCCGGCAGGCGAGCGGAGCCGGCCGACGCCAGCGGTGAGGCGAGGGTGACGGCCACGGCGGCGGCGCGGGCGGCCGACTTGGCGGCAGGACGGCGGCTTGAGGCGGACGCAGCCGGGCGGCTCGGGCCTGGCGGCGCGCTGCAGAGGGCGGCGGAGGGCGGCGCTGGGCTCGACGGAGGCGGGCGGCGAGGCGGGCAGGCAGGGAGCGGAGAGGAGGCAGCACGGGCGCGCGGGCAAGGGCAGGGCTGGGCGAGGCTTGGTCGGGCGGAAGTCCGGCGAGGCAGAGGTGCGGAGGGTCGGGAGGCAAGCGTGTGTGGGCGGCCATGGTGGGCTCAGAGGCGGACGCGACGACGACGGTGGAGCGGAGTGAGAGGGCAGGCGGCGTTGTGAGGCGGTCGCTGGCGTGAGCGGGAGGCGGCGGCAAGGAGGAGGGAGGAGCAGGCCGGGGGGCTGGAGGTTGACGACGCTGCAAGGGAAGAAGGTGGGGAGGAGGGCGCTGGGGGTGGCTGCGGTGGCCCAGGGCTTGTGCGTGAGTGGGGAGTTTGGGACCGGGGGAGGCAGGAAGTGGGGAGAGAGGCCTGTGGGGCAGGTGGGGGTATGACGGGTGGGTCCCAGGTGGGGGGGGGTCCGCGGCTGAGGGAGGGTGGGGTTGGTGGCTGTGCGGTGTGTGTGTGAGTTTGGGTGGGGACACTGGGGTTGGTGGGTGTGTGGAGAGGGCGACGTGCGCAGCGTGAGTGGTTGAGAGAGGGAGAGGTGAGGTGGCGTGTTCTGATTGGGCCGGATGTGGCTTGGGTGTGGGTAGGTTTTAGGTATCCATAGGATTAATAGGGTGGGTTAGGTGGCCCGATTTGAAAAACCTGGGGGTGGTCGTTCGGGTCGGAACGGCCCGTTCGACTGCTCCCGCTAAAATAACTTATTATTTTATTTAATTTAATTGGGCCGTTTGCAACCCGAGAGCAACAAAACAAAATAATCCGGAGACCGGCTTGGCGTGTTTGAATGAAGAGGGGACGTTTTATAAACAAAACGGCTTTGCGAAAGTAGTTTTTAGCAAACAATGCATGATGCTGACGATGCAATGCACAAATTCAACGCGATTTTCTAGTAGTGGTTTTGCGGGATGCCACAATTCGACACCACTAACAATGGATCTCGCCCTCGAGATCCGCCTCATGGTACCGGAAAGAAGGTCGGCGTTCTGATCCTTCGCACTTCGTGTAGATCTTCACGACACCACTAACGAGGGTTCATTCTCCATCTTGAAATCGGCGACACCACCAACAAAGGGTCGTTGTTCCTGATCGTCGAGAGAACACTCCGGAGAACAAAGGACGAAGGTAGAGGTATCAAACGATAAGGCCACCTCTAACTTCCATTAGAAAAGGGAAAAGTTACATTGATCCACCAGTTCGATGTACAGAGCGAACAGTAAGAGTCGGGTAGGGTGACCAGTCCATCCCGGAACCAACTATCAACTCTATACATGGTTAGGAGAATCAGGCAACTCAACTCTCAAGATTTAGACTGAAGATCTTCATAGGCGGTATCCGAAACAAAGGGATGATGCCAGCAGAAATCGTATGAAAGACACAACGATTAGGTTCCGCGATGGTTTCATTGGCATGAACAACACATGCTCAAGGTTAACCCCAACTTCACCAATGCTCGTCCTTCTCACATGTTTTTCAACGACACCGATATCCGGAAAGGAACACATATGGATAAAGAGCTCAAACACCGAAGATTGGATGAAGGGTACAACAGACAAGTTGCAGATTGATGAACGTAGCACTCCGTTAAAAAAGGGAGAAAGCGAAACCCTGAAGGTACGACGGAAACCCAACCACGAGAATTCCTGGACTCGAAGAAAAGATAAGAGAGCGGATTCAAAACGCGTAGAGGTGAGAGGAGAATAGCAGAGGGGTAAGGAGTAAAATTCAGACCTAACCAGAACTATCCAACCGATTTTGCAAAATAGTTTTGACACTCTACTTCGGCCGTTAGCTAGGTTATCCTACAGGCTGGACTTGTGGGGTATCGCAACTGCTGAGCTCTGATACCACTCTGTAACACCTCGATCGGACCTATGCAAGTTTGGGCAAAATTCACCAAACCCGCATAGAAACGATTCAAAGGTGCTCACCAGCACTTTCGTGCGGGTGGAAACGAAGTAATAACATTACACAACAGTCCTCGATGGGACCCATAACAGATATATATATAACATGACTCAAAGAGTCAAGAATACAGATATAATATACAAGATCCAAATCACCTTGCAAAATAGTAGAGCGTCCGCCACAGACAAGAAGCAAATGGGGCTAAGAGCCTCAAGAATAACCAATGGCCCATAACCCCGCCTGTGCCGAGCCGGAAGGGTAACCCCGCTAACGGCCGATCTCAAAACCTGCTAAAACAAGAGGGTGCCGACAAAGGGAAGGAAAAAGAAGGAGCGCCAAGATCGAGGCCAAGACACGCGAGGCTAGAATTCCAAGGTCTCGCCTACATAGGTATGGTGGATCAAGCGCAGCAGCAAGATGCACTAAACAACCTATAGAGACTCGATACAACCGGCGGTTATCGAGAGGGGAAGAATGACCTATCCGGATCCAACTCAAGCTAGCACCAAACAAACCCATCCCGTGTTTCCCTCGAGACCAAACGAGGAAGTCAACCGAGGAACTCACACGGTTGGCAGTTTTACTTATTCAGTTATAGTTGTGGCACTTTACTAGTCAGATTTAGGTAATCGTCCTGTTAAAGTAAGCAGTGGGCACTTTTAGTTGACCATTCCGTTATAGTTGCAACAATTACTAATCAGATATGAATAGCATGAGATAAACCCAAACCCAGCAGTTGGGTACTTTTATTCAGCCATTACGCTAGAAGTTGCAATACTTACTAGTCAGATACAATTGTCGCAAGCGACAACCAAACAAGCAATTGTGGGCAGTATTAATTAGCCATTCCATTATAGTGAAGCTGATTACTAGTCATTATAAGTCAAATTTATAACAATAAACTTTAGTTATGCTTGTCTATGATCGAGATACTGTGCTCCAAGTCGCCCATATCCGCGACACGGCCGTAAAAGTTTTACCGCCGGGTGCACCAATAGCAACACACGCTCGATCAACCTCGGAAAAACCAAATCAAAACCCAACGAGGCTTTCACGACTGAACAATCACAGGATTCAGAAATATTTCAGGGGGCCACCCCTTTGAGTAGAATCCGCAACGGAGTAAGCAAGCTCCGAGGCGGCCTCAAGGTTGCGACAATGGTCAAGCGATCGAACCCGAAGTGGCTGGGCTTGTCGACAGCGTAAACATTCCGATCCTAACAAGCAGTGTGCTCCTCGCACAATCGTAAATAAAGCAAAGAAACATGGCATAAGTACAGGATCGCAAATAAAACCTCAAACTAGTTTGTGGCCCCAAGAAATAAGACTGAATCAAGCTCTGGCTCAGGGGGGTCCCATATACCTCCCGGATGTGGATAGCGCGATAAATCAAGGAACATGTATCAAGTACTGGGTCTTACGGGACACAAGTGGGCGCTCGAAACCAAATATTTTCTATCACCCATCGATGCCTCTGCTTATTCAATTTTAGTTGTTAAACAGAAATTAAAGTGACGATAAGTAAAACTAGAATCATCTCCAACATCAACATGCGGCAAAACATCAAGAATCGTGGCATATGGCGACACACATCGACTTGAGCAAGCAACTACGACGCCATAAGTCCAACTATCTACCAAACAATGGTAATAGGGTGTGTCCAAGGCAATATAGCTGCACGGTATATCACGGCACGAAAACTAAAGCATCGCAACACAGATAGCAATAGAACAACAGGAGGGAAATAAAGACTATAAAAGTAAGATAGGTAGAAAAGGGGGAGATGCTCGCCTGAAAACATTGTCGAAGGTTTAACCGAAGATCGGGGCGAAGCTCACATCAACTCAACGGCCTTATCCGCGAAGAAGCAAAACACTAGAAGAAACACCGGATGCACTATTTAATACAACGGCAGAAGATCGGCATGATGCATGTATGATGAATGACATGTCAAAGGTGCGATGCAATTAGGTCAATATTAAGCGGACCCGGGGTCCCGACAATGATTAGGTGGTTCAAGTTATTTAGCTACCCCGCATTTTAAATGTTGTTTAGCAATGCAACAGATGGAACCGATTCGCTACACATGTTTAAATGAGGCCAATATAAGGCTAGATTTGCCCGCATATGGGCCCCATATTTAATTATGAGGTGAATCGGCATAAGGCCCCCAAACCACATGATTAAGCATGCAAGTATGACAATTAAATATGCGACATATTGTTATGTTATAAAATAGGGTTTCGGGAAGGGGTTCACACATTAGGGTCTCGACGATCTTGGGGTCCGGGGTTCGGGGTCGGTCTCAGGGTCCAGGGTTCGACGGATCTGGGGTTCGGGGTTCGGGGTCGGTCTCACGGGAACGTTCTCGGACTCCGGGGCAGATCTTGCGTTCCGGGAAGAAGTACTTGGCGGTCTTCGGCTCCACCCAGGTCGGGGCCGATCTTGTCGTCGCGAAGGTCTTGTCGAGCCGGCGCATCGGGTCGGTCTTGGCGTCCGGGAAGCGGTACTTGTCACACCTGTGATCTTCGGGTGTCATGGCGACGATCTTGTCGTTTCGATGTCGGGGTCTCGGAAACGGAGCGAAGCACTTGGCGTTCCTTAGCGATCTTGGCGTCCTCTAGGGAAGACCATGTCGAGCCATCGGTTTGGTTTGGTCTTCGGGGTCTCGGTGTCCAGGCTCCTCGCGATACCCTGGTGGCAACACGATGGCCTTGCGGAAGTTGCGGAACACCTCGATGCGTAGTCAACGTCTCGGTCTCGCACCATCCTCAAGGATCCTGTCAACCATGCAAAAGGAAACCAGCAGGCTCGGCGCTATGGAAGCTACATGGCTCCTCAACAGGACACGGCACACGCTACCGGAGCTTGATGGCGAGGTGGCCCGCGTGATGGCGGCAGACCCGGCAGCAATGGAGCCGGCCGACGGGCAGCGGTGAGGCGAGGTGACGGCGCGGACGGGTCGGCCTGACGGCCTGGCGCGGATGCGACGGCGGGCCGGCCGGACTTGGCGGGGACGGCGTGGCTTGAGGCGGACGCGGCGAGCTGGCGGTCGGGCCTGGGCGGCGCTGCGCAGGAGGGCGGCGGAGGGCGGCGCTGGCTCGAGGAGGCGGGCGGCGAGGCGGGCTGGCCAGGGGAGCGAGAGAGGCAGGCCCGGCGAGCACGGAAGGCGGGCGCAGGGCCGGGGCGAGGCTTGGTCGGGCGGCGGAAGTCTGGGCGGCAGAGGTGCGAGGGTCGGGGAGGCAAGCGTGGGCAGCGCGCCGCAATGGTGGGCTCAGAGGCGGACGCCATGACGGTGGAGCGGGAGGAGAGGGCTGGCATGCTCGTGGGAGGCGGTCATGGGCGTGAGCGGAGGCGGCAAGGAGGAGGAGGGCAGCGCATGGGGGGCCTGGGAGGTTGACGACGCAAGTGGGAAGAAGGTGGGAGGAGGCGTCGGTGGGGGTGGCCTGTGGCTCAGGCTTGGCGTGGAGTGGGGAGTTTGGGACCGGGAGGCAGGAAGTGGGAGAGGGGGCAGGTGGGGTATGACGGTGGGTCCTGTGGGTGGGGTCCGCGGCCGAGAGAGGTGGGGTTGGTGGTCAGGTGTGTGTGTGTGTGTAGTGTGTGAGTTTGGGTGGGGACAGCTGGGGTTGGTGGGTGTGTGGGCTGAGAGGGAGCGACGTGGCGACGCGTGAGTGGTTGAGGGAGAGGGAGAGGTGAGGTGGCGTGTTCTGATTGGGCCGGGTGATGTGGCTTGGGTGTGTGGGTAGGTTTTTAGGTATCCATAGGATTAATAGGGTGGGTTAGGTGGCCCGATTTGAAAAACCTGGGGGTGGTCGTTCGGGTCGGAACGGCCCGTTCGACTGCTCCCGCTAAAATAACTTATTATTTTATTTAATTTAATTGGGCCGTTTGCAACCCGAGAGCAACAAAACAAAATAATCTGGAGACCGGCTTGGCGTGTTTGAATGAAGAGGGGACGTTTTATAAACAAAACGGCTTTGCGAAAGTAGTTTTTAGCAAACAATGCATGATGCTGACGATGCAATGCACAAATTCAACGCGATTTTCTAGTAGTGGTTTTGCGGGATGCCACAACTATTGAGTGTTGGGCTCGTTCAAGGCTTTAAGCACCATGTCATTAAGTCCTGACATCTTCACCCATAAGTTTTTGAAACCGAAGGTCCAGGGATGTAACGGTTCACTTTAGAGTGCAGGAGGGGGAAATGGTCCAAGAGGTTGGATGACAACGAGCCCAATGCTAATGGTTTGAACATGCACCTTGTTGAGGAAAAGTCGCAAGCACAAAGCAACAGGGCTGCATCCTGGGTTCTAAAGGATGCCTCGTTATATCACAACCTATATGTTGAGTTTGTCCTAGTGCCTCTTATTCCAAGCGCACGGGTGGGGTGGGGTGGGGGTAGTGTAACCTAATAGTCTCATGAGAGATATGACAAGCATAAGGGTTCAGGTAAATGGACTATTGACACCTGTAGCTAAAGAAGGTGAAAATGCATCATTCATTGATAACGTCGTGGTTGAATGAGGGGAGGGTACATTAACTTTCCATTCACTCCAGTGTACGTAGAATCATATGTTGTAGTTGGAGAAAAAGGAAACATTTAAAGTCTTATCACCCATGTGCCTCAGTTAGGTGATTAGTTTCTAGTAGAAATAAGCGAAGCTATAATATGAGTGTGATAAGGGTGAAGCGAGAAGAATACTTAATGGCTCGCTTTGGACATATTAGGGATTAGGGATATTACAACTAAGTCACCTAGGGGCTCTCTCATGTATCGGGCAGTAGAAATCGCGAAGCTATAATCTATGAGTGATAAGGGTGATGCGAGACGAGTGGCTGCCTTTGATCATGTAAATGACATATTGTAGAACAGATTTGGACCTCATGTAGCTAATATGTTCTATTGTTAACCGTCATCATCTAGCCTTTGCTGCAATAAAGGTCACTCAAGTAACTGATAGACTATTTGACTGCCATCCCAGCAAGTCGTCACCATTAACTGATAGACTCCGGCCAACAATGGGTGGGTGAGACAAACTAGAGCTGAATTTTGTGTATGCTAGAAAGTAGGTGGAACTCAACTCTGAATATTTGTTTTAAGATCCGATCTTCCATTGCTTTAAATGGCATTTCCAAATCTACTTCTCTCATCGGCGGAGGTTATGTTCTTGCTAGTAGTGATATGTATGTTTCTGCAAAATTAAGCGAGCAAAAGGTTTTGAGATCATGTGGCCGGTGTTTCTTAGTTAATCCAGTCGTTGTGTTCAGAGTTTCAGTTAGTATTATCAAGTTCAGTTAATCTCTCAGTTTCAGTTAGAGCGTTAGCTATTTTCAGGGTTTAGATAAGCTAGCTAGTTTCTGTTTAGTTTTTTACCCGATCATCGCACATTAACTCGATCGCCTGGACATGGGATTCTGTGGGTATTGTGTAAGTACAAGATCGATCTCTTGTGAATAAAAGAAGGAAGAAAGCATAAAAGATGCAGGATCGATCTCTGAATTTTCTGAATTCCGGTGAATGAGAGGCTATAGTGTTGAACATTTTGTGATGTTGATCTATCATACCATTGTTGCAAAATATTTCGACATGGTGTAATGACCCTGGGGTAGAGTACAATTAGGGGAATTAGGGATGAGAGATAGATGGACATAGATAGGAGATAAGGACAGAAACAGTGATAAGAGTAGAGTATAATTTCTTTCATATTCCATACGGGTTGGTTACAGAGATACAGCTAGCTTATTGTAGGGTTTCGTAGCATGGAAAACAAAAAATTTCTATCGCATACAAACAAACAAGCCAAGATCTATCTACTAGATTGTAGCAACGAGTCGATGGAATAACTCACCCTCGAAGATTCCAAAGTGTTTAACGAGAGCGGATTCTCGTGGGTGATGTAGTCGTACTCTTTCTGATCTCAAGGGCGGCTGCTGCTAGGGTTTAGAGGTAGGGAACTTGTGTGTTAGGAGGGGCAGCCCTGCCCCTCCCTTTATAGGTGGGAGGCACGGCCAAGGGGAGGGGAGTCCCTCCCCAACTCGGCTTCAAGGTGGGCCGGCGGTGGAGGGGAGGAACTCCTCCCCCAACTCGGTTTCCACCTCCCTCTCCACTTCCCAAAATAGCCGTTTGACTTTCAAATTGGCGTTTGACTTTTTCAAACTAGGATTTGATTAAACCCTATATTTTGTTCAGCGATGACACCTAGTACATGATGCAATCATACCAACTTGATATAACACATTCATGTACCCTTCCCTTCGAGTGCCGACATTCCGAACCTTCTAGAACATTCCCGATGAAAACACCGAACCATTCCCAACTCCAAACAGGACTTTCCTTATATGAATCTTATTCTCCGGACCATTCCGGATCTCCTCGTGATATCCCGGATATCATCCGAGACTCAACAACATTCGGTCTCTTTCTCATCATTCCATAACTACTCAAACAACGTCAATCCTTAAGTGTGTCTCCCTACGGTTCGTGAATTATGCGACATGATCGAGACACTTCTCCAACAATAACCAATAGAGGAATCTGAAATTCATATGGCTCCTACATATTTCTACGACATTACTTTGCGATCGAATGAACCAGTTTCATACGATACCAATTTCCCTTTGTCTCACGATAGTTTACTTATCCGAGGTTATGATCGTTGGTATCTCTCGCATACCTAGTTCAACCTCATCGATAAGTACTCTTTTCTCGCTCCTGATATGTGATCCCTTGTGAGCTACCACATGCTTGCAAGCTAATTGGATAACATTCCACCGAGAGGGCCCAGAGTATATATATCCATCATATGGATGGACAAATCCCACTCTTGATCCATGTGTCTCAACCAATACTTTCCGAACACTCAATGCCACCTTTATAGCCACCCGCCACGGTGTGGTGTTTGATGTCATCAAAGCATCCATCCGCTAAAGGTGATATGCATGATCTCATGGTCGAAGGAATTAGGTTACTATGTATCAGAAAGCATATAGCAATTGAACTATTAAAATGACTTGATCTTTATGCTACGTTTATCTATAGGAGTATGTCCACCATATCATTCTCCTAACGATATGATCTTGTTGTTAATAACATCTCAATGTTCATGATAGGGAAACCACAATCATTTATTAACCAACAAGCTAGTATTATAAAGAGGCTATACTAGGGACTCTATTTTAGTTTACAAATCACACAAGTATTAATGTTTCCTCGTTAATACTATTATAGCATGAATGTAAACATTTATCATAAACACAAAGATATAATAATAACCATATTTATTATTGCCTCTAGGGCATATCTCCAACAGTCTCCCACTTGCACTAGAGTCATCTAATCTAGATTACATGGTAATATACCGAACACCCATGGCAGTTTGGTGCTGGTCATGTTTTGCCCTCGGGAGAGGTTTAGTCAACGGATCCGCCACATTCAGATCTGTGTGTACTTTGCAAATCTTTATGTCCCCATCTTGGACATGTTCTCGAATAGCGTGAAAACATAGCTTGATGTGCTTCAGCTTCTTGTGTGACCTTGGTTCTTGCGCATTGGCTATGGCGCCCATGTTATCACAGTGAACTCTTTCATCCATATCGCTTCATGTGAAGCCTCCGAAGCAGCCATGTATTCCGATTCAGTTGAAGATCTCGCCACAACGCTTTGCTTTGCACTCCTCCAGCTAACTGCTGCACCATTCAAAGTAAATACGTATCCAGATTGTGATTTAGAATCATCCGGATCGGTGTTCCAACTAGCATCGGTGTAACCATTAACAACGAGTTGTTCATCACCTCCATAAGAAAGAACCATATCCTTCGTTCTTCTCAAGTACTTAAGGATGTTTTGATCATTGTCCAATAATCCACTCGGATCACTTTGATATCCGCTAGTTAAACTAACAGATATGCAATGTCGGGTCTAGTACATAGCATGGCATACATTAGAGATCCTATGGCTGAGGCATAGGGAGTCTTACTCATTCTTTCTATCTTCTGTTGTTGTCGACTTTGAGTTTTACTCAAGGTCGATTAGCAACATGGGCAAGAACCCTTTCTTGCTATCTTCCATTCCAAACCTCTTTAGAACTTTGTCCAAATATGTACTTTAGACAATGATATTAGGCGCCCGATCTATCTCTATAAATCTTTATGCCTAATATGTAAGCTGCTTCGCCAAGATCCTTCATTGAAAAACTATTATTCAAATATTCCTTGACACTATTAAGAAGGTCTACATCATTCCCAATCAACAATATGTCATCTACATATAGTATTAAGAATGCTTAAGAGCTCCCACTCACTTTCTTGTAAATACAAGCTTCTCCATAAGTTTGTATAAAACCAAAACTTTTGATCACCTTATCAAAACGTTGATTCCAACTTCGGGATGCTTCCTTCAATCCATAGATGGACCGTTGAAGTTTGCATACCTTGTTAGCATCTTTAGGATCGACAAAACAAACTATTATTCAAATATTCCTTGACACTATTAAGAAGGTCTACATCATTCCCAATCAACAATATGTCATCTACATATAGTATTAAGAATGCTACAGAGCTCCCACTCACTTTCTTGTAAATACAAGCTTCTCCATAAGTTTGTATAAAACCAAAACTTTTGATCACCTTATCAAAACGTTGATTCCAACTTCGGAATGCTTGCTTCAATCCATAGATGGACCGTTGAAGTTTGCATACCTTGTTAGCATCTTTAGGATCGACAAAACCTTTGGGTTGCATCATATACAACTCTTCATCAACGTCTCCATTGAGGAATGTTGTTTTGACATCCATCCGCCATATCTCATCATCATAATATGCGTGATTGCTAACATAATCCTCACAGACTTTAGCTTCGCCATCGGTGAGAAAGTCTCATCGTAGTCAACTCCTTGAATTTGTCGAAACCCTTTACACAAGTCGAGCTTTATAGACGAACATTACCATCAAGATCTGCTTTCTTCTTGAAAATCCATATGTTCTCGACCTTCCGCCATCCGTAAGTCCACCAAAGTCCATACTTGGTTTTCGACATGGATCCAATCTCGATTTCATGGCCTCTTGCCATTTATTGGAATCTGGGCTCATCATCGCTTCCTCATATGTCTCGGTCATCGGTGTTGTCCACCAATATGACACTCATAACGGATCATACCAACTGGAGTGGTACGAGTTCTCGTTGACTGCGAGGATCTCAGAGCAACTTCAACCAAGTTTCATGATCATCATCATTAGCTTCCTCTTATTGGTGCAGGCACCACAGGAACTTCTTCCGATGCGCGCTACTCGCAATTTCGAGAGAAGGTTCGACAACCTTGTCGAAGTTCTACTTTCCTTCCAAATACTTCTTTCGAGAGAAATTCCTTCTAGAAAGGATCCATTCTGGCAACGAAGATTTTGCCTCGGATCTATGATAGAAGGTATACCCAATAGTTTCCTTCGGTATCCTATTTGAAGACGATTTTTCCGCTTTGGGTTCAAGCTTGTCCAATTGTAACTTCTTTACATAGGCTTCAGATCCCCAAACTTTAAGGAACGACAATCTAGGTTTCTTCCCAAACCATAATTCATACGGTGTCGCTTTCAACGGATTTAGATGGTGCCCTATTTAAAGTGAATGCGCTGTTTCTAATGCATAACCCCAAAATGATAGCGGTAAATCAAGAAGTGACATCATAGAACGGACCATATCTAAGAGAGTTCGACACGACGCTCGACACACCATTACGCTGTGGTGTTCCCAGTGGTGTCAATTGTGAAAGTATTCCGCATTTCTTCAAATGCTCGCCTAACTCGTAACTTAGATATTCACCTCCACGATCAGAACGTAGAAATTTAATCTTCTTGTTACATTGATTCTCTGCCTCACTTTGAAATTCCTTAAACTTCTCGAAAGTTTCGGACTTATGTTTCATGAAATAGATATACCCATATCTACTCAAGTCATCCGTGAAGGTAAGAACATAACGATAACCACCGCGCGATGCTACACTCATTGGACCACACACATCGGTATGTATGATTTCTAATAAGTCCGTAGCTCGCTCATCATACCAGAAAATGGAGTCTTAGTCATTTTACCCATCAGACATGCTTCACATCTATCAAGTGATTCGAAATCAAGTGATTCAAGAAGTCCATCGGAATGGAGTTTCTTCATACGCTTCACTCCAATGTGACCAAGACGACGGTGCCACATATACGTCGAGTTATCGTTCGATTTCAAACGTTTAGCCTCAATGTTATTAATATGTGTATTTCCACTATCGAGATTCAATAAGAATAGACCATCTATCAAAGGTGCATGTGCATAAAACATATTACTCATATAAATCGAACAACCATTATTCTCGGACTTAAACAAGTAACCATCTCGCAATAAACAAGATCCCGATATAATGTTCATGCTTAACGCAGGCACCAAATAACAATTATTTAAGTATAAAACTAATCCCGATGGTAGATGAAGGGGTAGCGTGCCGACCGCGATCACATCAACCTTTGATCCGTTTCCCACGCCGCATCGTCACCTCGCTCTTCGCTAGCTTCCGCTTATTCTCGCAAAGACATGTTTCGAGTTACAAATATGAGCAACCGAACCAAAGATTAAATACCCGTGCACTACTACGAGTACTAGTGAGATACACATCAATAACATGTATATCGATATAACTTTCTTCTTGATGTTGCCGTTCTTCAAATCCGCCAAGTACTTTGGGCAATTCCGCTAAAGGACCTTCTCCCTTGCAGAAAAGCACTCAAGATCGTGCTTAGGTACAGCCTGGTCTTCTTCGTCGGTAACTTTCTTACCACCCTTCTTGAAGTGTCCCTTTGCTTAGACTTGCCTTTCTTGAATTTGGTGGTCTTATTGACCATCAACACTTGGTGCTCTTTCTTGATCTCCACTTCGCAGATTTCAACATAGCAAACAGTTCGCAACGCTTGTTCATGTTTTGCATATTGTAGTTCATCACAAAGTTCTTGTAACTTGGTGGTAGTGATTGGAGGACACGGTAAATCCCCAAAGCATTAGGAATCACTATACCCAAGCTTTGAAGTTTGTTTGCGTGCCCAGACATCTTAAGCACATGCTCACTGACGGAGCTGCCCGCTTCCATCTTGCAGTTAAAGAACTTTTCAGAAGCCTCATAGCACTCAATCGACGCGTGAGTCTCAAAGATCAATTTGAGATCACGGACAATATCATGTGGGTCTGAATTTTCAAACCTTTTCTGAAGCTCCGATTCCAAACCATACAAGATAGCACACTGAACTGTGGAGTACTGAGTCTTCCGAGCGAGGTAAACATTCTTTACTTCATCGGCAAAGATCATCAAAGGGTCACCCAATGTGCATCCAAAGACATAGGTCAAATTACCAGCTGTGAGGACAATCCTCAAATTTCGGAACCAATCCGCGAAGTTGCTTCCATTGTTTTTCAACTTTTCTTTCTCTAGGAACGCATTAAAATTGATGGTAGGGGCCGCCATTGATTTACAACATATTTGCAATAGTGTAGACTAAGTTTATGACAAATTGAGTTCTAATTAATAGTTAAATTAATCTAGGTGAACTCCCACTCAAAACAATATCCCTCACATTGTTTTAGTGATCACATGAACCAAATCCACCATATCAACACCGATCATCACGAGAGTTGATATAGTTTCAATGGAGAACAATCGACATGTTCATCATATCTACTATATGATTCATGCTTTACCTTTCGGTGATCCGTGTTGCGAGACCATGTCTGTACATGCTAGGCTCATCAAGATCAAACCTTAGCTTCCTCATGAGCAAATCTGGCTTTCTCACGTTGTATACACTTGCGGAATCTAGCACACCCGATCATCACGTGGTGCTTCGAAACAACAAGCTTTAGCAACGGTGCTAACTAAGGGTGAACACTTCATGACTTGAAATTCATGTGCATGAGGGATCATCTTATAATGCTACCGTCATTAACTAAGCAATACAAGATGCATAAAGTATTAACATCACATGCAAATTCATAATATGTGATATGATATGGCCTTTCTTCTTTGTGCTTCCGATCTCCATCTTCAAGAACGAACATGATCTCCATCATCACCGGCATTGCATCAAGGTCAATGACGCTTCTTCATGGTTGTCGTCCACCGGCTTCAACTATTACAACTACTTTGAATAGACACGCGGGTCTTAACGAAATTAAAGACAACCATATATTCGCCGTTGCCAACTTACAATAAGGAACATTGCATACATCAAATATAATCACAATCATGGCCATATCACATCACAGCACACCCCTGCAAAACAAAGTTAGACGCCTCTAATTTCTTTGCATGTTTTACGTGGTTTGGGGCTTTCAATAAGTGTCGATCTAACTTACGAACAAGAACCACAACGTTGATGTTTGAACTATCAAGTGCCTATTGTAAATTGAATCTTAACTATGCTGGGAGAAACAGGCACCCGCAAAGCCACTTATGCAATACAAGTTGCATGTCAAGCGTGGAGCAAGTCTCATGAACGATGTCATGTAAGGTTAGCCCGGGCCGCTAAATCCCATCATCCCGCAAGATGCAAAATACACAAGAAGCAATCGACAATAAAAGCATCAACGCCCACAATGACCATTGTGTTCTACTCGTGCAACAGATCTACATATAGACACGGCTCTGATACCACTGTAAGGTTTCGTAGCATGGAAAACAAAAAATTTCTATCGCATACAAACAAACAAGCCAAGATCTATCTACTAGATTGTAGCAACGAGTCGATGGAATAACTCACCCTCGAAGATTCCAAAGTGTTTAACGAGAGCGGATTCTCGTGGGTGATGTAGTCGTACACTTTCCGATCTCAAGATTGCATAGACGATCCTTCCGGCGCTGCGTTGGCGCCCCGCAATCGGTCACACGCTCGAGATTTAATACCTTCCTCTCCCTTGTTCCAAAGAAAATGGAGGTTGTAGCACTCTCCTCGCGATTCCGGCAGCACAACGGCGTGGTACTGGAAGGAGGGGAGATCTCGCAGGGCTTCGCCTTAAGCCGGAGCGAGTATGGTGGACTATGAGAGAGCCCTCGGCGATCTAGGGTTTAGACACACCAAGGAAGAGGTGCTAGGGCCGGCGGCTAGGGCTTGGAGGTGCCCAAGTCGACGGCTAGGGGAGAAACCCAAGGGGGCGGCGACGGCTATGGAGGGCAGCGGCTGCTAGGGTTTAGAGGTAGGGAACTTGTGTGTTAGGAGGGGCAGCCCTGCCCCTCCCTTTATAGGTGGGAGGCGCGGCCAAGGGGAGGGGAGTCCCTCCCCAACTCGGCTTCAAGGTGGGCCGGCGGTGGAGGGGAGGAACTCCTCCCCCAACTCGGTTTCCACCTCCCTCTCCACTTCCCAAAATAGCCGTTTGACTTTCAAATTGGCGTTTGACTTTTTCAAACTAGGATTTGATTAAACCCTTTATTTTGTTCAGCGATGACACCTAGTACATGATGCAATCATACCAACTTGATATAACACATTCATGTACCCTTCCCCTTCAGAGTGCCGGACATTCCGGAACCTTCTAGAACATTCCCGATGAAAACACCGGAACCATTCCCCAACTCCGAAACAGGACTTTCCTTATATGAATCTTATTCTCCGGACCATTCCGGATCTCCTCGTGATATCCCGGATCTCATACGAGACTCCTAACAACATTCGCTCTCTTCCTCATCATTCCATAAATACTCAAACAACGTTGAATCCTTAAGTGTGTCTCCCTACGGTTCGTGAATTATGCGGACATGATCGAGACACTTCTCCTAACAATAACCAATAGAGGAATCTGGAAATTCATATGTCTCCCACATATTTCTACGATTACTTTGCGATCGAATGAACCAGTTACATACGATACCAATTTCCCTTTGTCTCACGATAGTTTACTTATCCGAGGTTATGATCGTCGGTATCTCTGCATACCTAGTTCAACCTCTTTACTGATAAGTACTCTTTTCTCGTTCCCGTGATATGTGATCCCTTGTGAGCCAGTCACATGCTTGCAAGCTAATTGGATGACATTCCACCGAGAGGGCCCAGAGTATATCTATCCGTCATATGGATGGACAAATCCCACTCTTGATCCATGTGTCTCAACCAATACTTTCCGAACACTCAATGCCACCTTTATAGCCCCGCCACGGTATGGTGTTTGATGTCATCAAAGCATCCATCCGGTAAAGGTGATATGCATGATCTCATGGTCGAAGGAATTAGGTTACTGTGTATCAGAAAGCATATAGCAATTGAACTATTAAAATGACTTGATCTTTATGCTACGCTTATCTATAGGAGTATGTCCACCATATCATTCTCCTAACGATATGATCTTGTTGTTAATAACATCTCAATGTTCATGATAGGGAAACCACAATCATTTATTAACCAACAAGCTAGTATTATAAAGAGGCTATACTAGGGACTCTATTTTAGTTTACAAATCACACAAATATTAATGTTTCCTCGTTAATACTATTATAGCATGAATGTAAACATTTATCATAAACACAAAGATATAATAATAACCATATTTATCATTGCCTCTAGGGCATATCTCCAACACTTATATCCAGCCCGACACAAACACACCATACATTCCAAACAACTTACACGCTTACTCACCCAAGTAGGTCACAAAGGCTAATTCCAAACTTACATGTCATGCCACGACCCACGTCACGGTGTCCCGTTGAAATCAGGAGAAGCGGGCAAGTTGGAATACACTGGCGAATACTTGGGCATAAATGGCTTGAGTTGAGAAATGTGAAACACAGGATGCACCTTCGAATCAGGGGTAAATCCAGCTTATAAGCAACTTCTTCCACCCGTTCTAGTATCTTGTAAGGACCAAAATGCTTCAACGCCGATATGCCTGGCACTTGACAACGCTTGATTGAGCATATGCCTGGAGCTTCATTCAACAATATTAAATCCCCCACACTGAAAATGCGATCAGTGCGTTGTTTATTAGCCTGGCGTTTGATGCGCTCATGGGAACGCTTAAGATGAGACCGAAGCATGTCACTCATGCTTTGACGTTGTGTCAGAACATCAAATGCCAGAGATTGAATTGTCGATACGTTTTGTTATCCATACTTCCCAATGATTGAGCCTCTGAATGTGCTTCTTGCGCAATCTGAAGTCGACCAAAAGACTGAAAGAATTTCGTGTTTGCGTCGCCTTCGCAGAAAAGAATAAATTCTTGAACCTTGCTTTTTCCACAAGCGGTCATGAACTGCAAGACCCATGACCCGCCTCTTGAGGGCTGCCCTTAGGTTCTTTTCAGTAGGGGACATTGCCTGAGATTCCGAGGCCACGTCCAAATACAGGAGAATGTCGAGTGTCATGATGAGCTGAAACTGAGAACCAAGCGATGACATGGTGGCAAGGCTAGCAAGTGCACAGAAAGTTCAACCGGGTTTGTGTTCCCACGGGGATCGAATTAAACGGGATGCTATCCAAACACGTTTAATCTGTTGTTGTAGAGGTCTCATCTACCTAACAACGTATAGCCCGCGAGGAATCATTCCCCGGGAGCCAGTGTTTTTGTGATAAACTGAAGCTTGTAGTCGGGAAATATCCATTTGTTACAGATGCACAAACGCTTCGCCGTAATCTTCAACTTGCGTTTGATGAAATGCACCGGTTAAGTTTGAGTGTTTGCCCCGTCCTTGAATCCTAGCATCTTCACCCATAAGTTTTCGAAACAGAAGGTCTGGGGACATCACGGTCCACTTTTGAGTGTCGGAGGGGGCAAAGGTCAGAGAGGTTGGACTACAACGAGCCCAACGCTAGTGGTTAGAACAAGCGCCTTTCTAAGGAACAGTCGCAAGCACAAAGCAACAGGGATGCATCCTGGTTTCTCACGGATGTCTCGTTATATCGCAAACTAGCTTCTGAGTTTGTCCCGGTGCCTCTCATTCCAAGCGGCGGGTACGGGTGCAACCTACTAGTCTGAAGAGAGATATGGCGAGCATAAGGGTTCTGGTAAATGGACTATTGACACATCAAGCCAATATATATTAAGCTAAAGAACGAGAAAATGCATCATTTAATGACAACGTCATGCTTGAATGAGGGGAGGGTACATTAGCTATCCATTCAATGCAATGTACGTAGATATTTTGTAGTTGAGAAATAGGAAAAATTTAAAGTCTTAACACCCACGTGCCTCAGTTGGGTGACGAGTTTCTAGTAGAAATAAGCGTATCTATAATATGTGAGTGATAAGGGTCAAGCGAGACAAAGTAAACAAATTACTTAGTGGCTGGCTTTGGCCATATTATTAGGGATATATTATAACTGAGCCGCCAGGGGCTCTCTCATGAACCGGGCATTTTCTGTCGTCCGATCATGCTTCCCGGATGTTTTCAGCCATCTTATCTCCATTACTCCCTGTAGTGGGGATGCTACTCTTGTCATCAATTTGGGCTTCGGTTGTCAACTGGGCCTTTAAATTCTACTAGCTAGGACTGGCGCGGCGTGCCGCCGCGCCCTTGAAGTAGCTCTTGCCATTGAAATCCCAAAGGATAGCTCTTGCCTCTCTATAATCAGTCAATAATACAATAATCTTCTCATCGGTAGATAGATGGAGATAGATGGATGCTCATACCCCTTGACATAAATAGTTTATCTGCAATAGACTGAACCAATTTATCAGCATGTACCTTCTGGAACCGAGAGACTGGTCCCATCATATTCACATATGCACAATGCAACTGTGGACATGCCCGGCAATTTTATTGAGCGTCGCTCATGGAAATTTCGTTTAGTCTTGATAGGCGCAAAATAGCATTATTCATTCCTTACGTCTATGACGGGAGTTGTACACCTATAAAATCCAAGTGTAATTCTTAGCATAAAAAACATACAATCTAGAGAAAAAGCTAGCTTTAGTCAAAAAGAAAATTTGGGTTCTAATCTTAACAAAGTGGCTCTGGAATTACGAAGAATATATCTTTACAATTATTAGCTGAAACATATAA
The DNA here is from genome assembly GCA_030063025.1 of Avena longiglumis. Taxonomy (NCBI): domain Eukaryota; kingdom Viridiplantae; phylum Streptophyta; class Magnoliopsida; order Poales; family Poaceae; genus Avena; species Avena longiglumis. The sequence continues at coordinate 66,420,184 of CP125973.1, read as the reverse complement.
AAGCAGAATAGAAAATAAAGATATGGATAGTAAAATGGGCTACATAGAAAGTAAACAGTTACACGCTACTTACCACTGGGGATAGCTGAAACCGATGCCGGCCAGATGGCGATGCAACCATAGTCGAGTGGAAACAAAAAAGAATATCTGAGAAGTGAGATAATAAAAAGAAATTGAGAAGGTCCAGAGAAAGGAGATGTAGTGTATTGGAAGAAAAAATGAATATCCAGAGATGGCTTATTGATGAACGACAACCGAATCATCACACACATGATATACCAGCCAAGATCTGCTTCTAGGAAGACCAGATAGTGACGGTACAAATAGTACAGTGTTTCTTGATGAACCGCTTCTAATTAAACACCCAATAAACCATAGCAAACCTGAGAAACATCAACAAACATCAGGCACTATCTAGCATCAACAATAGGGTAAGTGATAGTTGTTCTGCTAACACTGCTTAAAAGCATCTGAAAAGATCCCAGTTGTCGAAAATTAGGAAGAACAATCCACACAGTTAGTACAAATTGAGCCACAAAATTGTAGGAAACACAAAGTAATCCATATGAACTTGGTGGTGATAAACTGGACCATACAATTCGGAATTAATGAACACTAATCTGCTAGTTAATATGACTACCGGTTAATATGTGTACTTCATAAATTACATTACTGAGAACATAGAACGGATAATAATACCTTCTACATGGTTAAAATATGTAGTGAATAAATTTGTGTTGTTTAAAAACACAAAAGGAGGAGACAATTGGCTGTGGGCACAGACCTGTTCTTACCCTTAGCCATGAAAAACTTCTCTTGCTTGGTCTGCCTGTAGCCTTGAATCTGACTGAAGACAACCAACTCCATGAGCTGCCAAGACCAAGAAACCTCTCTTTTATCCTCACGATTTCATCTCCTTCGCCCTGAAAACTGCCTCATACGATCCCTAAGAACAGTCACGGAACCCAACCTCCCATCCTCATGGTCCTAAGCCAAAAAAAAAGGAAGTTGCGCATAGGAGAAAATAAGTCGTGGGAAGGACAATTTGTCTCTAAATCAGCAAAAAGGAACTTATAAATTGTGCCAACCAAGTCTCTCATAATATCGTCAAGGATAATGAGTACCATATGGCGGGCATCATCTTGAATCAAATCCATCCGCTCAACAGAAAAAATAGGAACAAAACCAAATATCATACCTCAGTGTAGAAAATTCTAGAGCAGCTATAAAACCTGTACACTACATGACAAAATCTTGATAAATCGCCCGCAAAAAAAGCACCGCCTCAACATCCACCATGTCAAGACTATTTTTAGAGACCAAGTAATGCATTTTAGCAAATCAGCACTATCTCAACATCCACCATGACTACCAGATCAGATTAGGATGCCAGACTGCTAACCTTACCATACAAATTGCTTCAAATATTGAAGCAAAGTAGCATGATTGCTGATATATGCAATAATACAAATGACGGATTGGTTCCCTAATACAAATAGTCAATTTTCAGGTGAGAATGAGATAGGTTTGTCTAGCCGTACCTTTCATCACAAAAGGTCCTCGGAGACCAAAGCTCGCGGGTACACCAGGCGACAGAGCGTCCCCTGTTTCAGGATCTATGATCTTCGCTTCGGTGCCCAACCCAACTGATCCAATTCGTCGACTTTCTTCTACTCAAGTGTTACGGCAAAACCCAGCTGTAGTCTCGGTCAGTCCATATCCCTTTTGCAAGTGAAAGTTAAGTAATCGTTGTTGGAATTCGTTCATAGATCGACTATATCAAACTAGACAAACAAACACGCTCGAAAAATCTTGTGGCCATGGACACATATCGTGCCCTCGAATTTTATTTATTTCTTCTTTTCTCAAACTCACTCAATACAAAACTCACGTCTCCTAGTGTTTATATATACACGTAGGAGCTGCCGACTCAAAACAATCTAAACCTACACGGACACAACCGATTAGAACATACCAAACTCACGTACTAAAAAACTAACCAGCTAACCTAGTAGGACACGTACTAGCTAACCTAGTAGAACACGGCAACCTTGCCAAATAAACTATTTGCTAATTTCTAATTAGACTAAAGCTAATCAAGATTGACTCTAACAATCTCTCCCTAATCTTGATTGACGACTCTTTGCCTTCTGTTCTCCTTCTGATCTTGACTCGTTGTAGATCCGCGTCTTGTCTAGGTCTCGCACCACGACAAGTCTGATTGGCTCTCCCCAATTTCAACTTGGCGAATTTACGGACCAATCCGAGCATGATCCGGACTACCCAGCCACGCTAGCAAACTTGTGGAATCGCACCACCCGTGGAACACACCGTCCACCCTAGCGCAATACATGCCGACCTCCTGGCGTGGACTAGACCATCCACTTCGGCCTCATGTAGAGACATGGCCTCACTGAAGAGACTCACCTTCACTGGTTTACCGTCCCCTTCATACTTGAACCTGATCCTCTCGTCGAGACACATAGACGACCTGATCGAGGCACGCAAATTGCGTCTTCGTCCATACCATGAACAGTCCCTCAACCTTCATTCGCTTCAACTGCAACGAATCCTCAAACAGACGAGCACTTGGACACGACAGTGACTAACGAACACGACGCCGACTCAATGTGCTAACCCGCACGACCATGACTCCTTGACTCATACTCTCCCGGACGACGATCTTGACCAGATTCTCCAGCACCGCACCCCGGTACCACCACACCCATCAACGATCATCCCCATCCACCACCTTGCCGAGGACTCCTCGCCCGCCTTCTTCTTCCTTGTCGCTCCTCTGAGCGACGACCGCCCGTCGCCTCACCGATGACGGCATGTTCGCCGCCTCCACCTGGTCACCCGTCCCGAGGCACTAGTCGAGTCGCCTCCCCGGGGCAAGCGTGACTTCAAATCTTCGACCTCGCTCTGATACCAATTGTTGGAATTCGTCCACAAATCGACTACATCAAACTAAACAAACAAACACGCTCGAAAAATCTTGTGGCCATGGACACATATCGTGCCCTCGAATTTTATTTATTTCTTCTTTTCTCAAACTCACTCAATACAAAACTTATGTCTCCTAGTGTTTATATATACACGTAGGAGCTGCCGACTCAAAACAATCTAAACCTACACGGACACAACCGATTAGAACATACCAAACTCACGTGCTAAAAAACTAACCAGCTAACCTAGTAGGACACGTACTAGCTAACCTAGTAGAACACGGCAACCTTGCCAAATAAACTATTTGCTAATTTCTAATTAGACTAAAGCTAATCAAGATTGACTCTAACAATCGTTAGTGGAGGTCAGCTTGTCGATTTAGTAATTGGTTGCATGTGTAATAATGATATGGATAAGAATGGCCACCTGCAAGAGGTTTAGCAAAGTATGAGAAAAATTAACACTTACGAAATACTGAATCCAAAACGGTTAGAGTAAATGCCAAATTTGACCATATAACAATAATGCCTAGAGAAGTTACACATAAGAAACATAACATAAAAAAAGCATGAATATTGGATAAAAATACTTCCTCATTCTGGGAAGAACTGATGATAGAGACTAAAGAATGTTGAGAAACAAACTTACATGTTCATGAATGAGCGTTCTTTGAGCCAACTTCTCGGTCATGAGTGCAGCAAGTGGGAGAACTGCTAAAGTGAGGCTGCATTTCACAAACTGATTAGTTGTACAAAATCTAGCACTGTTTCATGAAACCTAGACCAGAACTGGTGAGTAGTTATATCTACCAGCACATTAGAAGTGGCCAAATCTCCCAGTGATCTTGCACTGAACAAAAATCCAGCTCTTATTAATAGGCCATACTGGAGCAATTCGGATCATGGTAATGTGTCAGCTCATATGAAACACGGTGCGCATACAGTACTAAACCCTCTACTTCTGGAGGGGATGGACTACAGAAAAAAGAAATGAGAATGAAGGTCATTCGAATAGGAAAGTAACCAAACCTTCATTAAGTTCTCAGTTATGAGCCTGCTGTTCACTGCAATCAGCACAACAATGCATAGATTCAGAAGGCCCGCATGGCTCTGAAATCAGGTCAAGAATTACGTATTTCAGGACAAGAATTTTCTGTTGCAACAGAGTAATATGGCTTGCAAATAACGTCTTCATTATCAGTTAAGGAAGAATACGAAAAAGGTGGCATATTATGTACTTATACCCAAATTAAATGTTTTATGTGGATTCTGTTATATAATGTTGTTCATTGATGTCAAGGCCAGGAACATCTGTAAAATAATATGACGCAGATATACATAAACTTTATCTTGAAACTCATAATAGTTCAGATTTAAGTGAGGACATGTACTGCGCTTTGTACTGAAAAAAATTAAAGGCTATGATGAGGCATGCACTTAAGTGTGAGGGGTTTGCTGTGGGCTCATATAGCTATGCAAAATGGTAACATCCTAGAGTTTCAAATAGATACAACCAGTCGATAAAAAAAACATTTATGTACCTAGTAGAATGGATGCAAAACCAAATTAGTGGTTTCTAATCTGACAGCATAGACATTTCAATTTTCCTCATGCATAAACAATGTCATGAACAAGAAAGGCAAGATAGCAGATCCAATGAATCAGCATGCACCGCCCCGAATTGGACAAACAACAAGATTGCACTGATCCTAGTTTAGCATGCCAGCCTGATATACTGAGCATGTGGATCACGAGAGTTCCCAGCTAGTTGAGGATGACAAGCTGATATACTGAGCATGTGGATCACGATACTGCCATGCATCTGCACTTCCCACCCGAAGTACCACAATAAAGTGAGTTGCACATGTATCTGAGTATCTGAACATACCTAGGATCTGGCACGGCTAGACATCCGGAGGAGGCGAGCACGCGTGCGCGTGCTCTAGCTTATTATACAAGGATGCGATTTGGAGAAAGAGATTAAAACCGTGGGCACAGTGAAAAATAATGCGACTGTAGGGCGAATCCGATGCTAGACGGAGCAAAGCAAAGCAAAGCATACGGGGGCGGGATCATAATAAGAATTAAAAAATCCATGGAATCGCGGCGCCTGGTCACCTGTCGGAAGATGGCGTCTGAGCTGAGCGGGCTCTCCTTGACCTGGCGGTGGGCGGGTGCCGTCGCGCGGTAGCAGAACATCTCGTGCTGCTGTTGCGGCGACGACGGATGCGGGACGCTGTTCTCCCGCCGACCGCCACTAGTGAAAACGAGGCTTTTTGTTGATCCTGAAAAAAGGTTTTAACACCGGTTCTTCTACGAACCGGTGTTATAAGTAGTCAGCGTGGCCCGTCGGCAAGTGAGCCCCTTAACATCGGTTCGTGCCACGAACCGGTGTTAAAGGCTTGAACCGGTGTTAAAGGGGGGCTATATAAGACACCGCAGCCCACACCCCACTCTTCCATTTTTTCACTATCTCATTTTGGAGCCTAGCAAGAGGGTGTGAAGAGTGTTAGTTTGTGTTTTTTCATATGCACAAGAGGTGTTCGGTGAAATCCCGAGAGCTCAAAATTGAAGGAAATATGCCCGAAAGGCAATAATAAAGTGGTTATTATCGTATTCCTTGTTTATGATAAATGTTTATTTTGCATGCTATAATTGTATTAATACGGAAACTTTAATACATGTGTGTTTAATAAACAAACAGAAAGTTCCTAGTTATGCCTCTCTCATAAACTAGCTCGTTGATTAACAAGATGATCAAAGTTTCCTGATCATGGACATTGGATGTTGTTAATAACGGGATCACAACATTAGTGTAATGGTGTGATGAACATTCATCCGAAGTATAGCATTACAATCAAAGTCATTGAGTTTATATTGCTACAAACAACTTACGAAGTAGTCCTAATCCTTAGACCATGAGATCATGTCAATCACTAACACCGGAAGAGTTTCTTGATAACTTCAAACGTCACACCGTAACAGGGTGATTATAAAGATGGGTTCAGAACTACTAAAGTGTTATGTTGAGGCCCATGGATCGAGAGTGGAATTTGTTCATCCCGATGACGGATAGATATTCTCTGGGCCCTCTCGGTGATATCACATTGATTAGCTTGCAAGCAAGTGATTTGATCACTAGAATGTTATATCACGGGAACGAGAAAAGAGTACATGTCAGTAACGAGATCAAACTAGGTATGGAGATACCGATGATCGAATCTCGGACATGTAATATATCGCGAAACAAAGGGATTAATATACTAGCGTAAAAGGTTCCGACGATCACAAGAAAGTCATCGTTGAATGTGGGAGTCGATATGGGTCTCCGGATCCCGCTCGATTATTGATCCGAGAGGGGTCTCGATCATGTCCGCATTATTCGCGAACCGTAGGGTGACACACTTAAGAGACAACAACATCCATTTGGAGCAAAACTTTCATGCTGAAAAGAATAACAAGTGCAGGAATTTATTTCACTAGATACCGAAACGGGTTTTGGTGAAATTGCGTAAAGTGTTTCGCATGTGAAATGAAATACTAGCAAGGTTATATGTGAATGTTTGTCATTAAAGTAATTGACAAAATTCTGAATAAATAAAAGGAGTTTTATTTAATGAGAGTTTGCATTAAATTTGGTGGAAATTTAATGGGAATTTGAGTGGATTTTTGAGTGGAGGGAATTGAAAGGCATTTGAGTGAGTGGAGTGTCCACCCACATGAATGTGGAAGAGGTGGGGGCAGCCCCATGGTTGGGCGCATGGCCCCTTGGGTGCCCCCCTCTCCCTATAAAAGAGCCCCTCCTCTCTCTCACTCACACCTCCTCGTGAAGGATCTCTCTCCCCCTCTAGAATTTATCCCCCATGGTCTCGGACTAGCGAGATACATGTTCCCGGTGGCTTTTCGGCAAGAAAGAGTTGTGCTTCCGCTGCATCGCTGGAGCGAGGAGGCGGAGGTTTCTCGGTGCCTCAAACGTGTGTGCGAGCACGGATGCGCTGCTGTTTTGCGGCGCTAGGACTTCCTCTCGATCTTGAGATCGACAAGAGATCGTCTACATCAACCACGAGTTTGGACTCGTTAAGCTTTGTTGGTCTTCAAGGGTATGTTCTCTACGGATATACATCCGCCCGTTGTTTGTATCTAGTAGATAGATCTTGGTACATAGTTGTTCCCATCGTAGGAAATTTTTTGTTTTCTATGTTGCGAACCCTACAAAAATAAGTTTTCTCGTTGCTCTTTCCTTCTCGGTCGAGGTCGGCAACTATCCTTTCATGTGTCATTGATGTACTATATATAAATGGTCATCTCCCTATTAATTTTTGATATATACTACATATTAATGCAGATGAACAGGCAATGGATGTACGGTGACCGCCGCACTTCCAAGTACATTACGGGCCTCCAAAATTTCATCGTTGTGGCTAATGCAAACCGTGGTCACAATGGTTTTATGTGCTGTCCGTGTGTTCACTGTTAGAACAAGAAAGACTACTCAAATACCAGAACCATTCACGCCCACCTGCTTCGATCCGGTTTCATGCTCAGCTATAATTGTTGGACCAAGCACGGAGAAAAAGGGGTTGTGATGGAAGACAACGAAGAAGAAGAGGATGATGACAACTATCATAATATGTATCATGAATATGATGATACTGCAACGGGGGTAGATAATGAAGATCAAGAGGCAGATGGGCCCGATGACGATCTTGGTCGGGCCATTATCGATGCAAAGGAAGAATGTGAAACTGAAAAGGAGAAGGAGAAGTCGGAGCAGATGTTAAAGGATCACAAAACATTGTTGTATCCAACTTGTGAAGATGGCCACAAAAAGCTAGGTACCACCTGGATTTGCTGCAATGGAAGGCGAGAACGTGCAGACCGACAACAAGATTTTCAAAGTTGTTGGTAAAATGAAGAATCTTCTTCCAAGAAATAATGAGTTGGACAAGACATACCAAGCAAAGAAGGTTGTTCGCCTCTAGGATTAGACGCGTAAGATACATGCCTGCATTAATGATGCATCCTCTACCGCGGTGAGAAGTATGAGAATTTGGATGCATGCCGGTATGCACTGCATCATGTATATAAGATCAGATGAGACGATCCTGGCGATGTTGAGGGCGAGGCCCCTAGGAAGAAGGTTCCTGCCAAGGTTATGTGGTATGCTCCTATAATACCACGGTTAAAACGTCTCTTCAGAAATAAAGAGCATGCCAAGTTGTTGCGATGGCACATGGAAGACCGTAAGAAAGACGCGATGTTGAGACACCCCGCCGATGGGTCACAGTGGAGAAAAGTCGAGCTAGAGTACCCGGACTTCGTACGTGACGCAAGGAACTTAAGGTTTGGTCTAAGTACAGACGGCATGAATCCTTTTGGTTAGCAGAGCTGCAGTCACAGCACCTGACCTGTGACTCTATGTATCTATAACCTTCCTCCTTGGTTGTGTATGAAGAGGAAGTTCATTATGATGCCAGTGCTCATCCAAGGCCCGAGGCAACCCGGCAACGACATTGATGTGTACCTAAGTCCATTAGTTGAAGAACATTTACAGCTGTGGGCCAAACCAGGTGTATGTATGTGGGATGAGCACAAAAGGGAGCCATTTGACCTACGAGCATTGCTTTTCGTAACTATCAATGATTGGCCTGCTCTTAGTAACATTTCAGGGCAGACAAACAAGGGATACAATGCATGCACACACTGTTTAGATGAGACTAAAAGTGTATATTTGGATAAATGTAAGAAGGTTGTGTACCTAGGGTATCGCCGAATTCTTCCGAACCTGCATCCAGTAAGAAAGAAAGGCAAGCATTTCAAACGTCTGGCAGAACCCTGGAGGAAGCCTGTCCTCCGTAGCGGTGAGGAGGTATTTGGTATGGTCAAGGACCTAGAAGTAATCTTTGGAAAAGGTCCCGCACCTATCTGTTCGAATGACGATGCCGGACACGCGCCCATGTGGAAGAAGCAATCTATATTTTGGGACCTACCCTATTGGAAAGTCTTAGAGGTCCGCTCTTCATTCGATGTGATGCACGTGACGAAGAATGTTTGCGTGAACCTGCTAGGCTTTCTAGGAGTGTATGGGAAGACAAAGATACACCGAAGCACGGCAGACCAAAGAACGTCCCGAAGCCCTCAAGATCCTATGCATCCCGAGAACGAAGGGTAAACGATGCCACTTAACTCCCGCCACCACGCTCTTACCAAAGCAGAAGGAAATCTTTTTCAATGTCCGGCAAGATCAAGGTCCCGTCTGCTTCTCGTCGAATATAAAGGAATAATAAATATGGCAGAGAAAAATTCCAAAACCTGAAGTCTCATGATGCCACGTGATTATGACACAATTGCTTCCGATTTCATTGAGGGGATTCTACGAAAATGTTCGAGTACCCATTGTGAAGCTATGTGCATTCCTCAATGCAATATCTCAAGGTAATCGATCCGTAAAGCCTACCAGGTTACAAAGATGTGGCCCAATGTCTTGTCGACTTTGAGTTGGTGTTCCCACCATCCTTCTTCAATATTATGACGCATCTCCTGGTTCACCTAGTAGAAGAGATTGCCATTCTCGGTCCTGTATTTCTACACAATATGTTCCCTTTGAGAGGTACATGGAGTCTTAAAGAAATATGTTCATAACTGCATAGGTCGAAGGAAGCATCTCCAAGGGCTATGTATCGAGGAGGTCATTGAGTTCTGTTGATTTTATTCTGACCTTAAGGCGATTGGTGTTCCGTAATCACGACATGAGGGAGATCGTGGAAAAGGCACCCTAGGATGTAAAGCAATGATATGTAGGGACGGACATTCTCTCAATCAAGCACACTACACGGTTTTACAAAGATCTATCTTGGTTGGCCCGTATATCAATGAACACAAGAATTTAATACGCCTCAAACACCCGAGACAATCTGATGAATGGATTATAAGTGAACACATGGCGAGTTTTGGCGGCTGGCTGCAAATACTTCTCACGAATAACACCACTGTTGGGGATCAGTTGTACTTGTTGGCCAGGACACCATCTTCGACTGTATGTACTTTCCAAGGGTACGAGATAAATGGGAATACATTTTACACGATAGGCCAAGATAAAAAGAGCACCAACCAAAATAGTGGTGTCCGCTTCGATGCAGCAGAAGACAATGGGCATAAGACCACGTATTATGGGTTCATAGAGGAGATATGGGAACTTGACTATGGACCTAATTTTAAGGTCCCCTTTTTTCGATGCAAATGGGTCAAGCTAACAGGAAGAGGGGTTGAGGTAGACAAGAAGTACGGAATGACAACGGTGGATCTCAACAATCTTATGAAGGTAGACAAGAACTTAGACGAACCATTCGTCCAAGCCAATGATGTGGCTCAGGTTTTCTATGTGAAGGACATGTCCTCCAGACCAAAAAAAAAGAAAAAATATGCAAACGAATACATCATATGATGAGCCAAAGCGTCATATAGTTCTTTCAGGGAAAAGAAACATCGTGGGAATCGAGGACAAGACAGACATGTCAGAAGATTATAATAATTTTGATGAAATTCCGCCCTTCACAGTGAAAACTGACCCAAGCATTCCGTTAAGTAAAGAAGATGCTCCATGGTTACGTCTGAAGCGATCATAAGGAAGGACATATGCCAAGAAGTTCATGCTCATATTATGTAACTCTAGTTCATGTCTTTCGTGGTTTGTGGATTGACCGGGACTATATATAGGGGGACCGGTTTTGTAGTCTCAGTTTTTAATATTAATAAATGTCTTGAGTGTTAGTCTTGTTTTGTGGATGGACTGGGACTATGAGAAGAAGTTGTCCCGATTCGTACTTACCATTAAGATCTGATCTCCAAACGCGCGCGGTCACATATTAGAGAGTGCCTCTATGACCAGTTTCTTGGAGATCTTGGGAGGAGGCTCCGGCTCACGGCATCTCCCGAAATCGGCCGTAGTGGTGTCCCTGCTCTCGAAAACCATCTTGCAGCTTGTAACTTCTCTAACTACATCCATACACCTGGGAGCTAACTAATTTCACATATTAGGGAGTGCCTCTATGACCAGTTTCTCGGAGATGCCGGAGGACCAGGCTCCGTCGGCATCTCCCTAAAACTGGCCGTAGTGGTGTCCCTGCTCTCGAAAACCATCTTCGATATGCCTCAAACTGGCTGGAGGACTGGACTCACAAGGATGCCTATTTATAGTACAAGCAGCTCGGCATAGTGTCGACACTTACGAAATAATGTCGACACTCACCCCTATTATTAGTGCTGACTCGTTTTTTGTCCCGGTTGGTGTCTCCAACCGGGACTAAAGGTTCATCTTTAGTCCCGGTTGGTGTCTCTAACCGGGACTAAAGGTTCATCTTTAGTCCCGGTTGGTGACACCATCCGGGACTAGGTACACGGCGCACGACATAATGTCGACACTCACCCCTATCATTAGTGTTGTCTGGCCCAGCCTGAAATCCCTCCAACCGTCCCATTTTTACAACAATGTCATATTTCTTCTGTTAATAGTATATGTATTAAATGAGCCATTTTTCTTCCTTCTATTTCTTCCCTCCATTTTTCTTCCCGCCATTTTTTCCCGCTATTTTTTCCCGCCATTTTCTTCCTTGATTCTTCCCGCCAGCTTCTTCCCCGATTCTTCCCTCCAGTTCTTCCCGCCAGTTCACTACATATATATGTAGGGTTGGCCTCCATTGTCATTGCACATATCTAGACTCATATCTGCAACCTCATCACTCTTTCCCATGGCTTCCACCGTAGCACTAACCCTGGGAGGCGAGGCGCTGCGCTCGAACTACCCCCCGCCTCCGGCATCGTGTCCGCCACCGGATGCCGAGCGCCGGAGGCGTGCGGTTCCTCCTGCCCTCTAGGTGTGGCGCACGGATGGCCATCACGAACCACTACTACCGAGCTCACGCGAGCAATGGAGGAATCCCATGGCATCCCGACTATTTCCCTACTTGGGAAGCCTTCTTCGTGGATCGGCGTGAGAGGTCGCCCCAGCACGCACGAGGAGGACGGCCCACCTCCTAACTTCAACGAGGCCGGCCGTCGGCTATGGTGGCGGTCGGACTCTCAAGAGCGCCATGGCCTATGACACCGCCACGACTCTAACCCCGCTGCCTACCCTCAAGTCCAGCCCACGCACTCAGCCTTCAAGGTTCAATTACGGCGACCCGATGACGACAAGATGATGGCGGCAAGTCTGAAGACTACAAAGTAAGTATTGGTGTAGGCAAGAGCATGATGAATCACTCCAACATTCGAAACAAGTTCGCCGATCACTTTAATCTGCCATGTATCTTAATTTTCAGTTCTTTTATGTATCTTAATTTTCAGTCGTGCTTTATGTAACTTACTATTAGATGCATTCTGTATTTTAATTCGAGTTCTATCTCCTTCACAAAATGACCTATCCCATTCGAGGTTTCTTGGCTTTCGCGTCAAATGACCAATATTATGGCTAGAATAAAGGCATAGTTTGTGATAATATGGCCATATTGTGCATACATGTGCATCATGGCATGGCAAACAATGTTGCAAGAGGAAGTTTTCCTTTTTATCGCACCAAAAAGGCATTTTCCATTTTCCGAGCATAAAAAACGGACGGTTTTGTGAAGCAACCACCAAATGGCTAATTCAAAAAACCACCAACACATTTTACAAAAATACTAGACCACCTTATATGGACAATGTACCAACAGGGGGATCTGAAACCTTTCCGTCCACCTCTGGTGAAAAAGACAAATTCTTGCAGAATCGTTAGGAAGTGGGTCAGATATGAACTACAGGTACATGATACGATGCTCATGATTTTTTACAAAAATCATTTTTAGGTTTACAATATGCTATTTTATCAAAAATCCAATGCAAGTTGAGCGAGGCTTGGCCCCGAGCTAAGAATCTTCATGCCCGTTGTTCGACAAAGTTTGACGATAGTTTAAAACGGGGATAAAAAATAAAAAAAAGATCGAAACAGTGCGAAACCTTCGCGTGGTGTTATATTATGTGACATAGTTAGAAGGAAAAATCTCAAACTTGGTATATTGATTATGTCTCAAAAAAACCTTCACAAAATGACCTATCTCATTCGAGGTTTCTTGGCTTTCGGGTCAAATGACCAATGTTATGGCTAGAATCAAGGCATAGTTTGTGATAATATGGTCATATTGTGCATACATGTGCATCATGGCATGGCAAACAATGTTGCAAGAGGAAGTTTTCCTTTTTATCGCACCAAAAAGGCATTTTCCATTTTCCGAGCATAAAAAACGGACGGTTTTGTGAAGCAACCACCAAATGGCTAATTCCAAAAATAACCAACACATTTTACAAAAATACTAGACCACCTTATATGGACAATGTACTAACAGGGGAATCTGAAACCTTTCCGTCCACCTCTGGTGAAAAAGACAAATTCCTGCCGAATCGGTAGGAAGTGGGTCAGATATGAACTACAGGTACATGATACGATGCTCATGATTTTTTACAAAATTCATTTTTAGGTTCACAATATGCTATTTTATCAAAAATCCAATGCAATTTGAGCGAGGCTTGGTCCCGAGCTAAGAATTTTCATGCCCGTTGTTCAACAAAGTTTGACGATAGTTTAAAACGGGGATAAAAAAAGAAAAAAAGATCGAAACAGTGCGAAACCTTCGCGTGGTGTTATATTATGTGACATAGTTAGAAGGAAAAATCTCAAACTTGGTATATTGATTATGTCTCAAAAAAACCTTCACAAAATGACCTATCTCATTCGAGGTTTCTTGGCTTTCGGGTCAAATGACCAATGTTATGGCTAGAATCAAGGCATAGTTTGTGATAATATGGCCATATTGTGCATACATGTGCATCATGGCATGGCAAAAAATGTTGCAAGAGGAAGTTTTCCTTTTTATCGCACCAAAAAGGCATTTTCCATTTTCCGAGCATAAAAACGGACGGTTTTGTGAAGCAGCCACCAAATGGCTAATTCAAAATGTAGGGTTCGCAGCATAGAAAACAAAAATTTTCCTACGATGTGAACTATGTACGAAGATCTATCTATTAGATACAAACAAGGGGCGAATGTATATCCGTAGAGAACATACCCTTGAAGACCGACAAAGCTTATCGAGTTCAACACGTGGTTGATGTAGACGATCTCTTGCCGTTCTCAAGATCGAGAGGAATTCCTAGCGCCGCAAATCAGCAGCGCATCCGTGCTCGCACACACGTTCGAGGCACCGAGCAACCTCCGCCTCCTCGCTCCAGCGATGCAGCGGAAGCACAACTCTTTCTTGCCGAATAGCCACCGGGAACATGTATCTCGCTAGTCCGAGACCATGGGGGATAAATTCTAGAGGGGGAGAGAGATCCTTCACGAGGAGGTGTGAGAGACAAGTGAGGAAGGGGGATCCTTTTATAGGAGGAGGGGGAAACCCCAAGGGGGTGGCCGCCGGCCATGGGGGCTACCCCCTCCCCTCCTTCATTCATGTGGGTGGACACTCCACTCACAAAATACCCTTTAAATTCCCTCCACTCAAAAGTCCACTCAAATTCCCATTAAATTTCCACCAAATTTAATGCAAACTCTCATTAAATAAAACTATTTTATTTTATTCAGAATTTTGTCAATTACTTTAATGACAAACATTCACAAATAACCCTGCTAGAATTCTATTTCACATGCATAACCGCTTTATGCAATTTCACCCAAAACCTGCTTTGGTATCTAGTGAAATAAATTCGCGCTTGTTCATTCTTTCGCATGAAACTTTTGCTCAAATTGGATGTCGGTGTCTCTTAAGTGTGTCACCCTACGGTTCGTGAATAATGCGGACATGATCGAGACCCTCTCGGATCAATAATCGAAGCGGATCTGAGACCCATCACTCCACACATTCAACTATGACTTTCTTGTGATCGTAACCTTTACGCTAGTATCTTAATCCCTTTGTTTCACGATATATTACATGTCCGAGATTCGATCATCGATCTCCATACCTAGTTTGATATCGTTACGACATGCACTATTTTCTCGTCCGTGATATAACATTCTAGTGATCAAATCACTTGCTTGCAAGCTAACCAATGTGATATCACCGAGAGGCCCAGAGTATATCTATCCGTCATCGGGATGAACAAATTCCACTCTCAATCCATGAGCCTCAACATAACACTTTATTAGTTCAATCCATCTTTATAATCACCGTTACGGTGTGACGCTTTGATGTTATCAAGAAACTCTTCCGGTGTTAGTGATTGACATGATATCATGGTCTAAGGATTAGGATCACTTCGTAAGTTGTTATAGCAATATAAACTCAATGACTTTGATCGTAATGCTATACTTCGGATGAATGTTCATCACACCATTACACTAATGTTGTGATCCCATTATTAACAACATCCAATGTCCATGATCAGAAAACCTTGAGCATCTTGTTAATCAACGAGCTAGTTTATGAGAGAGGCATAACTAGGAACTTTCTGTTTGTTTATTAAACACACATGTATTAATGTTTCCGTATTAATACAATTATAGCATGCAAAATAAACATATATCATATACTTGGAATACACATAATAAACACTTTATTATTGCCTCTCAGGGCATATTCCCTTCACAAAAAACCACCAACACATTTTACAAAAATACTAGACCACCTTATATGGACAATGTACCAACAGGGGGATCTGAAACCTTTCCGTCCACCTCTGGTGAAAAAGACAAATTCCTGCCGAATCGGCAGGAAGTGGGTCAGATATGAACTACAGGTACATGATACGATGCTCATGATTTTTTACAAAAATCATTTTTAGGTTCACAATATGCTATTTTATCAAAAATCCAATGCAAGTTGAGCGAGGCTTGGTCAGATTCAAGTGTATACAAAAGATGCGGCATTTAAATATCCAATCAATTCAAAAATGTTAATACAAAAGATGCGGCATTAAAATATGATTTGCTCTAATAAAACAGGGTTACATTCGTTTTTAAATGCTTAATATTTCTTATGTTCAAAGTTTTAGGATTTGACAATTTATTTTTGTTTGAATTGAATAATCAAAATTTATATGTAAGTGTTTTAATCATTTTGAAAATTCTCATATAAAGTAAATATAAAATGTTTTTACATGAATGGATAGATATTATTTTTCTGA
Organism: Avena longiglumis; assembly: GCA_030063025.1. Taxonomy (NCBI): domain Eukaryota; kingdom Viridiplantae; phylum Streptophyta; class Magnoliopsida; order Poales; family Poaceae; genus Avena; species Avena longiglumis. The sequence continues at coordinate 66,404,084 of CP125973.1, read as the reverse complement.
AAATTATGATATATTATTCATATTTTTCTGAGTTGAAATGAAAAAGATATGAATTTTTCATATCCTATTTTTTGAATTAAAAATGTTCCTTTAATGCATGAAATAAATGCCCCCCAGTGGCCCACATGCCATCCATAGTGGCTAGGTTCTGTGCGGTGTAAAAAAATTAACCCCCCCAGCTGACGTCAGCCTGATGCAATAAAGGCTTTAATAATTCCAGAAATTTATATAAATTTGTAAATGCAATATCTTTTTATTTATAAATCAGAAAAATACAAATAATATATCAAAATGTTCAGAAAAATGAAACCTAGCTATCTAAGCTATAATAATGCATTGTTCAACAACTTAAATGACAAGTTTAATTAGAACACCCTAGTAACCCTAATAGGTGATTCCGGAGTTTTCCCCCGAGTTAGGGTTTTCACCCCTCGGAACCCCGATTAAGTTGTCGAGCATGCCTTAGGGTTACATTTCAAAGCAAATTAACTTGTCATATCATCATACTTGCTTGAGCATTGCATCGATGCCATGTGTTGATTGTTTCCCCTTTATTTCCGGTGTTTGGTTCTTCCCGGTAGAATACGATATCAAGATCGAGATCGAAGCCCGAGGAGAACACCGTAGAAGATCGGAGATCGACGAACAATACTTGACCAACTGTAATCAAGTCAAGTACAAGGCTCCCGAAGATCTATTTATCTGCTATCAACAGGCAAAGGCAAGCATAGCCCCACCATGATATAATCCTATGTTTTCGAAAGCATTTCAATTCCTGCCATGATGCATACATTTATACTATGGTATTTTATCGATAGATAGAGTATCCTATCTATTGCATTACTCCCTTGAGATTATATTACCTGATCCACTGCTCCTAGCATAACTAGATTTGGCTTGTGTGCACTAGAACCGGTGTTAAAGGGGGGGTGCGCGCGCGAAACGAATCCACCGAAGCCGACGACCGCGCGCGCCAAGACCGCCACTGCCACCACTGCTTTATAAAAGGGATATCCCCTCCACAATGTATCTGTTCTGCCAAGTTGTTTGCCGTTGCTGCCGTCGCTCCGGTGACCATACTGAGGTGGCGCCGCCACTATAATGCTTGCCTCGGCCTCCTCTTTCGAACAACGCCCGTTTTAGGTAGTCCGTATCACGCTACCTCGCGCGCCCTAGGTCGCTCTCCAACGCCGCTAGCCTCCGGTCAGCCACCGTAGCTAGCCCCTCTCATATGCATCCGGGGTTTCTCCGAATTAGGGTTTGGACCCCTCGGAACTCGTTTAAAATGATCAAGCATCCTTAGGGTTTTAATTTCATTTGTGTATTTATTTGTGTATTTTTGTATGAATAATATGTATATTTGTGTATGAATCCAAGTCCACTTGAATGTTTACTCTCTTACTCTAGATAAAATTATTCTTTTAGAAACTATGGATCCACTTAGTAGAAACCTTGAAGAAGAAGAAATAATGGAGAACATTATTGATGAGGACACCTCACAATATCTGAACTTGGAGGGACATGATGACAGCTCAAGTAGTCATGGAGAAGATGAAGACTCCGGTGAACGCAATTTAGTGATTACAAAGTCCGGCGAGGTATATGCATTGATTAAGCCTTTGCTGACTTCCACCAACAATCTTCTTCTACATGTATTAATTAACGCTTCTTTATTCTTTTAGCCCTCTGGATCGACCAGCCAGCAACCATCTTCTTCTACGAAAAAGAGCAAGCGAGGCGCGAGCCATCGGTTGAAAGATCGTGCAAAGTTCACGATCAAGCCCGTGTTGATGGCAGCCGATGGAGCCCAAGAAGGCCGCACAAATTTGTACGTCAGTCGAGTTCTTGTTAGGGACCAAATCCCAATCATAATTGAATATTGGAATAAGCCAAAGAAGGGCGACGGTACCTTTGTCGATGAAAGATCCAAAGAAATGCTTTGGAATTCGTTGTTAGTAAATTTCACCCTTCCACCAGAGGAGGATGAAAACAACCGGTTATAAAGGAAAAGGTCAAAGAGTGGACTCTAAAGAAGATGGTCGACGCCAGAATCGAAGACAAAATTGAACAAATTTGTCAAAGCATGAGACTCCAAATTTCGAAGACGCATATTATGCGAAGATAAGACCTCACTGGCCCGAATTTGTGGCATATAAGGAAGGTGCTATAACTAAAAAGAGGTCAGAAACCAATACGCTAAATGCCCAGAAGAAGGAATATCACCAGAGGACGGGGTCAGGTGGCTACATATCTTAGAGGCCTAAGTGGGAGGAAGTTGAGAAGGCCCTGCGCGCTAGAGGGATCACACCCCAGACATATGGGTGGGACCTACGTGCAAAGACTTGGTTCTACGGAATCGGGGCAAGGTTGGACCCAGAAATAGGATTCTGTATCTTCCCAACCCTCCTTGCCAAACCCGTCACTGAACTCATCACGGCATACAAGGAAATGGCCGCCAGGACCTTCCATCCCGACAGAGAGAATGACCAGCTCACAAGCACCATCGGTAAAAAAGAACACCCTGGACATGCACGAGGCAAGGGGTATGACGTGGAAGGATGGGTTTGCCGAGTGGAGCGACTCTTACAGATGGCGCGATAGAAAAGAAAAAAAGCATATAGAGCGGATGACACAGATAGAACATGCACTTGTGGCGCTGCAGGCGCAAGTGAATGCACAACAGAGCCATCAAGCTATCGGCCCATCTCGGTGTACGAAGAGCACTGCATGTAAGCCGCCTGCATCTACTGCGAAAAGCAGCGTGGCTTCCACGGAGAACGTACAGCCCACGCTTGAAATGGCGGGTCCTCGATAACCCGTGGATGAGATCACGGAGAGCGAACACGTTGAGCTGCATGTGAGATTAATGGGCTTATCCATTAAGGTGGCTGTCGGCTATGCCTTACCTCCTGTAGCTGGTGGAACTTACCACTGCCGACCGATTCCAGATTGCTATGCTATTATCGGGGTGGATGAGGTTATGAAGGAATATGAGTAAGCACAGGTTGACCATGCTACAGGTGAAGGGGAAACTCAACTCAAATTTGTAGTGAAAACAACCATTCTTTGGAAGAAGGAACACATCGTGCTTCCAAATTGGAGGCCATCGCACCCGCTGCCTCCATGACATCAAGTCCGAGCCGCTTGCCTATCTCTCAAGGCAGCCATCTCAAGGCGCTTGACCATCTCTCTGGCAGCCATCTCCGGCGCGCCAGCCATCTCCTGCCCGTCAGCCATCTCCGGTGCTTCAGCCATCTCCTCAGCGTAAGTGGAAGAGCACTGCCACGAAGAGCATCACTAGCACTGCCATAAAGAAATCCGCAGGAAACCGTACGCCAAAGAGTTCAAAAAACTACGTCCCGCAGCCTTCCACCAAGCCATTGCCGGTTTTACCGTGGAATCGCAGCGACGAGGAGACCAATAGTATCTCAGAAGAAGATGTCAAGAAATTCTTTGCACCTAGACGGGCCGAGCCAAAGGAGAAAATAGATCCGGCGGTGGTGGAGAAGTTTTACAAAAATCTTTTGAAACCTGAAACCCCACTTGTGCCGGACTACGAGCGCCAGATTTTGAAGGGGGATGCAAGGCTCCGTAGGGAGACTGAAAGTAGCAGTCGTGCGGCACCCCAGAAAATAGTTCCCATGCTTGGAGAGCAGGAAAACCAATCATGCGCCCCGCTCCAAGTGTTCGACACACGGGACGCTCCTCCCGTAAATGATTACGAGGCAGAGCTACAAAGAAAGGCCAATGAGAAGGGGATGACTTACATTGCACACTTGAACATCATGGGAGACAACTTGCCCAAATGCGATGCCAACCCCATACAGCCATGGAAGTATGGGAAGAATCTCGTCAAGAAAGAGGAGCTCAAGAATCTACCAACAAAGATGCGAAGATTGCACAAGTGGTACCTTGATTTCTGCAAGACTAGAAAGGAAGAATGGATCACGATGCATATAAGAGATCAGATTTTCTTGTGTGGAGACGACGAGATCGACTTCAACATTAAGGACTTGCATTTTCTATTCAATCAGAAGGAACTCGACAAAACTGCCATCAGCCTTTATTATGTGTAAGTACTATTTCTATAATTTATATCTCATCTCATTCACTTTATTAATTGCATGTATATATATATGCCCACCATATATGTATATACTATTATACAGGAAAAAGGTTATGGAATGCATGAAAGGAGGCCCTTTTGACATTGGGTTCGTTGACCCAAATAGAGTTCATGAAGAAGTGGTAAGAACCAAACCCGGGCAAACAGAAGATTACTTGCTAAGGTCTTTACTGAGACAACAAACCAAAAGGGAAATACTATTGCCTTACAACTTCTCGTGAGTATCCTCTCTCTTGTACACATTCTGCTTCGCTTACTCGATGTTAAGTGTAATCGATGATGAGTTATGCGATGAGGTTCCACTTTATTCTGCTAGTCATTCAACCCGACTCAGGAAAAGTCCTTGTCATGGACTCGTTAAGAAAAGAAAAAGAGCTATGGGCAGACTTTAGAGAGATGCTCCAGAGGTAATTTCAATCATATTATCGCACTAGATCGGCAACTTTCGTGACAACAAGTAATTAGTTACTCCTTTATCCATTTTTTTTGCCGGACAGGGTTTGGAAAAGGTTCACGGGCAGGGTCGTGGGTGAATGGTCAGAAGAACTAAAATTTGTAGACCAAAATGTAAGTAATACTAGCTAGCTAGGTCTGCGTATCTCTTTGATTCTGCTTCCAATTCCATTATATCATGCTTTATTGATTATTATTTTGATTGAAATCTCTATTCTCGTAAAGTGCGCGCATCAGGGACACGGCAATAACTTATGTGGATACTATGTTTGCGAGTTCATTCGCAACACGATATGTGCGACGGGCCAAGCCGCACTAGAACAACTTAGAGTAAGTAAACAAAGTCCACAACATTATTTTATTACCACCAATTGTGTTGAGTTTATTCTTATTTATATATATATATATATATATATATATATATTGACCCCATTCTTCATATATATCCAGATCGAACGGATGCGGGACCAACTCCTACCATTTGACCGCATACGAGCCATTCAAGAGGAATTGGCGGGGTTCATACTTGATGAGGTCGTCACGCCTGGCGGAGAACTCTTTAGATATCCACCAAAATGAACGTTGTTTATATCATTGAACGTGTTTGTCTTGTACTTGATGCTTCAACGTTTACGGAGAATACCACACAATGACGATGTTTGTGTATAATAATAGTTGCTTAATTATTCATGTACTCGTATGTACCGATGACGATGTATGTGTATACCGTTCCCGATCGATTCCCCCTCCCCCCTCCCACAGAAATACGCCCAGAACGGGCGAGTGTAACTCGTCATGCGCAGATTTAGGCCGCTTTCTGCCGCGCAGATTTCGGCCGTTTTCCTGTCGCGACAAAGAACCTTTAACGCCGGTTCGTGTTACGAACCGGTGTTAAAGGGGGGGATGAGCCCTGCGGCAGCCCCACGTGCGCCACCCTTTAACACCGGTTTGTATAAGAACCGGTGTTAAAGGGGGCCCCCCTCTAACACCGAATCCTCCATAGCGGTTCTACAACCGCTGTTAGAGGGCCCTCCAAACCGGTGTTAGAGGGGGGTCTGCACTAGTGCGCCGAAGGATTTGCCGGCGACCGCAGGGGCGAGGCGGAGGCGGAGGGACGGGTCGGCGTCGGGGTCGGCGCGATCGTGGGCCGCCGCCACGGACGGAGGCAGTGCAATGGAGATCAGCCCAAGAGAAAAAAATAGGAGAGGCAAAGCTAAATCTGCACGGGGAGAGAGCAAGGAGGAGTAGGATTGGGACTCACCGGTTGGTATTGTCCTCCTCACGGAGCAGCGCCCTCATGCTGCAGACTCCGCCGCTAGCCTCCGCATCAGAGGAGAACTCGGCGTCGGTGCGCAGGTACTGCGCTTGGCCATGATTTTAGCATAGTCTGGCACCGCCCGCGCGGCGGGAGAGGGTTGGACGACGCTCGGGGGATACTGGTGGATGCGCGCGCGGAGGGCGAATAGGCGGCGGAGATGGCCTCCAGGCGCCACGGAGCACGGCGCCAAGGGACATGGATAGGGCTGCGGTGAGCGGGACGCAGAACCGGACGACGATGGCGAGGGCGGTGGGCTGGGCCTCGACGGTCAGAGAAGGCAGCACGGGGGCCTTGTCCCACCCAAGGCGCTGCTAGAGAGCTCCACCTTGACGGCGACGAGAGAAAAAGAGGAATAAAAGAGGAGGCGAGACGGTTCTGATCTATCTGGAAATCTGAAGAGAGGCCACATGTGGGAACAAAATAAGCAAACGTGTTCTAAGTGATGCTACGTGTAATATAGAGTTGAAACGTGGCCATGCTTCGTCACTCAGCAAGAAACACATACACATGTTAGAAACACGACCACGTGCCTCAGCGTGCCGGCCATCATGCAAAGGGAAAATACAAACGGCAATATGGAGGGAGAATAGGAAGCGGTAAAAACAAGAAAATCCATAATGTATAAAGACACAAAAGTCATGATGAAACAAAGAAGAAGACACATGTTATGATGACAAAACATGCAAAGAGCAAAGAAAAACGAACGATGACAAATAAGCAGGAAAAAAACAATTATACAAAAAGACAAGAGACAGAAACATAAAATAAATGACCACATGCAATGCCAAGGCAAACGGTATAGCTAGATGCACACCTAAAAGACCGATGTTGTTTTCCCCGAGGCAATGACGCGTGGTCCAGCAGCAGAATAAATCGGTACACTCACGCGGGAACGCACCTAGATGAATCAAGTGGACACGTGTCGTCGGCAAATAAATTGACCGGTCTCTCCAAAAACTGAGAAAAAAGAGACGTTAGTTGGTTTAGGATATGTATATATTAAAGCCCATCTATTCAATGCCTAGCTGAATTCAGTTCCAACTACAACCATAGAACCCATCTCGGAGGAAGGATCAAACGCCGATACTGCCACTGTGCTCGTGATTGAAGAAGATAGTGCGCCTGATTACATAGGGAGTTAATTTTCAGTTCCTACAAACAACTAATTCGTTATATTGTGCGCATCTCGCCGATGACTCTTCTAGCAAGTTGCCTACTCTTTTCTCTAAAATTTTGCCTATTCATGTACTCAGTTCCTGAAAACTAGTCTGCTTCCCGGCGCATCTCGTCGCTCTCGTGCGCAGAAGGCGCAGGCACACACCGGCAACTGGGGAAACCAATGGGACCTCATGGAGCGCTACCGCCAGGTACTTTTCCTCCTTGTGCTCCGCCTATCCGCTAGTGAATCTTGATGGGATGTGGCGTTTGATTCAGGTAAATTTGGTTGTGAAGGTGCCCATATTCTGGAGCCAGAGGATCTGATCGTGCAGATGAATATGATTCATGTTGCAAGGAGTAAAGGGAAGGTAAAATCACAAGCCACTGGAGATAAAAAAAAACCGTGAATGGTGTTAGCGTTGCTTCCTTGTTCCCCACTAAACGCCAACCCAGACTGATTGCTAATATGGGGTAGTGAGAGTTCACACTTTAACGAGAAATAATCTTTGTTAATTTACGCCAATGCAATAAATTGGTACAACAAACAAACATCTTGCCTTGAGATAAGGACTGCATTTTTTATCCTCAAGTAATAAAAGTTCTCATTTCTGATTTTCTAGATAATTATAAAATAGGAAGTCACAGTAATCACGTTTTTGGACCTGGCACATTTTGTTGTTGTGGTGTTAGCGTTGCTTCCTTGTTCCCCACTAAGAGCGACCAAAATGAAAACACAGGGGCAGACTTTTCTCCTTGAAAGAAGGTTGCATTTTCATTAAGTAAACTATGCCTTCAGTTTAATTTATACAAGATGTACAACACATGGAAGTAGTAACAACTAACAAGCATAACAAATTCCACCCGTAGAGCACTTTTATTCTCCAATCCCTTGCGGTGCCCATTACAGACGTAGCACACACCTCAGGGACTTGCCTTCCTCCAGCAGCCGGAAAGCCTCTCTGATCTCTGAGAATGGCATCTCGTGGGTTATGAAGCCATCGAAGTTTATCTTAACCTCCTGCAAAATATAGTAATTAATTGACGCTCAGAATAAAGAGAATATATCTTCCATCTTAACATTTTAATTTCATTGGCATGTTATTATGTGTGCTGAAATTAATGATGAGAAAAATGTTATTACCCCCTGCATGCACTGGTCGACGAGGAGCGGAAGCTGCGTCTTGCCCTTGAAGTCGCCGAAGGTGGAGCCGACGATCCGACGGCCATCGAAGAGCTCCATGGGATGCAGCGGCAGCATCCTAGGCGTCGGATGGATCCCCAGCATCACAGTCAATCCCCATCCCTGGATTTACAGTAATTATTTCCGATATCGACAAGCCTAGGTAAATTTAAACTGGACATCTAACGACGTTAGCAACGCTTTATGAGACAGCGAGATGCATACGTCGTGTGTTGAAACGAAGGTCTCTCGTAGCACATCCAGGTTGCCCGTGCACTCGAAGCCGTAGTCGACGCCACCATCCGTCATCTCCTTGATCACCTCGTGGACGGGCTTGCCACACGTCTTGGAGTTGACGAAATCGGTGATGCCCATCTCTTTGCCTGCACGAACACGAAACACATAGGTTGATTGCCTATGGAGAAAGCGACACCAATCCATATAGGTTCTACTAGTAGGATTAGCAGTTTATGTTGCTATTTTACCGACACGTGACCTTTTCTCGTATTGAAACAAACAGAAATTAAATGGAAGCTATACATAGGCTTTAAGATTGCATTCAAGAGAATGAGTATACGAGTGTAATAGAAAAAAAATCATCCGTAGCTTTCAATCTTTCATGAGTAGTGCTAGTCACGAGACGAAAAGGCTAGTATATGTGGAGTAGAAAGAGACATGGGAACCGGCTAATTATGAGAAAAAATTACGTGGCTTAATGCATACCTTTGGTGAACTTTTCAGGGTTGATGTCCACACCGATGATCTTAGCTGCCCCTCTTAACCTCGCGCCTTCAGCAACCTAATTTTTTTTTCAAAGTTAATTCCTTAATGACAATTCTAAAACTCTCTTCATTAGTTTATTGTAACTTCATCTGTGCCGGAAAAATGTTAAATTTTATCTTTTTGGTGAATCTAAAAAATAATATAATAATAATAGTAATAGGACTCACTGACCGCAAGACCAACGGCACCAAGTCCGAATATTGCCACAGTTGATCCCTTGGACACGTTTGCAGTGTTCCATGCAGCTCCAACTCCTATTGAAAACAAAATCACATGGCAGTGATACCTTGTTACTATATCGAAAACAAAATAAATGCACAGCCAATCTGAATAGTGAATATTAGGTACTAGTACTAGTAGCTAGTATTTCCATGTTCTCTAATTAAGCTTGTTTATTGCCACAAGAATCTTCACAAGGTTACGGGGCACAGCAGGCACCTTCGACACCGATGTATGACAACAACTCTACGTGAGAGCTAACTACAAGTTTTCCTCTTGGAAGATCCTTTGGCAGTGGTGTGTGGATGGACAGCGACGCCCTGAACAGATCATGTGTTCATATTCAGTCTGCCAATAGCCATGCTATTTTCCAAATTAAAAAAACCAAACACAGCACGATACTCTAGCTAGTTGATAAGCCCATGCCATGTCTACTTGCATGCCGTCGGTTTGTTCGTATGTGTCAAGTTAGTTAATTCAGACTGATTGATGGAATAATTAATCAATGATGAACAAAATTGTGATCCAGGACCACCCAATAACCTAATCATGGGAAGACGCAATGCATTGAAAAAATGGGATCAACTGGGCGAATGATTCAAGCTGAACTGATTAAATTACCGGTTGAGATGCCGCAGCTAAGAAGGCACATCTTCTCGAGCGGGGCCGCCGGGTTGATCTTGACGGCGCAGGCGGAGTCAAGCACGGTGTACTCGGCGAAGGTGGACGTGTTGAGGAAGTGGTATATCGGCTGGCGCGTGCCAGTGGACTGATCTACCACCGAGAACCTCGTGCCGTTGTCGAGAGTCATGGTGCTCTTGAACGCGTTCACCCGGGCAGACTTGCAGAGGTTGGTCGCGGTGGAGTCACAGTAGGCGCACGAGCCGCACTCCCCATTGAAGATGGGAACCACGTGATCTCCGGGCACAAGGTCCTCCACCCCTTCGCCGACGCTCTCCACCACTCTATACATTCACTAGCATCGCCAGTAAGTAATTGTTGTTTTTCTATAGAACATCAAACTAATATCAACAGCAATTTCAGTATATAAAGATGAAATATAATCAATTTATATTGGCATGTTATGAGAGGTAACATCTAGATTAACTATGTACGAATTTGTCTTTTGTTTTACATAGAAATCCGGTTGGTCTTAAAAAGTAGCTAGGAGCAATGAACAATAGACCCATCAAAATTGTTGCTTTCTTGTAGTCAATGTCGGCATGCATGACATGAGGTGACAAGTAAAACAAGCCAGAAACGTGGCTATGCTGGCGTGATGGAACCATGCCTTGGGGATTGCAGGAGACGTGGCGAAACAGATGGGGCTGTGATCGCCCTGTCCACGTGCCAACAACCGTCTAACTAACTATGTTTAGATGTTTCTGTACGTATTATTTGCAAGAGTAGATGTGCATATATATGTAACCAAATAAAATGCTCTACTTGCTATCATCTCCCGTGATTGATCTGTTCGACATAGATGGATACTTGTACAAAAAGACAGTTTTGCGTATGCGTTTTTTTTTTTGTTTGCATTTTCACACGAAGTGGGAAGGCAGTACACTTGCGATTTCCCATTGCTGCATAAATGATAAATCTGTGTGAATAGCTGTGTTGTACATGCCAAGGCTAGTTTTGCTTAAGATGTGATTATGTGTGTGTGTCTAGATAAGTCATTTTAGCCTTGACTTGTCCCATCCAAATTGTTGCTTTCTTGAAGTCAATGTCGCCATGGCATCAGCTTACACGTACGACAAGCTAGAAACCATACAAAAAGGTGTACGTATGGGATAAGCTGGCATGACGGAGCCATGCCTCGGGGATGGCATTGCAATTGCAAGATCCAAGGCCAGCAAGAAGGGATCGGTCGTTGGCCGCGCCGAGACCACGTGCAGACAGCCAACTAACTATATTTCTTATATCGATGTGGATATATAACCATATATATATAATAATGCTATCTCCTGTGATCGATCAGATCGCCATGGATGGACATATCATACGTACCGTCCCAAAAAGATACTTGTTGTCGACCAGTTGTACTAAAAAAAAGTGCAAATATACCGATATGTAAAAAATATATATATTGTCACGCAAAGTAGGTAAGTAAACTTCGGCCCCCCCCCCCCCCCCACACACCACCCCAGGTCCAGCTTTGCAGGCTTTTATTTTCGGTGTTGCTCTCGCTTGGTGAGTTGGTCGTTTCTGTTTGGGCTATCTTGTACTGTGGCCCCAGCTTATTTGATGTTTGGGATTTTGTACTATGCTACTTGTGTGGACGGTTGATTTATTTATAAAATGGGACGAAAGCCTATTTCGAGAGAGGAAACTTCGGTCTGAATAACTACATAGATTTTTTTCAGTCTAAATAACTTTTGTACAAACCAAGCGGATCGCCAAAAGTTTTTTAAAATTTATGTCGTCCGTACTACACTGAAATGGCAAAACAAAAGGCTGTAGTGCGAACTAATTCAACAGTACAAACTACATAGCCACTCGATTTGTGAACAAAAAAGGTAGTCCAGTAGGTAGCTTGAATCATAATTAGAGCCTATATGTATATATGCGTAGCTTACCCGGCGGCCTCGTGACCCAGGATGCGAGGGAACCTACGCTGGAGCTCGTTCTGCATAGTCACCAGTATGTTGAGATGAAGAAATGGAAATTAACAAGCAGTATACGTGTGTGCACGATCGATCGACAGGCTAATTAGTCTTGATCCAGTAACAATTTGGTTACCTCGCCTTTCCAGAAGCTGAGGTCGGTGTGGCAGATGGAGGTGAAGAGGATCTTGACGCGCACCTCCATGCGCTCCGGCGGCGCCACCTCCACCTCCTCCATCACCAGCGGCTCGCTGGGACCCCACGCCACCGCCGCTGATCAATCATCCATGAAGCCGACGAACCGGCCGGTGCACAGATAAGAAGAGGATAGCAGACTGAAGAAGATGATGATAAGTGATTGTACGGAGAAGAACCTTTGCACTTGATGTGCTTTCCATGGGTGCTGCCGCCGTTGGAGACGCCATTGGTGTCCATGGTGTGAACCTTTCCTGCTTTCTTTTTGTCTTCACAGGGAAGAAGAGGCTCTTGGTCCTTCTGTGTGAGGCAGCCGGCAGCTGGCAGGCTCAGCCTGGTATGTGCTTTATATAATTCGAGAGAGGGGCAGTGTCGGAGGACCCGATCGAGCTCGCTCGCATGGTTAGGCACCGCACGGTTAGTTGGCCTGGCTGAATTGACCATATCGTTGGGTCAAGTGATTGGACTGGACTGATGTGTCGGATCCAGGAGTGGCCAGACCGGCCGTACCGGCGACGGCAACGGAGGCCAGGGAGACATCTACTGTACTACTTACTCTGTTTGGAAGTATAAGATGTTTTAGATTTGTGGAGCTAATGTATTTAGACATAGTTTAGTGTGTAGGTTTAAATGAATCCATATAGTACTAAAATATATCTAGATATATTAACTTCACAAATTTAAAACATCTTATATTTTCAAACGGAGGGAGTACTATTCAGCACTGCAGGAAACCAAAGCTGGGTGATCAAGTCCATCTCCCATTGTCTCTAGGTTTGTCTTCTTATACTGTAATCAATCTTGTTTATAGCAGCCAGCCAGCGCTGACTTTCTCATGCGGTGCAATGAATTCGCTTGCGGTGACTCGTAGTGGTTGCTGTCGATTAATGTTGGCTGTGTGCTTTTGTTGCTGCGCGCAGATTTCTTGCTGTTGTATTATTTCCTGAAGATCCTCACTGACACTGATGATTTTAAGTACTTGAAACATCGCTGTCGAAAAGAAAGAAGTATTGGGAACATCTCAACAAAGAGCAGAGTGTTGAAGAGAATTTTATGGTGAAAATCATGCAAAGTTATACTATACTCAGTACTAATGATTGATCATCTATTCTTATGGGGGAAAATACTGATAATTGATCACAGAAGATGAAAATATGGTGGGCCTAGGACGGACATAGCATGGCTCGACCTGTATGCGACATGCACATGGCTACAAAGTCCATGTACTACTAATGGATACCGCAGCTCTCCTGCGCAGCTTCAAAAAAAAAAGTCCATGTTATCGAGCGAAGTGGACCAAGTCAGTTCTATGGGCAATTCCAGGAGGTCCTATTTTTCGCTCAACGTGTGCCTTGTAAACGCACACCTGAGTGTTTTCCCCATATGGGCTGCTCTAATAGGGGCCCAGTAAGAAGTGCTGTTTTCCTTTTTTGTTTTTTACATAATAAAAGTGTTGGGATTTTTAATTAGTTTGATTTTGAAAAATATTTAAATTAAAAATTGTGTGAATTCAGAAACAGTTCAAATTCAAAAATTATTCTAGTTCCAAAATTGATTAGATATGGGAGTTGTTAAAATTTGAAATGTTTAGCTTTAAGAAAAAAAGAGAAAAGAAAACCAGCCAAAAAGAGGAAAACAGAACCCAAGAAAAGAAAGATAAAAGCATAAACAAACTAGAAAAAAATACCAAATAAAACCACATAATGCCTAATGGGCCCTGGCCCAAATCGTGCAAACAATCATGCGTGCGTTAAACGCACGCATTGAGCAGAGAATAAGAAATACCCGCAATTCCCATTTATTGTTCACCTCGAGTGTCAATAGGCTCATGTGGGCGCACATGTTGGGCCAACCCATTTAGACTTTTTGAATTTTTTCTATTAACTTTTTTGTTTCTTTTTCATATTTTTTATTTTTTGGTGTTTTATTTTTTATTTTTATGTTTTCTTTTTCATTTGTGGTTTCATAATATTAAAAAATATACAATTTTGAAAATATTTAGTTTTGAAAAATGTTTACATTTGTAAAAAATAAAAAATGTTTAGATACGGAAAATGTTCAGAAGTTAAAAATGTCCAAATTTAAGAAAAATAGAAACAATAAATTATACATGTTAATGGGCTGCTCCCATGCGGCTCAGGAAGGATGCGCTAGAAGGGACCATAACATCCTCATACCGGTACCATGAAAAATAGTTATTTTTCAAATTAATTTTTGGACGGTTGTTGTGTGTTGATGTTTACTTGTGTCGCTTTTTGATCAAGTGCCGACAAGGGTGAACCATTGCTAATTCTGAAAATAGTATGGTGGTCCACTCCATCAAAATCCATCCCCGAGGTAGTCGATGACACTCACTCGCTCGGATCCAACGTCGTCAACAGGAAGTCACTCAAGAGTGCTCACAAGTAGAAAACATGCCTTTCGTCCGGGCATTAGTTCCGGTTGTGTCTGGGCCAAGACTAATGGTTCGGCCCGGACGGCCCGAGCCACCCAAAAGCCATAGGTCCCGGCCCGTTAGACACCATTAGTCCCGGTTTGAGATACAAACCGGGACTAAAGGGTCTGGGGCCTGTCGCTCGCTGCGGACATCCCCTTTAGTCCCGGTCTGTGTCTCAAACCGGGACTAGTGGTCTGGTGGGAGAGGTGGTGGGTTTGTGCTATTTTTTTCTTGTTCATGTGCACTAGAGGTGTTCAGTAAAATACCCATAAGAGCAATGCGACTTTAGGTCACACAAGACAGACATAATATGAGGTGCTCGAGCCACACTTAAGTTCTCTCATCTTTGTTTCGAAGTGTGCTAAAAGGTTAACAACTATTTTCTCGTTTAGACCGCGCGATACTAATTTTAGCATCGTGATTGCGTTTGATATATATTTGTATGATACAGATGAGTCATCCATGGATGTACGGTGACCGACGCTCTGCCGCTTTCAGAGAAGGCATGCGTTCTTTTCGTCTTCTGGCCAAGGAGAACAAGCGGCAGGATGGTTTTATGTGTTATCTATGTGTTGACTGTAGGAATAAGAAGGCTCACACTTCCGCAAGAGTCATTCAGAGCCACCTGCTTCGGGTTTTATGTCCGGCTATAATGTTTGGACCAAGCACGGAGAAAGAGAGGTTGCGATGGAAGACGACGATGAAGAAGAGAACGATGATTACAACTACCGATCTATGTTCCCTGAATACGCTGATACCGCAATGGAAGACAATGAAGAGAGGAAATTGCACAAACCACCAACTATTGCTATCGTTATTGTGTAAAACACCAGCTTTACATGCTTTCTGCACAAACCACCAACTATTGGTGTAACATGTTGCACACAGGTCCAAAAATTATTATTAAGTGAACTAACTATAAACCTAACGACCATGCCCCATGGCGTGAGGATGTGGCATCCATGTGCCATTATCTAGTATATTTTTCAAACTTTATATAAAAAATATGAAAAAATTACAACAATTAAAAGAAAACTCTTTCAAATGTTTCTAGATTAGTTAGTTTATAGGGTAGTTCATAGTGTTTTAATTACTAAAAGTTTTTCTTTTTTCTATTTTTTTGAAATGACACATTGGAGAAGACACGTTGACCGCCACATCATCACTACCTCGTGAACCCCGATCATTATATTTGCAATTAATCAACCTAATAAGTGATTTGGACCTACGTGCAACGCATTACACCAATAGTTGGTGATATGTGCAAAAACATGTAAAGTTTGTGTTTTGCGCAACAACGACAACAATAGTTGGTGGTTTGTGCAATTTCCTCCAATAAAGAAGAAGGAGGTGAAGAACGGGAAGCAGATGAGTCCGCCGATGATCTTGGTCGGGTAATTCCTGATGCAAAGCGAGACCGCGACACAAAAAAGGAGAGGTTGCAGTTCGAGCAGATGTTATAGGACCACCACAAATTGTTGTACCCAACTTGTGAAGATGACCAGAAGAAGCTGGGTAGCACACTGTAATTGCTGAAGTGGGAGGCTGAGACCGGCGTGACTGACTCGGGATTTGAGAAGTTGCTGGTACTAATGAAGAAGTTGCTTCCAAGAAATAACGAATTGCCCGCCAGTACGTACGAAGCAAAGAAGCTTGTCTGTCCTCTAGGATTAGATGTGCAGATGATACATGCGTGTCCTAATGACTGCATCCTCTACCGCGGTGAGAAGTACGGGAATATGAATAAATGCCCGGTATGCACTGCATTGCGGTATAAGATCAGAAAATATGACCCTGCTGATGTTGATGGCGAGCCACCCAGGAAGAGGGTTCCTGCCAAGGTATTGTGGTATAGTACCACGGTTGAAAAGTTTGATCAAAAACAAATAGCATGACAAGTTGTTTCGATGGCACATAGAAGAACGCTAGAAAGACGGGATGTTGAGGCACCCCGCTGATGGTCGGCGGTAGAGAAAAATCGAAAGAGACTTCCTGGACTTTGCTGGTGATGCAAGGAACTTATGGTTTTGTCTAAGTACAGATGGCATGAATACTTTTAGGGAGCAGAGCTGCAGTCACAGCACCTGGCCCATGACTCCATGTATCTACAACCTTCCTCCTTGGTTGTGCATGAAGCGGAAGTTCATTATGATGCCAGTGCTCATCCAAGGCCCGAAGAAACCAGGCAACTACATTGATGTGTATCTAAGGCCATTAGTTGATAAACTTTTACGGTTGTGGGCCGAACCAAGTTTACGTGTGTGGGATGAGCATAAACAGGAGCCATTCGACCTACGAGCGTTGTTGTTCGTAACCATCAATGATTGGCCTGCTCTTAGTAACATCTCAGGACATACGAACAAGGGATACAATGCATGCACACACTGTTTAGATGAGACTGAAAGTATATATCTAGATAAAGCTAGGAAGAATGTGTACCCGTACAATCGTTGTTTTTGTCCGCCCAGACATCCCTTAAGGAAAAAAGGCAAGCATTTCGATGGCGAGACAGATCACCGAAAGAAGCCTGACCCCCGTACTGGTGCTGATGTATTTGGTATGGTCAAGAAGTTAAATGTAATATTTGGAAAGGGTCCTGGAGGACAACCTGTTCCGAAAGACGCCGACGGACACGCACCCATGTGGAAGAAGAAATCTATATTTTGGAAGCTACCCTATTGGGAAGTTCATGTGGTCTGCTCTGCAATCGACGTGATGCACCAGCCAAAGAATCTTTGCGTGAATATTCTAGGCTTCCTGGGCTTGTATGGGAAGTCAAAAGATACAACGGAAGCGCGGGAGGTCCAAACAACGTCATAAAGGACGAGAAGGCAAGCATCCAGGACAGTTTGAAGGGCCTGCCAGCTATGCTCTTACCAAGGAAGAGAAGGAAATCTTTTTTGAAGTCATTTTCAGTATTAAGGTCCCATCTAGCTTCTTGTCTAACATAAAGGGAATAGTAAATATGAAAGAGAACAAATTCCAAAACCTAAAGTCCCATGACTGCCACGTGCTTATGACGCAATTGCTTCCGGTTGCATTGAGGGAGATTCTACCGAAAAATGTTCGAATGTCCATTGTGAAGGTATGTGCATTCCTCAATGCAATTTCTTAGAAGGTAATCGATCCAGAAAGTCTATCAGGGTTACAGATTGATGTGGTCCAATGCCTGGTCAGCTTTGAGTTGTTGTACCCTCCATCTTTCTTCAATATTATGACGCACCTCCTAGTTCAACTACTCGAAGAGATTAGAATTCTCGGTCCTGTGTTTCTACACAATATGTTACCCTTCGAGAGGTTCATGGGAGTCTTAAAGAAATATGTCCATAACCGTGATAGTCCAGAAGGAAGCATCTCCAAGGGCTGTGGAACAAAGGAGGTCATTGAGTTTTGTGTTGACTTTCTTCCTGACCTTAAGCCGATTGGTGTTCCTGAATCTCGGTATGAGGGGAGGCTGACTAGAAAAGGCACACTAGGAAGGAAAGCAATGGTATGTATGGACTGAGATTCTTTCAGTAAAGCACACCACACAGTTCTACACAATTCCACCTTGGTGGCTCCGTATATCGAGAAACACAAGATTATTCTACGCTCGAAAAACCCAGGGAAGCCTGACTCCTGGATTAAAGTGCAACACGAGGACACTTTCGGCAGTTGGTTGCAGACACATCTCATGAATAACAACACTGTTGGAGACTAGCTATACTTGTTGGCACGGTTACCATCTTCGACTATATGTACTTTCCAAGGGTACGAGATAAATGGTAATATGTTTTACACGATCTCCCAAGATAAAAAGAGCACCAACCAAAACAGTGGTGTCCGCTTTGATGCAACAGATGACAATGGGCAAAAAGACACATATTATGGGTACATAGAGGATATATGGGAACTTGAGTATGGACCTACTTTTAAGGTCCCTTTGTTTCGCTGCAAATAGGTCAAGATGACAGGAGGCGGGGTACATGTAGACGAAAAGTATGGCATGACAACAGTAGATCTCAACAATATTGCGTACATGGACGAACCATTCGTCCTAGCCAAAGATGTGGCTTAGGTTTTCTATGTGAAAGACATGTCTACGAAACAAGAAAAAGAAACAAGCAAAAGAATACATCGTCCGATGAGCCAAAGCGCCACATAGTTCTTTTAGGAAAAAGGAACATCGTGGGAGTGGATGATAAGACAGATATGTCAGAAGATTATAATAATTTTCATGAAATCCCGCCCTTCAAAGTGAAAACTGACCCAAGACTCCTGTTAAATGATGACGATTCTCCATGGCTACGGTGCAGAAGAAAACCACAACACTATATTAGGTATGTTGGTGATCTATGTAATATATTAAACCTTTTATGTAATCATATTTTGAATCATATTGTGAGTCAAACATTTTACCCAGATCCACAACATTGGTCATTTTGAAACTAATACATCTTGCTCAATCAAACTGGACGACGACTCCCGTTGCCTAAGCCGCGGGAGGTGAAAACCCAAAGAGACGGAACCATCACACGATCATAGCTCGAGTGAGATGCCTGAAGAATCTGCCAGGTATCGTCGACCTTGGTGTCCAATGCAGCCATATAGTGACGGACGTGCTCGTCCTCCTCCCTAACACGATGATGTACCACCTCCTCGGTGGCCGGCTCCCTCTGCACAGTTCCTGGACCAGGCAAACTCCACCAAAGAAGCTCTGGGTCGATGATGACACCCGGATTCCTCACCAATCTATGTGTCCTGGAAGGTAGCACCATCCAGTGCCAGCCCGGCAGAGACCAGTCTCGGACATGCCCGGCGGAGCCCAGTAGTCCATCGATGCGGGATGGGCATCCTAAAGTAGGCGGCAAGGAATGTGTGTATGTGTGGGTGGCCATGAATGTCGCCCTATAAATAGAGGGAAAGGGCGGGCAGGCTAGGTCGGGCAGCCGATAAATAGAAGGAAATGCCTCTTTAGCCCCGGTGCGGCAGGCTGGGCGGGAAAACATGGCGGAAAGCGGTGGGAAATATCTTTAGTCCCGGTTAGTAGCTACAACCGGTACTAAAAGCTCCGTTTAGAGGGAAATGACGGAAAAACATGGCAGGAAGCGGTGGGAACACATGTTCGAGGTTTCATGGCTTTCGGTCCAAGAGACCGATGTTATGTGCTGAATCGCAGCATAGTTTGTGATAGTGTGCCCATATTGTGCATGCATGTGGATATTGGGATGTCGAACAATGTTGCAGGAGGAAGTTTTTCTTTTCGTCGCACGGAAAAGCCATTTTCCATTTTTCGAGTGCAAAAAGACGGGTCATTTTGTGAAGCAGCCACCAAAATGCAGTTACATAATGCTACCATCCCATTTTTATAAAATACTATACCACCTTATATGAACTATCTCCCAACCGGGGGATCTCAAACCTTTCTGTCCTTCCCGGGTGAAAAAGACAAATATCCACCGAATCGGTAGGAAGTGGGTCCGGTTTGAACTACAGGTACTTGATCTAACGCCCGTGATTTTTTGAAAAAAATAATTTTTAGACTCACAATATGTTGTTTCTTCACAGATCCAATGCAAGTTCTAACGGGATCATCCCCTGTCTTCACGCACGCCGTTTTAACCTTAGTTCGAAACGGGCATAAAAAATTTAAAAAAGGTCCGAACAATGTAAATCATTCGCGTGGTGTCATATTATGTGACATAGTTGCAATGAAAAATATCAAACTTGGTATATTGATTATGTCTCGAAAAAACCTTCATAAAATGACCTATCATGTTCGAGGTTTCATGGCTTTCGGTCCAAGAGACCGGTGTTATGTGCTGAATCGCGACATAGTTTGTGATACTATGCCCATATTATGCATGAATGCGGATATTGAGATGGCGAACAATGTTGCAAGAGGAAGTTTTCCTTTTCATTGCACAGAAAAGCCATTTTCGATTTTCCGGGCCCAAAAAGACATGTCGTTTTGTCAAGCGGCCACCAAAATGCAGTTACAGAATGCTACCATTCCATTTTTATAAAATACTATACCACCTTATATAAACTATCTCCAACCGGGGGATCTCAAACCTTTCTGTTCTTCCTGGGTGAAAAAGACAAATATCTGCCAAATCGGCACGAAGTGGGTCCGGTTTGAACTACAGGTACATGATCTAACTCCCGTGATTTTTTGAAAAAATCATTTTTAGACTCACAATATGTTGTTTCTTCAGAGATCCAATGCAAGTTCTAACGGGCTCATCCCTTATCTTCACGCACGTCGTTTTGACCTTAGTTTGAAACGGGCATAAAAAATTCAAAAAAGGTCCGAACAATGTAAATCCTTGGTGTGGTGTCATATTATGTGACATATTTGCAAGGAAAAATATCAAACTTGGTATATTGATTATGTCTCGAAAAAACCTTCACAAAATGACCTATCATGTTCGTCGTTTCATGGCTTTTGGTCTAAGAGACCGATGTTATGTGCTGAATTGCGGCATAGTTTAAGATACTGTGGCCATATTGTACATGCATGTGGATATTGGGATGGCGAACAATGTTGCAGGAGGAAGTTTTCATTTTCGTCGCACGGAAAATCTATTTTCTATTTTTCGAACGCAAAAGACGGGTCGTTTTGTGAAGCAGCCACCAAAATACCGTTATAGAATGCTACCATCCCATTTTTATAAAATACTAGACCACCTTATATGAACTATCTCCCAACCGGGGGATCTCAAATCTTTCTGTCCTTCCAGGGTGAAAAAAACAAATATCTGTCGAATCGACGAGAAGTGGGTCCGGTTTGAACTATAGGTACATGATCTAACGCCCGTGATTTTTTGAAAAAATCATTTTAGACTCACAATATGTTGTTCCTTCAGACCTCCAATGCAAGTTCTAACGGTCTCATCCCCTATATTCATGCACGCCGTTTTGACCTTAGTTCGAAACGGGAAAAATTCGAAATGGTTAACATTAGACTAGTTCAAATAATTATTTTTGTAAAACAGAACATGGATTTGGATTACTTTTTCAAATTTAAGCATTTTCCATTTTGAAAGTTTAGTGATATTCCAAAATATGCAAAAAAAAATAGTTAATGCATTTTTAAATTGATAATGGCAAAACGGTTAATAATTTGACTATTTAAAATAATTATTTTATAAAACAGATAATGGATTTGGATTACTTATTCAAATTCAAGCACTTTTCATGTTGAAAGTTTTCTCAAATTCATAAGTATGCTAAAAATGTATAATTTAAATGTTTTAAATGATATATTCAAAAAATTGAAAAAAAAAACTCAGCGCGCGCTGGTTTTGGCCGAGCGCGCGCAAATTTGGGCCTTTAGTCCCGACCCAGATAACCAGCCGGGACTAAAGGCATTGGCCCAGCGCGTGCAGCCGAAAAGCCTTCCCCACCCTTTAGTCCTGGTGCGTGGCACCAACCGGGACTAGAGACCCCCCTTTAGTCCCGGTTCGTGCCACGAACCGGGACTAAAGGGGCGGGTATAAATATGACTCTTCTCCCCCGGTGCGTTCCACGAACCGGGAGATTTGGAGCCAGACGACGAACTAGCCGCCAGTTGCCCGGCTTCGATGAACCAGAATAGCGCCTCGCACGCCGACTGCCGAGGCCTGCCAGCGCCTCGCTTGTCGCCGAACACCTCCACTGCACACAACCGAAGCTCGTTGCCTCACAAGACCTGCACCTCGGACACCTCCGGCCACCGCTGCCGCCACCTCCGGTACGATTTAGTGTAGTTTAGGATTAGGATTAATTAGGATTTTTGTTATAGTAGGTGTTTACTATTTTTGTTAGTGTTTAGGATTTTAGGATTTTTTAGTGTAGGATTTTAGGATTTTTTAGTGTAGGATTTATGATATAGTGTATGATATAGTTTTTAGAATTTATGATATAGTGTAGGATTAATTTATTATATAGTGTTTAGGATTTGTGTTTAGGATTTATGATATAGTGTAGGATTTTAGGATTTTTTATTTTAGGATTTATGATATATATAATGTATGATATAGTGTTTAGAATTTATGATATAGTGTAGGATTTATGATATAGTGTTTAGGATTTGGTGTAGGATTTTTTAGTGTAGGATTTTAGGATTTATGATATAGTGTAGGATTTTTTATATAGTGTAGGATTTTTTTTATAGTGTAGGATTATTATTTTTAGGGTATGAGATATATTATTATTTTTATATAGTGTAACCGGAGTTAGGGTTAGGGTGTTGGTGCTCGGTGGTGACCGGAGTTAGGGTTAGGGTGGTGGTTCTCGCGGGAAGCCGTAGTCGCCCGCCTCTCCTGCGACCACCATCACCGCACCTCCGGGTTTAGGGTTTAGGGTTTATTTGTTATGTTTAAATAAATATTGTGTGCATTTTGCAGGAACTATGGATCCAACTCGCAGAGAGCTATATTCAGAACACTTTCTCGAGGATATGATTCACGATGCCGACGAGGGATCTCCCTCGAGGTATCTGAACGCATCCGGTGAGGGAGAGGAGATCAACCAACATGAGGAAGAAGCCGGCACTAGATGATCGTCACTAGATGCAACTCCAATGACGAATATTTCTTCTCTTAGGCCTCCACATCGAGCAAAAAAACGAAGCACGGCCCAACCAAAAAGTTGGATGAGCGTACTATTTTTGAATTATAGAGGTCTCAGCACATGGCGAACCATTGGAACCGAAAAAGCAAAACAAGGATTTATACAACAATGCGGAGTTGTTGGTAGAGATCGCGTCCCGATCACTGTTCGAGAGTGGAATAAGCCCAAAGTGGCGGAATGGAGTGATGTGTATATCGACGATAGGTACAAAGAGGAAATTTTTAATGACCTCATGGAACATTTCAAACTGCCAAAATGTGAGACTGATGACGAGACGGCTGAAATGAGAAAGAAAGTCAAGCAGGTTGTACTGAAGAAGATGGCCGAACTATTCAAGAACTGGAAGAAATCATTATGGCTACAGTATCAGAAGGACAAGAAAACTCCAAAATTCGAAGGCTATCTATTGAAGCAGCAGCATCACTGGGATGCATTTGTGGAGTATAGGAAGTCAGGAGTTGCTATGAAAAAGTCAGAAAAAACAAGATAAATGCTGGGAAGAAGAAATATCACCATAACATGGGGCCAGGGGGGCTACACGTCTGCCATGCCTAAGTGGGATGCAAAAGAGAGAGCTTAATGCTAAAGGAATCGTTCCAGAACCAATTCGCGAATATTGGGATTTGAGGGCAAGAAATTGGTTCCTTGGGCATGGGAGTACGTATGACGAAGTTATAGGGGACCTTGTTTGCAGTGACAGGATAAAAGTATCCAGGAGTACATGGCTAAAAGTGGTGCAAGATATTAAAGATGGGATAAAAAGGTTCATCCGGATAGAGAGAAAGACTTGATGACCTTGGTCCTCGGGAATCGCGAACATGAAGGACGAGTCTGAGGCCTTGACGAGAGTTTCACGTGGGAGACTGGGTTTCCTAAGGACCAAGGTACGTATAGAAGCCGAGAAAGAGCAAATCAGCGATGGGAGGAAGAGAAGGGAGACAAGTTCAACCAGCTGCTAGCAAGACTTGACAAGCAGCAACAGCAGATCGACGAACTTAGAGGAGTAGCGCGCTTGCAAGATCCTCCACTCGATATTACCGCCAACCCATCTCAGCGGAGAAGCAGCATGGCTGAATCGGATGTCCCGTCTGACGATGCGCGGATGATAGATGGCTGTCCTGGCTACCCCATGGATGGAATTAAGGAGCTGATATCTTGTGAGCTCCATCATAAGTTGAAGAACATATTTGTGAAGGTGGCGGTCAGATCTGCTTTACCTTGTCTGCCCGACGCACGTTGGCATGGCCGTGAGATTCCACCTAGCTATGCTAAAGTCGGGGTTGATCAAATCGTAAAGGAGTGGGAGTCAATGGAGCTTGACATCCCTGGACCTGAAGGTGAGAGTACACTCGGAGAAGTACTGGGTGGCATCATTCTATGGGACAAGAACAACATACTGTTTCCAGGCTCGGCCCCAAGGCCAACACCGCCTCCGAGTCGTCGCAGGTCTCCTTCACCTCCATCACCTCCAAGAATCCCACCCCATGATGACTACGACCACCACATGGCGAGTCCATCTCGATCTTCGCCGCAGGTTCAGCAGTCGTTGCCGCCCGCTAAGGACAATAAGCGGAAGCGTCCTCCGTCAGTGGGTACTAAAAGACGCGACAACCCAAAAAGGAAAATGTCGCCCCTCCCAATAGTGCCTCATCAGAATCTTCCTATCAGACCTTACGATCGTGTTGATGCGGAAACTGCGGCGACATCAAAGGCCGAAGTGGCGGCGCATTTTGAGAAAAAGAAACCCGAGCCCGCTCCGGTATACACCGAGAAGAAAAAGGCATATGCAATTGATTTTCTGAACACAAAATCGAATATGAGTTGCACCATAAGCCAGATGACTATTTACGCACACTTCAGAAAGAAGTGGCGAAGAGAAAATCAAGCAAATCAAGTGCTAGCAGTAAAAAATCAGCAAGTACAGGTGCAAGCAGGAGCAAAACAGCAATCAGTAAAAATCAGTCGTTCCCCTTCTCGGACAACAGGCCAAACAAACGATTGCACCCCTCAAGGTGTTTTCAGAAAACGTTCCCCTTCTCGCACAACAGCCACTAGATATGGAAGTAGCTGCGGCGTTGGCGGCCAGTATGGAAATTAGTATTGATGATCTGTTAGACCCCCAACTCGACCTTCTAACCAAGGCTGGTGTAGCTCGTAGATATGTCGCAGGTGAGGATTTGGTCAACAAAGAAAAGGTGAAAGAACTGCCAACACAACTGCGGAATCTCCATGAGTGGTACTTCATAGCTGCAAAGCAAGGGAGAATGTTTATCACAACGAAAGTCCCACGTGAGTACTACTTCAGAAAAGGCGACGAGGTCCATGTTGAGTTTCCAGAACTGTTTGAGTTATACAATCTCGACGCCCTCGACAAATCTATCCTCAGATGATATTGTCTATAGGTTGTTGAATTCATTGTCTACATGTTCAGTTCATTGCATTTAATTATCCTCATTATATCCTTTTGTACTCTATTATTATGCAGAATGAAGATCTAGGAATGTAAAATAAGAAGAATCTATAGTGTTAGGTTCATTGACCCAGATAAAGTACATATAAATACGCTAATGCAAAACCCCGAGGAGACGGAGCAAAACATTTTAAGGTTTTTAAAGGAGCAAAATTTCTATGACCACATACTGTTTCCTTATAATTTCGAGTAAGGGTCTTACTCTGTTGTACACATTCACTTTTGATTACTCGATGCTAAGTGTAACTGATGAGTTACTGATGTATACATATAAATGTTTGCAGCTTTCACTGGATTCTGCTAGACATTCAACTTTATAAGAGAAGAGTTGAAGTCATGGACCCATCAAAGAGAAAGCTGGAAGCGTTCCTCAGTATGCTGGACATGCTCCAGAAGTAATTTTCTCGCTATATCGGTCTCTTTTGTTGATTTCCTGAGATATCAGGTAATGAGTAACTCATTCATTCATTTTCTCCGTCGGGCAGGGTTTGGATCCGGTTCAAGCATGAGGTTACGGGTTCTTTTAGTCAGGAACTGACGTTTAAGGAGGTCTCGGTAAGTAGCACATGATATGTCCGCGCATCTCTTTACTTCTAGTTTCAATACAATAATGATGCTAGATTATTATTTTGATTGAATTCTATTCTCGTATAGTGCGCGAGGCGGCCACAAGGGTCGAATTTATGTGGATTCTATGTTTGCGAGTTCATTTGCACATTTACTACCAAGCACAAAGATTATAGAGTCGACGTAAGCAACACATTCACACCATCATTTTATTACCGTCACTTTTTGTTATCATGATTGATATTCATATTGATATCCTTTTCTTATATAGTTCGAGAGAATGCGGGATCAACTCCTACCATATCAACGTGTACTAGGAATTGTGGAGGAGCTGGCAGTTTTATTTTCAAAGATATGGTACATGATGGCGGAGAATTTAGTGTGAATAGGCGCTAATGATCTCCATGTAATTGAATAGACGAGCACTAGTCCCGGTAATTGTGATCTCCATGTAATTATGTAAATTGTATATATTTGTATGCTCGATATCGTAATAAAAGTTATCTTATATATGCACGAACGTGTACGATATGTGGTGGCGTAGAAATTTTCAAAAACTATTTTAAAATGAAAAATAAATAAATAAAATAATACAAAATGAATTCTCTGCCGCATCAGAGAAAGGGCACAAAATGCTGTCGCGGCAGAGAAACACTAGTCCAAGGTAATGCTCTGCCGCGGCAGAGAAAAGACGCAAAATGTTGCCGCGACAGAGACCCACCAGTCCCGGTCCTTAACACCAACCGGGACTAGTGGGGGTGCACCCTGATCTCGCCACGGCAGCCACGTGGGCATCCACTAGTCCCGGCTGATAACTGGACCGGGACTAGTGGGTGGGCCTCTAGTTCCGCTTGGTTAGTCCCGGTTCCAAAACCGGGACCAAAGGCCCTTACGGCCTGGGACTAGAGGCCCTGTTTCCACTAGTGGCTTGCCGGGTGGTCTGAAGCCTTAGCTCCAAACCAAACTATGGCCCGCGCACCCGACTCTGCCATGTGGGTAGTTCAACAACATCACACTCGGGAAGACCTCACGATACAAGCTCTGGTGCCCATCCCTGCAAGGACGAATGTGACGCTGACAATCACAGAACACACGATGATGACGCCATTTCACCTGAATCAGTTGACAAAGATGCCCATATCATTTTCGCCGCCGCCGACGACCTACACGAAAACGGTGACTTACCCGACTCCTCATTGCATGTTAAGGCTGATCCTTTGCCAGAAAATCTGTCCCAGTGTCTTGTTGCTGGAGTTGGAAAACACATCCCTATCCCGAAGTGCGAGATATATTGGACATGAGTGTATTCATATTTTAAAATTAGGATCATTACTATCATATATATATCTATCAATTCAGATCCAAGACTTTAGCAACACAATGGGCGTGGTTGATTGCCTAGGTCAGTTTTTTACTTCTCGATCATGGCCCTGTTAGTAGTGCCATGAATCGACCCAAAAACACACGTTATTTTTGTTTGATTGCCTTCATGGTGGTTGGCAGGGTCTGGTGGCATGCATATCTTGTTGTTTGGTTGTTCCAGCATCCTGAAAGCCATGTGAGAGAGTCTTGCAACGTGACACTGGAAAAAGGAAATATTTCTTGGCTTACGATTTGGCAGGGGCTACTCCCGAAGAAACTGCATGACACATTGCATCTATGAAAATCACTAGTAGAAAACAAGCCTTCTGTCAATCCCACCCCGAGCCATCAGTATCGGTTCCTTCATGAACCGGGACTAGGGCGTCCATTAGTCCCGGTTTGTAAGGCCAGGATGACGCACGAGGCAGGGCGACCATCTGTCCCAGCTCATGCTGGACCTTTAGTCCCGGTTCATGCCAGGAACCAGAACTAAAAGTGTCTAGCCACACGTGGCCGCTGGCGCAGTTATTTAGTCCCGGTTTTTTGTAGGAATCGGGACTAAAGATCCATGATGTATATATATATAGCACCATAGCTCCACATGCTTGTGTTAGCTGGTTTGTTTCAACCCTCTCATCACAAATGGTGTATGTTGCTTAGTGTTTCCCCTCTATGCACAAGAGGTGTTTGATGAAATGCACAAGTGCCTAAGCCACACTTAAGCTTTCTCCTCTTTCTCTTGTACGCTATCGAGGTTAGCATGCAACTTAATCCCTTTATCTGTCATTCATACAATGCTTGTGTCGATGTACAATGGTCATTTTTCTAGATGTTTTGTAATTGTTTTTCATGAACTTAATTATATAATGTAGATGAGCCGACAATGGATGTACGGTGACAGATGCACTAGGGAGTTTATTGCGGGCCTTCATAATTTTATCGGTGTGGCTGAGGCAAACAAAAGTAACGGTTTTATGTGTTGTCCATGTGTTAAATGTCGAAAGCAGAGGGATTACTCTTCCTCGAGAACCCTTCATACTCACCTGATTTAGCACGGTTTTATGCCCAGCTACAATTGTTGGACCAAGCACGGAGAAAGAAGGATTATGATGGAAGACAATGAAGAAGGGGATGATGACAACTATCATCATATGTTTGCTAAATATGGTTATACACAGAGAGAATACAGTGATACAACTGGTGAAGCTGAAGATGAAGAGGTGCCCAATGATGAGCTCGTTGATGATCTTCACCGGGCCATTGTTGATGAATAGAGACAATGCGAAAGTGAAACTGAGAAGTTTGAAGTTGCAGCGCATGTTAGAGGATCACAAAAAATTGTTGTATCCAAATTGCGAAGATGACAACACAAAGCTCGGTATCACACTAGAATTGCTGCAATTAATTGAAGGCAGAGAATGGTATATCTGACAAGGGGTTTGAGAAGATACTGAAAATAATGAAGAGGAAGCTTTCAAAGAATAATGAATTGTCTGCCAGTAAGTATGAAGCAAAGAAGCTTGTCTACCCTTTAGGGTTAGAGGTGCAGAAAATATATGCATGCATTAATGACTGCATCCTATACCGTGGTGAGGAGTACGAGAATTTAAATAAATGTCCGGTATGCACTACACTGCGGTATAAGATCAGACGAGATGACCCTGGTGATGTTGACGGCGAGCGACCTAGGAAGAGGGTTCCTGCCAAGATTATGTGGTATGCTCCTATAATACCACGGTTGAAACATTTGTTCAGAAACAAGGAGCATGCCAAATTTTTGCGATGACACAAAGAAGGACACAAGAAATACTAGATGTTGAGACACCCCACTGATGGGTCACGGTAGAGAAAAAGCGAGAGAGTACCCGTGCTTTGCAAATGATCCAATGAAGGTTCGGTCTAAGTACAGATGGCATGAATCTTTTTGGGGAGCAGAGCTGCAGTCATAGCACGTGGTCTATAACTCTATGTATCTATAACCTTCCTCCTTGGTTGTGCATGAATCGTAAGTTCATTATAATGTCAGTGCTCATCCAAGGCCCGAAGCAATCCGGCAACGATATTGATGTGTACCTAAGGCCATTAATTGAAGAACTTTTACAGTTGTGGCACGAAACCGGCGCATGTGTGTGGGATGAGCACAAGCAGGAGTAATTTGACCTATGAGCGTTGCTTTTCGTAACAATCAATGATTGACCTGCTCTTAGTAACCTATCATAACAGACGGACAAGGGATATAATGCATCCACGCACTGTTTAGATGAGACTGGTAGTGTATATTTGGAAAATTGTAAGAATGTTATGTACCTGGGGTATCATCGATTTCTTACGACCAATCATCCCATAAGAAAGAAAGGCAAGCATTTCAAAGGCGAGGCAGATCGCCGGAAGAAGCTTGTCCACCGTACTGGTGATGATATAATAGATATGGTCGTGTCAGCAGACTCCCCCACCTTCGCCACGTCAACAAACTCCCTCACCTCTGCCACGTCAGCAAAAGCAGAAGAGCACCACCGCTCCGGCGGCTAGTACTACAGCCATAAAAAAACCTCTACAGGTACAAGGAAGAAACTTAAGGTGGTCCTGCCAAGTTACCTTATGATATGACTGATGAGGAAAAAAGCGGTCGTGGATGCATATGTGAAACAACAGCTTGCACCGAAATGACCCAATCCAAAGAAGTTTATAGCACCGAAAACGATGAAATACTTTGTGGACATGCTTAAAAGTAAAAGGCTAGATAATCTGCCATCAGACTATGATCGCTCTATTATGAAGTCACATAAAGCGAATCTGCAGCGGTCGAGAAGTAGTAGTACAAGCGAGAAAACAATTCCCAGCTCATAGAACAGAAAAATCAACCGTGACCCCGCTCAATGTGTTTTCCGATGATTATGATCTAGAAGTTGCATGACTATGCGCACTGACGGCTATGGGTGATCCTTCTTTTGTCACGGCTGAATATGCATACACATACAAGTACGGGGAGCCTCTCGTCATACCTCAAGAGGTCCCGCATCTACAAACACAAATGCGGAAATTGCATAAGTGGTATCTTGACGCATGTAAGGAAGGGCAGATCATGATCACAGTGGAAATTAAAGATGAGATTTACTTCTGTGGCGACACCGAGATACACATTGACTTCAAAGAATTATTTCAGTTATTCAATCAAGAAGCCCTTGACAAATCTATCACCAGTTGCTATTGTCTGTAAGTGATTTAGTTTCCACTTCGATTAAGTCTGTAGCTCAGCTCGTTCATTGCATGTATAATTATCCTCACTATATTCTTTTGTATGCTATTATGCAGACTGAAGATCATTGAATGCAAAACAGGACAAATCTGTGGCTTTGGGTTCATTGATCCAAATAACATTAATGAACATACGGTAAAAGAGAAGCCCCAAGAAATAGAGGATTATTTGCTAAAGTTTTTACTGAAACAATAAACCAAAACGGAAATACTATTTCCTTACAACTTCGAGTGAGTGTTACTATCTTCTACATATTCAATTTCGTTTACTCGATGTTAAGTGTAATTTTTGAGATATGCCTGCGCAGCTTTCACTATTTGCTGCTAATCATTCACGTTGACACCGAAAGAGTACTTGTCATGGACTCGAAACGTAAAGACCTGAGAGATGGGCGGACCTGGTTTATATGCTCCAGAGGTAATTTCAATCATTATCGCACTATATCGACATCTTTCGTTCATTTTCTGATATCAAGTACTTAATAACTCGTTTACTCATTTTAGGAAAACCGGGCAGGGTTTGAAAACTTTTCATCAAGGCTGCTATGGGTCAATGGAAAGAGGAGCTGACATTTCGACCAATCCCTGTAAGTACTACTATTGACTGAATGTTAGCGCATCTCTTTGAATCTTGTTTCAATACCATTACCATGTTTTATTATTTTGATTGAACTCTATTCTCGTGAAGTGTTTGAGGCAGGTAGACGGAAACAATTTATGTGGATACTACGTTTGCGAGTTCATTCGTCAGACGACCTATGAGAAGAACAGACCTCATAAACAATGTGAAGTACGTCAATAATGTTTATAATATTATTTTATTACCATCAATTGTGTTGAGTTTTATTCATATATATTGAACCTTTATTTAAATTAGATCAAATGGATTCGGAACGATCTCTTAGAGCAGGATCGCATATGAGCTATTCAAGAGGAATTAGCGGGATTCTTAGTTAAGAAGGTCATAGATCCAAACGGAGAATACCGTCAAAAACTTGTATTTATACAATAGGGATCGTGTAAGAGAAATTATATTGTATATATGCATGAACGTGCGTACTGTATGTAATATGTTCGACCAAAGCACGAAGAAAGATTTCACTCTTCAATCTCTATATTCATGACAATGTTCTGTAATGGTTTCTATCACAAACGCCAAACCTCGCTCGCTCTCCCTCCTCTACCGTGTCAGAAAAATGCCCCAAAACTCTGCCGCACAGCCACCCGCTGTCGCGGTAGACGAAACACGCAAAATGCTGCCGCGATAGAGGTCATTTTGTTCCGGTTCGTAATATGAATCGGGACTAATTGTCCTCCACCCCCGCTCCACACCGCAGCCACGTGGAGCATGTTTTGTCCCGGTTCAGGGAGAGACCGGAACTAGAGGGGTGGACCTCTAGTCCCGAACCTGTAGTCCCGATTCAAAAACCAGAACTAATGGCCCTCTCGAACCGGGATTAATGCCTCGTTTTCCACTAGTGAATGTTTGGGCAAGATGGTCGGGGTCCTATAGAGATGGCAATTTAGAACCTTTAGGGTATCCTCCTTTTTAGTATAGTACAAACAAATGAACTAGATATCTTAAAAAGTCATGATTTGTAAAAATTTAGTTCATTTTTTTGCTAAAGAGGGTAGAGATACCCTAAGGGTTCACTAGTGGAAACGTGGCCTTTGGTTGAGCCTGGAAATGGGCTTTAACACCGGTTCTTCTATGAACCGGTGTTAAAGGGGGTGCCCGTACCAGCGTGGCCCGTGCAGCAAAAAGTAGCCCCCCCCTTTAACACCGGTTCGTGGCACGAACCGGTGTTAAAGGCCCTGCACCAGTGGCCCGCGCAGCCCCCCCTTTAACACCGATCCGTGGCTTGAACCGGTGTTAAAGGGGGGGGGCTATATAACACACCGCATCCCACACCCCTCTCTTCCATTTTTTCACTCTCTCATTTTGGAGCCTAGCAAGAGGGTGAGAGGTGTGCTAGTTTGTGTTTTTTCCTATGCACAAGAGGTGTTCGGTGAAATGCCCGAGAGCTCAAAATAAGTTTTCTCGTTGCTCTTTCCTTCTCGGTTGAGGTCGGCAACTATCCTTTCATATGTCATTGATGTACTATATATAAATGGTCATCTCCCTATTAATTTTTTATATATACTATATATTAATGCAGATGAACCGACAATGGATGTACGGTGACCGACGCACTTCTGAGTACATTACGGGCCTCCAAAATGTCATCGTTGTGGCTAATGCAAACCATGGTCACAATGGTTTTATGTGTTGTCCGTGTGTTCACTATCAGAACAAGAAAGACTACTCAAATACCAGAACCATTCACGCCCACCTGCTTCGATCCGGTTTCATGCCCAGCTATAATTGTTGGACCAAGCACGGAGAAAAAGGGGTTGTGATGGAAGACAACGAAGAAGAAGAGGATGATGACAACTATCATAATATGTATCCTGAATATGATGATACTGCAACGGGGGTAGATAATGAAGATCAAGAGGCAGCAAATGGGCCCGCTGATGACGATCTTGGTCGGGCCATTACTGATGCAAAGGAAGAATGTGAAACTGAAAAGGAGAAGGAGAAGCTGGAGCAGATGTTAAAGGATCACAAAACATTGTTGTACCCAACTTGCGAAGATGGCCACAAAAAGCTAGGTACCTCACTGGATTTCCTGCAATGGAAGGTAGAGAACGGTGTGACTGACAACGCATTTTCAAAGTTGTTGGTAAAAATGAAGAATCTTCTTCCAAGAAATAATGAGTTGCCCGACAGTACATACCAAGCAAATAAGGTTGTCTGCCCTCTAGGATTAGACGTGCAGAAGATACATGCATGCATTAATGACTGCATCCTCTACCACGGTGAGAAGTACGAGAATTTGGATGCATGCCCGGTATGCACTACATTGCGGTATAAGATCAGACGAGACAATCCTGGTGATGTTGAGGGAGAGCCCCCAAGGAATAAGGTTCCTGCCAAGGTTATGTGGTATGCTCCTATAATACCACGGTTAAAACGTCTCTTCAGAAATAAAGAGCATGCCAAGTTGTTGCGATGGCACATGGAAGACCGTAAGAAAGACGCGATGTTGAGACACCCCGCTGATGGGTCACGGTGGAGAAAAGTCGAGCGAGAGTACCCGGACTTCGCACGTGACGCAAGGAACTTAAGGTTTGGTCTAAGTACAGATGGAATAAATCCTTTTGGTGAGCAGAGCTGCAGTCATAGCACCTGGCCTGTGACTCTATGTATCTATAACCTTCCTCCTTGGTTGTGCATGAAGAGGAAGTTCATTATGATGTCAGTGCTCATCCAAGGCCTGAGGCAACCCGGCAACGACATTGATGTGTACCTAAGTCCATTAGTTGAAGAACTTTTACAGCTGTGGACCAAACCAGGTGTACGTATGTGGGATGAGCACAAAGGTGAGCCATTTGACCTACGAGCGTTGCTTTTCGTAACCATCAATGATTGGCCTGCTCTTAGTAACATTTTAGGGCAGACAAACAAGGGATATAATGCATGCACACACTGTTTAGATGAGACTGAAAGTGTATATTTGGAGAAATGTAAGAAGGTTGTGTACCTAGGGTATCGTTGATTTCTTCCAAACCTGCATCCAGTAAGAAAGAAAGGCAAGCATTTCAAACGTCTGGCAGAACCCCGGAGGAAGCCTGTCCTTCATACCGGTGAGGAGGTATTTGGTATGGTCAAGGACCTAGAAGTAATCTTTGGAAAAGGTCCTGGCAGTCTATCTGTTTCGAATGACGATGCCGGACACGCGCCCATGTGGAAGAAACAATCTATATTTTGGGACCTACCCTATTGGAAAGTCTTAGAGGTCCGCTCTTCAATCAACGTGATGCACGTGACGAAGAATGTTTGCGTGAACCTTCTAGGCTTCCTAGGAGTGTATGTGAAGACAAAAGATACACCGGAAGCACGGCAGGACCAGCAACGTCTGAAAGACCCTGAAGAGCCTATGCATCCTGAACACGAGAAGGGTAAACGATGCCACTTAACTCCTGCCAGCTACGCTCTTACCAAAGCAGAGAAGGAAATCTTTTTTGAATGCCTGAGCAGTATCAAGGTCCCATCTGGCTTCTCGTCGAATATAAAGGGAATAATAAATATGGCAGAGAAAAAATTCCAAAACCTGAAGTCTCATGACTGCCACGTGATTATGACACAATTGCTTCCGATTGCATTGAGGGGGCTTCTACCTGAAAATGTTCGAGTACCCATTGTGAAGCTATGTGCATTCCTCAATGAAATATCTCAGAAGGTAATCGATCCAGAAAGCCTACTGGTTCTGCATGATGTGGCCCAATGTCTTGTCAGCTTTGAGTTAGTGTTCCCACCATCCTTCTTCAATATTATGACGCATCTCCTGGTTCACCTAGTAGAAGAGATTGCCATTCTCGGTCCTGTATTTCTACACAATATGTTCCCCTTTGAGAGGTACATGGGAGTCTTAAAGAAATATGTTCATAACCGTGCTAGGCTAGAAGGAAGCATCTCCAAGGGCTATGTAACAGAGGAGGTCATTGAGTTCTGTGTTGATTTTATTCCTGACCTTAAGGCGATTGGTGTTCCAGAATCACGACATGAGGGGAGACCGCGTGGAAAAGGCACCCTAGGATGTAAAGCAATGATATGTAGGGACGGGCATTCTCTCAATCAAGCACACTACACGGTTTTACAAAGATCTATCTTGGTTGCCCCGTATATCAATGAACACAAGAATTTAATACGCCTCAAACACCCGGGGCAGTCTGATGAATGGATTATAAGTGAACACATGGCGAATTTTGGTGGCTGGCTGCAAAGACTTCTCACGAATAACACCACTGTTGGGGATCAGCTGTACTTGTTGGCCAGGACACCATCTTCGACTGTATGTACTTTCCAAGGGTACGAGATAAATGGGAATACATTTTACACTATATAAAAAGAGCACCAACCAAAACAGTGGTGTCCGCTTCGATGCAGCAGAAGACAATGGGCAAAAGACCACGTATTATGGGTTCATAGAGGAGATATGGGAACTTGACTATGGACCTAATTTTAAGGTCCCCTTGTTTCGTTGCAAATGGATCAAGCTAACAGGAGGAGGGGTTGAGGTAGACAAGAAGTATGGAATGACAACAGTGGATCTCAAAAATCTTATGAAGGTATACAAGAACTTAGACGAACCATTCGTCTTAGCCAATGATGTGGCTCAGGTTTTCTATGTGAAGGACATGTCTACCAAACCGAAAAAAAGAAAAAATAAGCAAACAGATACATCACACGATGAGCCAAAGCGTCACATAGTTCTTTCAGGGAAAAGAAACATCGTGGGAGTGGAGGACAAGACAGACATGTCAGAAGATTATAATAAGTTTGATGAAATTCCTCCCTTCAGAGTGAAGACTGACCCAACCATCCTGTTAAACGGTGCTGATACTCCATGGTTACGGCCGACGCGATCATAAGATTGACTATATGTATTAATTGAGCCATTTTTGTCACACATATGTATCTCAACATGGAAATCAATGTCATATTTCTTCTGTTAACAGTATATGTATTAAATGAGCCATTTTTCTTCCTGCCATTTCTTCCCGCCATTTTTCTTCCCGCCAGTTTTCACTATATATATGTCGGGTTGGCCTCCATTTTTATTGCACATCTCTAGACTTATATTTGTAACCTCATCACTCTTTCCCATCGCTTCCATCGTAGCACTAACCCCCAGGGAGGCGGAGGCGCTTTGCGCCTCGAACTACCCCTGCCCGCCGGGCTACTGTGTCCCCGTCGGCTAGATGCTGAGCGCCGGTTCCTCCTGTCCCTCTAGGTGTGGCGCGCCGATGGGCATCACGAACCACTACTACTTCGATCTCACGCCGGAGAAGCGGAGGAATCCCAGATGGCATCCCGACTATTTCCCTACTTGGGAAGCCTTCTTCGGGGATCGGCGTGAGAGGGCGCTTGCCAGGCACGAGGAGGACGGCCCACCTCCTCCGAACTTCAACGAGGTCGGCCATCGGCTATGGTGGCGCGGTCGTACTCTCCAGAGCGCCATGGCCTACGACACTGCCGCCGACTCTAACCCCCGTCTGCGCTACCCTCAAGTCTAGCCCACGCGTACTCAGCCTTCAAGGTTCAATTACGGCGACCCCAACGACGACAGCGACGACGGCGGCGGCGAGTACGACGACTACAGTGGCGAGTATTACAGGTGTAGGCAGGAGCATGACTGAATCACTCCAACATTCCGAAACAAGTTTGGACGATTGTGACTTAATCTGGCCATGTATCTTCATTTTCAGTCATGCTTTATGTAACTTACTGTTAGTTGCATATATAATTTAATTCCAGTTCTATCATAATAAAAATATCAAACTTGGGATGGCAAACAATGTTGCAAGAGGAAGTTTTCCTTTTTGTCGCACCAAAAAGGAATTTTCCATTTTCCGAGCATAAAAAACGGACAGTTTTGTGAAGCAACCACCAAATGGCTAATTCAAAAAACTACCACCACATTTTACAAAAATACTAGACCACCTTATATGGACAATTTACCAACAGGGGGATCTGAAACCTTTCCGTCCACCTCTGGTAAAAAGACAAATTCCTGCCGAATCGGCAGGAAATGGGTCAGATATGAACTACAGGTACATGATACGATGCTCATGATTTTTTACAAAAATCATTTTTAGATTCACAATATACTATTTTATCAAAAATCCAATGCAAGTTGAGCGAGGCTTGGCCCCGAGTTAAGAATCTTCATGCCCATTGTTCGACAAAGTTTGACGATAGTTTAAAACGGGGATAAAAAAATTAAAAAACGATCGAAACAATGTGAAACCTTCGCGTGGTGTTATATTATGTGACATAGTTAGAAGGAAAAATATCAAACTTGGTATATTGATTATGTCTCAAAAAAACCTTCACAAAATGACCTATCTCATTCGAGGTTTCTTGGCTTTCGGGTCAAATGACCAATGTTATGGCTAGAATCAAGGCATAGTTTGTGATAATGTGGCCATATTGTGCATACATGTGCATCATGGCATGGCAAACAATGTTGCAAGAGGAAGTTTTCCTTTTTGTCGCACCAAAAAGGCATTTTCTATTTTTCGAGCATAAAAACGGATGGTTTTGTGAAACAACCACCAAATGGCTAATTCAAAAAACTACCACCATATTTTACAAAAAATACTAGACTACCTTATATGGACAATGTACCAACAGGGGGGTCTGAAACCTTTCCGTCCACCTCTGGTGAAAAAGACAAATTCCTGCCGAATCGGTAGGATGTGTGTCAGATATGAACTACAGGTACATGATACGATGCTCATGATTTTTTACAAAAATCATTTTTAGGTTCACAATATGCTATTTTATCAAAAATCCAATGCAAGTTGAGCGAGGTTTTATCAGATTCCAAAGTATACAAAAGATGCGGCATTTAAATATCCAAACAATTCAAAAATGTTAATACAAAATAAAATATGATTTTCTCTAATAAAATAGGGTTAGATTCCTTTTTAGATGCTTAATATTTCTTATGTTCAAAGTTTTAGGGTTTGACTATTTTATTTTTGTTTGAATTGAATAATCAAAATTTATATGTAAGTGTTTTAATCATTTTGAAAAATTTCATCTAAAGTAAATATAAAATGTTTTTACATGAATGGATAGATATTATTTTTCTGAAAATTATGATATATTATTCATATTTTTCTGAGTTGAAATGAAAAAGACATGAATTTTCTAAATTCTATCATATTTTTTGAATTAAAAATGCCCCCACCCCTTTAATGCACGAAATAAATGCCCCCCATTAACACCGGTTCCATCCAGGAACCAGTGTTAAAGTGGGGGCGCATTTATTTTGTTTCGCGCATGCACACCCCCCTTTAACACCGGTTCGTGGCTGGAACCGGTGTTAAAGGGGGGGTGCGGGCGCGAAACGAATTCCCCCCTTTAACACCGGTTCCAGCCACGAACCGGTGTTAAAGGGGGGGGATTTATAACGCGCGCCACTTCCTTCTCCCCCTCCCCCGGCCAGATCAAGTGCGCGCAGCAAAGGAAGAAAAGCAGGCTTTGCCGCAGCCGCCATGTCTCGCTGCCAGATCGCCGCCTGCCTCGCCTCAGATCCGCTGGACTGCCTGGCGTCATCCCCGCCCACCCGGCGTATTCGCTGCCGTCCCTCCGCCGCCGCATCCTAGCCAGCGCCGCGCCATGCCCACGCCACGTCGCCCACCAAGCAGTCGCGCCCACCACCACGCCGCACCGCCCATGCAGTGAGCAATTTCCCGATTATTGTTAGTATAGTGTTAGTTAGTGTTTTTTGGTTAGTGATTTTTGGTTAGTTAGTGTTAGTTAGTGATTTTTGGTTAGTTACTGTTAGTTAGTGATTTTTGGTTAATTTGTATGTGTATGATATATATGTATATGTATATATTTTTTTGTATGTGTATGTGTATTTGTATATGTATGTATGTGTATATGCATGTATATGTATGTATATTTTTTGTATGATATATATTTGTATATGTATGTGTATATATGTATATATTTTTTGTATGTGTATATATGTATGTATGTGTATATATGCATCACATGACTGATTACTTTTCCATTGTTGTGGACCCTGACCTCCTCTAACCTTGCCGAGTCGCCCACTTTAGGAGCCCACGTCGCGCTGGTTCGAACGCACACCCCCACGCATCTCGGCCCCGCTCTCGCCCTAGCGTCGCCAGCCGCCGCCCTAGTACACCTCTCGTTGTCAATATTGCATTAGGGTTTCTCCGAATCCGGGGTTTTTCCGAATGTATCCTCTCATATGAATCTGGGGTTTCTCCGAATTAGGGTTTGGAATGACCAAGCATGTATTAGGGTTACATTTCAATACTTTTAACCTGTCATATCATCATCCTCTGCCCTCGCCGAGTCGCCCATTTTAGGTAGCTCACGTCGTGCTGGTTCGAACGCACACCCCCACGCATCCCGGCACCGCTCTCGCCCTAGCGCCGCCAGCCGCCGCCCTAGTACACCTCTCGTTGTCAATATAGCATTAGGGTTTCTCCGAATCCAGGGTTTTTCCGAATGTATCCTCTCATATGAATCTGGGGTTTCTCCGAATTAGGGTTTGTAATGACCAAGCATGTATTAGGGTTACATTTAAATACTTTTAACCTGTCATATCCTCATCTTTGCTTGAGCATTTCAATAGATGTATTACTGATATTTGTGTGATCATATTATTGTTTTAGAAACTATGGATCCACTCAGTAGAAACCTTGAAGAGGAAGAAATAATGGAGAACATGATCCACAAGGACACCTCACAATATCTGAACTTGGAGGGACATGATGACAGCTCAAGTAGTCATGGAGAAGATGACGACTCCGGTGAACGCACTTTAGTGATTACAAAGTCTATCGAGGTATATACATGGATTAAGCCTCTGCTGACTTGCACCGATTTATTTGTATATATGTACATGTATTAATTGACGCTTCTTTATTCTTTTATCCCTCTGGATCGACCAGCCAGCAACAGTCTTCTTCTATGAAAAAGAGCAAGCGAGGTGCGAGCCATCGGTTGAAAGATCGTCCAAAGTTCACGATCGAAGCAGTCTGTGTTGATGGCAGGCCGATGGAGCCCAAGAAGGCCGCAGACAAATTTGTACGTCAGGCTAGAGTTCTTGTTAGGGACCAAATCCCAATCATAATTGAATATTGGAATAAGCCAAAGAAGGGCGATAGTACCTTTGTCGATGAAAGATCCAAAGAAACTCTTTGGAATTCGCTGTTGGTATCCGCCAGAGGACGATGAAAACAAACTGGTTATAAAGGAAAAGGTCAAAGAGTGGGCTCTAAAGAAGATGGCTGACGCTTTCCGCAACTGGAAGACAAAATTGAACAAATTTGTCAAAGCTCGCGAGACTCCGGATTTCGAAGATGCATATTATGCGAAGATAAGACCTCACTGGCCCAAATTTGTGGCATACAAGGAAGGTGCTATAGCTACAAAGAGGTCAGAAACCAATACGCTAAATGCCCAGAAGAAGGAATATCACCAGAGGACGGGGTCAGGTGGCTACATATCTCAGAGGACTAAGTGGGAGGAAGCTGAGAAGGCCCTGCGTGATAGAGGGATCACACCCCAGACACATGGGTGGGACCTACGTGCAAAGACTTTGTTCTACGGAATCGGGGCAAGGTTGAACCCAGAAACGGGATTGTGTATCTTCCCAACCCTCCTTGCCAAACCCGTCACTGAACTCATCACGGCATACGAGGAAACAGCCGCCAGGACCTTCCATCCTGACAGAGAGAATGACCAGCTCACACGCGCCATCGGTAAAAAAGAACACCCTGGACTTGCACGAGGGACAAGGGGTATGATGTGGAAAGATGGGTTTGCCGAGTGGGGCGACTCTTACAGATGGCGCGGCAGAAAAGAAAAAGAGCGTACAGAGCGGATGATACAGATAGAACATGCACTTGTGGCGCTGCAGGCCCAAGTGAATGCACAAAAGAGCCAGCAAGCTACCGGCCCATCTCAGCGGCACGAAGAGCCTGCATTGGAAGCTATCGGCGGCCCAGACTCTGCGCGGAAAAGCAGCGTGGCTTCCACGGAGAACGTGCAGCCCACGCTTGAAATGGCGGGTCCTCGATACCCCGTGGATGAGATCACGGAGAGCTAACACGCCGAGCTGAAGGGAATATGCCCTGAGAGGCAATAATAAAGTGTTTATTATGTGTATTCCAAGTATATGATAGATGTTTATTTTGCATGCTATAATTGTATTAATACGGAAACGTTAATACATGTGTGTTTAATAAACAAACAGAAAGTTCCTAGTTATGCCTCTCTCATAAACTAGCTCGTTGATTAACAAGATGATCAAGGTTTCCTGATCATGGACATTGGATGTTGTTAATAACAGGATCACAACATTAGTGTAATGGTGTGATGAACATTCATCTGAAGTATAGCATTACGATCAAAGTCATTGAGTTTATATTGCTATAACAACTTACGAAGTGATCCTAATCCTTAGACCATGAGATCATGTCAATCACTAACACCCGGAAGAGTTTCTTGATAACATCAAACGTCACACCGTAACAGGGTGATTATAAAGATGGATTCAGAACTAATAAAGTGTTATGTTGAGGCTCATGGATCGAGAGTGGAATTTGTTCATCCCGATGACGGATAGATATACTCTGGGCCCTCTCGGTGATATCACATTGATTAGCTTGCAAGCAAGTGATTTGATCACTAGAATGTTATATCACAGGAACGAGAAAAGAGTGCATGTCGGTAATGAGATCAAACTAGGTATGGAGATACCGATGATCGAATCTCGGACATGTAATATATCGTGAAACAAAGGGATTAAG
Source organism: Avena longiglumis (assembly GCA_030063025.1). Lineage (NCBI taxonomy): Eukaryota > Viridiplantae > Streptophyta > Magnoliopsida > Poales > Poaceae > Avena > Avena longiglumis. The sequence goes on along the minus strand of CP125973.1, from coordinate 66,361,948 downwards.
ATACTAGCGTAAAAGGTTCCAACGATCACAAGAAAGTCATCGTTGAATGTGTGGGAGGCAGTATGGGTCTCCAGATCCCGCTTCTGATTATTGATCCGAGGGGGGTCTCGATCATGTACGCATTATTCACGAACCGTAGGGTGACATACTTAAGAGACACCGACATCCAATTGGAGCAAATGTTTCATGCCGAAAGAATGAGCAAGCGCAGGAATTTATTTCACTAGATACCGAAACAGGTTTCCGGTGAAATTGCATAAAGTGGTTATGCGTGTGAAATAGAATTCTAGCAAGGGGTTATTTGTGAATGTTTGTCATTAATGTAATTGACAAAATTCTGAATAAAATAAAAGAGTTTTATTTAATGAGAGTTTGCATTAAATTTGGTGGAAATTTAATGGGAATTTGAGTGGACTTTTGAGTGGAGGGAATTTAAAGGAGATTTGTGAGTGGAGTGTCCACCCACATGAAGAGGGGAGGCAAGGGGCAGCCCCATGCGCTGCCACCCCTTGGGGTTCCCCCTCCTCCTATAAAAGAGCCCCCCTCCTCACTTGTCTCTGACACCTCCTCGTGAAGGATCTCTCTCCCCCTCTAGAATTTATCCCCCATGGTCTCGGACTAGCGAGATACATGTTCCCGGTGGCTATTCGGCAAGAAAGAGTTGTTCTTCCACTGCATCGCTGGAGCGAGGAGGCGGAGGTTGCTCGGTTCCTCGAACGTGTGTGCGAGCACGGATGCGCTGCTGATTTGCGGCGCTAGGACTTCCTCTCGATCTTGAGATCGGCAAGAGACCGTCTACATCAACCACGAGTTGAACTCGTTAAGATTTGTCGGTCTTCAAGGGTATGTTCTCTACGGATATACATCCGCCCGTTGTTTGTATCTAGTAGATAGATCTTGGTATATAGTTCACATCGTAGGAAAATTTTTGTTTTCTATGCTACGAACCCTACAGTGGTATCAGAGCCGGATCTATGCGTAGATACTTTACACGGGTAGTACACATATGAGTATGTGGGCGATGATGATCATGTTGTTGCTCCTTTGTTGTAATTTTGGATATTGGTGGCATAGTGGGATGAAGCGTCCCGGACAAACTTTACATGTCCTCGCACATGAGACCTGTTCCACGCTTGACATGCAACTAGTTTGCATAAGTGGCTAGCGGTGTCTGCCTCTCCTACTATAGTCAATATCTATTTTGCAAGCGAGTTGTCAACAATTTGATTATCCTCGTGGTTCATGTTCGTAAGTAAGAACGGTTCTATCTCGAAAGCCCTAAGCCACGTAAAACTTGCAATGGATAAATTAGAGGCGTCTAGTTTAGATTATTGCTGGGCTAGTGTTATGATATGGTAGTGTTGTAAGTAGAAGTATGAGATGATACTCTTACAACACACATAGCGTGTATAATCCATAGACCTTGGATTTACACATATAGGTATGATAGTGATCATACCACGATGCACATGATAGAGATCATCTGCGGGAACCATATAATTTCACTAATAAACATATGATGTTTGATAGCATCTTATATTGCTTGTTTAGCGCTTTGTTAGCATAATAAGATGATCCCTCATTTAAATATCAAGATAAGAATGTGTTCTTCCTTTAGTATGCACCGATTATGTTTTCGTCGCTCCAAGACATCACGTGATGATCGGGTGTTCTTGGATCCACGACCATATTTCAGGTGTAAAACAGTTACACACGCGAATACTAAGGTTCTAACTTGGCGAGCCTAGCATGTACAGACATCGCCTCGGAACACGGACCGAAAGGTTAAGCATGAGTCATATAGTTGATATGATGCCCATTTGATGCTCGCCTTTGAAGCTATACCGACTCACGTGATGATCGGACTTGGTGTAGTGGATTTGGTTCATGTAATCACCAAAAAGGCACGAGGGATGTAGTTTTTGAGTGGGAGTTCATTCATAATATGGATTATTTGAACTCAATCTATCATACACTTAGTCTAAACTTTACAAATTCTGTTGTAGATGGCACCACCTGCTTTTAATTTCAATGTATTCATGGAGAAAGAGAAACTAGCAACGAACGGTAGCAACTTTACCGAATGGGCCATGAATTTGAGGATTCTCCTCTCACTGCAAAAGCAATATGTGCTAGAAGCGCCGTTAGGCCCCCCATCTTTAGATGATGCCCCTGACGAGGAGAAGAATGTCTATCAGACTCGTCAGGAGGACCACAACTTAGTTCATTGCGGCATATTGTATGGGCTAGAGCCGGAACTTCGAAAGCGTTTCGAAAACGGCAATGCATTTGATACAATGGGTGAGTTGAAAATGATTTTCGACACACATGTCAGCCAGAGAGCTACAACGCTTCAGAAAAGTTCTTTAGCTGCATGATGGAAGAGCACAGCTCCGTTAGTGAGCATGTACTCAAGATGTCGGGTTACACCGATAAGCTTGTGTCCTTGGGAATACAAATTCCCATTGACTTAGGCATCCATCGTGTTCTGCAGTCTCTGCCACCTAGATATAAGAGCTTCGTGATGAACTATAATATGTAAGGCATGAAGAAGTCTCTCCCCGAGCTTCTGTCAATGCTTAAAACTGCAGAAGTGGAGATCAAAAAGGAACATCAAGTGTTGATGATCAATAGGAACACTGGTTTCAAGAAAGACAAGAAGGGAAAACGGAAGGGAAGTAAGGGCGGCAAGCCTGTTGCCGCGCCTGAAAAGAAACCCCGAGTTGGACCTAAGTCAGATTCCGAGTGCTACTATTGTAAGGGATCGCCATCGAAGCGAATCGCCCCAAGTATCTGGCATAAGAAGGCCGGCAAGGCAAACAAAGGTATATATGATATACATGTTATTGATGTGTACTTGACTAGTGCTCGTAGTAGCACCGGGTATTTGATACCGTTCGGTTGCTAATATTTGTAACTCGAATCGTGGGTCATGAAGCGACCGCTAGCAAGGGGTGAGGTCAAGATGCGTGTCGGCAATGGATCAAGCATTGATGTGATCGCCGTTTAACGCCTGCCTCTCCACTTGCCGTCGAGATTAGTTATAAACTTGAATAAATGTTATCTGGTGCTCGACCGAGCATGAACATTGTATCCGGATCGTGTTTGATGCGGAAGTGGTTTTCATTTAAATCCGAGAACAATGGTTGTTCCATTTATATGAATGAAATCTTTTATGGTCATGCACCGATGATGAATGGTTTATTTCTATTAGATCTCGATGATAATGTTACACATATTCATAATGTTGATGCTAAAAGGATTAAACTTAATGATGATATATCCGCATATATGTGGCAATTGCCGTCTAGGTCATATTGGCGTTAAACGCATGAAGAAGCTCCATTCGGATGGACTTTTGGAATCACTTGATTATGAATCATTTGATACATGTGAGCCATGCCTTATGGGCAAGATGATTAGAACGCCGTTTTCGGTTCAATGGAGCAGGCGATGATTTATTGGAAATCATACATTCGATGTATGTGGTCCAATGAGTGTGTCGAGGTGGATATCGTTATTTTGTTACTTTCACGGATGATTTGAGTAGATACGGTTATATCTACTTGATGAAACACAAGTCTGAAACCTTTGAAAAGTTCAAGGAATTTCAGAATGAAGTGGAAAATCATCGTAATAGAAAGATCAAATTTCTACGGTCCGACCGTGGAGGTGAGTATCTAAGTTACGAGTTTAGCACTCACATGAAAGAGTGTGGAATTGTTTCACAACTCACACCTGCCGGAAAACCACAGCGAAATGGTGTGTCGGAACGTCGTACTTTATTAGATATGGTTCGATCTATGATGTCTCAGACGGACTTGCCGTTGTCATTTTGGGGTTATGCACTAGAAACTGCTGCATTCACTTTAAATCGGGCACCATCTAAATCCGTTGAAATGACACCTTATGAATTGTGGTATGGAAACGAACCTAAGCTGTCATTTCTTAAAGTTTGGGGATGCGATGTTTATGTGAAGAAACTTCAACCGGATAAACTCGAACCCAAAGCGGAAAAATGCGTCTTCATAGGATACCCTAAAGAAACTATTGGGTATTCCTTCTATCACAGATCCGAGGGCAAGGTTTTTGTTGCCAAGAATGGATCCTTTTTAGAGAAAGAGTTTCTCGCGAAAGGTGTGAGTAGTCGGAAGGTAGAACTCGAAGAGGTTGTGGAACCTTCTCTTCAAAGTATGGCGAGTAGCGCAGCGCCGGAAGTTGTTCCGGAGTTGGCTCCACCTGTTGAAGAGGGAACTAATGATAATGATCATGAAACTCCGAAAGAGAGTACTACCGAACCTCGCAGGTCAAACAGGACACGTGCACCTCCCGAGCTGTACGGAAATCCTGTCATGAATTTCATGGTTGATGAAAATGATGACCCTGCGACGTATGAAGAAGCGATGATGAGCCCGGATTCCAACAAATGGTTAGAAGCCATGAAATCCGAGATGGAACCCATGTATGAAAATCAAGTTTGGAACTTGGTGGAATTACCTCACGACCGAAAGGCCGTGGAGAACAAATGGATTTTCAAAAGGAAAACTGTCGATGGTAATGTGACCGTATAAAGCTCGACTTGTCGCAAAGGGGTTTCGACAAATTCAAGGAGTTGACTACGATGAGACTTTCTCTCCGTAGCGATGCTAAAGTCGATTAGGATTATGTTAGCAATTGCTGCATATTTCGATTATGAGATATGGCGGATGGATGTCAAAACCGTTTCTCAATGGTAATATTGAAGAAGAGTTGTATATGATACAACCAAAGGGTTTTGTCGATCCTAAGGATGCTAACAAGGTGTGCAAGCTTCAGCGATCCATCTATGGATTGAAGCAAGCATCACGGTTGGAATCTCCGCTTTGATGAAGTGATCAAAGAGTTTGGATTTGTCCAAACTTATGGAGAAGCTTGTATTTACAAGAAAGTGAGTGGGAGCAATGTGGCATTTCGATATTATATGTGGATGACATATTATTGATCGAAATGATATAGATCTTTAAACAGTGTTAAAAGTTATCTAAACAAATTTTCAATGAAGGACCTAGGTGAAGCGTCATACATATTAGGCATAAAGATCTATAGAGATAGATCTAGGCGCCTAATAGGGCTATCATAAAGTACATACCTTGATAAGATTTTAAAGAAGTTTAAAATGGATGGAAGTAAGAAGGGTTCTTACCTATGTTGCAAGGCAAGACATTGAGTAAGATTCAAAGTCCGCCGGAAGAAGAAAGAGATAATGGACAAAGTCCCCTATGCTTCAGCCATAGGCTCTATAATGTACGCCATGCTATGTACAAGACCGGATGTGGCACATGCTATTAGTTTGACTAGTAGGTACCAATCGGATCCAGGTTCGGAACACTGGATAGCGGTCAAGAATATCCTTAAGTACTTACGAAGAACTAAGGATATGTTTCTTGTATACGGAGGTGAAGAAGAGCTCGTCGCTAAGTGTTATGTCGACGCTAGCTTTGACACCGATCCGGATGACTCTAAGTCTCAATCCGGATACGTATTTCTCATGAATGGCGGAGCGGTTAGTTGGAGGAGCTCCAAACAACCTGTGGTAGCGGGATCAACAACGGAGGCCGAATATGTTGCTGCTTCAGAAGCGGCTCAGGAAGCAGTTTGGATGAAGGAGTTCATATCCGAACTAGGAGTGGTGGCAAACGCGTTGGACCCAATGGTGATCTATTGTGACAACAATGGTGCCATTGCCAATGCCAAAGAGCCAAGGTCTCACAAGCATTCCAAGCATATTAAGCGCCGGTTTCACTCCATCCACGAGCATGTCAAGGATGGAGATATAAAGATTTGTAAAGTACATACAGATCTCAATGTAGCAGATCCGTTGACTAAAACTCTCCCTAGAGCAAAACATGATCAACACCAGAACTCAATGGGTGTTAGAATTATCACTATGTAACTAGATTATTGTCTCTAGTGCAAGTGGGAGACTGAAGGGAATATGCCCTGAGAGGCAATAATAAAGTGTTTATTATGTGTATTCCAAGTATATGATAGATGTTTATTTTGCATGCTATAATTGTATTAATACGGAAACGTTAATATATGTGTGTTTAATAAACAAACATAAAGTTCCTAGCTATGCCTCTCTCATAAACTAGCTCGTTGATTAACAAGATGATCAAGGTTTCCTGATCATGGACATTGGATGTTGTTAATAACGGGATCACAACATTAGTGTAATGGTGTGATGAACATTCATCCGAAGTATAGCATTATGATCAAAGTCATTGAGTTTATATTGCTATAACAACTTACGAAGTGATCCTAATCCTTAGACCATGAGATCATGTCAATCACTAACACCGGAAGAGTTTCTTGATAACATCAAACGTCACACCGTAACAGGGTGATTATAAAGATGGATTTCGAACTAATAAAGTGTTATGTTGAGGCTCATGGATCGAGAGTGGAATTTGTTCATCCCGATGACGGATAGATATACTCTGGGCCCTCTCGGTGATATCACATTGATTAGCTTGCAAGCAAGTGATTTGATCACTAGAATGTTATATCACAGGAACGAGAAAATAGTGCATGTCGGTAACGAGATCAAACTAGTTATGGAGATACCGATGATCGAATCTCGGACATGTAATATATCGTGAAACAAAGGGATTAAGATACTAGCGTAAAAGGTTCCAACGATCACAAGAAAGTCATCGTTGAATGTGTGGGAGTCAGTATGGGTCTCCAGATCCCGCTTCTGATTATTGATCCGAGAGGGGTCTCGATCATGTCCGCATTATTCACGAACCATAGGGTGACACACTTAAGAGACACCGACATCCAATTGGAGCAAATGTTTCATGTCGAAAGAATGAACAAGCGCAGGAATTTATTTCACTAGATACCGAAACAGGTTTTCGGGTGAAATTGCATAAAGTGGTTATGCATGTGAAATAGAATTCTAGCAAGGGGTTATTTGTGAATGTTTGTCATTAAAGTAATTGACAAAATTCTGAATAAAATAAAAGAGTTTTATTTAATGAGAGTTTGCATTAAATTTGGTGGAAATTTAATGGGAATTTGAGTGGACTTTTGAGTGGAGGGAATTTAAAGGAGATTTGTGAGTGGAGTGTCCACCCACATGAAGAGGGGAGGGCAAGGGGCAGCCCCCATGCGCCGGCCACCCCCTTGGGGTTCCCCCCCTCCTCCTATAAAAGGAGCCCCCCTCCTCACTTGTCTCTCACACCTCCTCGTGAAGGATCTCTCTCCCCCTCTAGAATTTATCCCCCATGGTCTTGGACTAGCGAGATACATGTTTTCGGTGGCTATCCGGCAAGAAAGAGTTGTGCTTCCGCTGCATCGCTGGAGCGAGGAGGCGGAGGTTGCTCGGTGCCTCGAACGTGTGTGCGAGCACGGATGCGCTGCTGATTTGCGGCGCTAGGACTTCCTCTCGATCTTGAGATCGGCAAGAGACCGTCTACATCAACCACGAGTTGAACTCGTTAAGCTTTGTCGGTCTTCAAGGGTATGTTCTCTACGGATATACATCCGCCCGTTGTTTGTATCTAGTAGATAGATCTTGGTATATAGTTCACATCGTAGGAAAATTTTTGTTTTCTATGCTGCGAACCCTACACGAGCTGGATGTGACATTAATAGGCTTATCCATTAAGGTGGCGGTCGGCTATGCCTTACCTCCTGTAGCTGGTGGAACTTACCACTACTGACCGATTCCAGATGGCTATGCTATTGTCGGGGTGGATGAGGTTGTGAAGGAATATGAGGAAGCACAGCTTGACCATGCTACAGGTAAAGGGGAAACTCAACTAAAATTTGCAGTGAAAACAACCATTTTTTGGAAGAAGGAACACATCGTGCTTCCAAATTGGAGGCCACTGGCACCCCCGCCGTCTCGGCAGCATCAGCAGTCTGAGCCGTCTCAGCCGTCTCCAAATCATCAGAATACTCCCGTGTCGTCTCCGGCGCTTCAGCCATCTCCTGCGCGCCAGCCATCTCCTACGCGTCATCCATCTCCGGCGCGCCAGCCATCTCCTGCGCGTCAGCCATCTCCTGCGCGTCAGGGACCCGGCAATAACTTATGTGGATACTATGTTTGCGAGTTCATTCGCAACACAATATGTGCGATGGGCCAAGCCGCACTAGAACAACTTAGAGTAAGTAAACAAAGTACATAACATTATTTTATTACCATCAATTGTGTTGAGTTTTATTCTTATATATATTGACCCCATTCTTCATATATATTTAGATCAAACGGATACGGGACCAACTCCTACCATTTGACCGCATACAGAGCCATTCAAGAGGAATTGGCGGGGTTCATACTTGATGAGGTCGTCACGCCTGGCGGAGAACTCTTTAGATATCCAAAAAAATGAACGTTGTATATATGCTTGAACGTGTTTGTCTTGTACTTGATGCTTCAACGTTTACGGAGAATACCACACAATGACGATGTTTGTGTATAATAATAGTTGCTTAATTATTTATGTAATCGTATGTACCGACGACGATGTATGTGTATACCACTCCCGATCGATTCCCCCTCCCCCCCTCCCCGTCCCCGCCGCATTGCAGAAATACGCCCAGAACGGGGCGACGGCAGAACTCTGCCGCGGCAGAGATTTAGGCCGTTTTCTGCCGCGGCGGAGATTTATACCGTTTTCCTACCGCGGCAGAGATTTATCTCTTTTTCCTGCCGCGACACAGAACCTTACGAACCGGTGTTAAAGGGAGGGGCTGAGCACTGCGGCAGTCCCACGTGCGCCACCCTTTAACACCGCTTCGTATAAAAACCGCTGTTAAAGGGGGGGGCCTTTAACACCGAACCCCCAACAGCGGTTCCAGAACCGCTGTTAGAGGGCCTTATGAACCGGTGTTAGAGGCCACCATCTGCACTAATGGTTACCCACTTCTATCCTTAGGGTCCTAGGACACGTTGAATCACGTGGCCTGGACATGTTGAATCACGTGGATCGGCCACGATTCGGGCGGAAAGACAACTAGCATGCACGGTGGCAACTTGGTTTTTCGGGTACCAATTTCTTAGAAATATAAAATTAGATGAAACTTGATAAAACATACGGACAAAACTCAAAACACGAAACTTAGTTTGAATGAATGGTCTAGTTAGTGTGCATGCTAGAATCGCCACTCTCATGGTTTTGGGTCATATCGGACGATTGAAACCAGAACAAAGCTGGTCCTCCAACTTCCTAGCTCGACAATGTTCGAAACACATGAAAGCGATGCTGAATCCTAAGTAAATATAGTGAGATCGATAAAGCAGGTGTTGAAACTTGAATTTGGCTTGACAAAGTGAGTGCAAGCTGCTAAAATTTTAGCGGTATATATGGATCCAACAGATCCTTGTGGAGTTGATCGAGCCCAAGCTCATCATCCGTAAGCTTGGTTCCACAATCTAGTTTGAATAACCTATAATATAATAATAACGTCCAAAAAAGGGTACATAGTTTATTCAAACTATCCTGGTTATTAGGGTGGATGCTTCCTAGCTGGTTATTATAGTTTGAATAATAACCTATAATAACGTACAAAAAAGGGTGGATGCTTCCAAAAAAAAATCAACGATGGTGAAAATGGAACAAATTATTACCATCCAAGACCAGATTTCCAAACTAGAGGAAAACAAAAAAGGGTGGATGCTTCCTAGCTGAGCAAGTCAAGTGTGTCCATGAATCAGGCAAGATCATCACACATTGCTAGCAGCAATTTACTTCTAACGGCTAGATACATCTAGTGGTGAAAGGAAAACAAGCTCATGGTGAATTACTAGCTTCCGGTACAACAAGGTCTGAAATAGCATCTCCGCGTCAGACACCAATAGTGGTAGGAATTAATTAGCAGGGAGCATTGCGCTTCTAATGTCCTAGAACTTGGAAATCTGAATAGGAAGTACTCCCTCCGTTTCAAGATGTTTTAGTCTTGTAAAGGTAATATATCTAGACACCTTTTGGTATGTAGTTTTGGAGTGAACCTCTTTGAGCCTACACACTAAAATACGTCTAGATATATTACCTTCACAAACCTAAAAAGTCTTATATTTTGAAACGGGAGGAGTAGTAATGTTAGGGGTGACCCCTTAGGGTTGTCTGATCTTTCACGAATCTCCAGGGAAAGCGAGGGAAAAGGAAGAGGTAGCTGAAGCGAGCACACACCTCGCGAAGAACACAATGAACACACACAAAACTCACACGATACAAGGCCTATTGCTCCCAAACTGCGGCCACCGGTTCGATAGAATCCTCGTAAGGAAAGATTGGTCAACGTGCTCCCTTAAATCCACATCGGAGAGGGAAGAACACCTTGGAAAGGGTCTTGACAGCTTGGAGAAGAGACACCAACTCCAAGGCCTTATACAATGATGGATGCGTGATGCAAAGTCCAACGAGGTTGGTGACGATAGTCAGTCCCCTTGTAAGGGATGAGGAAAAACTAGAGATTCCACACAAGGGATTGTCTTTAGTCTATCATATATGCCTAAGGGGTATATGAAGGGGTGGGGGCTCTATTTATAGGTCAGCCACTAAACAACGGGTAGTTTGGGGATAAAACTAGGGTTTGGATGAGATAGAGGGGTACATGGGCCGAAGCCCAACTGGTGGCGTGCAGGCCCATGACTCTGGCCGGAGATTCCGGTGTCGAGGGGCCGAAGACTCCGGTGTGACCAGAGATTCCGGTCTATCGCTAGTGTCGTCTCCGGAGTGGTGTACAGACTGTCCCCGACCGAGGTCTAGAGGTCCGGAGACGGTCCAGAGATTCCGGTGTAGTAGGCCGGAGACTCCGGTCTTTAGGCTAGAGATTCCGGCGTTACGGATGTTGCTTCTTCTGTCTCCTCTTCCAAGCCTCCGTCTTGTCGGGCTTGATGCTCCGACCTTCGTCCCTTATCTCCGTACTTGTCGGTGTGAACCTAGCATGGTCATAGGACGGAGTATGAAATAGTATACCATTCAATAGGGTAGGAAGTGTGATCTCATAGAGGATATGATTCACCTTTGGAGTCCATGACGACTTATCGTGTGTTGGAGACCTTGATGTGGTAACGACCGTAGGTCGGGCTACATCATCTCCCCCTTCAAAAAGAGTCTTCCTCGACTCTACATGTTCATCACAAAGTAGAATAGGTCGAGAGACATTTATTATCCTGGGGTTCACCATATAGTCATCCTCGGGAAGCTTAACTTGACAACACTTCAATGTTCCTTCACCTTCCATGAAGCCTACAAAGCTCACAACAAAAGCGAAGCAATACTCAAAGAGTAGCCAATTCATGAAGATTATAGCATGAGTCCTTAATTAGAAGGAAGTCTGAAAGAACATGTGTGCCCCCATGTGTGGTTTGGGTAATTAATGACAATGTTTTATGTACTTATGTTTGCATTGAGTTTTACTTGTAGTATTTGTCCATAGATAATGCTTGAACCATATGGTGGCTTCAAGGTTGGAATAAGAAGAAAGTGAAGAAGATCAAGTGTTGATCAAGGTTTCAAGGAATGATCTGGAGATTGGTCAAGTAGAAGTTGAGCCTATGGCAAGTGTGTCTTGAATAATAAGATGATCTCAAGTGTATCTTTCCATCCTTATGGTGATCATGGATATTTGAAGATATTCCTAAAAGAGAGGCTCTTCCCTAGTGGAGTATGGGGGAGCAAATTCTAAGTCTTCACCAAGATAGTGCAATCAAGAAAGGTGCTCCATCATGAATTGTGGAATATACACAAGTCAAAGGTTTGATCTTGATAGGGTTTCTTTCTTACCGGTCTCGTGGTGTTAGTTGGGGAGACCGGTTTATAGGATAGATAACCGTACTATCAAGAGGGCTCTCGAGTGAATAACTTGAACATATCCCTCGGTGAGAGCTCACACCTTTGCATACTTGCCATCATATTTCTTGGTTCTTATTTGGTTCTTATCCACGAGACGATTTAGATCTTGTGTAAATCTATATAACAAGCTCAAGTTCATCGAAAACGGATTTCGTATGCATTCTCTATTGTGTTTACGATATTGGAGGTTTTACCGGTTTGCCTTTTATAGATAGGTTAAACCTTTCATCGTTTGGTTCTATCCCCCTTGCTGGACTATGATGGTTCCCTGCATGATCTTGTATATCTCGTTACTATCTTTGAAACGAGCCCAAGATCATCAAAACCAGAGTCTGAATGCAAAAGTTATGATGGTTTCAGTTTTGCTGTTCCTGCCAGTTTTTGGAGGGGCGGATTATCCGGCCAAAAATCCGGGGGTGGCGGATAATCTGCCCCAAATATCCGCCCCCTATACAGAGGGCCACACCACGAAGTCCTTAGCCATATTTTGGCTTGGGGAACCCGGAATATCCGGGGGAGGGGCGGATTTTCCGGCCTGGGAGGTCCCAAACGGTCATATTTAGTTGGGAAGGGGTATAAATTGACCCCTTCTTCCTCCTTAGGCTGGTGGCTTGCATAATATCTCTCCTCCATTGTTTTGACCTTCAAGATCTTGCAGATACTCTCAATCCTCCCATATTTCTTGAATCTTTTTGGGGGATTTGAAAGGGGAGATCTAGATCTACAACTCCACCTATCCATCTCTCCTCTATGTGAGGGGAACATATTGGGATCTAGATCCTGGGATTTCTTTTGTGGATTATAGCTTTTTACTCTTGGGTTCTTGGAACCCTATACGGTTTAGTTGTTTTGCAGGTTTGTGGATTACTTGGGGCCTCCAATTAAGTTGTGGAGCTTTCCCCGAGCTTGTTTGTTGAGAGCCTCCAATTGAGTTGTGGAGAAGTTCCCAAATCTTTGTGAGAGGTTATGGATTGCCACCGACAAGTGCACCGATAGTGAAGAAGTGAACCTGGCCTCTTGTGGCTAGGTTCACAGGATAATAGGGAGAGGCCTTTTGTGGCGTGGTGGTCTTAGTACCTCCCACCCCTCCAACGAGACGTACTCTCTTTATGGGAGGAACTCGGTAATAAATCATCGTCTCCGCATGCCTCGGTTATCTCTATACCCGAGCTATGTACTTATGTACTTTACTTTGTGATAGCCTTCGTGCTTGAATTCTTATATCTAGCTATCACATATTTGCTTGTTTTGCTTAGCATAAGTTGTTGGTGCACATAGGTGAACCGTAGTTTATATAGGTTTTGTGCTTGACAAAGTAAACGCTAGTTTTATTCCGCCTTGGTTAAGCCCATCTCGTAAAAGGCGAGTAAGCAATTGTACCTTCACACAACAAAGACCAAGCAAATTATTTTCGTGCGTGATAGAGGAGCATGTCATTTGTTTCATGTCCATTCTTGTTCACAACACTATTAGCACAATACAAGGATAGCAAATGGAATGCATATTCAAAGTCAAAGTACATGGAAATCGGTTGAACATCATCCAAATGTGGGAACTAAAAAACTCCATATAAAGTATTAGTTTGGCACTCAAAGCAATAGACTAAGATATATATCAACATCTTTGATGCGAGAATGAGAGAATTCGACAAAAACACATGAGGAAGAATGTCCAAAGCAACATCATTATGTGTGCAAACCAACCATTGGAAAGAGAAATTGTTGGACATGTTGGATGTCACACACAAATCATCAAATAGCAAATATCATGGTAATATGAGTATCCCAAGCGGAAGCAAAACAACATGTTTGCAAACAAACCATATGAAAGAGCAAGTGGTCCTTATGTTTGTTGCAACAACTATACGAGATACTTGAAAGCTCTCATGATAATACATGCTCTTAATGACATTATGTTTGCACACAAAACATAGGAAAGAGAAATTGTTCAACATTTTTGTTGCAACACACAAAGCATCAATATCCAATAGCAAAGAAACATCAATGTCACAAGATGAAATAATACTATTAACATGCTTGCAAGAAAACCATAGGAAAGAGCAATTTGTCAACATGAAAAATGCAAAGAATGCAAAATGTATCAAAGCTGGGTCTGATCTTAAACTCACTTGTGGGATTCTCTCTAGAGATCTTTTTGTCAACTCGTGCTCAATCGAGGTTGACATTCTCGTGCGGGTACCTACACACATCATACACAAAAGGAAGAACGTGTGTGCATGGTAGATAAACACTTCATCCATCATGACGTATCTATTCTTGTGCACATTACCATTAATGTCAATCAAGTGTAAACTAGATGCATGGTGAGTATGCAAGTGCGGACCATTCTTATCATGGCAACCATCAAAATCTCCAAAAATTGATAAAGTTATGGCATCCGTCTCATTATAACACATATGATCAACATTGTTGAAAGCAAAACAAGTGAAAGAGCAATTATTTATCTTATTGCAAAAACGGGAGAAAATGAATGACTATCATGACAAAGCATGTCCGAAGCAATTGGAGGATACACAAAAGATGTATAGCATGGCATGTGTATAGAAATTGTATCGCAATCAAACAATTCCACATGATCAATAGTATGCAAAGGCATCATATGGGAATATGAATAAAGCATATGTAATGTCACAAGTATCATCCATAGAATGCATATCCTCACAATTCAGCATGTCCACTAGTGGGATCATGGCATTATCAACACCCTTATTTTTACCTTGTTCATACTTCTCACATGAAGTAGGTGTTGTGGTAGTAGTGGCCTCCTTGTGGGCGACTTCGTCTTCTTGATGTATCCATGGCGTAGCATCATCGTCATCCACCATGTACATCTTCTCCAATTGAGGCATCATTCCTTTGTGGCTTAGCGTGTCTTGACCCATGGAACCTAGCACATCATGAGAAAACACACTACAGGTAGAGGGTAAGTTGTTAGAAATCAAAATGGCCTCACATGACCTATCAACTACCACTCTCAACTCATTCGGTGTATCGCTCATGCCCTCAAACTGGAAGCACTTGATCTCATATAAGGTGGAGTCACTCATCTCACTCTTGCTCTCACTCAAGTGGGCTAAGTGGCTCTCATACTCACATGAGAATGGGACCACATCATCACTCAAGCATATAGGTATAGGCTCGGTTTCCTCAACTCCATGCGCCTCCTTTGGTGAAGGAAAAATCCCATGCTCACCATTATCAACTCCATCGCCTTCACGGTTGGATTCCATAAGATGGGCATCATCGCTCGCCTCCATGGTCGAAGAGGAAATCCCATGCTCAACCGTCTTGTGGCCATCGTGTAGTAGCAGTGGAAGTAGGCTCATGTTGTTGTTGAGAGCGGTGCTCGGAAATACTTCATCACATATGTGAAGGGAATATACCCTGAGAGGCAATAATAAAGTGGTTATTATGTATATTCCAATTATATGATATATGTTTACTTTGCAGGCTATAATTGTATCAATACGGAAATGTTAATACATGTGTGTTTAATAAACAAACATAAAGTTCCTAGTTATGCCTCTCTCTTAAACTAGCTCGTTGATTAACAAGATGATCAAGGTTTCCTGATCATGGACACTGGATGTTGTTAATAACGAGGTCACAACATTATTGGAATGGTGTGATGAACATTCATACGAAGTATAGCATTACGATCAAAGTCATTGAGTTTATATTTCTCTAACATCATACGAAGTGATCCTAATCCATAGACCATGAGATCATGTCAATCACTAACACAGGAAGAGTATCTTGATAACATCAAACGTTCACACCGTAACAGGGTGATTATAAAGATGGGTTCAGTACTACTAGAGTGTTATGTTGAGGCCCATGGATCGAGAGTGGAATTTTTTCATCCCGATGACAGATAGATATGATCTAGGCCCTCTCGGTGATATCACATTGATTAGCTTGCAAGCAAGTGATTTGATCACTAGAATGTTATATCACGGGAACGAGAAAAGAGTACATGTTAGTAACGAGATCAAACTAGGTATGGAGATACCGATGATCGAATCTTGGACATGTAATATATCGCGAAATAAAAGGATTAAGATACTACCGTAAAAGGTTCTCACGATCACAAGAAATTCATCGTTGAATGTGTGGGAGTCAGCATGGATCTCCAGGTCTTGCTTCTGATTATTGATCTAAGAGGGGTCTCGATCATGTCCGCATTATCCGCGAACCGTAGGGTGACACACTTAAGAGACATCGACACCATTTGGAGCAAAAGTTTCATGCTGAAAAGAATAGCAAGTGCAGGAATTTATTTCACTAGATACCAAAACTGGTTTTTGGGTGAAATTGCAGAAAGTGTTTCTCCATGTGAAATAAAATACAAGCAAGGGGCTATATGTGAATGTTTGTCATTAAAGTAATTGAAAAAATTCTGAATAAATAAAAGGAGTTTTATTTAATGAGAGTTTGCATTAAATTTGGTGGAAATTTAATGGGAATTTGAGTGGATAAAATTAAAGGGCCATTTTGTGAGTGGAGTGTCCACCCACATGAATGAAGGAGGGGAGGGGCAGCCCTCCATGGCCGATGCCACCCCCTTGGGGTTCCCCCGTCCTCCTATAAAACGAGCCCCCTCCTCACTTCTCACTTACACCTCCTCGTGAAGGATCTCTCTCCCCCTCTAGTATTTATCCCCCATGGTCTCGGACTAGCGAGATACATGTTCCCGGTGGCTATTCGTCAAGAAAGAGTTATGCTTCCGCTGCATCACTGGAGCAAGGAGGTGGAGGTTTCTCGGTGCCTCGGACGTGTGTGCGACCATGGATGCACCGCTGATTTGCGGCGCTAGGACTTCCTCTCGATCTTGAGATTGGCAAGAGATCGTCTACATCAACCACGAGTTCAACCTCATTAAGATTTGTCGATCTTTAAGGGTATGTTCTCTATGGATGTATATCCGCCCATTGCTTGTATCTAGTAGATAGATCTTGGTACATAGTTGTTCCCATCGTAGGAATTTTTTGGTTTTCTATGCTGCGAACCCAAAAATATGTGGCCTTGGCTTCCTCCATCTTGAAGTGTAGACATCCTCTTGCTGTACTCATCCAACTTGGCGAAGTAGAGGGCTCCATTTTTCTCGTTCATGAGGTCTTGGAAGTAAAGTGTAGTCGTTGATGTTGGAGATATGCCCTAGAGGCAATAATAAATATAGTTATTATTGTATCTTTGTGTTTATGATAAATGTTTACATTCATGCTATAATAGTATTAACAAGGAAACATTAATACTTGTGTGATTTGTAAACTAAAATAGAGCCCCTAGTAAAGCCTCTTTATAATACTAGCTTGTTGGTTAATAAATGATTGTGGTTTCCCTATCATGAACATTGAGATGTTATTAACAACAAGATCATATCGTTAGGAGAATGATATGGTGGACATACTCCTATAGATAAGCGTAGCATAAAGATCAAGTCATTTTAATAGTTCAATTGCTATATGCTTTCTAATACATAGTAACCTAATTCCTTCGACCATGAGATCATGCATATCACCTTCACCTGAAGGATACTTTGATGACATCAAACACCACACCGTAACTGGGTGGCTATAAAGGTGGCATTGAGTGTTCGGAAAGTATTGGTTGAGACACATGGATCAAGAGTGGGATTTGTCCATCCATATGACGGATAGATATACTCTGGGCCCTCTCGGTGGAATGTCATCCAATTAGCTTGCAAGCATGTGACTGGCTCACAAGGGATCACATATTCACGGGAACGAGAAAAGAGTACTTATCAGTAACGAGGTTGAACTAGGTATGTAGAGATACCGATGATCATAACCTCGGATAAGTAAACTATCGTGAGACAAAGGGAAATTGGTATCGTATGTAAGTGGTTCATTCGATCGCAAAGTAATCGTAGAAATATGTGGGAGCCATATGAATTTCCAGATTCCTCTATTGGTTATTGTTCAGAGAAGTGTCTCGATCATGTCCGCATAATTCACGAACCGTAGGGAGACACACTTAAGGATTCGACGTTGTTTGAGTAGTTATGGAATAATGAGTAAGAGACTGAATCTTGTTCGGAGTCTCGGATGGGATCCGGGATATCACGAGGAGATCCGGAATGTTCCGGAGAATAAGATTCATATAAGGAAAGTCCTGTTTCGGGGTTGGAGAATGGTTCCGGTGTTTTCATCAGGAATGTTCTAGAAGGTTCCGGAATGTCCAAGACTCAAGGGAAGGGTACATGAATGTGCCATACCAAGTTGGAATGATTGCATCATGTACTAGGTGTCATCGCTGAACAAAATAAAGGGTTTAACAAATCCTAGTTTGAAAAGTCAAACGCCAATTTGAAAAGTCAAACGGCTATTTTGGGAAGTGGAGGGGAAGGTGGAAACCGAGTTGGGGAGGAGTTCCTCCCCTCCACCGCCCGTGCCCTTGGGAAACCGAGTTGGTGAGGGACTCCCCTCCCCTGGCGCGGCCCCTCCACCTATATAAGGAGGGGCAGGGCTGCCCCTCCTAGCACCCAACACCTCCACCCGCAAACCCTAGCCCTAAGCCGCCGGCCCTCCTGCAGCCGCCACCGCCCTAGGGCAAGTCGCCGCCGCCTAGCTAACCCTAGCCACCGGCCAAGACTTCTCCTTGGTGTGTCTAAAACCTAGATCGCCGAGGAGCTCTCTCATAGTCCACCATACTCGCTCCGGCTTAAGGCGAAGCTCATGAGATCTCCCTCTACTTAGGTACCACGCCAGTTGCCTTAGGAATCGCGAGGAGAGTGCTACAACCTCCGCTGCCTGCTGGAACAAGGGAGAGGAAGGTCTTCGTCGAGTACCGAACGTGTGACCGACAGCGGGAGCGCTGCCGGAACGCAGCGCCGGAAGGATCATCTATGCGATCTTGAGATCGGGAAGAGTACGACTACATCACCCACGAGAATCCGCTCTCGTTAAACACTTTGGAATCTTCGAGGGTGAGTTATTCCATCGAATCGTTGCTAAAATCTAGTAGATAGATCTTGGCTTGTTTGTCTGTATGCGGTAGAAAATTTTGTTTTCCATGCTACGAATCCCTACAGTGGTATCAGAGCCGTGTTTATATGTAGATCTGTTGCACGAGTAGAACACAATGGTCATTGTGGGCGTTGATGCTTTTATTGTCGATTGCTTCTTGTGTACTTTGCATCTTGCGGGATGTTGGGATGAAGCGGCCCGGGCTAACCTTACATGACATCGTTCATGAGACCTGCTCCACGCTTGACATGCAACTTGTATTGCATAAGTGGCTTTGCGGGTGCCTGTTTCTCCCAGCATAGTTAAGATTCAATTTACAACGGGTGATTAACAATACTAGTATGAATGTTGTGGTTCTTGTTCGTAAGTTAGAACGACACTTATTGAAAGCCCCAAACCACGTAAAACATGCAAAGAAAGTAGAGGCGTCTAACTTTGTTTTGCAGGGGTGTGCAGTGATGTGATATGGCCATGATTCTGATTATATTTGATGTATGCAATGTTCCTTATTATAAGTTGGCAACTGGCAGGAGCCATATGGTAGTCTTAAATTTTGTTAAGACCCGTGTGTCTATTCAAAGTAGTTGTAATAGTTGAAGCCGGTGGACGACAACCATGGAGAAGCGTCATTGACCTTGATGCAGTGCCGGTGATGATGGAGATCATGCTCGTGCTTGAAGATGGAGATCAGAAGCACAAAGAAGAAAGGCCATATCATATCACATATTATGAATTGCATGTGATGTTAATCCTTTATGCATCTTGTATTGCTTAGTTAACAACGGTAGCATTATAAGATGATCCCTCATGCACATGAATTTCAAGTCATAAAGTGTTCACCCTTAGTTAGCACCGCTAAAAGCTTGTTGTTTGAAGCACCACGTGATGATCGGGTGTTAGATTCCGCAAGTGTATACAACGTGAGCAAGCCAGATTTGCTCATGGAAGCTAAGGTTTGATCTTGACGAGCCTAGCATGTATGGACATGGTCTCGAACACGGATCACCGAAAGGTAAAGCATGAATCATATAGTAGATATGATGAACATGTCGATTGTTCGCCATTGAAACTATATCAACTCTCGTGATGATCGGTGTTGATGTGGTGGATTTGGTTCGTGTGATCACTAAAACAATGTGAGGGATATTGTTTTGAGTGGGAGTTCACCTAGATTAATTTAACTATTAATTAGAACTCAATTTGTCATAAACTTAGTCTAAACTATTGCAAATATGTTGTAGATCAATGGCGGACCCTACCATCAATTTTAATGCGTTCCTAGAGAAAGAAAAGTTGAAAAACAATGGAAGCAACTTCGCGGATTGGTACCGCAATTTGAGGATTGTCCTCACAGCTGGTAATTTGACCTATGTGCTGGATGCAACGCTGGGTGACCCACCTGTAGCTACTGCTACCGATGAAGTAAAGAATGTTTACCTCGCTCGGAAGACTCAGTACTCCACAGTTCAGTGTGCTATCTTGTATGGTTTAGAATCGGAGCTTCAGAAAAGGTTTGAGAATTCAGACGCACATGATATTGTCCGTGATCTCAAATTGATCTTTGAGACTCGCGCGGCAATTGAGAGCTATGAGGCTTCTGAAAAGTTCTTTAACTGCAAGATGGAAGAGGACAGCTCCGTCAGTGAGCATGTGCTTAAGATGTCTGGGCACGCAAACAAACTTCAAAGCTTGGGTATAGTGATTCCTAATGCTTTGGGGATTTATCGTGTCCTCCAATCACTACCACCAAGTTACAAGAACTTTGTGATGAACTACAATATGCAAAACATGAACAAGCAGTTGCCAGAACTGTTTGCTATGTTAAAATCTGCAGAAGTGGAGATCAAGAAATAGCACCAAGTGTTGATGGTCAATAAGACCACCAAATTCAAGAAAGGCAAGTCTAAGCAAAAGGGACACTAAAAGAAGGGTGGTAAGAAAGTTATCGCGCCGACGAAGAAGACCAAAGCTGGACCTAAGCGTGATACTGAGTGCTTTTACTGCAAGGGAGAAGGTCACTGGAAGCGGAATTGCCCAAAGTACTTGGCGGATTTGAAGAACGGCAACATCAAGAAGAAAGGTATATCCGATATACATGTTATTGATGTGTATCTCACTAGTACTCGTAGTAGTGCCTGGGTATTTGATACTGGTTCGGTTGCTCATATTTGTAACTCGAAACAGGTGCTGCAGAATAAACGGAAGCTAGCTAAGAACGAGGTGACGATGCGCGTGGGAAACGGATCAAAGGTTGATGTGATCGCGGTCGGCACGCTACCCCTTCATCTACCATCGGGATTAGTTTTATACTTAAATAATTGTTATTGGTGCCTGCGTTAAGCATGAACATTATATCGAGATCTTGTTTATTGCGAGAGGGTTACTTGTTTAAGTCCGAGAATAATGTTTGTTCGATTTATATGAGTAATATGTTTTATGCACATGCACATTTGATAGATGGTCTATTCTTATTAAATCTCGATAGTGGAAATACACATATTAATAACATTGAGGCTAAACGTTTGAAATCGAGCGATAACTCGACCTATATGTGGCAGTGTCGTCTTGGTCACATTGGAGTGAAGCGTATGAAGAAACTCCATTCCGATGGACTTCTTGAATCACTTGATTTTGAATCACTTGAAAGATGCGAAGCATGTCTGATGGGTAAAATGACTAAGACTCCATTTTCTGGCGTGATGGAGCGAGCTACGGACTTATTGGAAATCATACATACCGATGTGTGTGGTCCAATGAGTGTAGCATCGCGCGGTGGTTATCGTTATGTTCTTACCTTCACGGATGACTTGAGTAGATATGGGTATATCTATTTCATGAAACATAAGTCCGAAACTTTCGAGAAGTTTAAGGAATTTCAAAGTGAGGTGGAGAATCAACGTAACAAGAAGATTAAATTTCTACATTCTGATCGTGGAGGTGAATATCTAAGTTACGAGTTTGGCGAGCATTTGAAGAAATGCGGAATACTTTCACAATTGACACCGCCGGGAACACCACAGCGTAATGGTGTGTCCGAACATCATAATCGAACTCTCTTAGATATGGTTCGTTCTATGATGTCACTTACAGATTTACCGCTATCATTTTGGGGTTATGCATTAGAAACAGCCGCATTCACTTTAAATAGGGCACCATCTAAATCCGTTGAAACGACACCGTATGAATTATGGTTTGGGAAGAAACCTAGATTGTCGTTCCTTAAAGTTTGGGGTTGCGAAGCCTATGTAAAGAAGTTACCGGACAAACAAGCTTGAACCCAAAGCGGAAAAATGCGTCTTCATAGGATACCAAGGAAACTATTGGCTATACCTTCTATCATAGATCCGAAGGAAAAATCTTCGGTTAAGAATGGATCCTTTCTAGAGAAGGAATTTCTCTCGAAAGAAGTGACTGGAAGGAAAGTAGAACTCGACGAGGTTGTCGAACCTTCTCTCGAATTGCGAGTAGCTCAAAGACCGGAAGAAGTTCTGTGGTGCCTGCACCAATAAGAGAGGAAGCTAATGATGATGATCATGAAACTTGGTTGTGAAGCTACAGAGCCTTGCAGGTCAACGAGAACTCGTACCACTCCGATTGGTATGATCCGTTATGAGTGTCATGTTGGTGGACAACACCGATGACCTGCGACATATGAGGAAGCAATGATGAGCCCAGATTCCCATAAATGGCAAGAAGCCATGAACCGAGATTGGATCCATGTACGAAAACCAAGTATGGACTTTGGTGGACTTACGGATGGCGGAAGGTTGTCGAGAACAAATGGATTTTAAGAAGAAAACAGATCTTGATGGTAATGTTATCTATAAAGCTCGACTTGTCGCAAAAGGGTTTCGAAAATTCAAGGAGTTGACTACGATGAGATCTTCTCACCAAGATGAAGCTAAAGTCTGAGGATTATGTTAGCAATCGTTGCATATTATGATTATGAGATATGGCAGATGGATGTCAAAACAGCATTCCTCAATGGAGACATTGATGAAGAGTTGTATATGATGCAACCCAAAGGTTTTGTCGGTCCTAAAGATGCTAACAAGGTATGCAAACTTCAACGGTCCATCTATGGATTGAAGCAAGCATCCCGAAGTTGGAATCAACGTTTTGATAAGGTAATCAAAAGTTTTGGTTTTATACAAACTTATGGAGAAGCTTGTATTTACAAGAAAGTGAGTGGGAGCTCTGTAGCATTCTTAATACTATATGTAGATGACATGTTGTTGATTGGGAATGATGTAGACCTTCTTAATAGTGTCAAGGAATATTTGAATAATAGTTTTTCAATGAAGGATCTTGGCGAAGCAGCTTACATATTAGGCATAAAGATTTACAGAGATAGATCGAAACGCCAAATATCATTGTCTCAAAGTACATATTTGGACAAAGTTCTAAAGAGGTTTGGAATGGAAGATAGCAAGAAAGGGTTCTTGCCCATGTTGCTCATCGACCTTGAGTAAAACTCAAAGTCCGACATCGCAGAAGATAGAGAAAGGATGAGTAAGACTCCTATGCCTTAGCCATAGGATCTCTAATGTATGCCATGCTATGTACTAGACCCGACATTGCATATCTCGTTAGTTTAACTAGCAGATATCAAAGTGATCCAGAGTGGATCATTGGACAATGATCAAAAACATCCTTAAGTACTTGAGAAGAACTAAGGATATGGTTCTTTCTTGTGGAGGTGATAAACAGCTCTTGTTAATGGTTACACCGATGCTAGTTGGAACACCGATCCGGATGATTCTAAATCACAACTGGATAATGATTTATTTTGAATGGTGCAGAAGTTAATGGAGGAGTGCAAAGCAAAGCGTTGTGGCGAGATCTTCAACCGAATCGAATACATGGTCGCTTGAGGCTTCACAAGAAGCGATATGGATGAAAGAGTTCATTACAGAGCTGGGTGTGGTTCCTAGTGCACTGGACCCAATGTCTATCTACTGTGATAACATGGGCGCCATAGCCAATGCGCAAGAACCAAGGTCACACAAGAAGCTGAAGCACATCAAGCTACGTTTTCACGCTATTCGAGAACATGTCCAAGATGGGGACATAAAGATTTGCAAAGTACACACAGATCTGAATGTGGCGGATCCGTTGACTAAACCTCTCCCGAGGGCAAAACATGACCAACACCAAACTGCCATGGGTGTTCGGTATATTATGATGTAATCTAAATTAGATGACTCTAGTGCAAGTGGGAGACTGTTGGAGATATGCCCTAGAGGCAATAATAAATATAGTTATTATTATATCTTTGTGTTTATGATAAATGTTTACATTCATGCTATAATAGTATTAACAAGGAAACATTAATACTTGTGTGATTTGTAAACTAAAATAGAGTCCCTAGCAAAGCCTCTTTATAATACTAGCTTGTTGGTTAATAAATGATTGTGGTTTCCCTATCATGAACATTGAGATGTTATTAAAAACAAGATCATATCGTTAGGAGAATGATATGGTGGACATACTCCTATAGATAAGCGTAGCATAAAGATCAAGTCATTTTAATAGTTCAATTGCTATATGCTTTCTAATACATAGTAACCTAATTCCTTCGACCATGAGATCATGCATATCACGTTCACCTGAAGGATACTTTGATGACATCAAACACCACACCGTAACTGGGTGGCTATAAAGGTGGCATTGAGTGTTCGGAAAGTATTGGTTGAGACACATGGATCAAGAGTGGGATTTTTCCATCCATATGACGGATAGATATACTCTGGGCCCTCTCGGTAGAATGTCATCCAATTAGCTTGCAAGCATGTGACTGGCTCACAAGGGATCACATATCACGGGAACGAGAAAAGAGTACTTATCAGTAACGAGGTTGAACTAGGTATGTAGAGATACCGATGATCATAACCTCGGATAAGTAAACTATCGTGAGACAAAGGGAAATTGGTATCGTATGTAAGTGGTTCATTCGATCGCAAAGTAATCGTAGAAATATGTGGGAGCCATATGAATTTCCAAATTCCTCTATTGGTTATTGTTCAGAGAAGTGTCTCGATCATGTCCGCATAATTCACGAACCGTAGGGAGACACACTTAAGGATTCGACGTTGTTTGAGTAGTTATGGAATAATGAGTAAGAGACCGAATCTTGTTCGGAGTCTCGGATGGGATCCGGGATATCACGAGGAGATCCGAAATGTTCCGGAGAATAAGATTCATATAAGGAAAGTCCTGTTTCGGGGTTGGAGAATGGTTCCGGTGTTTTCATCGGGAATGTTCTAGAAGGTTCCGGAATGTCCGGCACTCCGAAGGGGAAGGGTACATGAATGTGCCATACCAAGTTGGAATGATTGCATCATGTACTAGGTGTCATCGCTGAACAAAATAAAGGGTTTAATCAAATCCTAGTTTGAAAAGTCAAGCGCCAATTTGAAAAGTCAAACGGCTATTTTGGGAAGTGGAGGGGAAGGTGGAAACCGAGTTGGGGAGGAGTTCCTCCCCTCCACCGCCGGCCCCCTTGGGAAACCGAGTTGGGGAGGGACTCTCCTCCCCCGGCGCGGCCCCTCCACCTATATAAGGAGGGCTGCCCTAGCACCCAACACCTCCACCGAAACCCTAGCCCTAAGCCGCCCTCCTGGCCCGCCGCCTAGGGCAAGCCGTCGCCTAGCTAAGCCTAGCCGCCAAGCCTTCTCCTTGGTGTGTCTAAACCCTAGATCGTCGAGAGCTCTCTCATAGTCCACCATACTGCTCGGCTTAAGGCGAAGCCTGCGAGATCTCCTCTACTTCGGTACCATCACGTTGTGCTACCGGAATCGCGAGGAGAGTGCTACAAACTCCATCACGCTGGAACAAGGGAGAGGAAGGTCTTCGTCGAGTACCGAACGCAGTGACCGACAATGAGTGCTGCGGAACACTGTACGGAAGGATCGTCACGATCTTGAGATCGGGAAGAGTACGACTACATCACCCACGAGAATCCTCTCTCGTTAAACACTTTGGAATCTTCGAGGGTGAGTTATTCCATCAACTCGGTGCTAAAATCTAGTAGATAGATCTTGGCTTGTTTGTTTGTATGCGGTAGAAATTTTTTGTTTTCCATGCTACGAATCCCTACAGTTGAAGCTTTATGTCATGGAGGAAGGCTTGATATTGGTGCCATTATGGTGGTGCCACTAGTAGTTGAAGGTGCTTTAGGATGGTGTCGACGGAGGTCATTGGTGTGCCTTGTCGAAGGTTTATGTTGGTGAAGTACTTGGTCATCCACATGATGCTCGCGATGATGGTCATTTGTCTTTGCACTCTTCTTGTTCTTTATTGATCATTATGGATGGTGCTCATCATGAATTCTTTGTCGTTATGGCGAAGATGCCTTTGACAATGTCTTGTATACTCTTTATGGTGGTTATGATCATGAGAGGATGTTTGTCGAAGATTCTTGTTTCTTGGTGCCTCTTGGTGTATATGATGTTTGGACGCCAGTCGTCTTGGGGTAGGTGGTGCTTGGCATGATGGTGGAGCTTGACACCATGTAGGAGTTGGCACTTGATGCCTTGTGGATATTGTCACTTGATGCCTTGGAGATAGTGGTGCTTGACACCTTGGAGGTGGTAGTGCTTGGCTCCTTGGAGGTGGATCACTGAAGTAGGTGGTGCCCTTTGGTGTGGCATGCTTGGCCTTGAAGGTCATGGATTCTTGATGATGCGCCTCCTCTTGCTTGGCGTAGTAGTCTTCCATCTCCAAGCGGTGGAGGAATTCTTCATGGCTCATGGAATAGCCATCAAAGTCGATGAGGTTCTCTGTGTCCCCCATGCTTGGCGAGGCATCGTCAATGTTGCACTTGAAGTCATTCATGCTTGGGGAGTAATTGTTGTTGTAGTACTCCATATCACCCAAGCATGTGGAGCCATTGTCGGTGTAGTGCTCCATATTCTCCATGCATGAGGAGCCATTGTTGATGTAAAGATCCAAGTCTTCCATGCTTGAGGATCCATAGTTGATGTCATGCTCCATGTCTTCCATGCATTTGGAGTCATCATCGGTGTAGTGCTCTAGGTCCTCAAAGAATGCGGAGCCATTGTCGGTGTAGTGCTCCATCATGTCCTCTATACTTGTGGAGTCATAGTCATGGTGGATCATCATGGATTCTTCATAGATATCATCCTTGGTTCCGGAGTCCCTAGACATGATTCACAATACCAAGTGTTGTATATAGAAGTGGTAGTGGATGTTAAAGATGCAACGTCGAACCTTACTTTACCTTGGAAGATCTTATCGTGCAAGTGGCCACACTTGAGAGCAATAAACCAAGCAAAGTGAAGTTTGCACGGCACACCAAAACCAACTAAATTCTAAAAAACATACACACAAGGCCTATGGTGGATAGGTATGGAAAGTGGCATGTCATGAAACAATCTGAAATCAAGATGTTGTAATGGCAAGTAAAGAACCACAATGATCACAAAGAAAAACAAGTCAATCCACAAGATAGAAAATATGTACAAGGAAACACACACGGTGGGATAAATGAGACTTGTGCGACTGACAAAGTGAGCTAAGAACCAAATTATTACCTAGCGAAGACTATAATCTCGTGTCGTAGAATTGCAAGGAGAGACGCTAGTTCGATTGCAATAATGGGTGGGCTACAAGATATGCACAATAAGTACCACCTATATGACATTCATCGAGCTTGCGCTTCCTATTATATGAGGTACTTGTATATTTATTTATTTCTCTCTTTATTTTTATTTTTGTATATTTTTTCTGTTTTTCTTTTCTTTTTCACTTGCCTCTTCCTTGTGCCAACAACTATACAAGATAACTATATGAGATAGCGCTCACAATATTTGCTCGGGATTCTACAAGCTATCAAATGTGCATAGCCCAAGCAATCATAAGAGGAACTAGTCTCAATAGGTGTTTGTTGGTCGCAAAGATAGTGGAGTTCACAAAGGAATGCAAGTGGAGAAAATTCGTGGAATGTTTATACCTTTTATTGCCGATCTTCACCCTTTATTGTTGGATTCCGCCTTGCTCACGGAATTTGGATGGAGTAGATAGCATTAACAATGTGGATGGTGATATAGAGCTCCTTCTCCTCTTAGAAATGAGATAAAGAACACCAAAATCGAGTTCGAATGCAAAAGTTATGCTCAAAATGGCGAGGAAGGTCAACTCTGTTTTTCTGCGCGAAAACTAGATGCCAGTCTATATGGGGTTCCGGATATTTGCCGGAATCTCCGGTCTAGGGAGGAATCTCCGGTCTGGGGACCAAATCGCCGGTCCGGGGGTTCCAGGACGTGTAGAACTCAACCGGGACGCGATTTTGGCGAGAAAACTCGAACCAAAACCTCAAATTGATGGGGGGGAAATCAAGGAATTTGGAAATGGGAACACAGAGGAAGATAGATCAACAAGTTTAGCAAGTAATCCACAGATCAAAACCAACCAATACTCACTAATCATAGATCAATCCAAACACAAAATTGGGGTCTTTTTGGAGATTTTCGAAATTATGGTGGATAGAAGAAAAATTTGTGGAGAAATTCATGACAAACGAGGCTCTTGGTACAAATATGTTAGGGGTGACCCCTTGATATGTCGGAAACGTATCTATAATTTTTGATGCTCCATGCTTGTTTAGTATCTACTTTGATTTACTTGTCTACACTTTAAGGTGCTTTTTACATGTTTTTTGGTACTAACCTATTAACAAGTTGCAACAGTGCCAGATGCCTGTTTTCTGCTGTTTTTTGTTTCAGAAAAGTTAGTAAAGAAATATTCTCAGAATTGGATAGGACAAAGGACAAAGTTAATTACTTTCCGTGGGGAACAAGAAGTCCAGAGGAGAGACGGAGGGGCCAGCCAGAGGGGTCAGACCCACCCTAGGCGCGGGTGGGCCCCACCCCACGCCTGGCTAGGGTTTGGTCGCCCTGGCGGACACCTCGGTCTCCCCCTTCACCTATAAGAAGCCCCCGATGCAGAAACTCTGAGTACCCGATAAGAAATCCACGAAACCGTCTGTATCCGCCGCCACCATCGTCCCTAGATCGGGGGGATCTGAAGCTCTTCCCGGCACCCTGCCGGAGGGGAGATCATCCCGGAGGCCTTCTCTCCGGTATGATTTGTGAGTAGTTCCACCTTGGACTATGGGTCCATATAGTAGCTAGATGGTTGTATCTCCTCCTTGTGCTTTCATGTATAGATCTTGTGAGCTCTGTTCATAGTCAAGATCTAATCTATTTGTAATCATGCATGTTGTGTTTGTGGGGATCCGATGGATGTTGAGATTATTATGTTGGTTTGATTAATGGTTTTATCTTTATGATTCTATCATGTCTGTGTTGTTTGTGATCTTGCATGCTCTTCGTTGCTAGTGGTTATCTTGGCCAAGTAGTTGCTAGTGACTCCAAGAGGGAGTATTTATGCTCGATAGTGGGTTAATGCCTCTAGTTTCCAAGGGTAGTGACAGAAATCTCTTCGGTTGTAGATGTGATGTTTCTACTAGGGAGAAAATAACGGTCTCTTGTTCATGGAACATGTGGACTGTTTACCTTATACACTTTGCTTAAATCAGTTGTCTGTTGCTTGCAACTTAATACTGGAGGGGGTTCGGATGATAACCTGAAGGTGGACTTCTAGTCATATATGAAGTTGGATGGCGGTCTATGTATCTTGTTGTATTTCCCAATCAACCTCATAGGATCTTTCTGACTAGTAATTGCATTGTTATGTCTTGCTCAGTTCCTGTCAATTGCCCTTCTGTAATTTGTTTACCCTTCATGCCATGTTGTTTATCTAAGGAGAGCACCTCTAGTGAACTATGGACCCCGGTCCAATCTTTACCATTGATACATCTTTTACTGTTACTTGTTTACTTGCTGCAAACCATTGCCTTCCACACCATACGTTTAATCCTTTGTTACAGCAAACCGGTGTGAAATGGATCGTATGGGCACCTAGAGGGGGGGTGAATAGGTGCTACTCAATTTTTAGTTATTTTTCAAGTTTAGGCTTGACACAAAGTAAATTCTCTAGATATGTAGCTACGAGAATTTCCCTATATGCAAACCTAGCTACTAAGCACGTAAAGAGAGGAGCGAGGGAACCGTAGTGGTGCACGTGGAGACACAGGGATTTGTTTTACCGCGGTTCCTTCCTTGTTAAGGGAAGTACATCTGCGTTGGAGGGGGTGGGCGGTTCTAAGACCACCACGCCACAATAGGCCTCACCCTATTCTCCGGTGGATCTCGCCACGATAGGCCTGATCCACCTTCTTCACTATTGGTACCCTTCGAGGCGGGAACCGGTGCCTTTACAACTCTACCGGGGCACACACCCACAACTAAATTGGGGGCTCCCGATATGACAACAAGCTGTCACAAGAACAAGGTTTATCAATATAAACAAAACAAGGATCTAGGTACTTACAAGAAATACTAGATCGGTGATTATCCAAATGAATGGAGAGGAGATGAAGCGCTTGATTGCAGTTGTTGAAGATCGAGTCCTCCTCCTTCGATGCCCCAAGGGACATGGCCTTTGGGTGGATCTAGGTGGAGCTCTCTTGGATGAAGGTTGCAGATCAGATCTTGACTTTTTCGAATTGACCAAGAGATCTGCAGGAGGGGGAAGGCTGGCTTAAATAACCCTTGCACAGATCTGGCCGTTGAACAAGTTTGGGGCGGATAATCCGCCCCCGGGGAAAACTTCGCCCCCAGGGCGGATACTCCAGGGAGAAAATCCGCCCCCTCTCTGGGGATGGCGTCTTGAAGAACTTGATGAAGATCTTGGGGGGCGGATTATCCGGCATGGCCGGAAAATCCGGCTGAAACTCTGCCCCCCCCCCCCTCTGGGGCTTGCGCCTTGGCAAACTTCAAGCTTAGCATGAGGGGTGGATTATCCAGCCCCCTTGAGGGGCGGATTATCTGGCGAGGCCAAAAAATCTGGCCGAAACTCTGCCTCGCTTCTGGGGCTTGCGCCTATCTGGGAAAAGGGTGGGGCAGATTATCCGCCCCTGGTGGGGGTGGATTATCCACCCCCCAAAGGCAGATTTCTTTTCCTTTTTCCTTAGAGAGAACTGCAACACTTCAACACACATTAAATAATCCTTGATATTGTTATCTAACACACAAAACACTAGGGATTATGAAATGTTCTTTCCATATCCCCCTTTTTGGTGTTAGATGACAATACTAGGATTTGCAATGAAACTACTAATGACACCTTAAAAAATGAAAGAGGCTCCCTCTAGATGTGTGCATATTTACAATTTGCATTTGAATACAAATACACACACTAGAGAGAACGCAACTTTCATAGCAAAGATAATTGAAACAAGGTGTGTTAGGAAACAAGGTCATACCACCGGGATGTGATTATAGCCAAAGAAAATAATGAGATTGTCATGCTCCAAGCACATCCCACAATATTGATGCATACATTAGATAATCCCATGATTCCATATGCCATCAAATAGACTCCATAGATAAATCCAGAATTCCATGAGAGTAGATCCACAATATAAATCCGGAATTCCAGAAGACCAAACAGAGTAAAGCACAACATAGTCTTACATAAACCAAGCACAAATAACAAATAAGTTCACGCTAAAAGGGGCACAAGCAAGCAAATAAACGACTGGAAGACAAGTGCTTGCGCCCGACCCTTGCAAATCCACGAGACCTAATAGAACTACTTCTCCCCCTTTGACATCAAAACACCAAAAAGGAAGAAGAGTGATGCTAACACCCCAGAAGATCACGCCTCCTCATCCTCATCGTAGTCATCCCCGTCCCCTTCCTCTTCATCATACTCATCATCGTCGTCATCAGCTGGAGGAGTAGGTGCCCTCGGAGGAGGAGGAAACAGGCAACTCTCAAGCTCACCATAGTTGATCCATGAAGTGTTCCACTGAGCATATGGTTCCAGAGCAGTGGGAGGAGGTGGATGGACAGTGGCACCTGATACATGGTGAAGAATAAGCTGTTGAGTGTGAGCCCTCTCATGGCTCCTCCGGTACTCCTCATACTGGCCCTTGTGAGTGCCAATGCCCATGCAAAGGATGTGCCGCTGGAACCAAGTGAGCTATTTAACCTCGCGTTCCCTTGGGGAAACCGCGGAACGACGACCACTAGCCCGTGCATCACACATGAAGGACTCAGGGGCAGTGAAAGGGTGATGGGTCTTCTGAGCCTTGTTGTAGATTTTCTTGGGCTTGTGAACACCATCCAAATCAGTGCCAAAGTCCTCAAGGGGCAGCATATGCTTGATGAGCATCATAATGAAAGGAGCATATGGGATAGAGAGCTTTGATCATAGCGTCCGTCATCTCATGATATATGTAGTCCATGACATCCAGTTTGTAACTTGTAGCTGAACCAGAATTAGTGGCACACTCGTGAGAAAATGCAAGCAGAGGAACTAGGTGGCCGCGGATCTTGTCATTGTTGCCTCCACTAGGAGATATGCTTTCCCTAAATATGCCAACAAGGGAGGCATACAAGGGAGAGAGTCCAGCGAAAGTACCAGCAATACCATCAAAAGAAAGACAAGGAGCGAGCACAGTGTCCTTGGATTGCTTCAGTGGAGAAATGATGCGGTGGCCAGAAGGAGTGTCACGGCCATGGAAAGCATACCCAAGAACCTGCCAAAAATGCGGAAGTCCGACTGAATCATTGTTGTCCTGGTCATCCACTTCATGGTACGGTGCTCATCACCGCAAATCACAAGTGTCGAGAAAAACTGCCTGACCACAGAGGAATCATAGTTGCATTGGAGAGTCATAAGGTGGTGAAGCCCCATCTTGTTAGTCACATCCAATGCTTCAAGGAGCCTTGCCTTGGATTGGGCATCAGTCATATTGATGGGTTGCATGGGGCGAAGCTTGAGAGTGGTGTACACATTATCATGAATAGCCCGAAAGTGTGCATTCCAAAACATAGAGTCCTCTGGGGGACCATCACTGTCAGACTCATCATAGTAACCAGTTTAGCGAATGGAGGCATACTGAATACTGTCCATAGCCTTGTAGTTGGACCGTGACTGTTTTCCCTTGCGAGATGTAGTCCTCTTGGTTTTCTTTGCTGCCTCTGCCATCCGTTCAGCCTCTCTTGCTGCTCTGCTAACTTCTGTTTCGTCAATGAACGTCCCTTCTGTGGTGGGCTTGAGATAACGGGCACGGGGACGACGAGAGAAGGTCTTAGTAGCCTTGGAACCACCTGTGAAAAGCATGAGAGGGATAGCATGGAGATAAGCACACACACAAGTCTAGGAGAAATGGTAGAAATAGTAGAAAAGCAATCCATAAGCCAAGGATGTGCATTGCGGAAATCAGGACCAAACCATAAAAATTCTGGAACGGCCTAGATTTACCATGGCAAAACAGATCGGGCACTAGGGTTGCAATACTACTGATTCTAGGAAGCAAGGAAAACACCAAGGATCTTCTACAACGAGATTTCCACCAAAAAAATGAATCCCATACAGAAGGAGAGAGATGAGGGAGTTACCCTCACTCATTGGAGGAAAATCGCGGAGGAGAAGATATCTAGAGGCGAGGTGAAGAATAAATGTCAGTGTTCATGGACCAATTCACAACCAAGAATGAATTTTTTTCAAACCTACACGTGGAACAAACATTTAGCGTCCAAGGAACAAACCTCAGCAACGCGAGTAACAAAATATGTAGACCGAAATGAAAAACAAATCACAATGGCATGGACAAAAGTTTAAATTACAAGGAATGAAAATTAGTGCCCGTTGAACAATTTGCAACCCACGAATGTAAAAATCACGACAGAGTAAAGTTATACCTTTAAAGATACTTTGATTAAAATGCCCCTAAAGATTATTATCTTTAGGAACATTTTTTGAAATGACCCTAAAGATCCTACATTTAGAGGCACTTTGATCAAAATGCCTCCAAACTGTAGTATCTTTAGAGGCACTTCTTAAATTACCCTAAAAGTAGTACTTTTAGAGCCACTTTGATCAAAATGCCCCTAAAGATATATTTTTAGGGGCGCTTTAATAAAATATCGGTAATTGACACATTTAGGAACACTTAAAAAAATGCCTCTAGCCAAAGTGCCCCTAAAGTCAATACCGTATACTAGTGATGCCGCTACTTAACAGCGTTAGTGTTTAAAATGAACTAGAATGTTATATTAGAAATAAAATTTAGCCCAAGTGTCAAATAGAAAATATAAACTTTTACAGGATCGGATAGGGAATCATGTTTCAAATAAGGAATTCTCTCAATGAACTCGGTCTGTCTATGTGCGAGCGATGCGCTAAAGGAAAAGAATAAAACATACTCCCTCCGTTATAAAATAGATGTCTCGGATTTATTAAAATTTAAATAAATCTAATCACTATTTAGTATATAGATTCATCTAAATTTTAGAAAACTTAAAACATCTATTTTAAGACTGAGAAAGTATGAAATATTTGCAGAGAATAAAACATTGAGAGAATAGCTCCTGCTCCAGCTGGAAGGGGGTGTGTGGATCTGAATAGCTCCTGCAATGAGCGGAATTAAATGTGTGCAAATACGGTTTGACCGGTTTGGACTAGTTTAAAATTTTGTATTACTTTAAAGTTTATATTAAATTTTTGAATGAGATAATACTAGAAATGTTTTGACTGTTTTAAACGGTTTGACCGGTTTTACTTTTTGCACAGGCTTAAGCGGGATATAGGGTTCCCCGGCATCGACTTGGCTCCCTGGGCCATGGGCGTCTCGAGTGATTTAAGTGTCGGAACCCCGAGCGGTGGCCCAGTGCGCGGTACCTCGTCTGAAAATATTATGGAAAAGTACTAGAAAAGGGGCCACTGTCAGCCCCGTCTTCCCTAAACGGCAAACGACGCGGAGCGCTTTACCGGGCACAGACGCACAGTACAGCCCGCGTTTCCATTCTCGGCGTCGCTCCGCCAGCCCGGCCGCCGTACCACGCAGGCGCAGGGAATCTCTGGGCCGGAGCCATCCCCTCCCCACCCGCAATAATACTGCTCCTGCCGCTCCATCCGTCTCACTCTAGCCTCCCTCCACCATCCTCCATCGTTGAGAGAGCTGCCTCCGCCGGCCGGCCGGCCTGCTCAGTTCCTGCGCCCTCATCCCTTCCCTGCTTCCTGCTGACAGCACGCTTCGGGTGAGTCCCCTGTCTCGGATTCATTGCTGATCCTTTCTCGTCGGCGTTAGTAGATCGGTAGCGGCCGCCGGCCGGCCGTTCATGGTCTCGACCGCTCATGGCGCGCGCGTAGGTAGGCGCCGGCCGCCAGGGTTTCCGAGCAGATCTATCGTCCCCTTGTGCACCACAGATCTATCTAGGTCTGGCATGGAGAGCAACCTGATCTGCGTACGTGCTCCGGTGCCCGATCCCTTCAACGCGACAGTGTTCTAGATCGAGTCAGATAGCTCGTACGTGCTCCGGTGCCCGATCCCTTCAACGCGACAGTGTTCTAGATCGAGTCAGATAGCTCGTACGTGCTCCGGTGCCCGATCGAGTCACCGGCCGGCCGGCCTAACTATCTGCTAGTGTACTTGAAAGCCAGTAGACAGACAAACCTGATCACTCGGTATATTCATCAAGAGAAATACGCACGTTGGATCTGATGTATGGGTCATCATCCATTCATCCTCTATCGAAAAGGTAATACTTTGTACATTCATGTTCATCAATGGAGATTTTTAGAGATAAGGAGTACATATGTGCATTCATACATACATACATACATACATATATACATACATCGTCCACGTTTAATCTGTATATATATGGATCGTCTACTGACCGACCCAAGGAACATACGTGCCTTGTGCAGGTTGACATGGCCGTTGTTGTTCAGGACGAGTCCTACTGGTGCGAGCAGGTGTTCCAGAAGTTCGAGTTGTCCGTGGTGCGCATGGATCTAGGCAACGGCTTCATCGTGCACGCTGGCGGGTCGACGCTTCTGATACTGACCTGCCAACATGTTGTTGAGGCGGTTCCGGTGGGTGGAACCGTGGCTGCTTATTTCTCAGACAGCGCCGACCCCTTCAACGCGACAGTGCTCCACGCCGACAAAGGCAAGGATCTCGCTCTGCTGCGTGCTCGTGATGTGGTGGTTCCAGGACCAGTCACACCTCTGAGGTTCTTCGACCCAGAGTCTGGTAACAGATGGACCAACGGATGGAACGTCGTCGCGCTCTCGTTCATCGACATGGCCAGTGGTGCAGCTATTCTGGCGCCAGGGACATTCTTTGGTCAGATAACGTATGCCCGCATCGTCCTCCAAATACTTACTCCTACTAGCTACTACTACTACCTGTATCTCTTACTACTCAAGTACTGATGACTGTTCAATGGCAGCAATGAACCAGTCGATGTGTGTCTTAGGTGCAGCTGCTCGTCTAAGCCAGGCGCATCAGGCTCCCCAATCATTCTGGCAGCAGTGAACCAGGTGGTGGCGGTGCTTGGTCGATGCTCACTCGCGTCTGTGGATGGAATTCCTGTCACAACTATAAAGGACTTCTTCCGTGATTGGCTCGGCGGAGGAGTAAGTAAAATTCCTTCCTCATAAATTTGCAACATATATACATGCGTGTTCACTTGCAGTATATATAATTTTGCGACCTTTTCCTGTTTCGAAACATTCCTCAGCACAACATGTCGGTCAATGGGCTAGTTAGCATTGCCGCGATCAAGGGGCTGTAGGCTGGTCGATCGATCGAGGGGGCAACAAGAGGCGAGCAAGAACCAAGCTGATACTCTGATAGCAGTTGCCGCGCTTGCTAGTACTTATAGTACTCCTATGTTTGAATGTTCCTAGACTTTATTTCTTAATAATTGTGCTACTGTACTAGTACTTTATTCGTCTTGCGCTTCGAATTATGTTTGTGGCGGTCTTAATTTCCTCCGGATGTGGGCAAACATGACTGAACGCGTGTTTGATCTGCAGCGCATTAAACTAGGTCGTCCGTCACGGACGACTCTGTTTCTTCACTACTATATCTAGGCCAAAAAAATAGGGAAGTAGGCGGGTAATGCTTCCACCACAAGAGATGATCGCTTCCATCGTCTCGCGCTTGGCCGAGCACAACGCCACCGCAGGGCGCACGGCGGGTTTGTGATCAAAGAGCAGTGGCTCGCCAATAGACGAAAAGAGGTGTTCTTGGTCATTTTTATAAAAAAAGTTGGCCAACACTACAGGAACAAGTCAAGGCGTCGATGGCCAGACGCTACGCCACCGAGGCGGGCAGCCGAGTAAACCGGCCGTCGGCCAAGATTTATCATCGGCGTAGGATAGGATAGGCCGTCGATAGCCGTCGACGTAGTGGATTGGCCGTAACGGTGATGCGATGGAGTCAAGGCTACCCCGACGGCTTTACTGCCACCGGCCTAGCTATTTTCATTTTTTTACACATTACTCCTAGAAAAATCGTAACTAAATTATTTAATTTAGAAAAATACATATAATATATCAAAATAGGCAGAAAAATAAGATCTATTTATCTAAACTCAAATATTACATATTTTTGAATAAAATGTAAAAACATTACAAATACTTTCGTATACCACATTTTTTATTTTCCGAGTGTTAAAAATGAGGTGTTTTGTGAATCAATTACCAAATGAAAGTTTCAAAATAATACCACCCCATTTTTAAAAAATACTAGACCACCTGCCTGCAAAACCAAATTGGTTGTAACATCGTGAGACGTTTGACAACCTTGATCGCTACAAGATCAAGCTGAACCCGGAAAAGTGCGCCTTCGGCGTCCTTTTGGTCAATTACTCGGACACTTCATCTCTGCGAGACGCATCAAAACGAACCCAAAAAAGTAAAGGCCATAATGGCCATGGAGAAGCCAAAAAACGTCAAAGACGTCCAACAGCTGGCTGGGCGAATCGCATCGCTTAGTAGATTCATCATTCGCACGGGCGAAAATGCTCTCCCATTTTATCAGCTCCTCCACAAGTTGGAGGAATTCGAGTGGATGGCTAAAGCTCATGATGCATTCGAAGATCTCAAACATCTACTATCCACGTCTCTGGTCCTGGTGATGATCCAATAGAAAGAGCCTATATTGATATACATAGCTGCTACACATCAGGTGATCAACACCGCACTCGTCATCAAACGACCTGAAGCGGGCAAACCCATAGGGTGCAGCACCCAGTGTACTACCTCAACGAAGTACTGACACCAACAAAGAAGAGGTACCCTCACTACCAAAAGTTGGCCTACGGTGTGTTCATGACCGCACGTCGACTGTGGCACTACTTCCAGGAGCACAAGATCATGGTAGTCAACGACGCACCACTATCCCACATCCTCAATAAACTCGAGGCAACGGGGCAAGTGGCCCTCTGGGGCATCGAGTTGTCCCCATGGGACATCATCTATGAATGGTGCACTGCCATCAAGTCGAGGGTGCTCCCCGATTTCCTCGTCCACTGGATGGAGCTTCAGATGCCTGACACCCCAGACTTGTCGCAAGTCTGGATGATACACTTGGACAGATCCAAGCGTCAAGAAGGAGCTGGAGCCGGAGTAATCCTGACATCTCATCAAGGAAACAAGATGCGGTATGTGCTGCGGATGAAGTTCCGTGCATCCAATAATGAGGCGGAGTACGAGGCCTTGCTCCATGGTATGCAGATGGCCAAAGCCTACGGCGCTACTTGACTGGTCATCTAAACGACTCTAAGCTCGTCGTACAACAGACGGTGAACCAATGCGACGTTGTAAGTGACAACATGATCGACTACCGCGACCTCTACGACATACTTGAAGGAGACTTTGACGGCTGCGAACTTCGGCATGTCGGCCGAGAAATCAACAAAGAGACCGAAAAACTCGCCAACATTGGATCTACCTGCGCCCGATACCACTAGATGTGTTCCTGGAGCAAACCTGCGATAATTGCAAACCTCCCAAGGACGGACCAGATGCTGCAGCACGCTCGGGGGCTACGCCACCCGACAAACCCGAGGCACCTGCCGAGGAGGAGCCAGAGGCTTCAGTCGAAAACCTCATGGAGGTCATGATAATCGAGCAGTCTTGGACTCGGTCGTAGTACCTGCTAAGCAAGAAGCTGCCAGATGACTCGACGGACGCGCGACACATCTCTCATCGATCCATGGCCTCCACCATCATCAACGCCGAGATGTACAATGTAGGGGTTCGTAGCATGGAAAACAAAAAAAAATTATGGCATGAACACACACAAGCCAAGATCTATCTACTAGATTGTAGTAACGAGTCGATTAGAGTACTCACCCTTGAAGATTCCAAAGTGGTTAACGAGAGCAGATTCTCGTGGGTGATGTAGTCGTTCACTTGTCGATCTCAAGATCGCGAAGACGATCCTTCCGGCGCTGCATTCCAGCAGCGCTTCCGTAGTAGGTCACACGTTCGGTACTTGATGAAGACCTTACTCTCCCTTGTTCCAGCAGGAGGTGGAGGTTGTAGTTCTCTCCTCGCGATTTCGGCAGCACGACGGCGTGGTGTCGAAGTTAGAGGGGAAATCCTGCAGGGCTTCGCCTTAAGCCGGAGCGGGTTATGGTGGAGTAGTAGGGTTTCCCCAGCGTCTAGGGTTTAGAAGCCGGACAGGAGGAGGTGGAGCCGGCGGCGGTATACGGCGGCGGCTAGGTGGGGTGGGGCTTATTGTGTTCTTTGGGGGGAACCCCCTCCCCTCTATTTATGAGAGGGAGGGGCAGCTAGGGCGAGGGGAGTTTGAATCCTTCCCCAACTCACTCTCCTACTAGGACCGTGGTGGAGGGAGAGAAGGATTCTCTCCTTCCTCCACCAGGAAACATTGTCCTAGTTTGACTTTTCATACTTGCCTTTTGACTATCAATTTTGGAGTTGAATTTCTTTATTTTAAACACCCAGCCAAGTGACCTAGGACATGATGCAATCATTCCACTTAGTCATGACACATTCATGTACCCTTCCCCTTCCGGTCCGGTGAACCTTCTAGACCCTTCTAGATCATTACAGTGAAAACATCGGAATCATTCCCGAACTATGGAATTGGACTTTACTTATATGAATCTTATTCTCCGGACCATTCTGCATCTCATCGTGATATCTCGGATCCCATCCGAGACTCCGAACAGCATTCGGTCTTCCTACTTACATTCCATATCTACTAAACAACATCGAATCCTTAAGTGTGTCTCCCTACGGTTCGTGAATTATGCAGACATGAATGAGACTCTTCTACGATCAATAACCAAGAGAGAAATCTAGAAATTCATATGGCTCCCACATATTTCTATGATTACTTTGTGATCGAATGAACCATTTACATACAATACCAATTTCCCTTTGTCTCGCGATATTTTACTTATCCGAGGTTTGATCGTCGGTATTTCTGCATACCTAGTTCAACCTCGTTACCGATAAGTACCCTTTACTCGTTCATGTGATATGTAATCCCTTGTGATCCAGTCACATGCTTGCAAGATAATTGGATGACATTCCACCGAGAGGGCCTAGAGTATATCTATCCGTCATATGGATGGACAAATCCCACTCCTGATCCATGTGCCTCAACACATACTTTCCGAACACTCAATGCCACCTTTATAGCCACCCAGTTACGATGTGGTGTTTGTTGTCATCAAAGTATCCATATGGTGATGGTGGTTATCATGATATCATGGTCGGAGGAATTAGGTTACTATGTATCAGAAAGCTTATAGCAAACGAACTAATAAAATGACTTGATCTTTATGCTACGCTGATCTATAGGAGTATATCCATCATACCATTCTCCTAATGATATGATCTTGTTGTTAACAACATCTCAATGTTCATGATCCGGAAACCATGATCATCTATTAACCAACAAGCTAGTATTATAAAGAGGCTTTACTAGGGACTCTAATTAGTTTACAAATCACACAAGTATTAATGTTTCTAGTTAATACAATTATAGCATGAATGTAAACATTTATCATAAACAAAAAGATATAATAATATGCGCCACCTACGGTGACGGCAAGAGCATCCTCCTTGACACCCATGAAGGCATCTACGGCCACCAGGCTGGAAGCCGCGCCTTAGTCGCCAAAGCCTTATGGGCTGGCTTCTACTGGCCAACGGCGATGCGCGACGCCAAGATCATCTTCAAAATATGAAATGTCTGCCAAAGGTTCATCGACAAGCCACATGCACCAGGCTTAGAACTGCGACCCATACCGTTAGTCTGACCCTTTGCGCAATGGGGACTCGACATGGTCGCCAAGCTGTAGAATTCCTCACCTAGAGGCTTGATGTGGCTCAGTTACTGTAGATCTTGTTGGGAGACCAACAGCAAGTTTTCCCTCAGTTGTGAAACCAATGTTATCGAACCACTAGGAGAAAGAAAAAATCTCCCATGGTGTTTCTAGAAACGTGGAACCTGCACAACACAACCATAATACTTTGCCCCAACTTACAGTGAGGTTATAAAACTCACCAGTTTGCTGAAAACAAAGGATTAAACGTATAGTGTGGAAGAAAATAATTGCTTGTAGTAATTGCAGAAATTAAACAGTAGACAGTAGATTGAATATCAGCGGGAAGGAATGGCCCGGGGTCTACAGTTTACTAGAGGTGTTTCTCCATAAGATAGATAACATGTTTGGTGAACAAACTATAGTTGGGCAATTGGCAGATAGAGAATGCATAATAATGCATGTACATGACATGATGATTTCTATGAGATTTGTTTGGACATTACAACATAATATATAGACCGTAATCCAACTGCATCTATGACTAATAATCCACCTCCAGGATATCATCCGAACAACCCTCGGGTATTAAGTTGCAAGTAATAGATAATTGCATTAAGAAAAGTGTGTAAAATAACCAATACAATTGCCTTTGGACAAAGGATTGTTGTTTTCTCCCTAGTAGCAAAAGCACATCCACAATCTTAGATGTTATTGTCACTCCCCCAGATTACTAGAGGCATGAACGTACTATCGAGCATAAATACTCTCTCTTGGAGTCACAAGCAAATACTTGGCCAGAGTAACTACTAGCAATGGAGAGCATGCAAGATCACAAATAACATAGACATGATAGAATCAATAATCAATCTTGACGTAGTACTCAATATCCATCGGATCCCACCAAACACAACATATAGGATTACAAATAGATGATCTTGATCATGATAGGCAGCTTACAAGATCTAAACATGGTAGCACAAAGGAGGATAAACAACCATCTAGCTACCGCTATGGACCCATAGTCCAAGGATGAACTACTCACGCATCACTCGGGAGGCTAGCATGGTGATGAAGAAGGCCTTCGGGATGATCTCCCCTCTCCGGCAGGGTGCCGATAAGAATTCAGATCCCTCCCGATCTAGGGACGATGGTGTTGGTGACTACTGACTTTTTCGTGGATTTGTGATCGGGTCCATAGGGTTTTCTCCTTGGGGGGTTTATATAGGCGAAGGGGAAAGGTTGATGGAGGCCCGAGGGACCAACACCATGCCCAGGCGCTGCCAGGGGTGGACCCGCGCCCAGGGGTGGTGTGGCCAGCTCGGTGCCCTCCTCCGTCTCTGCTTTGAACTCCATCTTGTGTCGGGAAAATAGGAACTTCGGCTTTGCTTTCGTCCAATTCCGAGAATATTTCTTTACTAGCTTTTCTAAAAACAAAAACAGTAGAAAACAGGAACTGACAGTGTGGCATCTTGTTAATATGTTAGTTCCAGAAAATGTATAAAAATGCCTCAAAGTGTAGGATCTCACCCATTAATGTAGAGATCCTATGATTGCAGTGCTAGTCCCTGTATCGATTTGCTACCACCCACAGTTTAAGATGAAGTACACCGAAATAAAGGTCATTATTACATCACAAATCCAGGAATATTATAGTTCTTACAACTCACTTAGCCCAAGGCTAACTTATTTAGAGTTCTCATTACATAGATTAATAATAGAGTCTTCATCTTCATGCGCCACAGGCAAACATGTCGAGTGTAGACCCGTAACCCTACTCACGGTCAAAGTAACCTGCAACATGATAAGTTACAGCCACAAAGGGTCAATACAGCTAGAATTGTATTGGCAAGTGATACCATAGTTGTATAGTAGAACCTAACAACTACATGAAAATATGGCTAAGTGTAGATCTGTATGACTTTGCTAAAAGCAAATTTTATCCTATTAGTTTGAAAATAATAAGTTTTGCTTTTACAAAACACTAAGGTACCACCAATAGACATCAGTGAACCTCTTGTTGGAGATATGCCCTAGAGGCAATAATAAATGAAGTTATTATTATATCTTTGTGTTTATGATAAATGTTTAAATTCATGCTATAATAGTATTAACAAGGAAACATTAATACTTGTGTGATTTGTAAACTTAATTTGAAGTCCCTAGTAAAGCCTCTATATAATACTAGCTTGTTAGTTAATAGATGATTGTGGTTTCCCTATCATGAACATTGAGATGTTATTAACAACAAGATCATATCGTTAGGAGAA
This sequence comes from Avena longiglumis, assembly GCA_030063025.1. NCBI lineage: Eukaryota > Viridiplantae > Streptophyta > Magnoliopsida > Poales > Poaceae > Avena > Avena longiglumis. Next base: position 66,318,624 of record CP125973.1, on the reverse strand, counting down.
TGATATGGTGGACATACTCCTATAGATAAGCGTAGCATAAAGATCAAGTCATTTTAATAGTTCAAATGCTATATGCTTTCTGATACATAGTAATCTAATTCCTTCGACCATGAGATCATGCATATCACCTTTCTGGGATGGATGCTTTGATGACATCAAACACCACCGTGAATCGGGTGGCTATAAAGGTGGCATTGAGTGTTCGGAAAGTATTGGTTGAAACACATGGATCAAGAGTGGGATTTGTCCATCCATATGACGGATAGATATACTCTGGGCCCTCTCGGTGAAATGTCATCCAATTAGCTTGCAAGCATGTGATTAGCTCACAAGGGATCACATATCACGGAAACGAGAAAAGAGTACTTATCGGTAACGAGGTTGAACTAGGTATGCAGAGATACCGACGATCATAACCTCGGATAAGTAAACTATCGTGAGACAAAGGGAAATTGATATCGTATGTAAGTGGTTCATTCTATCGCAAAGTAATCGTAGAAATATGTGGGAGCCATATGAATTTCCAGATTCCTCTATTGGTTATTGTTTGGAGAAGTGTCTCGATCATGTCCGCATAATTCATGAACCGTAGGGAGACACACTTAAGGATTCGACGTTGTTTGAGTAGTTATGGAATGATGAGAAAGAGTCCGAATGTTGTTCGGAGTCTCGAATGGGATTTGGGATATCACGAGGAGATCCGGAATGGTCCGTAGAATAAGATTCATATAAGGAAAGTCCTGCTTTGAGTTGGAGAATGGTTCCGTGTTTTCATCGAATGTTCTAGAAGGTTCCGAATGTCAAGACTCGGGGAAGGGTACATGAATGTGTTATATCAAGTTGGTATGATTGCATCATGTACTCGGTGTCATCGCTGAACAAAAATAGAGGGTTTATTTAAATCCTAGTTTGAAAAGTCAAACGGCTAGTTTGAAAGTCAAACGGCAGTTTTTGGAAAGAGGAGGAGGAGTGGGAAACCAAGTTGGGGAGGAGTTCCCTCCTCCAACCGCCGGCCCACCTCCAAGCCAAGTTGGGGAGGGACTCCTCTCCCTCCCCTTGGCCGGCCGGCCCCGCCACCTATATAAGGAGGGGCAGGGCTCCCTCCTAGGGACACACAAGATCCTCTCCTCCAAACCCTAGCCGCCGGCGCCGCCACCTCCACTGTCGCCGCCGCCGACCTAGGTCAAGCCGCCGCCGCCTAGCAACCCTAGCCGCCGGCCAAGATTCCTCCTCGGCGTGTCTAAACCCTAGATCGTCGAGGGACTCTCTCTTACTCCACCATACTCGCTCCGGCTTAAGACGAAGCCCTGCGAGATCTCCCCTCTACTTCCGGTACCATGCCGTTGTGCTGCCGGAATCGCGAGGAGAGTGCTACAACCTCCGCTGCCTGCTGGAACAAGGGAGAGGAAGGTCTTCGCCGAGTACCGAACGCATGACGATCATGAGGCCGCTTTAACGCAGTGTGGGAAGGATCGCTCACGATCTTGAGATCGGAAAGAGTACGACTACATCACCCACGAGAATCCGCTCTCGTTAAACACTTTGGAATCTTCGAGGGTGAGTTATTCCATCGACTCGTTGCTACAATGTAGTAGATAGATCTTGGCTTGTTTGTTTGTATGCGGTAGAAAATTTTTGTTTTCCATGCTACGAAACCCTACAAAGGGTATCGAGCCGTGTCTATATGTAGATCTGTTGCACGAGTAGAACACAATGGTCATTGTGGGTGTTGATGCTTTATTGTCGATTGCTTATTGTGTACTTTGGATCTTGCGGTATGTTGGGATGAAGCTCGGCTAACCTTACATGACATCGTTCATGAGACTTGCTCCACGCTAACATGCAACTTGTATTGCATAAGTGGCTTTATGGTGCTGCTTTCTCCTAGCATAGTTAAGATCCAATTTACAACGGGTGATTAACAATACTAGTATCAATGTTGTGGTTCATGTTCGTAAGTTAGAACGACACTTATTGAAAGCCCCAAACCACGTAAAATATGCAAAGAAAGTAGAGGCGTCTAACTTTGTTTTGCAGGGGTGTGCTGTGATGTGATATGGCCATGATTGTGATTATATTTGATGTATGCAATGTTCCTTATTGTAAGTTGGCAACCGGCAGGAGCCATATGGTTGTCTTTAATTTCTGTTACGACCCGCGTGTCTATTCAAAGTAGTTGTAATAGTTGAAGCCGTGATCGACAACCATGGAGAAGCGTCATTGACCTTGATGCAATGCCGGTGATGATGGAGATCATGTTCGTGCTAGAAGATGGAGATCGGAAGCACAAAGAAGAAAGGCCATATCATATCACATATTATGAATTGCATGTGATGTTAATCCTTTATGCATCTTGTATTGCTTGGTATTTAGCGGTAGCATTATAAGATGATCCCTCATGCACATGAATTTCAAATCATAAAGTGTTCACCCTTAGTTAGCACCGTTGCTAAAGCTTGTTGTTTCGAAGCACCACGTGATGATCGGGTGTGTTAGATTCCGCAAGTGTATACAACATGAGCAAGCCAGATTTTCTCATGCGGAAATTAAGGTTTCATCTTGACGAGCCTAGCATGTACAGACATGGTCTCGGAACACGGATCACCGAAAGGTAAAGCATGAATTATATAGTAGATATGATGAACATGTCGATTGTTCGCCATTGAAACTATATCAACTCTCGTGATGATCGATGTTGATGTGGTGGATTTGGTTCGTGTGATCACTAAAACAATGTGAGGGATATTGTTTTGAGTGGGAGTTCACCTAGATTAATTTTATTATTAATTTGAACTCAATTTGTCATAAACTTAGTCTAAACTATTGCAAATATGTTGTAGATCAATGGCAGCCCCTACCATCAATTTTAATGCGTTCCTAGAGAAAGAAAAGTTGAAAAACAATGGAAGCAACTTCGCGGATTGGTTCCGCAATTTGAGGATTGTCCTCACAGCTGGTAATTTGACCTATGTCCTGGATGCACCGCTGGGTGACCCACCAGCAGCTGATGCTGCCGACGAAGTAAAGAACGTTTACCTCACTCGGAAGACTCAGTACTCCACAGTTCAGTGTGCTATCTTGTATGGTTTAGAATCGGAGCTTCAGAAAAGGTTTGAGAATTCAGACCCATATGATATTGTCGAGGATCTCAAATTGATCTTTGAGACTCATGCGGCAATTGAAAGCTATGAGGCTTCTGAAAAGTTCTTTAACTGCAAGATGGAAGAGGGCAGCTCCGTCAGTGAGCATGTGCTTAAGATGTCCGGGCACGCAAACAAACTTCAAAGCTTGGGTATTGTGATTCCTAATGCTTTGGGGATTTACCGTGTCCTCCAATCACTACCACCAAGTTACAAGAACTTTGTGATGAACTACAACATGCAAAACATGAACAAGACGTTGCCAGAACTCTTTGCCATGTTGAAATCTGCAGTGGAGATCAAGAAAGAGCACCAAGTGTTGTTGGTCAATAAGACCACCAAATTCAAGAAAGGCAAGTCTAAGCGAAGGGACACTTCAAGAAGGGTGGTAAGAAAGTTACCACGCCGAAAGAAGACCAAGGCTGGACCTAAGCACATCGAGTGCTTTTTGCAAGGGAGAAGGTCATCGAAGCGGAATTGCCCAAAGTACTTGGCGGATTTGAAGAACGGCAACATCAAGAAGAAAGGTATATCCGATATACATGTTATTGATGTGTATCTCACTAGTACTCGTAGTAGTGCACGGGTATTTGATATCTTGGTTCGGTTTCTCATATTTGTAACTCAAGGCGGTGCCGCGAATAAACGGAAGCTAGCGAAGAACGAGGTGACGATGCGTTGAAACGGATCAAAGGTTGATGTGATCGCGGTCGACGCTACCCTTCATCTACCATCGGGATTAGTTTTATACTTAAATAATTGTTATTTGGTGCCTGCGTTGAGCATGAACATTATATCGGGATCTTGTTTATTGCGAGACGGTTACTTGTTTAAGTCCGAGAATAATGGTTGTTCGATTTATATGAGTAATATGTTTTATGCACATGCACCTTTGATAGATGGTCTATTCTTGTTGAATCTCGATAGTGGAAATACACATATTAATAACATTGAGGCTAAATGTTTGAAATCGAGCGATAACTCGACCTATATGTGGCACTGTCGTCTTGGTCACATTGGAGTGAAGCGTATGAAGAAACTCCATTCTGATGGACTTCTTGAATCACTTGATTTCGAATCACTTGAAAGATGCGAAGCATGTCTGATGGGTATAATGACTAAGACTCCATTTTCTGGTATGATGGAGCGAGCTACGGACTTATTGGAAATCATACATACCGATGTGTGTGGTCCAATGAGTGTAGCGTCGCGCGGTGGTTATCGTTATGTTCTTACCTTTACAGATGATTTGAGTAGATATGGGTATATCTATTTCATGAAACATAAGTCCGAAACTTTCGAGAAGTTTAAAGAATTTCAAAGTGAGGTAGAGAATCAACGTAACAAGAAGATTAAATTTCTACGTTCTGATCGTGGAGGTGAATATCTAAGTTACGAGTTTGGCGAGCATTTGAAGAAATGCGGAATACTTTCACAATTGACACCGCCGGGAACACCACAGCGTAATGGTGTGTCCGAACGTCGTAATCGAACACTCTTAGATATGGTTCGTTCTATGATGTCACTTACAGATTTACTGCTATCATTTTGGGGTTATGCATTAGAAACAGCCGCATTCACTTTAAATAGGGCACCATCTAAATCCGTTGAAACGACACCGTATGAATTATGGTTTGGGAAGAAACCTAGATTGTCGTTCCTTAAAGTTTGGGGTTGCGAAGCCTATGTAAAGAAGTTACAGCCGGACAAGCTTGAACCCAAAGCGGAGAAATGCGTCTTCATAGGATACCCGAAGGAAACTATTGGGTATACCTTCTATCATAGATGCGAAGGCAAAATCTTCGTTGCCAAGAATGGATCCTTTCTAGAGAAGGAATTTCTCTCGAAAGAAGTGACTGGAAGGAAAGTAGAACTCGACGAGGTTGTCGAACCTTCTCTCGAATTGCAGTATCGCAAAGACCGAAAGAAGTTCATGTGGTGCCTGCACCAATTAGAGAGGAAGCTAATGATGATGATCATGAAACTTCGGTTGAAGTTGCTACAGAGCCTCGCAGGTCAACGAGAACTCGTACCACTCCAGATTGGTATGATCCCGTTATGAGTGTCATGTTGGTGGACAACACCGATGACCCTGAGACATATGAGGAAGCGATGATGAGCCCAGATTCCAATAAATGGCAAGAAGCCATGAAATCCGAGATTGGATCCATGTACGAAAACCAAGTATGGACTTTGGTGGACTTACCGGATGGCCGGAAGGCTGTCGAGAATAAATGGATCTTCAAGAAGAAAACAGATGCTGATGGTAATGTTACTGTCTATAAAGCTTGACTTGTCGCAAAAGGGTTTCGACAAATTCAAGGAGTTGACTACGATGAGACTTTCTCACCAGTAGCGAAGCTAAAGTCTGTGAGGATTACGTTAGCAATCGTTGCATATTATGATTATGAGATATGGCAGATGGATGTCAAAACAGCATTCCTCAATGGAGACATTGATGAAGAGTTGTATATGATGCAACCCAAAGGTTTTGTCGGTCCTAAAGATGCTAACAAGGTATGCAAACTTCAACGGTCCATCTATGGATTGAAGCAAGCATCCCGAAGTTGGAATCAACGTTTTGATAAGGTAATCAAAAGTTTTGGTTTTATACAAACTTATGGAGAAGCTTGTATTTACAAGAAAGTGAGTGGGAGCTCTGTAGCATTCTTAATACTATATGTAGATGACATATTGTTGATTGGGAATGATGTAGACCTTCTTAATAGTGTCAAGGAATATTTGAATAATAGTTTTTCAATGAAGGATCTTGGCGAAGCAGCTTACATATTAGGCATAAATATTTACAGAGATAGATTGAAACGCCAAATATCATTGTCTCAAAGTACATATTTGGAAAAAGTTCTAAAGAGGTTTGGAATGGAAGATAGCAAGAAAGGGTTCTTGCCCATGTTGCCCAATACGACCTTAAGTAAAACTCAAAGTCCGACATCGGCAGAAGATAGAGAAAGGATGAGTAAGACTCCCTATGCCTCAGCCATAGGATCTCTAATGTATGTCATGCTATGTACTAGACCCGACATTGCATATGCTGTTAGTTTAACTAGCAGATATCAAAGTGATCCAGGAGTGGATCATTGGACAATGATCAAAACATCCTTAAGTACTTGAGAAGAACTAAGGATATGGTTCTTTCTTGTGGAGGTGATGAACACTTGTTGTTAATGGTTACACCGATGCTAGTTGGAACACCGATCCGGATGATTCTAAATCACAACTGGATACGTATTTATTTTGAATGGTGCAGTGATTAGTGGAGGAGTGCAAAGCAAAGCGTTGTGGCGAGATCTTCAATTGAATCGAATACATGGCTGCTTGAGGCTTCACAAGAAGCGATATGGATGAAAGAGTTCATTACAAAGCTGGGTGTGGTTCCTAGTGCTACTGGACCAAATGTCTATCTCTTGTGATAACATGGGCGCCATAGCCAATGCGCAAGAACCAAGGTCACACAAGAAGTCACATCAAGCTACGTTTTCACGCTATTCGAGAACATATCCAAGATGGGGATATAAAGATTTGCAAAGTACACACAGATCTGAATGTGGCGGATCCGTTGACTAAACCTCTCCCGAGGGCAAAACATGACCAGCACCAAACTGCCATGGGTGTTCGGTATATTACCATGTAATCTAGATTAGATGACTCTACTGCAAGTGGGAGACTATTGGAGATATGCCCTAGAGGCAATAATAAATGTAGTTATTATTATATCTTTGTGTTTATGATAAATGTTTACATTCATGCTATAATAGTATTAACAAGGAAACATTAATACTTGTGTGATTTGTAAACTTAATTTGAAGTCCCTAGTAAAGCCTCTATATAATACTAGCTTGTTAGTTAATAGATGATTGTGGTTTCCCTATCATGAACATTGAGATGTTATTAACAACAAGATCATATTGTTAGGAGAATGATATGGTGGACATACTCCTATAGATAAGCGTAGCATAAAGATCAAGTCATTTTAATAGTTCAAATGCTATATGCTTTCTGATACATAGTAATCTAATTCCTTCGACCATGAGATCATGCATATCACCTTTACCAGATGGATGCTTTGATGACATCAAACACCACACCGTAACTGGGTGGCTATAAAGGTGGCATTGAGTGTTCGGAAAGTATTGGTTGAAACACATGGATCAAGAGTGAGATTTGTCCATCCATATGACGGATAGATATACTCTGGGCCCTCTCGGTGAAATGTCATCCAATTAGCTTGCAAGCATGTGACTAGCTCACAAGGGATCACATATCACGGAAACGAGAAAGGAGTACTTATCGGTAACGAGGTTGAACTAGGTATGTAGAGATACCGACGATCATAACCTCGGATAAGTAAACTATCGTGAGACAAAGGGAAATTGATATCGTATGTAAGTGGTTCATTCGATCTCAAAGTAATCATAGAAATATGTGGTAGCCATATGAATTTCCAGATTCCTCTATTGGTTATTGTTCGGAGAAGTGTCTCGATCATGTCCGCATAATTCACGAACCGTAGGGAGACACACTTAAGGATTCGACGTTGTTTGAGTAGTTATGGAATGATGAGAAAGAGTCCGAATGTTGTTCGGAGTCTCGAATGGGATTTGGGATATCACGAGGAGATCCGGAATGGTCCGGAGAATAAGATTCATATAAGGAAAGTCCCGTTTCGGAGTTGGAGAATGGTTCCGGTGTTTTCATCGGGAATGTTCTAGAAGGTTCCGGAATGTCCGGCACTCCGGGGGGGAAGGGTACATGAATGTGTTATATCAAGTTGGTATGATTGCATCATGTACTCGGTGTCATCGCTGAACAAAAATAGAGGGTTTATTCAAATCCTAGTTTGAAAAGTCAAACGGCTAGTTTGAAAGTCAAACGGCAGTTTTTGGAAAGAGGAGGAGGAGTGGGAAACCGAGTTGGGGAGGAGTTCCCTCCTCCAACCGCCGGCCCACCTCCAAGACGAGTTGGGGAGGGACTCCTCTCCCTCCCCTTGGCCGGTCGGCCCCTCCACCTATATAAGGAGGGGCAGGGCTCCCTCCTAGGGACACACAAGATCCTCTCCTCCAAACCCTAGCCGCCGGCGCCGCCACCTCCACTGTCGCCGCCGCCGACCTAGGTCAAGCCGCCGCCGCCTAGCAACCCTAGCCGCCGGCCAAGCTTCCTCCTTGGCGTATCTAAACCCTAGATCATCGAGGGACTCTCTCATACTCCACCATACTCGCTCCGGCTTAAGGCGAAGCCCTGCGAGATCTCCCCTCTACTTCCGGTACCACGCCGTTGTGCTGCCGGAATCGTGAGGAGAGTGTTACAACCTCCGCTGCCTGCTGGAACAAGGGAGAGGAAGGTCTTCGTCGAGTACCGAACGTGTGACCAAGCTGAGAGCGCTTAACGCAGCCTTGGGAAGGATCGTCTACGCGATCTTGAGATCGGAAAGAGTACGACTACATCACCCACGAGAATCCTCTCTCGTTAAACACTTTGGAATCTTCGAGGGTGAGTTATTCCATCGACTCGTTGCTAATATCTAGTAGATAGATCTTGGCTTGTTTGTTTGTATGCGGTAGAAATTTTTTGTTTTCCATGCTACGAAACCCTACACCTCTACCCTTGTTCACCCAAAATTTTAACTTAGAGAAATTGGGATCAGGAGATTCTTGAACTGTTTCAATGTCTTGACGCTCAGAAATTGTCCATAACCGGGGACACGGCTAAGTACTTAGATTTACCCTCTCGAGAGGTGGTGCACTTTCCCCACAAGACTCGACGAACATCGAGACGAGACTTTTCAGAAGCAATCCCTCAGACCACCACGGCCGCGTTCCATCCTATCAACTCTACCACCCTCTGTCCGTCTGGCTTAGTTCTCACAACTTAGTTGGTCAAGGAAGAGCCCATACGCCATGTGGTTGCACTGGAAGCTTCACGACACGAACATCTCAATTCTCTTTGTTCCTGGGTGGCCATCCACAAGTGTGATACACCAAGGTAAACCATAGACATGGGTCCTGTGTAACCACTCAACATAAACCATACAAGTCCCAATTCTACCCAGGTGTTTCATTATTATTGGTTGTTTTCTTAGTCAAAAATAAGTATATAAACTTTCCATACCATCATAATATGAATTTCCACCCACGAATTCTAATATCAAGGCTAAGCATTCTAGCATACGATGTCTCCTAACTTAGGAAAATACTACCAAGGTATAATCTATAGGACTACTATCACATAGCAATATAAATAAAACTACCATGCAAAGTCCTACTAAAATAACACTAATGCAATAGATAAAATAATAGGACATATGATGAAATATCACTTGCCTTGGTAACTACGAGAGTAGGTACTATCCTCACAGCAACAAACTTCACAATCCACACAATCTACACAACATAATCAAACAACAAAATATACAAATCAATATATAGGCACCCAAAAATATGGATGCATGCAATTATGCAATAAGATGAATGCCACACTTTTTAAACCAAAGTCTACAGTACAGAAGATAGATTACACCATCTAAATGCATAAGAATGCAAGATCCACCTAAAAATAAATTATACAACAATTTTTATAGCCAAAATAGTCCTAAAAATGCTTCTGCCTAAAACTCCAATTTTACATAAGCTACTGAACAAAATAAGGCCATAGTAATAAATTTCACATTTTTCTGAATCCATAGACACCAAGTTTGTATTTTTCTGACTTGTGTATCAGAAGTTATGGAATTTCTAAGTTCAACCATCTATTTAAACTAATTTTGGATTTAACAGAAAAACTGGCCACATGGCGTAAATCTACTGGCCAGTACCGCTTCGATCGGATCAGCAGCGTGCGCCGTTAGATCTAAATGAGATCGTATGGTTCAGATTGGCCGATACATGTTCGTTGCACCATCTAATCATAGCCCTAGGATCTAGATCCAATGGATCTCAACGCTCTGCCATGAACTGGCGGCGTTGACGACGGTGCACGGCGGCGGCGCATCGGGTGGGTGACGCTCTGGTGGTTCTAAGGGGGTGGAGAGTTACCGAGGTTGCGGGGGTCGAGGTGGTCGTAGTGGTGCCCGTGGTTGAGGAAGAGGTGCTCGGTTTTGACCTAGATTCCTCGCTGGAGTTGAGGTCACCGTCGGTGCTTCGTAGACAGAGATGAAGCCGAGCCTCTAGGGCAAGATAAAACAAGCGGAGAGGGTTAGTGGATGCGCCCAAAGACGACGAACACGATAGTGCAAGCCAGAGGGCGAGGGGTGGCCCGTCCTCACCGGAATCGTCGCCGAAGTATGTCGGAGATGACGGAGGTTTGAGCTAAAATCCGAAGAGCATGGGGGCTCTTTGGTTGTATCGTTTGAGGGGAAATGGAGAGGGGCGAGCGGGGTTTAAGAGGCAGGGGTTGGGTTGGGTGATTATGCCAAAAATATTGTGAATTTACGCGAGTTAATTCGCGGTAGAAACGACATGGGAGGGGGAGCGGGCTGAGCGCGCGGCGTTGAAGACGACGCTGATGTGGCAGTGGGGCCGGGTTGTCAGTGAGCGGGTGAGGAGAGAGTGCGGTGAGAAAAGAATTAGTGGGAGAGAGGGGAGAGGGGTGCCGGGTGGGCTTAGTGGGCTGGGGTTGCTGGGTTGAATTGGCTTAGCTGGTAGGGTTTTTTTCTTCTTTTTCCTTTTTTTTGTTTCTGAATTTCTATGATTTGAACTAGAAAAAGTTTTTCGAATCAATTCAAATCTTCACCAAATTTTTAAGGGGTGAACCTAGTGATCAAAAAGGTTTTAAAAACATCAAACCTATAATAAAACATTTTGGGTAAAATGAAAAAAAAACACAAGCTCCACACCTTTAATATAAAGGAGGGGTTTTTAATAGGGGTTTTCCTAGGTTTAAATTTTTGAAATTTTTTGTTCAATGCACACATTCCATAAAGATATGAATGCAATGATGATGTTTGGTTTAATGAAAATTTGGGATGTTACAAATGTAACCCCCTTAAGGTGAATATCGCCCTCGAGATTCGGGTTGGCTAGCAAATAGGTGAGGGTGATCTTTCCGGATCTCATCTTCGCATTCCCAAGTTGCTTCCTCCTCAGTTTGATGGTTCCACTATACTTTGCAGAATTTGATTGTCTTGCTACGAGTGACTCTTTCTGCTGTCTCTAGAATATTGATAGGTTTCTCTTCATAAGTGAGATCATCCTCTAACTTAACGTCTTCTAATGGTATAATGTCTCTTAACGAAGTTTCTTCTATCTCTGGGTGACACTTTTTCAACTTGCTTACATGGAACACATTATGAACCGCTGATAGAGATTCTGGTAATTCTAGTTCATATGCCACTTCTCCTTTGCAGCTCAAAATCTTGAATGGTCCTACATAACGAGGTGCCAATTTCCCTTTAACTCCAAATCTATCCACACCACGAAGCGGTGAGACTCTGAGATAAGCTCTATCACCTATCTCATAGGTGACCTTCCTACGTTTCGGATCTGCATAGCTCTTTTGTCAGGATTGGGCTATCTTTAGTCTATCCTTTACCATCCTGACTTTCTCTTCAGCTTCCTTGATTAGGTCTGGTCCGAATAAGTTTATTTCTCCTACTCCATTCCACAATAATGGTGTTGTACACTTCCTTCCATAAAGGAATTCAAACGAAGCCATCTCTATGCTTGATTGATAGCTATTATTGTAGGAAAAATCTGCGTATGGCAGACTTTCGTCCCAACTAGATCCATAGTCTAGAGCACAGGCTCTCAACATATATTCCAAAATCTGATTGGTCCTTTCTGTCTATCCATTAGTCTGTGGATGAAACGTAGTGCTGAATTCTAGCCTAGTTCCCAATAACTCATGTAGTTGTTGCCAAAAGTGCAAAGTTGTAACACCCTCGGAATCGGCCCTATGCAAGTTTCAGCGATTCCCGCCAAACCCGCATAGAAACGATTCAAAGGTGCCCACCAGGCACTCTCGTGCGGGTGGAAAACAAAGTAATACCATTACACAATAGTCCACGATGGAACCCACAGAACAGATATATACAACAACGACTCTATGAGTCAAGAATACAGATATACAGTACAAAGATGCAAATCACCTTGAAAACGATACAGCGTCCGAGTACGGACAAGATGCAAATTGAGCTAAGAGCCCTGAAGAATAACCAATGGCGTCCATAACCCTGCCCAGGCCAAGTCGGAAGGGTAACCCTGCTAATGACATCGTTCTCAAAACCTGCTTAAACAAAAGGGGTGCCGACAAAGGGCAATGGAAAAAGAGAGCGGTCAGTACTGAGGCCATTACACGGCGAGACTAGAATTCGGTGGTCCTCGCCTACATAGGTATGGTGGACTGAAGTGGCAGCGAAGCATGCACTAACAACCTATAGAGACTCGATACAACTGGCGGCTATCAGATAGGGATAAGAAAAACCTATTTGGATCCAACCTGAAACTATCACCAGGCATACCCATCCTGGTATTTCCCCCTCGAGACCAAACGAGGAAGTCAACCGAGGAACTCACACAGTTGGCAGTTTTATTCATTCCGTTATAGTTGCGGCAATTACTAGTCAGATATAGATAGCATGAGTCGTCCTGATATAATAAGCAGTGGGCAGTTTTAGTTAACCATTCTGTTGTAGTTGTAATACTTACTAGTCAGATACATATAGTATGAGGCATCCCAAAACCAGCAGTCGTTGGTACTTTTTTTTAGCCATTCCGTTGTAGTTGCAATACTTACTAGTCAGATGCAATGGTAACAGGTGACAACCCAAACCAGCAATTGTGGGCACTTTTATTTAGCCATTCCATTATAGTGAAGCTGATTACTAGTCATTATATAGTCAAATTTATAGCACTACTTTAGTTATAGTTGTCTATGATCGAGATACTGTGCTCCAAGTCGTCCATAACCGCGGACACGGCTTTCAGAAAGTTTTACCCTGCAGGGGGGCACAAATAGCAACACACGCACGATCAACCTCGAGAAAAACCAAATGAAAACCCAACGAGGCATCACGACAGAGCAATTGCAAGATTCATATAAATTTCAGGGGGGCACCCCACCAAGCTACCCGCTACGAAGTTGGCCGGCTCCGAGATGGACCCAGAGGTTTGCGAGAACGGCTGTAAATGACTCGGAACCCAAAAGTGTGACTAGGCTTGTCGATACCGCGTAATCGTGCCGCGATCCAAAACAGTACAGACGCTCCACGCGCAATCGTAAATAAAGCAGTAAAGCATGGCATAAGTACATGATAGTAATAAAGCCCCAAACTACTTTGTGGCCCCAAGAAATAAATATGACTCAATCTCTGGCTAGGGGGATTCATGGTCCCACATGCGGATAGTGCGAATATTTAAAGAACAGGTATCAAGTACTCGGGGTCCTACGGGACACAAGTGGACGGTTAAAAACCAAATCACATCTATTGCCCACCTGTGCCTCTACATTATTTACCTACTTCAATTTTAGTTATTAAATGATAATTAAAGCCATGGTCATCTCCAACATAAAGCATATAGCAGCCTTCCAACAACTGTGGTACTGGACGACACGCAACAACATTTGAGCAAGCGACTACGACGCGCAAGTCCAACTATCTACCAAACAATAGGTAATGGGATGTGTCCAAGGCCATATAAGGCTGCAAGGGATATCACGGGTACGAAAACTAAAGCATCGCAACACAAATAGCAATAGATCAACATGAGGGAATAAATACTATAAAAGTAAGATAGGTAGAAAAGGGGAGAATGTTCGCCTGAAAAACATTGCCGAAGTTTTATAACCGAAGAACTTGTCGAAGCTCACAACATCTCATCGTCCTATCCGAGAAAAAGCAAATCGCTAAAAAGGAACAAGCGATGCAACAATTACAACTAATGCAGAAGAACCAGCATGATCATAATATGATGCATGGCATGGCAAGTTGATGATGCAAAATGTGTTGGAAAATATGGCATGAGCATGGCAAGTTGATGATATGACATTAGTAAGGCATTCTCAACACGAAATAATTATTTTCCCATTTTATTCAACATGTTTCCCCTGCATAAACAATTCTGATTTTAAAACTGCTATTAATGCATGATGCAAATGATAACATGGATATCATGGTCGGAGAGATCTCGTCACGCTGATCGATTTGGACATACTATTTGTCGAATTCCGATAAACGGAACAATAGTTATGTTTTATTGCATTTTATATAGAAATGGAAAAATTGTTAAGTTTGACGAGTTAGGATAGTTATTTGATTTACTAAAACGAATTTGAATTAAAACACTTTTCATTTTGAAACATTTTCCAAATTCCAAACATATTTGAAATTAGGTTTTGAATTTGGATTGAATGGGATTTTGACTTTAGATGGAAAGGTTGACTTGGTCAGGGGCTGGAATGGAAAAGGGAAAAGGGGGTCTTCTTGATAAATGGTCAAGAACACGTCGGGTTGAACTTATCGAAGCTGAAACTGAATCGCGGGATTGCAGCTAGCTATAGCGATCTTTGCCTGATGATTACGAGATATTCCGTGCTCCGTTTTGCCAACGGTTTGAAGCTGTGTGTAGAGGGAACAAAGGAGAATAGATAGACTCAAAGAAATTTGCCGAAGGTCCACTGTGTATGAAGCTATCTTGAAAGGAACAGAGGCAAAAACAATGGCGTTGGCTGACAGAAAACTGACGATAAATGTTGCCCACTTCGCCGGATGATTTTCAGAGATTTAGACGACCAAATCGTGCGCAGTTTGATCCCGCTGGAATATGGTTGATCCCTCTTTACAGTGGTGTGCTGGATGCCGCCGGAAATAATCTGTGGTGACCGTGAAAAATTATAGGAACAGAGGGTGATGTGGGTCGCGCGGAACGGACGGCGCGACGTGGTGTGGCAGGTGAGCGTGCCGAGAGCAGCAGCCAAGGTTGAACCATTACATTGGCGTGGACGTGGAAGCACACAAGCACCCTGCTGAATCAAAGATAGGTGCAAAGCGAGCTAGCTCATTTGAATCAAATGGTCGTGCAGTCAGTGCAGCGCGTGCGCGGCGACGACCCTGCGCGCGCGACTCCAGGCTGGCTTGCGTGCGCGCGCGACGGGCGGCCATAGTCTCCGGTGACAAACAGCAATTCAGAGCGGCGGGAAGACACTCACGTACAACACATGAAGGAGACCACTGTAAACACATCATCGTGCGGATCATAAGCAGGGGCGCACCGGATAGAGGACCACAACGGCGGCCGATGGCGGCGCGAGCAGGTGTAGCTCGGGCTCGCTGCTCTGGCGATGGAACTCGAAAGAGAAGTGGTGCAGGAGGTGTGCCTCGACGAGAGGAAGCCTGCATGCAAGGTGGCCGAGGCCAATGACGACCGGAACGGCGGCGACGACGAATGCACGGCAATGCGCGACAGATGCTCGACAAAAAGCTAGCATGATAGAGGAAACGAGGGAGGGGGAGACCATGTCTAGTAGTTAAAGGGGCTCACCGTGCCACTCCTGACGTAGCCCAGCTAGCCGGAGGGGAGGATGATGGCAGTGAGGTCGCAGAGGACGAAGACGACGCCGCCGCATGTTCACGAGGAAGATGCCAAGTTTCTAACGCTTCTCCGTGTCCCAGCTGCTGCACGGCTTCAAAAACTCTAGTAGGATCTCTCGGGTACGGCCAGCTGGCTTGGTGGCAGTGGGTAGGCAGAGAGAGGAGAGCCAAGCTAGCTTAGATATGGCCATGGAGGTTTTGCTTGTGAAAGAAGAAGAAGAGGAGGGGAGGCTGTTTCATCTGATCTCGATCCGGATGAGATGGGAGTGGTTGAGGTGAGCTGGGTGGTGGTGGAGCTGGGGTTTGCTTTACGGGCAAGGACAAGGAGGAGGTAAAGTGAGCACGGCAAGAACATGTGCTCGGTTGGTTTGGTTCAGAGTGGTTGGATGTTTGGGTTCTCCTCTTCCCTCTCTTGATTGCTGTCCAACGTGTAGAAAGGAGGAAGGACCAGAGAGGAGAGGCTGGCTTGTGATTAACCAATCTCTATCTCTTCTCTATCTCTACTATCTATCTATCTATTATCTATCTATCTATCTATACTAATTACTAATACTATCTAAAAAATACGAAGGCGTTCCGCCACTCCGTCGCCCCTTTCGTCGCACTCCGTCGCTTCGTTTATCGTCCCGCTCCCGACGCTGCAATTGCGGAAATCAATCGCCCGTATCTCAATCTCAATCAAGGCCGTAAAACTCGGCTAAGATCTCTCAAAAAAAGGAAGCGGTTTCTCTTGTCTCTCGTCCGAGTCCGAAGCCTGGAATGGGAATCACTGTCCGCTTCCCACGCCCTCGAAGGATCAAACGAAGCCACACCAAAAAAAGAAAAGGAAAAAACGATGCCAAATTGCCAATCAGAGGAGACTCCCTCTCCCTAACGGCAGCATCACAGGCAAGCAGGGGAACTCGCGGCGGCAGGCACGTCCTCGCCTCGCTGCCGGCGGCTGACGACCCGCACGTCGCTGCCGCCGCAGAGGCACGATCTCCCATGTAACCCTATTACAGGGTCTCGCTGTCGCCGCCCCTCCCGTCTCGCTCCCCACCCCAGCTGCCTCTCCATCTCGAGGTCCAGCCCGCCCTCCATCTCGCCCCCGCCCCAGCCGCCCAACCATCTCGAGGTCCAGCCTCCTCTAGATCACTACATCCGTCGGCGTGGTTCAGCCCGAGCGACTCAAGCCCAATCCGGACCTTCTCCGGCAGCCCTACGTGGTCTGAGATGCTACCAGAGCCATGCGGGGTAGTCTCCGTGGGGACAACCCTAATGTTTAGCTCGTGATGGATGATCATGGGACTGTCGAGTGCAAGCCAATGACCCTGAAATTCTGGTTGGTGATTTTCTCTTGTATTTGGTCTGGCTTGGATGTCCTACTATTGTGACTCTTGTTTAACTTCTTATGTTGTTGCAGGCTAAGCCTTCTCACGCTACGAATGGTGAAGTGTTGCAAATGCACCATCTGCTAGCAAATGGTGGTCTCCGATCTGCACCACAGATACGATCCCTGGTGTCGGCATGCACTACAGAACCATCTTAGTTTGAAGGTGATAAAATTTCTGTTTATTTGTGCACGGCATTCTAACAAGGGATTGGGAAGTTGATTTTTTACAGACTAATATGAAAGGTAATTGGTGAATGAACTGATCTGTGAAGACGTCATCCCTCTAATATGTATTGCGGCCGTGAGGGTTGCAAGTTAGTTCAGCATGGGTCGGGTAAATCACACCTTGCTTGATGAAATATTGAGAGGCGTGGATGTGGATGGTCAACAGAGTGCAGAAGGTAGGTTCATGAGTATGTTTACTGTGTGTCAATGTTGTATACATGTCAGAACTTTTTGTGTTGAGCCAACATGTGGAATCATGTGCTTGCTGCTTTCTCTCGATCATATATAACACTCAAGGCGATTTGTTTGGTTCCCTGAATGAATGGGGGTGTGGATCTGGTTTAGCTGCTGAACATGTGGAAGGCGAGGAAGGAAACGGAAACGCTGCAGATGATGCTGGTGAGTTAGATGATGTGTATAAATTTTCCTTGATTGCAATAGTTTTAAAGAGTATATAATTGTATGATGGTAGTAGTGGCAGACCCTTATGCACCACCAGGTGTGGAGGCAAATTTCATAGAGGTGGATGATGACGGTTAGTTGTCACTTTGTCAAGTTTTTTTATTCTGTCTTGCAATCTGGATAAGTACTGAAATGGTTTAATTTTGCAGATGTCCATGTGAGGAACCAGTGGTGCTATCAAGTGACGATGAAGACGATTTGGGGTTGAGCCACATATGTGCAAGGATATGTAGCCCCTTACGAGTTCATGTGATATCAGGATGTGGACACAGTGGGCGTGCGAATTTAGCTATGATAATAGACCAGCTCGAAACAGTATTTGATTAGTTAACTGGTGACAATAATCACATTTAGACATTTTGTGTCTACCTAACATTTGTGTTTGAATCTTTCCGCAGAAATGATCTCCAACGGAATTATTAATGCGGCTTTTGTACGATGGGCCGAGGAGGCTACTCATGTCCATCATGAAAACATTGAAGATGTTGTGCTGGTCATACAAGAATATGTTACCGGATCACATGAAGATGTTCAAGATGTTGCAAGTTGTGAGTTCCATCTAGATCAAGTGGTAGAAGTTAAACACGAATGGAATGGCATATAAGTATCTAACAATTCCTATACAAATTCTGCAGCTCCTGGTCGGCCAAGAAATTATTACAGAGCCATTTGTTCCACCAGTCGAGAAGGAGGCTACTCATGTGATTGCGGAAACCCAATGAAGATGTCGAGCCACTGACGTGCAAGAATATGTAGCCCCTGTCGAGGGAGTAGGCGAAGGTGAATATGTGAACTTTTTAAAATTGGGTATGTATTGTCCTCATAATATAGATAATCATAACATGTTTTGGAATAGAGACGGGTCAAGGTACTGATGGAGCACAAGCCACTTTAGGTGGGGCAAGCTCAGAATCAGGTAATGGGATGTGTGACTAATTTTTCCGTGCACTAACAGCAAAAATTTATTACTTTAAATACATCTATACTTTCAGTTCTTTGATTTAAGTACAATTGCTAACGACTTGGTTTACAAGTATGATCATGAAACACAAATACAATGACATATAAATATCTCATAATTCCAATAAAATAACCTTTAGGTGATAGGAAACATGTCATTTAATAGAATAAACTATAGCTAGCATTGATAATGTTTGTACATGTTTTCCAGTTTTACTATAGTTAGATCGACAATGCTGCCAATGCTAACATGGTTAGGTTTTATTTAGGCTGTATATTAAGTTATCATTGGAGCATTGCCATGTAAAATAAAAATTATTCACATTGACTTTTCTTTGAAAATTCACCAGCTGAGAATATACCAATTACAGCCGACGGTTTCTTTAGTATTCTACAATTCCTGTAATGTAATTATTTCATACACACCTCGCTCGCTTCTTCGCCCGGGGTTTCTCCTCCTTTTCTGTCGCCCGCGTAGCAGAGCATCCCTCGGACCTCGGCGAGCAGACCTGGAACATACGCGCTCATGGCGCCCCTGCTACTCAAATGGCCAAATGGGTGGCCAAGAGGTGACTCCCATTGCGACACACTCCAAGCTTGTGTTGTTGTGTCCATCAACCCGAGTATTGCTAGCCCATATTGATGAGACTTTCCACCCTGATTATCTGTCACACGTTCGTGTTGATAAAAGTTTGTAATCTTGGACTGAACTGAGGTGATTGGAAAAGTTTGCTTCTTTTTCCTATAGATGGCACGGTGAGAGCTAAGGGACATGATCATAGCATCAGACTACTACATAGTAGTTGCGGTTGGGAACTATGCAGTTGAACATGTGCAGGCACATGAGAGCATGATTGTCTATAAAGAGGCACACGAGCGTATCCGCATTGGTGTTTTGGGAAAACACTAAAATATGGAACTTACTATGTTTTGTGCATAAAATTATTTGTGGTGGGCTAAGAATAGATCATTGATGAACCGAGTATGTCTATATTGTCTTTGCGGTTCACAACCCAGTAACTTGGTTTTTGTGATATTAGAGAGTAATACTACAGTCCAAATGTGATTATTTTTTTCACAAATCTGATTTTCCAAGTCTACAATGGACATGGACATTACTTTTTTTTATGTTGGGTCAAAACTGAACATCCAAAAAAGTGCCACTGGAGTTATGTAATCATCAAATTACCTTTGGCACGAGCATCACATATAGTTAAGTTAGTTATGTAATTCTTTGTGACTAATGCAGATTGTCCTCAGAAATGATTCATGTAAAAATTTGGTTCTATAGCAAGATCAGTTCTTATTGCATTTTTATTTGGCTCTATATTTCTAGAGTTAATCAATTTTATTCACTATTACATGCTCAGTGTTTGAATCGGGCCTATTTTCCTACTCTTGGGAGAAGTTAAAATGAGATACTATGCTTGACAATAAACTGTCACACCAATGATGTTGATTTTGACATGGTGCCCCCAATATCCATGTTGAGCATCTCTTTGACCATATGGTTCTTATGGAGAGAAGAAAGTACCTGGTGCTAGCTAATTTAATTTAATTTTTATGATGCGACAGTTTGGAAATCCAAATGGTAGGGGTTTGAGAAGATTCTCGTAGGTGATCATGAATACATTTACCGGATCACATTATGGTGTGAACCAGTAGGTTAAATAAGAGATAAAATCAGTTCTTATAAAATTCATCCTATGTGCACCACTAGAAGAGTTGCTCGCAATAAATTCGCAGTGAATTTCAACCTTCCTTGTAGAAAAGTTGCCAGGGGAATATAATATAGCATGCTTATCTACATTACTGAAAATTCTTCAATATTTGCATGCAATAGTCGGTACCAGATGCATAGGATATGTTGCCACTTAGTTTTCCTTATTTAAGGTAAAATTTGTGTGCTTGCCAATTGTTGTCTGATTCGCGAAGCATGATGAGTTGATGAGCATGGCGTGACTGGCGACACAAAGAGGAAGATGCACGCCAATGCTTGATTTGGTTAAGCTTACTCTGATTTTTTACTTCTTTTCACTTTCATGTTTATCTCTTATTTTGGTGGTACACTGCAATATATATCTGACTTTTTTGATCCGTCGAACATGGATGTATGCCAAATTCACTTGTGTATGTCAGGTGCTGATTCACAAAATATACCAAATTAAGGTATAATTATACAATATGGCTTGAACAATATTATTTATACTTCCTTTTAAAGAAAATCTATACTTACTTTGTGGTGTACAACTTCATAAGTTAATTAGTAACGCATCTTGCTGGTATTCATATTGTCGAACAGTTTAGACCTTACTAACAAGTTTGCCGAACACAAGCAAAGAGCAAACTGCAATTTGAGATTTATCGAACTGCTTAACATGTCCATGTCATGTCCAAAATTCTTTTACCACATTCATGAAATGGTAATTGGTAAGTTATCTTGGAGTAGGCTACTTTGATGCACATATATATATATATATATATATATATATATATATATATATATATATATATATATATATATATATGCAGGAGGTATTGGTTTTGGAGCATTTTAGTGATTTGATCAAGTTTGTTAATTTGAGTACATGTAAGTAGAATTCTATAACATCATCGTTCTTTTATCTTCATTTCTTTACAATGACATCTCTTCGTGAATTTAAATAGAAGAAGACGTTGCTCCAAGTTCAAAAAGGCTAGCATTGGCGACATGGAGCCGATTTCCTAGCCGATGGAAGGCTGCTATCGAGCCGATGCACAAAGTTGTCATCACGTCTAGCAACTTTCTGTGTGGAATGGAGATCTTGGAAGCGGCCCTCACGCAGCTGCTTATGTGCTACACCAGGTCGACCAAGTGCGTCAAGAGGGTAAATGGTAAGTCTCCCCTAAACAAGTTCTTGGGTTTCATATCCTCTATCCTATACAAAATGAAACATGCTATAGGATTTTTCAGTTACTTCCTACAAAATGAAACATGCTACAGGACATAGACCTTGCATTTGTATTATGTAGAAACAATAGAGTTTCCCGTAGGTATTGCCATTGCCCACTGCCTTTGTCCAAGGTGTGACAATCAGTTTTAGATCAGGGGATGAGAAAATATGAAAATACATATGTGGTTAGAGAATCAATACATTTTAGTGTTTTGTTCATTTGTTAGCCCTTGCTTGAATTTACACAGATAGAGAGCCACCCCGTCCATAAATCGAACGTGTATATTTTTTTTCTATACATAATGTCATGTTCCATCTGTCAGGATGGCTCTGCCCGAGGTATAAATGCTTAGATTTTTACGTAGTCATCACTGGTGTACTAGAACCATTTTATGACCGTAGTTCTTTTACCGATGCTTGCAAGAACCAATTTGTAGGCTGATTAGTACATTTGTGCTATATATTCCATCTCATTGTGGACTTTGTGCTATGTACTGTGGATTTTATTTCGTCATGTTTGCTTATAATCCTCAAGTGCTCAGAACCTAGGACGCTGCAAACCGTATGTGGTGCTACAAGCATGTTGAGGTGCTTACAGAAATTTCCAAGAGCTTCTGAATTTTCAGTAATTTCTATTCTATTTAGTGACTGTTATTACTTGTGAACTGGCGCAGGAAGTCTAGATGTGCATGTTTGCTCTATTTGCAATTGGTTCCGGTGAGAGCATGGTTGCTAACGGTGGTTCTGGTGTTCTGTTCATCTTAGGAGAGGATCAATGTCCAATTATCACGATGATCACGTCAGCAATGCATGCAGGGTGGTTATGATATGTATGCTGCTACTGGTGGCATGTGGAACGGCCACCATGAACGAGGAATAAGGGACTCGGATTCAGAAGATGAAAAGTAAGGCCATTCCATATGTCTAGCAGTTATTTGATATATTCGCACCATTTTATTCATTGACTACCAGAACTAGAACTATAAACACTTGAATGCTGCTGTTATGACTCAGTTTCAATTACTTATCCCGCTTGCTGCTTATCGTATGTGAGATATTAACATGGAGTTGGCCTGAATCAGTTATATAACTATATATGAATGACTTGCTTAGTGGCATTGATTGTTAATTCTCTTATTTAAAGATAAAATACCTAATGGATAGTGTGAAATGTTTTCTGTTGTTTTGTGGTATTTCTCTAGAGTAAACTGCATTTGAGACAAACATAAGTAGTATGTGTGTAATTTTCCCAAGATGTCATTTGTAGATAGTAGACTGACATTGTCTGAAATGTAAAAATACAAACATATTCCCAAAGCTCATTTGTACTTCTCCTGTTCCTGTGATTCGTAGCAGCAGTTACATACTAAAGCAACACAAAGTAAGAACACACAAGCATCAGTCAAAGTTCAGAAACTGCATTTGGGATTACAACGTCCCATGAAGCCAAACAGATCCAGGATCGTGGCAGTGTGCAGTGCCAACATCGCCAACCCGTTCAAATCAGCCACGAGGCATCCTAGCGAGTGAGGGAAAGTGAACCTTATTGCTGCCTAGAGCCAATTGTTTGTAGTCTTTTGGCAACAAGGTGTATCCTCTTGAAGATGTAAATTGTAGTACCAATTATTTGGAACATAATTATGATCATGCGCCTAAGAAGATATACTTTCTTTTTCATTTATGTACAATATATAACATGTATCGACCAAGTTCCTGTTCTTGCGCTCCCATTTTGTCTGTGGTGGATTTTTTTTTGTTTATCCTTGGTTCCATATTTTCTTTGCACCGTTGCAAAAGTTAGGAATAATTTCTCGTAGCAACGCACGGGCACCTTACTAGTAGAGGAAAAAAAAGGAGATGGTCACATGGTGTGGTGTGGCAAGATTAAAAGAAGGATCCACATAATATCATATGGGCGTGATTTAAACACAAGTCGAATAAAATAGGATCCCATATGTACTATGTAGTAGAATTAGATCAAGATCAAAGGAACCATGTTGACTATTAGTTAATGATGGATTAAATTAAAAGGATATGCCCCCAAATTAATTTGGGCATTTTACAAAAAAAAATTAAAAAAAATAGCAAGACTCAAAATACAAAATGACATTATGGTTCCAATACATATGGCACCAACAAGATATTAGAAATAGAGAGAGGGGAAGAACAAGATCAAACACAAATATCAAGAACCGATACAAAGCAATATTTATAAAGCAACAATTTAATTATGTGTTCCATGCAATGTGATATGATGAACACGGGCATGCGGTCATGATGATGCATAAAATAAAACAACACACGATTTTCTAGTAGTGCTTTTAGCCGGGGTGCTACAAAAGTGAACTGAGTTCCTCTATCCGACACAATACTCTTGGATACTCCATGTAAACACACAATTCTGTTCATGCAGATATTGGCTAACTTAGCACTCATATAGGTGGTCTTTACTAGTATGAAATGAGACACTTTTGTCAAGCGATCCACAACAACCCATATAGAATCGTATCCAGATCTAGTCCTTGGCAGTCCTGTGATAAAATCCATACCAATTTTATCCCACTTCCAATCAGGTATTGGCAGTGGTTGTAATAATCCTACTAGTTTCTGATGCTCCGCCTTTACTCGACTACACATGTTACACAAGGCAATGTGATATGCGATATCTTTCTTTAGATTGTTCCACAAAAATCTTTCCTTCACATTCATGTACATATTGGTGTTGCCAGGATGAATCGAATATGGTGAATTACGTGATTCTTGCAGGATCAATTTCCGAAGTTCCGGATCATGTGGAATGCAGATACGTTTCCCATACCATAAGGTTCCTTGTTCATCTTCATGGAATCCCTTTGCCTTTCCTTTACCAATTTTACTCTTAATTTCTTCTATTTCCTTGTCCAACTTTTGAGCTTCTCTGATTTTATCCAATAGTGTTGGTTGTACTTCCAAGGACATAAGATATCCTTCAGGCACTATCTCTAATCTTAGCTCTTTAAATTGAGCACTTAATTCTTCTGGCAATTCTCCTTTGGTGAGGACATTCATATAAACCTTGCGGCTTAATGCATCGGCTATGACATTTGCTTTCCCGGAATCGTATTGCAAACTTAAGTCATAATCTTTGATAATTTGTAGCCATCTTCTTTGTCTCATGTTAAGTTCTTTCCGTGTGAAAATGTATTTCATACTCTTGTGATCGGTGAACATTTCACAAAGCTTTCCCATAAGATAATGTCTCCATGTCTTTAGTGTATGGACAATAGAGGCTAATGTCGTGGTATTGCCGACGAGTATGCCATGGAGGGGTCCTCACAGTGCGTGTTTAGAGACGTGGGGGGAAGGAGTACGGTTGACGGGTACGAGGTAACACAGCTTACCCAGGTTCAGATCCCACGACGGAGGCGGAATCCTACTCCTGTTATAAATCACTATAATGGCAATACGCCGAGTTACATGGATTGGTTTGTTGTGCGAGATGACTAGAAAGTCTAAGTTATCATGTCCTAAAGGCTCCCATAGGCCCGACTTATATAGTCGTCAGGTCCTAGGGTTACAGGGAAAAGTCCTAGCCGGACAGGTTACAGAGTCCTACACTGCCTACAATCAGTCTAGTGTGTCTTGCACTCCAAGGCTCCGGGTACGTCGGTGACTCCTCCGTAGCCTTACTTTATCCGGCATGGCCCTCCCTTATAGATCCATCTAACTGGGTCACCCAGCAGGCCATGGGCCATGCTACCAACTGTGGGCCACCCGGGTTATCCGAATAGAGGACATGCTATGAGGATACCCATATAGCATATCCCCAACAGTAGCCCCCGGAGAACTCCGAGATCTTGCGCCGTCTTGCCTCTTCACTTTGAATGCTCTGTCTAGATGGATGTCGGAAAATTGACAAGCAACATCTTGTTGTCCTCCCAAAGAACCCTGCAAGGTTTTCTCCGTCTTCAACTTGTAAGTCGGAGAATTGTTGAAGTCTTTTATCGTACTCTTCCATAGCCGGATTGGATCCGTCTATGCCGGAATCTTCTGATGTGATGGTTCACCTGCTAGTGACGGCTAGGGTGACGTAGACATAGGTCAGCAACGCCTCGTAACTTACACATGCAGAAAACGCAATCATGTCCGATTTTCCCGCGCGAGCGATACGAACCGTTGGCGGCGACGGTTGGCAACGTAGTGAAACTTCCGCGCACGCGCCCGCACACGTCGTCCACGTGTCAACCGTTTGATCATTCCGCACGAATCTTGATGCCAGAGGTTATAAATTATAACGGCGATGGAAATTTTACTTTTCACCTCATTCCCCTCTGCATCATCTTCTTCCTCCAGCAAGCGCCTCCTCGAGCTCTCTGCGCACAGTGCAAAAAAAACCTAGCCCCTCGACCTTCCTTAGTCACCACCGCAATCCCTCCATGACCAGTAGCAGTTCCATCCCCTCCATATCGGTGTCAAGCGATGCCACGGCGAAGCCGACAAGCTCCATCGTCGTGCCTCCAGAGAGTCTGGTGATTCCCAGATCCGCGGTGGTCGAAGCCACCGGCGGTGACCATAACTCAGCGGCGATGGAGCTACTAGAAGATGAGTACGACTCCCACAAGGGTGACTGGCGCGGTTCGGATATTACGGACCGCGAGATCAAGGAGTTGATCATCGAGGGCTACCTCCCTGCGACGGAGGGGCTCGCCTGGCGGGCGGCACCGACCGGCGAGGTCACACCTTCTCCCCAAGCCGGAGAAAAGGTGTACCTCAAAGCACAACTGGTATGCGGCGCCTCCCTGTCCATCTCCAACTTCTTCCTAGCTGTCCTCAACCATTACCGAGTGCAGCCTCGGAACCTCTCCCCAATAGCATCCTTGTGCTTAGCAACTACGCGACGCTTTGTGAGGGTTACTTAGGGATTCGGCCTAGGTTAGATCTCTTTATATACTTTTACACTGTCAAGCGCGAAGCCGGAGCCGGCAAGAACGAGCTTAGGAATTGTGGCACCATTAGTTTTAAGATCCGGCCCGGCCGGCGCTTCCCCGACATCGTCGGCCATGAGTCCTGTAAGAACTAGCAACGGACGTACTTCTACGGCCCAGATATCCCTCTGGCTGGCCGAGAAGTGACTTCGTCGATGGAGCTGCCGCCGAAGCCTCGACATGGAGATCCTAGGCCTCCCTTCCCTCTGACAATGATGCTTCCCGCGCTATAAGGCGGATAGAGTGGTTTGTAGAGACGGGTCTAACCGGATTGGACCTGGCCATGTGCTGGTTCATCAGGCGGATCCAGCCTCTACAGCACCGCTTGAAGTTGATGCACGAGTATACCAACGATAGGAAGGATAGCCTCCACATCTCCGAGGACAACTTCTCGAGCAACTCCGTCAAGATCCGCCTCAAGGACATTGTTAAGGTGAAGGATAGGAATCGTGGCTTCACCATCACCTACGACATGTTTGTAGAGAGCAAGTGCCCAAAGGTACCTGTTTATTTTCCGTATATGACATATACTCCAGTTCTTCCGTCTAGACATTACCATCTCATCTAACACGGTGGATTTTCACTTAACAGCTCAGCGACATAGATGAGGATAGCATGGCTCCCCAAATCTATGATCCAAAGATGAAGGAAGTCACTGTCGTGTCCGACGACGAGGTCCCGTTGGCGCGAAAGCGGAAGATCTCCACCTCTGATGCTGCCAACGGAGGCAAGAAGAATAAAACGGAGGGTGGAGCCTCCAAGAAGACTACCGCCGCCCTGGAGGCGGAGAAAAGAAAGGTTACCGGGATCCCCTTTTCCAAAGCACCCCCTCTTGTGTAAGCTTCTTCCTCTCCAACATTGTCCATTGTTTGTCTTATTCCTGCACTTATACTTTTTGTATGTTTCAAGAAGAAAGACACTACTAGTCTGAAGAAGACCTCCAAAACTTTGGGGGCTTCTAAAAATATTAAGGATATGTTGCAACGTGACGTGTCTTCCCACGCATCTCCCGCCATCGCCCCTGTTACTCCCATTGTCAAGCCTGCGTCTGCTCTGTAAGCTCTCAAGCCAAATAAGCATTTGGCCCTTCCGCCATGGAAGTGGACTCAGGTGCCTCCACCGAAATTGCTGTTGTCGGTGAACAGGCGACACAGGAAAGTGCCGCAAACCAAATGGATGAATCTCCGGCTAAGGATGCCATCGGTAGCGGTAAGGCGGTGGTGGCAGGTGGTACCTTTGCCGAAGGCGGCGCCTCCACACCCAAGAAGACCATAGAGTTCCCGAAGATAGTCTATCCGGTACTTACGCCGGGTAGCACTGCTCTAGTTCCTGGTTCGGCGCCGACATATCCAACGTGCGGTCTCGAGGAGCTTCTCCGTCAAGCAGAAATCTTGCAAGGAAACAATTTGTCCTTTGGCAAGTTGCTTGCTGAGAGTTCTACAAACCTCAGGATCATTGCGCTTGTAAGTTTCATTTGCCTTTTGCATTTCATATGAGTATCCCATTGTAGCCCCCGAGGATTTAGACGGAAAACCATAGGTCTTTGCATCTAAATGCTCTAAGAGTGACTAAGCTAGAAAACTTACCACTATATCCCCCAAGCATATAGTTTGAATGAATTATTCCGACTAGATGCTTTCAGAGTAGCATACGTAGTGTTTATAAATTTCAATACTGTAGCCTCCAAGCTTCTAGTTGTAACTGAATTAGTTCCGACTAGATGCTTTAAAGAGAAGCTAAGCATATGACTGAGTTAAAAACTTTATACTGTAGCCCCCAAGCTTCTAATCGAAAACTGAATTAGTTCCGACTAGATGCTTAAAGAAAGACTAAGCTTATTGCTAAGTTAAAAACTCTCGATGTAGCCCCCGAGCTTCTAGGTGGAAATTCTCCGGCTAGATGCTCCAAGCAGACCAAACAACATTTAAATTTCTTCTTAAGACTCCCATGAACCTCTCAAAGGGGAACATATTGTGTAGACATACAGGACCGAGAATGGCAATCTCTTCCACTAGGTGAACCAGGAGATGCGTCATAATATTGAAGAAGGATGGTGGGAACACCATCTCAAAACTAACAAGACATTGTACCACATCCTTCTGTAACCTTGGCAGAATATCTGGATTGATTACCTTCTAAGATATTGCATTGAGGAATACACATAGATTCACAATGGGTACTCGAACATTTTCCGGTAGAAGCCCCCTCAATGCAATCAGAAGCAACTGCGTCATAATCACGTGACAGTCATGAGACTTCAGGTTTTGGAACTTTTTCTCTGCAATATTTATTATACCCTTTATATTAGGTGAGAATCCATACGACACCTTGATACTGTAAAGGACTTCAAAAAAGATTTCCTTCTCTGCTTTGGTAAGAGCATAGCTGGCACGACTTAAGTGCCGCCCTTTATCCGTCTTGTTATGTGTATGCATGTTCTTTGGGTCTTTCATAACTTGCTGGTCCTCCCGTGCTTTTGGTGTATCTTTTGTCTTCCCATACGCGCCCAAGAATCCTAGCAGGTTCACGCAAAGATTCTTCGTCACGTGCATCACATCGATTAAATAGAGAACATGTAGGACTTTCCAATATGGCAGCTCCCAAAATATAGATTTCTTCTTCCACATGGGTGCGTGTCCGGTAGCAACGTAGTTCGGAACTGATTGACCGCCGGGACCCTTTCCAAAGATTACTTCTATGTACTTGACCATACCAAATATATCATCACTAGTAGGGAGTTTGGGCTTCTTCCGGTGATCTGCCTCACCTTTGAAATGCTTGCCTTTCTTTCTTACAGGATGATTGGTCGGAAGAAATCGTCTATTCCCCAGGTACACAACCTTCTTGCATTTATGCAAATATGTACCTTCAGTCTTATCTAAACAGTGCATGCATGCCTTATATCCTTTGTTTGTCTGTCTTGAAAGATTACTAAGAGCAGGCCAATCATTGATGGTTGCAAAAAGCAACCCTCGTAGGTCAAATGGATCCTGTTTGTTCTCATCCCACACATGTACACATGGTTTGCCCCACAACTGTAAGAGTTCTTCAACTAATGGCCTTCGGTACACATCAATGTCGTTTCCTTGTTTCTTTAGGCCTTGGATGAGCACTGGCATCATAATGAACTTACACTTCATGCACAACCAAGAAGAAAGGTTGTTGATACATAGAGTCACAGGCTAGGTGCTGTGACTGCAGCTCTGCTCCCCAAAAGGATTCATGCCATCCGTACTTAGACCAAACTATAAGTTCTTTGCGTCACCTGCAAAGTCCGGGAAGTCTCTCTCGATTTTTCTCCACTGTGACCCATCAACGGGGTGTCTCAACTTCCTGTCTTTCTTACGGTCTTCATTGTGCCATCGCAACAACCTGGCATGATCTTTGTTTCTGAACATGCGTTTCAACCTTGGTATTATAGGAGCATACCACATAACCTTAGCAGGAACCCTCTTCCGGGGGGCTCTCCCTCAACATCATCAGGGTCATCTCGTCTGATCTTATACTACAATGCATTGCATACCGGGCATTTATATAAATTCTCATACTCCTTACCGAGGTAGAGGATGCATTCATTAATGCATGCATGTATATTCTGCACATCTAATCCTAGAGGGCAGAGAATCTTCTTTGCTTCGTACGTACTCTCGGGAAATTCGTTATGCTTTGGAAACTTCGGCTTCATTATTTTCAGCATCTTTTCAAATTCGGACTCGGTTAGACCACACTCTGCCTTCCATCGTACCAATTCCAGTGTGGTACCGAGCTTTGTGCTTCCATCTTCACAATTTGGGTATAACAATTTCTTGTGATCTTCTAACATGCCCTCCAACTTCAACTTCTCCTTTTCTGTTTCACAGTCTCGCTTTGCATCAGAAATTACCCTATCAAGTTCATCAGCGGGCTCATCTGATGCCCGTTCTTCACCTCCTTTCTCTTCATTGTCTTCCATTGCAGTATCACGGTATTCATGAAACATATGATGATAGTTGTTATCATCATCCTCTTCTTCTTCATTGTCTTCCATCATAACCCCTCTTTCCCCGTTCTTGGTCCAGCAATTATAGCTGGGCATGAAACCTTTCATAACCAGGTGGCCGCGAATGATTTTCAAGGAAGAGTATTCTTTGTTGTTCCGACATTGAACACATGGACAATGTATAAAACCATTCTCTTTGTTTACCGTAGCCACATCAATAGATTTATCCACACCTTTAATGTACCCGGGTTAACGTCGGTCACCATACATCCATTCCTAACCGTTCATTTGCATCATATAATTAAGTTTATCAAAAACCATTATAGAACATCATAAATAGTGAAATGACCAATTCACATCGATACATGCATTGTATTAATGACAGATGAAAAGATAAGATTGCTAACCTCGACTGAGGAGGAAAGAAAGAGGAGAAAACTCAAGTGTGTCTCGGGCACCTCCTATATTTTTGTTTTGTGAGAAATTAAACGGGATCATTCACTCAAACATTTCATCAAACACCTCGCATGCATAGGAAAAAAATAAACTAGCACACCTCTCACACCTTCCACCAAGAAAAAACAGAGGGTATGCAGATGACTGGAGTGTTGTATTTATAGAGGGCTGGCTAATACATCCTGGTTTGTTACAGAAACCGGGACTAAAGGTGTGTGGCAGTGTTTGCCGCCACAATTTTACCCTTCCTTACCAGGGGACGCATGCCTCGGCACCCGGCGGGCAGGCGGCCCTTTCGAACCGGCGCATGCTAGCATTAGTAGTCGGGTTGGGGGCGGCCCGGACTAATGCGGTTGGCGCGCGTGGCATCCCGCTAAAACCACTACTAGAAAATCGCGTTGATTTTGTGCATTGCATCATCATGACATCATCATACATCTATGTGTCTAAAACTATTTTGCTAAAAGCCCTATTTTGTTTTCTATATTAATTCCTCCCTATTACTTTAAATCAAAACACCGGTGCTTCCGGATATCTCAGTTTGTCTAAAAACAATTTACAAAAGACTTTTAAAATAAATTATAAAACCCTACAAGACCCAGACCTAAACCCTTTTCCTACCTAAACCTAGTCTACCCAGCCCCCTCCACCTCACCCCGAGCAACCACAGCTTGCCACCTCACCGTTCCCTCCACCTCATCACTCCACACATCCACCTCACCAATCCCAGCCGGCCCTGCCTCTCTCCCTGGGCCCCACCCCAACCCCACACACTCAACACCACCTGTCCCACCCCACCCCACACAGCACACACGCCTACACGCACACAAGCACACGACGCACACCAACACCCCACCAGCGTCGCACGCATGCACCCGACACGCCCCCTGGCCACCACGCACTCACACAACACGCAGCAGCCAACTCCCCGACACCCTGGCCCCACCCCGGCCCCACTGCCCTCTCTCTCCCAGCTCGCCCTCGCATCCCCTCTCCCTCGGCCACCGTTCGCTCGCCCTGCGGCCTCATCCCCATGCCATCCCCGCAACCTCCGCTGCAGCGTCGCCTTGCCGGCACCCCGTCGCCTCCGCCCTCGTGCGCCGATCATCACCACCGCCTCGTCCCCTCAGCTACCGCCGCGTCGTAGAAGAATCACCAATGGCGCCGAGGTCGAAGATGGCCCTGGGCATCAAGCGCGCGTCGCGGTCGCACTCCGACCACCGCCGCGGGCTCTGGGCCGTCAAGGCCAAGAACGGCGGCGCCTTCCCCAAGGCTGAGAAGCCAGCCGCCGCCGAGCCCAAGTTCTACCCCGCCGACGATGCCAAGCCACGCACCGTCGGCACCCGCAAGCCCAAACCCACCAAGCTCAGGTCGACTGTCACACCCGGTACGGTGCTGATCCTGCTCGCGGGGAGGTACATGGGGAAGCGCGTGGTGTTCCTCAAGCAGCTCAAGTCCGGCCTGCTGCTCATCACTGTATGCTTAGTCGGCTGATCCTGTCTACCCGGGCCTCTCGAGATCTTCTCGGAACAACACCGACACGTTGCCAACTTTTTCGTCGAAGGACGACCATGACAACGAACCCCAATTAAACCTCAAGATCTCCATTTGTAAGCAAGCCGAAAACCTCAAGGGCTCCTTCCAGGAACCACCAAGATCTTCATCACGGACCTGACACTCTCCTTCGTGGACGCCGAGATCTTCCTCCTGGAATTCGAAGACTGAACCCTGGCGCGCCAAGTTCTTCACCCCCGAGGACCGATCCATAGATGCGTGAAGTACTTCCTCGAGGACGCCAAGTACTTCACCCCGGACACCGAGACCCTGAACGATAAGTCCTTCTTCCCGGAAGCATTGACGCCCGTGCGACAAGATCTACTTCCCAGATCCGAAGACCCCGGTACCCGATCTACTCAAGTTCGCCATCGCGAGTCCGAACTTCATCGTTTCCCCGTCGAACCCTGAGACCGAACCCCGACCCCCCCGGAACCAAGATCGCTGAACCCTAATGTGTGATTCCCTTCCCGAGCCCTATTTTATAAAATGAAATATAAACTTGTTGCATTAAACCATTCATGTCGCATACATATTTGGTGTGGTTTGGGGGCATTATGCCGATTCACCTCATAATTAAATATGGGACCCATATGCGGGCAAAACTAGTCGTATATTGGCCCCATTTAAATTTGCAAACAAACCGATACTATATTTTGCCTTGCTAATACAACATTTAATTTGGGGTAGATAAATAACTTGAACGTTTAATTAATTGTCGGGACCCGGTTCCACTTAATATGACCTAATTGCATCGCTCTTGCCATTCATACATCATACATGCATCATGCCCGATCTTTGGCCGTAGTATTAAATATTGCATCCGGTGTTTATTCTAGTGTTTTGGTTCTTCGCGGATAAGGCCGTTGAGTTGATGCGAGTATCGACCCGATCTTCGGATGAACCTTCGACAATGTTTCCAGGCGAGCATCTCCCCCTTTCTACCTATCTTACTTTTATAGTATTTATCCCCTCCTGTTGATCTATTGCTATCTGTGTTGCGATGCTCTAGTTTTCGTACCCGTGATATCCCTTGCAGCCTTATATTGCCTTGGACACCTCCTATTACCTGTTGTTTGGTAGATAGTTGGACCTGCGCATCGTAGTCGCTTGCTCAAGTGCTGTTGCGTGTCGTCAAGTACCACAGTTGTTGGAGTATTGCCACATGTTTAAGGTTGGAGATGATCATAACTTTAATTATTGTTTAACAACTAAAATTGAAGTAGGTAAATGCAGAGGCAATGTGGGCAATAGATGTTATTTGGTTGTTAACGTCCACTTGTGTCCGTGGGCCCCGAGTAGTTGATACTGTTCCTTGAATATTCGCTATCCACATCCGGAGGATTATGGGACCCCTGAGCCGAGATTGATTCATTCTTATTTCTTGGGGCCACAAACTAGTTTGAGGTTTTATTTACTATCCTGTACTTATGCCATGCTTTTTGCTTTATTTACGATTGTGCGAGGAGCACTGTCTTGTTAGGATCGGGACACGATTTGTGGTATCGACAAGCCCGATCACACTTCGGGTTCCCGATCGTTCTGACCGTCCACCCAAACCTTGGGTCCGTCTGAGTCGACTAACCGTTCTTGGTGTACTCAATGGGGTGGCCCCCTGAAATATTTCTGAATCTTGTGATTGCTTTGTCGTGAAAGCGTCGTTGGGTTTT
This sequence comes from Avena longiglumis, assembly GCA_030063025.1. Classification (NCBI taxonomy): domain Eukaryota; kingdom Viridiplantae; phylum Streptophyta; class Magnoliopsida; order Poales; family Poaceae; genus Avena; species Avena longiglumis. Next base: position 66,284,368 of record CP125973.1, on the reverse strand, counting down.
GATTTGGTTTTTCCGAGGTTGATGGAGTGTGTGTTGCTATTTGTACACCCCTGCAGGGTAAAACTTTCTGAAAGCCGTGTCCGCGGTTATGGACGACTTGGAGCACAGTATCTCGATCATAGACAACTATAACTAAAGTAGTGCTATAAATTTGACTCTATAATGACTAGTAATCAGCTTCACTATAATGGAATGGCTAAATAAAACTGCCCACAATTGCTTGTTTGGGTTGTCGCTTGCGACCATTGTATCTGACTAGTAAGTATTGCAACTACAACGGAATGGCTAAATAAAAGTACCAACAACTGCTGGGTTTTTGGGATATCTCATGCTAATTGTATTTGACTAGTAAGTGTCGCAACTACAACGGAATGGTTAACTAAAATTGCCCACTGCTTATTATATCAGGATGACTATCTATACTTGACTAGTAATTGCTGCAACGATAACTGAATAAATAAAACTGCCAACTGTGTGAGTTCCTTGGTTGACTTCCTCGTTTGGTCTCGAGGGGGAAACACCAGGATGGGTTTGTTTGATGGTAGCATCAGGTTGGTTCCGAATAGGTTTTTCTTATCCCTCTCTGATAGCCGACAGTTATATCGAGTCTCTATGGGTTGTTTAGTGTATGCTGCGCTGCCGCTCAGTCCACCATACCTATGTAGGCGAGAGCCGCCGAATTCTAGCCTCGCCGTCTTGGCCTCGATCTTGACGCTCCTCTTTTCCTTTGCCCTTTGTCGGCACCCTTTTGTTTAAGCAGGTTTTGAGATCGACGTCGTTAGCGTGGTTACCCTTCCGGCTTGGCAGGGTTATGGACGCCATTGGTTATTCTTCAGGGCTCTTAGCCCCATTTGCATCTTGTCCGTAGTCGGACGCTCTATCAATTTCAAGGTGATTTGGATCTTTGTATATTATATCTGTATTCTTGACTCATTGAGTCGCTGTTGTATATATATCTGTTCTGTGGGTCCCATCGAGGACTGTTGTGTAATGTTATTACTTCGTTTTCCACCCGCACGAAAGTGCCTGGTGGGCACCTTTGAATCGTTTCTATGCGGGTTTGGCGGGAATCGCTGAAACTTGCATAGGGTCGATTCCGAGGGTGTTACAGAGTGGTATCAGAGCTCAGCAGTTGCGATACCCCACAAGTCCAGCCTGTAGGATAACCAAGCTAACGGCCGAAGTAGAGTGTCAAAACTATTTTTCAAAATTGGTTGGATAGTTCTGATTAGGTCTGATTTTACTCCTTACCCCTCTGCTGCTCTCCTCTCACCTATGCGTGTTTTGAATCCGCTCTCTTCTCTCTCTTCGAGTCCAGGATTTCTCGTGGTTGGGTTCCGTCGTACCTTAAGGGTTTCGCTTCCTCCTTTGATAACGGTGTTCTACCATCCGGTGTTCATGCTGTCTGAGGGATCCGTCTACTGCGGTACCATTCTTTGTTCCTTGTTTGTGCCTTCCGGTGTTTTCCGACGCGACGACATCATCTACACCAGATCCGGTGCAGGGCATGCATCACTCCTTTGTTCCGACCCTCGTTTGTCGAGATCTTCAGTCTAATTCCGAGAGTTGGTTGCATAATTCGCCTATTCGTGTGCAGAGTAATGGTTTGGGTGCGCGATGGACTGATCACCATCCGACTACTCTTATCATTCGCTCTTGTACACCGAATCAGTGGATCCAGCAATTTTACTCCGTCCACGGAAGCTAGAGGTGGCTTTATTTGTTGATACCTCTACCTTCGACCTTTTGTTCCCGGAGTGTTCTCTCGACGATCACGGACAACGACCCTTGTTGGTGGTGTCGCGAGGATCTACACGATGCGAGAAGATTCAGATCGCCGCCCTTCTTCCCGGTACCATGAGGCGGATCCATTGTTAGTGGTGTCGAATTGTGGCATCCCGCTAAAACCACTACTAGAAAATCGCGTTGATTTTGTGCATTGCATCATCATACATCTATCTGTCTAAAACTATTTTGCTAAAAGCCCTATTTTGTTTTCTATATTAATTCCTCCCTATTACTTTAAATCAAAACACCGGTGCTTCCGGATATCTTAGTTTGTCTAAAAACAATTTACAAAAGACTTTTAAAATAAATTATAAAACCCTACAAGACCCAGACCTAAACCCTTTTCCTACCTAAACCTAGTCTACCCAGCCCCCTCCACCTCACCCCGACCAACCACAGCTTGCCACCTCACCGTTCCCTCCACCTCATCACTCCACACATCCACCTCACCAATCCCAGCCGGCCCTGCCTCTCTCCCTGGGCCCCACCCCAACCCCACACACTCAACACCACCTGTCCCACCCCACCCCACACGCCTACACGCACACAAGCACACGACGCACACCAACACCCCACCAGCGTCGCACGCATGCACCCGACACGCCCCCTGGACACCACACACTCACACAACACGCAGCAGCCAACTCCTCGACACCCTGGCCCCACCCCGGCCCCACTGCCCTCTCTCTCCTAGCTCGCCCTCGCATCCCCTCTCCCTCGGCCACCGTTCGCTCGCCCTGCGGCCTCATCCCCATGCCATCCCCGCAACCTCCATCAGAAGGCCGCCGTCGCCTCCGCCCTCGTGCGCCGGCCGCCAGTCATCACCCACCGCCGCCTCGTCCCCTCCAGCTGCAGCGCCGCCCCGCGTCGACCGAAGAATCACCAATGGCGCCGACGTCTAAGATGGCCCTGGGCATCAAGCGCGCGTCGCGGTCGCACTCCTACCACCGCCGCGGGCTCTGGGCCATCAAGGCCAAGAACGGCGGCGCCTTCCCCAAGGCCGAGAAGCCAGCCGCCGTCGCCGAGCCCAAGTTCTACCCCGCCGACGACGTCAAGCCACGCACCGTCGGCACCCGCAAGCCCAAACCCACCAAGCTCAGATCGACCATCACACCCGGTACGGTGCTGATCCTGCTCGCGGGGAGGTACATGGGGAAGCGCGTGGTGTTCCTCAAGCAGCTCAAGTCCGGCCTGCTGCTCATCACTGTATGCTTAGTCGGCTGATCCTGTCTACCCGGGCCTCTCGAGATCTTCTCGGAACAACACCGACACGTTGCCAACTTTTTCGTCGAAGGACGACCATGACAACGAACCCCAATTAAACCTCAAGATCGCCATCTGTAAGCAAGCCGAAAACCTCAAGGGCTCCTTCCAGGAACCACCAAGATCTTCATCACGGACCTGACACTCTCCTTCGTGGACGCCGAGATCTTCCTCACGAATTAAGATCGAACCTGGGCGCCAAGTTCTTCGCCCCCGAGGACCGATCCATAGATGCGTGAAGTACTTCCTCGAGGACGCCAAGTACTTCACCCCGGACACCGAGACCCTGAACGACAAGTCCTTCTTCCCGGAAGCATTGACGCCCATGCGACAAGATCTACTTCCCAGATCCGAAGACCCCGGTATCCGATCTACTCAAGTTCGCCATCGCGAGTCCGAACTTCATCGTTTCCCCGTCGAACCCTGAGACCGAACCCCGACCCCCCCGGAACCAAGATCGCCGAACCCTAATGTGTGATTCCCTTCCCGAGCCCTATTTTATAAAATGAAATATAAACTTGTTGCATTAAACCATTCATGTCGCATACATATTTGGTGTGGTTTGGGGGCATTATGCCGATTCACCTCATAATTAAATATGGGACCCATATGCGGGCAAAACTAGTCGTATATTGGCCCCATTTAAATTTGTGCAGCAAACCGATACTATATTTTGCCTTGCTAATACAACATTTAATTTGCGGGGTAGATAAATAACTTGAACCGTTTAATTAATTGTCGGGACCCCGGTTCCACTTAATATGACCTAATTGCATCGCACCTTGCCATTCATACATCATACATGCATCATGCCCGATCTTTGGCCGTAGTATTAAATATTGCATCCGGTGTTTATTCTAGTGTTTTGGTTCTTCGCGGATAAGGCCGTTGAGTTGATGCGAGTATCGACCCGATCTTAGGATGAACCTTCGACAATGTTTCCAGGCGAGCATCTCCCCCTTTCTACCTATCTTACTTTTATAGTATTTATTCCCTCCTGTTGATCTATTGCTATCTGTGTTGCGATGCTCTAGTTTTCGTACCCGTGATATCCCTTGCAGCCTTATATTGCCTTGGACACCTCCTATTACCTGTTGTTTGGTAGATAGTTGGACCTGCGCATCGTAGTCGCTTGCTCAAGTGCTGTTGCGTGTCGTCAAGTACCACAGTTGTTGGAGTATTGCCGCATGTTTAAGGTTGGAGATGATCATAACTTTAATTATTGTTTAACAACTAAAATTGAAGTAGGTAAATGCAGAGGCACAGGTGGGCAATAGATGTTATTTGGTTGTTAACCGTCCACTTGTGTCCCGTAGGACCCCGAGTACTTGATACCTGTTCCTTGAATATTCGCGCTATCCACATCCGGGAGGATTATGGGACCCCGAGCGAGCTTGATTCATTCTTATTTGTTGGGGCCACAAACTAGTTTGAGGTTTTATTTACTATCCTGTACTTATGCCATGCTTTCTTTGCTTTATTTACGATTGTGCGAGGAGCACTTTACTGTTAGGATCGGGACACGATTTGTGATGTATCGACAAGGATCACACTTTCGGGTTCCCAGTCGTTTACAGCCGTCCACCCAAACCTTGGGTCCGTCTCGGAGTCAGCTAACTTCGTTGCGGGTGTACTCAATGAGGTGGCCCCCTGAAATATTTCTGAATCTTGTGATTGCTTTGTCGTGAAAGCCTCGTTGGGTTTTGATTTGGTTTTTCCGAGGTTGATGGAGTGTGTGTTGATATTTGTGCACCCCTGCAGGGTAAAACTTTCTGAAAGCCGTGTCCGCGGTTATGGACGACTTGGAGCACAGTATCTCGATCATAGACAACTATAACTAAAGTAGTGCTATAAATTTGACTCTATAATGACTAGTAATCAGCTTCACTATAATGGAATGGCTAAATAAAACTGCCCACAATTGCTTGTTTGGGTTGTCGCTTGCGACCATTGTATCTGACTAGTAAGTATTGCAACTAGCGGAATGGCTAAATAAAAGTACCAACAATGCTGGGTTTTGGGATATCTCATGCTAATTGTATTTGACTAGTAAGTGTCGCAACTACAACGGAATGGTTAACTAAAATTGCCTTGCTTATTATATCGGGATGACTATCTATACTTGACTAGTAATTCTGCAACGATAATCGAATAAATAAAACTGCGCCCCGTGTGAGTTCCTCGGTTGACTTCCTCGTTTGGTCTCGAGGAAACACGGGATGGGTTTGTTTGATGGTAGCATCGTTGGTTCGAATAGGTTTTCTTATCCCTCTCGATAGCCGGCGGTTATATCGAGTCTCTATGGGTTGTTTAGTGTATCTTCGCCGCTCGATCCACCATACCTATGTAGGCGAGAGCCGAATTCTAGCCTCGCCGTGTCTTGGCCTCAAGATCTTGACGCCTCTTTTCCTTTGCCCTTTGTCGGCACCCTTTTGTTTAAGCGGTTTTGAGATCGACGTCGTTAGCGGGGTTACCCTTCGGCTTTGGCAGGGTTATGGACGCCATTGGTTATTCTTCGGGCTCTTAGCCCCATTTGCATCTTGTCCGTAGTCGGACGCTCTATCAATTTCAAGGTGATTTGGATCTTTGTATATTATATCTCGTATTCTTGACTCATTGAGTCATTGTTGTATATATATATACGTTATGGGTCCCATCGAGGACTGTTGTGTAATGTTATTACTTCGTTTTCCACCCGCACGAAAGTGCCTGGTGGGCACCTTTGAATCGTTTCTATGCGGGTTTGGCGGGAATCGCTGAAACTTGCATAGGGTCGATTCCGAGGGTGTTACAGCGCGGGCGAACGGATGACCTGTTTTCTACTAGTGGGTAGAGTACCATGAATTTATGGTATGATGCTATTACTCGATCACGTGGTTTTATTCACATATGTAGGACTTATATGTTCTAAAAGCCTAGTAATGTTTGGTTTATGGTTACCTATGAATATATGATGATCGACAAATATTAAATTTGGCATATTTTGTTTATTCAGTTTCCAACCATAGTGGTAGGTACATGAATCGAATTTGTAGATCAAAATTTGCGGCTAGTTAAAAACATGATCCTCCATGCATTTTCATTGGATATATAAAACAACATTGTTTCAATAATTTGCTAGAGATTTTTCACCTGTTTGACAAAACACTTTGTATTAGGCAAATGTCAATGAATAGAGGTAAATTATGATATAGAATGGTGATGCAAATTGGGCGTATGAACACCACAATTTCATAGAGACATCTAACTCAAAATATAACTCGTGATAAGTATTTCTATAATCTTTAGCCTAAGTGCCACATGGTGTGCACACTGTCAACTTCACACACGTGGGGATAGGAGATTACAATAATTAAAGCACTTGAGTAGCAGAGTAGATCTACTTATTCAACTAGATTACAAATCTCATGATCACAATAAGATCACCCATAGAGAGAGATGAACACATAGCTACCGGTAGAGCCCTTAGCCTCGAGGGAGAACTACTCACGCATCACTCCAAAGGCTGGCATGGTGATGAAGAAGGCCGCCGACATTATCTCACCCCTCCAGCAGGGTGTCGGGAAGAGCTTCGGATCCTCCCGATCTAGGGACGATGGTGGCGGCGGCTACGGACTATTTTTTGGATTTCTGATCTCTCCTTAGGGTTTCTGCTTCGGAGTGTTTATATAGGCGAAGGGGCATGGTCAGTGGACACCCGAGGGGCCTACACCATAGGATGGTGCGCCCTAGGGTGGGCCCGCTCCACCCTATGGTGTGGCCGCCTCGTGGCTCCTCTTCGTCTCCCCTTCGGTCTCCATCTCATGTCGGGTAAAATATTGACTTTGGCTTTTATTTCGTCCAATTCCGAGAATATTTCTTTACTATCTTTTCTGAAACCAAAAACAGCAGAAAACAGGCAACTGGCACTGTGGCATCTTGTCAACGGGTTAGTTCCAGAAAATGTATAAAAATGCCTCAAAGTATAGACAAAACATAAGATAGTTGGTATAAAACAAGCATGGAGCATTAAAAATTATAGATACATTTACGACGTATCACCCACCACACCCCTTGTCCCTTGGCGCCTATCCCTAGCTGCCGCCTCTCTTCTCTCTCGTCCACCATCCTGCTTCGACTTAGGCGAAGCCCTGTAGAAATCTCTCCTCCTCCACCACCACCATATCGTCGTGTTGTTGGGATTCTGAGGGGATCTACTACCTCCGCTGCCTGCTGGAACAAGGGAGAGGAAGGTAATCATCGACTACCGTGCGTGTGATCGACTACGGAAGCGCAATCAGAACGCGTCTCCGGAAGGATCATGTACACGATCTTGAGATCGGCAAGTGATCGACTACATCAACCACGAGAATACGATCTCGCTAAATGCTTTGGATCTACGAGGGTTATTTTTCTACAATCTCGTTGCACCGATCTTGTAGATTAGATCTTGGCTTTTCTATAGATTGGATCTTAGTTTTATGCGTTCTTGCGATATTTTTGTTTTGTTTTCCATGCAACAAACCCTACAGGACCGCGTCGTCCCACCCGACCGCGCACGCCCCAGGCTGCTGTCCCGCTGGGCCTCTTTGTGCGCTGGGCCACCCGGCCCACCCGAGGAGGGCTGTTGTGCCCTGTGCCCACGAGATAGGCCGCCGAGTGGCTCCATGGCCCACCCGACTTCTCCCTTGTGTTGCTCTATGTTGTGTTGGGCTGAGTAAAATCAGCCCATCCGGCTGGAGTTCTCATGTGCCTATTTTTCCTTTACCTTTAGTCCCACATGGGGCACCTAAGAGGGAGGACACCCCTCCCTTAGCCCATATAAGGAGGTGCCTATGGGTGGGATTAAACACACAATAATATGAGATATTCCCTTTGGTTGGAATACTCCCCTCTCTCTTGTTGAATCTGCTATTGCGCGGTCCCAAGTCTGGACTGTAGGCAAGGCGTTCTCTTCTACGGCACGTCGTTGCGCTGTCGGGATTCCAACCAGGAGGTCTATTTCCGCAACCTCGGCAGGGATCGGAGGTCAGGAGTCATAGTCTTGCACCATATGCCTATGGTAACTCGGTGGGGCTATTGAAGTTTACGTTCCATCGTATTAGGACCAAGACAAAGGGTGACTTGTGAGGAGCTTCGCGACCTTGAGGCCATACGGGTACAACTACATCATCCACGCTTCTGCATCAGCGTAACGCTCTCTCAGTCTTTAAGGGTACGTTACCGTTGTCTCTCTCTGTTACTGCATTACTAGTAGATAGATCTTGAGCATTCGGGGTTTCTTCCGTTTAGCATAGTTTTTTTGATTTTTTTGCACCGAACCCCAACAGTTTGATGTGGTCAAAGAAGCGTCATATGATAGTGATTAATATGCTCTCACGGTTAAAGGAGAAGGATGCTACGCTTCTAACTATTGCAATGATGAACATGTGAATTGATCATGCTGCAATACTTACTTTGGGTAATGTCCATCACATCATTCACCAATGATATGACTTCATTGTCAGTTGGTGTAAATGCAGCATGATAAAGAAACCTTGCTCATCAGCTACCCAATGAACTAGTTAAATAAAGGCTACTAGGGATTTTTTCTGTTTAATATCACACATATATCAGTGTTTCCGCTTGATACAGTTATAGCACGAACAAAATTTTTACGAATTTATCGAGATATGATAATAAACATTCTTTATTATTTGTCTCTAAGGCATATCTCTTTCAGAGTAAGCTGCCTTTTACTTTCAGGTTGTTCTTTGGAAAGGTTCTAAATCTCTTGAGGAAGCACATCCCACTAGATTCACTGAAGAGAACGGAACTTTGAGTTATATGGGAGACAATATGCGGTTGTGGTCTCCGTATTACTTTAAGTTCAATTGAAATTTGTGTCCGTGCTTCAGACCTCAAGGGTCTAGATGCCACAGTCGCGCTCCACGTGTGGATTTCCATGTCATGAAGTGTTGCTACCCTAATGTATGCATTGCCAGATGTCCTTGACCAGAGCAAGAGACAACAGTAGTCGACCTACTCGGAGGAGGAGTTCCTTCATTGCTTGCTAGAAAAATTAGATGATGAGGCTCTCTGTTGCTTCGAGGTCCTCATCTGAGGGGATGATGCCGGTTCATCTTCTTGTACTTTGATAGAACCCAATTATATTGCTCATGCACATTGTTATTATATAAATCTCAAAACTCTGATTTGTATGTAGTTGTACAACAATCACTATGTTTGTTATAGTCGTTCATCATATTGTATTGTGAACTCCAAGTTTCTCAAATTTAGGTTAGTGTTTTAGAAAATTGATTCAAACAAATAAATGACTTCACGCGACCTACCAAATCCAAAGCATTTCCATGTTAATCAGTACAAATTTTTTAATCTTTTGAACAAGTACCTGGTTATAAACCGTGAAGATGCGGGCGATTCTCGCCCAAACTTCTGATCTGGATGAAGCGCTGGATGGATTCGGTGAAAAGGATGCTAAGACCTGGTCCGCCGAAGAGAAGCGGAAGGACCGTAAGGCTTTGTATTTGATTCAACTTCATCTGTCCAATAATATTTTGCAGGAAGTACTGGAGATGAAATCTGCTGCTGCCCTATGGGAAAAACTGGAAACGATATGTGTGTCAAAGGATCTAGCCAGTAAGATGAACGTGAAGATGAAGTTGTTCTCGCACAGGCTGCAAGAAGGTGGATCGATAATGAATCACATATCTGTTTTTAAAGAGATTGTTTCAGACTTGCAGTCTATGGAGGTAAAATATGATGATGAGGATTTAGCTCTTCTACTCTTATGCTCGTTGCCTAGTTCCTATACACATTTTTGTGATACAATATTGTTGAGCCGTGATGAACTAACCCTTGCCGAAGTACATGACGCCCTCAAACAGAGGGAAAAGATGAAAACTTAGGGTCAGATGGGACGTCATCCAAATTGAGGCTCGCAGTTCGTGGCAGGACCGAGCAGAGATACAACAACTATGGCAACAGAGATAAGAGCAAGGACGGTAGAAGTCGTTCAAAGTCCAAGGGAAAGGATAAATTCTGTAGGTATTGTAAGAAATCTAATCATGTTATTGATGATTGTTGGAAGTTGCAGAACAAGGAGAAAAGAAACGAAACTTACCAACCGAAAGATAGGTCTGAAGGTTCTGGTAAGGCTGCTGTTGTTTCTGATAGTTCTGATGGTGAATTCTTAGCTGTTTTTGCTGCTTGTGATTCTCGTGATGATGAATGGATACTTGATACTGCATGTTCGTTTCATATTTGCTGTAACAAAGATTGGTTCAGTTCATATGAGTCTATGCAGACTGGAGATTTTGTGCGTGTGGGGAATGACAACCCATGCCATATCGTTGGTGTTGGATCTGTTAAGATTAGGACACATGATGGCGTGACACGCACGTTGAGTGAGGTGAAGCACATACCAAGCATGGCGAAATTTGATCTCCCCGAGTACCATGGACGTTGATGGATACAAGTATCTTTGGTGGGCATCGAGTTCAAGGTATCAAAAGGTTCTCTTATTCACATGATAGGTGATATGAATTCGCTAAATTATATGTTCTTAGAGGTAGCACTTTGCCTAGTATTGTCTGCTGTTACTTCTAATGATTCGATGATTGTGGTAAAACACATCTATAGAATATGCGTCTTGGGCATATGGAGAACAAGGCATGGCGAGTTGGTCAAGAGAGAGCGATTGATGGTTGCAACTTGAGTAAGTCCGAGTTACGTGAGCACCTTGCATCTTTGGTAAGCATAAAAGAGTTAAATTCAATGCTTCGCTCATACCACCAAAGGCATATTAGATTATGTGCATGCTGATGTATGGGGTCCGTCCGTAAGACTTCTATTGATGGTGCTAATTATATGCTTACTATTATTGATGATTACTCAAGAAAAGTGTGGCCTTATTTTCAAGCATAAATCGATGTTTTGATGCTTTTAAGAAGTGGAAAGTTATGGTTGAAAAACATCTCGAGAAGAAGGTAAAGGTACTACGTCCGACAATGGTATGGAATTACTCTAATGAGTTTGAGGAGGTTTGCGAACGATGGCATGATCGGGCATCACACCATCTCATATACCTCCAGAATGGCGTGTGAGCGCATGAATGTAACCATCATCTCAAGGCTCGTTGTATGTTGTCTAATGCGGTATGCATAGGCGTTTACAAGCAAACCCAACACAACGTGTTACCTCATCAACAGGTCACCTTCTATTCCACTTGAGAAGAAAACTCCCATTGAGGTATGGTCGAGTTAGCTTCTTTGATTATTCACAGATTGAGAGTTTTTGGCGCCTTGCATATGCTCATGTTGATAATGGAAAGTTAGAGCCTAGGGCTGTTAAGTGCATATTCCTTGGTTATGGTTCGTGAGTTAAAGCATATAAACTATGGAATCCTGAAACTAAAAAGATTTTGCTAAGTAGAAACGTTGTTTTCAATGAGCCGTTATGTATCATGATAGCTTGCCATCGATACCTCTCTTGTTCTTTGTTGGAGAGGAGAGAGTTAATGCGGTGGAGAACCCGCAAAACTGATAATGATGCTATCGTTGAAGATACACATGAGGAAAATATTGATGATATTGTTGTTCAAAGACTCACCCATCGTTTTTGCAGACCACATGAGTCCATTGTTGCCGATAGACCGAGGCGAATGTGGTCCTCGTCCTCGTTTAATTGAATAGTGTAATCTTGTACATTATGCTTTGAGTTGTCTTTGAGCAGGTGGAGAACGATTCTGAACGCTACATATAATGAAGCCATTGCATCCGTTGATCGCGAGAAGTGGGTTTACGCTATGCAAGAAGAGATGCAATCGCTTGAGAAAATGGCACATGGGATGTTGTGCTTGCCTAAACAAAAGAAGGCGGTCCATTGCAAGTCGATCTTCAAGAAAAGGAAGGTCTATCTCCAAGAGCCTTCAAGGTACAAGGCTAGGTTATTAGCAAAAGGGTTCATCCATATTCCAGGTATTGATTACAATGATGTGTTCTCTCCAGTTGTGAAGCATAGTTCCATTCGTACTTTCTTTAGTATTGTGGCTATGCGTGATCTTGAGATTGAGCAGTTAGATGTCAAGACTGCTTTTCTGCATGGAGAGCTTGATGAAGAAATATACATGGACCAACCAGAAGGGTTCATAGTGCCTGGTAAAGAGGATTTTGTGTGCAAATTAAAGAAGTCTCTTTATGGCTTAAAGCAATCTCCAAGACAGTGGTATAAAAGGTTTGATTCATTTATGATTTCACATGGTTTTGAGAGGTCTAAATATGATAGTTGTGTTTATATCAAGTTTGTTGATGGGTCACCTATATACTTGCTGCTATATGTTGATGATATGTTAATTGCTGCCAAGGACATGAAAGAAATCACTACTTTGAAGGCACACCTAAGTAGTGAGTTTGAGATGAAGGATCTTGGTGCTGCTAAGAAGATCTTAGGTATGGAGATTACCCAAGATAGAAAATCTGTTTTGTTATTTCTTAGTCAGCAAAGTTACATTAAGAAAGTTCTTAATCGTTTTAATATGGATGGTGCCAACTCAGTTAGTACTCCTATTGCTCCTCATTTTAAATTGTCAGTTTCTCAATGTCCTACTACTGATGAAGAGTTTGAGTACATGTCAAAGGTGCCATATTCTAGTGTTGTTGGTTCTTTGATATATGCCATGGTTTGTTCCCGTCCTGATTTATCATATGCTATGAGTTTGATAAGTAGATACATGGCTAATCCTGGTAAAGAACATTGGAAGGCTGTTCAGTGGGTTTTCAGGTACCTTCTTGGCACTTCCAATGCTTGTTTGAAGTTTGGCATGACCGGTGAGGGACTCATTGGCTACGTGGATTCGGATTTTGCTGCCGATTTGGATAAGAGAAGACCCCTCACAGGTTATGTGTTTAATGTTGGTGGTTGTGCTGTTAGCTGGAAGGCTACATTGCAGGCTGTTGTTGCACAATCTACTCTTGTTGAATACATGGCTATTCTTTGAAGCTTGCAAAGAATCTGTTTGGTTGAAAGGTTTGTTTGCTGAGCTTTGTGGAGATGATTCTTGCATTACTTTGTTTTGTGACAGTCAAAGTGCCATATACCTTACAAAAGATCAGATGTTCCATGAGAGAACTAAGCACATTGATGTCAAGTACCATTTTGTTAGAGACATTGTTGCTCAAGGTAAATTAAAGGTATGCAAGATCAGCACTCATGATAATCCTGCTGATATGATGACTAAACCTGTTCCTGTTGCTAAGTTTGAGCTTTGCTCGAACTTAGTTGGTTTAACTGATTAGCCCAAGTGGCTATTGGCGCCGAAAGTATTTGCTTTGTTTGTTCAGGAAGATGGTTGCTGTTGATGCTACAAGGAGGAATTTGTCTCAAGGTGGAGTTTGTTATATGTTGATCCAAATTCTACAAAGTATAGGCCAACTTATGACGAGTGGAGCGAGGCCCGTCGCCAGAGGCTTGGACCGAGTGTAAGCCGCCGGTTGGGACGAGTTGCATCTGTGAAATCCCCGGCGTTTGTAAACACTCCTCGATATAGTGAAGTTTCGCTGGCTGGCGCCCGTGGTTTTTTCCTCTCTTTGTTGGAGAGGTTTTTCCACGTTAAATCTGTGTCCCCCTTGCTGTGTTTTTCGTTTTCGTTCTTCGTTATCTTCTTGTCGCAATTGTAACACTGACAATGGGAGATATAGACATATAGTAGCCATTTTCTGATCCGCACGGTGTACTAAATAAATTTCTTTGCATTGTCTCTTCACATTAATTTCCTCTTATGATGATATACTACACAACACCCATATGAACACCATCATTGTGCCAAAATGTAAGATATGTCCACACTAGCATTGTGCCTGGTGCCATCTAACTTGGGGTCCGAACATGCCTTTCGAGATGCAGATTTATATCCTCCCAGTGCAACGCACGGACACTTTTTCTAGTGTTCTCTAACACTTTCACTAGTTTTTGGGTTTCCCCCCTCTCGTTCTCTAAAAAAATCTCAAAGTTTGTCTTCAAATCGACTAAATTCTCAGGGATATTCCATCTCTGGTGTTTCAATTCAAGGCCTTCATATTTAGGAACAAATGTTTGAAATTCCTCGGATCATATATGCATGAATGCAATGCAACACAATTAGGTTCTACCCATTTCGAGTCTCTTTAATTTATGGGATGTCACACTTAAACTCCTCCAAGCTCTCTCCATTGAACAAAAAATGAGAACGACATTATAGTGACCATTCTCATCACCATGTTAACCCACACCGGATGGAAACCCAACTTTAGCATAATTGTCTTGAGATAGTCCCACTCCACTCGGTCGTACGCCTTCTACATACCAAGCTTGAGGGCACAAAACCCGTGCTTAACTGCTTTATTCATTTTCATGAAGTGGAGGCACTCATATGCCATGATAATGTTATCAGTTATCAGCCTACCAGGAACAAACGCAATTTGCTCATCCGAGATGATCTGAGGTAACACATGCTTCAGTGTATTGGCTAGCACCTTTGACATAATTTTATAGATCACATTGCATAGACTGATAAGGCGGAATTGTCCTAGCTCCTCCGGCTTAAGGGGGATCAACGCCGTGTCATTCATATCCTCATCCATCTTCTCATCCAGGCCTGCCTCCTCGGAGCCACGTTTGGGTGAGATTAAGCACACAATAATCTGAGATATTCCCTTTGGTTGGAATACTCCCCTCTCTCTCTTGTTGCCTCTGCTATTGCGCGGTCCCACGTCTGGACTGTGTAGGCAAGACGTTCTCTTCTGTGGCACGTCGTTGCGCTGTCGGGATTCTAGCCAGGAGGTCTATTTCCGCAACCTCGGCAGGGATCGGAGGCCAGGAGTCGTCGTCTTGCACCATATGCCTATGGTAACTCGGTGGGGATATTGAAGTTTACGGGCCATCGTATGAGGACCAGGACAAAGGGTGACTTGTGAGGAGCTTCGCGACCTTGAGGTCATATGAGTACGACTACATCATCCACGCTTCTGCATCAACATAACGCTCTCTCGGTCTTTAAGGATACGTTACCGTTGTCTCTCTCTGTTACTGCATTACTAGTAGAAAGATCTTGGGCATTCGGGGTTTCTTCCGCTTAGCATAATTTTTTGATATTTTGCACCGAACCCCAACAATTTGATGCAGTCAAAGCAGCGTCAGGTGATAGTGATTAATATGCTCTCACGGTTAAAGGAGAAGGATGCTAGGCTTCTAACTATTGCAATGATGAACATGTGAATTGATCATGCTGCAATACTTACTTTGGGTATGTCCATCACATTATTCACCAATTATATGACTTCATTTTCAGTTGGCATAAATGCACGATGATAAAGAAACCTTGCTCATCAGCTGCCCAATGAACTAGTTAAATAAAGGCTACTAGGGGCTTTTTCTGTTTAATATGCCATGATAATGTTATCAGTTATCAGCCTATTAGGAACAAACACAATTTGCTCATCCGAGATGATCTGAGGTAACACATGCTTCAGTGTATTGGATAGCACCTTTGGCATAATTTTATAGATCATGTTGCATAGACTGATAGGGCGGAATTATCCCAGCTCCTCCGGCTTAAGGGGGATCAACGCCGTGTCATTCATATCCTCATCCATCTTCTCATCCAGTCTCGCCTCCTCGGAGCCACGCTTGTGCCCGCTATTGGCAGTCTTTAGCACCCACTTGCGCCTCCCTCGTTCTCCAGACCCACGGCTAGCCCTCTCGATACCGCAGCCTGGCATGTTAACACTCTCCCTGTTACCCAAGTTTCACGATCGAAGCTGGCACGAACTCTAGGTGTCCTCGATTTCCAGTAAGGCTCACCAAAGATCATCCATAGACCAAACTGTAGCTCATTCTCCTCATGATATCTAGTCTCGCACACTAGGTACGTGTGGCCCATCAATATATCCACAAAACTCATTGTGTTTCGATGGAAGCTATAAGTCGTAGTCTTGCATCAACAACCCGTTTCTTGCATTGCTTTACAATCACCTTGTCAGTATGAGTCATACTGTTTTTGAGGCTCTCGTAACATTTAACTGCAAAATTATGGGCTAAACTAGGACTAGTTCTCATATGTGTGAGAAAAGCACATTCTTTTCCATTATTGACCTTTTTCCACTTATCAAACCCTTTGACTGAAAATGTGTCCGAACCACACTTCCCAATTGGTTTTTGAAAAAAGAAAGCAAGGCAAGCAATATGCACGATTTGTGTGAATATTTCAACAAAAAAAATTGTGTACCAAGCACTCTGGAATCGATGATGGCTTGGACCTGTTCCAGTAAAAACATACTCATCCAAAATGATTGATACATGCCCTCAGATATGTAAAAACTCCTAGCATCATCTTGCTTGTCAGGAGGGAGCTCCCAAATCTGTACACGTCTACCTGGGTCTCAATCATATGAAGTAGTTATAATCGTTGCTTGTTCTATAACTTCTGGCATAGGCATACTATTATCAGTTTGATCATCAACATCAGCAGAATTAGGATAATTATCTTTGTCTTGTTGCACGTCTGGTTGTGAACTCGAGCCATTTGGCTTGAAAAATTTCTTAATGTCAGGTTTCTTCCTCTTCATGGCTACACAATATAAGAGAACCCAAATTTCCTAATTAGTTTATAAGGCATAAATAGACAAATTAATCTACTAATCTAGTGTTGGCAGTTGTATGTTCAGAGATACGCTAAAAGCTAATAAAATTTATACACATGCCTGTCTAGCCGTAATCAAATATTTAAATCAATAGTTCAGTAATAAAGACACTAATTAGAAGTCGGAATAACCTGGATTGCAATCGTCGGTGGCGGCTGCCGGCGCCCGGCGGGGAACAACCGAACAACGGAACAGGGGCACTGCACCGGGCACGGCAAGTAGTCCAAGTACGATGGCGGCGGCGTACAGAGGCATAGTAGAACTAAAAAGAAAACGATCTGATCCGATCGTGCGTGACGGACTGACTGACGGGCGGCAGGTGCGAAACTGGTTTTATACGTGTTGTACTATGCTAACATGGGTCTGCACGCGGCCTCGTACATGCTATAAAGTAATATTAATTAACTTGGGCTTAGCCAATTGATTGGGATTTGGGCCCCATAAAGATGCTTTACATGCTTACACACGGGGAGTGAGTGAGGGGGGGGGGGTGTGTGTGTGTGTTGGCGAATTATTCTACTAGGCCAGAAAATTAGTGATATGGTGTATCCTTTTCCAGGATGGAGCGGATTGATGGTAGGGAAGGGGGACGAGCTTTCATAGCCGAATCACATATACAACGATATATATCATATGTTTATACTAGGAGAACTTAATAACTTTATGAATACATTAGAAATTACATCATACATGATTGTCTCTAGGGCATATTCCCAATAGAACAAACTGCGTGAACGGCTTTCTCAAATCAAGCTTAACTCGCACGCGATGAAAAATTTCAGTCATAGTCTAGACAACCATCATACAAGCTGTAATCACCTCACCGACCCTCTTCGCCAAATGATTTAGCACTTACTTGTTATGGAAGAGGGGAGAAAACTTGTGGATCTGCACCCATGCTTGAACACCCTTTAGAATAACTGTCGGGGAGGATGTTACACCATTCCACCATCAAGGCGCAGTTATGGAAGAGCCACGACCCCTCCTCCATAATCCGTTTCCAATCCCTAAGGCAAAACACCTGCAACAGAAAACAAATTCGGCTCGACTTCATGAAATGACATCCCGTGCGGTGTTCTAGGCATCCATGATAAGTGTTTTTTAGCGAATGTATGATGGCCGCCTTCCTCGTCAGAACTTTTCCATCCGCAAGCCCCTTCACCGCCGACCATGTCCCGACTTCCTCCTTGCCAAGCACCACATCGTTGAGCTCCTTACCATGCAACTTCAAGTTCTTCAGCAGCTCATCAACATCCATCTCCTTAGTCTAATTCCCCTCCCTCACCTTGGAACCCTCTTCCATGGCGATCTAAAGATCCCGACCCATCCACACCTAAACCCTAACCCTCGCAACCGACCTTCCAAGGTCAGGCGGCTAAGCCAGCTAACCCTGTAATCATCTTGAGTCGATGGTGGAGAGAAGAGGAAGGACGGGACGTGGTGGTATCCCAAACGACGAGATGATCACCGTCGTAATCGCCCACCCTAAGAGAGAAACCCTAAAGCACGGTGCTGCTTCCCTAAAAGTGAAGTATTTGGGCCGTGTAGGGAGCGGCCCATACAGGAACAGCTGTGGGCGGGAGCTATTCCCTTCCCTCCCCTCCTGCGTCGGGGATTCGGGGGGAATATAAGAGCGCTTTGGGCTACTTCAAGGCACACGAGCGCGCATCTCCAGCCCTCGACGCCGCCGACGCCGCCGCCGCATCTCCAGCCCTCGACGCCGCCGCCGCATCTCCAGCCCTCGACGCCGCCGCCGCATCTCCAGCCCTCGACGCCGCCGCCGCATCTCCAGCCCTCGACGCCGCCGCCGCCGCCGCATCTCCAGCCCTCGACGCCGCCGCGGCCTTCTCCGCCGACCTCCTAGCATCTCGAGCCTTCTCCGCCGACCTCCTAGCATCTCGAGCCTTCTCCGCCGACCTCCTAGCATCTCCAGCCTTCTCCGCCGACCTCCTAGCGTCTCATACGCTCGATCCGTCTCCCTGAAGCACTCGTAAGCTGTTCAAGACTCGAGTCCTCAGCTATTCTTTAATTGGTTGCTTGTCGATCGCGATTTAGCTAGGCACGCCTTGATCATGAATCGTTCATATGTGAATCATTCCTGCCTACTTGGATTAGTTCGATTGTCTCGATGTAGCTTTCTTGCCGTTTCCATCCCCACTCGCATCATGATGTTATCGTATTTCCCTGCTGATTTTGTGTTTTATAATCTTCTTGTATCATGATTACCCGAGGGATCCTTGCCTAAATTTGTTATGCGTGAGGGTACTGATCATGTGTATACTTATCTTATATCTTGCCTAGCGAGCTCACATGCTTCTCTGTTATTTTTATGTATTGTAATATATAACCAGCTTCTAGGTTATGGAATAAATCGAAGTTGAATCTAAAAAAGACTAAGAATTTGGTGGTAGACAACAAAACCAATATGAACTGATTGTGAGAGATGGTTCTTGGTTTTGCTTTGCAAGTTTTATGGCTGCAATTTGTGATAAATTTAATCTCACATGTTTGTTTTTTCTATGTTTTTGTTGGTGTACAGATTAATGTGACACATTACAGATTATAACCTAAAAGCTGTGTTCAAATGGCTGAGGTGAACATGTTAATCATTTTCTCTCCTTTTTCCCGATGTCTTGCCTTTAGTCAATTGTTCTGGCGGTAGAAGCTAATTTGTAAAATATTTTCCAATGCTTCAGAATGCTATCGCCCTTAATGGAAATAACAGCGAGAGTCGTGCGCACTTTAGGAGGTTCGTTGTGCCGATTCTAGTGTATCGACGAGAACAAGCTAATCTGGCTGATCCTCCCAAGCCAAGTTGTGCTATTTCGGGCATAGTCATTGTTTCTGTTGGAGGATTTTGCTACATAATAGCAAATCAGGGATTACTATTTCCTACAAATCAAGATATGTTTAGGTATAATGTTGTTTTTCCCAACAATACTACCATTGACCTTGACATCCTCGACGTGGAAAGACATGACAAATTGGCTGCTTTCTATTGTCGTATCGAGACTGGAGTCATAGATGCTGTTCCGTTTTGCAATGACACCACAAAAAATCTGAAACTCAAGATGTATCTCTATGAGCTTGATGATTCAAAACAGCTAGTAGATGATGTAACAGATGGATACTTAACGTAAGTTTCTTCCACTATGTGGTTAAATTGTCCATGCTTGTTTTTGTTTGTATTCTAATATCATGTACTCAGTCATATAGGGAGGGATTACATTGCACATGATTGCACTCCTTCAAGGGTAGCTCGAAACGGGTCACCCGTTTTTAGTGAGCAGCGAGAACTTGTTGGTATATCTTTCGAGGATGCTGGTGTAACTAAAGCTTTGGACGTGAACCGTATAACTCGTTTACTTTCAAGATTTTATGAAGGAATGAATAACAGGGTACTGTACTTTATCATATGAATATGATATAACTATTATGATGTTTAAGTGCTAATTTATTATTATGTTTTGTAGCCGTTGTCAGAGATTTTACAACATATCCAAGCTGTTGGTGAACAAAAAATTGCTCAAGGGATATTATGACTTGATGGTACGAATATCACTCTCTTTCCATCCTGCATAATATCTGTCCATCTCATTATTTTGACATTGTCCAATCATCATCTTGTAGGGGACTGTGTGGACTTGAAGGACGGCATGCTCTTGCCTTGAATTTTTCCTATGTAGCGTTAGCTTCCCTTTGACCGTTTCTAGTGGTCTACCTATGCAAGCCTTTTATGTACCATTTGTTTGGTAGTGTTTCCCTGCACGGAACAGAACAATCTCTTGGTCCATATGCTTTGTGATCCAATCTGATGTGGTAGCATAACATTTGTGACCCAATCTGATGCAGCAACCATGATATTTATGATCAAATCTTATGTGCGTTACATTTGGTTACTTGAGTTAAGGATCTTATAAATTAATTGTGAGCTGAGATTATGCAATCAAGTGTTACATGTGACATTTGGTAGCTTCCTTTTATACTTATGTGGACGTCTGAATTCTCTGTGCCATTCTACATGCCTGGCTAGCAATGGGCTTCCATGCTGGCATCCCACCCTCACCCTGTGTAGATACTGTTCATATGTCCATATAATTTAGCTAGGTATGTTGAGCAATGTGCTGTTACTTTGATTTGGGTAACCAGTGATTTTGGCTGCAAGTGAATGCATAGTTCTTTATTTAAAAAACCAGTGAATGCAGAGTTCAGTTCTTCTGCCCAAGGGTGTTAAACGGCAACCAGTGATATATTTCATCAGGTCTGATTTCATTCCCATAGATGCTAACATGGATGTAAGTTACTCTGTGTGCAGCGCCCGTAATGATGTTATCTGCCCTGAGTATACATACAAAGCGTTAATGGAGGGACTATCTTCAATGCTTTGACTGAACCTGATCTGTGGACTGTTTATCTGATTGGATTATTGACGATAGCTTTGTATTTCACTATTTCTTGAAGGTTTGTGACTGATGGTTCATGGTTGAAAGAATCTATACTTCTATAGAGTACCTCGTTGCCGTTATGCATTATTATTTAGGTGTATGTTTTTCTTTTCTATATCTACTATTCCACTTCTCTTTTTTGTAGCCTAAACACTTGAAACTTGGTCGCTACTTTAAAGCCTATGTTTGTGTCTTTGACCACATAAACTTTGGTCCCTACCTGAGAAAATTTTATGCATCTTGTTTTGTCCACTGTTCTATTTGAAACTCACTGTTTAACTTCAAGATGGGTTATCTTCTAACTTCTGTGTCTTCACCATGACATAGCAGTTCATGCATTCATTATTTTACTTATTTGTTCACCAATGGGTGCTGAATCTTTTCACATCATTTGAAGGTCAGTTGTAAACTGATAGCAATAAAAAATCACAATGTTTAGGTAACCATTGCATATAAACTTATGCTATGTCACATGGTGTTATGTCGACATATGCTATGTCATTTCTTTGTTTATAAACTTGAATACTTGGTGTATTTGTAGCTCCCGTCTTATCTTTGTATCTTGACACTTGCATGGTATGGAGTCGTTAATACCGTAGTTAGCTTTACAAAGATTATTTTGTTATTTCTGGCTGCATTAACTAATGAACCATTATCTTAGAGACAAAAATGAAATACTTCAGAAATTGAGGAAGACCCCCCCAACACACTAGCTGGTGCACACACCATAAAGTTATAATCATTACTTGTTTTTCCTGTTTCATCTTAGGGCCCGTTTGGCAACCCTCCGCTCCGTACATTTCCTTCAATCCGCTCCGCTCCTAGTCATTTCTGCTCTGCGGATCGTGACAAGGGAGCCAGCAGCGTTCGGCACGACTCCACTCCTAGAGAGCATGGGATGACAGCCCATTACACCAAAGATAGAGCCCATTTTAGGCAAAAAGTCAATCTAGGCCTTCTTTTCCTGTTCGACATTTTTACAGAAGTGGACATGGGAGAGGTCGATCTGGAATCGAGCAAGTTATCGCAGTGGAGTTCAGGAAGCGACCGAGGGAGCTCGTGGCGCCGGCGGTGATGTCCTATCGTGGGGAGCTCGTGCTCCACTCCGGCCAGGCGACGAGGATTCGGAAGGAAAATTTCACGAAACAGGCTGCAGAGGGAATGATTCGGCATCCGAAGGACTCGATTTGGCGAAGGCGTGCGCGAATTGGCCATGGCTACGCTTGAAGCAGTTGTACCCGCCGGCTGTGCTTGATGCAGTTGTACACGCCGACGCCTTGGGCTATGAAGGACGAAGGGGAGGGGACAAGAGAAGACAAAACGCATACCGCTTCGGTCCACTTAGCGGTGGCATTTTTGTAGTTCCTCCAAAATCTGGCTTTTCCTAAAACGAGGAGTGAGGAACTTGTCGCTCTGCGATTTTACACTAGAGACTGCTCCGCTCTATGGTTTGAGATCCTCGGAGCTGAGGCGTTCGGCACCGCTCCGCCCGCTCTGGCAGTGGAATTGGGAGTTGGAGTGTTGCCGAACGGGTCCTTAAAAGTAAACTACTTCTTTGGTTACTGGATTTTCTTTTCTCTAGTGATGAGGTTGTAGTTCAATCTGATCGAAATCACCCTCCAGCTACAAACTCAGAAGAATAGATCATGCATCAAAGTGCAAAGAACAGCTTCAGTTCTGACATGCTTCAGACGAAGAGGGAGGCTCGTGGTACTTGAAAGCATGCAAGGCCATATCTGAAGAACCCTCAGAATGAGCACCAGATTCCAAATTCTGATCCAGCTCATGCTTCATCCAATTACAAAGCTACTAGAGGGTCTGTTGAAACCAATTGATGCAAAGCTGTTGTAGCTAATGCTCTGTTCTGGTCGTCCAGATTCACAGATGCACATACCAAATGGTTCCTATCATGCAAATATTTGAAGGGGTAATTCTGCTTCAACTGGGCCTTCTGGTCGTCACTGGCATTTATGTCTAGAAACACTCAAACCCAGACCTGCATTAGACACAGTATCTTGTGGCAGATCTTTTGGTAATCAAAACATCAACATGTATCACCAGGGTCCTGCTAGCAACACAAAAGGTAATATTCCTAGTAATGATCATATTATGTGTTTCCTTAGTAAGTGTGCGCAAGTCTAAAACACATTTGTAAGAAATGGTGTACATTTTTCTTTTCACAGCCAAGCTATGTGTATAAGCGTTGCAACTAGCATACAACAAAATTTATGTCTGAATTTGCATAAAAATAGTAAAAGCTATTGGTGTTTTATATATTATATAGCCAATTCCTCGTCTAGTTGTTTTTGAACTTTCAGTTTGTTTAATTAATGGGTAAACTAGTGATCTACTACTTATTCGGTTATTCCACTAAATGACACATAATGCCCAGTTATATGTTTTCACACAAATGTCTTGTGCTTGACAAGAAAAATTCAGGCTAGCTGTAATTTTCTAGGTTTTACCTTTCCGCAATAATTTTTCACATTTTTATCAAAAAATTCAAGGAAATTTATATGATGCGTTCCTTAATTATTTAGTCTCTAATTTTTATAAGCTTAGAAATAAAATTCTGAGGGAAACAGTACTCTTTTTGTCTTAGAGG
The DNA here is from genome assembly GCA_030063025.1 of Avena longiglumis. NCBI lineage: Eukaryota > Viridiplantae > Streptophyta > Magnoliopsida > Poales > Poaceae > Avena > Avena longiglumis. The sequence continues at coordinate 66,260,612 of CP125973.1, read as the reverse complement.
TGACTGTAAACCAACTAACCATTTTCTTTCTCTCTGCAGCCATACAGCGAGCTAAAGAGTGGAAGCCAAAATCGACAAATAAGTCTTCCACCAATGATGCTGATAACAATGGAACAGATGCAGTGTCTCCTTTAGATACCAACACTGAAAATGCTAAGGTGCTGGATGTGAACAGCTCATATGACAAAGGCTGCGTTTGGTTTCTGCTCAATGAGCCCCAACAAATTGTTGGCATGACCAATTCTTTGGCGCAGCATTTGGCCACCCACGGTTTGCCCAGGAATTGGCACAAAGTACACTGCTGGCATCCAATGGCCACGGGTGTGCCAACTTTTTGGCAGGGCTGGCTTTGGCTCAGAACCAAACACACCCATAACTTGGCTCAGAACCAAACACACCAATAACTTTTCATTTTAATGTGCACGAGATGGTGCATGTGATTATCCCAGAACATCTCCATGTGCGAGAGTATAAGCAGACAAGATTAAGATTTGTCATTTTCACTCCTGAGTTTGATTCAGACCAGTTACCGACCTCAACTTCTCCAGAACCAGAACAACGAGAATAGTTTGGTGAACCCGTGAATTATAAAAATTAATGATTATACCAATATCAATGAAATTTACGTAAAAGTTATTGTCCAGCTGTTCCCTTAAAACACTTGATTCTTGAACTGAGCTGTATTGTAATGCAGCAGTTATTTCAGGATGGTTTTGCAACTATTTGCATGGTAATGATAGTAATGCTCTATTTTATTTTCCAATTGATAGTTGTAGTTTGTAATATCTGATGTTGTGGCGAGCTTCATGAATAGCATTATCTGATTGCGTTTCTGTTTGCCACATGTATACAAGAACCTGTTCAACTGGTTGTCCTAGAGGATGCATTTGGTTCTCAACATGACGAATTGGATGGCAAGCTGGATTGTGACTCACTTTATCCACATCAGCAGCTGAGATTTCGTTACCATTATCTGAGGATAGTGAACAGATGAATGGTCAAGAAGCTGAGGACGGTGATGGACTGCGCTTAGTTCAGAGTGATACTCCACTTGGTGCAGCAGATGGGCATAATAATATCAAAAGCACCTCTAATTTGACTGCTTTTTCTGTGAGTCAATTGGGAAGAGTACTTAAAATTTGCTTTTATCTCACTTTTGAGATTATTTTTTCTGCCATTTATTTCTGAATTTATTTGGGATATAGGAAATGTCTATGCATTGTTCAGATAAATTGCTGGATTTAGGTGATAACTGTGACGTTTTCTTTAACCTGGCATACACAGTCTTGAAGATCCTAATATGCATCCGAAACAATGCATGGTTATACGAGCTGGTGGAGCCTCTACACCCACAATTGTTGGCTTCCTCTTCTCAGCTATTTTTTTTTATTTTTGCACTACCTTTCAATAACCATTACTTGCACTTAGCACCTACACTTTTATTTTTGCCCCTTGAAGTTTTGACTTGCAGTCGGTGCTGATTAGGGCTGGGTTGATTGCAAAAAAGTAAACTTGAGACATATTCCACTCTCATCTTCTCTTGCATCTAATAAACCGTATAATTCTTTGTAAACCATCGATTCATCCATCCTGGATTGTTGCTGGCTGTGTTGGAACCAGCTCAGCCAAAGGCACAAAAGCACAAAAAACTGTCACCTAGGCTTAAAAGTTTGAAAGGCACTTGCCTATGTGCAAAAACGAGGTGCAGAAAGGCACTTCCTAAAGCCCTTTCACAAAAGCACAAAAAACATTCACCTAGGTTTAAGATAGGATTATCGGCTTAAGCTTTTGTTGGCTTTGTGGTGTTTCCCTCAAGAGCTTTCGTTTCCGCAATGTTATGTCTTGGTGACAGGTACTATCATCTCATGATACCCTTCATCTATTGTGATTTTGTAGGCCCTAAGTTCATAGCTTGTGGGCAGCAGCCCTTTTGCAATCTCTTCACAAGAGCAACATGCCTCAGCAACACCAAGCAGCGCAGATGTAGCCTCCAATCCATGTCCAGCATTATCTGAATTTTCATGCCATAGATCGCAATCCTCTCTATTCTCCAGCAACATATTTTCCACCCATGGCTATGCCAAACTATTCAGCAAACGACCCTTACGTGGCAAATGGAAATATGGAGGTTCACATTTAGCTGCAGGATAAGTCAAGGAGTTCCGCAGTATAAACCAGTCCCAGCTGGTACCCTTGTGGTTATGGAAATTGCACTAATCAAGCTGGTTATACAATTAGTTCTCCAGGTGGTGTTGGAGCTGGAGTTGGTGTTGATGTTGTCAATTGGATGAAAAAACAACGTTTATGCTCCAACCCCACAGGTACACTTTATGCCGAGTCTGAAATTTTAAGAATTATCTCCTGCTTGTTGCAAAATCTGACCTGCATTTAAAGAATACCGTTTCCTTTTATCGAGTCTGAAATTTTAAGAATTATTTTCTGCCTGCTTGTTACAAACCGCTACTTGTATTTACGGAATATGGTTTCCCTTCCTTGATCTGATATGTCGAGCGTCTTTTTTTACTACAGGTAGAGACATCTGATATCTGGGTTCAGCAATCAGTGCTAAAGTTAGATAAGTCAAGTAAGGATTGGTATGATCTGTCGTGCATCTAAAGGTGTTATTGATGCTTTCCCATGGGGCAACCACAAGCGCTAGGCATCTTGGGTCGTCGGATCGAGCCACCAGGGCGAATCTGGACCGTTGCTTTGCAGTAAGTCCTTTTTAACCCTGTGAGCAGTGATTTTCTGTTATGTTAGGTGCACACCACGTTAGTCACTGTCGCTGGGCCAGGCGATCTCGGACACACTATGTAGACTCTGGTTGATTATTTTTGTGGGGGACATGTTGAAGCGAGAGGACAACCCTGCCCTTCCACAGCAATCCAATCCCAACCCGCATCTCTTCCTTTGCCCCGATAGAAACCCCCAAGGTGAAAACCCTAGCCATTTTACCCCAGTCAGCCGCCAATATCACTTAGCTCTATATAAGTCAGAGACAATATGCTTTTAAGTTTAATCTTATCTTGGTAGGTCAATGAAAACCATTTGCAAAATGACTATTTAGCTCTCTGATGGTGAAGTAAGGAACATCTGCGCTGAAAAGTGCATCACTGTGGTGATGAAGCTATTACATAGCTGGGCTCTGATCAAACACGGCTTCGTGAACTTTACCCATGGTCGTATCCCATTTGATAGTGATGAAAATGTCGTTGCCGATGTTGATGTCAACGCCCATATACAGAGTCATCCAGATTTTCTTCTGAGAGCAGAGGTGCTGAAGAGATTCTCATAGCTGTTTCTTTTGTGGGTGCTTGTTCGTTGGTGGCTGTTAATTTGATCCTCAATTAATTTATGACTGCAGGCATGCCTTGACAAAATCCTGCACAAATCTGAAGATAGGTTCTGTAGCAAGGTAATACTTTTCATCACTCATCTCATTATTTACCATAGTGCACAATATGAAATGGCTTGTATGTTTGCTGATTTTCTGATATAATGTTGCTTTTCGCTGCCAATGTGTGTGAATGCGTAAGAGAACACATAATCTTTCTCACCAAAGTGAAGTCATCTTGCATCTGTATTATGAACGTGCCTAACATAGTCGTCTCATCGGTTTATGTAAATTTCCACAGACTCCTCAGTTGCTCATGTAAATTACTGAACATTTAATCCAAAACTCGTCAATCATAGTGTGTAACTCTTCAGTCAAGTTACTGAACCAGATTGGGAAGGTTTATTCGATGGTTCTCATATGTTTTCTTTCTGTGTCTATGTGTTTCATCTATTCTATTGATGGTCTAACTATTGCACTAATTGCAGTGGCCAGGTTATAAGAATTGTGGTTTGGGGTGATAGTGCATTTCAGTTTAATGTAAACACGCTGTCCCTTGGTCCAAATTGAGACAGCTGTTGTGATGTTTGCTGGCATCACTGTTAGAGACTATGCTGGTACCCGCTCTCCCTTTAATTATACAGACCAACATGTTGTTATTTTTGTTTTTCCTTCTAACGTACTCTGCAGTCCATGATGGTGCCCATTCTTTCTTTAATCATACAAATCAACATGATGTTATTTCAGTTTTTCCTTCTAACATATGTTTGCAGGCCAGAGGAGCCTAACCATTGGGAAATCCTGTAGATGTTACATTAATGTAGACATCCATGAAATAAATATCCTTCGTACCATGTAATATTGAATGCTATGAGCTGATTTTTTTTACCTTCAGTATGCTCGATCAGTTTGGGCCTATTGTAGATTATCCAGTATCTACTAATCAAGTTGCATCACCAGGTAGGCGACTATCCAAGAAAATCTGTTGCTGAATTAGTCAACTATAATCTTTTTGAAAAAAGGTTGTTATATTTTGTGTCACATGCCTTTTTATTAACCCATTTGCTTATGTCGTTATTTTAGGAAGCCACTTCTGCTGTGTTCTTCGTTCATGGTTTTCGCTACTTCCCATAGTGGTTTCAAGCTTTCTGTACAGCCTGTGGGAAATTGGCTAGGCCAAACACTTGTTCTCCACTGCATAACTTGTACATATGTGGCCAACCGTCCGAAAAAGAATGTCTCAGGTTTGCTTCTGTGAACTCTTCTTATATATGCTATTCAAGTATAAGCTATCCCAGGCCGACCCGGGAATTGGCCTACAAGACTAACCCTTAATCAGATCTTATGCCGGGACTGTGGGCTGAACTTAATTTCTTTAGGTCAATGGCTCAGGCCACAAATTAATTTCTTTATAAAATCACTATGTTTGGTGCGAAGCTACTAATGGTAGTACAAAGCATCTCATTTTTCTTAGCTTTTCTAGATACATGTGTTTGTTTAGCATGTCAGGCCTTATGGATGCTTCTCTGATAACATTTGACTTACTCGTGAAACAAATAAATCCAATCATTATATATTTAAGTATTTGCATGATGCGCTTCTGGTTTTCCTTTTGACATGTACCGGATGAGGAAAATACTCCATGCGTTCACTAATATAAAATGTTTTAGCAAACAAACTTAGTTACCAAAATGTCTTATTGTAAGTGAACATAGGAAGTGTTTAATAACTTCAGTACCATTCTCTTTGTCATTATATTCCCCTGTACAAAGAAAGATGATAAGACTATCGATTTGTGCTTTCACGGAAGGGTAACCTTGCTCATTTAAGAAACAGCCAAATTGCTTGAAAGTAGCTATAACAAAATGGATTAGTCTTAATACTACAGTTAAGACAAATGATGAAATGCTATATGGTGAAGACAGTGGATTTGTCTCAAAATAGTGATGCTGATGCTGATGCTGAAAGAAACATAACATTCAGGTTCAACCCATCCAGATATATCTCATGGATTCATGGACCCATTATATGTGCATTATATGCTTCTGGCATATTTTCACAAATAGCTCATTACCTTCTTTATTCTCTCTGGAACCATGAACATGTCACTCCAACTTCAGTATATTTTGGCCACTGCATTTGAAATAATTGGAAATTTCTTGTTCTTCCGCTTTAGAAAGATTCATGGACGACCAATGATGGACGCCCCTGGAATATTGCTTGTGCTGTAACTGAAGCCAAGAGTAAGGTATCTAATCGAGTTTCAGTTTAATTTATTTTTCCATGACATACTGATAGGTTGGTTTGCACCTTAAATATGTAAAGGACCTCATCAATTTGGACGGACCAATAGGATCCCTTGAGCACCCTTGCCTTTAATTCTTTCTAAAAAAATCATTGAAAAATAAGCGTAGTTAGTGACATAATCAAATAACTATTTAGTCACTTGTGTTTCTTCTAATATTTTTAAGCAAGTCTGTTGTATGTAACTAACCGCCGATTATCAAGCCACTTTCCATTATAAACAAAGCACCTATTTTCATGACGCCTATAAATAGCAGAATCTTATACCATATTTTTTAGTCGTCGTCACCAAGTCGTTTTCCAAAAATTACGGCGACTTATGGCGATTGACTATCCAGAAGAAACACATGACTTTTGTCGACTATTCGCTGAGTCGCAGGGTCAGGCGGCGTCACTTTTGAGTTGTGACTCAAAACCCATGACATTATAGAACAAAGTTTTCTTATGTACTGAATCATATTGTTGCTAATTTAGGCACGGTTGGTGTCTTCTACTATGTTTTGATCTTCAATTTATATCACTCCTTTGAGACACCCCTATGATCATATGGTTAATATAATCCTGTAACTATTCAGTCAAATGATAAATTGAGTCTACGAACATATACTCCCTCCGCCTCAAAATAGATGTCAAAAATTTGTCAAAATTTGGATGAATCTAGACACTATTTATTATATAGATTCATCCAAATTTTTAAAAACCTAAGACATCTATTTTAAGACGGAGGGAGTATAAATTTTTATACTAGGATTGTTCATGTGAGGAAGTTGTTACAGAAACAAAGGTACCTTTCACTAAATTGATAGCTGATAAAACTGCAAAGGCAAATGATAAATGCTATTCCTAATCATTTTGTTATAAGAGAAAACAAGTTCCATTTTGTTGTTTCAGTATGGCATACCAGGTAGGGAGTGCGCATCCCTCAAAAATCGGTACTTCAAACTGCAAGTTGTATGACAATGGTGCAATATCCGTATATTTTATGAACACCTGTTCTTTTGTGTTCTTTGTTTTTCATTCCAATTTATGTTTTGGAGTAGCTCTGATTTTCCGGTGCCTTTAGATTCTTTAAGTTTCAGGTTTGTACAGGAGGCCCATGTGCTTTGACCTCTAATCTATTCGGTGCCTGGAATACTAAATCTTGCTTATGTAGTGCCAGAGGTGAGTCTGGATGAGAACCTTGTGTGTATGTTGGTACTATCATCTCAGAACAGTTAGTGTATTGTAATATATTTCTTTCGTTAGTGTGTACACATCCCAGTAAATCTCTCTGTCTGCTTTGAGGAGGTCACAAACTGTAATTTATGTCTATTTCATGTTTTTCCAGCATCTGTGCCTAAGAAATTCTTCCGGTTGTGAACCAATACTGCTCTGGCTTAATTGACGTTTAACAAGGCGTTTGTTAGTCTGAAGGTCAGGAGGTCATGCACCCTAAATCTTTTAAAAATCAATTTTGCATAATACACTTGTACAAATTGGTTGTTGTCCTGTGTTTTAATACTTTTTGTCCCTATTTTCTTAAAAAACAAGTTATCAATCTTCTGCCAGATTTCTCTCGCTATTATACAAAATGTTAATTGATGTGAATTTCACGGGATCGTGCGCCAAGGCGCAGCCCCTAAATCTAGTATTACTATAACTTACCTGGTCAAGCAACACCTGGTGCCAAATCCTGCATTCAGTGTTAAAGTTGAATCCTCTCATGCACAACTCCCAGGCCGCATCAACAGGTCGAGTATTGGAGTTGGTGTGGCTGCGTGTAGCATAGCAGCTTGGTCATCTGGATTGGAGATGACCCAACTTTTAAAAGTTCTCTCGGTTATCTGTAATTAGGGGTCATATGGATTGGACAACCCAGCAGCCTTTAATCTATCATCTATCATATGGGTTGGAGCCGATAAAAGTAGGCCCAGCAAAGTAGCAAACCCAATCAGGCCTTGTTCGGTTTGCCCCTCCCTGGCCAGGGTTGTGGCCTAATCCACGTCAACCCCCATATGGATCGGTCTGGCCTGGGATTAGTCCCCGACTGACAAAACTTGTTCGTCCGGTTACGCCTTGTGGGGATTTCAGCCCGGCACGAACCCTCTTGATCCTGGCCAATCTCGCGGGGAAAAAATAATCGTCCCTCGACCCGTGGAACGGTTCCCGAACGGTTCGTCTAGAAAAGAGAAGAGCTCCCTCTTCGGTCATGACCAGGAGGCGACCTGGTCGGGGGGCGTTGGTGACGACGACGACCCGGTGCGGCAGCTGTGACCACGACGACCAGCCAGTCCATGCGTTCTACCCCCACCCCCCCCACTCTGTCGTCCTCATGTGCATCTTAGGGCCGAGATCTTGGGGGCCCAAGATCTTAGGTCCTCACCTGGAATAATAAAAGAGAAGGGGCAGATAATGTACAAGTCAGGCTGGACAGGGCAACGGCGACAGCGTCGTTTCTCGAGCTGTTCCCCTACTCTACGGTGGAGCATATTGCCACCGAGGAATCTGATCAAATGGCCCTGGTTGTCAAAGTGTTGGCTAAGCCTCTAATACGTCACAGGACGGTTGAAAGAGGCTTCAAGTTTGAAGAAATGTGGACACGACATGATGACTATGAGCAAATGTTCAAGGCTGCATGGGAGGGAAATAATAGTGGGGACGCAGGGATAAACGGTTTGTGAAGACGACTCCATGATGTGTGAAAGGATATCCAACGCTGGAGCTTTAACTTCTTTGGTTTAGTTCGTGCAGAAATACGGAGGTTGCGGTGCTTGCTTGACTCGGCGCGCTCTGCGGCGAGGGAGGCCGGCACGTCCCCGAAGGTGAAGGACATCGAGTTGAGCGAGAAGAGATCATGTTCCGACAGCGCTCTCAACAGGATTGGCTTAAATGGGGAGATAGAAATACGAAATTCTTCCAGAATCGAGCATCTCACAGGAGGCGCAAAAATATGGTTCGAGCGCTGAGAAGAGAGGATGGGTCGCTGTGCAAAACAAATGATGGTATGCATGATATGGCACTGGCCTTTTATCGCGCGTTATATTCCTCTGAAGGGTCCAGCAATAGTGCTAAAATTCTGAATCTTATGTAGAGCTTTGTTTAAACTAAAATGAACGGCGGGCTAACAACAACCTTTGCCGATTTGGAGATTGAGGAGGCCCTTTTCTAAATGGGTCCGATCAAGGCTCCGGGCCCTGATGGGCTGCCGACGCTCTTCTATCAAAGGCACTGGCCTGATTTGAAATGTTTTGTTTGCCGCGCTGTTCGAGATTTCCTGGAGGGACAACAATGTCCAGAAGATTTTAATGACACTGTTTTGGTTTTGATCCCGTAGATAAACTCATCGGAGTTACTTTCACAGTTTCGACCGATTAGTTTGTGCAATGTTTTATATAAGATTGCATCAAAGGTGCTTGCTAACCGGTTAAAGATCTTGCCTTTTCTCATTTCCGAAGAACAAAGTGCGTTTGTTTCGGGACGCTTGATCACAGACAATGTGTTCATTGCATATGAGTGTACACATGCCATTCGGACAAGGAGAATGAAGAAACCTCTGTGCGAAGTAAAGCTTGATATGATGAAGGCGTATGATAGGGTGGAATGGTCGTTCCTTGAACATATGTTGACAAGAATGGGCTTCTCACAGACTTGGATTGTAATGATCATGAGATGTGTCAAGTCGGTGAGGTTTTCAGTCAAACTGAAGGGGGGCATGTCTGAGATGTTTTTACCTTCCCGTGGCTTAAGGCATGGGGATCCCCTCTCCCCATATCTGTTTCTCTTTTGTGTGGAAGGTTTTTCATCTTTGCTTAGGCAAGCACATAGAGAGAGAGAGCTGCAGTGAGTCAAGTTTGGGATGAATGGACCAACTATTACTCATTTGCTTTTCGCGGATGATAGTGTGATCTTCATGGATGCTACTCATGACAACATGGTGGCGCTCAAGAGCATTTTGCAGAAGTATGAGATCAGTTCTGGTCAGCGGGTAAACTTCCAGAAATCATCTATTTATTTTGGGAAAGGTTGTGCAGATGAGGCCCGGTCTGATTTAAAAAATACGTTGGGTATTTCTTGTAAGGCCCTATCGGAGAAGTATCTCGGTTTGCCAACTGTGGTAGGGCGGTCAAAAAATGGTGCCTTCAAAAACTTGCCCAAACGTTCATGTGGAAAGGTGGGAGGATGGAAGGGACATGGCTTATCCAAGGCGGGTAGGGAGGCATTGGTGAAATCTGTGCTACAGGCTATGACGACTTATACCATGGGCTGCTTTAGACTATCGAAATCTATGTGCCAGAGGCTCACGTCGATCTCGTCGGGCTTCTGGTGGGGCGCTTCTAATGGCAAGAAGAAGGTTCATAGGATAAGTTGGGAGAAGATGTGTGTCCCGAAGAAGAAGGGAGGCATGGGGTTTAGAGAGTATGAAGATTTCAATCAGGCGCTTCTAGCCAAACAGGCATGGAGGATGGTCACTATGCTAGATTCTCTATGTGCATGAGTGATGAAATCAAGATATTTCCCGGATGGAGACTTCCTACATGCAGGGTGCCCGAAGACGGCTTCGTTCACCTGGAAGAGTATTGTACACGGTAGGGAGCTGCTCAAAAAGGGTCTCATATGGCTGTGTTGGCTCAGGGACTAATATATCTGTTTGGGAGGATAATTGGATTTCGAGGGCTAGTGCAAATAAGCCTTTGGGCCATAAGCCTGACGTGGTGGCCAGGTGGTAATGGATGGAATGCTCAGAAATTGCATGAATGTTTCTATGATGTGGATGTTGAAGACATTAATAAGATTCCCGTAGGTCGAGTTGGAATAGATGATTGCCTTGCTTGGAATTACACCAAAAACGGGATCTTTTCAGTCAAATCAGCATACCATCTTCAGAGGCAGGTGAAAGCTCTAGCGGCAGGACGTGCTAGCTCATCATCTACGTGTGACGATCACAAAGGGTGGCTGGCCTTATGGGCTTCTGAGGTGCCCAATAAGGTGAAGGTTCATGCCTGGAGGCTGGCTAAGAATGGCTTGGCAGTAGGACATGAATTATAGAGGAGAAACATCAAACCAGGGGTCAACTGTGTTGTCTGCAATAGAGATGAAACACTGATTCACAGGTTTTGGAGGTGTCCACATGCGGTCAGGGTATGGGAGTGCAACAGGTAACTTTCGAAGTTACAACTGAAGGCCCCTCCTGATATAGTCAGAAACAAGAGGGACCTATTGAACTGGTTGCTGGAGTGGCTGGGAAGCCTGGACCCTAACGATCTAACGGTTGGCTTGATGACAATATATCAGTTGTGGTTAGCCAGGAATGATGCTAGAGACACTGCTCAGATCGAAGACCATATGACGACGGCACGCAAAGCCCTGTTCTATGTGGAGGAGTGGAAGAATGTGACTTCAGTCACGCCGACCACGGGCCAGTGCGGCGAGAGGAGCACTGGATCCTACCTTCAGAAGGGTGGCACAAAGCAAATGCAAACGGTTCTTTCCTCAAGGATTCAGGCCAAGGTGGCGGTGGTGCGATTGTTCGTGATCACCATGGCGCGTTTGTGGCAGCAGCATGCCATTTTTTCCGACGGCGGTGGATCCGGAGAGGGCTAAACTTCTCGCATGTCGTAGAGAAGTGCAACTAGCTGCTGAAATGGGGGTCGTCAAGCTGGAGCTGGAGACGGACTGTCTTGGGGCTGTGAAGAATTTGCGGAGTAAGGAGATGGATCGGTCTATCCATGGACCCCTAGTAGAAGAAGTGAAAGCGATGCTGGCTTTGTTTGGCGACGCTGTAGTGAAACATGTGCGATGATCTGCAAATAATGTGGCTCATCATCTAGCTAAGGATAGCTGCGAAAATAAGCATTGTAAGACTTGGCTCGGGGTACCTCATGTGTATTTTGTGGACCTGTTGGCATCAGATGGTGCGGGAATTGAATAAAATTGTAGCATAAGTTTTCTCAAAAAAAAAGAACCGAACAAGGCCTCAAGAGTCTGGAGATAGAGAGGGAGCTGACGAGGTGGGGAGTCGCGTCCACAGCTGTAGCACCCCCCGGGATTAGGGTTAAACTAACCTCAGATCACCATCTAAGATAAGTTCAACTCCAAACACGGAAGATCCATGAAGGACGTGTTGAGGGTTCGGGTGACCTCGCGACGTGCAGCGGGGTCCATGTTATCCGTGCGAGAGCGATGCTTGTTAGCATTGTTGCCGTGCGAGCTGGAGCCGCCAGCGGCGGAGAGCGCAGCTCGCCGCGCGCTATATTCCGAAGTCGCTTGCTTGCGTTTGTCGAGTTCCTCCTGTAGCTTCACTTGCCTGTTGTGCTCGCCGATGAGAAGGAGGTGGTATGCCATCAGCAAGTCTCGTGAAAAATTCACGGGTAGGATCTTGTTGCCTGCCACGGCTTCGCGTGCCCGACGCCATCCAGCATCGTCGAGGTTGATTTTCTGGTAGGCGGCAGCGTCGCCTTCGTTGGGCGGGAGGGAAGGTTTCCTCCTGTTTCCTTCGTTTTACCCTGTGGGTTGGGTGGTGGTACGTGGGCACTCGAACCTGGTGGTTGTTGTTCCACGTCGCTTTGGTTGACCACGACGCACTAGTAGCGCCCGCAGATTGGATCGCTGCTGCCGCAGCTTTCGGACCCGGAACCGTAAGTTTCCTCATCCGATGGGAGGCTGCACAGATCTGAGTTCCAGCTGCTGCTGTCGTATGACTCATCTGTTAGCGTTGACGTGTGTAGCACGCTGGGGTGCAGGGCCCATGAGGCGGGGCTGATGGATGGCAGTGGCACCTGCTTTGGGAGGCGGAGAGTGCCGGTATGTCCCACCCGGAAGCAGAAGCTCCCGAACAAGATCTTGAGTCCGTCGCCTACGGGCTCAAAATCTTTCATGGTGGCTGGCGAGTGGGCGGTGAAGTCGAAAGCGCCGAAGAGGAGGTGGCTCTCCGTCGCCGAGGAGTTGTAGATCGCTTTGGTTGGGACCTTCACGATCGCACAATCAGCGCTCTCGATTCCCACAGACGGCGCCAATTGACGAGGTTCGATCTCGTCAATGCCCATTGTTATGAGCTTGGGTTTTGGAGAAGGTGGGGATGCTGGAGATCGCGGAACGGTTAATAGACAAGCAACTAGGGGACACAAGATTTACCCAGGTTCAGGCCCCCGGAGGGAAAACCCTACTCCTGCTTGTCTGCTCTTGATTACGGCGAAACCGAAAAGTACAGGGTGCGCAGATGCAATCTGGCGTGAGGTGTGTATGCGGTGAGGTTGAGAGAGACCTCCTCGTCATGCCCTCCTAGCCTTTATATAGAGATAGGCAGGTTCCGGGCACGAGATCGAGTCGGTTACAAATTAGGGTTTGCCCCTTTGAATATTCTATCTATTCTAGTCTTGCTCTCCAAGGATCCGAAGTCGTCATGGGCTTGGGCCACCCGAAAACTCCATGGGCCGTGTTTCCTGCAGTGGGCCTTCCTTGGGGTGGACCATATATGCTAATGTTATGCACCCATTGGGTATGACCATGTCACATGGAGCTCGATACCAAGGCGCAGAGAGCGGCGTGAGTAGGAGAGGCTACACACGGCAACAGACTTGACCTTCGCCGCCGGTGTGAACCCCAACATGCTGCCGCTGCGGGGCCGGAAATCCATCGCGGTCTCCTGCGCCTGACTGTATCTTCAGAAAAAACGAAGCCTCCCCCATCTTCCCAAATCAAGAAAATGTCACATAACACCAACTGTTGGTGACTTTTTTTTGGAAAGGAGCATATATTATCAGAAGATACCAATTACACCCAGCCTCTACAACAACGCATTGCCCTAGCGGCCACACGAATGCACACAACCAAAAAAAGAAAAAAAGAATTACAAAAAAGAAAAGTCCCGCTACAACTACTCATTCATTGAAACAACAGTACTACCACCACCAAGACAACACCAGAAGTCCAGCTTCTCCAAAAACGACGCCTCCAAGAAGGGAAAAGTACACAAACACCATCATCGCCCGATCAAAGATCTAGGTTTTTACCCTGAAAAAGTCCACGCTCTCAAAACAATACAAGACCATTGCCAGTCACAACCAATTAAAGCCAGACCCTGGGTTTTCACCCTAAGAGGTAGGACCATGAACTTCTCCTGTGCAGTCGCCCCCACTTGCATGCCACTGCTCCAATTCACAAGTCACCTAGCCAATTCCTCATCACCACCCAGACTCGAACCACCATTGTCTGTCCTTGGATCTCGATCTCCATGACTTTCTCCTTCAGCACCATGGAACGAGAACATGCCCCATGATAATAACAGCCAACAAAGCTTCGAAGCACACCCTATGGAACCAAACAGTCAGGGTAAAACATGGGTGCGTACGACCGAATTCAATCCTTCCAGCAAACTCACGGCATGATATCACTTAGGGAGTTCGCCGGCGGAGCCTTCCGGAACACGACACAGAAACCAGATCAATGGAGACCAACATCCGAAAGATCATTGTCTTGGCTTGAGAGGGATCCAGGACCACCTCCTTTATTTAAACCGAGCCAACAGCCCCCACGCCACCCGCCGAAAACTAGCAGGATCCGCCGCAAGACGGCAAGACCACCCAGCCGACCATTCCGACGGAGAAGGAGGACACCATCACCATGCCGAGGGCAGATGCCCCAAGCGCCCTAGTGTCACGGACAAGGCCCGGGTCGCCTGGGTGCCGGCGTCGAGGCCAACGGACGGGACAGATCGCGGCTAGGCCCAGATCCCCGCCACCGCCTGCCGCCATCTGAGCTGAGGATCATCGGCCGCCGCTCGCTGCAACACCACCGCCAAACCAGCCGGGAGGGACGCCGCCACGCCCCTGTGTCTTTGCTCGACGACGATCCGGCGGTGGCGGGAGAGACGACGGAGTGGGGCTCGGCGAGGGATGCCGCCTTGCACGCGTGGCGCCGCCGCGTGGGTGCGGGAGGAGGAGGGGTGCGGGAGGAGTCCGTACGGGAGTTAAAAATATCGGTTTCAACTGTTGGTGACTTATTTGCAGAGAACCACAGGTTGTGATTTTCTTTTACAGAGAACACCACATTTAGCTTAAATCTTTGCAGAGAACACAAAAGACACTATCAGGCTTGTTAACAGCCAATTAGAGAACATATCCATTTGGCTGATGTCCATGGATGACGTGGAGGTGCCCAATAAATATCTCTTTTAGATAGAAAAATAAAATTTATACAAAAAACAATTAAGACATACAGGTAACTACTGGAAAACAATCTCCTTGATGTTGTAGATTATTTCTTACTTCCTTGATTTTAATTTGCTGGAAAAATGGCACATGGTAATTAATTTATGCTCATATCTTTTTGTATTATTTCACTTAGTAAATTAATTTGATTAAATTATATTGTTTCAGAGTAACCACCGCCCACGGCTCCTTTCTCGCCTGCAGCTACAACATCTACACCGCACCACAACCGCAAGCTCCATTTGTCGCACCTCGACAAGCTGCAGCTGCAGCTGCAGTGCCTCCACCTACACCACAACCACAAGCGCCATTTATCGCACCTCGGCAATCTGCCCCACCTTGCCAAACTGTAACTGCACCAAGGCAGAAGCTCCCTTCTACTCGTGGACGACGACGGAGGCATTACACTGATACTAGGCTATATAGTTACTTCACAACAGGAAATGGGCAGGGAGAAAATGCCCAAGAATAGCATGAGAAGTAATAAAACTAGACCTGAAATTTGTATGAAAAGAGAAGAGCCATGTAGTGAAAGAAATATTATCTTGACTCTACTTTTGTGTTTGCCCATGAGACACTAGTTGATCTTGTCAATCTGTTTGGATGGATATGTTGAACCTCTCAAGCTTTGAATGAATATGTTGATTGTGTCAAGTTGTGTCAAGTTGTTTGGATGGTTATATTGCATAAATGTCTGGCTTGTAGTTACATGTATGTCTCAATTGTTTTTTGTGTAAATTTTATTTTCCCATCCAAAAGAGATATTTATTGTGCACCTCAACGTCATTTATGGACATCAGCCAAGTGGGCATGCTCCGTAATCGGCTGTTAACAAGCCTGATAGTGTTTTTTGTGTTCTCTTAAAAAATTACAGCTAAACTTGGTGTTCTCTGAAAAAAAATCACAACTTGTGGTTCTCAGCAAATAAGTCACCAACAGGGTGTTATGTGCTATTTCCTCTTCCAAATCAGATGTTGCCGCTGCCACCGCCTAAGTCACGATTTCGGCTCCGTCTGTGGATAAGGGAAAATCCCCAAATGTGCTTCCCGAGTTCTCCGTTGAGCTCGTCCAGCTCGAGAACCGCTGACCAGCTCCTCCCGGAAATGCCGGAGCGCCGGATCGGGAATCGTACATCCGAGCCATCGCGCCGTCTCCAATGTGCTCTCTGTCGCCTGTCCTGGACCGGCGAGGCCCCACGCACAGCCCCACCTGCTTCGCGGCTCCTGCGCCGCCCGCTGCACCCAACGCCCTCAACTCCAACCTCCGTCCGTGTGCTCCCCTCCAAGCTTTACCGTGCGCGCGTCATTATACCTTGTTCGAGGCTGGAAAGTTAAAGAGATAATTAATGCTATAAAGTTTTCTTTAGCTTTTTTTAAGCATCTACAGCGGTTGCTGTAAACTTGCGCTAAAAAGACCTGCTAAAATACAACGCGAAGCTCCGGCAGCAGCAGACGCGCTAAAATACAGCGTGCACTAAACTTTTTATCACGTGCGGGCTACTGCACCATCCTACGCGCCAAAACTGGCGTGCCGCTTCCAGCGCAAACTATTAAACGACGCGCGCGTTGCCAACCAATGGAAGGTTCATCTCGCGCCGCTCTATCCCTTTCACCGTGTCGCTCTATTACCATGCGCACGCCGCTGTCGTTTGAGCTTCGGGTACCGTGTTGTGCGTGTGCGCCGAATGGGATTTTCTACGTGGAGATTCGGAGCTAGCGTGCATACGGCGCGGTGGCCTGGCGCCTTAGTCGGCCTTGCTTGGCGATGAACTTCAACGACGCAAGGACGCTTGGCTATCAAGTGGTTGGTTTCTCTATAATTATAACATGATCTCAACTTGGGTCTTGAGCTACTTGTGGTGATCTTTGATGGATTACTCTTCCCTTGATTCTTCCAAACCTTCTTGATACTAACACCAATTGCTCATGAAGAGCACACTTGATGTCTTCATCATCTCCTTCTATCATCCCCAACGAATCAACTTCTTCTTCATAAACATGAGCCTTGGCCTTCAAAGCAAGATTTGGAGAATCCATTCTCCGAGCACGAGAGAGAGCATCATCGGCGGTCTTGTTCATGATTCCAAGATCCACAAACTCATTTAACGCTTTATTGGAGGACATGGCATAGAAATCCTCCCTTGAGCGAATATTATTGGCCATTCTCTTCGGAAGGGCAACATGGATTGCATGAACTTGCGCTTGATCCACTTATCATCCACATCCCTACTACCATGGTCAATCATTCTAATAGAAAGGTCCATGACCCTTCGATAGAGGTCTTTGGGAGTCTCATCTTCCTTTTTAACGAAGGCATCGGCTTCAAAATGCATTTATTCAAACTTGGAGTTTTGAATGCTTTCATTGCCGAGATAGACTCTTTGAAGGGCATTCCAAGCTTCCTTGGCGGTGTCATATGAGCGAATGTGGGTCATTTTATCATGAGTCAAAGCATCTTGGAGAATGGACATGGAGGTGGCATTGAGTTGATTGTTGATTTTCTCGGTGGGTGTCATGTTATAGGGGTCACGCGGATAGAAGACAAACTCCACAGCCTTCCAAAGATGAACACTTAAACTTTTAAAGTGAGAGCGCATTAGATATTGCCAATACGTGAAATTAGATTCATCAAGCTTAGGTGGTGGACCTGATATGTCGTAAATGTATCTATAATTTTTGATGCTCCATGATTGTTTTATATCACTTGTCTTATGATTTGTCTACACTTTGAGGTATTTTTATATGTTTTCCGGAACTAACCTATTAACAAGATGCCGCAGGGCCAGCTGCCTGTTTTCTGCTGTTTTTGGTTTTAGAAAAGCTAGTAAGGAAATATTCTCGAAATTGGGCGAGACAAAAGCCAAAGTCAATAATTTATCAGAGAAAACACGGAGTCCAAAGGGCAGCCGAAGGGGGGCACGAGGTAGCCATACACTAGGGCGGCGCGGCCTAGGGGGGGAGCCGCCACCAGGTGTGGGCCCCTCGGGCGCCCACCGACATTTTCCCTTCGCCTATAAAAGCATCCTGAGGCAAAAACCTTAAGTACCCGATCAAATCTCCACGAAACAGTGCGTAGCCGTCGCCACCATCGTCCCTAGATTGGGGGATCTGAAGCTCTTCCCGGCACCCTGCCGGAGGGGAGAGATCATCCCGGAGGCCTTCTTCATCATCATGCCAGCCTCCAGAGTGATGTGTGAGTAGTTCACCCTTGGACTATGGGTCCATACAGTAGCTAGATGGTTGTTTCTCCTCCTTTGTGCTATCATGTTTAGATCTTGTGAGCCCCGTTCATGATCAAGATCATCTATTTGTAATCATACATGTTGTGTTTGCGGGGATCCGATGGATATAGAGATACCATGTCAGATTGATTATTGATTCTATCATGTCTTTGTTATTTGTGATCTTGCATGCTCTCCGTTGTTAGTAGCTATCTTGTCCAAGTAGATGCTTGCAACTCCAAGAGGGAGTATTTATGCTCGATAGTAGGTTCATTCCTCTTGTAATCTGGGGAAGTGACAGAAATCTCTAAGGTTGTAGATGTGCTGTTGCTACTAGGGAGAAAACAACAAATCTTTTGTTCATGGAATAATTGTATTGTTTACTTTACACATATTGCTTAATGCAATTATTTGTTGCTTGCAACTTAATACTGGAAGGGATTCAGCTGATAACATGAAGGTGGATTATTAGTATATAGATGTAGTTGGATTACGGTCTATGTATTATGTTGTAATTCCCAATCAAATCTCATAGGAGTCAAGATGTCTAGTATATGCATCGTTATGCTTTATCAATCATTCAATTGCCCTGCTATAATTTGTTCACCCACATGTTATTTATCTTAAGAAGAAAACCTCTAGTGAACCGTGGACCCCGGTCCAATCTTTACCATTAATATTCCATCTACTGTTATCTTTTACTTTCTACACGCAACAACTAGCTTCCATACTATACGTTTAATCCTTTGTTTTCGGCAAATCAGTGAGATTGACAAAGTTGGGGCGAAGTTTTGAGTTTGTGTTGTGTAGGTTCCAAGTTGTTAGCAACACCTTGGAGTTGTTTCCTTACTTCTACTGGTTCGATAACCTTGGTTTCATAACTGAGGGAAAACTTGCTGCTGTGTTCATCACACCTTGCTCTTGGGGTTTCCCAATGAGGCTCTACAAGTTAACTGAGCTGCATCAATACTTTCTAGCGCTGTTGCTAGGGAGATAAGGACAGCTTTGCAAGGGGAGTCTCTCACAACCAATCTCTTTACTTTGTTTTTGTTTTTCTTAGTTTCTTTTGCTTGTTTCTCTTTATAAAAAATACAAAAAAATAGTTTCGTTAGTTTTGCTTTTTCTTATAAAAAACACACACAAAATTTAGTTCTTCCTATAGTTGTCACCTTGTCCTTAGCTCATCATGTTGATCCCTAAGTTCATCCTGAAAGACCTTTCAATTGGTAGTGGCTCTATAATTATGAAAGATAATATTGAAAAATTCTTTAATCATCATGTTAGCAAGCATGAGGATATCGAGGATAGATCCTTAGCAGAACTTGCTCCTAATTATGAAATTTCTGCAGCTTCTTTAGCTCACATGTTGGAGGCTAGGTTTGTTAACCTTAACCCCATAATGCAAGTAATGTTTCTTAAAATTAAAGATATTGAGGATACTGAAAAGAGAGATTTTATTCTCGAAACTTTGCTTAAGGAATTCAATGATGTTGCTAAAGAAGCTAAAAAGGTCTTTGATCGTTTTAATATGCTAGGCTCTTGTATAAATGTTATGGGCACTTTAGAAAAGTTGGACATCAAACCCAATGGATAGGAAATTAAAATACCCATACCTTTTAAACTTGTAGGAATGCATGAAGCCTTAGAAAAGAATTTTGATTGGATTGTCCCTGAAAACCCTTTTGATGAAAGTAGTGAACCCAAGAGTATTGAGAGAGGATCTTCTAGAACCCATTTGGATGAGATACCTTGCCTGGTTGAAGAATTTTCTGGTATTGATCTTAATGCTTCCTCATTTGAAAATACTTGATTCTTACTTTCTGTGCCTAACTTAAAGGCGTTAAAGAAACGTACTTCTTGGGAGATAACCCAATAGTTTTAGATGAGTCTTGGCAGTTATTACTTCTGTAATAACCTCTCCTTATCCTTTTTGTGTGTTTTTTGTGTCAAGAATAACTTCTAATGAGAGATAAGTAAGATTTGGGGAAGTTGTTGTCCCGAAACAGATTTTTGTACTTCACTGTAAAAATTCGTGAAACATCCCTGTATATCGGGTTGAGCTGTAATTTTTTTGTGCTTATGCCCCAGGTTGTTATCTAACTTTCATTAGTTCAACACTTTTCAATTTGAGCAACAAAAGGTCTTCGAAAAAATCGGTTTCTACCCGCTGGTATATTTTGACAGATTTCTGCCATTATTTTCATTTCCCCTCTTAATTGGTTTATTTTTTAGTTCTCTTTGATAATTTGAGCTTTTAAAAGGAATTGCTACAGTAGCTTGTGTTTAAATGTAAGTTTTACTTGTGTTGAAACTAAAACCAAAGGCTTATTATCTTTAATACACTAATGTTTGTAATGAAGATTGCGTGAAGTTTTGTATGAAGGAAAAAATTTCAAGTGTAGGGGAAGAATGATATAATGAGACGAAGAATGGACAAAATATCAAGATTGGGGATGCCACCCCAAGAAATATTCAAGAAGTACAAGCGTCAAAGCTTGGGGATGCCCAAGGCATCCCCTTCTTCATCAATAAAAATCTCAGGTTTCTTTCAAAACACTTCATTTTTATTGTTTCATGCACTGTTGTGTTGTTCTTGGAGGGTCTTAGTTTTAATTTTTGGTTTTCTTTAGTTTGGTTTGCTGAATAAATTAGTTGGACCCCCGCTTTCATGTTTTATTTCAAATAAGTTGATTGGTGTTGGAGAAAGAGTAGAAATATTCATGCTATTAGTGGTACAAAAAGGAGCTTGTTTTGCATGTGGCTTAGGCTTTATCATGTCATGCTAGATGTTGCTTTGACCTTATGCTTAGTGATTATTGCTGTATCATGACTTGTTTCAAACAATTGAGATTGCTTAATGTGCCTTGAAAGAATCATGCGTTGTTTTAGCATACAAAAGCATAATATTGTGGTATTCTCCTTTGATGCTTTATCTGGGTTGACTTGCCACATGCTTACACCATGATAAGACTATGAACCAGTCATCCTAGCATCTATGATCATTTAGTTTTTGACTTTTGATACCACTTTATGCTTTAGTTGATAATGTTTTGTCGCTTTGCATGATTATGGCCATTATTGCTCTCTTAGTTGGTCGCTCCCAGTCTTTTGCTAGCCTCCACTTGTACTGAGTAAGATCTACTCATGCATCCAACTCCCAAGAAACCAAGTTATTCCAAAGAGTCCACTATAAATTCCTATGCATGGTGTGTTACACCATTCCAAGTATATTCATGTTTTTTATCTATCTTCCAATTAAAAAGTTACTTTGTTATGTGAAAATTAGTGATTAAAGCTCTCACAAACTTGATGGCACACTTTATTTCTTGCACCTAATAAACTTGAACCATTGTGTCACCTATGTTGTATACGCTTGCACTTATATGTTGGGAATTAGCAGAACCATGCTGTCATGGGGAACACTTTCAACACCTGTACATATTACCCATTTGATATCATGATCTTTTGTTTATGGATGTCGGCTGTGTGAAATAAAAGGGGAGCTTGTAAGTCCATGGAGTTATGTATATGTGTTAAAGAAACGCCTGGGCGGATAGCCTAAGCCATGCCTAATCATGGTGGAAACTTGCAGCATAACCATAGTGATCAATCCATGAAGCATCTTTAGAAAAAAAATATTCAGAAAAAAGAGAGAGAAAAAAGCACCATACCCATGGTAAATAAGAAGATTGCTGAGATGCTCATTGTCTGTTGCCTTGTCATTTTTATATGGGATAGATCCCATGTCATGGGGCAATGGGTACCCCGTTGGAGGTTCTCTATGATACACATATACTTACAATGACAAGAACTTGCTTGTGACTAAAGTTGAGTAGCATGAGGAACGACCCTCGTACTCAAGGGACATGAGATTGCCAACTTATGATTTGTCAAGCATATACTCCATATTTGTTTCACTTTAACCTTAATCACTTCAAGATGCTTATGATAGGGGCAATGAGAGATGAAAGATAATAAGTACCATAATTTTGGAAGCTCTTTATGAAACTTGAAATCCCTGCTTCCCTTCATGAAGGGCCTTCCTTTTACTTTTATGTTGAGTCTCCACCCTCTATCTTTATGCACCAATTAAGAGAGCATAGTTGTCATTCTTAGTTCTATGTGCATTGTCCCAAAACTTATTGATTGCTTCAGAATGTTGATATTGCTTGTTCTTGAACTATTTGTATCTAGTCACCCTTATGAAATTTGAAGGTGTCCTATGCATTTATGTTTTGCTATTCCATGAGGGACAAGCTGAATACCACTATGCTATGTTTTCTATATGTGAAACAAACAAACGTCTTTCAATACATTGTTATTCATGATCTTTGTAGGCCGCCACCATCGTCCCTAGATCGGGGGGGGGGGGATCTGAAGATCTTCTCGGCACCCAGCCGGAGGGGAGAGATCATCCCGGAGGCCTTCTTCATCACCATGCCAGCCTCCGAAGTGATGCGTGAGTAGTTCACCCTTGGACTATGGGTCCATACAATAGCTAGATGGTTGTTTCTCCTCCTTTGTGCTATCATGTTTAGATCTTGTGAGCCCCGTTCATGATCAAGATCATCTATTTGTAATCATACATGTTGTGTTTGCGGGGATCCGATGGATATTGATATACTATGTTAGATTGATTATTGATTCTATCATGTCGTTGTTATTTGTGATCTTGCATGCTCTCCGTTGTTAGTAGCTAGCTTGGCCAAGTAGATGCTTGCAACTCCAAGAGGGAGTATTTATGCTCGATAGCAGGTTCATTCCTCTTGTAATCTGGGGAAGTGACAGAAATCTCTAAGGTTGTAGATGTGCTTTTGCTACTAGGGAGAAAACAACAATATTTTGTTCATGGAATAATTGTATTGTTTAATTTACACACATTGCTTAATGCAATTATCTGTTGCTTGCAACTTAATACTGGAAGGGATTCAGCTGATAACATGAAGGTGGATTATTAGTATATAGATGTAGTTGGATTACGCTTTATGTATTATGTTGTAATGCCCAATCAAATCTCATAGGAGTCAAGATGTCTAGTATATGCATCGTTATGCTTTATCAATCATTCAATTGCCCTGATATAATTTGTTCACCCATATGTTATTTATATTAAGGAGAAAACCTCTAGTGAACCGTGGACCCCGGGCCAATCTTTATCATTGATATTCCATCTACTGTTACCTTTTAATTTCTACAAGCAACTACTAGCTTCCATACTATACATTTAATCCTTTGTTTTCGGCAAATCAGTGAGTTGGGGCAACCTCACTGTAAGTTGGGGCAAAGTTTTGAGTTTGTGTTGTGCAGGTTCCAAGTTGTTAGCAACACCTTGGAGTTGTTTCCTTACTCCTACTGGTTCGATAACCTTGGTTTCATAACTGAGGGAAAACTTGTTGCTATGTTCATCACACTTTGCTCTTGGGGTTTCCCAACGAGGCTGTACAGGACCACGATGGTTTATATGAGGTGTGGGAATGGGAGCATCATTATAGCTAGGTGGTGGGGGGGCAATCTATTAAAAGGTTTATCTTTATCCTTGTTTCCACCTTCATTGGTGGAAGGAACCTTGAGAGGATATTCCACCAGTTTGGAACCGCTTGATTGGTTCACAAAGGTAACGGCAACGACAACTTCCTTTTTACCTAGATATAACTCAAACATGGCTCTCATCTCTCTCATCTCTTGTCGGGTCGTATCCATGGATGTAACATACCACCCTTTTGTGTAATATTAATAAAGACATAGTTGAGCATTGCATACATGCATCACACTTGCACATTGTTTCAATCAAAGAAAATAAATAAAAACCTAAACCCCTTCCTATAAAAACCCATTCAAATGGTTTTGTATTATAAAAATCACCCAAAATGAATGGAGCCCAAATTGACTAAAAGGGCCCCACAATATTTCTATAGTTTTATAAAAGTTCATGGTATTGTGAAAATGCTCAAAACAGAATTGTTTTTGTAATTAAACTAGAAAATAGGATAAGAACAAAAGAAAAAGAATTCTGAGAAAAATTTAACAAAACCCTGCCCTAGGCTCTCTCTCCTCTCCTTGGCCTTTCCCGTAGCCCAGCAGCATCTAGCACCGGCACACCTAGGGCCCAAGCCAGCCCAACCACGACCCGATACTGCTTCGGACATCTCTCCCCTTCGTCATCTTCGACGACGACAAGCAAATATTGTCGCCGGGCGGTCCGCCACGCCTGCGTTAAGATGCGTACACCTGGATCCTACAAGTAGCTCGCCAACGCTGCTGGAGAAACCCTGCACGCCACTATCCCCTCTCCCTTAACCTCTTCAACATGGCTGATAAACCCTAGCTCCAATCATCGCTGTCCCCAACGATTCTGGCCACCCTAACCCTAGCTGAGGCCACCGCTGAAACCGTCATCATCGATTCGTTCTTCCTATACTCTCCTTGACCACACGCGCATTCTCCACCGCTCGAATCGACACCTCTGGCCGCTGCCAGTCGCCATCGATCCCCGCCGTTCTGGTGCTCGCCTTGCCTCGCCATCAAGCTCAACATGGTCCAGGTGAGCTCTTGAGCCGCGTGGTGCTCTCCGTTTTGCCCCTATCCCCTTGTATCGTCCTCCCCACACGAGCCCGACCATGCCGCCATAGTAGCTCACCGCCAGCCATGCTTCGGTGACCAAAACCGGGTGGGGCTAGTCCTGGCTTGCTCGCCTCCTCCGGGCGATTCCAACGCGCCCAACCGTGCTTGCTTGGGCGCCTTGGTTCGCCGCTGGTGACCATCGTCTGGTGGCTCCACCGTGGATGAGTTGGCGTCGACGTGGTGCCTGCGTGGCCACCACATGGCCCTGACATGGCCACATCATGATAGTGATGTGGCCACAGGGTGGCAGTGACATCACGCTGACGTCATTAACCCTTCTATTTTCTTTCTGTTTTAATTAAAACATATATGACAGGTGGGGTCCATCTGTCAGGTATTTAATAACTTCAGAAATGTTTAAAATTGGAAATATGAGTTAAATCTTTGAAAATTCATAACTAATTCAATTTATATCAGAAAAATATGTGTAATATATCAAAATGTTCTCTAACATTTAAAAATGTAAGCATTCATATTCATACAACTTTGGACCCTAATTTAGTTAGAGGAACACCGACACCCCCTAATTACCATGGGTTCGATGGATTGCCTAACTAGGGCATTCTGGACCCATTTAAATCGATGATGCACCTACGGCTACTCTTTTACATATAATCCATCATATCATTCATGTTGTATGAGCATTGCACATGCCATGTGTTGAATGTTGCTTTTCTTTTTCGGTGTCGGTTCTTCGCGAATAGGAACCGAGCCCGAGGCTGAAGTCAATACCACTGAAGAGAAGTACCAGTCCAACGGCGGACAAGGCAAGCGAAGCCCCACACATACATATGAATCCTATGCTTTCAAAGTATTTCCATTCTCTCCATGTGCATTCGCTTCTAATGTTTTTGTCGACAAATAGAGTAATCCTATCTGATGCATGTTTTCCTTTGTAAACTAAAATACCTAATCCACTCCTCCTAGTATAACTAGGGTTTGGCTTATGAGCATCGCTAGTGCCAAAATTTAGTCGAGCTTAGCCATGCTTAGTGGTCCAAGACTGATCCATCTAGATGATACAACGGGGATGCGATTGAACCTAGTATTACATGATGTTGAGGTGTGATGAGAGATGAATAATAAACATGCTAAGGCAAGTATGGGAGGACACGTTGGGTGTGGTTTTTGTAGTCTCATTCTAGCCACCCCTAGGAAATGAGTTCTCGCCTCTTGAACCAAGATGAGCATACAACCACACGGGGACCTGGAAACCCCCTCGACTCACTAACTTGCCTAGTAGGTTCCATGAGTCACATAGTTCGGGCGTTCCATTTGACATATGCATCTTGGTTGTTCTTGGAGGAGGTGCATTCATAACAGGTAGGTAAGCGTGGAAGGGAATGGGAGAGGCCTGGCCTCCATAATCTCAAACCCTGTTCACATTTCTAGGTACCGACTTCGGGAGTCGATTCGTTACAGCGACATCTCCTTAGTGTGTGACTCATGGTCTTGGCAAAAACAAGGCAAAGTTTGTGGTTAACCACTCTCTACCGACCTTCCGAGGAAGAGGGCTAATAATTTGTCATTAAGAGTCGGTTGGTACGTGTGGGTAAAGTTATGCACCCCTGTAGGGTTATAATCTTTTCGAAAAGGCGTGTCCATGGTTATGGACGACTTAGGAATGGTTTATGTGATTATAGAAAACTTTAACCGAATGATAAAACTTGGCCAACTAATGAGTGAACTGGATTACTTCCTATGGGTTGTTTGATGGGGGTAGTCCAAGAAGAGAGGTTCAATTGATGATGGTATATGGTGGATATCAAAGATGTTCTACAAGAGTTAGAAGTGTAGTCTTCTTACCCCTTTTAAAATGATCTGATTCGACGAGCCTCCTTTCTTTCTTGTTTTGAAACTAAAGATTGCTTTATGCAAAATAACTCCACTAGCCATAAGTGTTGCGGAGTACATCATGTAATCAGCCTTGCCTCGTTGATGTTTTTCTACAGATGATGCCATGCCAACTGAAGGTGGTTTCTACGTCGATGTCGACGAGTAGTTGGGGTTCCCGGGTAGCAGCCTAGGATCTATGGAAGGATCGTACTTCTGTTTAAGGCCTCTTAGGCCCTTTGCTAAGTTTGTTTTTTAGAACAACTTGTTTGCTTCCATTGCTTGTTGTAATGTTGGGTCTATGACCCCTGACTTGCATGATTGGTTTGTAACTCTGCTAAAAGTTTACCTAATTAATGTATGGTTTGTATATTTTGTAATGTTACCGATCATTCCCTATGCGCTTTGTAATTTAGGTTAGACTTACCTCAGACGAAGATCTGGTATTTGTCTAGCCCTGATCCCGTGTCGTGACAGATTTTGATCAGAGCGGGACTGCCTATAGGAAACCCTTCTTGTTGGTCGATGTTGAGTCTAGAGATTGAGAAAACTATTTGAAAGTTAAAAATTATTTGCAAACCTCTGAATATGACTCTTTTTACTCCTTACCCAGGGTTGTTGTATTGGTGAGTTATCGTACCTTGTTGGATTTGAAATGGTTTCACTTCTCGTCTATCATTTCAAACTTTTAGGATGTACGGGTTTGGGTAGTTTTCCCTAGTACTCCGTACCCGGTTGCAAAGCTCAGAGTTTCCAAGATATATTTGTGCATATGAAGCATTGTTTCTCAACCTTTCTAAGGAATCTTAGACTCCGATTCTTTCTTCTTCCATGACTTGTTGGTATCATATCATGCTTGCATTCCATTGTTATGGTTTGTACCTAAGTTGGTAGCTTATACATTTTCTATGCTTGTTCTACTGCCATACTTAATGCAGTGATATAATCTTAATCCATATGTTTAACTCTACCATTATCTTTCTATATGGTTCATGTCATCCTTTGATGTACCCTTTTTGGTGAATCCATTTTCATGGTTTCTATTTTCTCCTCAGGATGTCATCTGGTACTCGTGGTTCTGTTGGCCATCGAGGGAACAACAATGTTGAACAGGAACATCCACCACCTCCCACAATGGCAAAGATTCTTAACAACATTGAGACCAACCGTCTAAGGAATGAACGCCTTCTTGAGCGTGTGGCTCAGAACACTGAACGTCGTCCCGACGACTATGTCACACTTGGGGATTTCATCCACTCATTTCCTCCAATCTTCACCCACCCCAAGGAGCCCCTTGATGTTGATGATGGCTTCACACAATAGAGCGCAAGTTCAGTGCTCTTCGTGTTCATGCAAACGACCGCGTCAACTTCACCACCTATCAACTGGAAGGTGATGCTGGTACTTGGTGGGAAGGTTTTCTGAATCTGCAAGCTCAGGGACATGTTTTTACTTGGAAAGTGTTTGTTGCAGCATTCCGTACCTCCCATATCCCTAAGCCCATCATGGATATCAAAAGGAGGGAGTTTCTGGATCTGACCCAGGGGCACATGGACATTGAAACATATGGGCGTGAGTTTACTCGCCTGGCTCGTTATGCAACTAGGGATGTGACCAATGATGAAGATAAGCAAGAGCTATTCCGTAAGGGACTTAAACCTGCACTTTGCTATGAGTTGTTTCCCTTCAAGTTCCAATCCTTTTAGGAATTGCATAACCAGGCTCTCACTATGGAACATGGAAGGAAGGATATGGAAGTTTCCTAGAAGCGTGAAGAATGTAATTCTCGTGCTTCTTCCTCTGGTAACAAGAAGTGTCGTGTCTTTGTTACATATAGTTCCGTGCCTCGTGCTCCTTATGCACCCCAGTCTTCTAGTAATGCTTCTCATCCGCCACAGTCAAATACCGTTGGAGAAAATTATCGTCCTCCTGTTGGTTCTTACTCTGGAGTTACCTGCTATTCCAGTGGTCAGCCCGGTCACTATTCAAGGGAGTTTCCCCAAAGGGCCGTCGGTCGCAATGATCAATCAATGAATAAAATGATAAATATCAAGGTGCCGGACGAGGTCGTCTGACCCATGTCACTCTTGAAGCAACTTAGGAAGATCCAATCGTCATTCTTTGTACGCTTCGAATCAATTCAATTCCAGCAATAGTCTTATTTGATTCTGGAATATCGCATACATTCATGTCACAAGTGTTTTATCAAGAGCATGGGATAAATTTTGAACCCCTGTCAACCCCTTTGACCATCCATTCTCCGGTTTCTAGATGGTTTACCACCATGGTTAGCAACGGAAATGAGATTTATATATCCTACCAGAAGTTTCCCACTTCTTTCATTGCACTCAAGTCAAGTGACATTGATGTAATTCTAGGCATGGACTGGTTAACCAAGTACCAGGCCATCATTGACTGTGCACTTAGAATAGATACTATGACCTCTCCCGCTATCATAACTGTCAAGTACTGGACTGATGGTTCAAAATCTCCATTGGCAGTTTTTAGACCTTTTTCGGAGTTGTATGTCACGGATGTTCTACTTCCTCTCGAGGTTTAAGATGTCAAGGTAGTCTGTGATTTTCCATATGTCTTTCCTGAAGAATTGCCTAGCATGCCACCTGATCGAAATGTGGAGTTTGTCATAGATCTAGTTCCTAGAACTGCCTTATCTCCAAAAGACCTTACCGTATGCCTCCTCATGAGTTGGTGGAGCTGAAGAAGCAAATTGAAGAGCTAGAAGGCCTAGGCTATATTCAACCTAGCACCTCCTCTTGGGGTTGTCCTACCATCTTTGTCAATAAGTAGGATACAAATATTTCGAGATTAGTTGTTGACTATCGTCCACTCAATGCAGTGCCAATCAAGAATAAGTACCCTCTTCCCCGGATAAATGACCTCTTTGATCAATTAAGTGGTGCCACTGTCTTGTCCAAAATGGACCTAAGATCAGGGTATCATCAAATATAGATCAGAAAGGAGGATATCCCAAAGACAACATTTACAACTCGTTATGGTCTTTACGAGTATACAGTGATGTACTTTGGGCTAACCAATTCCCGTGCCACATTTATGAGGCTCATGAATTCTATTTTCGTGGAATATCTTGACAAGTTCGTCATGGTATACATCGATGACATCTTAATCTACTCCAAGACCGAAGAGGAACATGCCGAATATCTATGTTTGGTGTTGACTAAACTTCATGAACATTGTCTCTACGCAAAGTTCTCCAAATGTGAGTTTTGGTTGCAAGATCTCATCTTCCTTCATCATGTGTATACAAGCGGTGTTGTTGTCATACATGATAAGGTTAAAACCATTCCAGAATGGAAGGCACCTACCTCAGTCAAGGAAGTCCGAAGTTTCCTTAGAATGACTGGATATTACCGCCAATTCATTGAGAACTTCTTCAAGATAGCCAAGCCTATGACTTATCTTCTTAAGAAAGATAAGAAAGTTTGAATGGTCAGAAAAGGTAGAAGAAAGCTTCCAATCTTTGAAAAGCTACAGCGGGATCCACATTGCTGCGAGTGTGTTGGCGAAAATCAGGTTGATGCCGCTGCCACCGTCCATGAAGACGCGGCTCATCTCGAATCCCCCGATCTAGGCCTCGAGCACCAGGGCAAAGTGACCTGGTGATATGTCAATTTTTCATCACTATTCTATATCATAATTTGCCTCTATTCATTGATATATTTCATATTAAGAGGTGTTACTTATGTCACTTTCATCTATTTTGCATGTTGGATGATTCTTGGAGGATGGACTGCCGGAGTCAGGATTCTGATGGAAAAAGCGGTGTTTTGATGCAATTTCGCGAATATAAAAAAATACCAGAAAAACTACAGAAAATTATATGTTCCCAGAAGACGAAGGATGCCAGAAGGGGAGACGGAGTTGGGGAACAGGGGGCCCACACCCCCCAGGCGCGGGCCACCCTGGGCCGCGCCACCAGGGGGTGTGGCTACCCTGGCCCACCTCTAGCTCCGTCCTCTCTCTTATATCTTCTCCTATAAACCCTAAAGTCGAGGGGAGCGACCCGAGAAAGATTCCGCCGCCTCTGCATGGCGAAAACTATAGAGAGAGAAAGAGCTCTCCGGTAGACAGATTTTTGCCGGGGAAATTCCTTCACGGAGAGGGGATATCATCACCATCAACACCATCATCAAGCTAGACTTCATTGGGATCATCATCATCATCCACACCATCAACTCCACCAGCACCCTCATTACCACCTTGTACCGCTGTAACAATTGTGTTGAATCTTGCATAATTCTTAGGGGAAACTTTCCCGGTGTTGATTACTCTTGTAGTTGATGCTTGTGAGTGGAACGATTGAATTATTTTTTATGTTCAGATTGTTATTCATCATCATATCATATCATCTCTGATAGTGATCCATATGATGTCTCGTGAGTAGTTCGTTTAGTTCTTGAGGACATGGGAGAAGTCATGTTGTTAGTAGTTGAATTGTGTTGAGATATTATTCAATGGTTTGATATTTAAGTTGTGGTGCTATTCTTCTAGTGGTGTCATGTGAACGTCGACTACATGATACTTCACCATTTATGGGACTAGGGGAATGCATTGTGTATTTGGCTACTAATTTTGGGGTTGCCGGAGTGACAGAAACCTGAACCCCCGTTAGGAAACTTTTGCACAAGGGAGTGTAGGATCTCTGAGTTTAAGGTTGTGGTTAGGTTTTTATCTTAATTTCTTTCTTGTAGTTGCAGATGATTGCAAGGGGTTTAATAACAAGTATGTATTAGTCCTAGTAAGGTTAGTACATTAGCACAGGTTCACCCACACAACACTTACCCAACCAAAGAAGACTACTCAGCTATATGAACCAAAAGCACTTGACGGAATTCCCATGTGTCCTCGAGAATGTTTGGTCCTCATAAGTAATATCACCGGCTTGTCCTTTGCTAAGAAAGGATTGGGCTACTTGCTGCAATTGTTCTTGTTGTATTTATTTACTTGCACTTTATTTCTTTTCTTTATCAAAACCCCCTAAAAATCCATTTGCTAGTATTTATAGAGACTTCCTGAGACAGTATCACTAGTCAGCACCTTTTGCTCCTCGTTGGGATCGACACTCATATTTATGAAAAGTACTACGATACACCCCCTATACTTGTGGGTCATCACCTGGGCGAGGGACCTGGCGTGGGTGATCCGAACGATCGAATGTCATGCAGGACTCGGAGCCACTAAGGTACTCAAGTATGGCTGGCGGGGAGGTCACGGCCAGGTTGACTTGGCGGGTGATCTTCTTCTGCACCCTGTTGGTTGGGCGCCCCTTCTGGATCATCAGGGCCCCTTTCGATGGAGGGTATCCATCTGCACCATTATTCGGTGCTAGTGCGACCGGTGGATGCGATGGCCTGCTGGGTGGTGATGGAGGAGCTTCGGGGGCGATAGCACCTGGGTTTATCTTCTGGGACCTCATCTGGGTGAGGCTCTGAGCTTCTGGAATTCTCGGCAGTCTTTGAGCATGTGGCTTGCCTTGTTCTTAATATCTTGTTTGTCGATGTAGAAGTGGATGGTGCAGGGGCCAGACAGTTTGTCGTATGTCGAAGGCTCGTCATCGCGGTTGCGACATTGCCACGTTTGTGTGGGTCGTCCGCCGTCGCAGTAGTTGTTGCTGTGGTATCCGCTGTTGCAGTTGCCGTCTTCGCGGCGATCGATTATCCGGTGATGTCTACGCACTTCTATTCTTGTAGATAGTTGTTGGGCCTCCAAGTGCAGAGATTTTTACAACATCAACAATTTTTCCCTTAAGTGGATTACGCAAGGTTTATCGAACTCAGGAATGAAGTGGTCAAAGGTATCCCTCTCAAGCAACCCTGCAGTCAAGATACAAGAAGTTTCTTGTGTCCCCAACACACCCAATACACTTGTCAGGTGTATAGGTGCACTAGTTCAGCAAAGAGATAGTGAAATACAAGTGGTAACGGTGCCATAAAATAGCTTCTGACTTGTTGTTGACGGGGGGTAACGTGTGTGAAACTGAAATAAAGATGGAAGCAAGCAAACATGCAATAGATCTAGATGCAAATGGTGTTTCAATGTTTAGAAACAAGGCCTAGGGATCATGCTTTCAGTAGTGAACACTATGTCATATAAATATCCTCTCTTCATGATACTACCCTGAACTACTCTCCGGTTGGATACTCTAATCCATGGCAGGGACTTTCCCAATTTAGATAACCCCACACTGTCACCTTTAGCACTAGATGGTTCCAACAAACACCATAATTTCATAGAGACATCCAAATCCAAACATACTCATGATAAATATATATGTAACCTAGCTTAAGTGCCACACACACGGTGTGCACGCTATCACTTTCACACACGTGGGGAAAACATAGATCTATTACAGAACGATGAGTATTTATGTAGACTCTAGCCTAAGTGCCACCATGGTGTGCACGCTGTCACTTTCACACACATGGGGAGAGCAGAGATCTATTGAAGAACTTGAGTAACAGAGTAGATCTACTTGATTACAAAGCTCATGACCACAACAAGATCATGCATATAGAGAGAGATGATCACATAGCTACCGGTAGAGCCCTTAGCCTCGAGGAAGAACTACTCCCTACTCATCATGGGAATCATCAACGGTGATGGAGATGGTGGTGGAGATCGATGGAGATGGTTCCGGGGGCACTTCCCCGTCCCGATAGGGTGCCGGAACAGAGACTTTCTGTCCCCCGAATCTCCCCTTTGGTGGAGGCGGCGCAGCGGAACTTTTCATGGCTTTCTCCCAGATATCTAGGGTTTTCTCCCCGCGAGGCTTTTATAGGCGAAGGAGGCAAGGCGAGGAGGCAGCCAGGGGCCCACACCCCCTATGGGCGCCACTAGGGCTGGCCCACGCCTAGGGGGGTGCAGCCACCCTGGTGTCCTCCTCCACCTCTGCTTCGTGGTTCCGTGTTGCTCCGGGAAAAATAGAAATATTGGCTTTTATCCCGTCCAATTCCGAGAATATTGTTTTTCTGCCTTTTCTGGAGCCAAAAACAGAAGAAAACAGGCAACTGGCACTGTGGCATCTTGTCAATAGGTTAGTTACAGAAAGTGTATAAAAATACCTCAAAATGTAGACAAAACATAAGACAAATGATATAAAACAAGCATGGAGCATCAAAAATTATAGATACATTTACGACGTATCATCCGAACGCAACCATGTCGACGCCATCACGATCGTCGTAGACGTGCGATCTTCTCTTGCTGCGACACATGCGCCTGTGGCCGAAGTCATCTTTGTCATCCGAATGCGTTCGGTTGACAGAGTCCTCGCCATCTGCCCAGCGGTTGGCGATGTCCATGAGGTGCTCAAGGGTTTTGGGCTTGACACGCCCGAGATCTTCCTTGAAATATGGGCGCCTGGCCCCATCCTTGAAGGCGTTGATTGCTCTTTCTTCGGAGATGTTCGCAGCGAAGTTCTTGATGTGAGACCAGCGTAGTATGTACGAGCGGATGGACTCGTTGGTCCGCTGGGTGCAGGACTGCAACTCTTTGATTGAGGCTGGCCTTTTGCTGGTGCCCTTGAAATTTTGGATGAAGCTATATGCCAACTCTTCCCACCTTCGAATGTAGCCGGAGGGTAGGCTGCTAAGCCACACCCTGGCTGCGCCTGTCAGCTGTAGCTGAAGGCATTGTAAGGCGGTGTTCTTGTTTCCCCCGTGGAGCTTGATGGATGACAGATGGTCGTCGAGCCAAGATTTTGGCTCCTTCGTGCCATCAAACTTTGGGTTGTCTGAAGGGAGTTTGAAATTCCTCGGCATCCGTGATTGCGAACAGATCTGCTAAAGCATCTAGCTCCACATAGTTATCTATCGTCCTCCTCCTTGGACTCAGTTGAGCATGCGCGCTTAGCGCGTGCTTTGTTGATCTTGCACTATGTGAGCTCACTACGAGCATTGTAGTTGCCGTTGCGGTGTCGTGGGCTCCGACAGCGTCGAGGTAGGTCGTGCTCCTCCTCCTCGGATGAGGGCATGCGATTTCGAGTGAACTTGACCGCGACCTTCTCTTTGGCTCCGAGGGAGTTTCGTCATGGAGTGCAGCTCCGACGAGTCTGAGGCCTGATAATACAGACTTGTGGATCGCGATCTTTGGGTTTCCCTCCGGTGGCGGGTTGGACGCGAGATAGGTGGTGGCCACCATGATCATGGTGTGCAGAGTTTCGGCATGACGTTGCCTTGCGAGTCCATCATCATGAAGGACATGTCCAGCGCCTTAGTGGCCTCGCGTCGTGCGGAAGGGTCCATGTGTTCCATGCAGGAGCGGTATTTGTTGGCATTGTTCCCGTGTGAAGAGGAGCCGCCAGCGGTAGAGAGCACAGCTCGCCGCATGCTTGACTCTGCGGCTGCCTACTTACGTTTTTTCGAGCTCCACTTGTAGCTTGACCTACCGATTGTGTTCGTCGATCAGGAGCCACTGATAGGACATTAGTAGGTCACGGGAGGCATCCACAGGTAGGATTTTATTGCCCTGCACGGCTTCGCGTGCTTTTTCCTAGCCTTCCTCGTTGAGGTTGATCTGGTCATAGGCGCGATTGCCGTTCCTAGCTGTTCTGTTAGCCAGGTTTCCCCCGTTTCCCTCGTTCTCAACCTGGGGGTTGGGAGGTGGTATGGCACCCGAACCTAGCGGTGGGTCGGTTCCGTTGTTGACGTCGCCACTATAGATGACGGCGCACAGGTAGCGCTCGTGGAGCGGGTCGCTACTGTCACAACTCTTAGATCCGGAACCATAGGTTCCTTCATCTGAAGGGGGATCACGCATATCGGAATTGCATCTGCTGCTGTCATCCGAATCGTCCAATAGCATCGACGTACGCAGGGCGCCGATGGGTGGGACCCATGAAGTGGGCCTGATCGATGGAAGTGGCACCTACTCTGGGAGGCGGAGGGTGCTGGACTGCCCTACCTGGAGGCAAAAGCTCCCAACAGCATCTCGATTCCGTCGCCTACAGACTCGAAATTCGTAAGGGTAGCTGACGAGTGAGTGGTGAAGTCGAAAGCGCCGAAGATTAGATGATTCTCCGTCGCCGATGAATCGTAGATCGCTTCGGATGGGACCGTCACGACCACACAATCAGCATCCCCATTTCCCATAGACGGCGCCAATTAACGAGGGTTCGACTCGTCAATGCCCATTGTTATGGACTTGGGTTTTGGAGAATATGGGGATGCTGGAAGTCGCGGAACGGTTAACAAGCAAGAAACACGGGGACACGAAGTTTACCCAGGTTCAGGACCCTAGAAGGAAAACCCTACTCCTTCTTGTCTGTTCTTGATTACGGCGGAACCAAAGATTACAAGGTAAGCAGTTGCAATCTTTTGTGGAGGTGTGTGTATGAGGTGGCTAGCTCCTTCTCTCCATGCCCTCCTGGCCCTTATATAGATAGGCCAGGTCCCGGGATAGGTCGATTCGGTTACAAATTAGGGTTGAATCCTTTGAAATTCTATCTACATAAAACTTGTCCTCCAAGGAGTCAAACTCGCCATGGGCTTAGGCCACCCGAAATCTTCCGAGGCTGCAATTTTCTGCATGGGACTTCCTTGGGCTGGACCAGGTATACCAATGTTATGCACCCACAGGGTATATCGTTGTCACTAAGCTAACCACTTCTCTAGTGCTTGTCCTTCCAGACACAAGCAAGGATTTTGTCATTTATTGTGATGCCTCTCTTCAAGGTCTCGGTTGTGTGTTGATGCAAGATGGTCATATGGTGGCCTATGCTTCTCAGTAGTTGAAGCCACATGAGAACAATTACCCAACCCATGATCTCGAACTCGCTACTGTTGTTCATGCTCTTAAGCAAAGACGACATTACCTTATCGGTAACCATTGCAAACTTTACTCGGATCATCAAAGCCTAAAGTACCTCTTCACCCAGCCAGATCTGAATCTCAGGCAAAGACAATGGTTGGAACTGATCAAAGATTATGATTTGGGTCTCAACTATCAACCCGACAGAGCCAATGTCGTTGCTGATGTGCTAAGTCGGAAGTCTTATTGCAATAATCTGATGATTTCACAAGCCCAACCTGCTCTCTATGAGGAAATCAAGCGTCTTAACCTTGAAGTGGTTCCTCGTGGATTCGTCGCTAACCTTGAAATAAAATCTTCTCTGGAGGACCAAATCAAGGAAGCTCAAAAACAAGACGATGAGATTACCAAGATCAAGGAACGTGTTGCAAGTGGTGAAGCTAAATGTTTATCCATCAATGATCAAGGTACCCTCTATTTCGGTAACCGGATAGTGGTGCCAAACAGTCAATAAATAAAAGA
Organism: Avena longiglumis; assembly: GCA_030063025.1. NCBI lineage: Eukaryota > Viridiplantae > Streptophyta > Magnoliopsida > Poales > Poaceae > Avena > Avena longiglumis. The sequence continues at coordinate 66,223,807 of CP125973.1, read as the reverse complement.
GCTAATCCTTCGAGAACCATTCATCCTGGTGGTACCAAGATGTACCTTGATCTCCGTCAAAGGTTCTGGTGGAGTGGAATGGAACCAGAAATTGCTTGCTTTGTTGCAGAATGCAATCTTTGTCGTCATGTGAAGGCTGAACACCAAAGACCCGCTGGACTTCTGCAGCCACTGCGTATCCCTAAGTGGAAATGAGACGAAATTGGTACGGATTTTATCACCGGGCTTCAAAGACCCAAACAGGACATGATGCCATTTGGGTAGTGATTGGTCGACTATCCAAAGTTGCTCACTTTTTTGTTGTATGGGAAAGCATTACCGCAAGTCAATTGGCAGAGCTCTATGTATCCCGGATCGTTGTCCTCCATGGTGTTCCGAAGAAGATCGTATCCGATCGTGGAAGCTTGTTCACTTACAAATTTTGGGCTAGTTTCCAACAAGCTATGGGAACTCATGTCTCTTTCGGCACATCTTATCATCCTAAAATTAGTGGTCAAACTAAAAGAGTAAATCAAATTCTTGAAGACATGCTCAGAGAATGTGTTATATCCTTTGGCAAGAACTAGGAGAAATGTCTTCCTTTTGCTGAGTTCTCCTACAACAACAGTTTCCAATCTAGTTTGGGTATGGCACCTTTCCAATTCCTATACGGAAGAACATGTCGAACATCGCTGAACTGGACAGAAACTGGCGAAATACAATTCTTGGTCCTGATATGATCCAAGAAGCAGAAGATCAAGTTCGCATAATTCGAGAGCGTCTGAAAGCCGCTCAATCTCGTTAGAAGGCCAACTATGACCGTCATCATCTTGAAGTTCATTATGAAGTTGGTGATCAAGTTTACCTCCAGGTCACTCCTATGAAGGGTGTCCATCGATTCAGTATCAAAGGCAAATTGGCTCCTCTCTACGTTGGTCCGTTTCGCATTCTCTCCAAGCGAGGTGAGTTTGCCTACCAATTGGATCTACCTTCAACCTTTCTAGAAGTTCATGATGTCTATCACGTGTCTCAACTCAAGCGTTGTTTCAAAAATCCCATCCATGGTGTGGATCATGAAACTTTGGATTTTTAAGAGGATCTAACATACCGGGAGTACCCTGTTTGTATTCTTGGGGAAATCGAGCATAAGACTCGTCGTCAAACCATCAAGTTTCTGAAAGTTTAATGGTCTCATCACTCTGAGTCAGAAGCAACCTGGGAACATGAAGATCATCTTTGATCTGAGTACCCTGCCTTCTTTTCTAAAACCTAGGAATCTCGGGTCGAGATTCTTGTAAGTGGGGTAGAGCTGTAGCATACCACCATTTTGTGTAATATTAATAAAGACATGGTTGAGCACTGCATACATGCATCACACTTGCATATTGTTTCAATCAAAGAAAATAAATAAAACCCTATACCCTAAACCCCATCCTCTCAAAACCCATTCAAATGGTTTTGTATTATAAAAAACACCCAAAATGAGTGGAGCCCAAATTGACTGAAAGGGCCCCACAATATTTCTATAGTTTTATAAAAGTTCATGGTATTGTGAAAATGCTCAAAACAGAATTGTTTTTTGGAATTCAACTAGAAAAGAGGATAAGAACGAAAGAAAAAGAATTCTGAGAAAAAATTAACAAAACCTTGCCCTAGGCTCTCTCTCTCTCTCCTCTCCCTGGCCTTTCCCGCAAGAATTTTAACATGCGGCCCGAAAGTTCAGACGCCAAGGCAACGCGGGATCCAAGTTGCGTGTAATCTCGCGAAAGGGCTGTAGTAGCTTGCCAATTGTCGAGAGGGGACAAATGGGGCTAAATACAAATCTAACAGCCAAACGATCGTTTGAACCAGTCAAAAAACAGTTGAATTCAAAATCCCGCCGTTAGGTCAACTCTTCTTGCATTGACCTGTCAGTATTTCCCTTATCCTCTGCAGCCGTGGACTGGTTTACCCCTGTGAGTACTAGATCTTCTTCTCTGCCCTTCTCCCCATTATTCCACTCTCCATTACCTTGCTTAGCTCCGGCTAGTGGTCTCCAGATTGGAGCTCGCCGTTGCTCTCCTTGCGTCCCCACCATGGCCGATCAACCTCCCACGCCCTTAATCGAAGCTCGCCACCATCGCCCTCGCCTCGTTTTTCCTAGTCGGCGTGTTGAAGCTTCGCGTCCCCAGCCTAGCCTCTCGCCGCTTCCTAGACCTTCTTGCACGGCGGAGCGCGTCCGGACGGGTAATCCAGACCCGCTCAAGGGTTGCATGCTGTCGCACACCCCAGGCATGGTAGCCCCGGCAGAGGAGTTCAACGACAATGCTCTCATGGCCACCATGCTAGGCACGCGTCCCATCATGTCGCCGACAGACTTGCTGTCGGATTACAGGTCTCGTTTTGGGATCAGACGAAAAGTGGTCAATATTGAGGTATGCATGCCGCCATTCGATTTCTTCGTCCGGTTCACCCACAGATCAGACAACGAGCGTGTTCTGCATTATTCCCGGTCTTTCTTGTGTTATGGGGTGAAAATGAGATTCCTGTGTTAGCATCGCACCTATGGGTGGGACGATCGCTTGGGGAAGCTTCGGTTCTTCTCTAAACTCGGCTTTGACGACCTTGATATGCCCAATTTGCATCACCATTCAATATCATAATTTACCTCTATTCATTGATATTTGTCTTATTATTAGGTATTACTTATGGCTTTTCATCTGTTTATGCATGTTGGATGATTCTTGGAGGATGGACTGCCGGAGTCTGGATTCTAATGGAAAAGAAGGCGTTTCGGTGCAATTTCACGAAGATCAGAAAAATACCAGAAAAATATGGAAACATATTATTTTACCTAAGGACGAAGGAATCGAGAAGGAGGAGCGAAGGGGCCCCCCCACACCCTAGGCACGGCCCACTGAGTCGCGCCTAGGCGCCAGGCCCACCTGCCAGTTCGACTCCCTTCGCCTATAACTTCCCTTCAGAACCCTAAGCCTCAGGGGGCGACCACAGATATATTTCCGCCGCCTATGGGGGGCGAAAAACACCGAGAGAGAAAGATCTCTCCGGTAGAAAGATTTCTATCGGGGGAATTCCTTCCCGGAGAGGGGAGACCGTCGCCATCAACACCATCATCAATCTAGGCTTCATTGGGATCATCATCATCCACACCATCATCTCCACCAGCACCATCGTCACCACTCCGTCTTGCTGTAACAATTGTGTTGGATATTGCTTTAGTTCGCAGGGGAAACTTTCCCGGTGTTAATTACTATTGTAGTTGATGCTTGTGAGTGGAACCATTGGATTATTGTTTATGTTCAGATTGTTATCCATTACCATATCATCTTTGATATTGATCCATATGATGTCTTGTGAGTAGTTTGTTGTGTTCTTGAGGACATGGGAGAAGTCATGTTGTTACTAGTGAATCTGTGATGAGTTATTATTCAATGGTTTAGTATTTAAGTTGTGGTGCTATTCTTCTAGTGGTGTCATGTGAACATCTATTACATGACACTTACCATTTATGGGCCTAGGGGGATGCATTGTATCTTTGGATACTAATCGCGGGGTTGCCGGAGTGACAGAAACCTGAACCCCCGTTAGGACACCTTTGCACAAGGGAGTGTAGGATCTCAGAGTTTAAGGCTGTGGTTAGATTTATATCTTAATTACTTTCCTATAGTTACGCATGTTTGCAGGGGGTTTAATCACAAGTATGTATTAGTCCTAGTAAGGGCGGTATGTTAGCAAAGGTTCACCCACACAGCACTTACAAACACCAAAGAAGAGTACTCAGCTATTTGAAGCGAAAGCACTTGATAGAATTCCCATGTGTCCTCGAGAACGTTTGGTCCTTATAAGTATTTCCACCATCTTGTCCTTTGCTAAGAAAGGATTGGGCCACTTGCTCTGTTTGTTCGTTACTTCTGTTACTTGCTCTTTGTTTTGTTGCCTTGTCAGAAAACCACTAAAAATTCGTTTGCTAAGTATTCACAGGGACTTCCTGCTCCATACCACTATTCAGCACCTTCTGCTCCTTGTTGGGATCGACACTCCTATTAACAAAAGTACTACAATACACCCCCTATACTTGTGGGATATCAAGACTATTTTCTGGCGCCGTTGCCGGGGAGTGAAGCGCTATTGAAGAGTGGAACTGGTAAGGGAAACCTTCACTATGAGTATTGCTTTTGTTACTGATTTTTTACTTTGTTTCCAATATGGATAACCCACTTGGTTTCTGTTTGGGAAAACTACTACCACTGCTAGGGTAGTAGATGAACCACCTCCTATTGAAATAGATCCTTTTAAGATACCTACAAGTATTGTTGCCCGTGTTATGGATAATTATTATTTTGGGGATGGAACTGTCCATCCTGGTGATCACTTGCTTTTTATCCATGAATTATGCGGGTTATTTAAGTGTGCAGGTATCACAACTGAACAGGTGAAGAAGAAGTTACTCTCCGTATCCTTGAAAGGGAGAGCTGAAGAATGGTATAAGCTGCTGGAGAATGGACAATCCATGGAATGGGAGGAGATGGCATCTGTCACATCCCAAGATTTTCCAAATCTTGTAATGTGAAAAATAAATGAATAAAATAAAACTTTGATGATTTTCAGGGTAAGAAGAAACTTTTTGAATCCAATTGGATCAAATAAATCCTAAGGGGATTTACAAAGATAAACATTTAATAAAGGAAAATAAAAAATATTTGGAAATTACTATTTTGAATCTTTTAATAAAAGATTTGATTTTAAAATGAAAAGAAAGAAGTTTAAATAAGGATTATTTTATAAAGCCAAATTAAAACTTGGCCAAGCCTTTGAAATAAAATATTTCTATTTGATAAAAATAGTAAAGGTTTATTTAAATAAAATAATAAGGATTTAATATCCAAGGTTTATTAAAAATAAATGCTTTACTATTTTAATTAAACATCAAAACTTATTTACTTTAAAACCAGTTTTCCAAGTATTCTTTATTTCCAAATAAAACCTACTGATTTTGTTTTGAAAATAATTAAATTTCAAATGGAGATTTTAAATAAAACAAATTCTATTTTGAATCTAATAAACAAGGTCTATTTATTTAATTAATAAGGGACCCTAAAATAAAGAATATTATTTTGTATTTGGGATTTGGTTTATGTTGTTAAACAAGAACTAGGCCTGGCGCCACTTATTCAGCCCAACAGTCAAAGCAGCCCACCTGGGGTTTTCTTTTCCCTCTGTTTCTCACCGCGCCCGCGCACACCCCCTCGCTAACCACTGGGCCCCGCAGCCACGTCATCTCATCGTCCCCAAATCACGCCTATGACCAGCGCCGCCGCGGCCGTTTCCTCCCTGACGCAAATGCACTTAAATTCCATTGATGCAGTGCATGATTCTCGCCCCTGCTCTGGCTACTTAACCCCCACCCTTTGCGACCATTTCCCCTCACTCAGCACCCCCACTCCGCCACCAGGCTGTCGGCAATTCTAGTTGCAACGCCGCTGCCCGACGCTCTCCGGCGACCTATTCCGGTGAACCCCATGCTCCCCTTCACCTCTCATTCTTGCGAGCTTTCTTGTCATACCCGTGCGCATATTCTGACACCTTTTGTTTGCTCTAAAACGCCCCAGGTCATCGTCTCCATCGAGCCCCGCGAACGACCGAAGCACCGCCCGACTCCGACGAACAATCACGGTAAATCTAGACCGCTCCTTGACCCCTAGTCCTTACGACTGTGTTCGCCTTGCCTCTATGCATCTCCTAATGCCTTCCGTTCATCTTATAGCATCGTAGAACGTCGCCTCCGTCTCCGGTAGTGAACACCCTGTTGGGACACGCAGAGATAAAAACAAAAAATTTCCTCTAACGTGGTGATCCCAAGATCTAGCTGAGGTAGAAGGCCGCGAGGTTTACCACTAGATGCGCGGTTGCGGATTACTGGTGAAGCGCGTTAGTTGATGCAGTGCAGGTCCCATGATCCGATCGTCCTGGTGCTGATCGCACAACACCTCTGCTGGTATCCACACGTCCAAGGAGGAGCACCGGCGGCAAACAGCTAGGTTCATTACGGCGGCAGGACTGCTGTGGAGCTAGGGTTTCCAACACATGGAATGACCTAACCGAACAACGATTAACCTTTCTAGGTTATGGTGCTCCACTATATATAGGGAGTGAACGTGGGATCTGCTCGCGCGACCCATTCACTAAAGCCCATATAACACTAGTCACCGTGAGTCCAACTCACTAACTCAGTCCTAATCCGGTTTAGGTCCAACCCAACCAGATTACAGGTTCAGATCCAATCCGAACTTGCTCCCGCTCTTACGTGTGTGACCCCGCAGGCTCATGGCTACTTGGACACGATTGGAGTCTGACTCTCAATCGATCAGTCGGTAGCGGCTCCTAGCAGAACGTGCCGACTCCCAAGTAACAAAGAGTCATGACGACTTGCCTTTTCAATGCTACTTACGTCCGAGTCCCTTTTGCCTCACGATATACCTTGTCAGACTATAGGCGAATAATTGCCATCCCTTAAATAGTCCGACTCTCTTCTTGATCCGAGATAAGTGATTCACCCGACTAACTCTTAGTCGATCGCCTCGGTTAACACTTAACCGAGTCGTGCATGGCCATGCTTTCCGAATCATATCTCACGAGAGGGCCCAGAGAATATCTCTCCAAGTGGAGGGGCAAAAACCCATCTTGGTTATTCACATCACACAGCTTGATTCTCAGTCGACCCGAACTCTGCCTTTATAACTGCCCAGTTACGGATCAGCGTTTGACAGAACCTAAGTCGGTGATCCTCAACTCGGACTATGCAATAACCTCAGGTCTAAGGATTACATTGATTGAGATATACAAATGACAACTTGTTTGTTGTACCTCAATATGGGTCAATCCGACTCGCTAAACTCTTTAGCCGAATCTGTGTAAGTTGGAATAGCATCTCCATGCCCATGACAAGTGGAACCGAGTCATCAATCCAACTTTCACATTGGTCTAAGTTGTATGTCCAGCACAACCTCAATGACCAAGGATATTTAGTACAAACAACATGAATGCATAGTTCCACAACCGAATCACATATTCAATGATACACATCAGATGTTGTCGTGGTGGTGGCACGGCAGATGCCATGGGTAGGCTAAAGTATGGGGCCAATGGATGCTAGAGGGATCTGGGGAGGGAAGATGTAGTTGATTCTACACACAAAAGACTAACATACAGATCTTTTTTTCCCCTCTCTTGGGCTACAAGTGCTCCTTGAGCTATATGCAGGAAGAGAAGATGAAATTTTACCAGCCTAACGGTATAGAATGAGCCGATACCCTCCTCAGGATCCAAGCCTCTCATTATAAAGGGGTGCCTTGGCTCCTCTAGGGCTGACGTGGCAAGCATATTTGAAGAATATGCTTGTCCCAATATAGTAACTCGGCGGCCTCCTTTCCGTGTCCCCCTCCTAATGACGGCAAGGTTCCAGAGAACCCCACCTGCACGCCTCGGGCTCCAGGACTGTCACCTCCGTGACCTCCTTCTGCCCTTCTGCTGCTCTGCGCCTTGTCCTTTGCGCTTGGCTCTGTTCAGATTCTTCCTAGCCTGTGACTAGGGTTTGACTATAGGCACCTCCTTCTCCTGCAAGCTTCATGTCATTCGTCCCTGTCTCGCTTAACTCGGCTTGGCCTTCACTTGCATTTAGGTTATTCAGACTTACCCGGCCGACTTAACTCGTACGTCGGCCGGGTAACGTACAGCTCCTCCCATAAGTGTCATGGTCGTGCTTATCTCGGCCGTCCTTTACATGATTCGGCTGATATAAACAGTAACTCGGCATAGGACTGGGGGAACTCCTTTTGTCTTCCCCCGTCCTGACCCTATCCGGGGTCATCTCCCCAAAATTAGTCCCCGAAGCTGGTGTGGTCCTGCCCGTAACCTCGGCCAGGACACATCAGTTTCCCAATAATCATTTCTCCTCATTTCCGAGTTACTTTCTCCTGTTCGAGGTATCCGCGCAGCTTCTCGTGCACGCCTCGTCCTACGTGTAACACTTATCATTGTTTCTCTAGTTTTTTGTTCCTCTACAGTGCCCATTGACAAGCTACAGTAATTACTACACCTGTCGCGTCGGCGCTGCAATGCCTCGCGCACCGCATCGGTCAGGGAGCCTGATCGTCTCCTGCATCGTGTGGTCATTGGTGTGGCTCCACTCAGCCACGAGCGGTTACGCCGCACACACGATCTACACGGTTAGTGCCCGCACTCACGATCCCACTACCGCCAAGGCCATGCGGTTATAAAGAGGGGCACGGGGCTAGAGGGTTCACTTTCCCCCTTTGCTCGCTGTTGCCCTTCTTCCTCCTCGCACCCGTGCGTCTGCTCGTGCTCCTGCGGCAGGGCCATCGTCGAAATCTTCGACGGCGAGGCCTCAGCTTCTCTGCTCCATCAACCTCGTCTCCCTGCATTTGCTCCGGCGCCGTCGCCGGTGAGTCTTTCTGCGGTATCATTGCCTAGATTTCTCTCTAGATGCATCTGCGGCTTTCTAGATTTCTCGCTGCGGTTCTTTTCCGCTCCGCCGCCGTCCTCGCTTAGAGCCACGACAGGGACTTGCACCTCTAAGCCCTGCTCCGCCGTTAGTTCCTCTTCTGTGGATTCCTCCGGCGACCCTATGTCGAGCTCAGTTAGCGGCGCGCTAGTCGAGGACGACGACGTAGCGTCTGGTCCAGAGCGGGGCTCCTGGCAGGGTTCCTCCGTCACTCGTCGCGAGATCGAGTGGTTAATTAGGACTCGCCGGATTCCTGCCGAGGTAGGCTGTCGCTTACCCAGCAGCGAATCCTCCCCCGTACTTAACGACGGCGAATACGTCGTCTTTATGTCCCACTTTGCTCGTGGGTTTGGTCTTCCCCTTAGCGATTTTGCTAGGGAATTCCTTGATTACTTCGGCCTGCAGCCGCATCATCTTCCGGCTAACGCCATTGCTTCCCTATCCGCCTTTATCTCGCCCTCGGAAGGATACTTTGGCCTCTGGCCGTCTGTGCATGTATGGTCCAAGTTCTTCCAGATCCGAACCAATATCGTTCCAGACAAATCCCTTCATCCTTCCGAGAAGCTGCTTACCCGGTGTGGTGCCGCGTCCATAACGCCTCAGAGAAAATCCGAGTTCCCTCGTGTAGCCGGCCTCGAGTCTTGCAAGAAGTGGCATAGATCATTTTTCTATGTCAAGAATACTGGAAAGGAGGACAAGATTCGGCTCCCTGCTTTCTCCATCGGCCCCCCTTCCAAGAAGAACTGGACCTACAACCCCAAGAAAAGCCATGCTCTGGCCGAGGCCTTTGAGATTCGGCTGAAGGAGTTGATCCGCGCCGGGCTACGCGGCGAGGATCTGATGACCAACTTCGTCAGCAGCCGAATTTGCCCTTTCCAGCAACGCACGCACAAGCTCTGTTATATGAGCGGTCCCCTCGATCCCAACCGAGTCTCCACGGTCGAGCTCGATGATTATCTTATCTTCAAGCGAGTCCGAGCTATCTTCAAGACAGATATGCCGGAGGACTGGACCTGGGGACTAAAGCCGTTCACCCGCGAGCATCCCCCTCCCGAGGTAAGTTCACGCACTTGTGTTTTGCCTCTTGACCGCGTATATGATTTCTCATGCTAATTCCTCTATCTCTTTTCTTGCAGAGATTTGTGGAGCAGAAGATCGAGGATGCCGAGGTTCTGGCCCTCACGTGGACCGCAGATCGGAATACCCCGGACAGCGGGGAGCCTGACTCAGAGGAGTTTGTCCCCAAGTCAGACATCGCTCCGGATCGCGCCCGTGGCAAGACCTCGGCTCACGGGGAGGAAGGTGATTTAGACGATGTCCAAATTCTTGAGGTAGTCGCCGCAATGCCTATCTCTCATGCATTCCCGGCTTCTACGTCCTGAGTTAATCAGGCCGGCCAGGTGCACGACGCCGAGCCTCTCGCCTCCCAACCTCCTGCTACCTCGAGAAAGTGTACCGCTCCAGCAGGTGCCTCGGAAGTCGCTCCCAAGAAGCGAACAAAGAAGTCAGCCCAGCATCTTCCGAAGCGTAAAACTATGCCCGGAGTTACTGGGTGAGTTCATTTTTATTTGTATTTCTTGTTTCTCTTTTTCTGTCTTTTGATTTGACTTTCTGTGCTTTTGTAGCGCTCCTCTTTCTGTTAGGCCCAGTGGTCCGAGTATGACGAGCCACACAACTCGGCCGCCTCCTCCTCCGCCTCCTGAAGATATCAGAGTTCCTAGTCCTGCTCGCGTGGACTCTCCTCCTGCTCCGAATCAGACATCACCTCAGCGAGATGCACCCGTGATTTCCATCGCTGATGCCGACGTAACCCGGACAGCAGATCCTCCTACCGAACCTGCTGCCTCCGTCGTGAACCCCGGAGTTTCCCCCGAGATTCCTTTGACCCCCACAGTCTCAATCGCAACTTCGACTCCAGCCGAGGATATCACTATCTCGGCTCCCTCAGAGACCATAATCCCTCCGGCCTCCAAAGATGCCACTCCAAGTGCCGAGGTTGCGGCCCCTGCCGACGCCTCTTCTAAGGCTAAGAAGGTCGTTGTCACCAAACCTCCCCCATCTCAGAAAGGACTTGCCAGCTCTTCTCAACCCACCATTGCTGATGCGCTCCGCAAGGGGGTTTCCTCTGCCAAGACCGTTGTCACCCCGGCCGCTGATACTCAGCTTACTCTTCACAAGAGTCCTGCGTCGGCGGTGGTTACGCAGCGGGTCCGAGGTAAGGTGCTGACCCATACTAAGAGTGGGAACAACCTCGGTTCTCTGGTGGAGTACGCCAACAATTAGAACGCTGCTGATCAGCTTGAGGGCAATCCGAGCAATCAGCCATTTAAGCTCTCCGACATCAGCAGTCGTTTGCATATGGCTGCCAAGATCATGCTTGACAGCGACAAGATGAACGAGGTAATTGCCTTTGTTTACATTTGGTTAGTTATTCAAATGATAGTATATATACTCTAGTCCCCGAAGCTTGCAACCGAATAACTTGTTATTTGTTTGGAAGCTTTGTTAAGCTTCAAGTGCATTATTTTGCCTAGTAAGTTCCCTATACGATTTTGACTCATTTTCTTAGCTTTGTTGTTCGTCTTAGCTTTGAATATGTCACCACCTAGACCTGAGTTGAGCTCTGCTTGACTCGGATCTGTCTTATCTTCAAATATCCAGCCGCCTAGATCCGAGTTAAGCTTTACTTAATTCAGATCTGTCTTAGCTTTGAGTATCCAACCACCTAGATCCGAGTTAAGCTTTACTTAATTCAGATCTATCTTAGCTTTGAGTATCCAGCCACCTAGATCCGAGTTAAGCTTTACTTAATTCGGATCTGTCTTAGCTTTGAATATCCAGCCTCCTAGTTCCGATTTACGCTTTGCTTGATTCGGATCTACGTTAACCTCAGGTATCTGATTGTGTAATTTTCTTTATCGCTTAGGTTGCCCATGATCGTCGGACAGCCGAATTCCAAAGGCTGCTTTTTGCGCACAAGAAGTTGCAAGAAAAGTATGAAAAAGTTCTTCGCGTGGTGAAGAAAGCTGGTAACAAATCTCCGCGTTGTCCCTTAAGCTGTTAATATTTTCGATTTGAGGTGCTAACTCATTTTCATTGTAATCAGGTAATATCAATAATCTTAATATTCGTCTTGAGAATAAAGTTAAAGATCTGGAAGGTTAGTTATTCTTTTCCTCTATCAATTTTCGTTCAAAGTTTATCCTGAGTTTCTTATAACGTTCTGGCTTTGGTATAGCCGAGTTACAAACTCTTGCAGCGTCGCATCAAGAATGCATACCCATGCCTGATATGATTCTGCATTTTTTAGAGCAAGCCGCCACTCATTCGGTGCAATTGAAAGAGAAAGATGACAAGATAACCCGGTTGCGAACCTCCATTTTTATGATCCTCATAGCCTTTTTGATTCGCGTCCTCCCCCTGGATCTATTCCTTCTGCGTCCACGTCCTCTGCCTCCAGCAACTAGAGCTGCATCATCTTGTTCATTATTGAGAATAGGCCTCTTCTCACACCGTACCAAGGTGGAATCCCTCAAGCTTTCTCAGAAATCTGAGTTAGATAAAGTTGATCAGGAGTTCTCCGAAGAAAAGAACCGGCTAAGTCTGCAATTGCAGAAGGATAAAGAACTCCTCGAGGCTGCCGAACTTAAGACTCGGACGATGAGCGAGGAAATCACTCTCTTTGAGAAGACCAAGGTTGATTGGGCTCAATATCTTCAGAAAATGCTGAGCTCTATTCATCGTAAGTTTCTGATCGTGGCCGAGTTATCTTCTCCTCTTGCTTACTTTTAACTGATATAATTTTACTTTGCGTAGATCATTTTCCGGAAGCTAGGCCCGTGAGCTCTAGAGCAATGGTTAATGCTCGCCAGCTCCGAGGTGTCCTCGCAGATGTGAGTCCAGAATATTCAATGGAAGACTTCTTGGTTGCCGTTGGCGCTGCCATTGGGCCAATGAAGATTATGGGCAGGGATTTGGTGCAAGCAGCCGTTCGGGCCTACCATGTTCTCTGGCCGAATACTTCTGGAACTCCTAATATTGACGAGGTCAAGATACTTGTGGAAAGGTTAATGGCATCCCAGACGCAGTTAAACCTCTGGAGGGAATCTGCTGGAAGAGCCGGTGCTGATATGGCGCTCACAGTCATTATGTCTTGGTATGAGGACATTTCGCTCGATACCTTGATAAACTTGCGCACCGGCTCCCGTTGGGTTAAGGATCCAGAATTTGTCGCCCGCCGCCAAGCTCGTGCCTTCCAGCTTGTTGAGTATGCTGATGTGCATAATTGGACTGAGGGGCCGAGTTTTCTTCCCAACCCGGCGGATGAAGTTGAAATTGAAGATGCCTCCGATAATAATTCGGCCGAGAAGGAGGAGGGTGAGGGCGACTCGGACAATTCTGGTGATTCTAGCGCAAGATCGGATTAGGATGGCGATGCACGATCATCTTCTAAAGAGACTGGGCATTCTCAAGCTCACACTAATGCCTCTCAGCAGCCCCGGACGCCCCCCGAGGCTACTATCGCCCCTATTGAAGGCGAAGTAACCTCGGCAGAGGCACCTCCTACCTCAGCACGCCCACCTTCTAGAGATTCCCCTGCACCGGAGACCGAGGTCGTGCCGCCGTCATCTGAGACAGCCATTCCTAATGCCCCGGGTCATGCTGCTGCCCCTTAGGTTCAAAAAACTTCTTAAATTATTCCCAGTCCCCGGTATGCCGGGCGTATGATGTGTGTGAAACAATTATGCGACTTTTTGTGTGGTACGAACCTTTTTTGCCTTTTGTTGCTGAGACTTGAGTGATGATAATCATTATGGCCTTGCTTAAGCGGGTCTCACTGCCTTATATCTTTGTTTTGGCGACCTTTTATTCCGTAAATTCGGATTGTATTTCTCCACGTGGCTAGCCCTGCTTTGTTGAATCTTGTCATGAGAGAGCAATTTTCTGGTGTTAGTTCTGATGATGCTGTTGCCCACCTTAATAGCTTTGTCGATATTTGTGAGATGCAAAATTATAAGGATATAGATGGGGATATTGTTAAGCTCAAATTGTTTCCTTTCTCCTTGAGAGGAAAAGCTAAAGAATGGTTGATATCCTTGCCTAGAAATATTATTGATTCTTGGATTAAGTGCAAAGATGCTTTTATTTGAAAATACTACCCTCCTGCTAAGATTATATCTATGAGAAGTGATATTATGAAATTTAAACAACTTGATAATGAACATGTTGCTCAAGCTTGGGAAAGAATGAAATCTTTGGTTAAGAATTGTCCCACTCATGGACTTACTGCTTGGATGATTATGCAGACTTTTTATGCATGTTTAAACTTCTCTTCAAGAAACCTATTGGATTCTACTGCTGGAGGTACCTTTATGACCATTACATTGGGTGCTGCAACAACGCTCCTTGATAATATGATGGTTAATTGTTCTGAATGGCACACTGAGAGATCTCCACATGGTAAGAAGGTAAATTCTATTAAAGAAACCCCCTCTTTGAGTGATAAGATTGATGTTATCATGGCTATGCCTGTTAATGGAAAAGATCATATAGATCCAAACAATATTCCTTTAGCCTCTTTGGTTGCTCAAGAAGAGCAAGTTGATGTGAACTTCATTAGAAATAACAATTTCAACAACAATGCCTATAGGAATAATTTTGGTAGAAACAATAATTATAGGCCTTATCCTCCTAATGATGGAAATACTTATGGAAACTCCTACAACAACAATACTAGAAGTGCTCCTGAAAGGATCGTATGGGCACCTAGAGGGGGGGTGAATAGGTGCTACTTCAAATTTTCTTCTTTTTCAAATTAAGGTTTGACAATAAGGTAAATTCTCTAGATAATGCAACTAAGGTGAATTTACCTATATGACAATTATGCAAGAGCTACCACTACACAAAGTAGGAACAAGTAAGTAAAGTGCGGTAAAGGATAGAAGTAACCAAAGTGGTGGACGCGGAGACACAAGGATTTGTTTCCCGTAGTTCCTTCCTTTTGAAGGGAAGTACGTCTACGTTTGGAGAGGGGGTGGTTTCAAACCACCAACGCCACGAAAGGCCTCCCTTGTTCTCCGATGAATCTCACCCCAACGGGATCGATTCACCTTCCACTATATCGGCAACCTTTGAGGTGGAAGCCGGCACCTTTACAAGTTTGGGGCACACATCCACAACTTAATCGGAGGCTCCCAAATACAAGCAAGCTGTCAAAGCAATCAAAGACAAGCTTGTAAGAACCAAAACAAGAACTAGGGTTTCCAAGAAAACACTAGAACAAAGGGGCCCTCAATGAAATGAGGGGGAAATGAGTATCTCTTTTGGTGAAGTAGTAGATCGGGGCCTTCTCCTTTGATTCCCCAAAGATCAAGGACTTTGGGTGGTGGAATGAGGAGATCTTGAAGATTGGGTGGCTCCAATGGTGGTCTTGACTTTAATGTGGCTGAGCAATTTGTCCCAAGGTAGGTGGAGGGGTATTTATACCCCTCCACGAAATCTGGCCGTTGGAGCCTTTACTGCAGCGGTAGTACCGGAAGTTCAAGCGGTACTACCGGAGAACTCCGGTACTACCGGACCTGGTACCGGACGACCCTCATTCAAACTTCATGAAGCACTGCCCATAGAGGTACTACTATTGATGCTACCGTAAAGCGGTAGTACCGCAAATGTCAACCGGTACTACCAGACGTGCAGTGGAATCAGTAGCTTTAGACGAAAAAACTCTCTGTCACGCCAGGTAGTAAAAGGCAGACAGAAGCTTTTTGCCAACATCCAAAAAGTCTCTGCCCGGTGCGGTACTAAAATGCGGTACTACCGCATTTTGGTACCGGAGCAGGCAGAAGCTTTTGACAAGTGGTCAAAAAGCTACTATCGCGCTAGGTACTAAAATGCGGTACTACCGCTTTTTAGTACCCAGCCCGGTAGAGGCTTTTTGACAGTTAGTCTAAGCCTTCTGTTGCATCCGGTAGCAAAAAGCGGTACTACCGCTTTTTGGTACCGCGCCAGGCAGACAGTTTTTGAACATTGCAAATCATTTTCAATGCACCTGCGACACACTTAGCAAATCATTAGTCCGATATGTGTGTTGTTATCAAACACCAAAATCACTAGGGATAGCAAATGCTCTTTCAATCTCTCCCTTTTTGGTGTTTGATGACAACACACATTTTGCAGGGAAATCTAGTGATGACAAGATATAGATGGGGCACCCCCTAGATATGTAGAAACAAGCCCCATACTCTCTAACAAGCTACCTGGGAGTAGAATTCGCACATAGAGCACATACCTTTGCTAAATAACATGTGATGACCAATATTGATTAGGAATGGGGAAGGTCGTCACATAGGATGGATCCAAATGAGAATAGCCATATTACACACAAGATGGATCCATACGATAACCACATAGTCTCACCATACATAGCACAAATAGTTAGTTCACACATAGTAAGTCACACATAATAAGAGGCAAACAAATAAAGTTCACAAGCGAATAAAATCAATGGCAAGAACGAGCTTGTGACTTTTCCCTCGCAAATCCCGCATACCTAATGTGAAACTTCTACCCCTTTGGAATCAAGACGCCAAAAAGGGACAAGAGCAACACTAACGTCCCGGAGATCACTCGTCATCATCATCAACCCAGTCTTCCCATGCATCATCATGAGGTGGCGGGGCATGGAAGGAGGAGGTGGCATCATCTTCCCAGTTGTTGTGCTTGGAGATCCATTGGTCTTCTAGGGTAATGTTGTTCTCGGAGCCCTTGGAAACGGTCAATCCTTGAGCCTCCATCATTTCCTTCTAACGAACAACAGATTTCTTGGAATAGACATGGGCCTCGTACATGCGTTTCTGATTGTCCACTTGGAGGCAGAATATCTTCTTGAGTTTGGCCTCAAATCTCTTGGCCCAAGATGGCTGAGCGGGCTTGCGGCGAGAGACCACATAGTCAGTATCCTGCTGAGCATCATCAGCATCACCGGATTCCTCCACAACAGGGTTCCCATCCTCATCAAAAATCTGACCATCGACATTGTGTGGTTTGAGATGGGTCTTGATCAACAGATTCTTGTGGCGGTGAGTGACAAGGCGAAGAGAAGACAAGTCATGGGCAATCACAGGGCACTTGCTAATGATGAGAGCCATGATGTACGGAGCAAAAGGAGGCACCCTCCTTTGAAAAGTGGCACATACCATTTCATTCCAAATAACATCCATCACATCCATGGGAAGTCCAGAGTCACGGTGGTGGTAGGTGGCAAGCATAATATCCACCATGAAGGCATGTATCTCATCAACATTCCCAGCACGGGGGGCGATGGTCTCACGGAAGATGCGATGCAAGATGTCATATGTAGGTAAAAGTCCTTTGATCTTTCCAGGGATACCGCGCCCCCGGATGTACAGTGGTGCAAGAGCATCTTTCTTCTTGGGGCAATCATTGTCATCGCACCGAAAACCAACGGGAGTGTCTTTGCCACGGTCTTCGTACCTGAGAATGGCTGCGAACTCATCCAACGTTGCTTTCTTGACAACACCCTCGGTCATCTAGGTGAGAGTCCGAGTCTGATTCTTGGCAAAGTGAACGGTTGCATAGAACTGAGTAATGAGCATTGGGTCATAATTGCACCGAAACTCCATAATGGGAAGCAAGCCAATGTTGGTGCAAATCTCAAGAGCTTCACCAAAATAGTTCAGATTCTTCCTCACATGATTCATCTCGATCCACTTTTGAGGAACCACCATTTTTTTCATCTTTCATGAGGATCTCATGGAACACCCGCTCCTGGAAATCCATAAAGAAGATGCTACCTTCCCGAAGATGAGAGCGAGATGTCCCATATGGACTGACAACTCGCAGGTCATGAATTTCTGTCTCAGACAAATCAGACAGCAGTTTTGGCCCTGATGTCCCGGAACTATGGCTCTTGCGAGGACCGGAGGGAGGAGGAGGCGGGGGAGCTCTACTACGACCAGCACTTTGCTTGACCCCCCCCCACCCCGACGACCACGTGTTGTTTGCAATTTCATACGGGCACTAGGTTGAGGCATGACCTCCTATTCTGACTCAGTCTCTGATTCTGACTCATAGTCCTCGATCTCATGGTGAGCTTTGGAGCGTTTGCACGATCCCCGGGAACCCCCTGCACCTGTGAAAGAACAAGGGAGATAGCATAGGGGTAAGGGCACAAGAACCTGAGACAAACAGAGGATGGAACTCTTTGTGTTTTAAAGAAAATTTGCTGCCATTACAGGGCGGTAGTACCGGATCTGCACTGGTGGTAGTACCGCCAAGCGGTAGTACCGGAAAAAGATTCCCGGTACGACCGGCCCGCGACCACAGTGCAGATCTGAACTAGAAATCCATGTACGGGCAGTAAATTTGTTGTAAAACACGATTTCCATCGGACAAAGTCGTAGACCTGGTAAATAGCACACGATACAACCTCAAGAATACGTGTTTTAACCAAGAATCAAAGTTACCCTAGATTCAATGGAGAAAACAAGTGAGAAGATGAGGAGGGCGGTAGTACCGGTGTCCATGGCGGTGGAGAAGAAGGAGGAGCCCGCGAGGAGTCCGGATCCGGTGTGGATCCGGGAGAAGGAGAGAAGGGCGGGGCTCCTGCGGCGTCCTCTTGCTCCTGCGGTGGCGCTGGTGAGGAGTGGAGACGATGGATGAACGAGGCACTGAGGGGTGCCTCTCCCACGTCTCCAATCTTAACTGACACGCACAAGCGGTAGTACCGGAGCCAAGGGCGGTAGTACCGCACCTGGGAAGTTTCCAGACAGGACCCTGAAAATTGAACCAGATGCGGTAGTACCGCTGGCAATTGCCGGTAGTACCGTTTGGCGGTAGTACCGCTTATGAGACCCGGTAGTACCGTAACCATCAGGACAGAGTGCCAAGATACATAAGATGGAAGGTTCTTGTGCAGAGTAGATAAGTTGTTGGGGAATAAGAAGGGTATGGGGTTTAGAGAGTCACACTGATATGGGCCAATGCACTCAAAAATTACTAAAAACATATGGAGAGCCAAATGTGAGTGCACGACCGAAAGAACAAAACCAACAAAAGGGTGACAAACATGAGTAAGAACCAATTCAAAAGTGACAAACACGGGTAAACACATCAACCTCTCTATTAAGAGCGGGTGGTGGCCTAGGCCACCATGTTTGAGTATACTCGGCTTGGCACCACGAAGATATATCTTGGGTCCATTACCAAAACTCATCATTAAGCTCACATATCACAAAATGATATTAGGAGGAATGATTTTGTTTTACTTTGCGCATAATGGGGGAAGGGATGGTCCAATCAATTAGGACCGCACTCCCCCTATGTCCATGCCTACACCTAAACCAAATATGGGTCGAGTGTTAGGTGAGAGTGCAACATAATCAAGTCAAGCTCCTTGAATCTACGATATTAGTTCATTCCTCAAGTAGCAAAATCTTGCTTCATCAAGTGGCTTCGTGAAGATGTTGGCAAGTTGATCTTTGGTTGATACATATGATAGATCAATATCACCTCGAGCAACATGATCTCTAATGAAGTGATGTCGAATCTCAATATGCTTTGTTCTTGTGTGATCCACCGGGTTGTAAGCAATCTTGATGGCACTTTCATTGTCACATAGAAGAGGCACTTTGTCACAATGGACACCGTATTCCTTTAAAGTTTGCCTCATCCATAGCAATTGGGTGCAAGCACTAGCAGCTTCCACATACTCGGCTTCGGTGATGGAGAGAGATATACAGTTTTGCTTCTTGGAAGACCAACACACCAAGGACCTACCAAGGAATTGGCAAGCCCCGGATGTTGATTTTCTATCATCCTTGTCCCCCGCCCAATCCGAATCCGTGTATCCACAAAGAGCAAATGTTGAGCCTCGGGGATACCAAAGACCATAAAATGGGGTATGAACTAAATATCGAAAGATTCTCTTGACCGCCATTAAATGGCTTTCCTTAGGAGCCGCTTGATATCTTGCACACACACCTACACTCAACACAATTCGGATCTAGATGCACAAAGGTAAAGCAAATAACCAATCATAGACCAGTATACCTTTTAATCCACATCTTTACCATTTGGATTTTGTTCTAGATGAGTCTTTGTAGCCATGGGAGTAGGAGCTCCATTTAAATCTTGCATATTGAATCTCTTGAGCATATCTTGAGTATACTTGGCTTGATTGAAGAATGTCCCTCCTCTAACTTGCTTGATCTCAAAGCCAAGAAATACTCTCAACTCTCCCATCAAAGACATCCGGAACCTACTAGTCATAAGCTTTGAGAATTCATCATTAAAAGCTTTGTTAGATGAGCCAAAGATAATATCATCAACATATATTTGGCATACAAAAATATCCCCGTTGACCCTCTTAGTAAAAAGAGTGGGATCGATTTTCCCAACCTCAAAACCACGGTCAAACAATAACTCTCTAAGGTGCTCATACCACGTGCGTGGGGCTTGCTTGAGCCCATAGAGCGCCTTATCAAGTTTGTAGACATGGTTTGGGAAGTTGGGGTCCTCAAATCCCGGGGGTTGCTTAACATATACCAATTCATTTAATGGACCATAAAGAAATGCACTTTCTACATCCATTTGTTGCAACTTAAAGTTATGATGTGCCGCATAAGCAAGAAGGATACGAATGGACTCAAGACGAGCCACGGGTGCATATGTCTCTCCATAGTCAATGCCTTCAATTTGAGAGAACCCTTGTGCAACCAATCTAGCCTTGTTCCTTACTATGATTCCATGCTCATCTTTCTTGTTCTTGAATATCCACTTTGTTCCAATAACATTGCGGCAATCCTTTGGCTTCTCTACTAACTTCCACACTTTGTTTCTCTCAAAGTTGTTGAGTTCTTTGTGCATAGCTTCTAACCAATCCGGATCTTCAAGAGCTTCCCACACTTTCTTTGGTTCAATCATGGAGATGTGTGCTTGGTGTTCACTGAACCTCTTCAATTGTGATCTTGTGGAGATACCTTTCCTTAGATCACCAACTACATTTTGGAGGGAGTGGTCTCTTAACTCCAACATTCTTTCCTTTCTAGCTTCGCGACGAGCGTGGATCTCCATATTGTTTCGACCCTCTTCATCATTTTGATCCTCGTCTTGACCATCATCTTGACCTTGATCATCATTGGAATCATCCTCTATAATTGGAGGCAAAGATTGACCTTGGTCTTGATCAAGTGCCCTTCTAGCATCAATTCGAGCTTGTCTCAAAACAGTTTTTATGGATCTTCCTTGACAAATTGACTTGGCACCACTTTACAACCCGTCGAATGGACCAAGTCCCCTTGACTAGAGTTGACACTTTGATCATCATGTTGAGGGTCCACATCTTGTCTTTGTCTTGGGTCAATGTCCTCTTCGGTGGATGGAGCATGTTGAGGTTGTGAAGATGAGGGATCCACTTGAGTGGGGCATAGTTCTTCTCGATCCGCCATAAGGGGTTCCTCAACGGGGCGGATATATCCCACACCCATTCTTCCTATGGCATCCTGAGGCATTTCATCATCTGCATCACAAGCATCAACACGCCCCCCTTGGGGACCATCATATTCTTCGAATGTCACACTACAAGATTCTATGACGGCTCCGGAGAGCTTATCATAGATTCTATAAGTGTGAGATTTGATACCATAGCCAATAAAAATACCCTCTAATGCTTTAGACTCGAATTTATACAAATGAACACCTTTGATGAGATAGAAACACTTACAACCGAACACCCGGAAATAAGATATGTTGGGCTTGTTACCGGTAAGTATCTCATATGGAGTCTTGTTGATTTTCTTGCGGAGGTAGAGACGGTTTGAAGCATGGCAAGCGGTGGAGATGGCTTCGGCCCAAAAGTTGTATGGAGATTTAAACTCCGCCAACATGGTCCTAGCCATCTCAATAAGAGTCCGGTTCTTCCTTTCGGCCACACCATTTTGTTGAGGGGTGTATGCAGCGGAATATTGATGTTTAATCCCTTCAGCACTAAGGAAATCATTCAAGGTGTAGTTCTTGAACTCGGTGTCGTTGTCACTTCTTATAATCAACACAGGAACATTGTATTTCCGTTGAACCAAGTTGATGAAGTCGATAAAAGTCTTTTGAGTCTCACTCTTCAACTTGAAGAAATAAACCCAAGAGTATCTTGAAAAGTCGTCAACAATCACCAAACAATATTTCTTCCCACCAAGACTTGCATGAGATGGGGGACCAAATAGATCCACATGGAGGAGTTCCAAGATCTTGTTAGACTTGATTTGGTTCTTGGGCTTGTGAGGAGCGTCATGCATCTTCCCTAGAACACATGCCTTGCAAACACGATCTTTGGCAAAGGAAACATTTTCTTTTAATCCAACTATATGGCCCTCTTTATGGACACTTTGCAAAGTTCTCATATTGACATGGGCTAGTCGGCGATGCCATAGCCAACCCACATCAGACTTTCCGAATAAGCACATCGGACCTGTAGTGGTTTGCTCCGAAAAGTCCACCACATACAAGTCATGTTCGACGTACCCAACGAAGGCGACCTTGAGAGACTTTCTCCACAAGAGGACCACAATATCTACATCAATGAAGACGGCAAAGCCCATCTTACCAAGAGCAAGGACAGAAAGTAAATTGTATCCAAGGGTCTCAACAAGCATGACGTTCACGAGTGTAATGTCGTGAGCAACCACAACCTTGCCGAAACCCATTACCTTAGACTTTGATTTGTCGGCATATGTCATGGTAATTTGATCATCATTAGGCTTTAACTCCTTGACAATATACGAGCTTCCGGTCATATGACTTGTGCAACCACTATCAAGCACCCACTTTGACCCTCCGGAAGCATAAGTCTACAAGAGATCAAGCTAATTTTTAGGTACCCATTTTTCAATGGGTCCTATTTTGTTAGCAACAAGGGTCTTGGGAACCCAAATAGACCAAGTAATATAACCATCATAAGGGCCAACATATTGTGCATACACATCACCATAGTAATCACGCATTAGAACAAAGTGAGGGTTAGCACTTCCCCCAAAGTCATCATGAGACATAGTTTTACCACTTGTGGTCTTACTCTCCACAATGGTCTTGTTGGTCTCTTGTGCGGGCTTGGCCTTCTTCTTCTTATTGTTCTTCTTCTTGGTTTTGGAAACAAAACCAATGCCCCCTTTATCACTACTACGCCTTTGCTTGCTCAAAAGATCATCAATGGACTTGTTGCCTTGTGGAAATGTGGCCTTAGCAAGCTCCCCCTTCAACCTAGCATTCTCTTCAAGAATAGTTGTGCTACTTGATGGTATAAAGTTACTAGGTGAAGGAATATTGGCCAATTGAGTTTGAAGCGTTTCATGGGACTTTGTGAGTGACAAGAGTTCACTCTCCAAGGCCTTGTGAGCCTTGTTAAGCAAACTAAAATCCTCGGCAAGTTTTTCATGAACCACACCAAACTCAATCTTGTCCTTTTTAGCCCTTTTGTATTTAGCAATGCATGATCACGCTCTTTGATGAGTTTGTTAACAATAGTGTCATTGGCCTCATCAAGCCCTTCAAGTTTTAGTTCAAGTGACAACCTAGTTTCTTGTTCTTCCTCTAGAGCATTGTTTAAAGCCTCTAGCTCAATCATATGTTCATGCCCAAGTTTACATCTTACATCTAGAAGCTCTTGAGTATGTGAGAGTTGATCTAAGATGTTCCCAAAATGTAACTTAGCATCTCCTTCTAGGTTAGTCATGAACTCATCATAGGCAATTAATTCCTTTTTAACATCAAGAGACATTTCATCATCAATTTCATCATTATCTAAGTGAGTAGAGCGGGATGATGAGGATACCTCCGTTCCTCTTGCCATAAGGCAAGTGACGTTCTTGGTGGAAGAGTTCTCATTTGGAGAATCGAAGAGTGAGAATGTTGGAGTAGAGGTGGTGGCTAGAGCAGCCACACCATGAGAAGTTTCTTCTTCCTCATCTTCATCATCTTCATTGTCGGAGGAGTATTCTTCATGAGTGATCAAGACAATTTCTCCCGACTTCTTGTTGACGGGATTCTTTTTGATGAAGGGTTTCTTGTAAGGTTCCTTGAGAGTCTTCTTCAACACAAGCTTACCACCATGATATTCTCTCTTCTCATAGGGGCAGCTTGCCACAAAGTGATAGCGGTCACCACAATTGAAGCAAGTTCTCAACCTAGTGGTATTCTCTCTTTTCCCATTTGGATTGCTTCTTTGTTGCATTTCCATCTTGGCCTTGGCGGGGTTCTTCCAAAAGTTCTTTGCATATAAAGCCATATATTGACCATGAGCAATCTTGACTTCATCGGGATGGTCCATGGAAAGTCCTTCATCACTATCATCTTCATCCCCAAGGTCCACAACTTTGGCCTTCAAAGCAACATTGACCACATTGCTCATACCAAGGGCACGAGCACGGGCATCTTTGGCATTCTTGGCGGCAACCTTGAAAGCGGCCATCTCTTGCATAACTTCATTTGAGGTCATGATATGGGAGTTGTGTGTTCCTTATAGGCTCTTCAAGTCGGTGGGCTCAAAAGGCATGAGTGCACTCACATATTTCCTTTTTATCCATGCATCATCCACATATGAGGCACCCACATTTCTAAAGGCGGTGGCAGTGGTTTTGAGCCTTCGATACATGTCTTCGTGATCTTCACCTTCTTTCATGTATAAGCCTTCGACTTCATTGCTTAGAGCATCATATCGGTTCCTCCTCATACTCACATTTCCAACAAACAACACAGTGAGAGCATCCCAAGCTTCCTTGGCAATGCTAAAGTGCTCAATGTGTTGAATCATATGCAAAGCAGTGGCATTGAGTTTACTATTGACAATCTCTCTTCTTGTCAAGTTGTTTGGATCCCCAATAAAGAGTCCATGCTCGATGATGTTCCATAGTTCAATGCAAGAGCTGCGCACATGAGTTCTCATTAGTGATTGACATTGAGCAAAAGTAGCAGACTCTTCAAGCTTAGGTGGGTCACCCCTATTGTACACATGAGGGTGTGGGATGGGAGGATCGGGAGAGTACCAAGAATCACGGTGCTCACCCTTCCCCCCATCAAGTTGTGTGGAGGAATTAGCGTGGTCTTGTTTACCCCCCACCATCATACCCTCGGGGGATACCGACGTATTCCCTTTAGGTAAAATGGATGGTTGATCCTCTTGAGGAGATGGGGGTGATGAGCCTTCTTTGTCTTTAAGAAGTTGCTCGAGCATCTTCTTGACTTCGTTGACCAAGGAAGAGCTCAATCTTATTTCCAAGTTTTTGAGATCTTCCATGGTCACCGGTGTTGGCTCACTACCACCATCCCCTTCATCGCTACCCATATTCTCTTAGGCGGTAAAGCCCGAATAAAGAGCCGAGGCTCTGATACCAATTGAAAGAATCGTACGGGCACCTAGAGGGGGGTGAATAGGTGCTACTTCAAATTTTCTTCTTTTTCAAATTAAGGTTTAACAATAAGGTAAATTCTCTAGATAATGCAACTAAGGTGAATTTACGTATATGGCAATTATGCAAGAGCTACCACTACACAAAATAGGAACAAGTAAGTAAAGTGCGGTAAAGGATAGAAGTAACCAAAGTGGTGGACGCGGCGACACAAGGATTTGTTTCCCGTAGTTCCTTCCTTTTGAAGGGAAGTACGTCTACGTTTGGAGAGGGGGTGGTTTCAAACCACCAACGCCACGAAAGGCCTCCCTTGTTCTCCGATGAATCTCACCCCAACGGGATCGATTCACCTTCCACTATATCGGCAACCTTCGAGGTGGAAGCCGGCACCTTTACAAGTTTGGGGCACACATCCACAACTTAATCGGAGGCTCCCAAATACAAGCAAGCTGTCAAAGCAATCAAAGACAAGCTTGTAAGAACCAAAACAAGAACTAGGGTTTCCAATAAAACACTAGAACAAAGGGTCCCTCAATGAAATGAGGGGGAAATGAGGATCTCTTTTGGTGAAGTAGTAGATCGGGGCCTCCTCCTTCGATTCCCCAAAGATCAAGGACTTTGGGTGGTGGAATGAGGAGATCTTGAAGATTGGGTGGCTCCAATGGTGGTCTTGACTTTAATGTGGCTGAGCAATTTGTCCCAAGGTAGGTGGAGGGGTATTTATACCCCTCCACGAAATCTGGCCATTGGAGCCTTTACTGCAGCGGTAGTACCGGAAGTTCAAGCGGTACTACCGGAGAACTCCGGTACTACCGGACCTGGTACCCGACGACCCTCATTCAAACTTCATGAAGCATTGCCCACATCGGTACTACTATTGATGCTACCGTAAAGCGGTAGTACCGCAAATGGCAACCGGTACTACCGGACGTGCAGTGGAATCAGCAGCTTTAGACGAAAAAACTCTCTGTCACGCCAGGTAGTAAAATGCGGTACTACCGCATTTTACTACCTAGGCAGACAGAAGCTTTTTTCCAACATCCAAAAAGTCTCTGCCCGGTGCGGTACTAAAATGCGGTACTACCGCATTTAGTACCGGAGCAGGCACAAGCTTTTGACAAGTGGTCAAAAAGCTACTGTCGCGCTAGGTACTAAAATGCGGTACTATCGCTTTTTAGTTCCTAGCCCGGTAGAGGCTTTTTGACAGTTAGTCTAAGCCTTCTGTCGCATCCGGTAGAAAAAAGCGGTACTACCGCTTTTTGGTACCGCGCCAGGCAGACAGTTTTTGAACATTGCAAATCATTTTCAATGCACCTACGACACACTTAGCAAATCATTAGTCGGATATGTGTGTTGTTATCAAACACCAAAATCACTAGGGCTAGCAAATGCTCTTTCAGCTCCCTCTGAACTTGAAGTCATGCTTAAAGACTTTATTAGTAAACAAACTATTTTCGACAAGACTATGGAGGAAAAGCTTTTGAATGTTGATAAAAATATATCATCTTTGTCTGAAGCTCAATCCTCTTTGATTAATAAGATGGCTGCTAAACCTGAAACCTTGGAAAGTACCTTTGTCGCTACTCATGCCATATAAGTTACTATTGATGAAAATGTTAGACTATTAGCTCAACTACATGCTAAGTGGGAAAGAGAAGCTGAAATTGCTAGAAACAATATTTTTTGTACTATTACCACCACCAATATGGATGTTACCAAACCACAAGTCCCTATTCCTTCTACCACAATGCCTAAGCCTACTACCTGTGATGCTAAGTTTGATTTTGATCTTGATGGTTGCAATATTTCTGAAGTGATTATGTTCCTACAAAAGCTTTCTAGAAGTCCTAATGCTAGTGATATGAATGTGGCTTTCACCAAACACATTACAGATGCTCTCATCAAAATTAAGGAAAAAAATTGAAACACAAAGCCTCTATTCCTAGGAAAGTAGAAGATAGTTGGAAACCCATCACTAATATGCAAGTGAATGACTTTGATCTCAAAGCTTCATGTGACCTTAGTTCCAGTGTCTCTATTATGCCTAGAAAGATTTATGAAATGCTTGATTTGACACCTTTGGAAGATTATTATTTAGATGTCCCACTTGATGATAATGTTAAGAAGAAACTCATGGGGCGTGTTAATGATGTTCTTATTATGGTTAACAATGCTTATGTCCTTGTTGATTTCTATGTTTTGGATGTTGAGTATAATGCTTCTTGTCCTATTACTTTGCGAAGACCTTTTCATAGAACAGTTGGTGCCATCATTGATATGAAAGAAGGCATCATTAAATATCAATTTCCATTCAAGAAAGGTATTGAACACTTCCCCATGAGGAGATAAAAGTTGCCTTTTGCTCCTCCCTTGAAAGCAAGGTTTGATATTAATGCCTCTTCATTTGAAAATACTTGATTCTTGCTTTTTGTGCCTAACTTAAAGGCATTAAAGAAAAGTACTTATTGGGATATAACCCAAAATTTCTTGAGTCTTGGAAGTTATTACCTCTGTAATAACCTCTCCTTACCCTTTGTATTTTCTTTTTGTGCCAAGAATAACCTCTAATGAGAGGGAAGTAAGATTTGGGGAAGTTGCTGTCCTGAAACATATTTTTGTGCTCCACTGTAAAATTCGTGTAAAATCTCTATAAGACGTATTGAGCTGTAATTTTCTGAGTGAATCCCCCTGGATGTTAGATAACTTTTGTTAGTTTGGCACTTTTTGATTTGAGCAACAGAAGGTCATCGAAAAAATCGGTTTCCACCTACTGGTCTGTTTTGAAAGATTTCTGCCATTATTTGCATTTGCTTCTTATTGATTCCTTTTGGGGTTCCTTTTGGTAAATTGAGATTTTTAGAAGGAGTTGCTTCAGTAGCTTGTGTTCTTATTGGAAGTTTTGCTGTTTTGAAACAAAACCCAAAGGTCTATTATCTTTTGAATGCACTAATGTTGCTAATGAAGATTGTGTGAAGTTTTGTATGAAGGAAAAAAATTTCAGGTGTAGAGAAAGAATGATGTAATGAGATGAAGAATGTACAAAAGCTCAAGATTGGGGATGCCACCCCGTGACACCGCAAGAAATATTCAAGAGGTACAAGCGTCAAAGCTTGGGGATGCCCAAGGCATCCCCTTCTTCATCAATAAAAAACTCGGGTCTCTTTCTAGACACTTTGTTTTTATTGTTTCATGCACAGTTGTGTTGTTCTTGGAGCTTCTTAGTTTTCGTTTGTGGTTTTTGTTTGCTTAGTTTGCTTGAATAAAGTAGTTGTACCCCCTCTTTCGCTGTGATGTTTTCAAATAAGTTGGAGTCAGCCAAGAGTAGAAAGTTTCATGCTTATAGTGGTACAAAAGTGAGATTTCTTTGACTGTGGCTTAGACTTCTTGTCATGCTTGGTTTTGTTTTGACCTTATGCTTAGTAATTATTTCTGTAGGATGACTTGCTCCAAATTATTGAGAGTGCTTAGTGTGCCTTGAAAGAATCATTCGTTGTTTTAGCATACAAAAGCATAGTATTGTGGTATTATCCTTTGATGCTTTGTTTGGGTTGACTTGGCACATGCCCACACCGTGTTATGACTCTAACCAGTCACCATTAGCCTCTATGATCATTTATCTATTGAATTATGGTACCACTTTATGCTTTGATTAGTAATGTTTTGTCGCTCTGCATGATTATGGCCATTATTGCTCTCTTAGTTGGTCGCTCCCAGTCTTTTGCTAGCCTTCACTTTTGCTGAGTAAGCTCTACTCATGCATCCAACTCCGAAGAAACCAAGTTATTCCAAAGTGTCCACTATAAATTCCTACGCATGGTGTGTTACACCATTCAAGTATATTCTTGTTTTCATCTACCTTCCAATTAAAAAGTATTTTGTTATGTGAAAAACTAGTGATTAAAGCTCTCACGAACTTGATGGCACACTTTATTTTTCTTGCCCCTAATAAACTTGAACCATTGTGTCATATATGTTGTATATGCTTGCACTTATATGTTGGGATTAGCAGAATCATGTTGTCACGGGGAGTGCTTTCAACACTTTTGGATTTCTATCCAGTTGATATCATGCTCTTTTGTTTATGGATGTCGTCGGTGTGAAATAAAAGGGGAGCTTGTAAGTCCATGGAGTTATGTATATTGTGTTAGAGAAACGCTTGGGACGCTAGCCTAAGCCATGCCTAATCATGGTGGAAACTTGTAGCATCACCATAGTGAGCTATCTATGAAGCATTCTTCTTATAAAAAAAGAGATATGAGATTTAGAAAAAGAAAAAAAGATGAGAAAAGAAGAAAGAGAGAAAAAAGCACCATATTCCCATGGTAAATAAGAATATTGCTGAGATGCTCATTGTCTGCTTGCCTTGTCATTTTGTTATGGGACAACTCCTGTAGCATGTGCAATGGGTACCCCATTGGCGGTTCTCTATGATACGCATGTACTTACTATGACAAGAACTTGCAAGTAACTAAAGTTGAGTAGCATGATGAGCGGCCCTCGTACTCAAGGGATATGAGATTGCCAACTTATACTTTGTCAAGCATATACTCCATAGTGTGTTCACTTTAACCTTAATCACTTCAAGATGCTTATGATAGGGGCAATGAGAGCTGAAAGCTAACAAGTACCATAATTTTTGGAAGCTCTTTTTGAAACTTGAAATCCCTGCTTCCCTTTTGAAGGGCCTTTCTTCCACTACTATATTGAGTCTCCACCTTCTATCCATAGGCACCAATTATGAGAGCATAGTTGTCATTCTTAGTTCTATGTGCATTGTCCCAAAACTTATTGATTGATTCATATTGTTGATATTGCTCGTTCTTGAACTATTTGTATCTAGTCTCCCTTATGAACTTTGAAGGTGTCCTATGCATTTATGTTTTGCTACTCCATGAGGGACAAGCTGAATGCCAATATGCTATGTTTTCTATATGTGAAACAAACAAACATTTTTCAATGCATGTTATTCATGATCTTTGTTTGTATCCTTTCATGTTGCAACAATAGTTGCTCTGTCTTATTGTTAGAACTCCGTATTTCATGCTCATGTTTAGAGTTCTTTGATCCCAGCTTCGATGCTTGCAAATGGTTTTATCTTGATTGTGATGGTGCATGTCACCTAAAAAATATTCTTTTTATCACTTACCTACTCGAGGACGAGCAGGAGTTAAGCTTGGGGATGCTTGATACGTCGTAAACATATCTATAATTTTTTATGCTCCATGCTTGTTTAGTATCTACTTTGCTTTGCTTTTTCTTTACTTTGAGGTGTTTTTATATATTTTTTGGACTAACCTATTAACAAGTTGTCACAGTGCCAGTTGCCTGTTTTCTTCTGTTTTTGGTTCTAGAAAAGGCAGAAAATCAATATTCTCGGATTTGGACGGGACAAAAGCCAAAGTCAATATTTTACCGTGGGGAACATGAAGCATGAATACGAGATGGAGGGGAGCCACGAGGGGGGCACAGCCCCTGGCCGAGCGGGCTGGGCCCGACCACGCCTAGGGGGTGCAGCCACCCCGGGTGCCCCCTGCCTCGCCTCTTCGCCTATAAAGACCCCCGATACCAAAACCCTAAGTACCCAATCAATCTTCCACGAAACAGTCCATAGCCGCTGCCACCATCGTCCCTAGATCGGGGGGATCTGAAGCTCTTCCCAGCATCCTGCCGGAGGGGAGAGATCATCCCGGAGGCCTTCTTCATCACCATGCCAACCTCCGGTATGAAGCGTGAGTAGTTCTACCTTGGACTACGGGTCCATGTAGTAGCTAGATGGTTGTTTATCATCCTTTCTGCTACCATGTTTAGATCTTGTGAGCTCCGTTCATGATCAAGAACATATATCTTTGTAAGCATTCATGTTGTGTTTGCGGGGATCCGGTGGATATTGAGATTATTATGTCAGATTGATTAATGGTTTTGTCTTATTGATTCTATCATGTTTGTGTTGTTTGAGATCTTGCATGCTCTCCGTTTCTAGTAGCTATCTTGGCCGAGTAGATGCTAGTGACTCCAAGAGTGAGTATTTATGCTCGATAGTGGGTTCATGCCTCTATTT
The DNA here is from genome assembly GCA_030063025.1 of Avena longiglumis. Taxonomy (NCBI): domain Eukaryota; kingdom Viridiplantae; phylum Streptophyta; class Magnoliopsida; order Poales; family Poaceae; genus Avena; species Avena longiglumis. The sequence goes on along the minus strand of CP125973.1, from coordinate 66,192,834 downwards.
AATCTGGGGAAGTGACAGAAATCTCTAAGGTTGTAGATGTGATGTTGCTACTAGGGAGAAAACGACGGTCTCTTGTTCATGGAACAAGTAGATTGTTTACCTTACACACTTTGCTTAAAGTAATAATCTATTGCTTGCAACTTAATACTGGAGGGGGTTCAGATGATAACCTGAAGGTGGATTGTTTACCTTACACACTTTGCTTAAAGTAGTTGTCTGTTGCTTGCAACTTAATACTGGAAGGGGTTCGGATGATAACCCAAAGGTGGAATTCTATTCATAGATGCAATTGGATGGCGGTCTATGTATCTTGTTGTATTGCCTAATCGAATCTCATAGGATCATGAATGTCTAGTATTGCATTGTTATGCCTTGCTCAGTCCTGTTAATTGCCCTGCTGTAATTTGTTTACCCAGAATGTTTTGTTATCTATCTTAAGGAGAACACCTCTAGTGAACTATGGACCCCGGTCCAATCTTTAACATTGATATATCTTCCACTGTTACTGTTTACTTTCTACAAAACCACCATTACCTTCCACACCATACAGTTAATCCTTTGTTTTCAGCAAACCGGTGAGATTGACAACCTCACTGTTCGTTGGGGAAAAGTCTTGAGTTTGTGTTGTGCATGTCTCCAAGTTGCTAGCAACACCTTTGAGTCATTTCCTTCCTCCTACTGGTTCGATAGCCTTGGTTTCTTACTGAGGGAAATATTGCTGCTGTAATCAGCATACCTTCCTCTTGGGGTTTGCCAACGAAGCTCTACAGTGATCTGAGCTGCATCATATCTCCCTGGAGCTAGTTGATGGATTCACAATCCTGCTTAGATATGTTTTATATGTTCCCTCATTACACAAAAACTTGATTAGTGTTTCTCGTTTGGAAAAATTTATTATCAGTGTCATTTTGGACATGAAAAGTGTGCCATATGGTATAATAATTGTTTTGTGGGTGTTGTTTTCCTTCACGATGAGATTTATTTGTTATCCCTACGTGAAAAAATATATTACATGTGTAATGTGAATGAGCATGTTCCCGCGTCGGATAGAGATCAAAAGAAAAGAAAGAGAACTCATGATTCATAGAAATTATGGCACTGTCGCTTAGGCCATATTTTGAGGGCAGAATAGAAAGAATAGTTAAAAATAATATTCTTCTCCATTCGGGTTCTCGGACATAGATCAATACATAGATTACGTTAAAAAAAGTATGTCAAACAAATCAAAAAGGATGCAAAACGAAGCACCGGTACACTCGAAATCATTCTCACTGACATTTCTGGACCTTTTCCTTTAACAAGTGTGGATTGTTATGACTCGTTCATAACATTCACAAATGACTACTCCCGTTATGGTTATATTTATCCAATTAAAGGAAGATCAAAAGCGTTGGATAAATTTTAAGATATTCAAAGCTAAAGTTGAAAATCGGCATAGTAAAACAATAAGATAGTAAGATCTGACCATGAAGGGGAGTACTACGGTCGACACACCCCATATGGCAAAGTCCATGGACCTTTTTAAACGTTCTTACATGAGACTGACATAGTGGCCCAGTATTCAATGTCGGGCGAGCCTTAGCAAAACGGAGTAGCTGAAAGGCGTAACCATACACTTATGGATATCGTGCGCAGTATGATGAGTTACTCCACCTTACCATTGGGATTTTGGATGGAGGCGTTAAAAACCGCCATTCACATCCTCAATAGAGTACCAAGCAAGTCGATGCCCAAAACACCGTACGAGCTGTGGACAGGAAGAGTACCCTCTCTATAACACCTGCAGGTGGGGGGAGCCCTGCTGAGGCCAAAGTGTTTAATCCAAATACTGCAAAGATAGATCCTAAAATAGTCTGTTGTCCATTTCATTGGCTATCCTGAAAGATCAAAAGTTTTTCGTTTCTACTGTCCAGACAAATACACAAAGTTTGTAGAAACAAGACATGCAGTCTTCTTAGAGGACTAAATGACGAGGGGGGGGATGGTAGCTCGGAAAATTGATCTTGAGGAGAAGAGGGTGCATCCACCTAATCCGATGACTCAGAAGTCATTCTTTTCACTTCCTGTTGTTCCTGCATCGATAACCCCTGAGGTTGTGGTGCAAGCACATGTTGCAACTCCACCCATGGCAATAATGAATGAAGATACGGAACATGTCCATCAGAGCCGATTGAACCCACTGCATGAAAGGGAGCATCAGCAGCCACCCCTAGAATATACGCCACATGTTGAGACACATGATGTGCCAGTAAATGAGGCCCCTAGAAGGTCTCAAAGAGTTAAAAGATCAGCCATTCCTACTGATTATAAAGTTTATAATACAGAAAGAGTTCATATGGAGGGTGACCTGCATATGATGAAGCCATGAGTAGCCCTCACTCATCGAAGTGGATGGAGGCCACGGAAGATGACATGAAATCGATGAGTTCCAATGAAGTTTGGGACTTAGAGGAAATTCCTAAAGGATCCAAAATAGTAGATGCAAATGGATCTACAAAACAAAATATGACTCTAGAGGGAATGTAGAAAAGTACAAAGCACGACTTGTGGCAAAAGGTTTTACGCAAAGAGAAGGGGTAGATTACAATGAGACATTTTCTCTAGTCTCATGGAAGGATTCCTTCAGAATCATAATGGCATTAGTTGCACATTTTGTTTTAGAGCTACATTAGATGGATGTAAGGGCGACATTTCTAAATGGGGATTTAGAATAAAATGTCTACATGAAACAACCCAAGGGTTTTATCCTGGAAGACAAGGAAAACATGGGATGCCGCCTGAAGAAATCCATTTATGGATTAAAGCAAGCCTCTAGAGAGTGGTATCTAAAGTTTAATGAGACAATTAAAAAAATTGGATTTAAAGAGAATGTTGAGGAAAACTGCGTTTATGCAAAGTTTAAAAGTGGGAAATATATTTTGCTAATTCTGTATATCTTGCTTGCAAACAGTGACGTTAGTCTGCTACTAGAAACAAAGAAGTTCTTGTCTTTAAATTTTGATATGAAAGATCTTGGTGAAGCATTATATGTTTTGGGCATAGAAATTCACCAAGATAGCAAAAATGGGGTTCTAGGACTATCGCAAAACGCATACTTATAGAAGATTCTGAAAAAAATACAGTGTGCATGTGTGTAATGCCACACCTGCTCCTATAGTCAAGGGCAGTGATTTTAGGAAATTTCAATGTCCCAAAAGTCAATACAAGATCAATCAAATGAAAGCAGTACCATATGTTTCGGCTGTTGGAAGCTTATAGTATGCACATGTGTGCACTCGTCCTGACTTAGCTTTATCACCGGGGTACTCGGTAGATATCAATAAAATCTAGGCATATAACACTGGAAGATGGTAAAGAAATCATTGCGTTATGTGCAAGGCACAAAAGACCTCGTGCTAACATATAGAACGTATGATTTTCTAGAAATAAGAGGGTATTCAAATGCAGATTTTGCGGGAGACAGAGATGATAGAAAATCCATGACAAGATACATATTGACTCTCGTAGGATGGGCTATTTCGTGGAGAAGCTACAAACAATCAATAGTTGTATCATCCATAATGTATGCAGAATTTATAGTATGTTATGAGGCCACGAGGCAGGCGATATGGTTAAAGAAATTTATACCCGGCTTGAAAATGGTAGATTGCATTAACAAACCACTAAAGATGTATTGTGACAATCAGCCCGCAGTATTCTATACTCACAACAACAAGTCGAGTAATACTTCCAAACAAATAGAGATAAAGTATTATATTGTGAAAAATAAAATCCAGGATCACACTATATGTCTTGAGCATATAAGGACAAAGGATATGCTTGCGGATCCGCTTATGAAAAGCTTACCACCCAATGTATTCAAGGAACACTTAGGTGGCGTTGGTTTAAGGGAAATCCTATGATTTCTGGATCATGGAAGTCTAGAAAAGAAACATAATTTGTTTCAAAACAAAGAGGTACGTTGTAGCTGTCTGATTCTATTGGCAATTGAGTTATGACGATGAAATATGCTCTATGTACTGACATGTGATGAAACGAGTAAAGTGAAAAGCATATAGTTAAAAGTAAAAGTTGAGATCAAGGGGGAGAATGTTAGATTGATCTCCTCATGTATGGGCCCAACGGCCCACCGGGCCATTTGACTCGCGCCCAGATCGAGGGCGTCCAACCCTACATGGTTGGTGGGTCCCTGCTGCACTGTGCTATAAAGACAGGTGGGGGTCGGTGGCTCGCGATATGAGGTTCACCGCACGCCGTACGACCCATCGATAACCCTACCGATCTAGGGAAGTGCATGAGTAGTGGGAAGCTCCATCGCCGCCTAGCGCGCCACCGCTCTCGCCGTCGCCGTCGCTCTCTGCCATGGACACTCCATCAAGCTCCTCTAGCAAGGGAGAAGGTACACACCCTATCTCCCCGATCTCTCTCGCATTCACTTGTTAGAACCAACAAATTTATGGCATATACATTACCTACCCGGTTAGATCTACCCTAGCAAGATCCTACAAACCTTAATAGGAGATGGCGAGCAGCCTGCCGTGAAGGAGAGAGTGAGAGAGCGCACGACCGGCGAAGGGATCGGCTTGGGCAGGGCAAACCGGCAAAGGCAGGTCGCTTGGAGGTGGCGGCAATAGGCGGCGGCGCAGGCGGTGGCGTCCTAGCACACGTCGCAGGTGCAGTCGGCGACGGTTCTGCTGTGCTTGTGTGGTTCTGCTGCTTGTCGTGGTTCTGTTTTGCTGCTACCAGCAGACATTCAGAGATTTTTGGAAATTCAGACATTCAGAGATAGCCAGAGAGAGATTGGTTGCAAAGTTCTGCTCTACATTTGATGTCGTAACTTTATTCCATTTACCTCTCTCGCTAGAATCCTTTCATCAAGGTTCAGCAGCTTACCTCTGATTTAAGTTAATCTAATAATCAACTTGATAAATGTTTAAATTTATCTTCTTTTTACTCTACTCGTCTAGGGACACATCCCCTGACTTAGATAGAAAAACTGGTGCTTCTTTTTCTTTAGCTAATTGATTTTCTTCTGATGTGCTTCCAATTTGATGCAGAGAAACCCGGTAGAAGTACTGGAGTTTTCTGCTTATAAGTAATGAGCTCTACGAAAAATTGAACTCTATGTGTTAATGTGTTTGGTGATTTGACTTTAAGAATTTAACCTTTTCAGTGCTATTCATTCATCTATGAGAGCATAAGCCTTGGTTTTATATATTTTGCTAGCTTTTCATCTATGTTCTTATCATTTAGTTTTTCTGATAAGTAAATCAAAACTACAAGCAACAGTCGAAATGATGGCATGTGAAAAGAAAGCTGAAAACGATTTTAGATAATGTTTTCTTTTGCTATATTTCTCCATTACTTTGTAGGTCTGTAAGAGCCCTTGCTGGCAAATGAGTATATGTTGTACAAATAATCTCTTCTAGAGGACCTCTAGGTATGATTGTTTTCTCTACCAGATCCACATAAACTGTCCTATTTTTTGTTAGATATGTACTAGATGGACTGAGATCAGGTGTCTTGCTTGCTGTGCCTTGAGCCCTTGCATCCGCCGTCCAACCAGATCAAACGGATAGAAAACGACCAAGACCAGATGACATCCGTTTATCCTCACGATTCAGCCATGACCCATAAACTTAGCGATGATAAACTGCAGGCTCCTCACATACACGTGAATCTGCAAAATCAGCACAAATCAAATCTAGCATACAAATTATGGAAGACTTCCATCGAGGTTTAGCTTTTTTAGTCAAACTCAAAGATTTATGATTCAATTGATGGGTTCTTAGATTGGAAGTAACAAGTACTTAAAGTGTGGTGCTAGATGAGAAAAAGGTACACAGAGATCACCGACTTTGCCGCTAACCCAGCTTTCCTGCACGCTACACGCTCGCCCGCTTTCCTGCACACCACACGCTCGCCGTGGACTGCCGACAAGCATGGCCTACACCATGCGTCCCTGTTTTCCTATCTTCCCCATCGACGGTTGCTTTACGATATTGTTATTAGTCGTTCTATAATGAAGCACGAACATTTAGCTATATTTTTAAAATTTCAGAACATATAAATAAAAAAGGCTATAATTGTTTTTCTTTTGCCAGTGTCTCTACATGCTAAAACCAAAGCTCTCATTGAGTTTCACATAATTAAGTTTTACGCATTCAAAAACAATGTTTTATGGAAGTTTTACTCAAAATTTGATTGGGTTCTCCATAATATAAAATTTATGTGTGACATGTAAAATTCTATTAACCGTGGCAACACATAGATATTGATACCATGTTAAAATTTGTTTCATGATTTCATATTTAAATATTAATATTTTTTTATAAACTTGGTCAAACTTTAACGTGGTTTGACTTTTGAAAAAAGCTTTGAAACGGAGGTAGTAAGAATACTTGTGGCAGTTAGCTGAAACCAGCCCAAAAAACGACTTTAAAATGAAGAAAAGCTGCCCCCAACTGGGTGTTTAGAGTCGATCCTGCTAGCAGATGCCTGCTACAAAGGAACTTAGCTAGCTGCTAAACTTCGCCTAGAAGTAGTTCTACATCCATATCAATAGAGGATATCCATCTCACCTAAAAGTTGATCTACATATATTTCTTCCTCAGACTTGTGCCATGTCAGATTCATCAATAGAATACACACAACTCTGGCTAAAAGTTCATCTACATATATTTCTTCTTCAGACTTGTGCCATGTCGGATTCATCAATAGGGAACGCGCATCTCGGCTAAAAGTTCATCTATATCTATTTTTTCCTCAGACTTGTGCCATGTCGGATAGCACCAAAATGGCTTAGGCACGGGCCACCTATTAAGAGTTAAACAAAAATAAGAAATTTGAATTTTGCAACATGTTACTGAATGCATACAAAATAAACAATACCTGTTCTGGCTATGATCGTCAATAGCAACAGTCCTACAGAAAAACCCAATATAGTTTTTAACACTTAACAATATTGCAAGTAAGCAACCAAACACAGACCAAGGGAATGCGGAAATGGGTAAAAGGATTTATTGGCATCCAAGAAGTACAAAATGCATAAGCACTATGTCGATAGTGGATTAGTCTTTTTTTTTTCTTATTCACTTGTTTATCACTAACTTACATGCTGCCATATAACTAAAAACATGTCACTTTTCCGCTGTTATAGATCATTTTCAGGGGCAACTGAACCCACTTTGAAGATTTCAGTTCACCTGATTTTGACCATGTAATGATTTCTTAGAATACGTTTTTTCAAGGTTGGTTTATCTATAACATTTTGCAATTACATAATCTTGTGGTACAAAGGAATTACCAAGGCAAGTAAACTCCCTCAAGCTTGAATATTGTGTACATGGAGAACAATTGCATATCGTATAAATTTTAACATACATGCAAAAAGCATACCCTTTTGCATTGAAATTCCCCAACAGTTCTAGAATCATATTAATTGGTATGTACGGAGTATCTTCCAAGCCAAAGAAGTTCACGCCAATAAAATTCCCAGCAAAATCAATAAGAGGCCCTCCAATCCCAGCCTAGCACAAACACATAAGTAACAAACATGAAAGACATTATTTGTAAGCCACACAGATGTGGCGACAGATTTAATTACTCATATTCTAATGCAACTGTTTATTTACACCATACGAGAAAACACAGCATACCTTGGTGATTTTGCAAGTAGAGACCACAAGCTCTTTGCAACTAAGATTGCTTGGTTTATCAGTCAATACCCCGCTTGTGGCCATTAATTTACCTGAATCATAAAAGCGGCCTACAGCTACTACATCCCCATGAGGTTTAATTTGAACCTGATCATTGATTCTTGCTGTCTGAGTACAGCAGAAATCCTCGATGCTGACAACAGCAATGTTATAATTTACACTATAAAGTTGCAATGTCCCTGGGACATATCGATTGTCTGGAAGGCACACTACAATCTGCAATTAGTGATATGGTGAGACTAAACCAGCATTGTAATGAATAAATAAAAGCGTTAATTACACGATTATTAGTAGAGTAACAACCTTCAATTTATCATCAACCTTGTTTTCATTGTCAGAAGTTCTAACCAAACTTCCTGAGGTCAGAACTCTTGTGGTGGACTCATTGGATTCCATGACAACACCCGTGCAAGCAAAACACCTTCGTTTTCCTACAAGAGTAATGATTCAAACAATTTAGTGATGCAAATGGAAAAATAATACCGAAACTAAATGGTCTTCTAGCGAATACAATTACCAATGAATGAAGCCAGTGCAACAACACTTCGAGACAAATTTGAAGCAACTTTTTTCTTGAGCTTGCTGAAGATATTTTTACTAAATTCCTCTTCGAAACTATTAACCAAACGCCTCCCGACTGGCCACATCAATAAATGTTCACTAGTTCAGGGGTGCTAGAAAGAACAGTCAAACGTTTCACAGAAAGAGTGAAATAAAAACAGACTAAGAAATAAACTCACAATCCTCCCAAAGTGGAAAGGGATAACCATTGGACCTCAACTCTTTTTTTTCAGCAGTACCTTTACCTGATCATTCCAACATAGTAAAGTGATTGATAACATCATGTGTTAATATCAATCAGGAAAACTGAAAGGCACGACTCACCAAGAAAGTGAGAATTCGGCCATCGAAAATGAAAACTCTCACATTTTGATATTTTATCCTCGACTCCTGGTGCCACAGGGTGAAACAATCAAGGACTGTGACCAATGATCAATACCTAACATTAAAAGTGACCCAACCTGGTTGACATTCTGGATCACAGAGAGTACATATGGAAGGTTTCTGGCCTTTATTTTTTTTCCCTCCCCTTGAGCTGCCTATAATGGAGAAGATAGGAGAAGTGAAATGAGCAGAATTTAGAACATGGAAAAGAAGTATGATGGAGAGGCGTATATTCTCATAAAGTGTACCCATGTACTTCATATGAAATAACTAAGTAGCACACCACACATGTTAGCATGATAATATGTAGTAAGTGCAAAAGCCTAGGAAGTAGACAACTAAATGTGTACGGGATTCTATAAATGGTCATTGAAAATTAATATTGGGTTATCGGCAATGATGAGTTTGCTTGATAGCGCACTCTTTAGCAATCTTAAGGAGTGTGTTCTTCTCACCTTGTGAATCAGACTTATGAGGTATGGGATATCTTCTGATTATACTACCAGGTCCTTTCTTAGCCCTGCAGCAGAATGGGATAAACTCATCAAGTCATCAGAGTAATAAAGACATCCAAAAACTCACATTCCCTCAGTACTAAGTCCAATCTTGACTAAGGCCATTACTAATTTTTCCGAAGCATGTGTGTTCCATGTAAAGAAAATTATAAGATCAAGTAGGAGAGGGTAAACAAGGGTAGAAGAGTGGAAGGAGGCGCATACATAAGACAGTCGGAAAATCTTTGGCTCTTAAGGAGTATACAGGACTTACCAGGACGGGATTATTTCGCTAAACTGCTTCAGGAGTTCGAGAATTTTAGTCCTTGGTACGAATGGAGTCTCTTCTTCAGCATAAAAGTTCATCCCAACAAAGTCCCCATTAAAATCAATGAGGGGGCCTCCAACTCCAGTCTAGAAAAAGAATAAAGTGACACTCAGCCAAGCACAAAAATTTAGCGGTTTTAATGTCCCTGAGTTGAAGCAACAGTGGACACACCATAGTAATTTGACATGAGGAGACCGCAAGCTCCCCGCGATAATCTCCACTTGGATTGTCAGTCAACATCCCAGCTGTGGCCATTAATGTCCCTGAGTTGAAGCAACGCCCTACAGCAACAACTTTGGTATGACAGTCAAACTGGCGCTGATTATCTAGGCATGCAACTTGAAGAGTATGGAAGCGAGGTATGTTGATAACAGCAAGATTGTGCCGTAAATCCCAGAAATTCAACCATCCCAGCTCAACATTGTTATCCGGAAGGCGCACTTGAATCTGTAATGATAAAGCAAGACAACAAGTATCATGCATGATGTTAAAAATCAAGCAATAGAGAGCAAAAAAAAAATTTTGGCAGCACCAACCTTCATGTTGTGAAAGATCTTGGTGTCGTCTTCACTAGATCTAGCCAAACTTAATGAAGTCAAAAAGCTCGTAGTCTGCGTCTCTGGATCATTCTTGATAATTATGCCCGTACACGCGAAAAACACCGAGTTGCCTGCACAAGATAGTATTTTTTTTCTTCAAATTTCCAATAATGAAGTACCAACGATTAGCTGGAAACACGAAATGTTGATGTGTATAATCACCTTCATCGAACGAAGCGAGCGATACAACAGTGTTGGCTAAGTTTGACGCGAGTTCTTCACCCAGTTCCATCCAGACACCTTGGCCAGAAACACTTGAGCTGCCAAATTCCTCCTCAAAAGGATTGTCCGGATGCAGATCTCCTGGTTCAGCAAAGCATTATACATCAGTCACAATTCTGGCCTGGCTGCATAAATCGATCGAAGTGCAGAAGAAGTGAGAGCAAGATAGAAAATCGGTGGCTGGCGCACCTCCATCAGTCGTGCCAGCCTTTTGTATTTTAGACGAGCTTCTTGTGCAAACGCCTCCTGGCTTATTCTTCATCTTTCCAGCCTCAAAAGGATTGTCCGGATGCAGATTTCCTGGTTCAGCAAAGCATTATACATCAGTCACAATTCTGGCCTGGCTGCATAAATCGATCGTAGGTGCAGAAGAAGTGAGTAGCAAGATCGAAAATCGGTGGCTGGCGCACCTCCATCAGTCGTGCCAGCCTTTTGTATTTTAGACGAGCTTCTTGTGCAAACGCCTCCTGGCTTATTCTTCATCTTTCCAGCCTCAAAAGGATTGTCCGGATGCAGATTTCCTGGTTCAGCAAAGCATTATACATCAGTCACAATTCTGGCCTGGCTGCATAAATCGATCGTAGGTGCAGAAGAAGTGAGTAGCAAGATCGAAAATCGGTGGCTGGCGCACCTCCATCACTCGTGTCAGCCTTTTGTTTTTTAGACGAGCTTCTTGTGTGAACGCCTCCTCGCTTATTCTTCATCTTTCCAGCCTCAATAGGATTGTCCGGATGCAGATTTCCTGGTTCAGCAAAGCATTATACATCAGTCACAATTCTGGCCTGGCTGCATAAATCGATCGTAGGTGCAGAAGAAGTGAGTAGCGATATCGAAAATCGGTGGCTGGCGCACCTCCGTCACTCGTGTCAGCCTTTTGTTTTTTAGACGAGCTTCTTGTGTGAACGCATCCTCGCTTATTCTTCATCTTTCCAGCCTAGAGCGGAAGGGGCAGATCAAGTCACCGATTCATCACAAGCACAGCGCGGATCTAGTCTATATGGTGCGAGATAGCGGGGTTCAACAAATCAATTCACCGCGACTGAAAAGGGGGCTCGACTGATCAATGGATGAAAACAATCAGGGATGCGGCCAGAAAGGGAGCTCGTACCTCACTATCGAATAGCCGAAAATCGCAGCCGGGGCGGGACCGTACAGCAGGTAAGGGACGAGGAATGACGATGGCGCCGGCGACGCGGGTGGGGATTGGGGGTGGGAAATTGAGGCGTCAGCTCTAGGGCACGCGGGGTGGGTCGGGTCGGGAGAGGAAGAGAAAGAAAAGAACGGGACGGGACGGTGAGACGAGTCAGAGTCTTTCTTTTTATCGTGAACTAGCAAATCCGGCCAACAGGCAGGCCCGGCACGCGGTATGGCCCGCCAAGCAACGTGGCCAGACTGAAGGCCTGAGCCCGGCCGGCTCTTCACGGGCCGGCCCGCGGCATGTTAGGCCCGCGGGGCCTCCCCTGGCCCGTTTAGTCTGTTTTTTCTGTTTTTTTATTTGAGTCTAAAAAATGTCAAAAAAATAGTAAAATGACACGAATTTTTATATGGGATAAAAAGTGAACTTTATTGATGTTTCCTCATTAAAAAAAACCTTACATCTCTAGCAAGGAAAAAGAGTACAACCGCTCGAAAAGAAAAAATTACATCGACTAACTAGTTCCCTCCCTCTTGTCTCTGATGAAACAAGACATGCATTTGCAAGTGACCAGTTCATGTTCCATGACGCAAGATAAAGTTACGCCCGCATCTTCTACACCTAGCTTTGTTCACTTGGATACCATCTACCTTAGCAACTTATTCATCGAAATGATCCCAAACGCGGCTTCTTCTTATTGGTGAATGGGGGTATGGGTTGGTTGGGATTTGGTTCAGCAGCCATGACTAGATCTAAATGGATGATATGGTGAATGAGAGTGGTGGTGCGAAGAATGTGAGGGTGGGTTGCTCTATTTAAAGGAAAAAAGTGAGGGAGGGGCAATATGAGGATATAAGATTTACAAATTCTTGCCCTTGGCATGCTCCTTATCACAGGTAGCTCTCGCCTTCTTACTGAAAGGCGGCATGAAGTCATCATCGTCATCCTCCACTGATGCCTCACCCTTACTCTTCGATGATGTCTCGTCCTTGCCCTTTGATGATGCCTTTTTCTTGCCCTTCTTGGCATGCTCCTTCTCCCAGGCAGCTCTTGCCTTCTTATCGAAAGGCGGCATGAAGATATCATCTTTGTACTCGTTTTCTTCTATTCACAACGAAGGTTAATCAATAAACCTCTCTCTCGAAGTTCTAGTCTTAAATTTCAGCTTGGTCCACCTTGCATTGATCCTGAGAAGTTCTTATCGTATTTCCTCAGATTTCCTCGATGTCCACCCTTTTGTACGTAATGCCTCATCCAACTCATTGAGAAAAACATCACTATCGATGAGTTCCTTAAATGGAACTTGGATATTGTCTATTCTAAAATTTCTAGCAAAACGCAAAAGGTGTTTAGACATCAGAGGTAAAAAATTACGATCGGATGGAAAACCCGACATATTGGCATGCTTACTCACCTTAGTGGAGAGAGGATTTTTATAAACTCGGAAGGAAAGGGCGGTGAAAGAACATATGTGCCCCCATGTGTGGTTTTAGTAATTAATGACAATCTTTATGGACTAATGTGTGTATTAAGCTATACTTGTAGGATTTGTCCATTGGCATCGCTTGGAACATGTGGTGGCTTCAAGATCGATGAAATGAGAAGAAGATGTGTTGTGCAAGCTCAAAATGCGCCATATATAGAAGATCTCATGTTTGATACTTGCCATCCTAGGTGATCATGGATCGATAATGAGGAATTAAGAAAGGCGTTCCATCTTGAGAAGGGAAAGATCGACTACATCGAGCTCAAGTGGAATGCTCAAGGCAAAGGTACAATCTTGATAGGTTTTCCCTTTTACCGGTATCATGTTGTGTGTGGGAGACCGGGTTTAGGATAGATAACCGTACTATCAAGAGGGGATCTCGAATAAGTAACTCGATCACATCGTTCGGAGAGAGCTCAAACCTTTGCATACTTGCATCACCATATTTGGTTGTTATTTGGTCTTATCCATGTGAGGATATAGAGTTTGTGGTAATCTCCATAACAAGCTCTTTCTCATCAAAATCGGATCTCCGGCATATATCTTGTTGTGATTTTGATCTTGGTGGTTTTCCGGTGTCTCATCAAGTGAGGTATTTCACATTATATTACTTGATACATTCTCACTTGATGACAACCAATATTTCCACTTTTTATTAGGAAGCCCTTGTTGTCCTCTATCCAACGCAATTGGAATCGGGTCAATCGGAGTCACCAATCAAAAGTTATGAGCGTTTGAATATTTGCCGATTTAATTCTAAAAGGAAAAAAGAAAAACAATGTTACTGGGCCGTCCGGTACTACCGGGCCCAGTACCGGACGCGCCTGACCCAGCTCGCTCATTCTCTGTCTGGCCCGGCATCCGCAGTCTGGTCTGGCAGTACTACTGGCCGGCTTACCGGGTAGAACTACCAGAAACATTTCCCGAAACCCGGCCTGCTTCGACTGCGCTTGCTCGTTGTCGCCTCGTTGTCGCATGCGGCCCGCTCACCTCGTTCTGCTGCGCGCTTAGGCCTGCTTGCTCGCCGCTTCGCTCTACGTCAGGCGGCCGATCTGTGTTGACTCTGCATCGCGCGCGCCCGCATAGATCATGGGTGCTGCTGCCGCGCATGCACTGGGCCCCTTCTTGCGCTCTTCTTTCGTGCACGCGCATCTTCTGCCATTGTCTTGGCCTCGTGTTGACCCCACGCCTTCTGTCATTGCCGCCAATCATGGCCCCTGCGATGTTGCTTCTTTTTTTCCTAGAACTTACGGTACTACCGGTTAAATCCGGTAGTACCGAACCGTTTCGAGAAATTCCCCAACGGCCAGATTTTTGGGGCCCTATTTAAGGCTTGCCCGTTTTGAGTTTAGTTAGCTTCTCTCTTATCTATTAGGCTAAGCTTTGTCCACACTTGCTCTAGATCTTGAAGCTTACCTAATCTTTTCCCTTCGATGATTCTTGCCCATTTTTGAGTGGAAGAGAGAGGAGATCTAGACCCACGTTTTGACCTAACCGATTCATCTTTTTGTGAGTGCATATTTGGGGATCTAGATTTTGGGGGATTTTGTGTCTCTCTTTGATTCCTCCTCTCTCGTTCCCCCAATAGCTTTAGTAGCTTTGTTGGAACTTGAGAGTGAGGGATTTGAGCATCTTTGTGGTGTTCTTGCCATTTTCATTTGGTGCATCGGTTTGAGTTCTCCTTGGAGGATTTGTTTTGAGTTACTCATTGGAGTTTGTCCCTCTTGGGTTCCTAGACGGTTTTGTGGCCTTGGTGGCATTGTGGCCTTTTGTGGCGTTTGTTGGGAGCCTCCAATTAAGTTGTGGAGAAGTGCCCCAACCTTGTGAGAGGTTCCGGTTGCCACCGACAAGTGCACCGATAGTGGAAGTGTGGATCAATCCCGTTGGGGTGAGATTCACCGGAGAATAAGGGAGGCCTTTTGTGGCGTTGGTGGTTTGATACCACCCCCTCTCCAAACGAGACGTACTCCATGTTGGGAGGAACTCGGTAAAATATCGGTGTTCCCGCGTGCCTCGGTTATCTCTATACCCGAGCTCTTTACTTATGCACTTTACATTGTGATAGCCTTCGTGCTTAAAGTAATCTATATCTTTCTATCACTTTGTTGCTTGTATTGCTTAGCATAAGTTGTTGGTGCACATAGGTGAACCCTAGTTGTTCTAGGTTGTGCTTGACAAAGTAAACACTAGTTTTATTCCGCCATTGTTGAGTCACTCTAGGAAAAGTTTTAATCGCCTATTCACCCCCCCCTCTAGGCGACATCCGTATCCTTTCAGGCGGGAAGGAAAGGGAGACAAATTTGTATGGGGATAAAAATTGGCCTTTATTATTAGCTGCCTCATCAAAACCTTCCATCCCTGGGAAGGGAAAAAAATACAACTGGCTCTAAAAAGAAGAGAAAATTACACAAGATATTAAAAATTACAAAGAGATTAAAAAATCCTACAACTAAGTTTCTTCTTGGTCTTCAGTCCACCGCACAGCTTCTAACGAGGCTATCAGTTATGGGTTCTCAGTGGTGTGCTGGGCTCTTCTTCTGGCTAGTTCTCCATCTTTGACGGACATTAGTGTTTTCACCATATCTGGAGTGAGACTAGTTCTTCTATCATCAGTTATTCTTCCAGCAAGACTGAAAGAAGACTTCGATGAGACAGTCGAGACAGGCACCGATAACACATCCCGTGCTAATATGGAAATTACCGAATACATTGACCTTTTATCCTGCCACCACTGAAGTATGTCAAAGTCGTCATCGTTATCATCATTAGTAGTAATTACTTCACTATTGTAACACCCCGGCCTTCTCGGACCGGCGGCTGTCACTCCTGGCAGTTCAATAGGATCTCTAGACTAACCCCACAGACCAATACTAGTCTTTTCTGCACACTTTGTCCTCACTCGTGAACACCCGGTACCCAATTTTCGGTCGGTCACTTATACGTCGTAAACGTATCTATAATTTTTGATGCTCCATGCTTGTTTTGTATCAACTTTATTATGTTTTGTTTACACTTTGAGGTATTTTTATACATTTTCTGGAACTAAACTATTAACAAGATGTCATAGTGATAGTTGCGTGTTTTCTGCTGTTTTTTGTTTCAGAAAAGCTAGTAAGGAAATATTCTCGGAATTGGACGGGACAAAAGCCAAAGTCAATATTTTACCAGAAGGAACACGGAGTCCGAAGGGCAGCCGAAGTGGGGCCATGAGGCGGCCACAACTGGTGGCGGCGCGGCCTAGGGGGCGCCCAACCCTAGGTGTGGGCCCCTCGGGCGCCCACCGACCTTGCCCCTTCGCCTATAAAAGCAACCCGATGCAGAAACCCTAAGTACCCGATCATATCTCCATGAAAAAGTCTGTAGTCGTCACCATCTCCATCCCTAGATCGGGGGGATCCGAAGCTCTTCCCGGCACCCTGCCGGTGGGGAGAGATCATCCCGGAGGCCTTCTTCATCACCATGCCAGCCTCCGGAGTGATGCGTGAGTAGTTCACCCTTGGACTATGGGTCCATACAGTAGCTAGATGGTTGGTTCTCCTCCTTTTTGCTATCATGTTTAGATCTTGTGAGCTTCGTTCATGATCAAGATCATCTATTTATGTAATCCTACATGTTGTGTTTGTTGGGATCCGATGGATATTGAGTACTATGTTCAAGATTGATTATTGATTCTATCATGTCTATGTTATTTGTGATCTTGCATGCTCTCTGTTGTTCGTAGATGCTTTGGCCAAGTAGATGCTTGCAACTCCAAGAGGGAGTATTTATGCTCGATAGTAGGTTCATGTCTCTAGTAATCTGGGAGAGTGACAGAAACTTCTAAGGTTGTAGATGTGTTATTGCTACTAGGGAGAAAACAACAATCCTTTGTCCAAGAGCAATTGTATTGTTTACTTTGCACACTTTGCTTAATGAAATTATTCGTTGCTTGCAACTTAATACTAGAAGGGGTTTGGATGATAACCTGAAGGTGGATTATTAGTCATAGATGCAGTTGGATTATGGTATATGTATTATGTTGTAATGCCCAAACAAATCTCATGGGAATCATCATGACTTGTACATGCTTATTTATGCATTTTTCAATCTGTCAATTGCCCAACTGTAATTTGTTCACCCAACATGCTATTTATCTTAAGGAGAAACACCTCTAGTGAACTATGGACCCCGGTCCATTCCTTTACCATTGATATTCCATCTATTGTTTACTTTTACTGTTTACTTTCTGTAATTGCTATCTTCCACACTATATGTTAATCATTTGTTTTCAGCAAACGAGTGAGATTAACAACCTCATTGTAAGTTGGGGCAAATTTCTGTGGTTGTGTTGTGCAGATTCCAAGTTGCTAGCACACCTTGGAGCTGTTTCCTTACTCCTACTGGTTCGATAACCTTGGTTTCATAACTGAGGGAAAATTGCTGTTGTGCTCATCTCACCTTGCTCTTGGGGTCTCCCAACAAGCTCTACAGTAACCGAGCCGCATCAAGACTTTCTGGCGCCATTGCTTTCTTTTATCAAAAAACACAAAAAAATAGTTCTCTCTTTAGTTGTAACCTTGTTCTTAGCTCATTATGTTGATCCCTAAGTTAACCCTGAAAGACCTTTCAATAGGTAGTGGCTCTATAATTGAGAAATATAATATTGAAGAATTCTTTAATCATGTTAGCAAGCATGAGGATATTGAGGATAGATCCTAAGCAGAACTTGCTCCAAATAATGAAATTGCTGCAGCTTCTTTAGTTCACATGTTGGAGGCTAGGTTTGTTAACCTTAACCCCATGATGCAAGTAATGTTTCTTAAACTTAAGGATATTGAAGATACTAAAAAGAGAGATTTTATTTTAGAAACTTTGCTTAAAGAATTCAATGATGTTGCTAAAAATCTAGAAAGGTCTTTGATCGTTTTAATATGCTAGGCTCATGTGCAGATGTTATGGGTACACTAGGAAAGTTGGAAAAAATCAAACCCAAAAATGGAAAGGAAATTAAAATACCAATTCCTTTTAAACTTGTAGGAATGCATGAAGCCTTAGAATAGAATTTTGATTGGATTGTTCCTGAAAACCCGTCTGATGAAAATAGTAAACCCAAGAGTATTGAGAGAGGATCCTCTAGATTTTTTTTGGATGAGATACCTTTCCTTATTGAAGAAATTTCTGGTATTGATCTTAATGCTTCTTCATTCGAAAATACTTGATTCTTGCTTTCGATGCCTAACTTAAAGGCGTTAAAGAAAAGTACTCTTGGGAGATAACCCGATTTTTGCTTTCAGTAAGTTTTTATTTTGTTGAGTCTTGGAATTTATTGCTTCAGTAATAACCTCTCCTTATCCTTTTTGTGTGGTTTTTGTGCCAAGAATAACCTCTAATGAGATAGAAGTAAAATTTGGGGAAGTTGCTGTCCTGGAACATATTTCTATGCTTCACTTTAAAATTCTTGAAAAATCCCAGTATGTCGGATTGAGCTGTAATTTTCTGAGCATATGCCCCAGGTTATTATATAAATTTCTTTAGTTCAACACTTTTCGATTTGAGCAACATAAGGTCTTAGAAAAATCGGTTTTTATCTGCTTAGAAAAATCGGTTTTTATCTGCTGGTCTGTTTTGACAGATTTCTGCCATTATTTGCATTTGCCTCTTATGGGTTTCTTTTTGAGTTCTCTTTGATCACTTGAGCTTTTAAAAGGAATTGCTACAGTAGCTTGTGTTTTAATGGAAGTTTTACTTGTGTTGAAACTAAACCCAAAGACTTATTATCTTAAATACACTAATGTTGCTAATAAAGATCGTGTGAAGTTTTGTATGAAGGAAATTTTCAAGTGTAGGGGAAGAATGATGTGATGAGATGAAGAATGGACAAAATCTCAAACTTGGGGATGCCACCCGTGTCACCCCAAGAAATATTCAAGAGGTACAAGCGTCAAATCTTGAGGATGCCCAAGGCATCCCCTTCTTCATCAATAAAAATCTCAGGTTTTCTTTCAAAACACTTCTTTTTTATTGCTTCATGCACTATATGTTGTTCTTGGAGCGTCTTTGTTTTTTATTTTAGTTTTCTTTTGTTTGTTTTGCTGGAATAAATTGGCCAGACCCCAACACTCCTATTTTGGAGAAGTCATACCTAGTTCTTCATTGTCTAGAACACTGTAGTTTTCATTCTTATTGTTTTGTGAGTGTTCTCTTTTGCTAGCTCTACGCTTAGATTTAGTTTTCTTGTGATTTTTGCTTAGAACTTTTTAGTTCTTCCTTGTAGATTTGTGAGACAATCTCACTGATCTTTATTAAGTACTATCCTTGTGAGTTGTTTCAAATAAGTCGATTGGTGTTGGAAGAGAGTAAGAAGTTTCATGCTTAAGTGGTACAAGAAGAAGCTTGTTTTGACTGTGGATTATACTTTATCATGTCATTCTAGATGTTGCTTTGACCATATGCTTAGTCATTATTGTTGTAGCATGAATTGTTCCAAACAATTGAGATTGCTTAATGTGCCTTTAAAGAATCATGCGTTGTTTTAGCATACAAAAGCATAATATTGTGGTATTCTCCTTTGATACTTTATTTGAGTTGACTTGGCACATGCTTACACCATGTTAAGACTATGAAACAGTCACCTCAACTTCTATAATCATTTAGTTTTTGACTTGTGATATCACTTTATACTTTAGTTAATAATGTTTTATCGCTTTGCATGATTATGCTCTCTTAGTTAGTCGCTCCCAGTCTTTTGCTAGCCTCCACTTGTACTGAGTATCAGCTCTACTCGTGCATCCAACTCCCAAGAAACCAAGTTATTCCAAAGAGTCCACTATAAAGTCCTATGCATGGTGTCTTACACCATTCCAAGTATATTCATGTGATTAATTATCTTCTAAATTAAACTTTTGTTATGCGAAATTAGTGATTAAAGCTCTCACGAACTTGATGGCACACTTTACTTCCATGTACCTAATAAACTTGAACCATTGTGTCATCTATGTTGTTTATATGCTTGCACTTATAAGTTGGGAATTAGCAGAACCATGTTGTCATGGGGAACGCTTTCAACACTTGTAAATAGTATCCAGTTGATATCATGATCTTTTGTTTATGGATGTCGGCGGTGTGAAATAAATGGGGAGCTTGTAAGTTCATGGAGTATTATATATGTGTTAGAGAAACGCCTGGGCGACTAGCCTAAGCCATGCCTAATCATGGTGGAAACTTGCAGCATCACCATAGTGAGAAATCTATGAAGCATCTTCAGAAAAAATATAAAAAAAGAGAAGAGAAAAAGAGAAAAAAAGAGACACCATACTCATCATAAATAAGAAGATTGCTGAGATGCTCATTGTTTGTTGCCTTGTCATTTTGATATGGGATAGCTCCTGTGTCATGGGGCAAGGGGTACCCCGTTGGCGGTTCTATATGATATATCCTTTGTTAAGAGTGGTTGGAGATGGGGTAGGTCTGAGAAAGTAGTCTCTTTGCCTGCACCTGCTTTGTTTAACTTTGATAACAGGCAAGGATGGTCACTAACAGAGGAAGAACTTGACACATACGTGGCAGAGATCTCCCAACAAGAGGAGAATGTTGAGGAGGATGTCGAAGATGATTCGGTTGAGCCCTCCAACATGGGGGAGTCTTCATACCAGCAGCCCTCCTATGATTGGAGCTCCTCTTCTTCTTCATCGTGAGGACCCGATTATGATCATCCCTACGATGACCCACCAGCTTGGGGTTACTACCCACGTTACTGATTGAGCCCCACTTAGGCCAAAAGCCTAAGCTTGGGGGGAGGTATACCGACATCGCACTCATACACATATCATATTCTGTTGGTTCTTTGTTTATCCATTTTCGCTTTCTTTTTAGTTCTTGTTTCTGTTTCCCAAAACACAAAAAGACTAAAAATATTTTCGTTGTTTCTCTTGGCTTGTTTATTTGATTTTTTGCTTTGGTTTGCTTTAAGAAAAATCCAAAAAGATTTTGTTTTATTTGTTTTTGATTTGTTTTCTTGCTTTAAAAATCGAAAACCCAAAAATATTTGTTGTTCTTCTTTGGTTTTGTGAAGTTTGTTACAGGGTTCAGCGATCCTTAGTGGAGTTTGGTTTTCATGTTATTATTCAAGCCACACGAGTGAAAGGCAATGATGTTTATTCGACAACTCGAGGTGTGGTAAGAGGCTGGTAACGAACTCTATTTGTTTTCATTTTTGTACATATACTCATTATTGTGAGCATGCTTAGTCTGTTCGTGTATGGCGTATGTTATTTATGGATGCTTAGTAGTTATTGCTCTCTTATGATTAGCTCCAACCTGATAATAGTTTGTAGCATGGCATATGAATGTTTGCTTGCATTGTTCTATTCATAACTTGGTATGACATTGTGGTATCCTCCTCTGAATGCTTCATTTGAATCGACTTGGCACATGCTCACGCATGCATATGACTGAACAAAAGTCAATAAGCCTCGATGATCTATTTTGCCTTAGAGTTCTTGTATCACTTTTATACCATAATTAATCTTGTTTTGTTGCAAGCATGATTATGACAGTTATTGCTCTCTCGTTTGTCGCTCCCTCTCTATTGCTAGCCTTCACTTGCACTGAGTATGAGCTCTACTCGTGTTTCCAACTCCCAAAACCAATTGTCAAAAGGTGTCCACCATATCTACCTATTGGCATCATTTGCTATTCCGTGCATATTTATTATGCCTTGTTTTCTTCAAATAAAATGTTTGCTTGTTTTGAGAAAGTTAGTTAGTAAAGCTCTCACGAACTTGATGGCACACTTTATTTTCTTGCACTTAATAAACTTGAACCATTGTGAATGTCCTTAAGAGTTATATGCTTGCAAATTATAGGCTAGGAATTAGCAGAACCGTGCTGCCACGAGGAACGTTTTCAAGAACCGTGCTGTCACAGGGAACGTTTTCAACACCTGTAAATATATACCCCGTTGATATCATGCTCTTTTGTTTACGGATGTCGTAGGTGTGAAATAAAAGGGGATCTTGTAAGTCCATGGAGTTATATATATTGTGTTAGAGAAACGCCTGGGCCGCTAGCCTAAGCCATGCCTAATCATGGTGGAAACTTGCAGCATCACCATAGTGAGTTATCTATGAAGCATTCTTCTTATAAAAAAAGAGAGATATGAGATTCAGAAAAAGAAAAAAAGATGAGAAAATAGGAAAGAGAGAAAAAGCACCATATTACAATGGTAAATAAGAAGATTGTTGAGATGCTCATTGTCCGCTTGCGTTGTCATTTTGATATGGGATAGCTCCTGTGTCATGTGCAAGGGGTACCCCGTTGGCGGTTCTCTATGATACATATGTATTTACTATGACAAAAACTTACCGGTAACTAAAGTTGAGTAGCATGAGGAGCGACCCTCGTACTCAAGGGACATGAGATTGCCAACTTATGGTCTGTCAAGCATATATCTAATAGTTGACCTCACTTTAACCTTAATCACTTAAAGATGCCTATGATAGGGGCAATGAGAGCTCAAAGCTGATGAGTACCTTACTTTCAGCATTTGGAAGCCTTTCAAACTTTTCAAAACCTTTTCACTTCCTTGTTGAGTCTCCACTTATTCTTTGAGCACCTTCTTGAGAGCATAGTTGTCATTCTTAGTGTAATGTGCTTGTCTCAAAACTTGGTTAATTTTGTCCTAACTTTGATGCTTGTATCTTTGATATATTTACTTCTAGTCTTCACTTGAACTTCGGAGGTGCCTTGGCATTTATGTTTTGCTTCACAATCAAAGGCAAGCGAGATACCACTTTATCATACCATCTTATGAGCATTGCAATGTTGCTTATGTTTATGTTTCATGCTACTTATTATTATTGTGTTGGATTCTCTTCATAGCTTGCAATGACTATTGAGTAGACTTAGTTGCATACTCCTTATTATGAATTGCCTAAGCATCTAATCCTATGCTGAGTGATACGTCGTAAACGTATCTATAATTTTTGATGCTCCATGCTTGTTTATTACCTACTTTGCTTTGCTTTGTCTTTACTTTGAGGTGTTTTTATATGTTTTTCTGGACTAACCTATAAACAAGATGCCACAGTGCCAATTGCCTGTTTTCTTCTGTTTTTGGTTCCAGAAAAAGCAGAAAATCAATATTCTTAGAATTGGACGGGACAAAAGCCAAAGTCAATATTTTACTGTGGGGAACACAGAGCCAGAACACAAGACGGAGGGGAGGCACCAGGGGGCCATACCCCCTGGCGGCGCGGGCTATCCCTAGCCACGCCAGGGGGGTGTGACCACCCTGGCCGCCCCCTGCCTCGCCTCTTCGCCTATAAAGTCCCCCTATACAGAAACCCTAAGTACCTGATACGTCAGAAACGTATCTATAATTTTTGATGTTCCATGCTTGTTTAGTATCTACTTTGCTTTGCTTTGTCCACACTTTGAGGTGCTTTTTATATGTTTTCTGGTACTAACCTATTAAAAAGTTGCCACAGTGCTAGTTGCCTGTTTTCTGCTATTTTTGGTTCCAGAAAAGCTAGTAAGTAAATATTCTCAGAATTGGACGGGACAAAAGCCAAAGTCAATATTTCACCGAGGAGAACACAGAGTACAGAGGATATACGGAGGGGCGCCACATGGCGGCCACACCCTGTGCGCTGGTCCACCCTAGGCGCTGGCAGGTGGGCCTCGGCCTCGCCTCTTCGCCTATAAGAAGCCCCCGATGCCTAAACCCTAAGCGCCCGATCAATATTCCACGAAACCGTTTGTAGCCACCGCCACCATCCTGCCGGAGAGGAGATCATCCGGAGGCCTTCTTTTTCATCATGCCAGTCTCCGGTATGAATCGTGAGTAGTTCCACCTTGGACTACGGGTCCATGTAGTAGCTAGATGGTTGTATCTCCTCCTTTATGATTTCATGTCTAGATCTTGTGAGCTCCGTTCATGATCAAGATCTCATCTATTTGTAATCATGCATATTGTGTTTGTGGGGATCCGATGGATATTGAGATTACTATGTCAAATTGATTAATGGTTTTGTCTTATTGATTTTATCATGTCTGTGTTGTTTGTGATCTTGCATGCTCTCTGTTGTTAGTAGCTATCTGGGCCGAGTAGTTGCTAGTGACTCAAAGAGGAGGTATTTATGCTCGATAGTGGGTTCATGCCTCTATTTAATCTAAGGGAAGTGACAGAAATCTCTAAGGTTGTAGATGTGTTATTGCCACTAGGGAGAAAACAACTCCAAGTGGATTGTTTACCTTACACACTTTGCTTAAAGCAGTTGTCTGTTGCTTGTAACTTAATACTGGAGGGGGTTCAGATGATAACCTTAAGGTGGACTTCTAGTCATAGATGTAGTTGGATGGCGGTCTATGTATCTTGTTGTATTGCCCAATCGAATCTCATAGGATCTTTATGTCTAGTATTGCATTGTTATGCCTTGTTCAGTCCTGTCAATTGCCCTACTATAACTTGTTTACCCTGCATGCCATGTATGTTTATCTAAGGAGAACACCTCTAGTGAATTATGGACCCGGTCCAATCTTTACCATTGATACATCTTCCACTGTTACTATTTACTTGCTGCAAACCATCGTCACCTTCCACACCATAAAGTTAATCCTTTGTTACAACAACCGGTGAGATTGACAAACTCATTGTTAGTTGGGGCAAAGTCTTGAGTTTGTGTTGTGTAGGTTTCCACATTGCTTGCAACACCTTTGAGACGTTTCCTTCCTCCTACTGGTTTGATAACCTCGGTTTCTTACTGAGGGAAGACTTGCTGCTGTGCTGCATCATACCTTGCTCTTGGGGTTTCCCGACGAAGCTGTAACATCCCAGCATTAGAGCTTAGAAATAAGATGAACACAGGTGTGTTCATTGCATTCATGCATAGAAAATCTGAATAATTTTCGCGCTTTTAAATAAAAACTTGTCAAAGTGATTGAAGCTTCTCTTAACTTGATGGAATGGAAGTAGATTATCAAGTTGACTGCGATAAGTTTCAATATGACCTTTGCTAAAACCTTATTTTGGGTAAACATGATTTGATCTAAGGATAGATCAAATGGAATAAAGCTAAACCCTAATCCATTACTTAATGATTTATATTTGATCCTTAGCTGATCATATCATAGTATTCATTATAATCACTCATGAATACCAAATTATAAATATAACACAAATATCAAGAATGTAACAACTATATCTTGATCTCATCTACTTATACCATGGGTATCAGGGAAAAACCTAACTTTAACTCTTTAGTGTGATTGAGTAGGAAAGAAACCAAGTCAAGATCATTCACCACATATCCTCCTTTCCATATCAATCCTTATGGAATCCTATCTCAGTATCTATTGTTCATCAATGTTGAGTAATCAACTATTGATTCACCAATTCTTAACCTATCAATTCTTGACCTATCAACTCTTGTACGTATTATAGCATTCACTTAAGGCTTATAAAGAAAGAAGTCGGAAGAGGTAAATAGTAATGCTAGTTTAGATGTTATCTATAGAATGGGAGTGATTGAAAGAAATCAAATCAATATGGTAACAAAGAAGATTACAAGAATGAAGTCTGAAGATAGTTACCAGGAGTAGTCCTATTGGATCAAGTAGGTATAGTCAATGAATTATATCTCTTAATCCAATAGAGCTAAACAGAAGATAAATAGAATACAACCGTAGTGTTGTATTGAAGAAGCCTTGTTTAGTCAACTGGAAACCTGAACCATAAAGGATCAAAGGATTATAATGATCATGCCTTATTCATCAATATTGAATGCTTATACCAAATATAAGTGATATTGGGGGATAAAACATGATTGAACCATAGTATAGATTTATTATCCTAGCTTAGTCATTACAAGTCACATTAATATAATGTGAGGTTGGAATGTTAGATATTGGAGTTAAGTAGAGAGAAGAAAGTATGATTAAAATAATGTTAGAGCAACATTGAATTAAAGAAGTAGTATTTTCCTCTTGGGGAAATACTAAACACTAGAGGAGAGTAGAACTTTATATAAACCTCTACTAGAGTAGTATTTGTGATGGATGATTTAGGAAGGGTATGAATGGAGTTAGAGGTAACCACTTGTTGGGTTAGAGATTATTAATAGTAGAATAGTTGTTATAGCCAAGTATATATGAGAATATTATGAAAGCTTTAGTGTTAAGCACATTGCATTTATAAATGGATTTAGAATAATAAAGGGTGGATAAGAAGTTTCCATAAAGCAAAGCTCATCATGTTAGTACATGATGATGGACATAGAGAAGTAATATATCTAGAAAAGGAATTCCTTAATTAGAAGACCAGAATTATGATGTATGGAATTTAGGAATCCTTGTTAAACACTAAACCCTAATTCTAGAACCAAACATAGTATCCATTTCATCTGTTGATCTACCATCTTGCTTCCTCAATGTTTTATAGGAATATTTTCCTATAACCAATCAAATAAGCATATATTTGTCATTTCTAATTATCATCATCATAGGTGCTTAGGAACCATCTTTGTCAATTCTTTTTCCTAAATTATCCTAGAAAGCAATTCCACTATTTTAATTTGAATGGTGATGTTGTTAAAGATCACAGACATAAAGACAATGTGATTAACCATAAATCTTTATACACATAAATAAAGGAAATATGAGAATAATATTAACCATATTAAGTTCTAAAAATTTTATATATTAAATAACAATAAAGGATCAAGATATCAAAATTATACGATCCTAAACAAATCCTAAAACCTAAGATCCTAATTACCTATTCTATTTGATATAATAACCTTCATATGATTATGAATATGAAAGCATATAAAAAGGTAAATCAATAAAATATATTGTTATAAAAATAGTATTACTATCAGAATATTATGTTTATCCCCATAAACTTAGAATTTTCTAAATAAGAAATCCCTATAAAGTTAAAACAAATGAATATATACAAGGGAAATAAAGAAAATATCACAAACCATAATAAAGGTTCACAAATTGATTTTTAATAACCTTATTGTTGCTGCAATTATTTAGCTAATAATTTTCTATGGGAAATATTCAAATAATTGAGTATTATTCAAATCTGAAAAGGAAATGAAATACAAAGTAGAGAACAGAAAAAAAAGAACTAGCTCAATCCAGGAAGTGGCCCACGGCCCATTTCTCTCTCCACCTATTAACCGCCCAGCCGCAACACCCTTCATCTTCCGCTCCCTTGGCTGCAGCCCACGTCGGTCCATGTACCTCTTCGACTTTCTTTTCCTTTCTTCCTCCTCTCGCCAGAAGGACGCCGCCGCAGCTGCGTGGCGCCACTGGAACCGTCCGCCGTCACCGTGATGCTCGATGCGAAGAGTTTCGCGCTACCGTCCTAGACGTCGTCTACAAGATCCCCTCATGCGCTGAGAACGGACCCTAATCCCTTTCTCTCTCGTTTTCCCTTATCCACTGAAAACCGAGCTCGCCGGAGATCATCCACCTCGCCGTTCCCGACCACCCTAGGATCAACGGAGGACACCAACGTGCTCGCCGTGCTCTTCTTATTCATCTTTGACGGATCACGCAAGCCGACGCAACCCTAATCGACGGGATCGAAGCATCCACCGCCGCCAGACATCGCCGCTCATCGTCGATTGCCACCGTCTCACGCCTCCTCCACCCTCTTCGACACGCTCTTCCGAATCCTGTGAGCTACCGGTGCTCGTGAACCTCTTCGATTTGTCTCTCGAACACCACAGCGCCGTGCCGACGCTCGCTTTCGTCCGCCGCTGCAGTTGCTCATCGGAGCAAGTGCTCCGATGACCATTTAGAGGCGGTGTAACTGTCACATCCCAAGATTTTCCAAATCTTGTAATGTGAAAATAAATGAATAAAATAAAACTTTGTTTGATTTTCAGAGCCTGAAGAAACTTTTTGAATCCAATTGGAAACTTTCAAAACCTATTTGGATTAAATGAAATCCTAAAGGGATTTAAAAAGTTAAATAAACATTAAACTTCAAAATATTTAGACTACTATTTTGGATCTTTTAAATAAAAAGTTTTTGGCTTTCAAAAGAAAAAGTGGATTTATAAATAAAGAATATTTTATAAAGCCAATTAAACCTTGGCCAAGCTTTGGGAATTAAAACATTTTATTTTAAATAAAATTAGCAAAGGTTTATTTAAATAAATTAATAAGGATTTAATATCCAACCTTATTTAAATAAAAGGTTTTACCAATTTAATTGAAACACCAAAACTTATTAAATTATTTAAAATAAGTTTTCCAAATATTTGATATTCACAAATAAAACCTACTAAAGTGTTTTGGCTTTATTTTAGATTTCAAAATAAATATCTCAATAAAACAAATCCTATTTGATTTAATAATGAAAGTCTATTATATTTAATTAATAATGGACTCTAAAATAAAATGTTATTTTGTTTTAAAACAAGTTTCCAAGTATTCTATATTTCCCAAATAAAACCTACTGATTTGGTTTTGAAAATATTTAGGTTTCAAATAAAGATTTTATTAATAAAATCAAACTCTATTTGATTTAATAACTAAGCCCATTTTATTTAATTATTAATGGACCCTATATAGCAAAATGTTATTTTTATTTTAAAACAAGCTTTCCAAATATTCCTTAATTTCAAATACAACCTACTGAATGGTTTAAAATTATTTAGTTCTCAAGTGGAGCTTTGAATTAAATAAAAACCTATGGATTTAATAATTGGTACATCCATTTAATTAAATAGTAATAGCCCCTATTATTAAAATTATTAATTTAAATTTGGATTTTGGTTCATGTTACTAAACAGAACTAATTTCAATATTACAAAGTTTGGGTGTTGTTTGATTTGATTTGTACATTGTTTGTTTGTTTGAAAATCCAAAACAGAAAATAAGTTCAAAAAAAGAAAAGGGTTCAGATTAAGAAAAAAATAGAGTTTTGTCGACCCAACCCAGCAAGCCCAATAAGCCCAGCAAAGCAGCCCAGCTCCCCTCCAGAAAGAAAACGTTTCGCACTCCTTTTTGAACCCACGGAGCAACTGACATGTGGACCTTCTTCCCCCTCTCTTTCCCACTGACTGACCGACCCCACTTGTCACTGTTCTTCTTTCCCACCCGCAGCATCGCGGTCTGCCCTCTTCTCCGACGACGCCCACAGGTTGTATCCGACCGCTCCTCCTCTTCTCTTTCATGCACGCGTCACCGACTTGACCTTGCGAAGCTAACCAAGTCCTCCGCTTGCCTTCTCATGGACCACAGCAACGTCCCCGACCACGTCCAGAGCCGTCAGTCGCTGTAGCAAGCTCCGGTGAGGAATTACCGCAAATCTCGTGTGCCCCTTGCCACATCGAGCACACGACGAGAACCACCTTGTCCTCGCAACCTCGGTGAGCTTACTTTCCCCCTGTTTCGTTTCCTGCCTCGCCAGCGCCGCCGCCATCTGGCCGCTTCGCCGCTCGCTGTCGACATTGCGCCGCCCGAGTTTGACCTGTGCGATGACAGCCGTTCGATCTAGATTGAGCGGGCACGATAGAGTCACTTAAACCGCGAAGGGGTATGCGTTCTTGATCGAACGATCTGATTAGATCCTACGGTCTGTACCGTGATCCACCCCGAACCGGTACCGTCCAACCAGAGTGTGCCGCGTGTCACCTATTCTGTTTAAAACAGATTTTTGAATCAGATTTATTTGCAAACTTCAAACCTTTGTAACTTTCAAACCACACGTCCAAAAATTATAAATTTTATATCAATGGATTCAGGAGAACAAGCCCTAGCCAACTGTGGAATTAGTTTAGCAAATAGTATCTGTTTGTTTGCTCATTTTTGCAGATTCATTTGTATGCTTGTTTAGAGTATAAAAATTGTTTAAAATTGAATTTAAGGATAAAACCTTTGCAAATTGGATTGTTGTGACCTTACTGACCCTAGGAAACACTTTGTGGACACAAAAATGTATTTGGAGAAATTAAGAAATGATTCTTTAATTTAAAACCATTTCTAGTCAAATAGAAATGTAATTTATTTATTGAAGTTAATTTTGAAGTAAAACATTTGCAAATTGGATTGTTGTGACCTTACTGACCCTAGGAACCAACCCTTGGTGCTAAAAATGATTATGGAAAGATTTAGGTTGGATTACTTGACTTAGTCATTTTCTAGCCAAATAAAAAGAATGGTTTTTGTTATAAAAATGTTTATGGAAAGAAAGCTTTAAGGAAATGTTTTGGACCAAACCTACTGACCTAAAAACACCAAGTTTTGCAAATTAGCAACTCATTTGGTGAACAACTTAAGAGTTTTGCCTTAATAAAAACATTTTTCACCACATGAAATGATGAATGGATCTAAAAATAGTTTTTAGACAAAACCCTCTTGCTAATGACTTTGCCACTTTGGTAAATGACCAATTTGGATCTTACAAAGTTTAGGAACCCCATAGAGACCCTATTTGCAAAATAAAACTATCTTGTGCATACTCCCATGCATGAATTGGATTCCATTGTCTTGTGTGTGTGAATTTGTTTGAGTGATTTTTGGTTTGGAATGTAAATTGAATTGGTGTTTGCTTGATTGACTTGAAGTGAAGTGTGAGACTAGCAAGATCAAGGAGTGAACTACCATTCCCTTCCAAAAAGGCAAGTGATGCTTCATACTTTCTATCCTATTACTTTCACTATGCATTAGTGATTTTGCTAAGTAAAACTTGCATGGATTTTTCTAAGTATGAACCTTACTATAGGAAACCTAGTAGATGAATCCTTAGTAGGATTTCCTAAGTTAAGTTTCCTAATACTATCAAGCTTAGCCTAGCTAATAGAAAACATGGGTGGAATATATATTCACACTATGGGAAAATATTCTAAGTCTAAAGGACTTGTGTTTTGTTTAATAAAACAACTAAGTTAATGAATCACCTGGGTGGAATGGGATAGCTTGGTGGTGTTTGGTTGAGTGGTTCACAAGGCCATGGACTTGGATTGTGTATCTCACTTGTGGTATGCCACCCAGGAACAAAGAGATTTGAGATGTCAAATGTTGAGAAGCTTCAAGTGCAACCACTTGGCAATATGGGCTCTGCCATGATCATATAGGTTGCAAGAACTTAGCCATATGGACAGTGGGTGGTAGTGTTTGATAGGTTGGAACGCGTCCATGTTGGTCTAAGGAAGGCTTACGAAGATCTTGTCTTGGGAAACCAAGTCTTGTGGGGAAAGTGCACCACCTCTGCAGAGTGTAAAATCTAAGTACTTAGCCATGTCCCTGGTAAAGGACAATTTGAGCATCAAGACATGGAAGCAATCAAGAATCTCATCATTCCAATTTCTAAATTAAAATCTTGTGGTTTGAACAAGGGTTGTTTGAATTCTTCAATCATTGATGGAGAGATGGCTTGGTACAAGGATCTTGAAATCTTTGATTGAGAAAAATGATTTTTGTCAAGCAAAAACTTAGTATTTTCAAAAGATTAAGGAAAAATCTATTTTGAGCAATGCAAGCCTAAGCTCCACTTAGCCAAATGCATATAGATGATAGATTCCACTATACTACCATAGTATCACTTGCCAATACAATTCAAATGTATTGACCCTTGTGGCTGTAACTTGTATGTTGCAGGTTTGGTTAATTTTAGTGAAGATTGATTGTTTAGGATTACAAAGTCTACAACCAACATCTGCCTGTGGCACTTTGAAGATGAAGGACCCATGACTATATTTATTCCGCTGCAATGTAATGTATTGGCCATATGAGCTATGAAAGATGTAATAGAATTATGTTATTCCTGGTTATAAAGTTATATTATGACCTTTGTTTCTTGATATTACATCTTAACTGTGGATGCTAGCTATTGATCCAGGGACTAGCATTGTAAACACAGGGAGGAAACAATCTTATAAAAGGTTGGGACCCCTACAGTAAACCTACTTCGACTCGCCATCGAGTGCCAAATCTAATACAACCTTGCACTGCTCCACGCGCGCCCTAGATCATTGGATCGAAATCAATCTGAGAAGATCGGTTCGCATGACGTCAGCGTGAGCTCATACTTGCATCATCTTGACCAAGTCCACCCGGATTGACTGGTCCACGCCAGCGTGGCACGCCAACGTGGCCTTGTGCCCCACATGTCTGTGACTTGGGGTATACCCTGCCTGAGTAACAAAAGTATTTACTGTTAGGAATTAAAGAAAACAATATGAATTTCAATATAATAAAATGATTAAATCTTGTTTAATTAATAACTTTTATTTTATAAATCAGAAAAACACATATAATATATGAAAATGTTTAGAAAAATAAAATCTACAACTTAAAACTATTACTAAATATTATTATGATGATTATTTAAATAAATATTATTTAATAATACTTTATAAAGTTTTAATACTTTGATAATTAGTATTTTAATAATGGTAAATGTTAAGAAAATAAATAAAATACCAAAAATCTTAGAAAAATAAGAATTATAATTTAAAACTATAATTATGCATTATTATTCCTCTTAATTAAATATTTATTATTTATTAAGTATAATAAACCTTATTAAAATCATATCTTATGATTTATAAATCACAAATATAAATGTAATATACCAAAATGATCACAAAAATAATACCTACATGTTTAAAATGTAATATTCCACTTTTGAGTTAAATAAAAAGTTAAACACTTTTATAACTTGAAATTAAACCTATCTCCTTAATTAATAATTCATATTAAGGTAAATAAAACTTGTAAATAATTCTAAAAATTAACTAATTAAGTCTAATAAATTGTAGAGGTCCCAATCTTTAATAAGATAGAGCCTCCTGTGTTTACAATGCTAGTCCCTGGATCAATAGCTAGCATCCACAGTTTAGATTTAATATCAAGAAACAAAGGTCATAATGTAACTTTATAACCAGGAATAACATAATTTTATTACATCAAACATAGCTCATTAGGCTATTACATTACATTGCAGCGGAGTAACTATAATCATGGGTCCTTCATCTTCAAAGTGCCACAGGCAGATGTTGGTTGTAGACTTTGTAATCCTAGTCAATCAATCTTCACTAAAATCAATCAAACCTGCAACATTACAAGTTACAGCCACAAGGGTCAATACATTTGAATTGTATTGGCAAGTGATACTATAGTGGCATAGTGGAGTCTATCATCTATATGCATTTGGCTAAGTGGAGTTGAGGCTTGCATTGCTCAAAATGGATTTTTCCTTAACATTTGAAAGTACTAAGTTTTACTTGGCAAAATCATTTTCCTCAATCAAAGATTTGAAGATCCTTTCAAGGCATCTCTCCATCAAAGATTGAAGATTTCAAACAACCCTTGTTCAAACCACAAGATTTTAACTTAGAAATTTGAATGATGAGATTCTTGATTGCTTCCATGTCTTGATGCTCAAATTTTCCTTTACCAGGGACATGGCTAAGTACTTAGATTTTACACTCTGCAGAGGTGGTGCACTTTCCCCACAAGACTTGGTTTCCCAAGACAAGATCTTTCAGAAGCTTTACCTTAGACCAAAATGGACGCGTTCCAACCTATCAAACACTACCACCAACTTTCCATATGGCTAAGTTCTTGCAACCTATATGATCATGGCAGAGCCCATATTGCCAAGTGGTTGCACTTGAAGCTTCTCAACATTTGACATCTCAAATCTCTTTGTTTCCTGGGTGGCATACCACAAGTGAGATACTGTTATCGCCATATTTTGGCCAAAGGAGGAGATGGGCCGTAATCAAGATGGGCTTGGAAGATACATATATGCAACGTGTTGTTGAATCGGCCTTGTGCGTGGATTTGGGCTAAATTGCCCGTGTATCTTATATTGTAGTAGGTTCCGTTTCGGTTTAAGTAAGAGATAGAGTTGTTAGGGTTATTCCAAAGATAGAAAGTCTCTGGACTATAAATATGTACCTAAGGTTATTGAGAAAAGGAGGACGATCATGTTCACAACAAACACAATCTCGGCGCATCGCCACCCCTTGTTTCTAGGGTTTTTCTCGGGTAAGTGTCATGCTGCCTAGATCGCATCTTGCGATCTAGGCGATTCGCTATCGTTATTTAGTGTTACTCGTGCTGAAGCCTTGTTGATGGCGAGTAATACTGTTATCATAGATCTGTTTGGGCTAGCATCGGTACTTTTTTGTTATGATTGCTTAGCTATGCTGCCTTTACTTATCTCGCTGCCTTTGCACCTTTTTTGGGTGTAAGGGTAGCACCTTGCTTGATCTTTATTCAGTCGATTTGATCTGTTATAGTTATGCCTTGTTCTCCAAGGTTTAGTTTGATATCCACATGATCAGGCCTTGCAAACGGGTTGAACGATCCAGTGGCATGTAAGGATATGGTTTGCCAATTCGAGAGGAGTTGTTCCGGGAATTGACTTTACGTCGGTTGTTAGGCCTCCTCTAGGGTTAGTTTTCTATCATCTTTCATGTCCACTGTGCTCACCACGTGTAGGACGCGTTCCAATTATGTGGTGAAAACATTAAACCGTCAGAGATCGAGTTAACTTGTATTGATGAAGCAAAACCCCATGTTATCGTAGATTTAATGCGAACCATGGGATAATCGGCCCAGAGCCGATTCACTGGAGACACAGGGAGCCGGTCACGGCGAATTTTACGATACTTGTTTACCATGTAGGAAACCAATCGGAGCAATCCATCACCTTCCGACTGGTATAGGTCGTGGTGTGCCGGAGTTTTGTGGCCGTTGCGAGGGACCAGGCCCACCAGCCTGAGGAGCCTCCGGCTTCGTGTTGCCCGCTGCTCGCCGGTGGGTTTTGGCAGCAACACATTCTCGCACCTGGTGGGACATTCAACAACGTCTACATCAACATCCGACGCGATGGAGAATGACCGGCCACGTCTGACGATCACCGAGGAGCACAAGGCGAAGTATGATGATATCAAAGCTCTCTTCGAAGCCGATCTCATCGGCTCTTTTGAGAGGACTCGTAAACATGGCATTAGGTGGAAAGGGTTCTCACCTGAAGGTGCTCTTGATGAGGTGGATCTGTCTGTTCCTTCAGAGGAGCGCACGAGCTCGCGTGAAGTCAATTACATGGTGGCTCATTCTCTTCATCGCCATTACGAGAGCCTAGTGAACGCTTTCGGCGTGTCGCGTTCGCGTAGTTCAGAGATCATGAAACATCGTAATCTCCGTCGGGCCTACTCTAGGGACTCACCAGAGAAAGACCGCCTGCACGTGCCACAATCGCCATTCACGCTTGCAGCTCCTGAGCCACCAGGGGCACCGGCGTACGTCGTCTACAAGGTTGGAGGTGACCCTGGCGATTGCCAATTCCTGTTTGAGCCACCTAAAGAAATCCCACATGGATATGTGTGCACCTACGTGCCGGACTGCAATAACCTGACGCGCACGAACCAGGTGCCAACCGCAGGGATTTCTGGGGCAGGAGTTTCTGGAGCAGGGGCTTTGGGAGCAGGTATTTCCGGAGCAGGTATGTCTGGGATGGACGCTGATAAACAGGCATGGCTAGCCAAGTACGCCACCGGAGCAAGTTCTGAGAATTTAGCCCCTGCAGCTCAAACGGTGGAGCAAATCCGTACCATCTTGAGAGACCAGTTCGGCTTCGTGCCGAAGAGAAGGACAATCGGCTATTCTAAGCCGTACCCCAACGAGTTTGATCTACACTACTAGGAAAATGGTCGTTTGTGGCGCACCTGAAAGGCCCATCCGTGGCGCACCTGTAGTGCGCCACGGGCCTTGCGCTACGGCTATCTCTCAGCCGTGGCGCACTGCCTAGTGCGCCACGGTTGTGTAGAGATAGGCGTAGCGCACCACCTAGTGTGCCACAGAAGTTTGGCATGGTGCGCTACCTTGATCTTCGTGGCACTACCCGCGCCACTAAACATCCATGGTGCGCTTTAGGTGTAGTGCGCCATGTAGGTAGAACATGTGCGCCATGGATGTATTTTTGTTTTTTTTAATTTCCAAGCCAGATTATATGCAATACAGATTATATACAATATTACAACAGATATACACACACAGATACAAGATATACAATTATATATATAAATACTGATATGAAAACAAGATTGAAACAAATACATATAGATAAGTCTCATACATGAATACATAGTCCAAGTTACATTGTTTTGATCATGTTACAAAGTAGTAGTTGGTGACATGCGAATACATGTGTCGATCGAACAAGTTAGAGCTCTAAGCTCGCCTAGACATCTAAACTAGCTAGCTAGACACAAACGCGGATAAATAACCAAAGAAGATAAGCATGATCACCGCCATGACGAAGGTGTAGGTCTTCATCCGGTTCCTTGTCCTAACTCCCGCTAGATAGCGTGTATCTATCTTCCGCCTCCGCCATAGTGTTGTACCTTTGTAGCTATTGCCATGAAACGGTGCACCTCCCGTAGCCTTCCCAATCATCGTAGACTCCGGGAACCCGTCCCTTGTACACGACGTACCACGTCATCTACAAGTTGACAATAATAACTAACCGGTGATTGAAAAAACATGTATAATTAAAATCGCATATGAAGATACACTTATAGAAAGTACTCTTAAATCAAAAAGAGCAAACTCAAAAAGCATGCCTCATATATAACTAGCTAGGTCGTTGGACACAGGAATTGCTTATGACGGGACTATTAGCCAAGTAGGATGCACAATTCCTGGACTTGTGCATATTACAAGGCTAACAATCCCGTCATAGCACATTCACGTATATATTGTGCCACGACATTTCAATCATCGGCATATTCTCGAAAAAGACAAAAATAACTCGAAAAGCATGCCTCATATATAACTAGCTAGGTCGTTGGACACATGAATTGCTTATGACGGTTAGCCAAGTAGGATGCACAATTCCTGGACTTGTGCATATCACAAGGCTAACAATCCCGTCATAGCACATTCACATATATATTGTGCCACGACATTTCAATCATCGGCATATTCTCGAAAAAGACAAAAATAACTCGAAAAGCATGCCTAATATATAACTAGCTAGGTCGTTGGACACAGGAATTGCTTATGACGGACTGTCACCAAGTAGGATGCATAATTCCGGACTTGTGCATATCACAAGGTCGACAATCCCGCCATAGCACATTCACATATATATTGTGCCACGACATTTCAATCATCGCATATTCTCGAAAAGACAAAAATAACTCAAAAGCATGCCTCATATATAACTAGCTAGGTCGTTGGACAGAATTGCTTATGACGGATCACTACCAAGTAGGATGCACAATTCCCGGACTTGTGCATATCACAAGGTCGACAATCCCGCATAGCACATTCACATATATATTGTGCCACGACATTTCAATCATCGGCATATTCTCGAAAAGACAAAAATAACTCACACTTGTCGTCCAAGAACCAAAGAGTAAGCAAAACCAAAGAGTAAGCAAAAACCAAGCATTGATTGATATATAATAATAATAAGCAAAATAAGTAAGCGGTGATTCATAAACCTAATAAGATAAGTACACTTGTCGTCCACACACACACAAAGGTCATCTATAGTTTGCAACTACAACTAGGCCAACATCAAGCCTTCGCTCGGCTTAGGGAACGGAGGACGCCTCCGCCATGAACTTCCTATAGTCACCCCGCATCTCTAGGCGATCTTCTATGTCACGGTTATTCGGGATATTTCCTCCGTAGAAGATCCCTCAAGTCATGACATCACGAAGATGATTGCCCCAAATCGCCGGATGCGATACATCTCTTGTCTAATATCCGAATCATTGATCTTGGCCTTTGCTTCGCCCACTGCTTGAGATGATCCGGCAACAGAATTACGCTGGTCAAGTAGGAACGCCTCATGTGATGGAGTGCGAGTAGGCTTCCTTCTTCTGTTTTCCGCTGCTTCACGCAGGGAACTCACATGCGTGGTTGAAGACGTGCTCCGAACTTGACCTTCTTACGCACGGCTGGTGCCTTCCGTCGAGGCAAAGCCGGAGAGCATCATCCGTAACTTCCTTGATCTTGTCGTAGTTTTTCTTCTTTTCTAGACTCCCGAGTGAAATACGTATGGGAATGCTTCGGCGATAAGGAGATGAGCGTAAGTGTTCATCTCACAAAAATTCAAATGGAATGTGTTGAAAAAAATGATGATGATCTAATAAAGCCAATCGACGGTGGCGATGAATAACGACTTACTCGGAAAGTAAGGCACGAGAATGTATTCCTTTGTCTTGTTCGCCACGAGGATTCTTTTTAGGCACGAGGCCACGATACGTCGCTCGTGGGGAACCCAAGCAGCCACGCATGTAGTAGGGGTCCACTATAGCGATGCCTGTGTTCTCTCTAATGATCTGCGTGGCCGAGAGAAAGAGACGGACCATGGTATAGTGCAGCGGTATAGGTGGAACATATTGAAGATGTCCTCGAACCGCAGGAAGAACAGATCCGCGGTGTCGACGAAGCCCAAGCTCGGTGGCACCTTAACCACGAATACCGGTGCGAGGGATCTTTCTCCGATAGAAGGCGTCTCTCTATCGTCAAGACGCCGTCATGCACACTCTGCAGTTCCGAATCGGCGAAGCCTCGCAAATTCTTAGGTAGCATGGGCTCACCCGCCACATGAATCCTCCACATAATACCCTCGGGTCTTGGTGGCCCGTCCGAAACCTGATCGGATTCGCGGTTGTTGACGCCACCGCCGGCTCGATTGCTAGATTTTCTTTTCCGCCCTTTTTCCTTTTGGAGAGCGGGCAGGCATCTGAATCACCGCCGCCTATGTAGTGTGTCGGGCTTAGAATAAAGGGCCGGTTGGTTGTATCACCGGCTCAGAAGGCGCAAGCCGGAGGCGCTCTCGAGAACCAAACAGACGCTTGGTGATAGTGGCTTTCTGTGGGGCCACCAGCTAGGTCTTCTACAAACCGAGTCTTGAAGAAGTGATCATTCCGGTCTTGAAGTCCTCGGCCGGATCTGCGCCATGTGCATATCATCAACATGATCATCCGACCCACCGTGGAGGTGACGGCGAGGGGTAGGGGTTTTGCCACCGCTTGTCGCTGCACGACAGCAAGTGTTGCAGGGCGTGATGGCCCCGCCATCCCCAAACGGATCATGCTCTTTGGCCATAGCATGAACAAGCGAAGCAACTTCGAGGATGTATTTACTCTTCTTCATCCGCCGGGGGTTGAATGGGAGGTTCCGTGTCGCCGCAGCCCCTTAGCACCCGACCACTAATTTTAACCTCGTGCACGCTATCCGCATCGGCTTTGAGTGGAACGCTACCGCAAGGGTTGAACGATGGTACCTTGGCAACATCCTCACCGTTGTTCACGTAGCATAAGAGAGTGCAAGGAACATCCGTCTGCGGAAAACATGTACGGCATCGTCGAGCGAGATGCCACAAGAGTAATATATAGATGGCATGAAAGGCGGTAATTAAAGCAATTTGTTTACCGTGATGGCGTCGAGATCGGCTAATCGTCGACGCACCGTGACACGGCGACGAGGCGGCAAGAGACTAAGGCTGCTTGATGGCGCTTTGGCGCCGTGTATTCTCCTACCGACGGGTGCTTGAGCCGCCGCGCGGACGATGGCGGTGGGGGCACCAACATGTACTCCGCGCGCGGTGATGGCAGGGGAGTCACCAACACTTGCGGCGCCCAAAGAAGGTGCGGAGTCACGAACACGTAGTTCTCCGATTCGGCGGCCGCGTTGTTCGAGTGGTCACGACCATGCTTGAATCGGCACGGCCCTACTCGACCACCCGCACTCGCTATTGACTCCACCAAGGTAGGCGGGAAGGACGTAAGGGTGATTGCCAGTTGTCTTGGACGATCTGGATCCGCGCCACTTGTGCCTTAAGTTCTTGAACCTCTCTGTTTTCCTCCTCGCTCCTTCCCGACGGCGCCACATCGTCCTCGGCGTGGACCAAAATGATCCACCCAATTCTTACCCCCGAGGCCGGCCAGCCGACGACGGCGTCTTCGTAACCGGCTCTATTTTCTTGGCCCAGTTCATCGCCCTATTAAAAGGGTTATCCCACCGGGTGGCCGCCGTCGACCCCTGGGATGAGGAACCCCGGATCCATGACTAGCAACAATTTCCTCCTCCTGCGGAAGAAGTAATGTTGAATCATTTAGATCATCGATTAGATTGCAATCGTGTTGATCACCGGTAATTAGATTATACTTACCACAATTTCCTCGAATTCCTTCACCGCAGGATCCGCGTGAGTTGTTTGGTTTTGGGTCCACATGGTAACGGCCTCGATGAAGTTTCAACCTGCCCGGTTCGAATTTAGCAAAGGGTTTTCTATCCCTTGGATCTATACTCTTCGTCCTCCTTATTCCATTTGGCCTCCGCGTTCAGATCCACCAGATCCGAGATGGTGATGACCTATATTCATCGCCGCAAAGACCTTTCCCCGATTACTATTGGCCAGCTCTTCGATTCACACCTCTCCTTGAACTCCGGAACCGATCTTCGTGATCTGCGGTCAATCTTCCGGATCTCCTCGAGACTTTTGCCTTCTTTATAGATCTTCTTCTTTATCCGGGTTCTCCACCGCCAGGCGGTGCTCATCTTTGTGAGGGCGGATTTGTTTACTTGCTCCCATGATAATTTGTGTTCGATACTTAGCGGGAACTTGTATCCGGCGGCTTCTCAAGAGGAGTGCGCAAGTGGCCATTATCTTTATGCCGGAGATTCTCGGTGTTGATCGAGATGGTTGTCCGGTGATCGCCGCCACTTGCCCACCGCACTTTGACGACAAGGGCGGGCTCCAAAGGAACCCCGATGGGCTCACTTCGTAATTTCCTCCGACCGCGCCGACGTGTTCGGCGCCGTCCTTCGCTTCTTCTTCTTAGGAGGGCTACCACCCTCGTGCCCTCGCCGCCATCGCTGGTTTCATCGTCCGCCGTTCCTTCGGATTCTTCCTCCGCCTTCCATCTCATCATCCTCGCTCTCCAAGGATGGTATTCTTCATCGCCTTCTAGACTGGGCCGCCTCCGTAATGTCAATTGTTTATTCGAGGTCGAGTTCTCCTTCAGTGATGCGCTTAGAACATCCAGCCTCGCTTGTCACACATCTTTGCACTAATAAAAACAAATAATTGGTTAAATGCACGGAAAAATCCGCATGACCTTTGCTAATTTTCTTAAACTGAGTGCCCGATTTTTGCCAAAACGGAAGTTAATCAACATTCCGCAAAATCGGACTCGTTTCATACAAGAACCTGCATACACACATAATAAAGTGCTTCATATACAAGCACAAGCACAATTTCAAGGTGCTATTGTCCCAAACAGATATAGTAGCAAAACCAACACTACTCTATTTTTCCTTCCAAACCATTTCACAACCACATCCATCCAGTCAAAGACAAGCCACAACCATATAAACTTTTGTTATCAATTTAAGCATAGCCATATGATGTAAGCTATCTCTTTAAGCAACAATGACAACCCAATTAAAATAAATCTTGTGAATAAGTAAAGGTAAAATGAGAATGATCTTACATAAGCATGCCACTTATTGTATGATTCCAATGAAGCAATGTCATTGTTCTAACCACAATGGATGCCCACAACTGTGCTACAATAACTTTTGTGCATCAACACAATCAACCAAAATCTCAAACCTATGATAATATGCATCTACTGCTCGACTTGAAGTGTTTTTGTTCTTTGGTTGTTTATCTTAATTCCTTCGCCTATGCAGGAAGGCTTTAAGAAGCTTCATTGGAATTATTGAGGGAAACAACACATATGAGCATAGCCTTGACATCTCTGTGGTGCATATGAATGTACAACTGAGGTGAAGTAAGTCTACACAGCTTTGCCTAGTCACGGCGGTTGCCCAAGACCATAGCTAAAATATAAGCCCAATATTAATCAAAATATACGAACATCCCCATGTATAACAAAGCACAAGAACCTACCTTTGTCATCAAGTTCCAGCTTCAATTCAATAAAGAAAAGCAGGCCATAGACATGCCTAAACCCATGATATATGCCGATACATCAAGGATCGGATATTTCACTTCCATAATATCAATCAATCAATTACCACACCATTGAATGGCTCGGAACTCGAAAAGTGGATTTGTGCATTGGTGAAGTCATAAACTCAACTAGATGGCTGAAACTTTGAAAGTGGATTGAACTATGCAGCCTCTAACCTTGCTACTCGAACCCTAAGCTTACCTCAACCCTTGCTACTCGAACCCTAAGCTATCTACAAGCTACATTTATCGTCGCTTCAAAGATCATCTCGCATCAAAGGAACAAATGGTTCTTGTGCCTTGGTAATTTAATCGATCATGACTCGAACAAATGGTTCCATGATGTGCTCTTGGTAATTTAATCGACCATGACTCTGCAGCCCACTGGGTAAATGGATTTAGATCCATCGAGAATGCACTAATTAAAAGTCACCTGAATTTTGTCACGACAAAGGAAAACAACCACCGAATATCTAATTCCTCCGAACAAGAACTAAGCAAAACCATTGACCGCTTGCCATGCACTATCATCGAACAAGAACTCCTCGAACCCTAACATCTAATCCTGAACCCTAACCTAATCCTTCGAACCCTAACCTCGAAAGCAGCGGCGAGGCTCTAAGATGGAATGGATGCAGAGAGGCGAGAGAGGGAGAGGAGGGCGAGGCTCACCTCTAAGATGAGGACGACGGCGGCTCCTCCACGGCCTCCTCCTCCTCGAGCAAGAAGGCCTCCTCCTCCTCGAGCGACGGGCGCATGGGATCCTCCTCCTCGAGCGCCTCCTCCTCCGCATGACGATGGCCTCCTCGAGCGACGAGAAGGTGGCCTCCTCCTCCTCCTGGATGCGTGGCTGGCGCTGTCGAGATGCGGCGGTGGCGTCAGTTGCGGTGTCGGAGGACGATGGGGATGGGATATGTGGCTAAGGACGATGGAGTTGTTGATCGCTAGTCATACTCACTTAGGCGAGCGCACCTCGGCAAGTGCGCTACGGATAATCAGAAGACTTGCCTGTGGTGCGCCTAAGTGAGTACGACTACTTAGATAAGTGGGCTGCCACTCCTTTGCTAACACTAGCACCGCTTACCCCATTGGTTTCGCTTATCGGTCTATTCTAAACCTGTTAGCACCTGTGTTGAATCGGTGCCCACATTTTTCATTTTTATTTTAAAATACTTTTAAATGTTCCAAAAATGCCCAAAAGTCTTGATATATGCTACAAAAGTTTTGTTTTGTTTTTAAAATACTTTTATATATTCCAAAATGCCCA
The DNA here is from genome assembly GCA_030063025.1 of Avena longiglumis. Taxonomy (NCBI): domain Eukaryota; kingdom Viridiplantae; phylum Streptophyta; class Magnoliopsida; order Poales; family Poaceae; genus Avena; species Avena longiglumis. Next base: position 66,149,680 of record CP125973.1, on the reverse strand, counting down.
AAAGTGATAATATATGTCATAAAAGTGGTACAAATTAAATATGCTTCAAATATGTCATAATAATTTGTCCATAAATATTACAATCTTTTTCGACCACGCTGCTTTTACAATATTTTTGAGCTAGCGTTTTATAATCTTTTTTCCTTCTTTGTCGCGTTGAATAATTTAGCCCCGCACTTTAATGTTTCTTCTTCGAACGGCTACCTTTTTGGGTAGGGTTGTCCTTTTCTTCTTGTGATGTATGTTGTCGCATCGTAGTCGCCGTCATCTTCAATCTTTGGATCGCTGCCGGTCAAGTCTTGCTCATTGGCGACTCCATCCATTCCGATGATGTTCTTTTCCTCTCCTCACGACAACACCGGCTAGGCTTTGTCGGGTCGGTAATGAAAAACATTGGTCCACTTTGGTAGCCGTACCCACGGTTCATTTTTCGCGCCACGCTTGCACCGACGGCCTTGGATTTGGCTGCTTCGGTATAACCATGGTTGTGAAATACCGTCTTCTTTCGACGCTCTTTGCCCATCCGACACGGAACATCGGCACCTTTTCTCCATAGTAGTCGAGCTCCGGATCTCCTCGATTCTTCCGTAGAATCTTTCCTTCACGTTGTCATCGGTGTAGAATTCGACGCTACGCTCGAGTTCGATAATCACACTTGTTGTCCTTTTCTCCGTAGAATGTGTAGCCGCTGATATCATACGCGATAGGTCACCAGTTTTGCATCGGTCCTCGCGACAAGGTGAATATGATCTTTTCCGTGTCGTAAGAATGCGAGCGGGGATTATCAAGGAGCGCCGCCTAAACGAACGCGTGAAATCTGAGTTGTGCTCTTTGATTATTTCTCCCTGCCCTCAGATGCCCCGGCCATCGATTTTCTCGATTAACCTTTGTGCTTCGCACCCAAGGATCGACCAGTTCTAAATGTCAGCGCGACGAGGTTTGCTCGATCAAAGTCTGCGCCGAAAATCAAGTTCCGCATGCAAGATGCGACGACCCTCGGTGACCAGATCCGCCGAGCTTGCCAAGGTGTGCTGACGGAAGACCGGGTGGTTCTCGATGTTCAGATAATTCGTAGAAAGAGATGCACTCTTCGCCGAAAGCCCTTGGCTATGCTTCCATCCGGACGGACCTGCTATAACGTATCCTTTGATGTGTCCGCTCATCCTTTCGAACGCCATCATGCCGCGAGAAACATCGCCCGAGTTGTACGATGTCCTCCACGACATGGACCAGCAGATGCACCATAATGTCGAAGAATGCGGTGGGAAGTAGACCTCAAGCTCACATAGTATCACCACGATCTCCTCCTCGTAGCCTTCCGAGCTGATTCAAGCCAATCGACTTCCTAGAGATGACGCCGAAAAACTTGCATAGGCCAAATAACGCTTTCACGGACGTGCTCGCCCATTATCCCTCTTAGTGCGACCGAAGTACTGCACATTAGCACGGCATACCGTGAGACTTCATGCCATCGAACCTCGTCACTGCCTAGGTATCCGCTTATCTTGCCCGCAGAGTCGTAAGGAAATTTGACTCCTAGAAGGCACTTGAAAACTGTTTGATCTCATCCGGCTTAGAGTGAAGCAAGAAGGAGGCGTAATATTCGCTCTTCTTGAACTTTTACCCTTCCGACGACCTTGTGTCGCCTCCGACTCATGATCATCGCCATCTTCCCGATCATCGTGAGTAAGGCCTCCGTGAAGCTCCTTCCGGATACCCAAGCATATCGTCGGCCTTGCTTTCGGACCATCTTCGTCCTATCCGCATGTTGATTATGGTGGCGACAGACTCGCACACATTTTTCGTGATATGCATGATGTCGAGGCTATGAGGCGCGGAGAAACTTCCAAGATGGCAACTCCTAAAAATGACCTTGTTTTCCATACCTTCATCACCGCTTGTCTTGTTGCCGCCTCTTCGCTTCTTTCCGTGCTTAGGACAATCTTTCCAGCTTTTCAAAGAACTCTTCCACTTCTTCGCTGCTCCTACGCCCGGATTCCTCGGTCTCGATTTGCCATCGAACAGGTCTCCACGCTTTCTCCATGGATCATTCTTGCCGAGCCACCTCCGGTGCGCCATGAACACGGTTTCGATGACCCCGGATCTTTCTCTAGTTGGAGATAGCTTGTGTTATCCATGCACCTAACGCATGCGCAGAATCCTTGGATAACCTGCCCGAGATATACCCGAACTCGGATAGTCTTGCACCGTAGTGACCAACGCGCTCATAGTGAAATAATCTTCCGCGACGGCGTCGTAAGTATTGGCTCCAGATTCCCATAACGTGGCTAGCTCCTCTTTCAACAGCCCGAGATACGATTGATGTTATGCAGGTTGTTTCGCCCTTGAATTAGCATACTCATTTGTATGTACTTCTTCTTCATGCACAACCATGGAGGAGGTTGTACATCCATACAAACACGGGCCAAGTGCGTATGCTCGCTACCGAACGGATTGAGTCCATCGGTGCTCGCACCAAGCCCGATGTTCCTCGAATCTCCACCGACTGGGAATTCGAGGTCCAATGCTTTCCACCGGCTAGCATCCAAGGGCGCGGCCAGCTCATCCTTTTCGGTCATCATCATCTCCGGCTTCTTCCTTTCCGCATGCCATCGCATGAGCTTCGCCTTAGGGTCCGCGAAATAGCGCCGCAGACGAGGTGATAGGAAAGTACCATACCACTTTTCGAGGTGCTTTCTTCCCTTTCTTGTATCGACTCACGCCGACACCGGACATGTGGTTTTATCCGCCCGCCCGATAAATGATGCAATCGTTGATGCATACGTGATATCTAACGTGCGGTAGATCGAGAGGATGACGATTTTCTTGGCATCCTCGATACTAGTTGGACATGTGTTCTCCGGAGACGATCGTGCTGTAATGCCATCATATCGTCAAGCTTGCGCCACTCAATTTGTGCTTTGCCTTCATCTCCATAGCCTTGAGCGTTACATTCAACCGGTATCATCGGGCCTGCATCCTTCATACAATGGAGTAACCGGCGTCTTTCTCAAGTTGCAAAGCTTGGCTTTCTCTAGCGGCAGCGGCAAGCGTTACTGCCCGCTTGAGAAGCTCTTGCACATAAGGGTCCCGCACCTTTAACGTTGTTCCATCGTCGCCGCTTCCTCCCAGATCTAGATCATCATCATCCGCCCGCTTCCGCACCTTCACCATCTCCAGAGCCTCTTCATCATCTCGCCTGCTCGCCGTGATGATGATCATCGCCATGTTGGCCACCTTCTTCACCGTCTCCATCATCTACGCCATCGCTTATCCAACGAGTGTATCCATCCATGAAACCATGGCGGAGCAGTGCGCTGCAGATTCCCTAACTGGGTCGATCACCCATTGAGTTTGCATCTTCGCACGGACATCTTATATCTGTCTTGTTATTTCGTATCATGTCGCCGTCACACATTTCAAAAATCTAGCCACAATGCCTTCGCCATTATGCGGACCATTTTGCTCGCATGATGTACACGGTACAATTTTGAAGTCTATTAGAACCACATAATGAATGCATGCATGCAATGGTCGATAGAAAATTTCGCATGACCTATCCTAAAATTAGGACCTTTATGAATGTTGAAAGTCTTGCCAAAATGGAAATGAATCAACATTTTGGCAAAACAAATGGCAACTTGTTCACATACAAACACAAGAGAGAGAGAGACCGATCCATACACACATGAACATATCATTATCCTCTCCATACACACATGCATGAGCATCATCGATACTCTCCATATACACACACATATGACCATCGATCCTCTCCACACATACACACATCATGAGCATCGATCATCTACATACATATGAGCACATGCATCATCCATATACACATGAACACATCCTTACATGGACAACTTACCGAGATGAGAGACCGATCATGAGAAAGATGGAAAGGAGAGGTGTGCCACAGGAGACGGATAGATGAGAGACCGAGACCTCCTCTATTACTTATGTAACATCCAAAGCAAGTTTTACATGCTAAAATGGTGAATGTATGGAGAAATTGAGGTGGGAAGGAGAAGATCCCGACTAGATCTAAGGAGGAAGAAGAAGGGAAAGTGAAGTGTGGGTGGTGGATGTGGGCACACATGTGCACATAAAGTGCTTCTAACAGAATCGAAACATCCGTGCGCACACGCCCCAAAGGCGCCACAGGGAGTACAAAATTCTGTGGCGCACTAGGCCGAAAAGCGCCATGATGTTTTAGTCCATGTGGCGCACTAGGCGGAGTGCGCCATGGTTTGTGGCCGTTTGAGGCAGAGGTGGGCATGCGCTTAGTCGAGCGCACCATGCACACGCGCGCCAGATGACCCTAACAACCGTGGCGCATGACCGTAGTGCGCTATGAAGTTTGGCGTAGGCCACAGTGGCCCACACATCCGGCGCACTATGGTCATGTGCGCCACGGTTGTTCTAGTTATTAGTAGGGCACTGCCCACAGGTGAGCCACGCCTGTTTTAGCCGTGGGGCACTTCAACCATGTGAGCCACGGATGTGCTGATTACCTATAGCCGTTTTCCTAGTAGTGCTAATTCCGCTGCCACCCAAGTATCGGCTCCCTGAATTCTCAAGGTTTAGCGGATCAGAAGGGTCGAGCTCGATCGAGCACGTGAGCCGATACCTAGCACAGTTAGGCATGATTTCAGCATCGGATCAGTTACGCGTAAGGTTCTTTGCGCAATCTCTGACAGGACCAGCTTTTGGGTGGTACACCTCGTTGCCACCGGATTCGATCCAGACCTGGAAGCAAGTGGAAGAATAGTTCCACATTCAGTATCATTCAGAAGCTATCGAGGCTGGCATTGCAGATATGGCGCAGGTGCGGCAAAAGCGGGGAGAAACGGTAGCCGAGTACATCCAGCGTTTCAGGACTGTCAAGAACCGATGTTATTCGGCTCGTTTAACTGAGAAAGAAGCAATGAGCTAAGTGTTGGGTCTCTCAAAGACCTATCAAAGATCCGCTTTCAAGTAGAGTACAACTCATTGGCGACATGGCCCGTGGTTGACAATGTATGAACAGCGCCACCCGAGTTGTACCAAGACAAGTTCAAACGTCCGATAGGCCTGGTCGATGTAAGAAGAGGATCCTACACAAGACCGGAGGTGGCCGTGGTGAATGGGCTCGGGGCGATCCTGTGTCTGCAAATGGGTGAAGCAAGGGCCTGCAAAGGGTTCGACTTGATGTGAGCAAAGCGAGCAGATATTCGATTCGCGAAAGAAAAGCACGGAAGTTACCGAAGGCCACAAAATCCCTACGGCTCAAGAGATGAACGGAGACCATACGCAAATGGCATCACTGCTCACCCACACCACCAATGATTGCAAAGAGCTACGCCGCCAGATCCAAACGGCGATAGAATAGGGCGTCGATCCTTGGGCAATTCGCCATGAAAGTAGACACAAACCCATTTCCGCGTCAACATGGTAGAACATGCCACTCCACGAGGCGCCGCTGATTTCGCTCGATGTTAATATGGCAGGACCTGTGTACCACCATGGCACATATGAGGAGGAAGACGGTCGCTCTCGGGGCAAGGAAAGAGAGGAGGCTGGTCCACGCGACCGGCCCCGTTATGACGACAGGCGGTATTTAACCGAGGAGCAAGTGAGAAGCGTGCGGTATCAGAAGCCACACTCCACGATCTCTCCTCAACAAGTATGAGCGCCAAGATGACCGACGCCGCCGCGATAGGGATGATGAAAGATATGAGCACCTCGCTAGGGAAAGTCAAAGAAAAGGAAGGCATGGACAAACATTGGGATTGTCCTTCTTCAAGTATTGCTTTGGGATGCGGAATGGGCCGATTGCCTACAATCGACAAGCCTGTAATGTGGACAGCGAAGGATGACACAGTCCGCCTGTTCAAGCGCCTAGGGCCTCTCCCTCCTCGAGCAAAAGACCTCGAGGAGCCAATGGGTGGAAAAGAAGAAGACAAATATCACCGGCCAAGGTGGTGCCCCGATGGACTCAGGCACACCCAAAAGCGTCGAGTTCAGCGGCTGCGTAACTTGGAGGAAGCCGAAGCGCAATACCTCCACGCTTTAAGGAAGGCACGGCCCGATCTGGCCGTGAAAGTTCGGCAAACCTTGGAAACGGAGGCTCGTCCGAAAAGAAAAGAGTGGCGCCCCAAACCAGTAAAAGCCGATGCGAAGACATCGGCTGACACAAACATGGTGTTCACACTTCCGTCAGAATTTTGCGCTCCAAGAACCAAAGAACTACCAGTGGCACAGTTTGACTGCGGCCCACGGCCGGTTATCTTTGAAAAGCCACAAGAGAAGGGCTACAAACATCTGAAAGCTCTGTACCTGCGAGGTTATATCAATGGGCAGCCTGTCCGCAAGATGTTGGTTGACACCGGAGCGGCAGTCAATATAATGCCATACTCCATGCTACGGCGTTTGGGACGCTCCACTGCAGATCTGATCAAAACCAACGTAACGTTAAGCGACTTCAACGGCCAAACTTCAGAGACGCATGCGTCGATGGACTGACCGTGGGCGTAAAAACCATCCCTACGTCATTCTTCATCGCGATGACAAAAGCACCTACGTGTCTTGCCGGGAAGGGATTGATTCACGCTAATCGCTGCATTCCATCCACGATGCACCAAAGATCGATACATGGGATGGAGATGAAGTGGAGGTCATTCATGCAGATGATTCGATCGAGATCTCCATAGCTGGCATGAACATCTGGGAGGCAGGAGACCAAGAGCCGATCTCTGGAGTCAGTCTAGACGGCTGTGAGCGCATTGAAGCTACAAAAAACGGGGTGAGGCTGGTCTTATCCACTGGCCTGACAGAGTAGCAAAGTCCACGATCGTACGTGGTATGGACGATCTCTGCGATCGGCCACAAAAATAGAACGCAGTAATCTTACGACAAACAGGTCATGCAGTCGTAGTAGGGAGATTTCCTGCCATTGTAGAGCACAAATAAGTTGTAAACCTACCTTGACCAATGCAATCAAAAAGGGGGCCGATTCAGGCAATCAGCCCAAATTACCTTTGTTGTCCTCACCAACTGTTTGCCCCGTGTTTAGCATCGATTTAGCAGGTGACGGAAAGCTAGGGTATGGGTTTACCTCCGCTGATGAGCTAGAGGAGATTGACATCGGTCCTGGGGATAAGCCACGACCAACATTTATCAGCAAGAAGTTAGATCCGAATCTACGGGGTCCGATGATAGCTTTGTTGAAAGAATATCCAGACTGCTTTGCCTGGGACTATACAGAGATGCCCGGGTTAGACAGGAGCATCATTGAGCATCGACTCCCGCTTAAAAAAGGGTTTCGGCCATTCCAGCAGCGAGCACGATGATGAAGGCGAAATTTTGAAAGAAGTCAAGAAGGAGATCGAGAAAATGTTGACACCAAGTTAATTAGGCCATGGGTATGCCGAGTGGATTTCTAGTATCGCACCAGAGAGAAAAAGGATGACATTGGCGTGTTGCCATAGATTTTCGGGATCTCAATAGAGCTACCCCAAAGGATGAGTATCCGATGCCAGTAGCAGAGACATTAATCAACGCAGATGCTGGTCATAAGATCTTGAGCTTCATGGATGGCAATGCCGGTTACAACCAAATTTTTATGGCTCCGGAAGATATACACAAGACTGCATTGAGTCCTGTGTCGGTGGGGTTGTTTTAATACGTAGTCATGACGTTTGGACTGAAGAATGCCGGCGCCACATACCAAAGAGCCATGAATTACATTTTCCATGATCTGATCGGCAAGCTGGTGGAAATTTATATCGATGACGTGGTGGTCAAGTCTGCTTCAGTACAAGGACACTTGGACGATCTGCGACGCGTCCTGGACCGAACAAGGAAATTCGGGCTACGAATGAATCCAAAGAAGTGTGACGGCCGGTCAGTTCTTGGGTTTCTTTGTCCATGAACGCGGAATCGAGATCGGCCTGAAAAGTCAGGAGGCAGTGCGAACAATGAAGCCACCTACCACGAAGAAAGAACTGCAGTCTCTCATCGGCAAGATCAACTTCGTCAGAAGATTCATCTCCAATCTGTCAGGAAGAATAGAGCCGTTCATGGGACTTGTGAAAATTAAAACTGATGAGGAGTTCCGCTGGGGGACAGAACAACAACGAGCCTTCGACAAAATCAAAGAATATCTGACGAAGCCGCCAGTGTTGGTTCCGCCCCAGCCGGATAGGCCGTTCTACATTTACTTATCAGTAGCTGACACGTCCATCGCCTCGGTGGTGGTGCAAGTTTATGATGGTCTGGAGCGAGTTGTGTTTTACATCAGCAGAAGGATGCTGGACGCAGAGACAAGGTACCCTGAGATCGATAAGATATGCCTCTGCCTATTTTTCACCTGCACCAAGCTGCGCCACATCTTGCTCTCAGCAGAGATTATCATCATATGCAAATCAGATGTCATAAAGCACATGCTGTCGGCCCCTATGTTGAAAGGCCGACTCGGCAAATGGATGTTTGCATTATCGGAATTTGACATCCGGTACCAACCCGCGAAAGCGGTTAAGGGTCAGGCATTGGCCGACCTTATTGCTGAAAGGATCAACACTGATATAGCAATACTTCATACGAAAGGCTGTTTTTCGATGGATCGGTTTGTGATGATGGTTGCGGCATTGGCATTCTACTCGTGTCGCCCCGGGGGGCAACATATTCCTTCTCCATCAGGCTAACTACCCCTCGCACCAACAACGTCGCCGAGTATGAGGCGATACGCAAGGGAATGGAGTTGCTCATCGAAGCTGGAGCAGAGGTAGTGGAAATTTTTGGAGACTCCAAATTGGTGATTTCCCAACTCATGGAGGAATACAAGTGTGAGAGCGAGTCGCTCTTCCCATTATGGTTGCAATGCCGTGAGCTCATGGCACAGTTCCGGTACATAAACTTTAACTGGATCCCGCGATCGCAGAATCTGAGGCGAATGATCTCGCAAATGGCTTCAGCTACAAGGACGTGAAAGAGGGAACGATGTTCAAGCTACGCCTCGGAGGCGACGATCGAGAGCCGATATCTTCAATTACTTGAAAGATTCGGCTCGGGGGGCACCTAAACGGATAAGGTACAAGGCTATGAAGTATGTGCTGATTGGGGACGACATGTTCTACAGGACTCTGGAAGGGTTACTGCTCAAATGTCTAGGGCCAACCGAAGCCAATCGGCTCCTACACGAGGTACACGAAGGCGCCTGTGGAACTCACCAATCGGCTCACAAGATGAAATGGTTGATCAGGCGATCAGGGTTTTATTGGCCCACCATGCTGGAGGACTGTTTTAAGTACTACAAAGGGTGTCAAGCATGTCAGAGATTTGGAAAAATTCAGACGGTACCCGCGTCAGCAATGAACCCCATCATCAAACCTTGGCCATTCCGAGGTTGGGGCATGGATATGATTGGCAAGATTAATCCTCCATCAAGCAAAGGCCACATGTGGATTTTGGCCATTACGGATTATTTCACTAAATGGGTGGAAGCCGTCCCTATGAAGTCAGTGACCTCGAAGGATGTTATCGATTTTGTGAAAGAACATGTCATTCACAGATTCGGGATTCCCCAAACTATCACGACCGATGGAGGTTCGGTCTTCACTTCTCACGAGTTTAGAGAGTTCTGCGGGGACACGGGAATTAAGCTGATCCGATCATCTCCATACTATGCTCAAGCAAATGGGCAAGCTGAAGCGTCCAACCAGAGCCTTATCAAGCTGATCAAGAGGAAGATCGATGAGCACCCTAGACGTTGGCACGAGGTTTTGTCAGAGGCTTTATGGGCTTATCGCATGTCATGTCATGGAGCGATAAAAACCTCGCCATACCATCTAGTCTATGGACAAGAAGCCGTATTGCCCTGGGAGATTACGGCTGGATCGAGACGTGTCACTTTTCAGAACGATCTAACAACTGAAGAATACACGGCCCTGATGAGTGACAGTGTTGAGGATTTAACTGAGCTTAGGCTGTGGTCGCTTGAGAAAATCAAAGAAAACAAGGCCAAGGTAGCTCGTGCATATAATAAGAAGGTGAGACCGAAGGAGTTCCACGTTGGCGATCTGGTATGGGAAGCTGTATTGCCATTGGGGACTAAGGATGCAGCATATGGTAAATGGTCTCCAAATTGGCACGGGCCATACAGGGTCGATCAAGTTTTAAGGGGGAACGCGTACATGCTTGAGGAGCTGGATGGCGTGAAATTCGATGGGTCAGCCAACACCTCAAAAATATTTCCCAAGCATGTGGGATGATGGGCGATGAAATATGGGGCGATACATGAAATCGGCCAATAAAAATACAGCCGATGCGACCATCGACTCTAGAGGTTCAAACTGCTACGGCGGTGTCGGTTACGTGAAGAAGCTCTGAAGGAATGCCTCAAGGCGTGGAGGCGTCGGACGGACACGATCCACCTCGGCGATCTCGGCCGTCGTCTTCGTCCTTGCCCGTCACTAGCTGCTTGTTCAGGCACGATTTCCGCCAGATCGTCTTGATTGAGCTTTGAGGCCTTCTTCTTCGTCTTGAGCGGGCGATGAATGCTTCCTTGTCACGGATGAGCTGTTTAGTCGCCGGACCTTCTCTTCAAGATCTCCCATTCGTTTTCAAGGATGCAAGCTCCAGGTCTTGTGACAGAGTGTCGGTTTGGCATCGAGACGCCTTTTCTCGTTGAGCTGCTAACATTTGTGCGCAATGTTGGCCTTGATGGGAGTTGGGCGGCAGATTAATCCTCTCGCGAGCCAACTTCACCCTTGACCCGTAGAGACAGAGTTACAACGGCCAAAGCTTCACTGCAGTACTCGGGAGTTGGTCCTTGATTTCAGAGAACACTCTTCACCTCTTGAACCCTCGATCAACTTATCGATCGGGAGAGGACAAAGGCTTTGAGACGCTGGAATTGAGGTAGAACAGCCCTTGCTCGTGGTTCATCGTTGTAGCAGGAGGGTTGGTTCGATGGATTCAGGGTCGAACGTTAGCAGGCCTGAGATATCACAACCCTGGCAGGCCGAAATGGCGTCAGTATGCGTCCAACACGGAAGGAAGAGCCGAACGTACCTCTCCTAAGGTCAAGGGGATAGCAGATGACGAGACCATCGGCTTGTGTGTTGTTGCTGGGGGCTTGGCCAAAGTGGTGACCGTTTCAGCTACACCTTCAGGGATTACTAGATCCGGCCTTGCGGCAGGCATCGGCACTTCCCCGGCTTTTCCACTAGAAGTGCCAGTCGTCTGCATGGAAGGTGCTTAGCCGATGTAAATAAGTGATGAATCGGCAGATATAAAAAAATAATAATTGGTAAGAGCATCGAGGGTGATGACTTTCGAAACCTCCTGGCTTGACGAAGAAGTTTGCAGCCCCTTGCGAGCCCTCTTGGGGCTCACAGCTGGCCCCGCCTCGACTGATGCTCGGGCGTGAGGTGCAGAACCGCCTTTTCACGGAAGCCGATGGCGGCCGTCTGGCTCGGTGTGGTGGTCCTTTCAGAGTCTGTTGGGCCCGATTCTCCTCGATTGGATTGTGTGTCCCCGCTGGAGGTGTCTTCGATGGAACCCTGTAAGAAAAGGAGAGCTAGTAAACACAAGCATGTTTGCAAGGATGAAAGAGATCAACCAAGGCATGAATCAGCGTACATGCGAACTTTCTGGGGAAGGGCTCCGGCGCTTCAAAGTCTTCCTGGCAGCTACCTTCCTCACCACCGTTCTTGTTTTAGTTGGAACTCGAGAGGCGGCGGACCCAGAAGTGGCTTGGATCTTGGAAGCCGATTGTGGTGATATCGGCTGGTTCTGCATCACGACCTTTTTAAAAGGTGGCGAATTTTTGCAGAAAAGGACCACAGGAGCTGGTGGGAAGAATTCGAAGGGGGAGCCATCATCGTGTGTAGGTTCAGGACCGTCTTGTTGCTGCAAGGAGACAGAGCGGGTTATTAGAAGGATCATTTGGGAGCTGCATCAAGAAAATTTACAAGTAATAGTACCTGTTCTACGGGGATATCATAGTCAGCATCGAGCTGTTCCAGCAACGGTCCCAGAGCTCTCCTGAAGGCATGAGTCTTCCACATCGCCCACCAGTTCTCAAAACCATCGGTTGATGAAGTAAAGATGAGGTTGTTGGGAATTGGGATGGTCAGAGCATCGAAGAAGGAATAACACCTTTGACTGGTGAGAGGATCGGGCAGGTCAGCTCTGCTCTCCGTAAGATGGTGGAGAAAGAAATGGGGAGGTACTTGTCCAAGGCCAAATTGCTGAGCCACTACGACTGGCTGGTAGAATTCATATCCAGGCTTGATTATTCTATTGGATGTGCTCATGCCAACTGGAAGAAAGCAGGGACGGATCACAGTGGAAAATAGCTGCCGAGTGTTGGTGTCATCGGAAAAGTTGTCTAGCCTGAAGGAGATTGGATTTTCAAAATGTTCTGATTCTTCCGTGTAAGGAAAGAAGATAGGATTATTCAGGCCTTGGAAGAAAATGCTGAACCATTTGGATGCTTCCTGAGGGATCAGTTTGCTACCTGGCAGTCTGTACAGAGCTTGGCCATAGCTGGTGCATCGGATCTGCTTCCCTTTGACATTTGGAAAGGTGCAACTCGCCAAAAGGGGGAAGTTTGGGACATGGTTTTGAAAATACAGCTGAGACCATAGCTGGATGAACCACCAAGGACCTCCTGTTTTGACTGCTATGCCGGAGAATAATTTGACAGACATCAACTGGAGATATCGATAGACTTCTCCAAGGAACAGTTTGCCGACGCCGAGTTGAGTGCCTTTGGCAAGTTCGTAGGCCAAGGAGAGGTAATTCTTGGTTGGAGCCAGGGAAGGGCCACAAAATATGAAATGTTCCAGCCAGAAGTTGAGGAAAGCCGTGTGTTCCTTCTCTGTGACAGGGCCTTTAGTTTTCATGTATTTTTGAAGATAGGCACCCCAGTTCGTGCAGTCTGTTTTGGAAGAAAGCTTGTAGGGGACCTTTGTCAGCTTAAAAGCAGAGGGGCTGGGTGATGTAACGTCCAGACCAGTAATCATCACCACGTCTAACAGAGTTGGTGTCATGGGGCCATGACCAAACATGAAGCAGTTCAGAGCATCGGACCAGAAATAGCCGATGGTTTTTAGAAGATTTTCATGTTTCTCCAGGGGAGACAATGACAAATGCAAGGCATCAGCTATTCCTGTGGTTTCCCACTGAGATTGGTAAGTTTTGGCTACCCTGCTGAACCAAGAGACCCAATGTTCAGGAGGATTAGGCCAGGCTCGCAAGCAGTCGGCCCAAGAATTTAAATCTAGGGTTTGGCTTGCGAAGGGGATTCTGTTTGCCTTGCAAGAGATCAGATGGGCAGGACTAGAGTCTGTCCGGGGGCCAAGACAGAGAGAATTTGGGAGAGAAGGATGCGGCAGCAGGATGTCTGAAACCTAAAAAATTTAACGGTGGAATAAAGCATTAATTCAGGTGTTTGCTATTAATTCTAGCGCCGTGTTCAGACTACGAGGAGCAGGCGTACCTTCAGACCAGAGACCGCTGTGTTGATATTGGACAATTCCGCCATCTGGTTTGCCGGAGGATATGGATCTATGCGATTGGGGATCGAGGGTTCTTGTCGCTGTAAGCTCGATCTATGCGGTGAGGAAATTGGAGATCTGGTCTAGCCTTTTTGAAGAGGGTCGCAGGCTACCGTTTGAAGTTGGAGAGTGGCCGCTCAGATTTATCTAAATATGCGACCAAATTTGACCTTGTCAACGTTTGTGGGGAAAGTCGATGTGTTACCATCGGCTCGTTGGGCTTTGACTTGGTTGACCATATGAGTATGGTATGGTGAAAGCCGATACATTGCTATCGGCTTCTAGAGCGTTGACCTATTTTGACTATCGGCAAAAGCGAATCGGAAAAGCAATCTTTGTTGATTCAAAAGACGATTGTTTACAATGGAGCCGATTGCTTACAAAAGGAAATCTACTACTAGTACTACTACTACTAGTTCCTAATCTAGAGGTCGTGTAAATGCATTTGTCTTCATTGTCGTCGTACTCATTTGTCATCGGTATTCTTCGTCTTAAATCTTCTTCTTGCCGAGGATGTCGGGGCCTCCGTCCCTAAATCGTCTTGGTGTCCTCGCTGGACCGGCGCGAAGCGCTTCACCGTGGTATTCATCGGACGAGGTGTCCTCCTCCGCTTCCTCCTCCTCGTCGGAGGATTCGACGCCATCCCAGGACCAGGCGTCGTCGGAACTCTCCACCTCCGGTTCCCCGTCGACAAGGAACTGGAGGCCCTCCTCGCCGTCGGTCAGGGACTCGTCGTCCTCCGACCAGGCGGCGAAGTCCCAGTCCCTCTCGTCCCACCATTGTGGGGCGAGAGCCTCATCTGGCCATTGGCGGGTGCTCCGGCGTCGGCTCTCGGTTGCTCATCGTGTTGGAAGATTGGGAGGAAAGGGCGGATGATTTGGAGGAAGAAGAGGAGGCCATGGCGGAGGAAGAGGGTTTTTTCGGCGGAGGAAGAGGGTTTTTTGGCTAATGGAGGAAGATGGGGGCTGCAAACTGCTCAGATGAATTTAAATAAGGGGAATAGTGGGAGATGGTTCAATGCCATAGCAGTTTCCATAATGTGGTGCCAAAACGGTCAAATCATGCACTGCGGAGGAGTTGAGAAGACAGGGCATCATGATGAGGGGGTGGCGTGACGATTCTGCTCTGCAACGCGTAACCCGATATAAAAAAAGGGGAAGAAAAAACATCAGTAGAGTGGTTTTGGAATTATTATTGCCAAAACCAGGGGGGCATGTGTTATCGCCATATTTTGGCCAAAGGAGGAGATGGGCCGTAATCAAGATGGGCTTGGAAGATACATATATGCAACATGTTGTTGAATCGGCCTTGTGCGTGGATTTGGGCTAAATTGCCCGTGTATCTTATATTGTAGTAGGTTCCGTTTCGGTTTAAGTAAGAGATAGAGTTGTTAGGGTTATTCCAAAGATAGAAAGTCTCCGGACTATAAATATGTACCTAAGGTTATTGAGAAAAGGAGGACGATCACGTTCACAACAAACACAATCTCGGCGCATCGCCACCCCTTGTTTCTAGGGTTTTTCTCGGGTAAGTGTCATGCTGCCTAGATCGCATCTTGCGATCTAGGCAGTATCTGCTTATGCGTTATTTAGTGTTACTCGTGCTGAAGCCTTGTTGATGGCGAGTAATACTGTTATCATAGATCTGTTTGGGCTAGCATCGGTACTTTTTTGTTATGATTGCTTAGCTATGCTGCCTTTACTTATCTCGCTGCCTTTGCACCTTTTTTGGGTGTAAGGGTAGCACCTTGCTTGATCTTTATTCAGTCGATTTGATCTGTTATAGTTATGCCTTGTTCTCCAAGGTTTAGTTTGATATCCACATGATCAGGCCTTGCAAACGGGTTGAACGATCCAGTGGCATGTAAGGATATGGTTTGCCAATTCGAGAGGAGTTGTTCCGGGAATTGACTTTACGTCGGTTGTTAGGCCTCCTCTAGGGTTAGTTTTCTATCATCTTTCATGTCCACCAGGCTCAATTACGTGTAGGACGTTCCAATTATGTGGTGAAAACGTTAAACTGTCGTAGATCGAGTTAACTTGTATTGATGAAGCAAAACCCCATGTTATCGTAGATTTAATGCAGAACCATGGGATAATCGGCTCCAGGAGCCGATTCATTGGAGACTGGAGCCGGTCACGGCTCGAATTTTACGATACTTGTTTACCATGCAGAAACCAATCGAGCAATCCATCACCTTCGACCGGTATAGGTCAGTGTGGCACGCTTGCACCAGCCAGACGTGTGCGGAGTTTTGGCGTTGCCCGAGGGACCAGGCCACCAGTTAAGGAGCCTCCCGGCTCTTCGTGTTGCCCGTCGCTGCTCGCCGGTGGGTTTTGGCAGGCAACAGATACACAAGCCAAGTCCATGGCCTTGTGAACCACTCAACCAAACACCACCAAGCCATCCCATTCCACCCAGGTGATTCATTAACTTAGTTGTTTTATTAGACAAAATCACAAGTCCCCAGACTTAGAATATTTTTCCATAGTGTGAATATATATTCCACCCATGTTTTCTATTAGCTAGGCTAAGCTTGATAGTAGTAGGAATCTTTACTTAGGAAAATCCTACTAAGGATTCATCTACTAGGTTTTCCTATTGTAAGGTTTATACTTAGCAAAATCCATGCAAGTTTACTTAGCGAAATCACTAATGCATAGTGAAAGTAATGGGATAGAAAGTATGAAGCACCACTTGCCTTTTTGGTAGGGAATGGTGGTTCACTCCTTGATCTTGCTAGTCTCACACTTCACTACAAGTCAATCAAGCAAACACAAATTCAATCTACCAATCAAGCAAAACAACACATAAAATGACAAAGTCAAAGTAATGCATGCCAGCATGCAAAAGATGGTTCTAATTGCAAAGGTGGTCTCCACTAGGCTTCTAAACTTTGTAAGTTCCAAATTGGTCATTCACCAAAATGGCAAAGTCAATTGCAAAAGGGTTTTGGTCCATAAACCATTTTTAAATCTAATCATTATTTTATGTGGAGAAAATTATTTTTATCAAAGTAAAACTTTATGTTTCTCACCAAATGAGTTGCTATTGCAAAACTTGGTGTTTTGGGTCAGTAGGTTTGGTCTAAACCATTTTCCCAAAGTTTTCTTTGCAAAAACATTTTCATAATAAAATCAATAATTTTATTTGGCTAGAAAATGGCTAATGTCAAATAATTCAACCTAAATTTTACCAAAATCATTTTTGACACCAAGGGTTGGTTCCTAGGGTCAGTAAGGTCACAACAAACCATTTTGCAAAAGTTTTAACCTTAAAAACATTTTTAAACAATTTTTCTAATCTAAATAAGCATACAAATGAATCTGCAAATTCAAACAAGATAACAGATACTATTTGCTAAACTAAGGGCATGGTTGGCTAGGTCTTATTCTCCTGAATCCAACGACATAAAATTTGTAATTTTTGGACGTGTGGTTTGAAAGTTACAAGGGTTTGAAAATCACATCCAAATCTGTTTCAAATTTCTGTTTTTAAACAAAACTGGCCACGCAGCGCGTTCTGGTTGGACGGTACCGGTTCGGCTGGATCGGCAACGTGGACCGCAGGATCTGGGTAGATCGCACGACGCAGATCGTTCGATACCCCTTCGCTCACTTTCTTTCCTAGCCGCTGGATGACGATCTAACGGTTCATAGGTGGTTGACCAATTGCTGGCGGCACCGGCGGCGACGACTGGCGGCGCACGCTCTGTCCGAGGTGGTCTGGCCGTTCTAGGAAGCGAGAGAAGAGGAGGAGAGGCTCACCATGATCGCCGGGTCGTGGGGAAGCTCGGCGTGGTTTCGAGGAGGCGAGGGGCGCACTGGGGCGGTACTAATCGCTCGCCGGAGTTCCTGCTGGCGTCGGGTTCGCTCGGGCGTCGTCGGAGAAGAACCAGACACGACGGCGCTCGAAGCTTGATGAAGGCGACGTTCTAGGACGCCCGCGGGTGAATGGAAAGCGCCGGGAGATGCGCCAGGGCTAGGAGACTATGTGAGTGTGCTTAAGGGGGCGAGGGGTGGCAGGACACGGCCGGAATTCTCGCCGGAGCGTCGTCGGACAGTGGCGATGTTTGAGCAAAATCTGACAGCCTGGGGGCGTGCCGAGGAGGGGTGTCTGGGGGAAACGGAAGAGGGGAGGCAGACGATTTATCCTGTGTAGTCAAGTGGCTACTTCATTGCGTGATTAAGACGTATTACGCCGGAGTTATTCCGCCTGTAACGGCCGACGAGGGGTGGGCGTGGTCTGCGGGTGGGGAAGAAGAGGGACGTGGCGGTGGGGTCCTCTGGTCAGTGGGAAAGGAAAGGGAACGGGGTCCAGTCGTCAGTGACCTAGCGGGTTACTTCTACGGTGGAAAACGATTCACTCGCTGAGAGGGGAGGTGGGCTAGGTGGGCTGTTGCTGGGTTAGTTGGGCCAGATGGTGGGCT
Source organism: Avena longiglumis (assembly GCA_030063025.1). Lineage (NCBI taxonomy): Eukaryota > Viridiplantae > Streptophyta > Magnoliopsida > Poales > Poaceae > Avena > Avena longiglumis. The sequence goes on along the minus strand of CP125973.1, from coordinate 66,131,701 downwards.
GCTCTATTTTTTTCTGTCTGAAACTTTTTCCTTTTCTATTTTTCAATTTACTGATTTGAAATTCAAACAAATGATTCATTCAACCAAATCAACTCAAATAAACACCACACTTCACAATTTTGAACTTGGTTCTGTTTATCAGCATAAACCTAAATTCCAAAATAAAATAATATTTTTATTCATTTTAAGATCCATTCATTAATTAAATAAAATGGATCATTAGTTATTTAAAAAAAGTAGGGCTTGATTTAATTAATAAAATCCCCATTTAAAATTCAAATATTTTCAAAATCAAATCAGTAGGTTTAATAAAGAATACTTGGAAACTTGTTTAAAACAAAATAACATTTTTGCTATAGGGTCCATTAATAATTAAATAAATAGACCAAGGTTTATTAATCAAATAGGGTTTTGTTTTATTTAAAAACCTCTTTTGAAATCTAAATATTTTTAAAACCAAATCTGTAGGTTTTATTTGGGAAATATAGAATACTTGGAAATTTGTTTAAAACAAAATAACCTTTTATTTTAGAGTCCATTATTAATTAAATATAATAGACTTTCATTATTAAATCAAATAGGATTTGTTTTATTGAGATATTTATTTTGAAATCTAAAATAAAGCCAAAACACTTTAGTAGGTTTTATTTGTGAATATCAAATATTTGGAAAACTTATTTTAAATAATTTAATAAGTTTTGATGTTTCAATTAAATTGGTAAAACCTTTTATTTAAATAAAGTTTGGATATTAATTCCTTATTATTTTATTTAAATAAACCTTTGCTAATTTTTATTAAAAATAAAATGTTTTAATTCCCAAAGCTTGGCCAAGGTTTAATTTGGCTTATAAAATATTATTTATTTATAAACTTCTATTCCATTTGAAAACAATCTTTTCATTTAATTGTTTCAAAATAGTATTTCCAAATGTTTTTATTTTTCCTTTTATTAAATGTTTATCTTTTTAAATCCCTTTAGGTTTTATTTAATTCAAATGGGTTTGAAGTTCCAATTGAATTCAAAAAGTTTCTTCTGGCTCTGAAAATCAAACAAAGTTTTATTTTATTAATTTATTTTCACATTACAAGATTTGGAAAATCTTGGGATGTGACATAAATAGTATTAGTCTTAAATATTGATGATATAAAGTTAAAATGCTTCAAAAAAATTTAAATAAAATTTTATTAAAATATCTATCAACCATAAGTATAAATTATTTATTAAAAGAATTCTTATTTAATATAAAATCTCTAAGAATATTTTTTAAAGAAATAAAACCTATTCCTTTACTTTAAACACAAGTTTATCAACAAATAAAAACACTATAGGTGAGTTCATAAGTAATACATAATATTGTTTGCATATTCATAAACCATAACCACATCCTTATCGGAAAATAAAGCCCTTTATACATTTACAATGTAAAGAAATCACTACTCCAATAGAAGTAATGCCATTCTTAAGTAACTCTAAGGAAAAAATATAAAGTGAATAAGATACAAGTATCATAAGTAATACACCCTAAGTCTATCTACATTCTTGAAGTTACTTATAGTTACCAAGCTTTAAGTATAATACTAAAAGACTTTGTTATATGCTTTATAGTTAACTTTGGTCTGTTGTAATTAAGTTATAAATCATCATAATACCAAACCAACCCAGTTAAAAACCAAGATAGATAAGTCTCAAATATTACCAATTTTCAGTATTCCAATAAAGGCAATTCTTTCTAACTTAAAGACTATAACTAGAAAGAACACTTCATAAGGTTAACTTAAAATCTTAATGCTTCTACTTAATTAAGTAAGCTTTTCTTCAAAAGTTATTCATTTTGCCACCTCAATCCACATATGACAATTAATAATAAACACCTTACTTTATACTTTACTTGTATAGTAAGATTGTTAATACTTAAATTATTTATAAGTGACATTACTTGTAAAGTAAAACTTGAAGATAAACAATTAAGATGGAAACAACCTTGAGTAGCATTCCATACTATGTATTTTATTGTTGTATAAATACATGTTGTATTCCACACACTCACAAGCCTTAATAAGAAGCACATGTTTGAAACTTAATTTAAAGAGGCAACACATTCCAAAGAAACCCTTTCCAATATCCAAACCCTAGATCAACGTTATCCTCATGATTTGCGTTTATCAACTTGCATTACATTACTTATGCATAAAAGCATCTTGCTTCTTTAAACATTAGTCCTTACCGGACCAATGATGCAGATTTCCGCTATTGGATCTTATATTGTCTTGAAGACTTTGAGTGCATAATCTTGCAATCACAAAAGGCAAGTTCACACTTGTTCATGTCCTTTGATTATTTTCTATAAAGTATTTTACAAATCCAGTGTTGTCACCACCTGCATTTGAAAAAGGTCAGAAAACACTATTTTCATAATAATGTGATTATAGGTTATTTACCATGAGGTAATAACCTACTATAAGAGTTCCGGTTGTAAATGAACATATTATCTAGGACTTAACAACCAATGTCGCCAGTGATTCTTGCGCCGTATATTACGCGTTGACCATGAGATTTGGAATGGGACGAAGAAGGTAGATGTATCTTTTCCCTCTCGCATGGAGCTGGATGTGCGGGTCGTGGCTGTTATCACTCGTAGCGTGCATATTATTTATGGTGCCCTCAACGTCCCACGATAGTTCCAGCATCTGAACGGTCTGTACTGCCATTGCCGTAATTCAATAGGTGGGCTGGCGTACACCAAGGAGACATGCGGGGTCGCGGAGAAGGTAGTGATTGGCTTGGGTCTTAGTCTGGGCCTCACACCAAGGAAGTGTGAACGGGTTCGCGGCCCGGATGTGCAACAAAGCTAAGATCTCTCATGGGTAAAGTGACGCACCTCTGTAGAGTGTAAAAACTGTAACTTGTTACTCCCTGTTCCGGGAAGGAGCTGCGAACGTGGCGGGAAAGGAACCCCATGAAGGTTCTAGTAAACCCATGAAGGCTGACGGACATAGCTTTTTAGAATAAAAGCAACCTTTGAAGAAATGTTTATGAAAACTTGCATTGCCTACGACCTACGGTCTGTGGCTGTAGATATAGTGCATCAAACACTCCTTTTCTAGTGGACTTGCTGAGTACGCTCGTACTCAAAGTATCTTCTTAACCCTTGCTAGGTTCTAAAGCCAGTACAGACGACGTCTACATCAAGTTATGCTCCAGGAATCATCATCAAAAGCTAACGCTCTTCAATAAAGTCAAGAAAGTCAACATATACATCAAATCCAGTGAAGACGAAGTTGCTGATTAGATAAGAATAGAATTTCTAACCATAGAACCTACTTCTGTAGAGTATTGCCATAGCAGCAATGCAAGCCTCGTAGTTTAGCTACTAGTTTTATAAGTATGGTAATCATGAGTTATTTATTCTTAATTCTTCTTCGTAAGAAGTTTCTTTCCCTCTCTTTAACCTAGAGTGTTCTCTGGATCTTGTGTAAAGAGTTGAGTTGTAACCTATAGTCATGTCTTGGACCTGCTATGTTTCTGTTGTACTACTCTGAGGGATGTAATACTAGTGAACGGTGTTTCATTGGTGTTATGTCAACGACTATAGTGTACTACATCATGCAGTGGTATGCTAGGTCACCGCAGTTGGTATCAGAGCATATGCTTTGACCTTAGGATTAAAACCCTTTTAGAAAGATCTGTAGGTTGGACAGTGACTATAGAAGCCATCTTATCTAAACCAAATATTCTTATGACTTGTGACGAGTATCCACTTGAGGATAAACCTTGTCAGACCTAAGTAATATGCTTAAGTCATTCTTTCTTAGGAGTAATTATTTATCTTTTCTCAAGTATAGTGCTCTTTAGTGTCTTCTAAGGGAGACAAAACCCACCAAGATGCTTTAGGAAAGCTAATTGGTCACAGTATATTAGGATCAAGTGTAAGACATCAATTGAAGTAGTCTTAATGGTGTAGCCTAATCCTAGAATTTAAGTAAGAACAGTAAAATCCTAGTGTCAGTTGATAACCAAAGACAACCTGATAAATATCATTAGGATAAATGTGGATGTAAAGTGTAGAACTCATGTGGGATTCACTTGAGAGTTCTACGTGATGATGTGCAATTATGTTATGACTTAATAACAATGTAGTAAGAAGTAAAGTTATCATGGTTAGATTAACTCTTAAATCATAATGTACAGGTAAAACATAATAAGATCATGGTGAGATTAGCTCTGAAACCATGATGAGAGTATAAATATGATGAGTAATTATTAAATTATCTTTAGATAGAGTAATAAGATAACTTGGTAGAATCAAGATTGAAGTCAATGGTGCCATAAAATAGTGATAACCTTCAATCTTAGGGGTTCAAAAGAATCTGATTAGTCACCTGGAGAGATCATGTGAGGACAGTTGGCTAATAAAGAAAGGTTGAATATAGTTAATCATTCTAAAGGTGAGACCAAAGGTTAGTCAAAACTAAATTGAGACCACTTTGTCTAAAAATTACCCTGTTGCACTTGAGCAATTTGGGTAAATAGTGAGATAAAGAATAGTTTAACCCTATGTGCTAAGTATCACGATGAAAACCTATAAGAGGAGGTGGCATATACTACACAACTAAGCCGGAATTCTAGAGATATTATACTCAACTACTATATTCTGGGCTTAGAGTATTGTGTGTTATATGTACCACATTTGGATTTATATGTTTTTCTTGAATCTTCTTGATTGACTAGATCTGTACATGAAGTGTGACTTGGTGTGCAAATGCATGATGCAACATCCAGTTACTACTTGATGTTAGATACCTAGATAGAGTAAGGGAATTCTCGTAAGGGAGTGACGAATTTCCAATACCAAAATGAAGACTTACATGAAGAATGAAGTCAAGTGTAAGGTATATCAAGACAATTTGAAGGTTGAACCTAGTTTAATCATTATTAAATAGTTATAAGAAGGAAGATTAGTATAGAAAATAGAGGGAACAACAACATGTAATAAACTTAAAGTTCAATCAAAGTAGGTAAATTTGTTAAGAAGTTAATAAAATAGTTGTACCAAGTTCATGGAAGCATCATGAATAAGTGCAAAGAAGGAGATTTGGAATCCAAAATGGTATTCAAGCTCTGACAATTCAGAGAGAATGCTAGAAGTATGTTGGAAACCATAGGATAATACATACACCCTAGGATGGTTCGCAACTGGTAATTATCCGCAACTGGTATTTGATCCATAGCTAGTAATTGACCCACAGTTGGTATCTTGACCATAGCCGGTAATTGGTTGACATAGTTAACCAGATCGTCTTAAAATTTGCATAAAGAGCATAAAATTTGGCCTAAGATAAGTAAGACACAAAGGAGTATAAAAATTGAAAGCGACCGTCTTTCGAGACTCTTCGTGAAGTCAGGTGCAACAAAGCGAAAATATCTGAATGAGTAAGTAAGACAAATAATGCTGAAAGATTCACTTCGGAGATCAACAATTGTGTGGATACACCGTACAATCTTTCGTAAGACCTTAACTAGGCAAAGTAAAAGCTGGATAGAGACCAATATTCTACTTATAAAGCAAATAAATACTAAATAGGCAGTTTAAAGACTATTAAGTAAATGTAAGGGTCCGAACCTTTAATAAGGTAGAGTCCCCTGTGTTTACAATGCTAGTCCCTAGATCAATAGCTATAATCCACAGTTAAGATGTAAATATCAAGAAACAAAGGTCATAATACAACTTTTATAACCAGGAATAACATAATTTTATTACATCTTACATAGCTCATTTGGCTATTACATTACATTGCAGCAGAATATCTATAAGTATGGGGTCCTTCATCTTCAAAGTGCCACAGGCAGACATGTTGGTTGTAGACTTTGTAATCCTAATCAATCAACTTCACTATTATCAATCAAACCTGCAACATAACAAGTTACAGCCACAAGGGTCAATACATTTGAATTGTATTGGCAAGTGATACTATGGTAGTATGGTGGAGTCTATCATCTATATGCACTTGGCTAAGTGGAGTTGAGGCTTGCATTGCTCAAAATAGATTTTTCCTTAACATTTGAAAGCACTAAGTTTTTGCTTGACAAAATCATTTCTCTCAATCAAAGATTGAAGATCCTTTACCCTTGTTCAAACCACAAGTTTTATCTTAGAAATTTGGATGATGAGATTCTTGATTGCTTCCATGTCTTGATGCTCAAATTGTCCTTTACCAGGGACATGGCTAAGTACTTAGATTTTACACTCTGCAGAGGTGGTGCACTTTCCCCACAAGACTTGGTTTCCCAAGACAGGACCTTTCAGAAGCCTTCCCTTAGACCACAATGGACGCGTTCCAACCTATTAAACTCTACCACCAACTGTCCATATGGCTAAGTTCTTGCAACCTATATGATCCAGGAAGAGCCCATAATGCCAAGTGGCTGCACTTGAAGCTTCTCAACATTTGACATCTCAAATCTCTTTGTTCCTGGGTGGCCATCCACAAGTGAGATACACAAGGTTCACCAGTCCCCTGGCCTTGTGTAACCACTCAACCAAAAACCACCAAGCAATTACCATTCCACCCAGGTGATTCATTAACTTAGTTGTTTTATTAAACAAAAACACACGTCCTCAGACTTAGAAAATTTCCATAGTGTGAATATATTTCCACCCTTGTTTTCTATTAGCTAAGCTAAGCATGATAGTAGTAGGAGTCTTAACTTAGGAAATTTTACTAAGGTTTCATCTACTAGGATTTTCCTATAGCAAGGTTTATACTTAGCAAAATTCCCTGCAAGTTTTACTTAGAGAAAATCACTAATGCATAGGGAAGGTAATGGGAAAAAAGTATGAAGCATCACTTGACTTTTTGGTAGAGTATAGGTTCACTCCTTGTCCTTGCAACAATCACACTCTTCAAGTCACTACAATTCAATCAAGCAAGGCACAAACTCAATCTACCAATCAAGCAAAACAACACATAAAATCATAGAACCAAGATAATGCATGCAAGCATGCCAAGGATTGTTTTATTTTAAAAAGTGGTTCCTAATGGGTCATAAACATTGGAAAACACCTAATGGTCATTTTATAAAGTGGCAAAGTCATTTGCAAAAGGTTTCACTTTATAAACCATTTTCAAAACAAAGTATTATTTTATGTGGTGTAGAAATATTTTTACTAAGGCATTAATCTATAGGGTCCACCAAATATGTTTTCAAACCATAAAACTTGGTGTTTGGGGCCAGAGAGTTAAAAAAACATTTCCCAAAGGTTTTCTTCCAAAACCATTTTTAATAAATAAACTATATTTTTATTTGACTAGAAATGGTTTTAAATCAAAGAATCATTCTTTTCCTTCACCAACTATATTTTTGAAACAAAAAAGTGTTTCCTATGGTCAGTAGGTTCAAAACAAACCTTTTGCAAAAGATTTTATCCCCCGAATTCATTTTTGAACAATTTTTATAATCTAAACAAGCATACAAATGTTTCTGCAAAAACAACCATTTTTTCCAGAAGCTTTTTACTAAACAAATGGCATGGTTGGCTAGGGCTTGTTCCACTGATTCCATTGATATAAAGTTTGTAATTTTTGGACGTGTGGATCAAAAGTTACAAGAGTTTCAAATATGCATCTAAATCAGATTCAAAATTTCTTTTAAACAGAACTAGTGACACGCGGCGCTCAACTACTGGGCGATACCGGTTCGGGTGGATCGACTAACACAGACCGTAGGATTTAAGTGGAATCATACGGCTCAGAAGAGTGCGTACCCATTCGCTTACTTTCTATCCTAATCGTCAGATCCAAATCCAACGGTCCTAACTACTCTGACCAATACTCAGCGGCGCTGGCGGCGGCGCTCTGGCGGCAGCGCTCAGACGAGGTCGTCTCCGGTGATACTGGACGCAAGGGAGAGAAGGAGAAGGCTCACCGTGATCGCAATGTCGTGGGGAAGCTCAAGGTGTCGTTGGTTCGACGAGGGGCGCACATGGTAGTCCTGAATCGCTCGCCGGAGTTCGCTCGACGTCAGGCACGCTCTGGAGGTCGTCGAGGATGGGTTTACAAGGCGCCCTAAGGTAAGATAGGGGAATGGTTAGACGCGGGATGATCTGGGGAAGTTGTGTGCATCATCGAGAGAGCTTAGGGCGGTCGGAGTTCACCTGGAATGCTCGACGGAGCAATGGCAGACAAGACGCCGGTGTCGACGGGCCGAGGTTCTGAGGCACTCGCGGGAGAATGAGTGGCACAGGGAGATGCGCCAGGAGGTGGGGAGTATGTGTGCGTGGTCGATGAGGCAAGGGGCAGCGCGGGGTCACCGGAATTTGCACCGGACCTCGTCGGAGCAGTGGGGGTGCGGCTTGAAATTACGACGGCCTGGGGGCAGAGAGAGGGAGGCGCGTGAGGGGAAATGGAGAGGAGGAGTGGGCGCTTAAGTGAGCGAGGTTACCATGCGAAATCAACGCTGCAATTAAGTGAATTTACTCGGGGATTGATTGACAGAGAACGGCAGCGAGGTCTGGGGAAGAACAGGTCGCGGGTGGGGAAGATGACCGCGTGGCTGTGGGGTCCACTGACAGCGAGAGAGACGAGAGGGGAGTTGGGTCCACCTGTCATTAGTTCTGCGGGTGCGGGTGTGGGTGAAAACGATTCGTAGAGGGGTGCATTGGTGAATGGGCTGGCTTCTTTGGGCGGGCTGGTTGGGTCGAGTCCATTTCACATTTTTTCTGTCTGATTGTTTTATCCTTTTTATTTCTATTTTCTGTTTTGAAATTCAAACAACCAATCAAGAATTCAAAACAAATCAAACTTTCACCAAACTGGTAATGAGTTTTGGTTCTGTTTAACAACATAAACCAAATCCCAAATACAAAATAAAATAATTTTATTCTTTTTAGGATCTATTTAATAATTAAATAAAATAGACCTTGATTATTAACTCAAATAGGTTTTGATTTATTTAATAAAATCTCCATTTGAAAACTAAATATTATCAAAACCAAATCAGTAGGTTTTATTTGAAAATAGAAGATACTTGGAAAACTTGTTTAAAATAAAATAACATTTTATTTTAGGGTCCATTATTTATTAAATAAAATGGACCATAGTTATTAAATCAAATAGGATTTGTTTTATTAAAAACTTTATTTCAAAATCTAAAATAAAACCAAAACACTTTAGTAGGTTTTATTTGAGAATATAAAATACTTGGAAAACTTATTTAAAATAAATAAATAAGTTTTAGTGTTTATTTAAAATGGGAAAAGCCTTTACTTAAATAAAATTGGATATTAAATCCTTATTATTTTATTTAAATAAACCTTTACTATTTTTATCAAAACAAAACATTTTATTTCAAAAACTTGGCCAAGGTTTAATTTGGCTCTATAAAATAATCTTTATTTATAAATCCACCTTTTCTTTTGAAAACCAAAACCTTTTATTTAAAGATCCAAAATTAGTAATTTTAAATATTTTTAAGTTTATTGTTTATTTATCTTTTTAAATCCCTTTAGGATTTTATTTGATCCAAATAGGTTTTGAAAGTTTCCAAATGGATTCAAAAAGTTTCTTCTCACCCTGAAAATCAACAAAGTTTTATTTTATTCATTTATTTTTCACATTACAAGATTTGGAAAATCTTGGGATGTGACAGGCTACCACCCTTAAAATAAATCTCGTCCCGAGATTTGGGGAGGCTAGGGTTACAAGTTGTCTCAAAGCATCTAGGGTACTACCACCCTTAAAATATTTTTCCAACTAAATTACATATTGGCCTTCTTGGGATCCTAGGGAAACTTATCTGGGCAAACATCTGCATAGTGTCCTTTGTTTTCACACTTGAAACATGTGACAAGGCTGAGATCCTTCATAGGCTGGTTTATATTGTGCTTCATCTTTTCTGGACAGAAGTTTGCATAGTGGCCTAGTTCCTTGCATTTGAAACATGTGATAAGGTTGAGGTCTTGAGGTGGCTTCTCTGGACAATATGATGCATAATATCCTAACTCTTTGCAGTGGTTGCACATCACTTGGCTAAAATCCTTCCTTATCTTGGGTTTCACTAGCTTTTGTTTGTCTTCTTGTCTCTTCTTCTTTTCTGGGCATTCACTGGCATAGTGTCCCTTCTCTTTGCAATTGTAACATTGCACTTGAGTAATATCCTTCTTCTTCTTTTTGGGTCTCTCCAAAGCTAGGAGTTCTTCTAGTTTATGCTCTTCATATCTCACCTCAAAGGTGGGAAATCTTTCTCTCTTCTTGGGGCATTGATCTTCATGCTCCTTGGATGCATGATCCTTGTCTTCACAAATATTGCATGCTTGGGTTCCTTCTAGAATAGCATCTTTGTCATCCTTGTTGTCATTAGCTCTTTGGGAAAAGTTTTCTCTCATGTTGATCATTTGAGTAACCAATCCTTGCAACAATTGGGATTGAATTTTCAAAATCCTTTGTATGGCTGGGTCTAGTCCATTTTTGTTGGCTAAAAGCTGAGTTGTCTCTTGGCTCAACTGGTTTTGGGTTGCTATAAGTTCTCTCATGTTGTTCTCTTGGTTGTTGTTGTTGTTATCAACCTTGATGTTGGAGTCTCTTGGAGTAGTCATCTGTTTGGGTTGAATTGAGATTAGAATAGGCAAGACATTTCTAAGGAAATAGTTCTAATCACACACATTACAATTCACTCAAGCAATGTGCAAGCAATCACAAACAAACATTTCACCCAAAAAATGAAGTTCAAGCACATACTTAGGCAACCAAAAATATTTTTGTTACACCACATAAGTTGCTGAGCCTGACTTAAACTAAATATGGTGGTCCATCTATATGGTTATTGCAAGGGTCCCAACCTTTAAATAAGGTAGAGTCCCCTATGTTTACAATGCTAGTCCCTGGATCAATAGCTAGCATCCACAGTTAAGATGTAATATCAAGAAACAAAGGTCATAATACAACTTTATAACCAGGAATAAAATAAATTATTACATCTTACATAGATCATTTGGCTATTACAATACATTGCAGCAGAATATCTATAAGCATGGGGTCCTTCATATTCAAAGTGCCATAGGCAGACATGTTGGTTGTAGACTTGTAATCCTAATCAATCCACTTTACTAAATCAATCAAACCTGCAACATAACAAGTTACAGCCACAAGGGTCAATACATTTGAATTGTATTGGCAAGTGATACTATGGTAGTATAGTGGAGTCTATCATGTATATGCATTTGGCTAAGTGGAGTTGAGGCTTGCATTGCTCAAATTAGATTTTCCTTATCATTTTGAAAACACTAAGTTTTTGCTTGACAAAATCATTTCTCCCAATCAAAGATTGAAGAATCCTTTAACCCTTGTTCAACCACAAGTTTTTAACTTTGAAATTTGAATGATGAGATTCTTGATTGCTTCCATGTCTTGATGCTCAAATTGTCCTTTACCAAGGACATGGCTAAGTACTTAGATTTTACACTCTGCAGAGGTGGTGCACTTTCCCCACAAGACTTGGTTTCCCAAGACAAGATATTTCAGAAGCCTTCCCTTAGACCAAAATGGACGCGCTCCAACCTATCAAACTCTACCACCAACTGTCCATATGGCTAAGTTCTTGCAACCTATATGATCCAGGCAGAGCCCATAATGCCAAGTGGCTGCACTTGAAGCTTCTCAACATTTGACATCTCAAATCTCTTTGTTCCTGGGTGGCCATCCATAAGTGAGATACACAAGGTCAACCATAAACATGGGCCTTGTGAACCACTCAACCAAAAACCACCAAGCAATTACCATTCCACCCAGGTGATTCATTAACTTAGTTGTTTTATTAAACAAAAACACAAGTCCTCAGACTTAGAAATTTTTCCATAGTATGAATGTATATTCCACCCTTGTCTTCTATTAGCTAAGCTAAGCATGATAGTAATAGGAATCTTAACTTAGGAATATTTCTACTAAGGTTTCATCTACTAGGTTTTCCTATAGCAAGGTTTATACTTAGCAAAATTCCATGCAAGTTTTACTTAGAGAAAAATCACTAATGCATAGTGAAAGTAATGGGACAAAAAGTATGAAGCATCACTTGCCTTTTTGGTAGAGTATGGGTTCACTCCTTGTCCTTGCAACAATCACACTCTTCAAGTCACTACAATTCAATCAAACAAGGCACAAACTCAATCTACCAATCAAGCAAAACATCACATAAAATGACAAAGTCAAAGTAATGCATGAAAGCATGCCAAGCTTTGTTTTGTTTGAAAAAGTGGTTCCTAATGGGTCATAAACATTTGAAAACACCTATTGGTCATTTTGTAAAGTGGCAAAGTCATTTGCAAAAAGTTTCACTTCCTAAACCATTTTCAAAACAAAGTATCATTTTATGTGGTGTAGAAATATTTTTACTAAGGCATTAACCTATAGGGTTCACCAAATATGTTTTCAAACCATAAAACTTGGTGTTTGGGGTCAGAGAGTTTAAAACAAAACATTTCCCAAAAGTTTTCTTCCAAAACCATTTTTAATAAATAAACTATATTTTTATTTGACTAGAAATGGTTTTAAATCAAAGAATCATTCTTTTGCATTACCAAATACATTTTTGAAACCACAAAGTGTTTCCTAATGTTAGTAGGTTCAAATCACACCATTTGTCAAAGATTTTATCCCCAAAATCATTTTTGAACAATTTTTATAATCTAAACAAGAATACAAATGTTTCTGCAAAAACAACCATTTTTTCAGAAGCTTTTTACTAAACCAATGGCATGGTTGGCTAGGGCTTGTTCCACTGATTCCATTGGTATAAATTTTGTAATTTTTGGACGTGTGGATCAAAAGTTACAAGAGTTTCAAATCTGCATCTAAATCAGATTCAAAATTTCTGTTTTAAACAATCTGGTGACACGCGTCCTGTTCCTAGTCGCAGATACCGTTTCGCTCAGAATGGCTACTCTGGCGCGTTGGATCAAGTCAGATCGTGCGGCACAGGTTGCGTACCCCTTCGCTTTAAGTGGTTCTATCCTATCCACTAGATCGAGATCGGACGGCTATCCTCTGCTTGTCACTAACTGGCGGCGCAAGGTCAACGGCGAGCGGCGGTGCGGTCAGATGGAGGCGGCGCTGGCGAAGCAGGAAGCGAGAGAGGGAGGGAGTAGGCTCACCGTGTTCGCAGAAGCCTGGGGAAGCTCAAGGTGGTGCTGTCTTGGCGAGGGGCGCACTGGAGCGGGCTTAATCTCTCGCCGGAGTGGAGCTGCGCCTCGGCCACGCTCAGTCGTCGTCGAGGACGGTGCTATGGATCACTAGGAGACAAACGAAACGCATGGTCATACGCGCAAAGACACGGCGAAGGTGTGTGCGTGAACGAGAGGGGAATGGGCGGACGGAAACTACCTGGGGCACTCGCCGGAGTTAAACCAGACGGTGGCGGCGGCGGTTGTTGTCGTTCTTGGCCTTTCGAGGGGCCTTGAAGCTGCGGATGCAGAAAGGTCTGCCAGGAGATGGGGATCACAGCTGGGTGCTTGAGGAGGCAAGGGGTGGCGTGGGGTCGTCGGAATTTGCACCGGACCTCGTCGGACAGTGGCGGTGTTTGAGCAAAATTCGACAACCTGGGGGCGTGTTGAGATGGGGCGACAGAGGGGAAGTGGAGAGGAGGGGCAGGCGCTTTAACGTGCGTGGTCAAGGGGCCGATTAATGGCGTGGTTAACGCGTACACGCGGACTTAATTACCGCAACGGCGAGGGGAGGGCGAGTCCGGTGGGGAAGAAGGAGCGTGGGCGTGGTAGTGTCGAGAAAGGGAGTGAGGGGGAGGGTCCATTCGCCAGTGTCCTCGCGGGTTTCTTTCGCGGTAAAGAAAACGTTTCAGGGGCGAGGGGATAGGTGGGCTGGACTGGGCTATTTGGGCTGGCCGGGCTGGGTCGTCCAGATTCATATTTTTTTCCAGTTCTGAATCTTTTTCTTTTTCCAAATCAATTTCTGTTTTGAAATTCAAACAATCAAATTCAAACAATCACTTCAAACAACTTCCACCAAACTTTGCAATTGAATTGATTCTATTTAACAACATAAACCAAAGTCCAAAGACAAAAATAATTTTATTCTTTTTAGCATCTATTTAATAATTAAATAAAATAGACCTTGATTATTAATTCAAATAGGTTTTGATTTATTTAATAAAATCTCCATTTGTAACTAAATATTATCAAAACCAATTCAGTAGGTTTTATTTGAAAATATAAGGTACTTGGAAAACTTGTTTAAAATAAAAATAACATTTTTATTTTAGGGTCCATTAATAATTAAATAAAATGGACCTTAGTTATTAAATCAAATAAGATTTGTTTTGTTAAAACTTTATTTTGAAATCTAAAATAAAACCAAAAACACTTCAGTAGGTTTTATTAGAGAATATAAAAATACTTGAAAAACTTATTTGAAATAATTTAATAAGTTTTGATGTTTTAATTAAAATGGTAAAACCTTTTATTTAAATAAAATTGGATATTAAATCCTTATTATTTTATTTAAACAAACCTTCACTATTTTTAATCAAAGCAAAACCTTTTGTTTCAAAATTTTGACCAAGGTTTAATTTGGCTCTATAAAATAATCCTTATTTATAAATCTACCTTTTCCTTTGAAAACCAAATCTTTTATTAAAAGATCCAAAATAGTAATTTTTAAATATTTTTAAGTTTATTGTTTATTTAAATTTTTAAATCCCTTTAGGATTTTATTTGATCCAAATAGGTTTTGAAAGTTTCCAAATGGATTCAAAAAGTTTCTTCTCACCCTGAAAATCAACAAAGTTTTATTTTATTCATTTAATTTTTCACATTACAAGATTTGGAAAATCTTGGGATGTGACAGGCTACCACCCTTAAAATAAATCTCGTCCCGAGATTTGGGGAGGCTAGGGGTTACAAGTTGGTTCAAAACAACTAGGGTACTACCACCCTTAAAATTTTTCCAACTAAATTACATCTTGTCTCACTTGGGATCTTGGTGTAACTTTCCTGGACAAAAGTTTGCATAGTGGCCTAGTTCCTTGCATTTGAAACATGTGACAAGGCTGAGATCTTTTATAGGTTGGTTTATCTTGTGCTTCATCTTTTCTGGACAGAAGTTTGCATAGTGGCCTAGTTCCTTGCATTTGGAACACATCACTTGGCTGATATCTTTCTTTTTCTTTGGTATCATTTCCTCTTGTTTGTTTCCTTGGTTCTTCTTCTTTTCTGGGCATTCACTGGCATAGTGTCCCTTCTCTTTGCAATTGTAACATTGCAACTGGCTTATGTCCTTCTTCTTATTTTTGGGTCTCTCCAAAGCAAGGAGTTCTTCTAGTTCATGTTCTTCATACCTCACCTCAGAGGTGGGAAATCTTTCTCTCTTCTTGGGGCATTGATCTTCATGCTCCTTGGATGCATGACCTTTGTCTCCACAAGTATTGTTAGCTTGGGTTCCTTCTAGAATAGCATCTTTGTCATCCTTGTTGTCATAAACTCCTTGGGAAAAGTTTTCTCTCATGTTGATCATTTGTGTAACCAATCCTTGCAACAATTGGGATTGAAGTTTCAAAATCCTTTGTATGGATGGGTCTAGTCCATTGTTGTTGGCTAAAAGCTGAGTTGTCTCTTGGCTCAACTGGTTTTGGGTTGCTATAAGTTCTCTCATGTTGTCCTCTTGGTTGTTGTTGTCATCATTAACCTTGATATTGGAGTCTCTTGGAGAAGTCATCTGTTTGGGGTTGGATAGGGATTAGAATAGGCAAAAATATTTCTAAGTAAGGGTTCTAATCACACACATCACAATTCACACAAGCAATGTGCAAGCAATCATAAACAAACATTTCACTCAAACAACAAAGTTCAAGCACATTTTTAGGCAACAAAATATTTTTGTTACACCACATAAGTTGGTGTGTTTGACTTAACTAAAATATGGTAGTCCATCTATATGGTTCAATTGTTATCTTTCCTTCCTTCTTGATTCTTCTTGTAGGAGATCATGGTTTCCTTTGGGAAAATTCTTGGTTTCAATACTCAAGTGAAGTGAACTCCTTCTAATTTTGCATTTCCTTAGTCTCCAAATCTGGAGCAAGATTTCCTTGTCTCACTTGTCCTTAGTGATAACCTTGGTTGAAGTCCTTGGTGAACATGCTGAAGATGTTGAAGTCATTAGAGTTGAATGTGTTGAAGTCATTAGAGTTGAAGAAGTTGAAGTCATTTGAAGAAGTTGAAGTCATTAGAGTTGATGTTGTCCTTTGCTCATGGTGAAGTCTTTGGCCATGGGGTAGGTTTTTCCATCAAGTTGAAATAGATGAGATGTAGAATCAAATCCAAAATGGTTAAGGGAAGAGTTTACAAGATTGTTTTGTAAATAAGTTTTTGGAACAAATATAACTCCTATTTTTCTAAGGGTTTTTGTCCAATCCCAGGTTTACAAATCCTACAGGCAACACAATGCTCTGATACCATCTGTAAGGGTCCCAACCTTTAAATAAGGTAGAGTCCCCTGTGTTTACAATGCTAGTCCCTGGATCAATAGCTAGCATCCACAGTTAAGATGTAATATCAAGAAACAAAGGTCATAATACAACTTTATAACCAGGAATAAAATAAATTATTACATCTTACATAGCTCATTTGGCTATTACAATACATTGCAGCAGAATATCTATAAGCATGGGGTCCTTCATATTCAAATTGCCACAGGCAGACATGTTGGTTGTATACTTGTAATCCTAATCAATCCAGTTCACTAAATCAATCAAACCTGCAACATAACAAGTTACAGCCACAAGGGTCAATACATTTGAATTGTATTGACAAGTGATACTATGGTAGTATAGTGGAGTCTATCATCTATATGCAATTGGCTAAGTGGAGTTGAGGCTTGCATTGCTCAAATTAGATTTTCCTTATCATTTTGAAAACACTAAGTTTTTGCTTGACAAAATCATTTCTCCCAATCAAAGATTGAAGAATCCTTTAACCCTTGTTCAACCACAAGTTTTTAACTTTGAAATTTGAATGATGAGATTCTTGATTGCTTCCATGTCTTGATGCTCAAATTGTCCTTTACTAGGGACATGGCTAAGTACTTAGATTTTACACTCTGTAGAGGTGGTGCACTTTCCCCAAAAGACTTGGTTTCCCAAGACAAGATCTTTCAGAAGCCTTCCCTTAGACCAAAATGGACGCGCTCCAACCTATCAAACTCTACCACCAACTTTCCATATGGCTAAGTTCTTGCAACCTATATGATCCAGGCAGAGCCCATAATGCCAAGTGGCTGCACTTGAAGCTTCTCAACATTTGACATCTCAAATCTCTTTGTTCCTGGGTGGCCATCCACAAGTGAGATACACAAGGTCAATAACATGGGCCTTGTGAACCACTCAACCAAAAACCACCAAGCAATTACCATTCCACCCAGGTGATTCATTAACTTAGTTGTTTTATTAAACAAAAACACAAGTCCTCAGACTTAGAAATTTTTCCATAGTATGAATGTATATTCCACCCTTGTCTTCTATTAGCTAAGCTAAGCATGATAGTAATAGGAATCTTAACTTAGGATTCTACTAAGGTTTCATCTACTAGGTTTTCCTATAGCAAGGTTTATACTTAGCAAAATTCCATGCAAGTTTTACTTAGAGAAAAATCACTAATGCATAGTGAAAGTAATGGGACAAAAAGTATGAAGCATCACTTGCCTTTTTGGTAGAGTATGGGTTCACTCCTTGTCCTTGCAACAATCACACTCTTCAAGTCACTACAATTCAATCAAACAAGGCACAAACTCAATCTACCAATCAAGCAAAACATCACATAAAATGACAAAGTCAAAGTAATGCATGCAAGCATGCCAAGCTTTGTTTTGTTTGAAAAAGTGGTTCCTAATGGGTCATAAACATTTGAAAACACCTATTGGTCATTTTGTAAAGTGGAAAAGTCATTTGCAAGAAGTTTCACTTCCTAAACCATTTTCAAAACAAAGTATCATTTTATGTGGTGTAGAAATATTTTTACTAAGGCATTAACCTATAGGGTTCACCAAATATGTTTTCAAACCATAAAACTTGGTGTTTGGGGTCAGAGAGTTTAAAACAAAACATTTCCCAAAAGTTTTCTTCCAAAACCATTTTTAATAAATAAACTATATTTTTATTTGACTAGAAATGGTTTTAAATCAAAGAATCATTCTTTTGCATCACCAAATACATTTTTGAAACCACAAAGTGTTTCCTAATGTTAGTAGGTTCAAATCACACCATTTTTCAAAGATTTTATCCCCAAAATCATTTTTGAACAATTTTTATAATCTAAACAAAAATACAAATGTTTCTGCAAAAACAACCATTTTTTCAGAAGCTTTTTACTAAAACAATGGCATGGTTGGCTAGGGCTTGTTCCACTGATTCCATTGGTATAAATTTTGTAATTTTTGGACGTGTGGATCAAAAGTTACAAGAGTTTCAAATATGCATCTAAATCAGATTCAAAATTTCTGTTTTAAACAATCTGGTGACACGCGTCCTGTTCCTAGTCGCAGATACCGTTTCGCTCAGATCGGCTACTCTGGCGCGTTGGATCAAGTCAGATCGTGCATGTTGCACTTCTTCGCTTTAAGTGGTTCTATCCTATCCACTAGATCGAGATCGGACGGCTATCCTCTCGCTTGTCACTAATCGGGCGGCGCAAGGTCAACGCGGCGGCGGTCGATGGATGGCGGCGTGGCAAGGAAGCGAGAGAGGGAGGGAGTAGGCTCACCGTGTTCACATAAGCCTGGGGAAGCTCAAGGTGGTGCTGTCTTGGCGAGGGGCGCACTGGAGCGGGCTTAATCTCTCGCCGGAGTGGAGCTGCGCCTCGGCCACGCTCAGTCGTCGTCGAGGACGGTGCTATGGATCACTAGGAGACAAACGAAACGCATGGTCATACGCGCAAAGACACGGCGAAGGTGTGTGCGTGAACGAGAGGGGAATGGGCGGACGGAAACTACCTGGGGCACTCGCCGGAGTTAAACCAGACGGTGGCGGCGACATTATTCTTGGCCTTTCGAGGGCTGTGGCGAAGCTGCGGATGCAGAAAGGTCTGCCAGGAGATGGGGATCACGGCTGGGTGCTTGAGGAGGCAAGGGGTGGCGTGGGGTCGCCGGAATTTGCACCGGACCTCGTCGGACAGTGGCGGTGTTTGAGCAAAATTCGACAACCTGGGGGCGTGTTGAGATGGGGCGACAGAGGGGAAGTGGAGAGGAGGGGCAGGCGCTTTAACGTGCGTGGTCAAGGGGCCGATTAATGGCGTGGTTAACGCCAGACACGCCGGACTTAATTCGCCCGCAACGGCGGCGAGGGCGTGGTCATGGGTGGGGAAGAAGGCGTGGTGGGGCGTAGTGTCAGCGAGAAAGGGAGTGAGGGGGAGGGTCCATTCGCCAGTGTCCTCGCGGGTTTCTTTCACGGTAAAGAAAACGCGTTTGGCGAGGGATAGGTGGGCTGGGCTGTTTGGGCTGGTCGCCCGTATTCATATTTTTTCCGATTCGAATCTTTTCTTTTTCCAAATCAATTTCTGTTTTGAAATTCAAACAATCAAATTCAAACAATCACTTCAAACAACTTCCACCAAACTTTGCAATTGAATTGGTTCTATTTAACAACATAAACCAAAGTCCAAAGACAAAAACAATTTTATTCTTTTTAGCATCTATTTAATAATTAAATAAAATAGACCTTGATTATTAATTCAAATAGGTTTTGATTTATTTAATAAAATCTCCATTTGTAACTAAATATTATCAAAACCAATTCAGTAGGTTTTATTTGAAAATATAAGGTACTTGGAAAACTTGTTTAAAATAAAAATAACATTTTTATTTTAGGGTCCATTAATAATTAAATAAAATGGACCTTAGTTATTAAATCAAATAAGATTTGTTTTGTTAAAACTTTATTTTGAAATCTAAAATAAAACCAAAAACACTTCAGTAGGTTTTATTAGAGAATATAAAAATACTTGAAAAACTTATTTGAAATAATTTAATAAGTTTTGATGTTTTAATTAAAATGGTAAAACCTTTTATTTAAATAAAATTGGATATTAAATCCTTATTATTTTATTTAAACAAACCTTCACTATTTTTAATCAAAGCAAAACCTTTTGTTTCAAAATTTTGACCAAGGTTTAATTTGGCTCTATAAAATAATCCTTATTTATAAATCTACCTTTTCCTTTGAAAACCAAATCTTTTATTAAAATATCCAAAATAGTAATTTTAAATATTTTTAAGTTTATTGTTTATTTAACTTTTTAAATCCCTTTAGGATTTTATTTGATCCAAATAGGTTTTGAAAGTTTCCAAATGGATTCAAAAAGTTTCTTCTCACCCTGAAAATCAACAAAGTTTTATTTTATTCATTTAATTTTTCACATTACAAGATTTGGAAAATCTTGGGATGTGACAGTTATCTTGTGATCTTTCTTTCCTTCTTTGGTTGATTCTTATTTCCACATGAGATCATGGTTTCCTTAGGAAAAATTCTTGGCCTCAAAACTTCAAATGAAGTGAACTCCTTCTAGTTTTGCATTTCCTCAATCTCCATATCTTGAGCAAGATTTCTTTGTCTCACTTGTAATCCTTAGTGGTATCCAAGTTGGAAGTCCTTGGTGAAAATTGCTGAAGATGTTGAAGTCATTAGAGTTGAAGAAGTTGAAGTCATTAGAGTTGATGTTGTCCTTTGCTCATGGTGAAGTTTTTGGCCATGGGTAGGTTTTTCCATCAAGTTGAAATAGATGAGATGTAGAATCAAAACCAAAATGATTGAGGAAAGTGTTTAAAAGTTTGTTTGTAAATAAGTTTTGGAACAAATACAACTCCTATTTTTCTAAGGGGTTTTGTCCAATCCTAGGTTTACAAATCCTACAGGCAACACAATGCTCTGATACCATCTGTAAGGGTCCCAACCTTTAATAAGGTAGAGTCCCCTGTGTTTACAATGCTAGTCCCTGGATCAATAGCTAGCATCCACAGTTAAGATGTAAATATCAAGAAACAAAGGTCATAATACAACTTTTATAACCAGGAATAACATAATTTTATTACATCTTACATAGCTCATTTGGCTATTACATTACATTGCAGCAGAATATCTATAAGTATGGGGTCCTTCATTTTCAAAGTGCCACAGGCAGACATGTTGGTTGTAGACTTTGTAATCCTAATCAATCAACTTCACTATTATCAATCAAACCTGCAACATAACAAGTTACAGCCACAAGGGTCAATACATTTGAATTGTATTGGCAAGTGATACTATGGTAGTATGGTGGAGTCTATCATCTATATGCACTTGGCTAAGTGGAGTTGAGGCTTGCATTGCTCAAAATAGATTTTTCCTTAACATTTGAAAACACTAAGTTTTTGCTTGACAAAATCATTTCTCTCAATCAAAGATTGAAGATCCTTTACCCTTGTTCAAACCACAAGTTTTATCTTAGAAATTTGGATGATGAGATTCTTGATTGCTTCCATGTCTTGATGCTCAAATTGTCCTTTACCAGGGACATGGCTAAGTACTTAGATTTTACACTCTACAGAGGTGGTGCACTTTCCCCACAAGACTTGGTTTCCCAAGACAGGACCTTTCAGAAGCCTTCCCTTAGACCACAATGGACGCGTTCCAACCTATCAAACTCTACCACCAACTGTCCATATGGCTAAGTTCTTGCAACCTATATGATCCAGGCAGAGCCCATAATGCCAAGTGGCTGCACTTGAAGCTTCTCAACATTTGACATCTCAAATCTCTTTGTTCCTGGGTGGCCATCCACAAGTGAGATACACAAGGTTCACCTATCCCCTGGCCTTGTGTAACCACTCAACCAAAAACCACCAAGCAATTACCATTCCACCCAGGTGATTCATTAACTTAGTTGTTTTATTAAACAAAAACACAAGTCCTCAGACTTAGAAATTTTCCATAGTGTGAATATATTTCCACCCTTGTTTTCTATTAGCTAAGCTAAGCATGATAGTAGTAGGATTCTTAACTTAGGAATTTTTACTAAGGTTTCATCTACTAGGATTTTCCTATAGCAAGGTTTATACTTAGCAAAATTCCATGCAAGTTTTACTTAGAGAAAATCACTAATGCATAGGGAAAGTAATGGGAAAAAAGTATGAAGCATCACTTGCCTTTTTGGTAGAGTATAGGTTCACTCCTTGTCCTTGCAAAAATCACACTCTTCAAGTCACTACAATTCAATCAAGCAAGGCACAAACTCAATCTACCAATCAAGCAAAACAACACATAAAATCATAGAACCAAGATAATGCATGCAAGCATGCCAAGGATTGTTTTATTTTAAAAGTGGTTCCTAATGGGTCATAAACATTGGAAAACACCTAATGGTCATTTTATAAAGTGGCAAAGTCATTTGCAAAAGGTTTCACTTTATAAACCATTTTCAAAACAAAGTATTATTTTATGTGGTGTAGAAATATTTTTACTAAGGCATTAATCTATAGGGTCCACCAAATATGTTTTCAAACCATAAAACTTGGTGTTTGGGGTCAGAGAGTTTAAAACAAAACATTTCCCAAAGGTTTTCTTCCAAAACCATTTTTAATAAATAAACTAGATTTTTATTTGACTAGAAATGGTTTTAAATCAAAGAATCATTCTTTTCCTTCACCAACTATATTTTTGAAACCAAAAAGTGTTTACTATGGTCGGTAGGTTCAAACCAAACCATTTGCAAAAGATTTTATCCCCCAAATTCATTTTTGAACAATTTTTATAATCTAAACAAGCATACAAATGTTTTTGCAAAAACAACCATTTTTTCCAGAAGCTTTTTACTAAACAAATGGTATGGTTGGCTAGGGCTTGTTCCACTGATTCCATTGATATAAAGTTTGTAATTTTTGTACGTGTGGATCAAAAGTTACAAGAGTTTCAAATCTGCATCTAAATCAGATCCAAAATTTCTTTTAAACAGAACTAGTGACACGCGGCGCTCAACTACTGGGCGATACCGGTTCGGCTGGATCGACTAACACAGACTGTAGGATTTAAGTGGAATCATACGGCTCAGAAGCGTGCGTACCGATTCGCTTACTTTCTATCCTAATCGCCAGATCCAAATCCAACGGTCCTAACTACTCTGACCAATACTCAGCGGCGCTGGCGGCGGCGCTCTGGCGACAGCGCTCAGACGAGGTCGTCGCCGGTGATACTGGATGCAAGGGAGAGAAGGAGAAGGCTCACCGTGATCGCAATGTCGTGGGGAAGCTCAAGGTGTCGTTGGTTCGACGAGGGGCGCACAGGGTAGTCCTGAATCGCTCGCCGGAGTTCGCTCGGCGTCGGGCACGCTCTGGAGGTCGTCGAGGATGGGGTTACAAGGCGCCCTAAGGTAAGATATGGGAATGGTTAGACGCGGGATGATCTGGGGAAGTTGTGTGCATCATCGAGAGAGCTTAGGGCGGTCGGAGTTCACCTGGAATGCTCGACGGAGCAATGGCAGACGGCGGCGCACGCTCGGTGTCGACGAAGCCGAGGTTACAGGGCACTCGCAGGAGAATGAGTGGCACGGGGAGATGCGCCAGGAGGTGGGGAGTATGTGTGCGTGGTCGATGAGGCAAGGGGCGGCGCGGGGTCGCCGGAATTTGTACCGGACCTTGTCGGAGCAGTGGGGGTGAGGCTTGAAATTACGACGGCCTGGGGGCAGAGAGAGGGAGACGCGTGAGGGGAAATGGAGAGGAGGAGTGGGCGCTTAAGTGAGCGAGGTTACCGTGCAAAATCAACGCTGCAATTAAGTGAATTTACTCAGGGATTGATTGACAGAGAACGGCAGCGAGGTCTGGGGAAGAACAGGTCGCGGGTGGGGAAGATGACCGCGTGGCTGTGGGGTCCACTGGCAGCGAGAGAGAAGAGAGGGGAGTTGGGACCACCTGTCATTGGTTCTGCAAAAGTGTGTGGGTGAAACGATTCGCAGAGGGTGCGTTGGTTGGCTGAATCAGGGGCTTGGGCCTGGACTGGTTGGGTCGAGTCCATTTCACATTTTTTTCTGTCTGATTGTTTTATCCTTTTCTATTTCTATTTTCTGTTTTGAAATTCAAACAACCAATCAAGCATTCAAATCAAATCAAACTTTCACCAAACTGGTAATGAGTTTTGGTTCTGTTTAACAACATAAACCAAATCCCAAATACAAAATAAAATAATTTTATTCTTTTTAGGATCTATTTAATAATTAAATAAAATAGACCTTGATTATTAACTCAAATAGGTTTTGATTTATTTAATAAAATCTCCATTTGAAAACTAAATATTATCAAAACCAAATCAGTAGGTTTTATTGGAAAATAGAAGATACTTGGAAAACTTGTTTAAAATAAAATAACATTTTATTTTAGGGTCCATTATTTATTAAATAAAATGGACCTTAGTTATTAAATCAAATAGGATTTGTTTTATTAAAAACTTTATTTCGAAATCTAAAATAAAACCAAAACACTTTAGTAGGTTTTATTTGAGAATATAAAATACTTGGAAAACTTATTTAAAATAAATAAGTTTTAGTGTTTATTTAAAATGGGAAAAGCCTTTACTTAAATAAAATTGGATATTAAATCCTTATTATTTTATTTAAATAAACCTTTACTATTTTTATCAAAACAAAACATTTTATTTCAAAAACTTGGCCAAGGTTTAATTTGGTTCTATAAAATAATCTTTATTTATAAATCCACCTTTTCTTTTGAAAACCAAAACCTTTTATTTAAAGATCCAAAATTAGTAATTTTAAATATTTTTAAGTTTATTGTTTATTTATCTTTTTAAATCCCTTTAGGATTTTATTTGATCCAAATAGGTTTTGAAAGTTTCCAAATGGATTCAAAAAGTTTCTTCTCACCCTGAAAATCAGCAAAGTTTTATTTTATTCATTTATTTTTCACATTACAAGATTTGGAAAATCTTGGGATGTGACAGTAAACCCTAAGGGGGAGAGTAAAGATTATAAATGAAAGTTGAAGAAGTACTATAGGGAATAATAAATGATTGTCTAAAATCCTGATAAGGTAAAGTTTGAAGTAATAAAATGGAATAGTTTTAATAGACTAAATCTAAAAGAAACACACTTAACTAACCCTTGAGAGGGAATAAAGCACATCCAATTGTATAAGTATAGAGGAACAAGAAATTCCAATGGGTATGGACTAAATGAGTTCACATCCAATCTTGGAAGGATTATCAGTTTGAGACATAAAATGGTAAAACAAAGATTAGTCTTGTGACTATAACTATTGTCTAGCAGAAATTTAAAACCTGTTTTAGTGAGACTTCCTAGACCTTAACTAATATAGTAGGAAAGTTCGATGATCAAGTAAAAAAGTTGGATTAGGATACTTAATCAGGGAAATCAACTAAAGAAGAGACCCCAGATTGAGGATTTAATAATAAGGACATATCCCTAAGGGAGTAAAGTAAAAGGAACTTTGGAGTGTTGGAGACACTAAGTTAAAGATTGTTGAGCATGATGAGGATTCAAGGAAAAGATTTGGATATGGGATATTACAATTATTCCCATTAAGGTTAACATGGAGTTGAGACATATCGTAATCATTTCAAGATAATCCCTTATTCCGAAACGAAAGAGAGTGCAAACTTCGAGGACGAAGTTTATTTTAAGGGGGAGAGTCTGTAACATCCCAGCATTAGAGCTTAGAAATAAGCTAAACACAGGTGTGTGCATTGCATTCATGCATAAAAATCTGAATAATTTTCGCGCTTTTAAATAAAAACTTGTCAAAGTGATTGAAGCTTCTCTTAACTTGATGGAATGGAAGTAGATCATCAAGTTGACTGCGATAAGTTTCAATATGACCTTTGCTAAAACCTTATTTTGGGTAAACATGATTTGATCTAAGGATAGATCAAATGGAATAAAGCTAAACCCTAATCCATTACTTAATGATTTATATTTGATCCTTAGGTGATCATATCATAGTATTCATTATAATCACTCATGAATACCAAATTATAAATATAACACAAATAACAAGAATGTAACAACTATATCTTGATCTCATCTACTTATACCATGGGTATTAGGGAAAAACCTAACTTTAACTCTTTAGTGTGATTGAGTAGGAAAGAAACCAAGTCAAGATCATTCACCACATATCCTCCTTTCCATATTAATCCTTATGGAATCCTATCTCAATATCTATTGTTCATCAATGTTGAGTAATCAACTATTGATTCACCAATTCTTAACCTATCAATTCTTGACCTATCAACTCTTGTACTTATTATAGAATTCACTTAAGGCTTATAAAGAAAGAAGTCGGAAGAGGTAAATAGTGATGCTAGTTTAGATGTTATCTATAGAATGGGAGTG
The DNA here is from genome assembly GCA_030063025.1 of Avena longiglumis. Classification (NCBI taxonomy): domain Eukaryota; kingdom Viridiplantae; phylum Streptophyta; class Magnoliopsida; order Poales; family Poaceae; genus Avena; species Avena longiglumis. The sequence continues at coordinate 66,105,322 of CP125973.1, read as the reverse complement.
ATTGGAAGAAATCAAATCAATATGGTAACAAAGAATATTACAAGAATGAAGTCTGAAGATAGTTACCAGGAGTAGTCCTATTGGATCAAGTAGGTATAGTCAATGAATTATATCTCTTAATCCAATAGAGCTAAACAAAAGATAAATAGAATACAACCGTAGTGTTGTATTGAAGAAGCCTTGTTTAGTCAACTGGAAACCTAAACCATAAAGGATCAAAGGATTATAATGATCATGCCTTATTCATCAATATTGAATGCTTATACCAAATATAAGTGATATTGGGGGATAAAACATGATTGAACCATAGTATAGATTTATTATCCTAGCTTAGTCATTACAAGTCACATTAATATAATGTGAGGTTGGAATGTTAGAAATTGGAGTTAAGTAGAGAGAAGAAAGTATGATTAAAATAATGTTAGAGCAACATTGAATTAAAGAAGTAGTATTTTCCTCTTGGGGAAATACTAAACACTAGAGGAGAGTAGAACTTTATATAAACCTCTACTAGAGTAGTATTTGTGATGGATGATTTAGGAAGGTTATGAATGGAGTTAGAGGTAACCACTTGTTGGGTTAGAGATTATTAATAGTAGAATAGTTGTTATAGCCAAGTATAAATATGAGAATATTATGAAAGCTTTAGTGTTAAGCACATTGCATTTATAAATGGATTTAGAATAATAAAGGGTGGATAAGAAGTTTCCATAAAGCAAAGCTCATCATGTTAGTACATGATGATGGACATAGAGAAGTAATATATCTAGAAAAGGAATTCCTTAATTAGAAGACCAGAATTATGATGTATGGAATTTAGGAATCCTTGTTAAACACTAAACCCTAATTCTAGAACCAAACATAGTATCCATTTCATCTGTTGATCTACCATCTTGCTTCCTCAATGTTTTATAGGAATATTTTCCTATAACCAATCCAATAAGCATATCTTTGTCATTTCTAATTATCATCATCATAGGTTCTTAGGAACCATCTTTGTCAATTCTTTTTCCTAAATTATCCTAGAAAACAATTCCACTATTTTACTTTGAATGGTGATGTTGTTAAAGATCACAGACATAAAGACAATGTGATTAACCATAAATCTTTATACACATCAATAAAGGAAATATGAGAATAATATTAACCATATTAAGTTCTAAAAATTTTATATATTTGTTGCCTGCCAAAACCCACCGGCGAGCAGCGACGGGCAACACGAAGAGCCGGGAGGCTCCCAGAACTGCTGGTGGGCCCTGGTCCCTCGGGCAACGGCCCGCAAAACTCCGGCACGCCCGGCTGGTGCAGGATGCCACCGACCTATACCTGGTCAGGAAGGTGATGGATTGCTTCGATTGGTTTCCTGCATGGCAAACAAACATACGTAAAATTTGAGCCGCGACCGGCTCCCAGGTTTCCCTGTGAATCGGCTCCTGGAGCCGATTATCCCATGGTTCTGCATTAGATCTATGATAACATGGGGTTTTGCTTCATCAATACAAGTTAAATCGATCTACGCTTTAACGCTTTTCACCACGTAATTGGAACATCCTACACGTAATTGAGCCTGGTAAATACAAAAGATGATAGAAAACTAACCCTAGAGAAGGCCTAACAACCGACGTAAAGTCAATTCCCGGAACAACTCCTCTCGAACTAGCAAACCATATCCTCACGTACTACTGGATCGTTCAACCCGTTTGCAAGGCCTGACTACGTGGATATCAAACTAAACCTTGGAAAACAAGGCAAAACTATAACAGATCAAATCGACTGAATAAAGATCAAGCAAGATGCTACCCTTACACCCGGGAAAAGGTGCAAAGGCAGCGAGATAACTAGAGGCAGCATAACTAAACAATCATAGCAAAAAGTACCGATGCTAGCCCAAACAAATCTATGATAATAGTATTACTCGCCATCAACAAGGCTTCAGTACGAGTAACACCAAATAACGCATAAGCAGATACTGCCTAGATCGCAAGATGCGATCTAGGCAGCATGACACTTACCCGAGAAAAACCCTAGAAACAAGGGGTGGCGATGCGCCGAGATTGTGTTTGTTGTGAACGTGATCGTCCTACTTTCTCAATAACCTTAGGTACATATTTATAGTCCGGAGACTTTCTATCTTTGGAATAACCCTAACAACTCTATCTCTTACCTAAACCGAAACGTAACCTACTATAATATACAGATACACGGGCAATTTAGCCCAAATCCACGCACAAGGCCGATTCAACAACACGTTGCATATATGTATCTTCCAAGCCCATCTTGATTACGGCCCATCTCCTCCTTTGGCCAAAATATGGCGATAACACATGCCCCCCTGGTTTTGGCAATAATAATTCCAAAACCACTCTGTTGTTGTTTTTTTCTCTCTTTTTTTTGTATCGGGTTACGCGTTGCCAGAATGCGTTGCAGAGCAGAATCGTCACGCCACCCCCTCATCATGATGTCTTGTCTTCTCAACTTCTCCGCAGTGCATGATTTGACCGTTTTGGCACCATATTATGGAAACTGCTACGACATTGAACTGCCTCCCACTATTCCCCTTATTTAAATTCATCTGAGCAGTTTGCAGCCCCCATCTTCCTCCATTAGCCAAAAAACCCTCTTCCTCCGCCGAAAAAACCCTCTTCCTCCGCCATGGCCTCCTCTTCTTCCTCCAAATCATCCGCCCTTTCCTCCCAATCTTCCAACACGATGAGCAACCGAGAGCCGACGCCGGAGCACCCGCCAATGGCGGCAGATGAGCTCTCGCCCACAATGGTGGGACGAGAGGACTGGGACTTCGCCGCTGGGTCGAGGACGACGAGTCCCCGACCGACGGCGAGGGCCTCAGTTCCTTGTCGACGGGAACGGATATGGAGAGCTCCGACGCCTTGGTCTGGATGGCGTCGAATCCTCCGACGAGGAGGAGGAAGCGGAGGAGGACACCTCCTCCGATGAATACCGCCGTGAAGCGCTTCCGCCGGGTCCAGCGAGGACACCAAGACGACGACGAGGAGGCCCCGACATCCTCGAAGAATGACGAAGACGACGCAAAGAAATACGGCGATGACAAATGACGACGGCGAGGACGGCGATTTACACCGCCTCTAGATTAGGAACTAGTAGTAGTAGTACTAGCAGTAGATTTCCTTTTGTAAGCAATCGGCTCCATTGTAAACAATCGTCTTTTGAATCAACAAAGATTGCTTTTCCAATTCGCTTTTGCCGATAGTCAAAATAGGTCAACGTTCCAGAAGCCGATAGCAATGTATCGGCTTTCACCATACTAGCTCATATGGTCAACCAAGTCAAAGCCCAACGAGCCGATGGTAACACATCGACTTTCCCCACAAACGTTGACAAAGTCAACTTTGGTCGCATATTTAGATAAATCTGAGCGGCCACTCTCCAACTTCAAACGGTAGCCTGCGACCCTCTTCAAAAAGGCTAAACCAGATCTCCAACTTCCTCACCGCATAGATCGAGCTTACAGCGACAAGAACCCTCGATCCCTAATCGCATAGATCCATCTCCGCCGGCAAACTAGATGGCGGAATCGTCCAATACCAGCGCAGCGGTCTCTGGTCTGAAGGTACGCCTGCTCCTCGCAGTCTGAACACGGTGCTAGAATTAATAGCAAACACCTGAATTAATGCTTTATTCCACCGTTAAATTTTTTAGGTTTCAAACATCCTGCTGCCGCATCCTTCTCTCCCAAATTCTCTCTGTCTTGGCCCCCGTACAGAATCTAGTCCTGCCCATCTGATCTCTTGCGAGGCAAACAGAATCCCCTTCGTAAGACAAAACCTAGATTTGAATTCTTGGGCCGACTGCTTGCGAGCCTGGCCTAATCCTCCTGAACATTGGGTTTCTTGGTTTAGCAGGGTAGCCAGAACTTACCAATCTCAATGGGAAACCACGGGAATAGCTGATGCCTTGCATTTGTCATTGTCTCCCCTGGAGAAACATGAAAATCTTCTAAAAACCATCGGCTATTTCTGGTCCGATGCTCTGAACTGCTTCATGTTTGGTCATGGCCCCATGACACCAACTCTGTTAGACGTGGTGATGATTACTGGTCTGGACGTTACATCACCCAGCCCCTCTGCTTTTAAGCTGACAAAGGTCCCCTACAAGCTTTCTTCCAAAAGATCGCATTTAACCGGGTGCCTATCTTCAAAAACACATGAAAACTAAAGGCCCTGTCACAGAGAAAGAACACACGGCTTTCCTCAACTTCTGGCTGGAACATTTCATATTCTGTGGCCCTTCCCTGGCTCCAACCAAGAATTACCTCTCCTTGGCCTACGAACTTGCCAAAGGCACTCAACTCGGTGTCGGCAAACTGTTCCTTGGAGAAGTCTATAGATATCTCCAGTTGATGTCCGTCAAATTATTCTCCGGCATAGCAGTCAAAACAGGAGGTCCTTGGTGGTTCATCCAGCTATGGTCTCAGCTGTATTTTCAAAACCATGTCCCAAACTTCCCCCTTTTGGCAAGTTGCACCTTTCCAAATGTCAAAGGGAAGCAGATCCGATGCACCAGCTATGGCCAAGCTCTCAGCATCGCTGTAGCAAATCGATCCTCAGAAGCATCCAAGTGGTTCAACATTTTCTTCCAAGGCCTGGACAATCCTATCTTCTTTCCTTACACGGAAGAATCGGAACATTTTGAAAACCCAATCTCCTTCAGGCTAGACAACTTTGCCGATGACACCAGCACTCGGCAGCTATTTTCCACTGTGATACGTCCCTGCTTTCTTCCAGTTGGCATGAGCACATCCAATAGAATAATCAAGCCTGGATATGAATTCTACCAGCCAGTCGTAGTGGCTCGGCAATTTGGCCTTGGACAAGTACCTCCCCATTTCTTTCTCCACCATCTTACAGAGAGCAGAGCTGACCTGCCCGATCCTCTCACCAGTCAAAGGTGTTATTCCTTCTTTGATGCTCTGACCATCCCAATTCCCAACAACCTCATCTTTACTTCATCAACCGATGGTTTTGAGAACTGGTGGTCGATGTGGAAGACTCATGCCTTCAGGAGAGCTCTGGGACCGTTGCTGGAATAGCTTGATGCTGAATATGATATCCCTGTAGAACAGGTACTATTACTTGTAAATTTTCTTGATGCAACTCACAAATGATTCTTCTAATATCCCGCTCCGTCTCCTTCAGCGACAAGATGGTCCTGAACCTACACACGATGATGGCTCCCCCTTCGAATTCTTCCCACCAGCTCCTGTGGTCCTTTTCTGCAAAAATTCGCCACCTTTTAAAAAGGTCGTGATGCAGAACCAGCCGATATCACCACAATCGGCTTCCAAGATCCAAGCCACTTCTGGGTCCGCCGCCTCTCGAGTTCCAACTAAAACAAGAACGGTGGTGAGGAAGGTAGCTGCCAGGAAGACTTTGAGGCGCCGGAGCCCTTCTCCAGAAAGTTCGCATGTACGCTGATCCATGCCTTGGTTGATCTCTTTCATCCTTGCAAACATGCTTGTGTTTACTAGCTCTCCTTTTCTTACAGGGTTCCATCGAAGACACCTCCAGCAGGGACACACAATCCAATCGAGGAGAATCGGGCCCAACAGACTCTGAAAGGACCACCACGCCGAGCCAGCCAGATTTGCCACCATCGGCTTCCAGGAAAAGGCCGGTTCCTGCACCTACTGCCCCCCGAGCATCAGTCGAGGCGGGGCCAGCTGTGAGCCCCAAGAGGGCTCGCAAGGGGCTGCAAACTTCTTCGTCGAGCCAGGAGGTCTCGAAATTCATCACCCTCAATGCTCTTACCAATTTTTTTTTTATATCTGCTGATTCATCACTTATTTACATCGGCTAAGCACCTTCCATGCAGACGACTGGCACTTCTAGTGGAAAAGCCGGGGAAGTGCCGATGCCTGCCGCAAGGCCGGATCTAGTAATCCCTGAAGGTGTAGCTGAAACGGTTACCACTTTGGCCAAGCCCCCAGCAACAACACACAAGCCGATGGTCTCGTCATCTGCTATCCCCTTGACCTTAGGAGAGGTACGTTCGCCTCGTTCGGCTCATCCTTCCATGTTAGATGCATACTGACGCCATTTCGGCCTGCCAGGGTTGTGATATTTCAGGCCTGCTGACGTTCGACCCTGAATCCATCGAACCAACTCTCCCTGTTGCCAACGATGAACCACGAGCAAGGGCTGTTCTACCTCAATTCCAGCGCCTCAAAGCCTTGCTGTCCTCCCCGATCGAGAAGTTGATCGAGGGTTCTGAAGAAGTGAAGAGTGTTCTTGCTGAAATCAAGGACCAACTCCCAAAGAGCATTGCGGTGAAGCTCGCCAGTTGTAACTCTGTCTTTCTACGGGTCAAGGGTGAAGTTGGCTCGTGAGAGGATTACCCTGCGCCGCGCCCAACTCCCGCTGAAGGCCAATATTGCAGACAAATGTCAGCAGCTCAACGAGAAAAAGGCGTCTCTAGATGCCAAAACTGACACCTCTGTCAGTACTGCCGAGCTCGCGTCCTTGAAAAAGGACTTGGAAGATCTTGAAGAGAAGGTTCGGGCGACTAAACAGCTTATTCGTGACAAGGAAGCATTCATCGCCCGCTCCCAAGACGAAGCAGAAGGCCTCAAAGCTCAACTAAAGACTGATCTGGCGGAAATACGTGCCCTGAACAAGCAGCTAGTGACGGGCAAGGACGAAGACGACGAAACCGAGATCGCCGAGGTGGATCGTGTCCGTGCTGACGCCCTCCACGCCTTCGAGGCATTCCTTCAGTAGCTCATTCATGTAAACTGGCACCTGCTCGTAACAGTTTGAACCTCTAGAGTCGATGGCTGTGCATCGGCTATATATATATATATTTTAGTTTTTTATTGGCCGATTTCATGTATCGGCCCCCATATTTCACTGTCCATCGTCCCACATGCTTGGGAAATTGGCCGATTTCATGTATCGGCCCTCATATTTCACTGTCCATCGTCCCACATGCTTGGGAAATATTTCTTGAGATGCTGACCGTTGACAGCCACTGGGAATTTCACGCCGTCTAGCTCCTCAAGCATGTACACATTCCCTCTTAAAACTTGATCGACCCTGTATGGCTCGTGCCAATTTGGAGACCATTTACCATATGTCGCATCCTTAGTCCCCAATGGCAATACAGCTTCCCATACCAGGTCGCCCACGTGGAACTCCTTTGGTCTCACCTTCTTATTATATGCACGAGCTACCTTGGCCTTGTTTTCTTTGATTTTCTCAAGCGACCACAGCCTAAGCTCAGTTAAATCCTCAACACTGTCACTCATCAGGGCCGTGTATTCTTCAGTTGTTAGATCGTTCTGAAAAGTGACACGTCTCGATCCAGCCGTAATCTCCTAGGGAAATACGGCTTCTTGTCCATAGACTAGATGGTATGGCGAGGTTTTTATCGCTCCATGACATGACATGCGATAAGCCCATAAAGCCTCTGACAAAACCTCGTGCCAACGTCTAGGGTGCTCATCGATCTTCCTCTTGATCAGCTTGATAAGGCTCGTTGACGCTACCTTGCCCATTTGCTTGAGCATAGTATGGAGATGATCGGATCAGCTTAATTCCCGTGTCCTCGCAGAACTCTCTAAACTCGTGAGAAGTGAAGACCGAACCTCCATCGGTCGTGATAGTTTGGGGAATCCCGAATCTATGAATGACATGTTCTTTCACAAAATCGATAACATCCTTCGAGGTCACTGACTTCATAGGGACGGCTTCCACCCATTTAGTGAAATAATCCGTAATGGCCAAAATCCACATGTGGCCTTTGCTTGATGGAGGATTGATCTTCCCAATCATATCCATGCCCCAACCTCGGAATGGCCAAGGTTTTGATGATGGGGTTCATTGCTGACGCGAGTACCGTCTGAATTTTTCCAAATTTCTGACATGCTTGACACCCTTTGTAGTACTTAAAACAGTCCTCCAGCATGGTGGGCCAATAAAACCCTGAACGCCTGATCAACCATTTCATCTTGTGAGCCGATTGGTGAGTACCACAAGCGCCTTCGTGTACCTCGTGTAGGAGCCGATTGGCTTCGGTTGGCCCTAGACACTTGAGTAGTAACCCTTCCAGAGTCCTGTAGAACTTGTCATCCCCAATAAGCACATACTTCATGGCCTTGTACCTTATCCGTTTAGGTGCCCCCCGAGCCGAATCTTTCAAGTAATTGAAGATATCGGCTCTCCAGTCCGCCTGTGAACTCACTTGAACATCGTTCCTCCGCTATGTCCTTGTAGCTCGAAGCCATTTGTGCGAGATCATTCGCCTCAGTATTCTGCGATCGCGGATCCATTAAAGTTTATGTACCGAACTGCCATGAGCTCACGGCATTGAAACCATAATGGGAAGAGTGACTCGCTCTCACACTTGTATTCCTCCGTGAGTTGGGAAATCACCAATTTGGAGTCTCCAAAAATTTCCACTGCCTCTGCTCCAGCTTCGATGAGCAACTCCATTCTCATGATCGCCTCATACTCGGCGACGCGTTGTTGGTGCGAGGGTAGCTAGCCCGATGGAGAAGGAATATGTTGCCCCGGGCGACACGAGTAGAATGCCAATGCCGCAACCATCCTCACAAACCGATCCATCGAAAAACATAGCCCACGCCAGAGCAGACAACCCGCTATATCGTTGTTGATCCTTTCAGCAATAAGGTCGGCCAATGCTCGACTTTAACCGCTTTCGGGTTGATACCGGATGTCAAATTCGATAATGCAAACATCCATTTGCCGAGTCGGCCTTTCAACATAGGAGCCGACAAAGATGTGCTTTATGACATCCGATTTGCATATAATGATAATCTCGCTGAGAGAAAGATGTGGCGACTTGGTGCAGGTGAAAAAGCAGAGGCACAACTTATCGATCTCGGATACCTTGTCTCGCATCCAAAGATCCTTCCGCGATGTAAACACAACTCCTCCTGCACCATCATAAACTCGCACCACCACCGAGGCGATGGACGTGTCACCATCGACAAGTAAATGTAGAACGGCCTATCCGGTCAGCGGAACCAATCTTGGCGGCTTCGTTAGATATTTTTGATCTCCGAAGGCTCGTTGTTGTTCTCCCGCCGGAACTCTTCATCGATTTAATTTTCACCACCCCATGAACGGCTCTATTCTTCCCAGATTGGAGATGAATCTTCCGACAAAGTTGATCTTGCCGATGAGAGATCGCAGTTCTTTCTTCGTGGTAGGTGGCTTCATTGTTCGTGACCGCCTCCCGACTTTTCAGCCGATCTCACCTCGTTCATGGACCAAGAAACCCAAGAACCGACCGCCGTCACATCAAGGCACACTTTTGATTCATCCAGTCCGAATTTTCTTGTTCGGTCCAGACGCTACCGCAGTCGCCCAAGTGCCCTTGTATCAAGGCACTTGACCACCACGTCATCGATATAAATTTCCACCAGCTTGCCGATCAGATCATGGAAAATGTAATTCATGGCTCTTTGGTATGTGGTGCCGGCATTCTTCAGTCCAAACGTCATGACTACATATACAAACAACCCCACCGAACACGGGACTCGAATGCGCCTCTTGTGTATATCTTCCAGAGCCATAAAAATTTGGTTGTAACCGGCATTGCCATCCATGAAGCTCAAGACTTTATGACCAGCAGCTGCGTTGATTAATGTCTCTGCTACCGGCATCGGATACTCATCCTTTGGAGTGGCTCTATTGAGATCCCGAAAATCTATGGCAACACGCCAGCGGCCATCTTTTTTCTCTACAGGTACGATACTAGAAATCCACTCAGCATACCTGCATGGCCTGATTAACTTAGCTGTCAACATTTTCTCGATCTCTTTCTTGACTTCTTTCAAAATCTCGGCCTTCATCTGTCGTGCTCGCTGCTGGAATGGCCGAAACCCTTTTTTAAGCGGGAGTCGATGTCAATGATGCTCCTGTCTAGCCCGGGCATCTCTGTATAATCCCAGGCAAAGCAATCTGGATATTCTTTCAACAAAGCTATCATCGGACCCCGCAGATTCAGATCTAACTTCTTGCTGATAAATGTCGGTCGTGGCTTATCCCCAGGACCGATGTCAATCTCCTCTAGCTCATCAGCGGATGTAAACCCATACCCTAGCTTTCCGTCACCTGCTAAATCGATGCCAAACACGGGGCAAACAGTTGGTGAGGATAACAAAGATAATTTGGGCCGATTGCCGGAATCGGCCCCCTTTTTGATTGCATTAGTCAAGGAAGGTTTACAACTCATCTGTGCTCTACAATGGCAGGGAATCTCCCTACTACGACTGCATGACCTGTTCGTCGTAAGCTTACTGCTTTTTATTTTTTGTGGCCGATCGCAGGGATCGGCCGTACCACGTGCAATCGTGGACTTCGCTACTCTGTCAGGCCAGTGGATAAGACCAGCCTCACCCCGTTTTTTGTAGCTTCAATGCGCTCACAGCCGTCTAGACTGACTCCAGAGATCGGCTCTTGGTCTTCTGCTTCCCAGATGTTCATGCCAGCTATGGAGATCTCGATCGAATCATCTGCATGAATGACCTCCACTTCATCTCCATCCCATCAGACGGCATCGGTGCATCGTGGATGGAATGCAGCGATTGGCGTGAATCCAATCTTTCCCAGCAAGACAAAGAGGTGCTTTTCTGTCAACGATGAAGAATGACGAGGGGTTTTTCGCCACGGTCAGGTCCACATTCAGAACGCCTTGCGTCTCTGAAGTTTGGCCGTTGAAGTCGCTTAACGTGACGTTGGTTTTGATCAGATCTGCAGTGGAGCGTCCCAAACGCCATAGCATGGAGTATGGCATTATATTGACTGCCGCTCCGGTGTCAACCAACATCTTTCGGACAGGCTGCCCATTGATATAACCTCGCAGGTATAGAGCTTTTAGATGTTTGTAGCCCTTCTCTTGTGGCTTTTCAAAGATAACCGGCCGTGGGCCGCAGTCAAACTGTGCCACTGGTAGTTCTTTGGCTCTTGGAGCGCAAAACTCTGACGGAAGTGTGAACACCATGTTTGTGCCAGCCGATGTCTTTGCATCGGCTTTTACTGGTTTGGGGCGCCACTCTTTCCCTTTCGGACGAGCCTCTGTTTCCAAGGTTTGCCGAACTTTCACGGCCAGATCGGGCCGTGCTTTCCTTAAAGCGTGGAGGTACTGTGCTTCGGCTTCCTCCAAGTTACGCAGCCGCTGAACTCTACGCTTTTGGGTGTGTCTGAGTCCATCGGGACACCACCTTGGCCGGTGATATCTGTCTTCTTCTTTTTCACCCTTTGGCTCCTCGAGGTCTTTTGCTCGAGATGACCCCTCTTGCCTGTTCTGCGGTGGGAGAGGCCCTAGACGCTTGAACACTGAGACTGGACCTGTGTCGTCCTTCTGCTGTCCACATTCCGGACAGTTGTCGATTGTAGGCAATCGGCTCATTCCCGCGTCCCAGCAATACTTGAAGAAAGGACAATCCCAATGTTTATCCACGCCTTCTTTTCCCTTTGACTTTTTACTAGCGAGGTGCTCATATCCTTCATCATCTCTATCGTGCCGGCGACGTCGGTCATACTGACGCTCATACTTGTTAAGGAGGTGCGTGGAGTGTGGCTTCTGATATCGCACGCTTCTCACTTGCTCCTCGGTTAAATACCGCCTGTCATCATAACGGGGCCGGTCACGTGGACCGGCCTCCTCTCTTTCTTTGCCCCGAGAGCGACCGCCTTCCTCCTTATACGAGCCATGGTGGTACACTGGCCCTGTCATATTAACATCGAACGAGAAATCTAACTGACGCCTCGTGGAGTGGCTGTGTTCTACCATGTTGACGCCGGGAAATGGGTTCGTGTCTACTTTCATGGCGAATTGCCCAAGGATCAGACGGCCCTGTTCTATCGCCGTTTGGATCTGGCGACGTAGCTGTTTGCAATCATTGGTGGTGTGGGTGAATGAGTGATGCCACTTGCAGTATGGTCTCCCGTTCATTTCTTGAGCCGTAGGGATTTTATGGCCTTCGGGTAACTTCAGCTGCTTTTCTTCGAGTAAATCGAATATCTGCTCAGCTTTGCTCACATCGAAGTCGAACCCTTTTGCAGGCCCTTGCTGTTTCACCCATTTGCAGGACACAGGATCTGCCCCCCGAGCCCATTCAGCCACGGCCACCTCCTGGTCTTGTGCGGGATCCTCTTCTTCTGTATCGACCAGGCCTATCGGACGTTTGAACTTGTCTTGGTACAACTCAGGGTGGCGCTGTTCATACATTGTCAGTTTCTGGGCCATGTGCACCAATGAGTTGTACTCTACTTGGAAAGCCAGATCCTTGATAGGTGCTGAGAGACCCAGCACTGCCAGCTCGACTGCTTCTTTCTCAGTTAAAACGAGCCGAATAACATCGGTTCGACGATCTGAACGCTGAATGTACTACCACCGTCTCTCCTCGCTTTGCCGCACTGCGCCAGATCCGCAATGCCAGCCTCGGTAGCTTCGAATGATAATCGAATGTGGAACTGCTCTTCCGGTTGCTTCCAGTCCGGATCGAATCCGGCAACGAGGTGTACCACCCAAAAGCTGGTCTGCTGAGATTGTGCAAAGAACCTTACACGCAATCGATCCGATGCTGAAATCATGCCTAATCGCGGTATCGGCTCACATGCTTGATCGAGCTCGACTTCCGATCCGCTAAACCTTGAGAACTCGGAGCCGATACTTGGGTGGCGCGAATCGATCAAACTTCTGGGGTACGGCTTGAGTAGCCGATTGTCCTTCTTCGCACGGTTTAACCGGTCTCTCAGATGGTAAGGATTTGCTCCACCGCTTGAGCTCAGGGCTAAATTCTCATGACTCGTTCCGTGGCATATTTGGCTAGCCATGCCTGTTATCGGCCCATCCTGCATACATCCTGCCCGAAATACCGCCTCAAGCCTCGCCCGAAACTCCCGCCTGTAAATCCCTGCGGTTGCAATCTGGTTCGTGCGCGTCAAGCTATTGCAGTCCGGCACGTAGGTGCACACATATCCATGTGAGATTTCTTTGGGTGGTTCAGACAGGAACTGGCAATCGCCTGGGTCACCTCCGACCTTGTAGACGACGTACGCCGATGCCCCTGGTGGCTCCGGAGCTGCAAGCGTGAATGGCAGCTGTGGCCTGGTCTGGAGCGGTCTTTCTCCCTGGTGAGTCCCTAGAGTAGGCCCCGACGGAGAGTACTGATGTTTCATGATCTCCTGAACTACGCGAACCGCGATGCGCTCGAAAGCGTTCACTAGGCTCTCAGAATGGCGGTGAAGAGAATGAGCCACCATGTAATTGACTTCCTGTCGCAGAGCTCTGGTGCGCTCCTCTGAAGGAACAGACAGATCCACCTCATCAAGAGCACCTTCGGGTGAGAACCCTTTCCACCTGATGCCATGTTTACGAGTCCTCTCAAAAGAGCCGATGAGATCGGCTTCGAAGAGAGCTTTGATATCATCATACTTCGCCTTGTGCTCCTCAGGCAAATCGTCGTACGTGACCGGTCTGCCCTCCATCGTAGCGTCGGATGTTGATGCAGATGTTGTTGAATGTCCCACCGGGCGTGCCAGAATGTGTTGCCTGCCAAAACCCACCGGCGAGCAGCGACGGGCAACACGAAGGCCGGGAGGCTCCTGTAATCGCCGTGGGCTCTGGTCCCTCGGCAACGGCCCAAAACTCCCAGACACGCCCCGCTGGTGCAAGGGCGTGCCACCTGACCTATACCTGGTCAGGAAGGTGATGGATTGCTTCGATTGGTTTCCTGCATGGCAAACAAACATACGTAAAATTCGAGCCGCGACCGGCTCCCAGGTTTCCCTGTGAATCGGCTCCTGGAGCCGATTATCCCATGGTTCTGCATTAGATCTATGATAACATGGGGTTTTGCTTCATCAATACAAGTTAAATCGATCTACGACGCTTTAACGCTTTTCACCACGTAATTGGAACATCCTACACGTAATTGAGCCCGGTAAATACAAAAGATGATAGAAAACTAACCCTAGAGAAGGCCTAACAACCGACGTAAAGTCAATTCCGAACAACTCCTCTCGAACTAGCAAACCATATCCTCACGCATATCTGGATCGTTCAACCCGCTTGCAAGGCCGACTATGTGGATATCAAACTAAACCTTGGAAAACAAGGCAAAACTATAACGGATCAAATCGATGAATAAAGATCATAAGATGCTACCCTTACACCGGAAAAGGTGCAAAGGCAGCGAGATAACTAGAGGCAGCATAACTAAACAATCATAGCAAAAAGTACCGATGCTAGCCTAAACAAATCTATGATAATAGTATTACTCGCCATCAACAAGGCTTCAGTACGAGTAACACCAAATAACGCATAAGCAGACACTTCCTAGATCGCAAGATGCGATCTAGGCAGCATGACACTTACCCGAGAAAAACCCTAGAAACAAGGGGTGGCGATGCGCCGAGATTGTGTTTGTTGTGAACGTGATCGTGCTCCTTTCTCAATAACCTTAGGTACATATTTATAGTCCGGAGACTTTCTATCTTTGGAATAACCCTAACAACTCTATCTCTTACCTAAACCGAAACGTAACCTACTATAATATACAGATACACGGGCAATTTAGCCCAAATCCACGCACAAGGCCGATTCAACAACACATTGCATATATGTATCTTCCAAGCCCATCTTGATTACGGCCCATCTCCTCCTTTGGCCAAAATATGGCGATAACAATATTAAATAACAATAAAGGATCAAGATATCAAAATTATAAGATCCTAAACAAATCCTAAAACCTAATATCCTAATTTATACCTATTCTATTTGATATAATAACCTTCATATGATTATGAATATGAAAGCATATAAAAAGGTAAATCAATAAAATATATTGTTATAAAAATAGTATTACTATCAGAATATTATGTTTATCCCCATAAACTTACAATTTTCTAAATAAAAAATCCCTATAAAGTTAAAACAAATGAATATATACAAGGGAAATAAAGAAAATATCACAAACCATAATAAAGGTTCACAAATTGATTTTTAATAACCTTATTGTTGCTGCAATTATTTAGCTAATAATTTTCTATGGGAAATATTCAAATAATTGAGTATTATTCAAATCTGAAAAGGAAATGAAATACAATGCAGAAAACAGAAAAAAAAGAACTAGCTCAGTCCAGGAAGTGGCCCACGGCCCATTTCTCTCTCCACCTATTCACCGCCCAGCCGCAACACCCTTCCTCTTCCGCTCCCTTGGCTGCAGCCCACGTCGGCCCACGTACCCCTCCGAATTTATTTTCCTTTCTTTCTCCTCTCGCCAGAAGGACGCCGCCGACGAAGCAGCTGCGTGGCGCCGCCGGAACCGTCCGCCGTCGCCGTGATGCTCACTGCGAAGAGATCCGCGCTACCGTCCTAGAGGTTGTCTACAAGATCCCCTCATGCACTGAGAACGAACCCTAATCCCTTTCTCTCTCATTTTCCCTTATCCACTGAAAACCGAGCTCGCCGGAGATCATCCACCTCGCCGTCCCGACCACCCTAGGATCAACGGAGGACACCAACTTGCTCGCCGTGCTCTTCTTATTCATCTTCAACGGATCATGCAAGCCGGCGCAACCCTAATCGACGGGATCGAAGCATCCACCGCCGCCAGACATCACCGTTCATCGTCGATTGTCACCGTCTCACGACTCCTCCACCCTCTTCGACACGCTCTTCCGAATCCTGTGAGCTACCGGTGCTCGTGAACCTCTTCGATTTGTCTCTCGAACACCACAGCGCCGTGCCGACGCTCGCTTTCATCCGCCGCCGCAGTTGCTCGTCGGAGCAAGTGCTCCGATGACCATTTAGAGGCGGCGCAACCCTAGTTCGACTCGCCATCGAGTGCCGAATCAACCTTGCACTGCTCCGCGCGCGCCCTAGATTATTGGATCGAAATCAATCTGAGAGGATCAGTTCGCATGACGTCAGCGTGAGCTCATACTTGCATCATCTTGACCAAGTCCACCCGGATTGAGTGGTCCACGCCAGCGTGGCATGCCAACGTGGCCTTGTGCCCCACATGTCTGTGACTTGGGGTATACCCTGCCTGAGTAACAAAAGTATTTACTGTTAGGAATTAAAGAAAACAATACGAATTCCAATATAATAAAATGATTAAATCTTGTTTAATTAATAACTTTTATTTTATAAATCAGAAAAACACATATAATATATGAAAATGTTTAGACAAATAAAATCTACAACTTAAAACTATTACTAAATATTATTATGATGATTATTTAAATAAATATTATTTAATAATACTTTATAAAGTTTTAATACTTTGATAATTAGTATTTTAATAATGGTAAATGTTAAGAAAATAAATAAAATACCAAAAATCTTAGAAAAATAAGAATTAGAATTTAAAACTATAATTATGCATTATTGTTCCTCTTAATTAAATATTTATTATTTATTAAGTATTTATGAAGTAATAAACCTTATTAAAATCATATCTTATGATTTATAAATCACAAAAATAAATTTAATATACCAAAATGATCACAAAAATAATACCTACATGTTTAAAATGTAATATTCCACTTTTGAGTTAAATAAAAAGTTAAACACTTTTATAACTTGAAATTAAACCTATCTCCTTAATTAATAATTCATATTAAGGTAAATAAAACTTGTAAATAATTCTAAAAATTAACTAATTAAGTCTAATAAATAGTATTAGTCTTAAATATTGATGATATAAAGTTAAAATGCTTCAAAACATTTTAAATAAAATTTTATTAAATTATCTTTCAACCATAAGTATAAATTATTTATTAAAAGAATTCTTATTTAATATAAAATCTCTAAGAATAATTTGTAAAGAAATAAAACCTATTCCTTTACTTTAACCACAAGTTTATCAACAAATAAAACACTATAGGTGAGTTCATAAGTAATACATAATATTGTTTGCATATTCATAAACCATAACCACATCCTTATCGGAAAATAAAGCCCTTTATACATTTACAATGTAAAGAAATCACTATTCCAATAGAAGTAATGCCATTCTTAAGTAACTCTAAGGAAAAAATATAAAGTGAATAAGATACAAGTATCATAAGTAATACACCCTAAGTCTATCTACATTCTTGAAGTTACTTATAGTTACCAAGCTTTAAGTATAATACTAAAAGACTTTGTTATATGCTTTATAGTTAACTTTGGTCTGTTGCAATTAAGTTATAAAGCATCATAATACCAAACCAACCCAGTTAAAAACCAAGATAGATAAGTCTCAAATATTACCAATTTTCAGTATTCCAATAAAGGCAATTCTTTCTAACTTAAAGACTATAACTAGAAAGAACACTTCATAAGGTTAACTTAAAATCTTAATGCTTCTACTTAATTGAGTAAGCTTTTCTTCAAAAGTTATTCATTTTGCCGCCTCAATCCACATATGACAATTAATAATAAACACCTTACTTTATACTTTACTTGTATAGTAAGATTGTTAATACTTAAATTCTTTATAAGTGACATTACTTGTAAAGTAAAACTTGAAGATAAACAATTAAGATGGAAACAACCTTGAGTAGCATTCCATACTATGTATTTTATTGTTGTATAAATACATGTTGTATTCCACACACTCACAAGCCTTAATAAGAAGCACATGTTTGAAACTTAATTTAAAGAGGCAACACATTCCAAAGAAACCCTTTCCAATATCCAAACCCTAGATCAACGTTATCCTTAGGATTTGCGTTTATCAACTTGCATTACATTACTTATGCATAAAAGCATCTTGCTTCTTTAAACATTAGTCCTTACTGGACCAATGATAAAGATTTCCGCTATTGGATCTTATATTGTCTTGAAGACCGTGAGTGCATAATCTTGCAATCACAAAAGGCAAGTTCACACTTGTTCATGTCCTTTGATTATTTTCTATAAAGTATTTTACAAATCCAGTGTTGTCACCACCTGCATTTGAAAAAGTTCAGAAAACACTAATTTCATAATAATGTGATTATAGGTTATTTACCATGAGGTAATAACCTACTATAAGAGTTCCGGTTGTAAATGAACATATTATCTAGGACTTAACAACCAATGTCGCGAGTGATTCTTGCGCCGTATATTACGCGTTTACCATGAGATTTGGAATGGGACGAAGAAGGTAGCTGTATCTTTTCCCTCTCGCATGGAGCTGGATGTGCGGGTCGTGGCTGTTATCACTCATAGCGTGCATATTATTTATGGTAATTCGTAGAGGATATGCAGCATATGGGTGGGTACCCTCAACGTCCCACGATAGTTCCGGCATCTGAACGGTCTGTACTGCCATTGCCGTAATTCAATAGGTGCGCTGGCGTACACCAAGGAGACATGCGGGGTCGCGGAGAAGGTAGTGATTGGCTTGGGTCTTAGTCTGGGCCTCACACCAAGGAAGTGTGAATGGGTTCGCGGCCCGGATGTGCAACAAATCTAAGATCTCTCATGGGTAAAGTGACGCACCTCTGCAGAGTGTATAAACTGTAACTTGTTACTCCCTGTTCCGGGAAGGATCCGCGAACGCGGCGGGAAAGGAACCCCATGAAGGTTCTAGTAAACCCATGAAGGCTGACGGACATAGCTTTTTAGAATAAAAGCAACCTTTGAAGAAATGTTTATGAAAACTTGCATTGCCTACGACCTACGGTCTGTGGCTGTAGATATAGTGCATCAAACACTCCTTTTCTAGTGGACTTGCTGATTACGCTCGTACTCAAAGTATCTTCTTAACCCTTGCTAGGTTCTAAAGCCAGTACAGACGACGTCTACATCAAGTTATGCTCCAGGAATCATCATCAAAAGCTAACGCTCTTCAATAAAGTCAAGAAAGTCAACATATACATCAAATCCAGTGAAGACGAAGTTGCTGATTAGATAATAATAGAATTTCTAACCATAGAACCTACTTCTGTAGAGTATTGCCATAGCAGCAATGCAAGCCTCGTAGTTTAGCTACTAGTTTTATAAGTATGGTAATCATGAGTTATTTATTCTTAATTCTTCTTCGTAAGAAGTTTCTTTCCCTCTCTTTAACCTAGAGTGTTCTCTGGATCTTGTGTAAAGAGTTGAGTTGTAACCTATAGTCATGTCTTGGACCTGCTATGTTTCTGTTGTACTACTCTGAGGGATGTAATACTAGTGAACGGTGTTTCATTGGTGTTATGTCAACGACTATAGTGTACTACATCATGCAGTGGTAAGCTGGGTCACCGCAGTTGGTATCAGAGCATATGCTTTGACCTTAGGATTAAAACCCTTTTAGAAAGATCTGTAGGTTGGACAGTGACTATAGAAGCCATCTTATCTAAACCAAATATTATTATGACTTGTGACGAGTATCCACTTGAGGATAAACCTTGTCAGACCTAAGTCATATGCTTAAGTCATTCTTTCTTAGGAGTAATTATTTATCTTTTCTCAAGTATAGTGCTCTTTAGTGTCTTCTGAGGGAGACAAAACCCACCAAGATGCTTTAGGAAAGCTAATTGGTCACAGTATATTAGGATCAAGTGTAAGACATCAATTGAAGTAGTATTAATGGTGTAGCCTAATCCTAGAATTTAAGTAAGAACAGTAAAATCCTAGTGTCAGTTGATACCAAAGACAACCTGATAAATATCATTAGGATAAATGTGGATGTAAAGTGTAGTACTCATGTGGGATTCACTTGAGAGTTCTACGTGATGATGTGCAATTATGTTATGACTTAATAACAGTGTTAAAGTTATCATGGTTAGATTAACTCTTAAATCATAATGTACAGGTAAAACATAATAAGATCATGGTGAGATTAGCTCCGAAACCATGATGAGAGTATAAATATGATGAGTAATTATTAAATTATCTTTAGATAGAGTAATAAGATAACTTGGTAGAATCAAGATTGAAGTCAAAGGTGCCATAAAATAGTGATAACCTTCAATCTTAGGGGTTCAAAAGAATCTGATTAGTCACCTGGAGAGATCATGTGAGGACAGTTGCTAATAAAGAAAGGTTGAATATAGTTAATCATTCTAAAGGTGAGACCAAAGGTTAGTCAAAACTAAATTGAGACCACTTTGTCTAAAAATTATCCTGTTGCACTTGAGCAATTTGGGTAAATAGTGAGATAAAGAATAGTTTAACCCTATGTGCTAAGTATCACGATGAAAACCTATATGAGGAGGTGTCATATACTACACAACTAAGCCGGAATTCTAGAGATATTATACTCAACTACTATATTCTGGGCTTAGAGTATTGTGTGTTATATGTACCACATTTGGATTTATATGTTTTTCTTGAATCTTCTTGATTGACTAGATCTGTACATGAAGTGTGACTTGGTGTGCAAATGCATGTTGCAACATCCAGTTACTACTTGATGTTAGATACCTAGATAGAGTAAGGGAATTCTCATAAGGGAGTGACGAATTTCCAAGACCAAAATGAAGACTTACATGAAGAATGAAGTCAAGTGTAAGGTATATCAAGACAATTTGAAGGTTGAACCTAGTTTAATCATTATTAAATAGTTATAAGAAGGAAGATTAGTATAGAAAATAGAGGGAACAACATGTAATAAACTTAAAGTTCAATCAAAGTAGGTAATTTTGTTAAGAAGTTAATAAAATAGTTGTACCAAGTTCATGGAAGCATCATGAATAAGTGCAAAGAAGGAGATTTGGAATCCAAAATGGTATTCAAGATCTGACAATTCAGAGAGAATGCTAGAAGTATGTTGGAAACCATAGGATAATACATACACCCTAGGATGGTTCGCAACTGGTAATTATCCGCAGCTGGTATTTGATCCATAGCTAGTAATTACCCACAGTTGGTATCTTGACCATAGCCGGTAATTGGTTGACATAGTTAACCAGATCGTCTTAAAAGTTGCATAAAGAGCATAAAATTTGGCCTAAGATAAGTAAGACACAAAGGAGTATAAAAATTGAAAGCGACCGTCTTTCGAGACTCTTCGTGAAGTTAGGTGCATCAAAGCGAAAATATCCGAATGAGTAAGTAAGACAAATAATGCTGAAAGATTCACTTCGGAGATCCACAATTGTGTGGATACACCGTTCAATCTTTCGTAAGACCTTAACTAGGCAAAGTAAAAGCTGGATAGAGACCAATATTCTACTTATAAAGCAAATAAATACTAAATAGGCAGTTTAAAGACTATTAAGTAAACCCTAAGGGGGAGAGTAAACATTATAAATGAAAGTTGAAGAAGTACTATAGGGAATAATAAATGATTGTCTAAAATCCTGATAAGGTAAAGTTTGAAGTAATAAAATGGAATAGTTTTAATAGACTAAATCTAAAAGAAACACTCTTAACTAACCCTTGAGAGGGAATAAAGCACATCCAATTGTATAAGTATAGAGGAACAAGAAATTCCAATGGGTATGGACTAAATGAGTTCACATCCAATCTTGGAAGGATTACCAGTTTGAGACATACAATGGTAAAACAAAGATTAGTCTTGTGACTATAACTATTGACTAGCAGAAATTTAAGACCTGTTTTAGTGAGACTTTCTAGACCTTAACTAATATAGTAGGAAAGTTCGATGATCAAGTAAAAAAGTTGGATTAGGATACTTAATCAGGGAAATCAACTAAAGAAGAGACCCCAGATTGAGGATTTAATAATAAGGACATATCCCTAAGGGAGTAAAGTAAAAGGAACTTTGGAGTGTTGGAGACACTAAGTTAAAGATTGTTGAGCATGATGAGGATTCAAGGAAAAGATTTGGATATGGGATATTACAATTATTCCCATTAAGGTTAACATGGAGTTGAGACATATCGTAATCATTTCAAGATAATCCCTAATTCCGAAACGAAAGAGAGTGCAAACTTCGAGGATGAAGTTTATTTTAAGGGGGAGAGTCTGTAACATCCCAGCATTAGAGCTTAGAAATAAGCTGAACACAGGTGTGTGCATTGCATTCATGCATAGAAAATCTGAATAATTTTCGCGCTTTTAAATAAAAACTTGTCAAAGTGATTGAAGCTTCTCTTAACTTGATGGAATGGAAGTAGATCATCAAGTTGACTGCGATAAGTTTCAATATGACCTTTGCTAAAACCTTATTTTGGGTAAACATGATTTGATCTAAGGATAGATCAAATGGAATAAAGCTAAACCCTAATCCATTACTTAATGATTTATATTTGATCCTTAGGTGATCATATCATAGTATTCATTATAATCACTCATGAATACCAAATTATAAATATAACACAAATAACAAGAATGTAACAACTATATCTTGATCTCATCTACTTATACCATGGGTATTAGGGAAAAACCTAACTTTAACTCTTTAGTGTGATTGAGTAGGAAAGAAACCAAGTCAAGATCATTCACCACATATCCTCCTTTCCATATCAATCCTTATGGAATCCTATCTCAATATCTATTGTTCATCAATGTTGAGTAATCAACTATTGATTCACCAATTCTTAACATATCAATTCTTGACCTATCAACTCTTGTACTTATTATAGCATTCACTTAAGGCTTATAAAGAAAGAAGTCGGAAGAGGTAAATAGTGATGCTAGTTTAGATGTTATCTATAGAATGGGAGTGATTGGAAGAAATTAAATCAATATGGTAACAAAGAAGATTACAAGAATGAAGTCTGAAGATAGTTACCAGGAGTAGTCCTATTGGATCAAGTAGGTATAGTCAATGAATTATATCCCTTAATCCAATAGAGCTAAATAGAAGATAAATAGAATACAACCGTAGTGTTGTATTGAAGAAGCCTTGTTTAGTCAACTGGAAACCTGAACCATAAAGGATCAAAGGATTATAATGATCATGCCTTATTCATCAATATTGAATGCTTATACCAAATATAAGTGGTATTGGGGGATAAAACATGATTGAACCATAGTATAGATTTATTATCCTAGCTTAGTCATTACAAGTCACATTAATATAATGTGAGGTTGGAATGTTAGATATTGGAGTTAAGTAGAGAGAAGAAAGTATGATTAAAATAATGTTAGAGCAACATTGAATTAAAGAAGTAGTATTTTCCTCTTGGGGAAACACTAAACACTAGAGGAGAGTAGAACTTTATATAAACCTCTACTAGAGTAGTATTTGTGATGGATGATTTAGGAAGGGTATGAATGGAGTTAGAGGTAACCACTTGTTGGGTTAGAGATTATTAATAGTAGAATAGTTGTTATAGACAAGTATAAATATGAGAATATTATGAAAGCTTTAGTGTTAAGCACATTGCATTTATAAATGGATTTAGAATAATAAAGGGTGGATAAGAAGTTTCCATAAAGCAAAGCTCATCATGTTAGTACATGATGATGGACATAGAGAAGTAATATATCTAGAAAAGGAATTCCTTAATTAGAAGACCAAAATTATGATGTATGGAATTTAGGAATCCTTATTAAACACTAAACCCTAATTCTATAACCAAACATAGTATCCATTGCATCTGCTGATCTACCATCTTGCTTCCTCAATGTTTTATAGGAATATTTTCCTATAACCAATCAAATAAGCATATCTTTGTCATTTCTAATTATCATCATCATAGGTGCTTAGGAACCATCTTTGTCAATTCTTTTTCCTAAATTATCCTAGAAAACAATTCCACTATTTTACTTTGAATGGTGATGTTGTTAAAGATCACAGACATAAAGACAATGTGATTAACCATAAATCTTTATACACATCAATAAAGGAAATATGAGAATAATATTAACCATATTAAGTTCTAAAAAATTTATATATTAAATAACAATAAAGGATCAAGATATCAAAATTATAAGATCCTAAACAAATCCTAAAACCTAAGATCCTAATTTATACCTATTCTATTTGACATAATAACCTTCATATGATTATGAATATGAAAGCATATAAAAAGGTAAATCAATAAAATATATTGTTATAAAAATAGTATTACTATCAGAATATTATGTTTATCCCCATAAACTTACAATTTTCTAAATAAGAAATCCCTATAAAGTTAAAACAAATGAATATATACAAGGGAAATAAAGAAAATATCACAAACCATAATAAAGGTTCACAAATTGATTTTTAATAACCTTATTGTTGCTGCAATTATTTAGCTAATAATTTTATATGGGAAATATTCAAATAATTGAGTATTATTCAAATCTGAAAAGGAAATGAAATACAATGCAGAAAACAGAAAAAAAAGAACTAGCTTAGTCCAGGAAGTGTCCCACGGCCCATTTCTCTCTCCACCTATTCACCGCCCAGCCGCAACACCCTTCCTCTTCCGCTCCCTTGGCTGCAGCCCACGTCGTCCCACGTATCCCTTCGAATTTATTTTCCTTTCTTCCTCCTCTCGCCAGAAGGACGCCGCCGGCGAAGCAGCTGCGCGGCACCGCCGGAACCGTCCGCCGTCACCGTGATGCTCGCTGCGAAGAGATCCGCGCTACCGTCCTAGACGTTTTCTACAAGATCCCCTCATGCACTGAGAATGAACCCTAATCCCTTTCTCTCTCGTTTTCCCTTATCCACTGAAAACCGAGCTCGCCGGAGATCATCCACCTCGCCGTCCCGACCACCCTAGGATCAACGGAGGACACCAACTTGATCGCCGTGCTCTTCTTATTCATCTTCGACGGATCACGCAAGCCGGCGCAACCCTAATCGACGGGATCGAAGCATCCACCGCCGCCAGACATCGCCGTTCATCGTCGATTGCCACCGTCTCACGTCT
This sequence comes from Avena longiglumis, assembly GCA_030063025.1. NCBI lineage: Eukaryota > Viridiplantae > Streptophyta > Magnoliopsida > Poales > Poaceae > Avena > Avena longiglumis. Next base: position 66,080,579 of record CP125973.1, on the reverse strand, counting down.
CCTCCACCCTCTTCGACACGCTCTTCCGAATCCTGGTGAGCTACCGATGCTCGTGAACCTCTTCGATTTGTCTCTCGAACACCATAGCACCATGCCGACGCTCGCTTTCGTCCGCCGCCGCAGTTGCTCGTCGGAGCAAGTGCTCCAATGACCATTTAGAGGCGGCGCAACCCTAGTTCAACTCGCCATCGAGTGCCGAATCTAATACAACCTTGCACTGCTCCGCGCGCGCCCTAGATCATTGGATCGAAATCAATCTGAGAGGATCAGTTCGCATGACGTCAGCGTGAGCTCATACTTGCATCATCTTGACCAAGTCCACCCGGATTGACTGGTCCACGCCAACGTGGCCTTGTGCCCCACATATCTGTGACTTGGGGTATACCCTGCCTGAGTAACAAAAGTATTTACTGTTTAGGAATTAAAGAAAACAATATGAATTCCAATATAATAAAATGATTAAATCTTGTTTAATTAATAACTTTTATTTTATAAATCAGAAAAACACATATAATATATGAAAATGTTTAGAAAAATAAAATCTACAACTTAAAAATATTACTAAATATTATTATGATGATTATTTAAATAAATATTATTTAATAATACTTTATAAAGTTTTAATACTTTGATAATTATTATTTTAATAATGGTAAATGTTAAGAAAATAAATAAAATACCAAAAATCTTAGAAAAATAAGAATTAGAATTTAAAACTATAATTATGCATTATTATTCCTCTTAATTAAATATTTATTATTTATTAAGTGTTTATGAAGTAATAAACCTTATTAAAATCATATCTTATGATTTATAAATCACAAAAATAAATGTAATATACCAAAATGATCACAAAAATAATACCTACATGTTTAAAATTTAATATTCCACTTTTGAGTTAAATAAAAAGTTAAACACTTTATAACTTGAAATTAAACCTATCTCCTTAATTAATAATTCATATTAAGGTAAATAAAACTTGTAAATAATTCTAAAAATTAACTAATTAAGTCTAATAAATAGTATTAGTCTTAAATATTGATGATATAAAGTTAAAATGCTTCAAAACATTTTAAATAAAATTTTATTAAATTATCTTTCAACCATAAGTAGAAATTATTTATTAAAAGAATTCTTATTTAATATAAAATCTCTAAGAATAATTTGTAAAGAAATAAAACCTATTCATTTACTTTAACCACAAGTTTATCAACAAATCAAAACATTATAGGTGAGTTCATAAGTAATACATAATATTGTTTGCATATTCATAAACCATAACCACATCCTTATCGGAAAATAAAGCCCTTTATACATTTACAATGTAAAGAAATCACTACTCCAATAGAAGTAATGCCATTCTTAAGTAACTCTAAGGAAAAAATATAAAGTGAATAAGATACAAGTATCATAAGTAATACACCCTAAGTCTATCTACATTCTTGAAGTTACTTATAGTTACCAAGCTTTAAGTATAATACTAAAAGACTTTATTATATGCTTTATAGTTAACTTTGGTCTGTTGTAATTAAGTTATAAAGCATCATAATTGTTGGGGATATGCTATATGGGTATCCTCATAGCATGTCTCTTATCCGACTAACCCGGGTGGCCCATAGTCGGTAGCATGGCCTATGGCCTGCTGGGCGGCCCAGTTAGGTGGATCCAGAAGGGAGGCCCATGCCGGATAAAGGAAGGCTACGGTGGAGGCACCAGCATACCCGGAGCCTTGGAGTGCAAGATACACAAGACTAGTAATAGACGGTGTAGGACTCTGTAACTTGTCCGGCTAGGACTTTTCCCTATAACCCTAGGATCCGACGACTATATAAGTCGGGCCTATGGGAGCCTTTAGGGCATAACCTAGTATCGTTTTACACACACCTCGCACATCGAGCCTAATCTCTGTAACTCGGCGTATTGCCATTATAGTGATTTATAGCAGGAGTAGGATTCCTCCACCATTGTGGGATCTGAACCTGGGTAAGCTGTGTTACCTCGTACCCGTCAACCGTCCGCCTTACCCCACGTCTCTAAACACTCACTGTGAGGACCCCTCCATGGCGTACTCGTCGGCAATACCACGACAGTTGGCGCCCACCGTGGGGCAAGAGGCGCTTCAGGATCTTCAGCGGGCGAGGACCAAGATCTTCGCGGGAATCGGCGAAACCGTAGCCATCGATCGCGTTCTCTTCTCCGGCAATGTTTCGATCGTCCCCCCGACGAGTTCTGGATCTCGGCGAAGACGAACCCTACGTGGTGTTCGATCGTTCCTATCGGAGACATCCACCTCTTCATCGGCAAAACCGACTCGGGCACTAGTTCCCTGGGAGTCAGAGGAGCATCAAGACCCGCATGGACCGCCTACGGGCAGGATACGTTCGCGGAAGGATCGATGTCGGATCTCTCCTCATAGTTTGCCGGCAAAGATCGGAAAAATTCTAGACCCGCACGGACCGCCTACAGGCAGGATACGTTCGCGAAAGGATCGATGTCGGATCTCTCCTCGGAGTTTGTCGGCAAAGATCGGAAAAACTCAAAACCCACCCAAACCGCCCCTGTGCAGGATATAAAGGTGGAAGATCACTGCAAATCCGCTGGTTTCCCCCGTGCGCCTGGACAACAGAGATCCAAGTTCCTCGGTGTGGTTACCATCTTCGATCTGGCGCGCTGCATTCAGAGAGAGGGCAAAAACCCCCGCGACTACCTTGCCAGGTGGCTCCGTATACGGGCAGACCTGGCCAATTACCCCAATAATGATGCCATCTATCACTTTGTGGAAGGGCTGGACCACGGCACGCTTCTCTGACATTCTCTAAGACGGCAGCAGGCGCCAGGACGCCTCACCTTCGGAGGCATGGTGAACACCGTCAACAACTACGCGGAGGTCAAGCTCGAGCGCTTGCGCTCATTGACGGAGCACCTCCGATCCAGCCACCACCACCACCTCCGGCCGCCATCGTCGCAGCAACGCAACCACCTCCAGTCATCGTCGAGGCCGTTGCACCTCCATCGCCCGTCATCGAGGAAGTCCTGGCACCCTCCGACTCTATCATTGACGCGCTTTATGCTGATTTTAGTGCAGATTCAGAGGAGATAGACTTCAGTCCAGAAGAGCTAGACTCCGCCATGCAGGAGATGGAGGAGGAGTACTCGCGCGACGAGCAAGCAAATAACACCGTCATGTCCCGAGGGGTGTTCATCACCATTGGGATAGCGATGGATGAAGACCAGCCCGGGCAAGCTCCGCCTACGGCGCTGGATAAGGGGAAGGGACCACTTATTGCTGCTGACGATGATCACGCAAGGGTCATGCCTCCTCTGCCTAATCCAGTGCAGCAGCCGCAGAAACTCGGCACCGGTCCGACCAACAACAACACCGCAAACTTGCCGCCTCCAGCATCTATGTCGGCAGCAGCCCATGTTACTCCAGTTGATAGAGTGATATACGACAACCTCCTCGTTGAGCCACTAACTGTTGATCATATCCGTAACGTGACTCAGCTTGACGAGAAGCGCCAGCAACTGTTGGAGGAAGTGCAAGCCATCGCGGAGCAAAGCGCTAAGCTAGATCGAGATCTGGTCAACGCGCAGAAGTCCATAGAAAAAGCTAGAGCAATGGAGGACGAGTACAAGACTCTGCTCCAGCAGCAGAAGGCTAAGAAGGCTCCGGCTCGCGTCATCAACGATCCTGGTGTACAGCGCAACCTAGGATGGGCTCCCTCGAAACCGGCACAGGACAAGCCATACATTGACAGTGAAGGCAAGCAGGTGATGCCCACCCCACTCCTTAACCTCGCCGTCGCCAAGACCCTTCTAGAGCAGGATAGATCGCCCGGGGTAGTGGAACAGGTCTATGACCTAGTGGCCAAGGCGGTAAATCAGCAGGAAAAGGACACCTCTTAGAGGCTTGAGTCTGACCCAGCGCTCTGCCGATCTAGCCAGTACAAACCGCCAAGGGATAGATCTCCTCAGGATGTCGGATCGCGGACGGGTTCATCAGAACGAAGACGGAGGGATGCGCGCAACAGGAAGGATGCTATCCCATATCCTCTGACCACGGAGAAAGAGCCCAACCTCGCCGCCCATCGCCACCACCCCGATCCCCCCGACGTCAGGAAGACTACAAGGCTCACCATCGTACGGATATGCCTCCACCAAAGCAGTGTGGCATCGTCATCCGCGACAACGTGGAGCAGACCTGTCATGACGGAAAGCACAACGAAGGACATAAGAGCAGGTCGCACCATGACCCTCCGTGTCCGACAAGCAACCGTGACAAGCGTGAAGCATCGCAGGAGGGTAACGGCAAGAAGGCTAACCCACCGCCACCTCCGCCTCCGTCGCTGCCAAGCAGTCACCATGGCGGAGGAGGCCCGCGTTGTTCGCGCAGCCCATCCCCTGTTGACAAAAAGAAGAAAAACCGGAGCCATATGATGCACGTTCACGGATCGATAAGATCCACGAGGCTCGGGAAGGACCATACTTGGGACCATGTTGCTTTGGACCTGCAATACGATCCGCAACTTACCCCAAAGGTTTTCGGATTGACAAGACCATCAAGCCCTATGACGGCACCGCCAAGCCTGCCACATGGTTGCAGGACTACGGCAACGTGGTGGAGATTGCTGGAGGCAACCCCAACGTCGCCGTCAAGTACCTCCCGTTAATGTTGGCGGGTACGGCCCGTCAATGGATCGACGACTTGCTGGAGAAATCTATCTACAACTGGTTGGACATGCAAGAAGCGTTCACCAAAAACTTTGAGGGTACATACAAGCGTCCACCTGTGGGCGATCTACAGCGTGCGCAAGAGAAAGACGAGACATCTCGCCTACCTCTCCCGTTGGCTGGACGGACATGAAGAATTCTCGCAGAGTGCACGCCTGACGCCATGGCCGCCTTCATCGATGGATTGGAAAGGGGCACGTTACTCCGACATAAGCTAAAGCGCTTGCAGGACAATCATCAGCTTGACTTGAATCAGATGATTCCGTTAGCTAGTGAGTTCGCAGCTGCCGACGACGATGCTCGTGGCTCTTTGCCGGCAACGGCCGTTCCAACCCAAGCTCGGAGGAACAGCAGTACAAAGCAGAAAACCGCTCCAGAAGAAAAGCAATCTACCGACATGGTCACCATGACTTTTGCAGGACGAGGAGAAGGCAGACAACATGGCCGAGGAAGGGGAGCAGGCCGTGGGCAGCAGCGAGGAAGTGAAACCAACTCGGCACCGCTCCGCATCCCCCAAACATACGAAGAGTACCGCGATATGCCATGCCTCGTACACCTCGATGTCAATGGAAAGTCCACCCATACCAATCGACACTGCAAGTTCATCAACGACCTCAAGGAAGACCCAGAGTCCGGCTACAAGCGAAGTCGGAAGAACAGACCACGAGGTAAGGGCAAGGGGAAGAAGAAGGAGGAGGAGTCCAAGGATTCAAGTGACATGGACGAGGACGTTGACCCCAAGCACGCCGCCAAGAGCGACGACAAGGGCAAGAACCCCTTCGCAAAGAAGGCCCCAGTCTACCACACTTTCCTTGGCACCCCCACCGTCCGACAACAGAAGATCTCTCTAAGGATCCTGATGGCCACTCTCCCCCAGTCCCCCAATACCTGTGCTGGTCGGAGGTTCCAATCACTTGGGATAGGACGGACCACCCAGAACTTGTGCCCACGGAGAACCAATACGCCATGGTCATCAACCCATTGATTGACGGCGTGGAGTTCACCAAGTGCATGGTGGATAGTGGAAGCAGCATCAACATCATGTAACTGGATAAACTGCAAAAGATGAACTTGACGGAGGCAAACCTAAGGCGGACCAACACCGTGTTCCATGGCGTAGTTCCTGGACGGGAGGCTCGGTCCCTTGGGTGCATCACGCTTCAGGTGGCCTTTGGCGACGTTAATAATTACCGCCAAGAGTGCATGACCTTTGAGGTGGTCCCCTTCAAGAGCATGTACCACGTCATATTCGTCCGCAACATATTCCACACATTCATGGCGAAGCCATGCTTCGTCTACAACAAGCTCAAGATACCCGGACCAAACGGTGTCATCACCGTATCCGGAAGCTTTACCAAGGCAAGGGACTGCGAGATCAATGAAGCAGCCGTTTCAGAAGCTGTCCTCTATAGCGAAGAATTCAAAGAGATCCAGAGTGTGGCATCCCGCAAAAATCACTACTAGAAAATCGCGTTGATTTGTGCATTGCATCGTCATCATCATGTGTTGTTTGTCTAAAAACTATTTTTGCAAAGCCCGTTTTGTTTTCTAAAACGCCCCGTCTCTTATTCAAACACCAAAATCCGGGTCGCCGGAATATTTTGTTTTGGCCGCTATCGGTTTGCAAACGATGCATTTAAAATAAATAAAAGTTTATATTATTTTAGTGGGGCAGTCGAACGGGCCGAATCGACCCGAACGACCACCCCAGAAATATAATCGGTCCAGCTATAAATCCTAGAGCTACCAGATATTATACCCACTCCCCTTTGGCCACCTCACCCGGACCAATCGGAGCCCGCCACCTCACCCTCTCCCTCCCCTCTAACCTATCCCCAACTGCCACCTAGACTAAACCACCTCCACCCCCTCTCTCTATTCTCTCTTCCACCAACCACAGCCCCACACACGCAGCGCACACCACCCACCCGCCTGGCCTCTTCCCTGTCACTCGCCCCACGTGGCCCCGGCCCCACCTGGGCCCACGTCCCCAGCCCCCCTCACCTCCCTCCTGTCCTCACCGCCTGCATCCACCGCCCGCGTCCCTCCCACCTCCCTCCCCACCACCGCCCCAGCCGCCAAGCCTGCGCCACCCTCTGAGCCCGTCGAGCCCGCCCGTCTACCCGACCTCGCCGCCCTCTCCCGGCCCTCACCCCGCCACCGCTCCTCCTCAAGGCCCGCCTCCTCTCCGCTGCGCCTCGCCCCCGGCTTCCTCGGCCCGCCCACCACTGCTGTCTCCTCCGCCCGGCGGTCTCGCCCAAGCGTCCGCCTCCGGAGGCGCTTCGGCTCGGCCGACCCGCTTCGCCCTGCCTGCCTCCCAGCACCGCCTCGCTGCCCGCACTCTCCTCGTCAGAGGTCGCCACCGTCCAGCGCCGCCCGCCACCAACCCTCGCCGGACCCCTTTCGCTCGCTCGCCGGGCCTCCCTCCTCCAGTCGCCAACACCGCCGTCACCGCTCCTCCGGCCTCCCTGCCGCCGCCAGGCACCTCTCAGCTCGGTCTCCGTCGGCCACCGTCCTCCCCGCGACCAAGCCCGCGCTACCCCTGCTCATCGCCCACTTCCTGAAGTTCGCATCCCGCGAGAATTTTGCGTGTCCTGCTCTTTCCGGTCTTTGGTATCATGTTGGCTTTGATCTGTTGAGTTTGGCGGCAGTGTTCGGCAACATCCTCGGATGAGTCTATCTTCGCTACCGTGCGCTTTGGATACCCCCTGTCGGACAAGTTCGGCGAGAAGGGCACTAAGCTCTCCTGCTCAAGTCGATGAGCCGTCCTGACACCGGAACCAAGTCCGCTTTCGACAACCGAGGCCGGACTCTCAAGTTCTTCTCAGACGACATCACGAACCTGGAGAATTCCCGCACGCCAAGACCGACCCATCGGAACAACAAGACCTTCTTCCCGCAACGATGCCGACGACGTCGCACGCCAAGTCCTTCATCCCGAACGCCATGACCGTCTACGCGGCCCCGACAAGATCTGCACGACAACAAGAACGACAGCGACCAGGAGAATCCGATGCGCCCCCGGCGCCGAACCAAGCCCTGCTTCCCGGATGCCGAGGACACCGACATAGAACAACAAGATCTACTTCGCGGAAACCGTGCGACAAGATCTACCCAGTAATCCGAGAACGATCCCGCCGAGTCCGAACCCGTCGAACCCTGGACCCTGTCGAACCCCGAACCCCGGAACACCAAGTTCGTCGAACCCTAATGTGTGAACCCCTTTCCGAGAACCCTATTTTATAATATAATACAACTTGTTGCATATTGAATTGTCATACACGCATGCATATTGTGTGGTTTGGGGGCCTTATGCCGAATCACCTGATAATTAAATATGGGGCCCATATGCGGGCAATCCTAGTCTCATATTGGCCTCATTTAAACTTATGTAGCGAACCGGTGCTATCTTTTGTCTTGATAATACAACATTTAAATTGCGGGGTAGATAAATAACTTGAATCATCTAATTAAATGTCGGGACCCCGGTTCCGCTTAATATGACCTAATCGCATTGCACCTTTGCCATGCCATGCATCATACATGCATCATGCCGATCTTCTGCCGTAGTATTAAATATTGCATCCGGTGTTTCTTCTAGTGGTTTGCTTCTTCGCGGATAAGGCCGTTGAGTTGATGTGAGCTTCGCCCCGATCTTCGGTTGAACCTTCGACAATGTTTTCAAAGCAGCATCTTCCCTTTCTACCTATCTTACTTTTATAGTATTTATTCCCTGTTGATCTATTTGCTATCTGTGTTGCGATGCTCTAGTTTCCGCACCTATGATATTCCATGCAGCCCTATATTGCCATGGCCACCTCCTATTACCTGTTGTTTGGTAGCTAGTCGGACTTGCGCGTCGTAGTCGCTTTCCCAAGTGCTGTTGCGTGTCGTCAAATGCCACAGTTGTTGGAGCCTTGCCGCATGTTGATGTTGGAGATGATCATAGTTTTACTTATTGTTCACTTTAATTCCTGTTTAACAATTAAAATTGAAGTAAGTAAGCAGAGGCATCGGTGGGTGATAGATCACATTTGGTTTCCGAACGCCCGCTTGTGTCCCGTAGGACCCCGAGTACTTGATACCTGTTCCTTGATTTATCGCGCTATCCACATACGGGGAGTATGGGCCCCCCTTAGCCAGAGCTTGATTCAGTCTTATTTCTTGGGGCCACAAACTAGTTTGAGGTTTTATTTACGATCCTGTACTTATGCCATGTTTTACTGCTTTATTTACGATTGTGCGATGGATAGCACACTGTACTGTTTAGGTAAGCGGAATGTTTTCGCGGTATCGACAATCCCCGTTTGGGGTTCCCAGTCGTTTACAGCCATTGACGCAAACCTTGAGTCCGTCTCGGAGCTAGCTTACTTCGTTGCGGTTCTACTCAATTGGGTGGCCCCCTGAAATATTTCTGAATCCTGTGATTGCTTTGTCGTGAAAGCCTCGTTGGGTTTTGATTTGGTTTTTCCGAGGTCGATCGTGTGTGTGTTGCTATTTGTGCACCCCGGCCGGGTTAAAACTTTCTGAAAGCCGTGTCCGCGGTTATGGACGACTTGGAGCACAGTATCTCGACCATAGACAAGCATAACTAAAGTTTACTGCTATAAATTTGACTTTATAATGATTAGTAATCAGCTTCACTATAATGGAATGGCTAAATAATACTGCCCACAATTGCTTGTTTGGAGTGTCGCTTGCGACCATTGCACCTGACTAGTAAGTATTGCAACTACAACGGAATGGCTAAATGAAAGTACCAACAACTGCCGGGTTTTGGGTCTATCTCATGCTATCTGTATCTGACTAGTAAGTGTTGCCACTATAACGGAATGGTTAACTAAAAGTGCCCACTGTTTATTTTATCAGGACGATTATCTACACCTGACTAGTAATTGCTGCAACGATAACGGAATAAATAAAACGCCAGCGGTGAGTTCTCGGTTGACTTCTCGTTTGGTCTCGAGGGAAACCAGGATGGGTTTGTTTGGTGTTAGCCGGATGGATCCGGATAGGTCACTCTTATCCTCTCGTAACCGCCGGTTGTGTCGAGTCTCTATAGGATGTTTAGTGCATCTTTGCCGCTCGATCCACCATACCTATGTAGGCGAGGACCGGAATTCTAGTCTCGCCGTGTCTTGGCCTCGATGACGCTCCTCTTTTTCCTTTGCCCTTTGGCACCCCTTTGTTTAAGCAGGTTTTGAGATCGACGTCGTTAGCAGGTTACCCTTCCGCTTGGCACAGGCAGGTTATGGACGCCATTGGTTATTCTTCGGGGCTCTTAGCCCCATTTGCATCTTGTCCGTAGTGACGCCTATCATTTTCAAGGTGATTTGGTTCTTTGTATATTATATCTGTATTCTTGACTCCTTGAGTCTCTGTATATATATCTGCCTGGGTCCCATCGAGGACTGTTGTGTAATGTTATTACTGCTTTCCACCGACGAAAGTGCTGGTGGGCACCTTTGAATCGTTTCTATGCGGGTTTGGCGGGCTTCGCTAAAACTTGCATAGGTCCGATCTGAGGGTGTTACTGAGTGGTATCGAGCTCGGCCATTGCGATACCCCACAAGTCCAGCCTGTAGGATAACCTAGCTAACGGCCGAAGTAGAGTGTCAAAACTATTTTTGAAAAATCGGTGGGATAGTTCTGATTAGGTCTGATTTTACTCCTTACCCCTCTGCTATTCTCCTCTTACCTCTACGTGTTTTGAATCCGCTCTTTTCTTTCTCTTCGAGTCCAGGATTTCTCGTGGTTGGGTTCCGTCGTACCTTCAGGGTTTCGCTTCCTTCTTTGATAACGGTGTTGCTACATCTGGTCTTCATGCTATCCGAGGAATCCTTCGTCTTGTGGACTTCTCCTTCTTCCTTCTCGTGCCTTCCGGTGTTTTCTGACGCGACGACATCATCTACGCCAGATCCGATGCAGAGTCTGCATCACTCCTTTGTTCCGAACCTCGCTTGTCGAGATCTTCAGTCTGATTCCGAGAATGGTTGCACGCTTTTCCACTGATTGTGCAGAGTAATAGTTTGGGTGCGTGATGGATTGGCCCCCATGCCGACTACCCCTTCTATTCGCTTTCGTACATTGAAGTGGATGAGAATGCATCGGTTCCCCTTTCCACCGAAGTTAGAGGTGGCTTTATTTGTTGATGCCTCTACCTTCGACCTTTTGTTTCCGGAGTGTTCTCTCGGCGATCACTGACAACGACCTCTTGTTAGTGGTGTCGCGAGGATCTACACGAAGCGAGAAGACGCAGATCGCCGACCTTCCTTCCGGTACCATGAGGCGGATCTCGAGGGCGAGATCCATTGTTAGTGGTGTCGAATTGTGGCATCCCGCAAAAATCACTACTAGAAAATCGCGTTGATTTGTGCATTGCATCGTCATCATCATGTGTTGTTTGTCTAAAAACTATTTTCGCAAAGCCCGTTTTGTTTTCTAAAACGCCCCGTCTCTTATTCAAACACCAAAATCCGGGTCGCCGGAATATTTTGTTTTGGCCGCTATCGGTTTGCAAACGATGCATTTAAAATAAATAAAAGTTTATATTATTTTAGTGGGGCAGTCGAACGGGCCGAATCGACCCGAACGACCACCCCAGAAATATAATCGGTCCAGCTATAAATCCTAGAGCTACCAGATATTATACCCACTCCCCTTTGGCCACCTCACCCGGACCAATCGGAGCCCACCACCTCACCCTCTCCCTCCCCTCTAACCTATCCCCAACTGCCACCTAGACTAAACCACCTCCACCCCCTCTCTCTCCTCTCTCTTCCACCAACCACAGCCCCACACACGCAGCGCACACCACCCACCCACCTGGCCTCTTCCCTGTCACTCACCCCACGTGGCCCCGGCCCCACAGCCCACGCCCCAGCCCTTTGTCACCTCCCTCCCTGTCCTGTTCTCACCGCCTGCATCCACCGCCCCGCCTGCCCTCTCCCACCTCCTCTCGCCCACCGCCCCATGCAGCTCTCGCCGGCCTGCGCCACCCCATGAGCCCCGTCGAGCCGCCCGTCTACCCCGACCTCGCCCCCTCTCCGGCGTCCTCACCCCAAGGCCACCGCCTCCGCCCGCCCGGCCACCTCCTCCCTCCGCCCGCTGCTTCGGCCCTCAGCTGCCCGGCCTCGGCTCGCCTGGCCGACTGGCCTGTCGCGTTCCTCCGCACTGCCGGCGCCTCACTCTCCGCAGTCGCCACTGTCCAGCGCTGCCGCCACCAACCTCGCTGCTGCTCGCCGCCTCTGGCGCCCTCCTCGATCGCCCGCCAACCGCCCGTCACCGCTCCTCCGCCTCATCGCCGCCAGGGGCACTCCTGCCTGGTCTCGCTGGCCACCGTCCTCCCCGCACGACCAAGCCCGGCGCCTACCGCTCATCGCCCACTTCGCAGTTCTGCATCCAGCGCGAATCCCTTGCGTGTCCTGCTCTTTCCGGTGCTGGTATCATGTTGGCTTTGATCTGTTGAGTTTGGCGACAGTGTTCCGTGCAGCATCCTCGGATGAGTCTATCTTCGGCTACCGGTCTGCTTTGGATACCCCCTGTCGGACAAGTTCGGCGAGAAGGGCACTAAGCTCTCCTGCTCAAGTCGATGAGCCGTCCTGACACCGGAACCAAGTCCGCTTTCGACAACAGAGGCCGGACTCTCAAGTTCTTCTTCTCAGACGACATCACGAACCTGGAGAATTCCCGCACGCCAAGACCGACCCATCGGAACAACAAGACCTTCTTCCCGCAACGATGCCGACGACGTCGCACGCCAAGTCCTTCATCCCGAACGCCATGACCGTCTACGCGGACCCGACAAGATCTGCACGACGACAAGAACGACAGCGACCAGGAGAATCCGATGCGCCCCCGGCGCCGAACCAAGCCCTGCTTCCCGGATGCCGAGGACACCGACACAGAACAACAAGATCTACTTCGCGGAAACCGTGCGACAAGATCTACCCAGTAATCCGAGAACGATCCCGCCGAGTCCGAACCCGTCGAACCCTGGACCCTGTCGAACCCCGAACCCCGGAACACCAAGTTCGTCGAACCCTAATGTGTGAACCCCTTTCCAAGAACCCTATTTTATAATATAATACAACTTGTTGCATATTGAATTGTCATACACGCATGCATATTGTGTGGTTTGGGGGCCTTATGCCGAATCACCTGATAATTAAATATGGGGCACATATGCGGGCAATCCTAGTCTCATATTGGCCTCATTTAAACTTATGTAGCGAACCGGTGCTATCTTTTGTCTTGATAATACAACATTTAAATTGCGGGGTAGATAAATAACTTGAATCATCTAATTAAATGTCGGGACCCCGGTTCCGCTTAATATGACCTAATCGCATTGCACCTTTGCCATGCCATGCATCATACATGCATCATGCCGATCTTCTGCCGTAGTATTAAATATTGCATCCGGTGTTTCTTCTAGTGGTTTGCTTCTTCGCGGATAAGGCCGTTGAGTTGATGTGAGCTTCGCCCCGATCTTCGGTTGAACCTTCGACAATGTTTTCAGGCGAGCATCTTCCCCTTTCTACCTATCTTACTTTTATAGTATTTATTCCCTCCTGTTGATCTATTTGCTATCTGTGTTGCGATGCTCTAGTTTCCGCACCTATGATATTCCATGCAGCCCTATATTGCCATGGCCACCTCCTATTACCTGTTGTTTGGTAGCTAGTCGGACTTGCGCGTCGTAGTCGCTTTCCCAAGTGCTGTTGCGTGTCGTCAAATGCCACAGTTGTTGGAGCCTTGCCGCATGTTGATGTTGGAGATGATCATAGTTTTACTTATTGTTCACTTTAATTCCTGTTTAACAATTAAAATTGAAGTAAGTAAGCAGAGGCATCGGTGGGTGATAGATCACATTTGGTTTCCGAACGCCCGCTTGTGTCCCGTAGGACCCCGAGTACTTGATACCTGTTCCTTGATTTATCGCGCTATCCACATACGGGAGTATGGGCCTTTAGCGTGAGCTTGATTCAGTCTTATTTCTTGGGGCCACAAACTAGTTTGAGGTTTTATTTACGATCTGTACTTATGCCATGTTTCATCGCTTTATTTACGATTGTGCGATGGATAGCACATCGCATCTTGTTTAGGTAAGCGGAATGTTTTCGCGGTATCGACAATCCCGTTTGGGGTTCCCGGTCGTTCTGACCATTGACGCAAACCTTGAGTCCGTCTCGAGCTAGCTTACTGCTATGTTCTACTCAATTGGGTGGCCCCTGAAATATTTCTCAATCGTGATTGCTTTGTCGTGAAAGCCTCGTGGGTTTTGATTTGGTTTTTCCGAGGTCGATCGTGTGTGTTGCTATTTGTGCACCCGGCCGGTTAAAACTTTTGAAAGCCGTGTCCGCGTTATGGACGACTTGGAGCATGATTCGACCATAGACAAGCATAACTAAAGTTTACTGCTATAAATTTGACTTTATAATGATTAGTAATCAGCTTCACTATAATGGAATGGCTAAATAATACTGCCCACAATTGCTTGTTTGGAGTGTCGCTTGCGACCATTGCACCTGACTAGTAAGTATTGCAACTACAACGGAATGGCTAAATGAAAGTACCAACAACTGCCGGGTTTTGGGTCTATCTCATGCTATCTGTATCTGACTAGTAAGTGTTGCCACTATAACGGAATGGTTAACTAAAAGTGCCCACTGTTTATTTTATCAGGACGATTATCTACACCTGACTAGTAATTGCTGCAACGATAACGGAATAAATAAAACTGCCAACGGTGTGAGTTCCTCGGTTGACTTCCTCGTTTGGTCTCGAGGGGGAAACACCAGGATGGGTTTGTTTGGTGTTAGCTTCAGGATGGATCCGGATAGGTCACTCTTATCCCTCTCTGGTAACCGCCAGTTGTGTCGAGTCTCTATAGGATGTTTAGTGCATGCTGCCGCTGCCGCTCAGTCCACCATACCTATGTAGGCGAGGACCGCCGAATTCTAGTCTCGCCGTGTACTGGCCTCAGTACTGACGCTCCTCTTTTTCCTTTGCCCTTTGTCGGCACCCCTTTTGTTTAAGCAGGTTTTGAGATCGACGTCGTTAGCAGGGTTACCCTTCCGGCTTGGCCTGGGCAGGGTTATGGACGCCATTGGTTATTCTTCAGGGCTCTTAGCCCCATTTGCATCTTGTCCGTAGTCGGACGCTCTATCATTTTCAAGGTGATTTGGATCTTTGTATATTATATCTGTATTCTTGACTCATTGAGTCGCTGTTATATATATCTGTTCTGTGGGTCCCATCGAGGACTGTTGTGTAATGTTATTACTTCGTTTTCCACCCGCACGAAAGTGCCTGGTGGGCACCTTTGAATCGTTTCTATGCGGGTTTGGCGGGCTTCGCTAAAACTTGCATAGGTCCGATTCTGAGGGTGTTACACAGAGCAAGGTCAATGACTCAGATATGCCCGCGTCGAAGAAGAAGATCTCCGACTCCGCTCCTGCGTTCAAGGCCGCCATCGAGACCAAGTCGGTGGAACTTGTGGTAGGCAATGCCTACAAGGTCACCGCCATTGGGACGAACCTGGATCCCAAATAGGAAAGCGCACTCGTCGAGTTCCTCCATGAGAATAGGGACATCTTTGCCTGGCAACCTGCCGACATGAAAGGTGTACCTAGGGAACTTGCCGAGCATAGCTTAAACATAGATCCAAAATGTAAACCAGTGAAACAACCTCTACGACGCTTCGGAGATGAGAAGAGATGCGCCATTGGCAAAGAGATAGCTAGGTTACTTAAGGCTGAGTTTATCCGAGAAGTCCTTCACACCCGATGGGTGGCCAATCCTGTACTTGTCCCCAAAAAGGGAACCAATGAATTAAGAATGTGTGTTGATTACACCGGCTTGAACAAAGCATGTCCCAAAGATCCGTTTGCTTTGCCACGCATTGACCAAGTCATTGACTCGATGGCTGGCTCGGAACTTTTGTGTTTTCTCGATGCATACTCAGGATACCACCAGATCAAGATGATGAAGTCGGACCAATTGGCCACTTCGTTCACTACCCCATACGACACGTTTTGCTATGTCACGATGCCCTTTTGGTTGAAAAACGCAGGTGCTACCTACCAGCGGACAATGCAACGTTGCCTTCATGACTAAATTGGCCGGAACGTTCACGTCTATGTGGACGATATCGCGGTGATGTCTATAAAGTCAAATGACTTAATCTTCGACTTAAAATAAACCTTTGATAATCTCCGAAAATACAACATGATGCTCAACCCTAAGAAGTGTGTCTTCAGGGTTCCAGCCGGCAAACTGTTGGGCTTCATCGTTTCCCAGTGCGGAATCGAGGTCAACCCGGAGAAAATCAAGGCCATCTTAAACATAAACCGTCCGACATGCCTAAAGGACATCCAACGACTAACAGGTTGTGTTGCAGTGGTTAGTCGGTTCATCAGCCGACTTGGAGAAGGCTCGCATTGCACAAGTTCTTTGAAGAAGGCGGACAAATTCACGTGGACGGACGAGGCAGATGCAGCATTGAAGCAACTCAAGGAGATTCTTTCCTCAGCGCCTATCCTTGCAGCACCCTAGCCTGGCGAGCCCCTGTTAATTTACATGGCGGCAACCAACCGGGTTATTAGCATCGTCGTCGTGGTAGAGCGGAAGGAACCAGGCTATGAGCATGGAGTGCAACGACCAGTTTACTGTGTAAGTGAGGTCTTGAAGGAGTCCAAGCAGCGTTACCCGCACTACCAAAAGATAGCTTATGGAGTATTCCTTGCTTCACGGAAGCTGAGGCATTACTTTCAAGAGCACCCAATCACAGTAGTGAGCAAGACTCCACTGTCCGACATTATCAACAACAGCGACGCTACAGGAAGAGTCGCGAAGTGGGGCATTGAACTTGCCGCCTTCGAGATCACCTATAAAAGACGCGACGCTATCAAGTCACAAGCCTTGGCGGATTTTATTGCAGATTGGACGGAGATGCCGGATGCCACTCCGTTGACGGAACCAGAGTACTGGGTGATGCACTTTGACGGATCAAAGCTGCTCAACGGCTCGGGGGCTGGTGTATTGCTACAGTCACCAAAAGGAGACAAGCTACACTACGTTCTGTAGATCCACTTCGAGGCTACAAACAACATGTCGGAGTATGAAGCACTCATTCACGGACTGCGTGTAGCCAAGGATATTGGCATCAAGCGCATAGTTTGCTGTGGAGATTCCGACTTGGTTGCCCAGCAGGTGGCTGGCACCTGGAATGCGCGAAACCCTATGATGGCGACATATCGAGACGAAGTGGACGAGATAGCCAAGAGCTTCTTGGGCTACGAAGTCAAGTATGTGCCTAGGGAGCAAAACGAGGCGGCTGATCTACTGTCTAAGCTTGGATCAGGGCGCAAGTAAATTCCGCCAGGAGTTTTCCTAGAGCATCTGCGTACACCATCCGTGAAGGGAGATGACATCGAAAACCCGGATAGAGCTGATTCTTTCGTCAACATGGTGACAAAGATCCCTCCGGCCTGGACAAAACCGTTCATGGAATATCTCGAACACGAAACTTTGCCCGACGACGAGGTCGAAAGACGGCAAATAGTACGGCGAGCAAAGGGTTATACCATAATCAATGGGCAACTCTATAAAAGGAGACCAACTGGTGTATACCTAAAGTGTGTTTCCCAGCTAGAAGGTATGGAAATCCTACGCGAAATCCATCTCGGAGATTGCGGGCATCACGCCGCTCCTCGATCGTTGGTCGCGAAAGCCTTCCGGCAAGGATTCTACTGGCTGACCGCAAAGGCGGACGCCGACAAGATGGTTGAGACATGCACATGATGCCAGTATTATGCCCGACAACCACATGTTCCTGCTGAAGAATTGCGAACAATACCAATAACTTGGTCGTTTGCAGTCTGGGGGCTAGACATGGTGGGGCCGTTGCAAACGGCACCGTGTGGGTTTACGTATCTGCTTGTAGCAGTTGACAAATTCACCAAATGGATAGAAGCTAAACCCATTAGAAAGCTTGATGGGGCAACTGCCCTTAGATTTGTCCGGGATCTAGTGGTGAGATTTGGTCTCCCACATAGCATCATCACCGACAATGGAAGCAACTTGTCACTCGGAGAAGTGGAGGCCTATTGCTGGGACAAAGGCATCCGACTTGACCTTGCATCCGTGGCACACCCACAATCCAATGGTCAAGTTGAGCGATCCAATGGATTAATTCTGCAGGGAATCAAGCCACGTCTTGAGGCATCACTACATAGAGCAGCTGGAGCCTGGGCGAAAGAATTGCCATCTGTGATGTGGAGTTTACGAACTACACCCAACAGATCCACCGGCTACACCCCTTACTTCATGGTATATGGAGCAGAAGCTATCCTACCTTCCGTCATCCTCCACGATGCACCAAGAGTTGCCGCCTATGAAGAAGATGACGCTGAAGAATCCAGACGCCTAGATGTGGACCTTCTCGAGGAGGAGCGCGTTTTGGCATGCCAAAGATCTGCCATATACCAGCAGAAGCTACGCAGCTACCATAGTCGCCACGTCCGGCATCGCTCGTTTAAAGAGGGGGATTTAGTACTCCGACTTAAGAAGAAGAAGTCACACAAATTATCCCCGCCATGGGAAGGACCGTTCATCATAAGCAAGGCGCTACTCAATGGGTCTTACTACCTTGTCGACAATCGTGAGCTCAAGGATAGACCCAACGAGGATCATAAGCGTAAGCGACGTGTCCCGGATGATGACTACCCGGAGCTTGATCGGCCATGGAACATAGCACAGCTACGTCCTTTCTACACTTAGCATTTTTTATCTAATTGTGTACCTCTTATATGATCAAATGAAATAAAGCTCTCTGGTTGACTCATTTTGCTGAGTCTTTTACCTCCTTTAGTGTTCATTTTTTGGATCATATAAACCTTTATGCACAAGCTTTGCGATTGCACTTGTGAAAATTCTGCCTACGGGCGTTAGCTTAAGTTTTCTGGTCTACACGTTCTTTGTTGTTTTTATGTGGATTCTGGAGTAGTGACTTTTGGCACTTATTGTCGGCGATTTTGTGCTAAGGTTATTGACGGTGCCATTGGGCATCATCACCTAAGCGCATGGTTCCGACAACGAGTCTTCCGACTCACAAAAAGTCAAGCATAAGAACCAGAGTAACGGATAAGCCAGAACTTGCTTAAATAATATATACATACTGGGCATTAATTCTTAAGTAGCAGGATACGACAACCACTGTTTTCCGCCTTAAGATTACATCACCAAGTTTTTTCAATGCACACTCCAAAGGTGAAACAAGAATTACAAAGTGTTTTTCACTCCTTGGGTGCAGGGGACTTGGAGGCCGCATCATCACCAGCCGGAGATTCACCCTCAACGTCGCCACTGTGAGGAGACACGGAGGATTCAGGGTCGGCATTGACAAGAAAGTTCCTGGGCACGAAGACGTCCACATCCACCAACTCGGTAACCCTGGTATCATATCCCGCGAGTGATGACAAGATGGTTTCATGATCAATCTCCTTGCCGTCATCATCCACGTCGGGGATACCAGATGTCACCGTGTCGATGTCGGCATATTCATAGTGTGCCTTCACCATAGACAGCGCCATCCTTGCGCCAGCCCGTGCACATGATGCTTTCCAGCTTGCGACACGCTCGGGGGCTCGGCGTAGAATCTCCGAGTACTTCACCATGGAGTCCGAGGCCTTGATGTAAATCTACAGGGGCTTGGCGATATCCTTGGCTTGGGCGATGGCGGTGTTGATGAAGTTGCTGGCAAGAATCATGCATTCCTTGTCCGAAGGAGGCGAGCGGGTTAAACATAGGGGCGCTGAAAATTCCGACAACGATTGCATGAGTTCAAAAATTCTAAGTATCCAGACTACAGAACTACAAGGCGGAGGATACTTACTGAAGATGCTGGCCTTAGCCTGCCAGACGACGTCCGCCAAGGATTCATTCTCTTTTTGGAGGAGCTTGAACGCCTCGCTATGGCGAAGGTTTTGCTCATCGGCAGCTTGCTTCTGATCCTTTAGGATCGCAAGCTCCTCCTTCAAGCGATTGATCTCAGCGGAGGCGGAGTCCTGCAGGGCTTTCATGGAATCCTCATGCATCTTCAGCATTTCTTCCCTCTCCTTCTTAAGGATCTTGTTCTCGCTGTCCAGCTGCTGGATGTGCTTGGACTGCTCGACAATATCCTTGGCCTTGGCGACATGCTCTACAAGTCGGAGAAAACAAAGTACACCGTGAGTACTCGAAGAAGGAAGGCACAAAAGTAAGACGGAAGCGCGCAAAAAGAAAACAGACTCTTGTTTTTGATGATCTGTTCCTTCAAGATGGCGGTTTTACCCTTTTCAGCTTCAAGGTCCGCACGCATCTTCTGGTACTTATCGTTGGACATGCCCCTCCGAGCATTCTCGTTCTGTGGAAACAAACACAAAGTCAAGCCGTTGTTTAGTCCGCTTAGAGCCTCTAGTCGGAAATTTTCCACTTAGATGCTCGGGGGATACATCGAGAGTTTTTAACTTAGCAATATGCTTAGCTTTTCTTTAAAGCATCTAGTCGGAGCTAATTCAGTTCTCAACTAGAAGCTTGGGGGCTACAGTATAGAGTTTTAACTCTGGAAATGCTTAGATTTTCTTTAAGCATCTACTCGGAACTAATTCAGTTACAACTAGAAGCTTGGGGGGCTACGGCACTTAAATTTATGAACACTATGTATGGTACTCTTAAAGAATCTAGTCGGAATAATTCATTCCATCTAAATGCTTGGGGGCTACAATGAGAGTTTTTCTAACTTAGTCACTCTTAGAGAATATAGATGCAAAACCAATGGTTTTCCGTCTACATCCTCGGGGGCTATAGTGGGATACTCATACGAAATGCAAAAGGTAAAGTAAGACTTACAAGTGCGATGATCTTGAGGTTTGTAGCACTCTCGGCCAGCATCTTGCCAAAGGAAACGCTGTTACTTTGCAAGATGTCTGCTTGACGGAGTAGCTCCTCAAGACCGCACGTCGGAGATGACGGCACTCCTCCAGGAACCATAGTTGTGCTACCCGGCGTAAGCACCGGGAAGATAATCTTCGGCAATTCGAAGGGTTTCTGGGGAGTAGAGGCGCCGCCTTCGGCAGAAGTACCAGCACCCACCACTGTCTTGCCTCTACCAATGGCATCCTTAGCCTGAGCTTTAGCCATTTGAAGAGCAGCGCTCTCCTACGTCGCCTGCTCGCCGACAACTGCGAGTTCGGTAGAGGCGCCAGAATCCACTTCCATAGCGGAAGGGCCTGGTGCCTCCTGGAGTTGGGAGCTTGTCGGAGCGGAGGAGGGCTTGACGGCAGGAGTAGCAGGGGCGATGGCGAGGGAAGAGTCGCGATGCAGCATATCCTTGATATTTCTAGAAGCTCCAAGAGTCTTGGAGGACTTCTTGAGGCTGGTTGTGGCTTTCTTCCTGAAACGTGCAAAATGCATAAGTACAGGAATAAGACAGATAAACAAGACAATGTCGGGGAATAAGTGTAGGGTTCGCAGCATAGAAAACAAAAATTTTCCTACGATGTGAACTATATACCAAGATCTATATACTAGATACAAACAACGGGCGGATGTATATCCGTAGAGAACATACCCTTGAAGACCGACAAAGCTTAACGAGTTCAACTCGTGGTTGATGTAGACGATCTCTTGCCGATCTCAAGATCGAGAGGAAGTCCTAGCGCCAAAATCAGCCAAGCATCCGTGCTCGCAGACACACGCTCGAGGCACCGAGCAACCTCCGCCTCCTCGCCCAGCGATGCAGGAAGCACAACTCTTTCTTGCCGAATAGACACTGGAACATGTATCTCGCTAGTCCGAGACCATGGGGGATAAATTCTAGAGGGGAGAGAGATCCTTCACGAGGAGGTGTGAGAGACAAGTGAGGAGGGGGCCTTTTATAGGAGGAGGGGCACCCAAGGGGTGGCCGCCATGGGGCTGCCCTCCCTCCTTCATTCATGTGGGTGGACACTCCACTCACAAAATGCCCTTTAAATCCCTCCACTCAAAGTCCACTCAAATTCCCATTAAATTTCCACCAAATTTAATGCAAACTCTCATTAAATAAAACTCTTTATTTTATTCAGAATTTTGTCAATTACTTTAATGACAAACATTCACAATAACCCCTTGCTAGAATTCTATTTCACATGCATAACCACTTTATGCAATTTCACCCAAAACCTGTTTCGGTATCTAGTGAAATAAATTCGCGCTTGTTCATTCTTTCGCATGAAACATTTGCTCCAATTGGATGTCGGTGTCTCTTAAGTGTGTCACCCTACGGTTCGTGAATAATGCGGACATGATCGAGACCCCTCTCGGATCAATAATCGAAGCGGATCCGAGACCCATACCGACTCCCACACATTCAACGATGACTTTCTTGTGATCGCTCGGAACCTTTTACGCTAGTATCTTAATCCCTTTGTTTCACGATATATTACATGTCCGAGATTCGATCATCGGTATCTCCATACCTAGTTTGATCTCGCATCGACATGCACTATTTTCTCGTTCTCGTGATATAACATTCTAGTGATCAAATCACTTGCTTGCAAGCTAATCAATGTGATATCACCGAGAGGGCCCAGATTATATCTATCCGCCATCATCGGATGAACAAATTCCACTCTCGATCCATGAGCCTCAACATAACACTTTATTAGTTCGAATCCATCTTTATAATCACCCCATTACGGTGTGACGCTTTGATGTTATCAAGAAACTCTTCCTGTTAGTGATTGACATGATCTCATGGTCTAAGGATTAGGATCACTTCGTAAGTTGTTATAGCAATATAAACACAATGACTTTGATCGTAATGCTATACTTCGGATGAATGTTCATCACACCATTACACTAATGTTGTGATCCCGTTATTAACAACATCCAATGTCCATGATCAGGAAATCTTGATCATCTTGTTAATCAACGAGCTAGTTTATGAGAGAGGCATAACTAGGAACTTTCTGTTTGTTTATTAAACACACATGTATTAACGTTTCCGTATTAATACAATTATAGCATGAAAAATAAACATCTATCATATACTTGGAATACACATAATAAACACTTTATTATTGCCTCTCAGGGCATATTCCCTTCAGTCTCCCACTGGCACTAGAGACAATAATCTAGTTACATAGTGATAAATCTAACACCCATTGAGTTCTGGTGTTGATCATGTTTTGCTCTAGGGAGAGTTTTAGTCAACAGATCTGCTACATTGAGATCCGTATGTACTTTACAAATCTTTATATCTCCATCCTTGACATGCTCGCGGATGGAGTGAAACCGGCGCTTAATATGCTTGGAATGCTTGTGAGACCTTGGCTCTTTGGCATTGGCAATGGCACCATTGTTGTCACAATAGATCACCATTGGGTCCAACGCGTTTGCCACCACTCCTAGGTCGGATATGAACTCCTTCATCCAAACTGCTTCTTGAGCCGCTTCTGAAGCAGCAACATATTCTTAGTTCTTCGTAAGTACTTAAGGATATTCTTGACCGCTATCCAGTGTTCCGAACCTGGATCCGATTGGTACCTACTAGTCAAACTAATAGCATGTGCCACATCCGGTCTTGTACATAGCATGGCGTACATTATAGAGCCTATGACTGAAGCATAGGGGACTTTGTCCATTATCTCTCTTTCTTCCGCCGAAGCCGGACTTTGAGTCTTACTCAATGTCTTGCCTTGCAACATAGGTAAGAACCCCTTCTTACTTCCGTCCATTTTAAACTTCTTTAAAATCTTATCAAGGTATGTACTTTGTGATAGCCCTATTAGGCGCCTAGATCTATCTCTATAGATCTTTATGCCTAATATGTATGACGCTCACCTAGGTCCTTCATTGAAAATTTGTTGTTTAGATAACTTTTAACACTGTTTAAAGATCTATATCATTTCCGATCAATAATATGTCATCCACATATAATATCGAAATGCCACATTGCTCCCACTCACTTTCTTGTAAATACAAGCTTCTCCATAAGTTTGGACAAATCCAAACTCTTTGATCACCTCATCAAAGCGGAGATTCCAACTGTGATGCTTGCTTCAATCCATAAATGGATCTGAAGCTTGCACACCTTGTTAGCATCCTTAGGATCGACAAAACCCTTTGGTTGTATCATATACAACTCTTCTTCAATATTACCATTGAGAAACGGTTTTGACATCCATCCGCCATATCTCATAATCGAAATATGCAGCAATTGCTAACATAATCCTAATCGACTTTAGCATCGCTACGGAGAGAAAGTCTCATCGTAGTCAACTCCTTGAATTTGTTGAAACCCCTTTGCGACAAGTCGAGCTTTATAGACGGTCACATTACCATCAACATCGCTTTTCCTTTGAAAATCCATTTGTTCTCCACGGCCTTTCGGTCGTGAGGTAATTCCACCAAGTTCCAAACTTGATTTTCATACATGGATTCCATCTCGGATTTCATGGCTTCTAACCATTTGTTGGAACGGGCTCATCATCGCTTCTTCATACGTCGCAGGTCATCATTTTCATCAACCATGAAATTCATGACAGGATTTCCGACAGCTCGGAGCCGCACGTCTGCTTGACTGCGAGGTTCTAGAGTACTCTCTTCGGAGTTTCATGATCATTATCATTAGTTCCCTCTTAAACAGGTGGATCCAACTCCGGAACAACTTCCGGCGCTGCGCTACTCGCCATACTTTGAAGAGAACGTTCCACAACCTCTTCGAGTTCTACCTTCCGACTACTCACACCTTTCGCGAGAAACTCTTTCTCTAGAAAGGATCCATTCTTGGCAACAAAAACCCTGCCCTCGGATCTGTGATAGAAGGAATACCCAATAGTTTCTTTAGGGTATCCTATGAAGACGCATTTTTCCAGTTTGGGTTCGAGTTTATCCGGTTGAAGTTTCTTCACATAAACATTGCATCCCCAAACTTTAAGAAATGACAGCTTAGGTTTGTTTCCAAACCACAATTCATACGGTGTCTTTTCAATGGATTTAGATGGTGCCCGATTTAAAGTGAATGCAGCAGTTTCTAGTGCATAACCCCAAAATGACAACGGCAAGTCCGTCAGAGACATCATAGATCGAACCATATCTAATAAAGTACGATTACAACGTTCCGACACACCATTTCGCTGTGGTGTTCCGGTAGGTGTGAGTTGTGAAACAATTCCACACTCTTTCATGTGAGTGCTAAACTCGTAACTTAGATACTCACCTCCACGGTCGGACCGTAGAAATTTGATCTTTCTATTACGATGATTTTCCACTTCATTCTGAAATTCCTTGAACTTTTCAAAGGTTTCAGACTTGTGTTTCATCAAGTAGATATAACCGTATCTACTCAAATCATCCGTGAAAGTAACAAAATAACGATATCCACCTCGCGCCGACACACTCATTGGACCACATACATCAGAATGTATGATTTCCAATAAATCTGTCGCCCGTTCCATTGAACCGGAAAACGGCGTTCTAGTCATCTTGCCCATAAGGCATGGCTCACATGTATCAAATGATTCATAATCAAGTTATTCCAAAAGTCCATCCGAATGGAGCTTCTTCATGCGTTTAGCGCCAATATGACCTAGACGGCATTGCCACATATATGCGGATATATCATCATTAAGTTTAATCCTTTTAGCATCAACATTATGAATATGTGTAACATTATCATCGAGATCTAATAGAAATAAACCATTCATCATCGGTGCATGACCATAAAAGATTTCATTCATATAAATGGAACAACCATTGTTCTCGGATTTAAATGAATAACCACTTCGCATCAAACATGATCCAGATA
Source organism: Avena longiglumis (assembly GCA_030063025.1). Taxonomy (NCBI): domain Eukaryota; kingdom Viridiplantae; phylum Streptophyta; class Magnoliopsida; order Poales; family Poaceae; genus Avena; species Avena longiglumis. The sequence continues at coordinate 66,055,015 of CP125973.1, read as the reverse complement.
CAATGTTCATGCTCAGTGCAGGCACCAGATAACATTTATTCAAGTTTATAACTAATCCCGACGGCAAGTGGAGAGGCAGCGTTCCGACGGCAATCACATCAACGCTTGATCCATTGCCGACACGCATCTTGACCTCACCCCTTGCTAGCGGTCGCTTGTTCCGCAGCCTCGATTCGAGTTACAAATATTAGCAACCGAACGGTATCAAATACCTGTGCTACGCGAGCACTAGTCAAGTACATATCAATAACATGTATATCATATATACCTTTGTTTGCCTTTTCGGCCTTCTTGTCTGCCAGATACTTGGGGCATTTATGCCCAAAGGGTACCCCTTACAATAGTAGCACTCGGAATCGACTTAGGTCCAACTCGGGTTTCTTTTTCAGCGCAATGTGCTTGCCGCCTTACTTCCTTCCATTTTCCCTTCTTGTCTTTCTTGAAACCAGTGTTCCTATTGATCATCAACACTTGATGTTCCTTTTGATCTCCACTGCAGCTTTTAAGCATCGATGTAAGCTCGGGAGAGACTTCTTCATGCCTTGCATATTATAGTTCATCACGAAGCTCTTATAGCTAGGTGGCGAGACCGCAGAACACGATGGATGCCTAAGTCAATGGGAATCGATATTCAAGGACACAAGCTTATCGGCGAACCCGACATCTTGAGTACATGCTCACTAACGGAGCTGTGCTCTTCATCATCTTGACTAAAGAACTTAAAGAATCGTTGTAGCTCTCTGACTGAGCATGTGTGTCAAAAATCATTTTCAACTCACCCATTGTATCAAATGCATTGCCCGTTTAAACGCTTTTCAAGTTCTCTAGCCCATACAATATGCCGCAATGAACTAAGTTGTGGTGTCCTCCAGTCGATAGACATTCTTCTCCTCGTCGGCATCATCTAAAGGTGGGGGCCTAACGGCGCTTCTAGCACATATTGCTTTTGTGAGAGAGAGGAGAATCCTCAAATTCATGGCCCATTCGGTAAAGTTGCTACCGTTGCTAGTTTAGTTCTCTTTCCATGAACACATCCATGAAATTAAAAGTAGGTGGTGCCATCTACAAAGAATTTGTAAAGTTTAGACTAAGTGTATGATAGATTGAGTTCAACTAATCTATTACGAATATGAACTCCCACTCAAAAACGACATCCTCGTGCCTTTGGTGATTACATGAACCAAATCCACTACACCAAGTCCGATCATCACGTGAGTCGGTATAGCTTCAAAGGCGAGCATCAAATGGGCATCATATCAACTATATGACTCATGCTTAACCTTTCGGTCCGTGTTCCGAGGCCATGTTCCGTACATGCTAGGCTCGCCAAGTTAGAACCTTAGTATTCTGTGTAAGCTGTTTTACACCGAATATGGTCTCCAAGAACACCCGATCATCACGTGATGTCTTGGGCGAGCGAAAACATAATCGGTGCATACTAAAGGAAGAGCATTCTTATCTTGATATTTAAATGAGGGATCATCTTATTATGCTAACAAAGCGCTAAACAAGCAATATAAGATGCTATCAAACATCATATGTTTATTAGTGAAATTATATGGTTCCGAGATGATCTCTATCATGTGCATGGTAGTCCTATGATCATACCTATATGTGTAAATCCAAGGTCTATGGATTTTTACACGCTATGTGTGTTGTAAGAGTAGTATCATCTCATACTTCTACTTACAACACTACCATATCATAACACTAGCCCACAACAATCTAAACTAGACGCCTCTAATTTATCCATTGCAAGTTTTACGTGGGGGCTTTGAGATAGAACCGTTCTTACCTACGAACATGAACTAAATGTAGTTATTATTATATCTTTGTGTTTATGATAAATGTTTACATTCATGCTATAATAGTATTAACAAGGAAACATTGATACTTGTGTGTTTTGTAAACTTAATTTGAAGTCCTAGTATAGCCTCTATACTTCACTAGCTTGTTGGTTGATTAATGATTGTGGTTTCCTATCATGAACATTGAGATGTTATCAACAACAAGATCATATCGTTAGGAGAATGATATGGTGGACATACTCTATAGATAAGCGTAGCATAAAGATCAAGTCATTTCATTAAGTAACCTAATTCCTTACCATGAGATCATGCATATCACCTTTATGGATGCTTTGATGACATCAAACACCACACCGTGTGGTTATAAAAGTGGCATTGAGTGTTGGAAAGTATTGGTTGAGACACATGGATCAAGAGTGGGATTTGTCCATCCACATGGATAGATATACTGGGCCCTCTCGGTGGAATGTCATCCAATTAGCTTGCAAGCATGTGACTTGGTCACAAGGATCACATATCATAACAAGGTTGACGATCATAACCTTGGGTAAGTAACATATTGAGACAAAGGAAATTGGTAAATATGTCTCGAATAATTCGGTAGTTATGGTAGGATCCGGGATATCAATAAGATTCATATAAGGAAAGTCCCGTTTAGTTGGGATGATTGAATGTTCTAGAAGGTTCGGATTGTCAAGGGTACATGAATGTGTCATTGATCATTGAATGATTGCATCATGTACTAAGTGTTACTGTCCCAAATAAAGGATTAAATTGAATCCTAAAACAGAAAAGTCAAATGTCGGTTTGAAAGTCAAGCCAAAACAAGGAAACAAGCAAGAGGAGTTGGAACCAACGGAGGAGGTAGGACTCCTCCCTAGGCGAGTTGGGAGGGACTCCCTCCTCCTGGCCAAGGAACACCCCTCCCATAAAAGGAGGCGGGGCTCCTCCATAGGCGCTTTACTTTCTACTCTAGATCTCCGGTTTAGAGCTGTTTTGGTTTAGAGCTTCTAATTGCTTTAGCCAACAGTTTAGAGCCTTCTAATTGGTTTAGAGCCCTCTAATTGGTGTGTCTAATTACTAGGCCACTAATCCTCTCTCTCATAAGCTCCACCATACTGATCTCCCTCTACTTGGAATCACGAGAGTGCTACAACCTCTCTTGGAACAAGGGAGAGGAAGGTCTAAGGATCGTCTACGATCTTGAGATCGGGAAGAGTACGACTACATCACCCACGAGAATCCGCTCTCGTTAACCACTTTGGAATCTTCGAGGGTGAGTTCCTCTATCGACTCGTTGCTACAATCTAGTAGATAGATCTTGGCTTGTTTGTTTGTATGCGATAGAAAATTTTTGTTTTCCATGCTACGAACCCCTACAGGATAATCAAATTATTGATAACTCTCTTGCAAAATAGATATTGACTATAGTAGGAGAGACAGACACCCTCTAGCCACTTATGCAAACTAGTTGCATGTCAAGCGTGGAACAGGTCTCATGTGCGAGGACATGTAAAGTTTGTCCGGGCCGCTTCATCCCACTATGCCACCAATATCCAAAATTACAACAAAGGAGCAACAACATGATCATCATCGCCCACATACTCATATGTGTACTACCCGTGTAAAGTATCTACGCATAGATCCGGCTCTGATACCACTGTAGGGTTCGCAGCATAGAAAACAAAAATTTTCCTACGATGTGAACTATATACCAAGATCTATCTACTAGATACAAACAACGGGCGGATGTATATCCGTAGAGAACATACCCTTGAAGACCGACAAAGCTTAACGAGTTCAACTCGTGGTTGATGTAGACGATCTCTTGCCGATCTCAAGATCGAGAGGAAGTCCTAGCGCCGCAAATCAGCAGCGCATCCGTGCTCGCACACACGTTCGAGGCACCGAGCAACCTCCGCCTCCTCGCTCTAGCGATGCAGCGGAAGCACAACTCTTTCTTGCTGAATAGCCACCGGGAACATGTATCTCGCTAGTCCGAGACCATGGGGATAAATACTAGAGGGAGAGAGATCCTTCACGAGGAGGTGTGAGACAAGTGAGGAGGGGGCTCCTTTTATAGGAGGAGGAGGACACCCAAGGGGTGGCCGCGCCATGGGGCTGCCCTCCCTCCTTCATTCATGTGGGTGGACACTCCACTCAAAATGCCCTTTAAAATCCCTCCACTCAAAGTCCACTCAAATTCCCATTAAATTTCCACCAAATTTAATGCAAACTCTCATTGAATAAAACTCTTTTATTTTATTCAGAATTTTGTCAATTAATTTAATGACAAACATTCACAAATAACCCCTTGCTAGAATTCTATTTCACATGCATAACCACTTTATGCAATTTCACAAAACTGTTTCGATATCTAGAGAAATAAATTCCTGCTCTTATGCATTCTTTCGGCATGAAACATTTGCGCCAATTGGATTTCGGTGTCTCTTAAGTGTGTCACCCTACGGTTCGTGAATAATGCGGACATGATCGAGACCCCTCTCGGATCAATAATCGAGCGGGATCTGGAGACCCATACTGACTCCCACACATTCAACGATGACTTTCTTGTGATCGTCGGAACCTTTTACGCTAGTATCTTAATCCCTTTGTTTCACGATATATTACATGCCCGAGATTCGATCATCGGTATCTCCATACCTAGTTTGATCTCGATTCGACATGCACTCTTTCTCGTTCTGTGATATAACATTCTAGTGATCAAATCACTTGCTTGCAAGCTAATCAATGTGATATCACCGAGAGGGCCCAGAGTATATCTATCCGTCATCGGGATGAACAAATTCCACTCTCGATCCATGAGCCTCAACATAACACTTTATTAGTTCTGAATCCATATTTATAATCACCCTGTTACGGTGTGACGTTTGATGTTATCAAGAAACTCTTCCGGTGTTAGTGATTGACATGATCTCATGGTCTAAGGATTAGGATCACTTCGTAAGTTGTTATAGCAATATAAAAACAATGACTTTGATAGTAATGCTATACTTCGGATGAATGTTCATCACACCATTACACTAATGTTGTGATCCCGTTATTAACAACATCCAATGTCCATGATCAGGAAACCTTGATCATCTTGTTAATCAACGAGCTAGTTTATGAGAGAGGCATAACTAGGAACTTTCTATTTGTTTATTAAACACACATGTATTAACGTTTCCGTATTAATACAATTATAGCATGCAAAATAAACATCTATCATATACTTGGAATACACATAATAAACACTTTATTATTGCCTCTCAGGGCATATTCCCTTCAATAAGAAGCTTACACTAGGGGGGCGCTTTGGCAAACATCCCGGTGGCTTTCTTCTTTTCCGCCTCCAGGGCGGCAATACTCTTTTTGGAGGATCCACCCTCCGTCTTCTTTTTCTTTCCTCCGTCGGCAGCATCAGAGGTGGAGCTCTTCCGCTTTCGTGCCAACAGGACATCATCGTCGGACACGACCGTGACTTCCTTCATCTTGGGATCGTAGATTTGGGCGGCCAGGTTGCCCTCCTCTAGATCGCTAAGCTGTCAAGTGAGAAATCATTGTGTTAGACAAGATGGTATTAGCAAGATGGAAAAAATGGAGCAATGTCATACACAGAAAATAAATGTCTACCTTTGGGCACTTTCCGTCTACGAACATGTCGTAGGTGAGGGTGAAGCCACGCTTCTTATACTTCACCTTGACGATGTCCTTGAGGCGGAACTTGACAGAGTCGCTCGAGAAGTTGTCCTCGGAGATCCGGAGGGTATCCCTTCGATCGCCGGTGTACTCGTGCAGAAGCTTCGTACGGTGCTGCAGAGGTTGGATCCGCCTGATGAACCAGCACATGGCTAGGTCCAAGCCGGTTAGACCCATCTCTACAAACCACTCTATCCGCCTTATTGCGCGAGAAGCGTTGAGGTCGGAGGGAAGGGAGGCATGGGACCGCCATGTGGGGACTTCGGCGGCGGCTCCGTCCACAAAGTCCGGATACGTTACTTCTCGGCCCGCCAAAGGAATGTCGGGGCCATAGAAGTACGTCCGTTGCCAGTTTTTGCATGACTCGTGTCCGACAATGTCGGGAACCGCCGGCCAGGATGGATCTTGAAGCTTATGGTGCCGCAGTTTCTAAGATCCTCCTTGCTGTGTTCGGCTTCACGTTTGACGGTAAAAAAGTACACAAACAAATCTAACCTAGGCATAATCCCTAGGTAACCCTCACAAAGTGCCGCGAAGTTGCTAAGCACTAGGATACTATTGGGGGAGAGGTTGTGGGGTTGGACCTTGAAGTGATTCAAGACGGACAGGAAGAAGTGGGAGATGGGCAGAGAAACGCCACGTACCAATTGCGCCTTGAGGTATACTTTCTCCCCGGCTTGGGGAGAAGGGGTCACCTCGCCGGCCGGCGCCGCCCGCCAGGCGAGCCCCTCCGTCGCAGGGAGGTAACCCTCAGCGACCATCTCTTGGAGGTCGCGGCCGGTGATGTCCGAGCCGCGCCAGTCGCCTTTGTGCGAGTCTAGCTCCTCTTCCAGGGGCTCCAGCGCCCCGAGTTATAGTCGCCGCGGTGGTTTCTATCACCACCGATGCGGAATAACCAGAGCCCTCTGGGGCACGACGGAGCCAGCTCGGGCCGGATGGCCCGCCGACGCCGCCATTGATGGGGATGAGCTGCTGCTAGCCATGGAGGAGGGAGAGGACGCGACTGGTGCAGGCAAGAGGCTAGGGTTTCTCGAGGTTTTCGCGGAGATCTCGAGGAGGCGCACAGCTGGAGGAGGAAGACGATGACGCAGGAGAATGGGGTAAAAAAGTGGCAAGTGTCCCACGGTCGCTATTTATCTTACTCTATGTAAGGATTCGTGCAGCTAATCGGACGGTTGCCGCGTAGACGACGTGTTCGTGAACGTGCGCGGTAATTTCGCCACGTCTCCAACCGTCGCCGCCAACGGTTCGTATCGCTCGTGCGGGAAAAGCGGACATGATTACGTTCTCTGCATGTGTGAGTTACGAGGCGTCGCTGACCTACATCCTATGTCGCCTTAACTGACATGGTAGATGAGCCGTCCCATCGAAGATTCCGACATGGACGGATTTAATCCGACAACGGGAGCGTACGATGGAAGATTCAGCATTTCTCCGACTTACTCATAGAAGATGGAGAAAACCTTTGCAGGGTTCTTTGGGAGGACTACAAGATGTTGCTTGACGATTTGCCGACATCCATTTAGACAGAGCATTCCACGGGAAGAGGCAAGACGGCGCAAGATCTCAGAGTTCTCCGGGGGCTACTGTTGGGGATATGCTATATGGGTATCCTCATAGCATGTCTCTTATCCGACTAACCCGGGTGGCCCATAGTTGGTAGCATGGCCTATGGCCTGCTGGGCGGCCCAGTTAGGTGGATCCAGAAGGGAGGCCCATGCCGGATAAAGGAAGGCTACGGTGGAGTCACCAGCGTACCCAGAGCCTTGGAGTGCAAGATACACAAGACTAGTAATAGACGGTGTAGGACTCTGTAACCTGTCCGGCTAGGACTTTTCCCTGTAACCCTAGGATCCAACGACTATATAAGTCGGGCCTATGGGAGCCTTTAGGGCATAACCTAGTATCGTTTTACACACACCTCACACATCGAGCCTAATCTCTGTAACTCGGCGTATTGCCATTATAGTGATTTATAGCAGGAGTAGGATTCCTCCACCGTTGTGGGATCTGAACCTGGGTAAGCTGTGTTACCTCGTACCCGTCAACCGTCCGCCTTACCCCACGTCTCTAAACACGCACTGTGAGGACCCCTCCATGGCGTACTCGTTGGCAATACCACGACAATAATACCAAACCAACCCAGTTAAAAACCAAGATAGATAAGTCTCAAATATTACCAATTTTCAGTATTCCAATAAAGGCAATTCTTTATAACTTAAAGACTATAACTAGAAAGAACACTTCATAAGGTTAACTTAAAATCTTAATGCTTCTACTTAATTGAGTAAGCTTTTCTTCAAAAGTTATTCATTTTGCCACCTCAATCCACATATGACAATTAATAATAAACACCTTACTTTATACTTTACTTGTATAGTAAGATTGTTAATACTTAAATTCTTTATAAGTGACATTACTTGTAAAGTAAAACTTTAAGATAAACAATTAAGATGGAAACAACCTTGAGTAGCATTCCATACTATGTATTTTATTGTTTTATAAATACATGTTGTATTCCACACACTCACAAGCCTTAATAAGAAGCACATGTTTGAAACTTAATTTAAAGAGGCAACACATTCCAAAGAAACCCTTTCTAGTATCCAAACCCTAGATCAACGTTATCCTCGGGATTCGCGTTTATCAACTTGCATTACATTACTTATGCATAAAAGCATCTTGCTTCTTTAAACATTAGTCCATACCGGACCAACGATGCAGATTTCCGCTATTGGATCTTATATTGTCTTGAAGACCGTGAGTGCATAATCTTTCAATCACAAAAGGCAAGTTCACACTTGCTCATGTCCTATGATTATTTTCTATAAAGTATTTTACAAATCCAGTGTTGTCACCACCTGCATTTGAAAAAGGTCAGAAAACACTATTTCATAATAATGTGATGATAGGTTATTTACCATGAGGTAATAACCTACTATAAGAGTTCCGGTGGTAAAGGAACATATTATCTAGGATTTAACAACCAATGTCGCCAGTGATTCTTGCACCGTATATTACGCGTTGACCATGAGATTTGGAATGGGGCGAAGAAGTCAGATGTATCTTTTCCCTCTCGCATGGAGCTGGATGTGCGGGTCGTGGCTGTTATCACTCGTAGCGTGCATATTATTTATGGTAATTCGTAGAGGATATGCAGCATGTGGGTGGGTGCCCTCAATGTCCCACGATAGTTCCGGCATCTGAACGGTCTGTACTGCCATTGCCGTAATTCAATAGGTGGGCTGGCATACACCAAGGAGACATGCGGGGTCATGGAGAAGGTAGTGATTGGCTTCGGTCTTAGTCTGGGCCTCACACCAAGGAAGTGTGAATGGTTTCGCGGCCCAGATGTGCAACAAAGCTAAGATCTCTCATGGGTAAAGTGACGCACCTTTGCAGAGTGTAAAAACTGTAACTTGTTACTCCCTGTTCCGGGAAGGAGCTGCGAACGCGGCGGGAAAGGAACCCCATGAAGGTTCTAGTAAACCCGTGAAGGCTGACGAACATAGCTTTTCAGTATAAAAGCAACCTTTGAAGAAATGTTTATGAAAACTTGCATTGCCTACGACCTACGGTCTGTGGCTGTAGATATAGTGCATCAAACACTCCTTTTCTAGTGGACTTGCTGAGTACGCTCGTACTCAAAGTATCTTCTTTACCCTTGCTAGGTTCTAAAGCCAGTACAGACGACGTTTACATCAAGTTATGCTCCAGGAATCATCATCAAAAGCTAACGCTCTTCAATAAAGTCAAGAAAGTCAACATATACATCAAATCCAGTGAAGGCGAAGTTGCTGATTAGATAAGAATAGAATTTCTAACCATAGAACCTACTTCTGTAGAGTATTGCCATAGCAGCAATGCAAGCCCCGTGTTTAGCTACTAGTTTTATAAGTATGGTAATCATGAGTTATTTATTCTTAATTCTTCTTCGTAAGAAGTTTCTTTCCCTCTCTTTAACCTAGAGTGTTCTTTGGATCTTGTGTAAAGAGTTGAGTTGTAACCTATAGTAATGTCTTGGACCTGCTATGTTTCTGTTGTACTACTCTGAGGGATGTAATACTAGTGAACGGTGTTTCATTGGTGTTATGTCAATGACTATAGTGTACTACATCATGTAGTGGTATGCCGGGTTACCGCAGAAGCGCTCCACGTTGACGCAGCGCCATCAAGATTTTCTGGCGATGTTGCCGGGGAGGCTAAGGACGTCTTCATAGAAGGTCTTCTAAAAAATCGATTTCTACCTGCTGGTCTGTTTTGACAGATTTCTGCCATTATTTTCATTTACTTCTTATTGATTCCTTTTTGGGTTCTTTTTGGGAAATTGAGATTTTTGAAGGAGTTGCTACAGTAGCTTTTGTTTTTAGTGAAAGTTTTGCGGTTCCAAAGCTAAACCCAAGGGTCTATTATCTTTTGAATACACTAATGTTGCTAATGAAGATTGTGTGAAGTTTTGTATGAAGGAAAATTATCAGGTGTAGAGAGAGAATGATGTAATAAGATGAAGGTTGGACAAAAGCTCAAGCTTGGGGATGCCACCCCGGTGTCACCCCAATAAATATCCAAGAGGTACAAGCATCAAAGCTTGGGGATGCCTAAGGCATCCCCTTCTTCATCAATAAAAAGCTCAGGTCTTTCTAGACACTTTGTTTTTATTGTTTCATGCACTGTTGTGTTATCCTTGGAGCATCTTAGTTTTCGTTTGCTTTGCTTAGTTTTCTTAGTTTGCTTGAATAAAGTAGTTTGGACCCCCGTTCTCTCTGTGTTGTTTCAAATAAGTTGATTGGTGTTGGAAAGGAGTAGAAAGTTCTTCCCTGAAAAGTGCAAGAGGAGCTTGCTTTGACTATGACTTAGACTTTAACATGTCATGCTAGGTGTTGTTTTGACCTTATGCTTAGTGATTATTGCTGTAGCATGACTTGTTCCAAACAATTAGGATTGCTTAGTGTGCCTTGAAAGAATCATGCGTTGTTTTAGCATACAAAAGCATAGTATTGTGGTATTCTCCTTTGATGATTTGTTTGGGTTGACTTGGCACATGCTCACACCATGTTATGACTATGAACACATCATCATAGACTCTATGATCATTTAGTACTTGACTTGTAGTACCACTCTATGCTTTGATTAGTAATGTTTTGTCGCTCTGCATGATTATGGCCATTATTGCTCTCTTAGTTGGTCGCTCCCATTCTTTTGCTAGCCTCCACTTATATGAGTAAGCTCTACTCATGCATCCAACCCCCAAGAAACCAAGTTATTCCAAAGTGTCCACTATAAATTTCTATGCATGGTTGATGACCCTCAAGTATAGGGGTGTATCACAGTAGTTTTGATAAATAGGAGTGTCTATCCCAACGAGGAGCAGAAAGTGTTGACTAGTGGGATGGAGCAGGAACTCTCTATAAATACTTAGCAAATGGATTTTTAGAGGTTTTCTGATAAAGCAACAAAACAAGGTGCAAGTAATAAAGACAACAAGCAAACGCAGCAAGTGGCCCAATCCTTTCTTAGTAAAGGACAAGCCAGTGGAAATACTTATAAGGACCAAACGTTCTCGAGGACCCATGGGAATTCTGTCAAGTGCTTTCGCTTCAAAAGGCTGAGTACTCTTCTTTGGTGTTGTAAGTGTTGTGTGGGTGAACCTGTGCTAATGTACCGACCTTACTTGGACTAATACATACTTGTGATTAAACCCCCTGCAAGCATCCGCAACTACAGGAAAGTAATTAAGATATTGTAAGGTCCCAACCTTTAATAAGGTAGAGATCCATGTGTTTACAATGCTAGTCCCTGGATCAATAGCTAGCATCCACAGTTAAGATGTAATATCAAGAAACAAAGGTCATAATACAACTTTATAACCAGGAATAAAATAATTCATTACATCTTACATAGCTCATTTGGCTATCTCATTACAATGCAACAGAATAATTATATAGCATGGAGTCCTTCATCTTCAAAGTGCCACAGGCAGTCATGTTGGTTGTAGACTTGTAATCCTAATCAACACACTTCACTAACATCAAACAAACCTGCAACATAATAAGTTGTAGCCACAAGGGTCAATACATTTGAATTGTATTGGCAAGTTTCACTACTATGTAGAAATAAGTGGATCCTATCAATACGTGCATATTTGGCTAAGTAGGGTTTAGGCTCATTTGCAGAAAGCAATATAGTTTTATCCTATCTTTTCAAAATAGTTTTGATCTTTTGATAATCTTCCTGAACCTCTTGGAAAACTCCAAGTGCTTCTAGTCCCTTGTTGACCCATCAAGTTTTACTTTGAGAAATTGGAATGTCGAGATCTTCCATAGCTTCAGGCCTTAGTTGCTCAGAGTTGTCCGTAACCGGGGACACGACTAAGTACTTAGAATTTTGATCTTTTGCAGAAGTTGTACACTTTACCCACATGACACAATCTCGTCTTGTTGCCACCAGTGGCCGCTGGATAAGTACTCACCAAGATGGAGTACTGGCAGATCGAGAATGTGACAAAGTCTTTCCATAAAAGTCCTCCCAATACACAATGCTAGCTGGTCAACCAGGTACCAATGTAGGGATAAATTTCCCTTACACAATTCTAGTTAACCTGAAGATGCTAATGCATGGGTATTCCACTATGTAGTTGACTAAGACAGAGCCCATTTAGCATGTGGCTGTACACGGAAGCCACTGTACGAGAAACATGTTCAATCTCTAAGTCCCTAGGTGGTTTTCTTCTAGTGCACATACAAAAAGATAGCCATATAAACATGGTTTCCTTTGTTGCCACCTTGTCCAAAACTTGAGTATCCTTGTCCACCAAGGTGGTTCATTCAGTACTTGTTTTATTATATAAAACATATATCTTTTCAACACTTCATATAATCATATCATGTATCCCATCCCAAATATATAGCAGGGCTAACCTTACTACAACTACAATGTTTTCACTAAGGAATATATAAGGGTATCCTATTAGGATTTAGCATAGCATAAAATATAGTAGTCCTTTCCATGCATGTTTCAAAAATCCACTAAGTGTAATGAAAATAGTAGGACATGGATGATAGTGTCACTTGCCTTTTAGTAGAGAATGTTGGTTCACTTCTTGATCTTGAAAATATCACACTCTTCTAACCTCACTACAATTTAATCAAGCAAAACACATTTTCAAACTAACATTCAAACAATTTATCACACATAAAATAATGGAAACAAGGCAATGCATGCAAGCATGCAAAAGATGGTTTTATTTAGAAAAGTGGTTTCTACTAGGCTCTAAACATTATAAAGTTCAAAGTGGTCATTTACTAAAGTGGTAAAACCATTACAAAAGGTTTCATGTCATAAACTAAATATTATGCTAAGGTGATATTTTATGTAGTTGAAAATATCTTTTAGCAAAGTAATAATTTTATAGGGTTCATCAAATATGTTTTAATTCTAAAAACTTGGTGTTTAGGGTCAGAGAGTTTAATTGAAATCATTTCCCAAAGATTTTACTCAAAAATCATTTCTAAACCATAAACAATATTTTTATTTGACTAGAAATGTTCTAACTCAATTATTTATTCCCTAACTTCACAAAATATATTTTTAAATCCATAAGTTGGTTACTATGGTCAGTAGGTTCAAAACACACCATTTTACAAAGATTTCATCTTGAAAATATATCTAGAACAATTTTTATATTCAAATTATGCCTACAAATGTTTCTGCAAATTCAACCAATTTTCCATAAGCAAAACATTAAACAAAGTGCATGGTTGCAGAGTACTTGTTCTACCGATTCCATTGATATAAAATTTGCAAAATTTGGACGTGTAGAATTAAAGTTATGAATTTTACAAGTTTGCAAATCTAATAGATCAAATTTCTATTATAAAACCTGAGTCTAGCCACGTGGCTCATTCCTATTGGTCGGTACCGTTTCGTTTGGATCGAGCTGTTCTGACCACATGATCTCACTTAATCGCACGGCACAGATCACACGTACCCCTTCGTTTAATGATTCTATCCTAGCCAACGGATCGAGATCCAACGGACCACAGCTGCTGGACCAAGATCTGGCGGCGCTGGCGGCGGAGGATGGCGGCGGAATTGGCCGAAAACATCGTCGGAGACAGAGATGGTGTGGTTCAAAATTAGAACAGCCCTGGGGCAGAGAGGGAGGGGTGAGTGAGGGCAAATGGGGAGGAGTCGTGGGCGTTTAAGGGGGCGTGGTCACGGCGAGGATTAAGTCAGCCATCAACGCGTATTTACAGGAATTCATTCGCGGTAGAACGACGTTGAGAAAGGGGGAAATGGCTGGCGCGTGGTTGAAGACGATGTGCTGGCGGTGGGGTCACGCCGTCAGCGAGAGAGAGAGAATGTTTACTGGGTCCACTTGTCTGTGACTGCGCGGGTGTGTTACTCAGTGAAAAACGTTTCACTGCGGGGTGCGAAGGTAGGCTAGTTGGGCTGCGAGTGGGCTTGTTGGGCCTGTTGGCTGGGTTGGGTTTGATTCACTTTTTTTTATACAGAAAGTTTTTCCTTTTTCTGTTTGAATATTCTGATTTGATTTTCATTCAAACACCAATTTAAATCAAACCACCACCAAACTTTAGGTATAGATTAATTCTGTTTAACAACATAAACCAAAATCCAAAATAAAATAATTCTTTTATTTTTTTAGGATCTATTAGTAATTAAATAAATAGACCTTAGTCTTTAATTAAAATAGGATTTAATTTATTTTAAAACTCTATTTGAAATCTAAATACTATCAAAACCTTTTTAGTAGGTTTCATTTGAAAAACAAAACACTTGGAATTCTTATTTAAAATATTTTAACAAGTTTAAATGTTTATTTTAAAATGGAAAAGCCCTTACTTAAATAAAATTGGATATTAATAAATCCTTATTATTTTATTAAATAATCCTTTACTCTTTTTATCAAACAAAATATTTTATTTTAAAGGCTTGGCCAAGATTAAATTTGACTCTTTAAAAATAATCCTTATTTATAATTCTGCCTTTGCTTTATAAAAACCGTATATTTTTATTTAAAGATCCAAAAATGGTGATTCCAACTATTATAACTTTATTATTTTTTTTTAAATACCTTTGATCAAAATAGGTTTTGATGTTTCCAATTGGAATAAAAAAGTTTCTTCTCACCCTAAATTTCAACAAATTTTTATTTTGTTTATTTATTTTTCACATTTCAAAATTTGGAAAATTTTGGGATGTGACAGGCTACCACCCTTAAAAGAAATCTCGTCCCGAGATTTGGGAAGGCTAGGGTTACAAGTTGGCTTCAAGGCAACTAGGGTACTACCACCCTTAAAAGAAAGTCTCGTAGGGTTACATTGATGGTTCACTTGACTATGAGTTCAACACTTGATATCCTGACAACGAATCCTTATTTGACTCAACTAAGTTAACTAGTTCCTGATATCCACTTCTTCTATCTTTTTAAAGTTTCCATCCATATCAATGTGGTTCACATGTCCTTTCTGGGTCACATTGGAGTCATTTCCATTGGATCTTCTAGCATCCTTTTTCTTTTTCTTCTCAGGACAGTCTGATGCATAGTGTCCAAGTTCCTTACAATTATAGCACTGCAACTGGCTAATATATTTCTTCCTGAAAGTGTCATGTTGGTTCTGACCAAGGTCATCCCCATTGTCAGTATCATTTCCATTATTATCACTTCCATTGTTATTGTGGTGATGCTGATGTGGTTCAGAATCTTCATTGTTCTTTTTTGAATGAACGCTTCTTTTGTGATGATCCTGAGTGATACTTGAGTTTATGCTTCCTCTTTCTATTCTCAACTTGATTCATCTTGTTTTCCAAAATGGTGGCTTTGTCACAGAGTGATTGATAAGTTGGGACATAGGCAACAGCTAGCTGCAGGTTCAACTCATCATTAAGTTCTTCAAGAAATTTCTCCTTTCTCTTAGCATCTGTATCAACTTCATCCGGTGCATAGCGTGCCAGATTGTTGAATGCTTCAATATACTCGGCCACACTGAGGTGACGCTGTTTCAGATTGTGGAATTCCTTTTTCTTCAAGTGCATCACTCTAGGTGAGATGTGAGCTGTATGGAAACCATCCTCAAAAATAGCCCAAGTCACATCCTCAAGGGGAGTGGTGATCTGAAAGTTCTCCCACCATGTTGCTGCTGGTCCTTCAAGTAGAAATGCTGCAAACCTAACTTTTTCTTCGTCGGTGCAGCCGACAGTCACTAAGTCCTTATTCACCGAACATAACCAGTCATTTTCTTCCACTGGATCAGTTGTTCCGGAGAACCTTGCAGGCCTAAGTTTCAGAAACCTGGTGAGCATGTCATGAGCTGGAGGATTATTCTGATTGTTGTTGTTGTTGTTGTTGTTGTTGTTGTTGTTGTTGTTGTTGTTGTTGTTGTTGTTGTTGTTGTTGTTGTTGTTGTTGTTGTTGTTGTTGTTGTTGTTGTTGTTGTTGTTGTTGTTGTTGTTGTTGTTGTTGTTGTTGTTGTTGTTGCTGTTGTTGTTGTTGCTGTTGTTGTTGTTGTTGCTGTTGTTGTTGTTGTTGTTGTTGCTGTTGCTGTTGTTCTTGTTCTGATTCTGTATGAACATGGTCATCATCTGCATTAGTTGAGTTTGACCTATCATCAACTGCTGCAACTCGGGAGGGACATTGTTGTTGTTTTGGTTGGGGTTGGAACGACGAGGAGGCATCTGTTGGTTTGATAGGGATAAAAATGATGGATAGACATTTAAAAGTTCTAACACACAACCCAAATCAATCAAGTTCAATCAAACAATCAAACAATCAACAAGCAACTGTTCACTTAACAACTTATGAGCTTAACTCATGAGTTGAAGGAGACAACACGTTTTCTTGAAACAAATAACTTAGTATAATCATACCTCATAGGTCAATATGATCCATACTCTAACTTGATATCAATGTCTTTGGTAGGCAGTCTAATGTCTCTTGGTTCTCACTTGTAGTCCTTAGTGATGTCTAGGTTGAAATCTTTGGTGGAACTAAAGTTGAAATCATTGGTCATGGTGAAGGCTTTGTCCATCAAGTTGAAAAGAAAGAGGTGTAGAATTCAAAACCAAAAGGTTGAGGAAAGAGTTTACAAGATTGTTTATAAATAAGTTTTTTGAACAAACACTACTCCTATTTTTCTAAGGGGTTTTGTCCAATCCTAGGGTTACAATCCTACAGGCAACACAGTGCTCTGATACCATCTGTAAGGTCCCAACCTTTAATAAGGTAGAGATCCATGTGTTTACAATGCTAGTCCCTGGATCAATAGCTAGCATCCGCAGTTAAGATGTAATATCAAGAAACAAAGGTCATAATACAACTTTATAACCAGGAATAAAATAATTCATTACATCTTACATAGCTCATTTGGCTATCTCATTACAATGCAGCAAAATAATCATATAGCATGGAGTCCTTCATCTTCAAAGTGCCACATGCAGTCATGTTGGTTGTAGACTTGTAATCCTAATCAACACACTTCACTAAGTGTAAGGTTCCCAACCTTTAATAAGGTAGAGATCCCTGTGTTTACAATGCTAGTCCCTGGATCAATAGCTAGCATCCCCTTTTAAGATGTAATACCAAGAAAAAAAGGTCATAATACAACTTTATAACCAGGAATAAAATAATTTATTACATCTTACATAGCTCATTTGGCTATCTCATTACAATGCAGCAGAATATAACAATAGCATGGGGTCCTTCATCTTCAAAGTGCCATAGGCAGACATGTTGGTTGTAGACTTGTAATCCTAATCATTTCACCTCACTAATATCAAACAAACCTGCAACATAACAAGTTTCAGCCACACGGGTCAATACATTTGAATTGTATTGGCAAGTGATACTATGGTAGTATAGTGGAGTCTACCATCTATATGCATTTGGCTAAGTGGAGCTTAGGCTTGCTTTGCTCAAAATAGATTTTCCTTATCATTTGAAAACACTAAGTTTTTGCTTGACAAAATCATTCCCAAGGCATCTCCCAATAGAAATTGGTGATCCTTCAACCCTTGTTCAACCACAAGTTTTTAACTTAGAAATTGGGATGAGGAGATTCTTGATAGCTTCCATGTCTTGATGCTCAAATTGTCCTTTGCCAGGGACATGGCCAAGTACTTAGATTTTACACTCTGCAGAGGTGGTGCAATTTCCCCACAAGACTTGGTTTCACCAAGACAAGATATTTCAGAAGCCTTCCCTTAGACCAGAATGGACGCGTTCCAACCTATCATTCCCCTACCACCAATTGTCTATTTGGCTAAGTTATTGCAACCTATATGATCCAGGCAGAGCCCATAATGCCAAGTGGCTGCACTTGAAGCTTCTCAACATTTGACATCTCAAATCTCTTTGTTCCTAGGTGGCCATCCACAAGTGAGATACACAAGGTAAACCATAGAAATGGGCCTTGTGAACCACTCAACACAAACCATTCCTTCCATTCCACCCAGGTGATTCATTCACTTAGTTGTTTTATTATACAAAACACAAGTCCTCAGACTTAGAAATTTTCCATAGCATGAATATATATTCCACCCTTGTTTTCTACTAGGTAAGCTAAGCATGATAGTAATAGGAATCTTAACTTAGGAAATTTCTACTAAGGTTTCATCTACTAGGATTTCCCATGGCATATTTACACTTAGCAAAATTCCATGCAAGTCCTACATAGAAATATCACTAATGCATAGTGAAAATAATGGGACAAAAGTATGAAGCATCACTTGCCTTTTTGGTAGAGGGTATAAGTTCACTCCTTGATCTTTGCAATGTTCACACACTTCAAATCACTACAATTCAATCAAGCAAACAATATTTCAATCTACCATTCAAGCAATTCATCACATAAAATAATAGAAACAGAACAATGCATGCAAACATGCAAAGGATTGTTTTATTTGTAAAAGTGGTTTCTAATGGGTCATAAACATTTGAAAACACCTAATGGTCATTTTATAAAGTGGCAAAACCATTTGCAAAAGGTTTTACTTCATAAACCATTTTTAAATCAAGTCATTATTTTATGTGGTTGAAAATGCCTTTAGCAAAGCAATAATTTTGTAGGGTTCACAAAATATGTTTTCAAAACAATAAACTTGGTGTTTGGGGTCAGAGGGTTTAAATCAAAACACTTTCCAAAAGGTTTTCTCCCAAAATGATTTTTGAAACTAATCCACATTTTTATTTGGCTAGAAATGCTTTTAGTCAAAGATTTGTACCCTTGCTTTACCAAATACATTTTTGAAACCACCAATTGATTCCTAGGGTCAGTAGGTTCAAAACAAACCATTTGCCAAAGATTTTATCCCCAAAATCATTTTAGAACAATTTTTATATTCTAAACATGCATACACAAGTTTCTGCAAAAACAAACATTTTACCAGAAGCTTTTTACTAAAGAAATTGCATGGTCAGAAAGTACTTGTCTTGCTGATTCCATTGATATAAAATTTGCAAAATTTGGACGTGTGGTTTGAAATTTATGAATTTTTCAAATTGGTACATCTAATAGAACACAATTTCTGTTTTAAATCATCTCTGGGCCACGTGTCAAGTTCTAATTCGCCTGTACCGGTTCGGTTGGATCGACACACAGCAGCCGTTAGATCTAAAGTGGATCGTGCGGCACAGGGGCAAGCGTACCCCTTCGCTTAGTCAATCTATCGTGGCCACACGATCAAGATCCTACGGCTACAAGGCGCTTGCCAGGAACTGGCGGCTGCGCGGCGGCAATGTTCGGCTAATGGCGCTACGGCGGCTACAGGAAGCGAGAGAGAGGGAGGATGCGCTCACCGGGTGCGCCGTGGCGTGGGGAAGCTCGACGTGCTTGCGGTTTGTCAAGGGGCGCACGGTGGTGGCGTGGATTCCTCGCCGGAGTTGTGCTGCACCTCGGGCTTGTCTGTTCGTCGACGGGGGCGACAATATACGGCGTGCTAAGGCAAATTAAAGGCACCGTTAGGTTCGTATGGAAGTCGCGATCATGTGAGCATCCAAGAGGGGGAAAGGGGCGGTCTAGTCTCACTAGTAGTGCTCGCCGGAGTTGCGGGGTTCTTCGGTGGCGCTCAGACAAAGACGGAGGCGAGGTTGTGGGGCAAGCGAGAGAGAGCTGGAGGCACTGGAGTGTGCGCCAGAGACTGGGAAACGTTTTCGTGTGGTCTAGGAGTCGAGGGGCGGAGGAGGCTGGCCGGAATTGCTACTGGAGCTTGCCGGAGACAGTGGGGTTCATGCGGGGAATCAGGGCAGCCTGGTGGCTCCGGGGAAACGGGGACTGAGGGGAAACAGAGAGGCGAGGCGTTTAAGATAGCATGGTCGTGGGTGGACTAACGCCGATGCAGTATTTGTGGCGTTTAAGCCAGAAACCGGCGTGAGGTTTCTTGTGGGTGAGGAAGAAGAGAGCTGGCGGTGGGGTCGTCTCGTCCGAAAAGAGGGAGGAGTGGGGTCCATCGCCGCCGGTGGTGCGTTTCTGAGTAAGGAGAAAAACGGTTCGGGGTGCGAGGGAGTGGGCTGCTAGGTCTTAGTTGGGCCTGTTGGCTGGGCTGGGTCCTTTTCATATTTTTTTTGTTCAGACTATTTTCTTTTTCCTTTTCCTTTATTCTGTTTTGATTTTGATCAAACAATTCAAACACTCATTTGAATTCAAACCTTTGACCTATTTTGTGAATAATCAAACACTGTTTAATATCATATTCTGATGTTAAATTTGGAATAAAACTTTTATTCCTTTAGTGCCTTTTTAATTATTTAAAGTAGGTCCTTGTATTAATCAAATAAGATTTAATAATATTTTCAAACACCACTTAAGTTTCTAAATTATTCCAAATCTTTTCTGTAGGTTTTTTTATTTGTTTATTAGGGTGTCAAATAATTCATCTTGAATTATTTGGAAAGTATTTAATATGATTCATAAATCATTTGAATTGGGTATTTGTTTTATTTCCAATGGAATTAAATATAGTTTTAATTCCCTAAATTTCATTTGGAAGATTTATTTCATTTAAGTTAATTAAACAACTTTTATTCCACTTGGGTAAATTCCAAAATACTATTTTCTCAAGAATTATATAATTATTCTTATTAGAGATTTGTCTTTATTAAAATAGGGGTAGAATGGTTAATGCCATTTTATTTTATTTGGAAATTCTTCATCCTTTTATTTTATTTGGATTTGGATTCTGTTCATTCCATTTGCTTAATGGATTAGGCCAAGATTTAATTTGATCTTTAAATATTCCTTATTTAATATTTCTTTCTTCATCTTATAAAATCCATATCTTTTTATTTAAAGATCAAAACTTGGTGATTCCAATTTGTAAAATCTTATTTGATATTTATTTATTCCTTTTAAATATCTTTAGGATTATTTGCTCACCATTTGGTATGGATTTTATATAAGTGTTTTATTAGCTTTGGAAATTACTTTTCCTTATCTTATTAAATTCATAAGATTTTATCCATGGTTCCAAATTAAGTGAAACCAATTTATATGGTTTTATAATATTTCTATTTGTCATTCTTGATCATTTGTAAATGTTTGTTGACAAGTTTTTATATGGATCAAATCCATAGGCTTGGAGATAACTTGGAAATGATTTTATTCCCTTTGGGTTTAGGGTTTGGATTTATTTTCCAAGTGTTTAAATTTCCAGATACATTCATTGAGGAATGCATTTATCTTGATTTGGATTTTTTTGTTGGATTCAAACTTTTACCAAAGTTTGTCAAAGATGGGATTTTAAGTTTCCATTTAGAAACAAAAGTTTCTTTTCACCCTAAAATTCAACAATAATTTATTTTGTTTATTTTATTTTTCACATTACAAGATTTGGAAAATCTTGGGATGTGACAGGCTACCACCCTTAAAATAAATCTCGTCCCGAGATTTGGGGAGGCTAGGGTTACAAGTTGGCTCAAAGCAACTAGGGTACTACCACCCTTAAAATTTTTCCAACTAGATTACATCTTGGCTTGCTTGGGATCTTGTTGAAATCTCTCTGGGCAAACATCTGCATAGTATCCTTTGTTTCCACACTTGAAACATGTGACAAGGCTGAGATCCTTCATAGGCTTTATCTTGTGCTTCATCTTTTCTGGACAATTGCTTGCATAATGTCCTTGGTTACCACAATTGTAACATGTGATAAGGTTGAGTTCTTCACGTATATTCTGTGGGAAAGTTGCTACATAATGACCTAGATCTTTGTAGTTGTTGCACCACACTTGGCTAATTTCCTTATACTTTTTATTCTTAGGCTTTTCCAAAGCTAAGAGTGCTTCTAGTTCATGTTCTTCATATGTTATCTCAAAGGTAGGAACAGTTCCTGGTCTCCTTGACCTTTTATTATTACTTGGATAATACATATGTCTCCTCTTTGGTCCTTTAAATTGAGTCATATTGCATGGAGGTGCAAGCTAAGATTTTCCTTTGTCTTCATCCTTCTTGGTAGACTTGGCTCTCTCATGGTAGTCTGCAATCAGTTGTTGCACTCCACCTTGTTTTCTTTGTTGAACTATGGAATAGATGGGGCATTGGATAGGGACATGATTATTTCCTTCACATAGGTAACAAGTAGCTTGAGATGTGGGGCATTGGTCAATTGGATGTTTCTCTTCACAATTGGGGCATTGATCTTCATGCTCCTTGGAAGTGTGATCCTTGTCTCCACAAACATTGCAAGCTTGGGTTCCTTCTAGAATATCATCCTTGACATCCTTGTTGTCACAAATTCCTTTGGAAGAGTTGTTTTCCATGTTGATCATTTGATCTGTCACCTTATGCAACAATTGGGTTTGGGTCTCCAAAAACCTTTGCATGGTTGGATCTACCTCACTAGTGTTGGCTATAAATTGAGCTGTCACTTGATTCAACTGGGTTTGGGTTACTATGAGTTCTCTCATGTTGTCCTCTTGGTTGTTGTTGTCACCATTCTTGATGTTGGAGTCTCTTGGAGTAGTCATATGTTTGGGTTGGATTGGGATTAGAATAGGCAAAATATTTCTAAGGTAATAATTCTAATCACACACATCACAAATCACACAAGCAATGTGCAAGCAATCACAAACAAACATTCCATTCAAACAACAAAGTTCAAGCACAATTTTAGGCAACCAAAAATATTTTTGTTACACCACATATGTTGGTGGGTTTGACTTAAGCTAAATATGGTGGTCCATCTATATGGTTCACTTGTGATCTTTCCATCCTTCTTGGTTGATTCTTCTTGAACAAGACCTTTGTATCCTTGGGGAAAATTCTTGGTCACAAATACTTCAAAGGTGATGATGATTCTCAAGTTGTGTTTCCTTAGTCTTCAAGTCTTGAGCAATATTTCTTGTCTCACTTGTAGACCTTAGTGATATCCAAGGTTGAAGTCTTTGTTGAGAGTAAGGTTGAAATCACTTGAAGATGTTGAAGTCATTAGAGTTGATGAAGTCCTTTGCACATGGTGAAGTCTTTGGCCATGGGGTAGGCTTTGTCCATCAAGTTTGAAATAGAAGAGATGTAGAATCAAAACCAAAATGGTTGAGAAAAGAGTTTATAAGATTGTTTGTAAATAAGTTTTGGAACAAATACAACTCCTATTTTTCTAAGGGGTTTTGTCCAATCCTAGGGTTACAATCTGTAGAGGTCCCAACCTTTAAATAGGGTAGAGTCCTCCTGTGTTTTACAATGCTAGTCCCTGGATCAATAGCTAGCATCCACAGTTTAGATGTAATATCAAGAAACAAAGGTCATAATATAACTTTATAACCAGGAATAACATAAGTTTATTACATCAAACATAGCTCATATGGCTATTACATTACATTGCAGCGGAAATAACAATAAGCATGGGGTCCTTCATCTTCGAAGTGCCACAGGCAGATGTTGGTTGTAGACTTTGTAATCATAATCAAACAATCTTCACTAAATCAATCAAACCTGCAACATTACAAGTTACAGCCACAAGGGTCAATACATTTGAATTGTATTGGCAAGTGATACTATATTTGTATAGTGGAGTCTATCATCTATATGCATTTGGCTAAGTGGAGTTGAGGCTTGCATTGCTCAAAATAGATTTTTCCTTAACATTTGAAAATACTAAGTTTTTGCTTGACAAAATTATTTTTCCTCAATTAAAGATTTCAAGATCCTTGTACCAAGCCATCTCTCCATCAATGATTGAAGAATTCAAACAATCCCTTGTTCAAACCACAAGATTTTAATTTAGAAATTGGAATGATGAGATTCTTGATTGCTTCCATGTCTTGATGCTCAAATTGTCCTTTACCAGGGACATGGCTAAGTACTTAGATTTTACACTCTGCAGAGGTGGTGCACTTTACCCACAAGACTTGGTTTCCCAAGACAAAATCTTTCAGAAGCCTTCCCTTAGACCAAAATGGACGCGCTCCAACCTATCAAACACTACCACCCATGTCCATATGGCTAAGTTCTTGCAACCTATATGATCATGGCAGAGCCCATATTGCCAAGTGGTTGCACTTGAAGCTTCTCAACATTTGACATCTCAAATCTCTTTGTTTCCTGGGTGGCCATCCACAAGTGAGATACACAATCCAAGTCTATGGCATTGTGAACCACTCAACATAACCCAATCCTTCCATTTCCACCCAGGTGATACATTAACTTAGTTGTTTTATTAAACAAAATCACAAGTCCTTTAGACTTAGAATATTTTTCCATAGTGTGAATATATATTCCACCCATGTTTTCTATAAGCTAGGCTAAGCTTGGTAGTAATAGGAATCTCTAACTTAGGAAAATCCTACTAAGGATTCATTACTATGTTTTCCTATAGCAAGATCTATACTTAGCAAAATCCATCCAAGTTTTACTTAGTAAAATCACTAATGCATATAAAAGTAATAGGATAGAAAGTATGAAGCATCACTTGCCTTTTTGGTAGAGTATAGGTTCACTTCTTGATCTTTGCAACAATCACACTCTTCAAGTCACTACAAATCAATCAAGCAAAGTACAAACTCAATCTACCAATCAAGCAAAACATCACACATAAATAACAAAGTCAAAGAAATGCATGCAAGCATGCCAAGCTTTGTTTTGTTTGAAAAAGTGGTTCCTAGTGGGTCATAGTCATTTGGGTACATCTAATGGTCATTTCCTAAAGTGGCCAAGTCATTTGCAAAAGGTTTCACTTTAAAACCATTTTCAAAACAAAGTGTTATTTTATGTGGTGTAGAAATATTTTTATTAAGGCATTAGCCTATAGGGTTCACCAAATGAGTTGCTATTGCAAAACTTGGTGTTTTGGGTCAGTAGGGTTGGTCTAAACCATTTTTCTCCAAAGTTCTTTACTCATAATCATTTCCATAAACAATCCATTATTTTTATTTGGCTAAAAATTGGCTAAGTTAAACAATTCAACCTAAATTTCACCAAAATCATTTTTAACACCAAAGGTTGGTTCCTAAGGTCAGTAAGGTCACAACAAACCAATTGGCAAAGATTTTAATTCAAAAATCATTTTTAAACAATTTTTATACCCTAAACAAGTGTACAAATGTTTCTGTAAATTCAAACAAGATAACTGTCACATCCCAAGATTTTCCAAATCTTGTAATGTGAAAATAAATGAATAAAATAAAACTTTGTTTGATTTTCAGAGCCAGAAGAAACTTTTTGAATCTAAATGGAACCTCAAACCCATTTGAATTAAATTAAACCTAAAGGGATTTAAAAAGATAAACATTTAATAAAAGGAAAAATAAAAACATTTGGAAATACTATTTTGAAACAATTAAATGAGAAGATTTGTTTTCAAATGAAATAGAAGTTTATAAATAAAGAATATTTTATAAAGCCAAATTAAACCTTGGCCAAGCTTTGGAATTAAAACATTTAGTTTTGAATAAAAATTAGCAAAGGTTTATTTAAAATAAATTAATAAGGATTTAATATCCAAGTTTTATTAATAAAGGTTCTATCATTTATAAACCATCAAAAACTTATTTGTTTAATTTAATAAAGATTTCCAAGTACTTTATATTCTCAGATAAAACCTACTAAAGTGTTTTGGCTTTATTTTAGATTTTAAAATAAATATTCTCAATAAAACAAACCCAAGTTGATTTAATAATGAAAGTCTATGTTATTTAATTAATAATGGACTCTAAAATAAAATGTTATTTTGTTTTAAAAACAAGTTTCCAAGTATTTAATATTTCCAAATAAAACCTATTGATTTGGTTTTGAAAATATTTAGGTTTCAAATAAAGATTTTATTAATAAAATCAAATCCTATTTGATTAATAAACCTTGGCCCATTTTATTTTAATATTGGACCCTAAAGTAAAATAATATTTTGTTTTAAACAAGTATCCAAGTATTATTTACTTCCCAATGATACCTACTGATTTGATTTTGAAAACATTTGGATTTCAAATGAAGATTTTATTAATAAACAACAAAAACCATATTTATTAATAAACCATGGTCCATTTTATTTAATTAATAAATGGAACCTAAAAGATTTAAAATATTATTTTATTTTGGATTTGGATTATGTTGACAAACAGAACCAAATTCAAAGTGTAAAGTTGAGTGATTATTTGAATTGTTAGAAATATTTGAATGCTTGAATAATTGTTTGAAATAACAAATCAGGAAATAGATATAGAAAAAGAAAAAGAACTCGCATGGAAAAATAGAACAGCCACCATCTGGCCCAACTCCAGCCCAACAGCCCACCTAGCCCATCTGTCCTCTCCCCCGGACCGTTTTTCTTCACCACAGAAACAACCCACACAGACACCGACTGGTGGACCTCTCCCTCGTTTCTTTTCCCACTGACCAGCGGACCCCACTCCTCCTGTTCTTCCTCTTCACCCGCTCGACCGTTCCTCCCCGTTCCTGGCAGTGATTTCGCATCGTCAATTCGACTTAATGCCACGATTAAACCTCGCAGTGACCACGCGTGATAAATCCCCTCTCCCTCCTCTTTCATTTCCCCCAAACCCCATGCCTCGAGAGCCACCAGGCTGTCGCCAATCTTCTCGGCACCGCCACCGTCTGGCTCTACTCCGGCGGAACCTCTCTGGTAAAACAGACTACCCCGACCCCTCTCGTTCACGCACACGCCTTCTTCGTGTCCTTGCGCTCCTAACCGTGTGCCTCGTTTGTCTCCGGGTGATTCCTAGCGTCGTCCTCGACCTCGACCGCGCGCGTCCGTCGCCAGTACCAACTCCGGCGAGCAATCGCAGCTGCTCCCTAGCGCCCCTCGACGGACAAGCGCCACGTTGAGCATCAGCATGCGTCAGCGAATCCGGTGAGCATCTCCACACCCTCCTTTGCTTCCTGTACCACCGGCGCCGCCATCGTCTGGTCGCTCCGCCGCCAGCAGCCGCCGCAGCGCCGCTAGCTTTTGGTCGAGCATGCGTCAACCGTTCGATCCCGATCTAGTGGCTAGGATAGAAGCTAGGTGAAACGGTAAGTAGCATCTGCGCGCCGCACGATCTGACTTGATCCAACGGCTGCAGCTGTGCAATCCGAGTGAAGCGGTACCGACGAATGATATTAGGACGCGTGGCACCAGATGAACTGAATTAGATTTAGAAACCAGATTTAAATGCCATTTTCAAACCCTTGTAACTTTCAAACCACACGTCCAAATTTTGCAAATTTTATATCAATGAATTCAGGAGAACAAGCCCTATCCAACTGTGGAGTTAGTTTAGCAAATAGTATTTGTTATCTTGTTTGAATTTGCAGAAACTTATGTATGCTTGTTTAGAGTATAAAAATTGTTTAAAATTGAATTTAGGGATAAAACTTTTGCAAAATGGTTTGTTGTGACCTTACTGACCCTAGGAACCAACCCATGGTTTGGAAAATGAATTTGGAAAAGTTTGGAATGGATTGATTAGTTTAGTCATTTTCTAGCCAAATAAAAAGAATGGTTTTTGTTATAAAAATGTTTATGAAAAGAAAACTTCAAGGAAATGTTTTGGACCAAACCTACTGACCGAAACACCAAGTTTTGCAATAGCAACTCATTTGGTGAACCCTATGGGCTAATGCCTTAGTAAAAATATTTCTACACCACATAAAATAACACTTTGTTTTGAAAATGGTTTTGAAGTGAAACCTTTTGCAAATGACTTGGCCACTTTAGGAAATGACCATTAGATGTACCCAAATGACTATGACCCACTAGGAATCACTTTTTCAAACAAAACCAAGCTTGGCATGCTTACATGCATTTCTTTGATTTTGTTATTTATGTGTGTTGTTTTGCTTGATTGATAGATTGAGTTTGTACCTTGCTTGATTGATTTGTAGTGACTTGAAGAGTGTGATTGTTGCAAAGATCAAGGAGTGAACCTATACTCTACCAAAAAGGCAAGTGATGCTTCATACTTTTGTCCCATTACTTTTATTATGCATTAGTGATTTTGCTAAGTAAACTTGCATGGATTTTGCTATGTATAGACCTTGCTATAAGAAAAACTAGTAGATGGATCCTTAGTAGGATTTTCCTAAGTTAGAGATTCCTACTACTACCAAGCTTAGCCTAGCTAATAGAAAACATGGGTGGAAGATATATTCACACTATGGAAAAATATTCTAAGTCTAAGGACTTGTGATTTTGTTTAATAAAACAACTAAGTTAATGTATCACCTGGGTGGAAATGGAAGGATTGGGTTATGTTGAGTGGTTCACAATGCCATAGGCTTGGATTGTGTATCTCACTTGTGGATGGCCACCCAGGAAACAAAGAGATTTGAGATGTCAAATGTTGAGAAGCTTCAAGTGCAACCACTTGGCAATATGGGCTCTGCCATGATCATATAGGTTGCAAGAACTTAGCCAAATGGACAGTGGGTGGTAGTGTTTGATAGGTTGGAGCAGCGTCCATTTTGGTCTAAGGAAAGCTTCGAAAGATTTTGTCTTGGGAAACCAAGTCTTGTGGGTAAAGTGCACCACCTCTGCAGTGTAAAACCTAAGTACTTAGCCATGTCCTGGTAAAGGACAATTTGAGCATCAAGACATGGAAACAATCAAGAATCTCATCATTCCAATTTCTAAATTAAAATCTTGTGGTTTGAACAAGGGTTGTTTGAATTCTTCAATCATTGATGGAGAGATGGTTTGGTACAAGGATCTTGAAATCTTTGATTGAGGAGAAATGATTTTGGTCAAGCAAAAACTTAGTATTTTCAAAAGGTTAAGGAAAAATCTATTTTGAGCAATGCAAGCCTCAACTCCACTTAGCCAAATGCATATAGATGATAGACTCCACTATACAAATATAGTATCACTTGCCAATACAATTCAAATGTATTGACCCTTTGTGGCTGTA
The DNA here is from genome assembly GCA_030063025.1 of Avena longiglumis. Lineage (NCBI taxonomy): Eukaryota > Viridiplantae > Streptophyta > Magnoliopsida > Poales > Poaceae > Avena > Avena longiglumis. The sequence goes on along the minus strand of CP125973.1, from coordinate 66,026,161 downwards.
ACTTGTATGTTGCAGGTTTGATTGTTTTTAAGTGAAGATTGATTGTTTAGGATTACAAAGTCTACAACCAACATCTGCCTGTGGCACTTTGAAGATGATGGACCCATACTTATTGTTATTCCGCTGCAATGTAATGTAATAGCCATATGAGCTAAGTTTGATGTAATAAACTTATGTTATTCCTGGTTATAAAGTTATATTATGACCTTTGTTTCTTGATATTACATCTTAACTGTGGATGCTAGCATTTGATCCAGGGACTAGCATTGTAAACACAGGAGGGATCAATCTTATCTAAGGTTGGGACCCCTAACAGATGGTATCAGAGCATTGTGTTGCCTGTAGGATTTGTAAACCTAGGATTGGACAAAAAACCCTTAGAAAAATAGGAGTTGATCTTATTTCAAAAACTTATTTACAAACAAATCTTGTAAACTCTTTCCTCAACCATTTTGGTTTCAACCCTACACCTCTTCTACTTCAACTTGATGGAAAAACCTACCCCATGACCCAAGACTACACCATGTGCAAAGGACTTCTTCAACACTTTCAACTCTAATGACTTCAACATCTTCAGCTCTAATGACTTCAACGTCTTCAGCAAATTCACCAAGGACTTCCAACTTGGATACCACTAAGGACCACAAGTGAAACAAGGAAATCTTACTTAAAGATTCAGAGACTGAGGGAATGCAAAATAAGAAGGAACCATCAACAACTTTGAAGTATTGTGACCAAGAGTTTTCTCAAGGAAACCATGATCCCATACAAGAAGAATCATCCAAGAAAAATGGAAAGATCACAAGTGAACCATATAGATGGACCACCATATTTTAGTTAAGTCAAACTCACCAACTTATGTGGTGTAACAAAAATATTTTTGTTGCCTAAGTATGTGGTTGAACCTTGTTTGAGTGAAATGTTTGTTTGTGATTGCATGCACATTGCTTGTGTGAATTGTGGTGTGTGTGATTAGAATTGATTCCTTAGAAATATCTTGCCTATTCTAAATCTCCCTTCAAACCCAAACATATGACTACTCCAAGAGACACCAACACCAACCAAGAAGACAGCATGAGAGAACTTATAGCAACCCAAAACCAGTTGAGCCAAGAGACAACTCAGCTTTTAGCCAACAACAATGGACTAGACCCAGACATACAAAGGATTTTGAAACTTCAATCCCAATTGCTGCAAGGACTCATTACTCAAATGATCAACATGGGAGAAAACTTTTCCCAAAAAGCTAATGACAACAAGGATGACAAAGATGTTATTCTAGAAGGAACCCAAGCTAGCAATAATCTTAGATACAAGGATCATGCATCCAAGAAGCATGAAGATCAATACCCCAAGAAGAGAGAAAGATCTTCCACTCATGAAGAACATGAACTAGAAGAACTCCTAGCTTTGGAGAGACCCAAGAAGAAGAAATGCCCCAACCCTAACAAGAAGGATATTACTCAAGTACAATGCTACAATTGCAAAGAGATGGGACACTATTCCAATGGATGCCCAGAAAAGAAGAAGAGCCAAAGAAACAAACAAAAAGCAATGATACCAAAGGAAAAGAAAGATATTAGCCAAGTGATTTGTTTCAAATGCAAGGAACTAGGCCACTATGCAAACAATTGTCCAGAAAGAATGGAGACCAAGTTAAACAAGTCTATGAAGGATCTCAACCTTGGCCCATGAGTCAAGTAAAGAAACCAAGGACACATGCAAAGTTTGCTTGGAGAATTTCCAAGAAGGACAATATGTAATTTTTGTTTGAAAATTTTTAAGGGTGGTAGTACCCTAGTTGTTTTGAACTTGCTTGTAACCCCAGCCTCCCCAAATCTCGGGACGAGATTTATTTTAAGGGTGGTAGCCTGTCACATCCCAAGATTTTCCAAATCTTGTAATGTGAAAATAAATGAATAAAATAAAACTTTGTTTGATTTTCAGAGCCAGAAGAAACTTTTTGAATCTAAATGGAACCTCAAACCCATTTGAATTAAAATAAACCTAAAGGGATTTAAAAAGATAAACATTTAATAAAAGGAAAAATAAAAACATTTGGAAATACTATTTTGAAACAATTAAATGAGAAGATTTGTTTTCAAATGAAATAGAATTTTATAAATAAAGAATATTTTATAAAGCCAAATTAAACCTTGGCCAAGCTTTGGAATTAAAACATTTAGTTTTGAATAAAAATTAGCAAAGGTTTATTTAAAATAAATTAATAAGGATTTAATATCCAAGTTTTATTAATAAAGGTTCTATCATTTATAAACCATCAAAAACTTATTTGTTTAATTTAATAAAGATTTCCAAGTACTTTATATTCTCAGATAAAACCTACTAAAGTGTTTTGGCTTTATTTTAGATTTTAAAATAAATATTCTCAATAAAACAAACCCAAGTTGATTTAATAATGAAAGTCTATGTTATTTAATTAATAATGGACTCTAAAATAAAATGTTATTTTGTTTTAAAAACAAGTTTCCAAGTATTTAATATTTCCAAATAAAACCTATTGATTTGGTTTTGAAAATATTTAGGTTTCAAATAAAGATTTTATTAATAAAATCAAATCCTATTTGATTAATAAACCTTGGCCCATTTTATTTTAATATTGGACCCTAAAGTAAAATAATATTTTGTTTTAAACAAGTATCCAAGTATTATTTACTTCCCAATGATACCTACTGATTTGATTTTGAAAACATTTGGATTTCAAATGAAGATTTTATTAATAAACAACAAAAACCCTATTTATTAATAAACCATGGTCCATTTTATTTAATTAATAAATGGAACCTAAAAAGATTTAAAATATTATTTTATTTTGGATTTGGATTATGTTGACAAACAGAACCAAATTCAAAGTGTAAAGTTGAGTGATTATTTGAATTGTTAGAAATATTTGAATGCTTGAATAATTGTTTGAAATAACAAATCAGGAAATAGATATAGAAAAAGAAAAAGAACTCAGACAGAAAAATAGAACAGCCACCATCTGGCCCAACTCCAGCCCAACAGCCCACCTAGCCCATCTGTCCTCTCCCCCGGACCGTTTTTCTTCACCACAGAAACAACCCACACAGACACCGACTGGTGGACCTCTCCCTCGTTTCTTTTCCCACTGACCAGCGGACCCCACTCCTCCTGTTCTTCCTCTTCACCCGCTCGACCGTTCCTCCCCGTTCCTGGCAGTGATTTCGCATCGTCAATTCGACTTAATGCCACGATTAAACCTCGCAGTGACCACGCGTGATAAATCCCCTCTCCCTCCTCTTTCATTTCCCCCAAACCCCATGCCTCGAGAGCCACCAGGCTGTCGCCAATCTTCTCGGCACCGCCACCGTCTGGCTCTACTCCGGCGGAACCTCTCTGGTAAAACAGACTACCCCGACCCCTCTCGTTCACGCACACGCCTTCTTCGTGTCCTTGCGCTCCTAACCGTGTGCCTCGTTTGTCTCCGGGTGATTCCTAGCGTCCTCGACCTCGCGCCCGCGTCCGCGATACCAACTCCGGCGAGCAATCGCACCGCTCCCTAGCGCCTCGGACAAGCGCCACGTTGAGCATCGCATGCGTCGGCGAATCCGTGAGCATCTCCACACCCTCCTTTGCTTCCTGTACCACGGCGCCATCGTTCTGGTCGCTCACGCCGGCCGCCGCCAGCGCCGCTTAGCTTTAGGTCGAGCATGCGTCAACCGTTCGATCCCGATCTAGTGGCTAGGATAGAAGCTAGGTGAAACGGTAAGTAGCATCTGCGCGCCGCACGATCTGACTTGATCCAACGGCTGCAGCTGTGCAATCCGAGTGAAGCGGTACCGACGAATGATATTAGGACGCGTGGCACCAGATGAACTGAATTAGATTTAGAAACCAGATTTAAATGCCATTTTCAAACCCTTGTAACTTTCAAACCACACGTCCAAATTTTGCAAATTTTATATCAATGAATTCAGGAGAACAAGCCCTATCCAACTGTGGAGTTAGTTTAGCAAATAGTATTTGTTATCTTGTTTGAATTTGCAGAAACTTATGTATGCTTGTTTAGAGTATAAAAATTGTTTAAAATTGAATTTAGGGATAAAACTTTTGCAAAATGGTTTGTTGTGACCTTACTGACCCTAGGAACCAACCCATGGTTTGGAAAATGAATTTGGAAAAGTTTGGAATGGATTGATTAGTTTAGTCATTTTCTAGCCAAATAAAAAGAATGGTTTTTGTTATAAAAATGTTTATGAAAAGAAAACTTCAAGGAAATGTTTTGGACCAAACCTATTGACCAAAACACCAAGTTTTGCAATAGCAACTCATTTGGTGAACCCTATGGGCTAATGCCTTAGTAAAAATATTTCTACACCACATAAAATAACACTTTGTTTTGAAAATGGTTTTGAAGTGAAACCTTTTGCAAATGACTTGGCCACTTTAGGAAATGACCATTAGATGTACCCAAATGACTATGACCCACTAGGAACCACTTTTTCAAACAAAACAAAGCTTGGCATGCTTGCATGCATTTCTTTGACTATGTTATTTATGTGTGTTGTTTTGCTTGATTGGTAGATTGAGTTTGTGCCTTGCTTGATTGATTTGTAGTGACTTGAAGAGTGTGATTGTTGCAAAGATCAAGAAATGAACCTATACTCTACCAAAAAGGCAAGTGATGCTTCATACTTTTTGTCCCATTACTTTTTCTATGCATTAGTGATTTTGCTAAGTAAACTTGCATGGATTTTGCTAAGTATAGATCTTGCTATAGGAAAACCTAGTAGATGAATCCTTAGTAGGATTTTCCCTAAGTTAAGATTCCTACTACTACCAAGCTTAGCCTAGCTAATAGAAAACATGGGTGGAATATATATTCACACTATGGAAAAATATTCTAAGTCTAAGGACTTGTGATTTTGTTTAATAAAACAACTAAGTTAATGTATCACCTGGGTGGAAATGGAAGGATTGGGTTATGTTGAGTGGTTCACAATGTCATAGGCTTGGATTGTGTATCTCACTTGTGGATGGCCACCCAGGAAACAAAGAGATTTGAGATGTCAAATGTTGAGAAGCTTCAAGTGCAACCACTTGGCAATATGGGCTCTACCATGATCATATAGGTTGCAAGAACTTAGCCAAATGGACAGTGGGTGGTAGTGTTTGATAGGTTGGAACGCGTCCATTTTGGTCTAAGGGAAAGCTTCTGAAAGATTTTGTCTTGGGAAACCAAGTCTTGTGGGTAAAGTGCACCACCTCTGCAGAGTGTAAAACCTAAGTACTTAGCCATGTCCCTGGTAAAGGACAATTTGAGCATCAAGACATGGAAACAATCAAGAATCTCATCATTCCAATTTCTAAATTAAAATCTTGTGGTTTGAACAAGGGTTGTTTGAATTCTTCAATCATTGATGGAGAGATGGTTTGGTACAAGGATCTTGAAATCTTTGATTGAGGAGAAATGATTTTGGTCAAGCAAAAACTTAGTATTTTCAAAAGGTTAAGGAAAAATCTATTTTGAGCAATGCAAGCCTCAACTCCACTTAGCCAAATGCATATAGATGATAGACTCCACTATACAAATATAGTATCACTTGCCAATACAATTCAAATGTATTGACCCTTTGTGGCTGTAACTTGTATGTTGCAGGTTTGATTGTTTTTAAGTGAAGATTGATTGTTTAGGATTACAAAGTCTACAACATACACTGTGGCACTTTGAAGATGATGGACCCATACTTATTGTTATTCCGCTGCAATGTAATGTAATAGCCATATGAGCTAAGTTTGATGTAATAAACTTATGTTATTCCTGGTTATAAAGTTATATTATGACCTTTGTTTCTTGATATTACATCTTAACTGTGGATGCTAGCATTTGATCCAGGGACTAGCATTGTAAACACAGGAGGGATCAATCTTATCTAAGGTTGGGACCCCTAACAATAACAAATACTATTTGCTAAACTAACTCCACAGTTGGTTAGGGCTTGTTCTCCTGAATCCATTGATATAAAATTTGCTAAATTTGGACGTGTGGTTCAAAAGTTATAAGGGTTTGAAAATGGCATCAAATTCTGATTTCAATTTCTGTTTTTAAACAGACAGGTGACACGCGGCACACTCTGATTGGGCGATACCGGTTCGCCGCGGATCACGCTCTGGTGCGTTGGATCTAGTTAGATCGAGTGGCTCAGATCGAGTACCCCTTCGCGTTTAAGTCGTTCTATCTCATCCACTCGATTGATATCAGACGGCTCCTATCAAACGGTCACGAACTGGCGGCGCGATAACAACGGCGAGCGGCGGGCGGCGATTAGCGGGCGCTAAGCGAAACGAGGATGGAGGTGAGGGTGCTTACAGTGATCGCGGTGACGCTCTGAAGCTCAAGGTGCTCGTTGTTGGGCAGGGGGCGCACGGGGACGGCGGTGATTGCTCGTCGGAGACGTCGTCAGCGTCGGGCTTGCTCAGGCGTCGTCGAGGACGAGGCTACAACGCGTACCAGGGCAAACGGAAGGCAGGTTCAGATGCGTATAGTCCTAGCGAGGATGCGTGCGTGAACGAGAGTGAAAAGGGCGGACGGAAACCACCTGGGGTACTCACCGGAGTGAGGCAGACGCGGCGGCGCGGCCAGATGTTGTCGAGGTCGGTGCTCTGGGCGCCCGCGGTTGATTGAATGGCACATAAACATGCGCTAGGGTGCGGTGAGCATGCTCGTGTGTTCGGGGAGGCATAAGGTGGTGAGAGGCTGCCGGAATCGGCGAGAATGGTCGCCGGAGACAGAGGAGGTGCAGAAGGAAATGGCAACAGCCTGGTGGCGGAAAGAGGGTGGCGTCTGAGGGAAACAGAAGAGGGGAAAGAGGCGGTTAAGAGGGGGTGGTCGCTGGTGGGGGTTACTCGGCGAAGAAGAGGATTTACGGCATTCAACGGCGATGTGGCGAGAACGGTCGCTGCGGGTGGAGAGGATGAACAGTGGCGTGGGGCCGTTGCGTCAGTGGGAAAAAGAAGGAGAGGATGGGTCCACCGGTCATTGACTCTATGGGCTGTTTCGGTGGTGAGAAATGTAACGCTTCGGGGAGAAAAGGAGCTGGGCTGGACTGGCCTTAGTGGGCTGCTGGGCTGCTCTATTTTTTTTTCCTGTTCAAACTCTTTTCTTTTTCTATTTCTTTTCTGTTTTGTGTTTCAACCAATAAATCAAGCAATCAAACAACACTCAAATCAAATCAAACAAACAACAACTTTTCATTTGAATTTGGTTCTGTTTATCAACAAAGTCCAAAGTCCAAAATAATATTTTTATTTATTTTAAGACTCATTTATTGATTAAATAAAATGGACCTTTAGTTATTTTAATAAATTAGGGTTTGTTTTAATTAATAAAATCTTCATTAGAAATCCAAATGTTTCCAAAACCAAATCAGTAGGTTTATTTGGAAATAAAACTTATTTGGAGATCTTGTTCAAAACAAAATGACCTTTTATTTTAGGGTCTTTTAATAATTGGATGAAATGGCCTTAGTTATTTAAATAAAATAGAGTTTGATTTTATTATTCAAATCTTTATTTGAAACCTAAATATTTTCAAATTCAATCAGTGGGTTTTATTTGGGAAATAAGAATACTTGGAGATTTGTTAAAATAAAATAACCTTTTATTTTAGGGTCCATTAGTAACTAAATAAAATGGGTCTTAGTTATTAAATCAAATAGAGTTTGATTTTATTAATAAAATCTTTATTTGAACCTAAATATTTTCAAAATCAAATTAGTAGGTTTAATTTGGGAAGTATATAATATTTGGAAATTTGTTTTAAAACAAACTAACCTTTTATTTTAGTGTCCATTATTAATTATTATAATAGACTTCCATTATTAAATCAAATAGGGTTTGTTTTGATTGAGATGTTTTATTTTGAAATATAAAATAAAGCTAAAACACTTTAGTAGGTTGTATTTAAGAAAATAAAATACTTGGAAAACTTATTTAAAATAGTTTAATAAGTTTGATATTTTAATTTAAAATGATAAAACCTTTTATTTAAACAAAGTTGGATATCAAATCCTTATTAATTTATTTACATAAACCTTTGCAACTTTTATTAAAAATAAAATGTTTTAAATCCAAAGTTTGGCCAAGGTTTAATTTGGCTTTATAAAATAATCCTTATTTATGAATCCACCTTTTTCCAAAACTTTTTATTAAAAGATCCAAAATAGTAATTTTAATTATTTTTATTTTCCTTTAATAAAAGTTTATCTTTTTAAATCCCTTTAGGATTTTATTTAATTCAAATGGGTTTGATGTTCCAATTGAATTCAAAAAGTTTCTTCTGGCTCTGAAAATCAAACAAAGTTTATTTTATTCATTTATTTTCACATTACAAGATTTGGAAAATCTTGGGATGTGACACAATCCTACAGGCAACACAATGCGCTGATACCATCTGTAAGGTTCCCAACCTTTAATAAGATAGAGATCCCTGTGTTTACAATGCTAGTCCCTGGATCAATAGCTAGCATCCACAGTTAAGATGTAATACCAAGAAACAAAGGTCATAATACAACTTTATAACCAGGAATAAAATAATTTATTACATCTTGCATAGCTCATTTGGCTATCTCATTACAATGCACCAGAATATAACAATAGCATGGAGTCCTTCATCTTCAAAGTGCCACAGGCAGACATGTTGGTTGTAGACTTGTAATCCTAATCATTTCACCTCACTAATATCAAACAAACCTGCAACATAACAAGTTTCAGCCACAAGGGTCAATACATTTGAATTTTATTGGCAAGTGATACTATGGTAGTATAGTGGAGTCTATCATCTATATGCATTTTGCTAAGTGGAGCTTAGGCTTGCTTTGCTCAAAATAGATTTTCCTTATCATTTGAAAACACTAAGTTTTTGCTTGACAAAATCATTCCCAAGGCATCTCCCAATAGAAATTGGTGATCCTTCAACCCTTGTTCAACCACAAGTTTTTAACTTAGAAATTGGGATGAGGAGATTCTTGATAGCTTCCATGTCTTGATGCTCAAATTGTCCTTTGCCAGGGACATGGCTAAGTACTTAGATTTTACACTCTACAGAGGTGGTGCACTTTCCGCACAAGACTTGGTTTCACCAAGACAAGATCTTTCAGAAGCCTTCCCTTAGACCAGAATGGACACGTTCCAACCTATCATTCCCCTACCACCAACTGTCCATTTGGCTAAGTTATTGCAACCTATATGATCCAGGCAGAGCCCATAATGCCAAGTGGCTGCACTTGAAGCTTCTCAACATTTGACATCTCAAATCTCTTTGTTCCTGGGTGGCCATCCACAAGTGAGATACACAAGGCAAACCATAGAAATGGGCCTTGTGAACACTCAACACAAACCATTCCTTCCATTCCACCCAGGTGATTCATTCACTTAGTTGTTTATTAAACAAAACACAAGTCCTCAGACTTAGAAATTTTCCATAGAATGAATATATATTCCACCCTTGTTTTCTACTAGGTAAGCTAAGCATGATAGTAATAGGAATCTTAACTTAGGAAATTTATACTAAGGTTTCATCTACTAGGATTTCCCATGGCATAGTTTACACTTAGCAAATTCCATGCAAGTCCTACTTAGAAATATCACTAATGCATAGTGAAAATAATGGGACAAAAGTATGAAGCATCACTTGCCTTTTTGGTAGAGGGTATAAGTTCACTCCTTGATCTTTGAAATGTTCACACACTTCAAATCACTACAATTCAATCAAGCAAACAATATTTTAATCTACCATTCAAGCAATTCATCACATAAAATGATAGAAACAGAACAATGCATGCAAACATGCAAAGGATTGTTTTATTTGTAAAAGTGGTTTCTAATGGGTCATAAACATTTGAAAACACCTAATGGTCATTTTATAAAGTGGCAAAACCATTTGCAAAAGGTTTTACTTCATAAACCATTTTTAAATCAAGTCATTATTTTATGTGGTTGAAAATGCCTTTAGCAAAGCAATAATTTTATAGGGTTCACAAAATATGTTTTCAAAACAATAAACTTGGTGTTTGGGGTCAGAGGGTTTAAATCAAAACACTTTCCAAAAGGTTTTCTCCCAAAATGATTTTTAAACCCTAATCCACATTTTTATTTGGCTAGAAATGCTTTTAGTCAAAGATTTGTACCCTTGCTTTACCAAATACATTTTTGAAACCACCAATTGATTCCTAGGGTCAGTAGGTTCAAAACAAACCATTTGCCAAAGATTTTTTTCCCCAAAATCATTTTAGAACAATTTTTATATTCTAAACATGCATACACAAGTTTCTGCAAAAAACAAACATTTTACCAGAAGCTTTTTACTAAAAAAAGTGCATGGTCAGAAAGTACTTGTCTTGCTGATTCCATTGATATCAAATTTGAAAAATTTGGACGTGTGGTTTGAAAGTTATGAATTTTTCAAATTGGCACATTTAATAGAACACAATTTCTGTTTTAAATCATCTCTGGGCCACGTGTCAAGTTCTAATTCGCCTGTACCGGTTCGGTTGGATCGACAGACAACAACCGTTAGATCTAAAGTGGATCGTGCGGCACAGGGGCAAGCGTACCCCTTCGCTCAGTCAATCTATCGTGGCCACGCGATCAAGATCCTACGCCTACAAGGCGCTTGCCAGGAACTGGCGGCGCTGACAGCGGCTACGCGGCGGCAACGTTCGGCTAATGGCACTGCGGCGGCTACAGGAAGCGAGAGAGAGGGAGGATGCGCTCACCAGGTTCGCCATGGCGTGGGAAAGCTCGACGTGCTTGTGGTTTGTCAAGGGGCGCATGGTGGTGGCGTGGATTCCTCGCCGGAGTTGCGCTGCACCTCGGGCTTGTCTGTTCGTCGACGGGGGCGAGGATATACGGCGTGCTAAGGGAAATTAAAGGCACCGTTAGGTTCGTATGGAAGTCGCGATCATGTGAGCATCCAAGAGGGGGAAAGGGGCGATCTAGTCTCACCAGTAGTGCTCGCCGGAGTTGCGGGGTTCTTCGGTGGCGCTCAGACGAAGATGGAGGCGAGGTTGTGGGGCAAGCGAGAGAGAGAGCTGGAGGCACTGGAGTGTGCGCCAGAGACTGGGAAATGTTTTCGTGTGGTCTAGGAGTCGAGGGGCGGAGGAGGCTGGCCGGAATTGCTACTGGAGCTTGCCGGAGACAGTGGGGTTCATGCGGGGAATCAGGGCAGCCTGGTGGCTCCGGGGAAACGGGGACTGAGGGGAAACAGAGAGGAGGCGAGGGCGTTTAAGATAGCATGGTCGCGGGGTGGAGTAACGCTGGCAGTAACGAGTATTGACGCGAGCGTTTAACGGCAGAAACCGCCGGCGAGGTTTGCGCGCGGGTGAGGAAGAAGAGAGCTGGCGGTGGGGTCGTCTCGTCAGCGAAAGAGGGGAGGGGGAGTGGGGTCCATCGGCCAGTCGCTGAGCGGGTGCGTTTCTGAGTAAGGAGAAAAACGGTTCGGGGTCCGAGGGAGTGGGCTGTTGGGTCTTAGTTGGGCCTGCTGGCTGGGCTGGGTCCTTTTCATATTTTTTTCCAGACTGTTTTTCTTTTTCCTTTTCCTTTATTCTATTTTGATTTTGATCAAACAATTCAAACACTCATTTGAATTCAAACCTTTGCCCTATTTTGTGAATAATCAAACACTGTTTAATATCATATTCTGATGTCAAATTTGGAATAAAACTTTTATTCCTTTAGTGCCTTTTTAATTATTTAAAGTAGGTCCTTGTATTAATCAAATAAGATTTAATAATATTTTCAAACACCACTTAAGTTTCTAAATTATTCCAAATCTTTTCAGTAGTTTTTTTATTTGTTTATTAGGGTTTCAAATAATTCATCTTGAATTATTTGGAAAGTATTTAATATGATTCATAAATCATTTGAATTGGGTATTTGTTTTATTTCCAATGGAATTAAATATAGTTTTAATTACCTAAATTTCATTTGGAAGATTTATTTCATTTAAGTTAATTAAAAAACTTTTATTCCACTTGGGTAAATTCCAAAATACTATTTTCTCAAGAATTATATAATTATTCTTATTAGAGATTTGTCTTTATTAAAATAGGGGTAGAATGGTTAATGCCATTTTATTTTATTTGGAAATTCTTCATCCTTTTATTTTATTTGGATTTGGATTCTGTTCATTCCATTTGCTTAATGGATTAGGCCAAGATTTAATTTGATCTTTAAATATTCCTTATTTAATATTTCTTTCTTCATCTTATAAAATCCATATCTTTTTATTTAAAGATCAAAACTTGGTGATTCCAATTTGTAAAATCTTATTTGATATTTATTTATTCCTTTTAAATATCTTTAGGATTATTTGCTCACCATTTGGTATGGATTTTAGATAAGTGTTTTATTAGCTTTGGAATTACTTTTCCTTATCTTATTAAATTCATAAGATTTTATCCATGGTTCCAAATTAAGTGAAACTAATTTATATGGTTTTATAATATTTCTATTTGTCATTCTTGATCATTTGTAAATGTTTGTTGACAAGTTTTTATATGGATCAAATCCATAGGCTTGGAGATAACTTGGAAATGATTTTATTCCCTTTGGGTTTAGGGTTTGGATTTATTTTCCAATTGTTTAAATTTCCAGATACATTCATTGAGGAATGCATTTATCTTGATTTGGATTTTTTTGTTGGATTCATCAAGATGGGATTTTAAGTTTCCATTTAGAAACAAAAGTTTCTTTTCACCCTAAAATTCAACAATAATTTATTTTGTTTATTTTATTTTTCACATTACAAGATGTGGAAAATCTTGGGATGTGACACTAACATCAAACAAACCTGCAATATAATAAGTTGCAGCCACAAGGGTCAATACATTTGAATTTTATTGGCAAGTTTCACTACTATGTAGAAATAAGTGGATCCTATCAATACGTGCATATTTGGCTAAGTAGGGTTTAGGCTCATTTACAGAAAGCAATATAGTTTTATCCTATCTTTTCAAAATAGTTTTGATCTTTTGATAATCTTTCTGAACCTCTTGGAAAACTCCAAGTGCTTCTAATCCCTTGTTGACCCATCAAGTTTTACTTTGAGAAATTGGAATGTCGAGATCTTCCATAGCTTCAGGCCTTAGTTGCTCAGAGTTGTCCGTAACCGGGGACACGGCTAAGTACTTAGAATTTTGATCTTCTGCAGAAGTTGTACACTTTACCCACATGACACAATCTCGTCTTGTTGCCACCAGTGGCCCCTGGATAAGTACTCACCAAGATGGAGTACTGGAGATCGAGAATGTGACAAAGTCTTTCCATAGAAGTCCTCCCAATACACAATGCTAGCTGGTCAACCAGGCACCAATGTAGGGATAAATTTTCCTTACACAATTCTAGTTAACCTGAAGATGCCAATGCATGGGTCTTCCACTATGTAGTTGACTAAGCCAGAGCCCACTTAGCATGCGGCTGTACACGGAAGCTACTGTACGAGAAACATGTTCAATCTCTAAGTCCCTAGGTGGTTTTCTTCTAGTGCACATACAAAAAGATAGCCATATAAACATGATTTCCTTTGTTGACACCTTGTCCAAAACTTGAGTATCCTTGTCCACCCAGGTGGTTCATTCAGTACTTGTTTTATTATATAAAACATATATCTTTTCAACACTTCATATAATCATATCATGTATCCCATCCCAAATATATAGCAGGGCTAAGCTTACTACAACTACAATGTTTTCACTAAGGAATATATAAGGGTATCCTATTAGCATTTAGCATAGCATAAAATATAGTAGTCCTTTCCATGCATGTTTCAAAAATCCACTAAGTGTAATGAAAATAGTAGGACATGGATGATAGTGTCACTTGCCTTTTAGTAGAGAATGTTGGTTCACTTCTTGATCTTGCAAATATCACACTCTTCTAACCTCACTACAATTTAATCAAGCAAAACACATTTTCAAACCAACATTCAAACAATTTATCACACATAAAATAATAGAAACAAGGCAATGCATGCAAGCATGCAAACGATGGTTTTATTTAGAAAAGTGGTTTCTACTAGGCTCTAAACATTATAAAGTTCAAAGTGGTCATTTACTAAAGTGGTAAAACCATTTACAAAAGTTTCATCTTATAAACTAAATATTATGCTAAGGTGATATTTTATGTAGTTGAAAATATCTTTTAGCAAAGTAATAATTTTATAGGGTTCATCAAATATGTTTTAATTCTAAAAACTTGGTGTTTAGGGTCAGAGAGTTTAATTAAAATCATTTTCCAAAGATTTTACTCAAAAATCATTAACCATAAACAATATTTTTTTTGACTAGAAATGTTCTAACTCAATTATTTATTCCCTAACTTCACAAAATACATTTTTAAATCCATAAGTTGGTTACTAGGGTCAGTAGGTTCAAAACACACTATTTTACAAAGGTTTCATCTTGAAAATATATCTAGAACAATTTTTATATTCAAATTATGCCTACACATGTTTCTGCAAATTCAACCATTTTTTTCCAGAAGCAAAACATTAAAAAAAATGCATGGTTGCGGAGTACTTGTTCTGCTGATTCCATTGATATAAAATTTGCAAAATTTGGACGTGTAGAATTAAAGTTATGAATTTTACAAGTTTGCAAATCTAATAGATCAAATTTCTATTTTAAAACCTGAGTCTGGCCACGTGGCTCATTCCTATTGGTCGGTACTGTTTCGTTTGGATCGAGCTGTTCTGACCACAGGATCTCACTTAATCGCACGACACAGATCACACGTACCCCTTCGTTTAATGATTTCTATCCTAGCCAACGGATCGAGATCCAACGGACCACAGCTGCTCGACCAAGATCTAGCGGCGCTGGCAGCGACGGACGGCGGCGGAATTAGCCGAAAACGTTGTCGGAGACAGAGATGGTGTGGTTCAAAATTAGAACAACCCTGGGGCAGAGAGGGAGGGGCGAGTTAGGGCAAATGGGGAGGAGTCGTGGGCGTTTAAGGGGGCGTGGTCACGGCGAGGATTAAGTCAGCCATCAACGCGTATTTACAGGAATTCATTCGCGGTAGAACGACGTTGATAAAGGGGGAAATGGCTGGCGCGGGGTTGAAGACGATGTGCTGGCGGTGGGGTCACGCCGTCAGCGAGAGAGAGAGAGAATGTTTACTGGGTCCACTTGTCTGTGACTGCGCGGGTGTGTTACTCAGTGAAAAATGTTTCACTGCGGGGTGAGCAGGTGGGCTAGTTGGGCTGCGAGTGGGCTTGTTGGGCCTGTTGGCTGGGTTGGGTTTGATTCACTTTTTTTATACAGAAAGTTTTTCCTTTTTCTGTTTGAATATTCTGATTTGATTTTCATTCAAACACCAATTTAAATCAAACCACCACCAAACTTTAGGTATAGATTAATTCTGTTTAACAACATAAACCAAATTTCAAAATAAAATAATTCTATTATTTTTTTAGGATCTATTAATAATTAAATAAATAGACCTTAGTCTTTAATTCAAATAGGATTTAATTTATTTTAAAACTCTATTTGAAATCTAAGTAATATCAAAACCTTTTAAGTAGGTTTCATTTGAAAAACAAAACACTTGGAATTCTTATTTAAAATATTTTAACAAGTTTAAATGTTTATTTTAAAATGGAAAAGCCCTTACTTAAATACAATAGGATATTAATAAATCCTTATTATTTTATTAAATAATCCTTTACTCTTTTTATCAAACAAAATATTTTATTTTAAAGGCTTGGCCAAGATTAAATTTGACTCTTTAAAAATAATCCTTATTTATAATTCTACCTTTGCTTTATAAAAACCATACCTTTTTATTTAAAGATCCAAAAATGGTGATTCCAACTATTATAACTTTATTATTTATTTATTTATCTTTTTTTTGAATCCCTTTGATCAAAATAGGTTTTGATGTTTCCAATTGGAATCAAAAAGTTTCTTCTCACCCTAAATTTCAACAAATTTTTATTTTGTTTATTTATTTTTCACATTTCAAAATTTGGAAAATTTTGGGATGTGACAGACTACCACCCTTAAAAGAAATCTCGTCCCGAGATTTGGGAAGGCTAGGGTTACAAGTTGGCTTCAAGGCAACTAGGGTACTACCACCCTTAAAAGAAAGTCTCATAGGGTTACATTGATGGTTCACTTGACTATGAGTTCAACACTTGATACCCTGACAAGGAATCCTTATTTGACTCAACTAAGTTAACTAGTTCCTGATATCCACTTCTTATATCTTTTCAAAGTTTCCATCCATATCAATGTGGTTCACATGTCCTTTCTGGGTCACATTGGAGTCATTTCCATTGGATCTTCTAGCATCCTTTTTCTTTTTCTTCTCAAGACAGTCTGATGCATAGTGTCCAAGTTCCTTACAATTATAGCACTGCAACTGGCTAATATCTTTCTTCCTGAAAGTGTCATGTTGGTTCTGACCAAGGTAATCCCCATTGTCAGTATCATTTCCATTATTATCACTTCCATTGTTATTGTGGCGATGCTGATGTGGTTCAGAATCTTCATTGTTCTTTTTTGAATGAACGCTTCTTTTGTGATGATCCTGAGTGATACTTGAGTTTATGCTTCCTCTTTCTATTCTCAACTTGATTCATCTTGTTTTCCTAAATGGTGGCTTTGTCACAGAGTGATTGATAAGTTGGGACATAGGCAACAGCTAGCTGCAGGTTCAACTCATCATTAAGTCCTTCAAGAAATTTCTCCTTTCTCTTAGCATCTGTATCAACTTCATCCGGTGCATAGCGTGCTAGATTGTTGAATGCTTCAATATACTCAGCCACACTGAGGTGACGCTTTTTCAGATTGTGGAATTCCTTTTTCTTCAAGTGCATCACTCCAGATGAGATGTGAGCTGTATGGAAACCATCCTCAAAAATAGCCCAAGTCACATCCTCAAGGGGAGTGGTGATCTGAAAGTTGTCCCACCATGTTGTTGCTGGTCCTTCAAGTAGAAATGCTGCAAACCTAACTTTTTCTTCGTCGGTGCAGCCAACAGTCACTAAGTCCTTATTCACCGAACATAACCAGTCATTTGCTTCCATTGGATCAGTTGTTCCGGAGAACCTTGCAGGCCTAAGTTTCAGAAACCTGGTGAGCATGTCATGAGCTGGAGGATTATTCTGATTGTTGTTGTTGTTGTTGTTGTTGTTGTTGTTGTTGTTGTTGTTGCTGCTGCTGTTGCTGCTGTTGCTGTTGTTGTTGTTGTTGTTGTTGTTGTTGTTGTTGTTGTTGTTGTTGTTGTTCTGATTCTGTATGAACATGGTCATCATCTGCATTAGTTGAGTTTGACCTATCATCAACTGCTGCAACTCGGGAGGGACATTGTTGTTGTTTTGGTTGGGGTTGGCACGACGGGGAGGCATCTGTTGGTTTGATAGGGATAAAAATGATGGATAGACATTAAAAGGTTCTAACACACAACCCAAATCAATCAAGTTCAATCAAACAATCAAGCAATCAACAAGCAACTGTTCACTTAACAACTTATGAGCTTAACTCATGAGTTGAAGGAGACAACACGTTTTCTTGAAACAAATAACTTAGTATAATCATACCTCATAGGTCAATATGATCCATACTCTAACTTGATATCAATGTCTTTGGTAGGCAGTCTAATGTCTCTTGGTTCTCACTTGTAGTCCTTAGTGATGTCTAGGTTGAAATCTTTGGTGGAACTAAAGTTGAAATCATTGGTCATGGTGAAGGCTTTGTCCATCAAGTTGAAAAGAAAGAGGTGTAGAATTCAAAACCAAAAGGTTGAGGAAAGAGTTTACAAGATTGTTTGTAAATAAGTTTTTTGAACAAACACTACTCCTATTTTTCTAAGGGGTTTTGTCCAATCCTAGGGTTACAATCCTACAGGCAACACAGTGCTCTGATACCATCTGTAAGGTCCCAACCTTTAATAAGGTAGAGATCCATGTGTTTACAATGCTAGTCCCTGGATCAATAGCTAGCATCCGCAGTTAAGATGTAATATCAAGAAACAAAGGTCATAATACAACTTTATAACCAGGAATAAAATAATTCATTACATCTTACATAGCTCATTTGGCTATCTCATTACAATGCAGCAAAATAATCATATAGCATGGAGTCCTTCATCTTCAAAGTGCCACATGCAGTCATGTTGGTTGTAGACTTGTAATCCTAATCAACACACTTCACTAAGTGTAAGGTTCCCAACATTTAATAAGGTAGAGATCCCTGTGTTTACATTGCTAGTCCCTGGATCAATAGCTAGCATCCACAGTTAAGATGTAATACCAAGAAACAAAGGTCATAATACAACTTTATAACCAGGAATAAAATAATTCATTACATCTTACATAGCTCATTTGGCTATCTCATTACAATGCAGCAAAATAATCATATAGCATGGAGTCCTTCATCTTCAAAGTGCCACAGGCAGTCATGTTAGTTGTACACTTGTAATCCTAATCAACACACTTCACTAACATCAAACAAACCTGCAATATAATAAGTTGCAGCCACTAGGGTCAATACATTTGAATTGTATTGGCAAGTTTCACTACTATGTAGAAATAAGTGGATCCTATCAATACGTGCATATTTGGCTAAGTAGGGTTTAGGCTCATTTACATAAAGCAATATAGTTTTATCCTATCTTTTCAAAATAGTTTTGATCTTTTGATAATCTTTCTGAACCTCTTGGAAAACTCCAAGTGCTTCTAATCCCTTGTTGACCCATCAAGTTTTACTTTGAGAAATTGGAATGTCGAGATCTTCCATAGCTTCAGGCCTTAGTTGCTCAGAGTTGTCCGTAACCGGGGACACAGCTAAGTACTTAGAATTTTGATCTTCTGCAGAAGTTGTACACTTTACCCACATGACACAATCTCGTCTTGTTGCCACCAGTGGCCCCTGGATAAGTACTCACCAAGATGGAGTACTGGCAGATCGAGAATGTGACAAAGTCTTTCCATAGAAGTCCTCCCAATACACAATGCTAGCTGGTCAACCAGGCACCAATGTAGGGATAAATTTTCCTTACACAATTCTAGTTAACCTGAAGATGCCAATGCATGGGTCTTCCACTATGTAGTTGACTAATCCAGAGCCCATTTAGCATGCGGCTGTACACGGAAGCTACTGTACGAGAAACATGTTCAATCTCTAAGTCCCTGGGTGGTTTTCTTCTAGTGCACATACAAAAAGATAGCCATATAAACATGGTTTCCTTTGTTGACACCTTGTCCAAAACTTGAGTATCCTTGTCCACCCAGGTGGTTCATTCAGTACTTGTTTTATTATATAAAACATATATCTTTTCAACACTTCATATAATCATATCATGTATCCCATCCCAAATATATAGCATGGCTAAGCTTACTACAACTACAATGTTTTCACTAAGGAATATATAAGGTTATCCTATTAGGATTTAGCATAGCATAAAATATAGTAGTCCTTTCCATGCATGTTTCAAAAATCCACTAAGTCTAATGAAAATAGTAGGACATGGATGATAGTGTCACTTTCCTTTTAGTAGAGAATGTTTGTTCACTTCTTGATCTTGCAAATATCACACTCTTCTAACCTCACTACAATTTAATCAAGCAAAACACATTTTCAAACCAACATTCAAACAATTTATCACACATAAAATAATGGAAACAAGGCGATGCATGCAAACATGCAAAAGATGGTTTTATTTAGAAAATTAGTTTCTACTAGGCTCTAAACATTATAAAGTTCAAAGTGGTCATTTACTAAAGTGCTAAAACCATTTACAAAAGGTTTCATCTCATAAACTAAATATTATGCTAAGGTGATATTTTATGTAGTTGAAAATATCTTTTAGCAAAGTAATAATTTTATAGGGTTCATCAAATATGTTTTAATTCTAAAAACTTGGTGTTTAGGGTCAGAGAGTTTAATTAAAATCATTTCCCAAAGATTTTACTCAAAAATCATTTCTAAACCATAAACAATATTTTTATTTGACTAGAAATGTTCTAACTCAATTATTTATTCCCTAACTTCACAAAATACATTTTTACATCCATAAGTTGGTTACTATGGTCAGTAGGTTCAAAACACACCATTTTACAAAGATTTCATCTTGAAAATATATCTAGAACAATTTTTATATTCAAATTATGCCTACACATGTTTCTGCAAATTGAACCAATTTTCCAGAAGCAAAACATTAAACAAAATGCATGGTTGCGGAGTACTTGTTCTGCTGATTCCATTGATATAAAATTTGCAAAGTTTGGACGTGTAGAATTAAAGTTATGAATTTTACAAGTTTGCAAATCTAATAGATCAAATTTCTATTTTAAAACACGATTCTGGCCACGTGGCTCATTCCTATTGGTCGGTACCGTTTTGTTTGGATCGAGCTGTTCTTACTGCAGGATCTCACTTAATCGCACGACACAGATCACACGTACCCCTTCGTTTAATGATTCTATCCTAGCCAACGGATCGAGATCCAACGGACCACATCTGCTCGACCAAGATCTGGCGGCGCTGGCGGCGGCCGACGGCGGTGGAATTGGCCGGAAACGTCGTCGGAGACAGAGATGGTGTGGTTCAAAATTAGAACAGGGCAGAGAGGTAGGGGCGAGTGAGGGCAAATGGGGAGGAGTCGTGGGCGTTTAAGGGGGTGTGGTCACGGTGAGGATTAAGTCATCCATCAACACGTATTTACGCGAATTCATTCGCGGCAGGACGACGTTGAGAAAGGGGGAAACGGCTGGCGCGGGGTTGAAGACGATGTGCTGGCGGTGGGGTCACGCCATCAGCGAGAGAGAGAGAGAGAGAGAGAGAGAGAGAGAGAGAGAGAGAGAGAGAGAGAATGTTTCTCGGGTCCACTTGTGCGGATCACATGGTGTGTTACTCGGTGAAAACGTTTCACCGCGTGGGTGAGTGGGCTAGTTGGGCTGCGAGTGGGCTTGTTGGGCCTGTTGGCTGGGTTGGGTTTGATTCACTTTTTTTATACAGAAAGTTTTTCCTTTTTCTGTTTGAATATTCTGATTTGATTTTCATTCAAACAATTCAAACACCAATTTAAATCAAACCACCACCAAACTTTAGGTATAGATTAATTCTGTTTAACAACATAAACCAAAGTC
The DNA here is from genome assembly GCA_030063025.1 of Avena longiglumis. Lineage (NCBI taxonomy): Eukaryota > Viridiplantae > Streptophyta > Magnoliopsida > Poales > Poaceae > Avena > Avena longiglumis. The sequence goes on along the minus strand of CP125973.1, from coordinate 66,005,028 downwards.
CAAAATAAAATAATTCTTTTATTTTTTTAGGATCTATTAATAATTAAATAAATAGACCTTAGTCTTTAATTCAAATAGGATTTAATTTATTTTAAAAATCTATTTGAAATCTAAATAATATCAAAACCTTTTCAGTAGGTTTCATTTGAAAAACAAAACACTTGGAATTCTTATTTAAAATATTTTAACAAGTTTAAATGTTTATTTTAAAATGGAAAAGCCCTTACTTAAATTAAATTGGATATTAATAAATATTTATTATTTTATTAAATAATCCTTTAATCTTTTTATCAAACAAAATATTTTATTTTAAAGGCTTGGCCAAGATTAAATTTGACTCTTTAAAAATAATCCTTATTTATAATTCTACCTTTGCTTTATAAAAACCATATGTAAGGGTCCCAACCTTTGATAAGGTAGAGTACCCTGTGTTTACAATGCTAGTCCCTGGATCAATAGCTAGCATCCACAGTTAAGATGTAATATCAAGAAACAAAGGTCATAATACAACTTTATAACTAGGAATAACATAATTTTATTACATCTTACATAGCTCATTTGGCTATTACATTACATTGCAGCAGAATATCTATAAGCATGGGGTCCTTCATCTTCAAAGTGCCACATGCAGACATGTTGGTTGTAGACTTGTAATCCTAATCATTAAACTTCACTAATATCAATCAAACCTGCAACATAACAAGTTACAGCCACAAGGGACAATACATTTGAATTGTATTGGCAAGTGATACTATGGTAGTATAGTGGAGTCTATCATCTATATGCATTTGGCTAAGTGGAGCTTAGGCTTGCATTGCTCAAAATAGATTTTCCTTATCATATGAAAACACTAAGTTTTTGCTTGACAAAATAATCTTTCCCAAGGAATCTCCCAATAAAAGTTGGTGATCCTTTCAACCCTTGTTCACCCACAAGCTTTTAACTTAGAAATTTGAATGATGAGATTCTTGATTGCTTCCATGACTTGATGCTCAAATTGTCCTTTGCCAGGGACATGGCTAAGTACTTATATTTTTCACTCTGCAGAGGTGGTGCACTTTCCCCACAAGACTTGGTTTCACCAAGACAAGATCTTTCAGAAGCCTTCCCTTAGACCAAAATGGACGCGCTCCAACCTATCAAACCCTACCACCAACTGTCCATATGGCTAAGTTCTTGTAACCTATATGATCCAGGCAGAGCCCATAATGCCAAGTGGTTGCACTTGAAGCTTCTCAACATTTGACATCTCAAATCTCTTTGTTCCTGGGTGGCCATCCACAAGTGAGATACCCAAGGTTCACCAGTCCCCTGGCCTTGTGTAACCACTCAACCAAAAACCACCAAGCAATTACCATTCCACCCAGGTGATTCATTAACTTAGTTGTTTTATTAAACAAAAACACAAGTCCTCAGACTTAGAAATTTTTCCATAGTATGAATGTATATTCCACCCTTGTTTTCTATTAGCTAAGCTAAGCTTGATAGTAGTAGGAATCTTAACTTAGGAAATTTCTACTAAGGTTTCATCTACTAGGATTTCCCATAGCAAGGTTTATACTTAGCAAAATTCCATGCAAGTTTTACTTAGAAAAATCACTAATGCATAGTGAAAGTAATTGGGACAAAAGTATGAAGCATCACTTGCCTTTTTGGTAGGGTATAAGTTCACTCCTTTTCCTTGCTACAATCACACTCTTCAAGTCACTACAATTCAATCAAGCAAGGCACAAGTTCAATCTACCATTCAAGCCATTCATCACATAAAATCATAGAACCAAGATAATGCATGCAAGCATGCCAAGGATTGTTTTATTTGGAAAAGTGGTTCCTAATGGGACATAAACATTTGAAAACACCTAATGGTCATTTTTATAAAGTGACAAAGTCATTTGCAAAAGGTTTTACTTTATAAACCATTTTCAAAACAAGGTATCATTTTATGTGGTGTAGAAATGTTTTTTACTAAGTCATTAATCTATAGGGTTCCCAAAATACATTTTCAAATCATAAAACTTGGTGTTTAGGGTCAGAGAGTTTAAAACAAAACATTTCCCAAAGGTTTTCCTTCAAAACCATTTTTAATAAATAAACTATATTTTTATTTGACTAGAATTGGTTTTAAATCAAAGAATCATTATTTTTCTTCACCAAATATATTTTTGAAACCACAAAGTTATTCCTAGGGAAAGTAGGTTCAAATCAATCCAATTGCCAAAGATTTTATCCCCAAAAACATTTTAGAACAATTTTTATAACCTAAACAAGCATACAAATGTTTCTGCAAAAACAAACATTTTTCAAGAAGATCTTTACTAAAAAAATTGCATGGTTGGATAGGGCTTGCTTTTATGAATCCATTGATATAAAATTTGCAAATTTTGGACGTGTGGATCAAAAGTTATGGAATTTACAAATTGGAACATCTAATTGATTTGCTTCTGTTTTTAAATCCAAAGGCTGGCCACGTGGCGTGATTCTACTGGGCAATACCGGTTCGTGCGGATCAAGCGATGTGAGGCATTGGATTAAAATAGATCGAGCGGCACAGGATCACTCGTACCCCTTCGGCTAAGAATCTATCGTGAGCGTCAGATCAAGATCCTACGGCGCGCAGCACGCTTGCCAACTAGTGGCAGCGCTGGCGGCGGCGCTCTGGCGGCAGCGCTCAGACGAGGTCGTCGCCGGTGATACAGGGCGCAAGGGAGAGGAGGAGAAGGCTCACCGTGTTCACCGAAGCTTGGGGAAGCTCAAGGAGGTACTGGCTGGCGAAGGGGCGCACAGAGGTGAGGATAATGGCTCGCCGGAGTTGCGTCTGACGACGGCCACGTTCTGTCGTCGTCGAGGGCGGCGCTACGGGTCACGAGAGAGCAAGCGGAGTGAACGGTTAGATGCGCAAGGTCAAGGCGAAGATGCGTGCGTGAAGGAGAAGGAGAGGCGCGGCCAGGAACTACCTGTGGGGCTCGTCGGAGTTGGAGCGGACGGCGGCGTCGTTCAGTCAAAGACGAAGTCGATGCTGCAGAGCACGCGCGAGCGAGGGAAAGGCACTGGCAGGTGCAGGAGATGATGGCGAGCAAGCTAGTGTGCTCTGGGAGCAGTGGGGCTGGCGGTGGTGGCCGGAATTTGTCAGGGAGTTCATCGGCGACAGGGGCAGTTTGGGCTTGCGATTCGAGCTGCCTGGTGGCGATGAGGAGTTGGCATTTGGGGGGAATGATAGAGGGAGGAGAGGCGCTTATGAGGCGAGGTCGCAGGGATGTTTAATCGCGGCGTTTACTGCAAATTTACGCCGGCAATCAATCGGCAGCAACGGCCGGGGAGGGCGTGGTCAGCGGCGGGTGAGGACGATGCTTACGTGGCGTGGGCCTGTGTCGTCAGCGAAGGAGAGAGAGGGGGTGTGGGTCCTGCTAGTCAGCGATTGCGCGGGTCAGTTATTAGGTGTGAAGTTTTCCTCGGGAGAGAGGGAGTGGGCTGGTTGTTGGGCTTATTGGGCTGGCCGGCTGGGCTGTGTCCTTTACACATTTTTTTTCTTTCCATATGCTTTTTCTTTTTCTATTTCTATTTTCTGTTTTGAAATTCAATTCACAAATCAAACAACCAAATCAAATAAACTTCCACTAAACTTTATATTGAGTTTAGCTCTAGTTATCAACACAAATCAAAGTCCAAAACAAAATAATATTTTTAATCTTTTTAGGATCCATTTATTAATTAAATAAAATGGACCTTAGTTATTAAATCAAATAGGATTTGTTTTATTAAAATCTTTATTTTGAAATCTAAAATAAAACCAAAACACTTCAGTAGGTTTTATTTGAGAATAAAATACTTGGAAAACTTATTTCAAATAAATTTAACAAGTTTTGATGTTTAATTAAAATGGCAAAACCTTTATTTTAATAAAATTGGATATTATTAAATCCTTATTATTTTGTTTAAATAAACTTTTACTCTTTTAATCAAAACAAAACATTTTATTTCAAAATATTGGCCAAGGTTTAATTTGGCTCTATAAAATAATCTTTATTTATAAATCCACCTTTTCTTTTGAAAACCAAATCCTTTTATTAAAAGATTCAAAAATAGTAATTTTAAATATTTTTAAGTTTATTGTTTATTTATCTTTTTAAATTCCTTTAGGATTTTATTTGATCCAAATAGGTTTTGAAAGTTCCCAATTGGATTCAAAAAGTTTCTTCTCACCCTAAAAATCAGCAAAGTTTTATTTTATTCATTTATTTATCACATTACAAGATTTGGAAAATCTTGGGATGTGACACCATATCTTTTTATTTAAAGATGCAAAAATGGTGATTCCAACTATTATAACTTTATTATTTACTTATTTATCTTTTTTTTAAATCCCTTTGATCAAAATAGGTTTTGATGTTTCCAATTGGAATCAAAAAGTTTCTTCTCACCCTAAATTTCAACAAATTTTTATTTTGTTTATTTATTTTTCACATTTCAAAATTTGGAAAATTTTGGGATGTGACAGATATTAACCTAACTACAGCCTTAAACTCTGAGATCCTACGCTCCCTTGTGCAAAGGTGTCCTAACGGGGATTAAGGTTTCTGTCACTCCGTCAACCCCACAATTAGTAGCCAAATACATAAGGCATTCCCCTAGGCCCATAAATGGTGAAGTATCATGTGGTCGATGTTCACATGACACCACTAGAAAAATAGCACCACAACTTAAATACTAAACCATTGAATAATAAATCCACACAAATCCACTACTAACAACATGACTTCTCCCATGTCCTCAAGAACTAAACGAACTACTCACGAGACATCATTTGGATCAAGATCAAATATGATATGATAATGGATAACAATCTGAACATAAACAATAATCCAATGGTTCCACTCACAAGCATCAACTACAATAGTAATCAACACTAGGAAAGTTTCCCCTAAGAACTAAAGCAATATCCAACACAATTGTTACAGCGGGACAAAGTGGAGATGATGGTACTGGTGGAGATGATGGCGTGGATGATGATGATGATCCCGATGAAGCCTAGCTTGACGATGGTGTTGATGGCGACGATCTCCCCTCTCCGGGAAGGAATTTCCCCGGTAGAAATCTTTCTGTCGGAGAGATCTTTCTCTCTCGGTGTTTTCCGCCCCGCAGAGGAGGTGGCAATCTATCTGTGGTTGCTCCCCTGGTGTTAGGGTTCCGTATGGAAGATATATGCAAGAGGGTGGAGTCGGGAGCCGAGCAGGTGGGCCACACCTGCCCTAGGCGCGACCCAGGGTGGACCCGCGCCTAGGGGGGTGTGGGCCCCCTGTGGCCCTTCTTCGCCTCCCCTTCTGGCTTCCTTCATCTTTCGGGAAAATATAATTTTCCCATATTTTTCTGGTATTTTTCTGATCTTCGTGAAATTGCATCAAAACACCTTTTTTCCATCAGAATCCAGACTCCGGCAGTTCATCCTCCAAGAATCATCCAACATGCATAAACAGATGAAAAGACATAAGTAATACCTCAAAATAAGACATATATCAATGAATAGAGGCAAATTATGATATTGAATGGTGATGCAAATTGGACGTATCAACTCCCCCCAAGCTTAGACCTTCGCTTGTCCCCAAGCGAAAACTGAGCTTAGTAAACATGTCCACAGGTTTATGGAGTGAAGTGTCGATTAAAGAATACGGACAAGAAGCATCACACTTACCATTGCACAGCTCATAAAAGAAAGCAACTCACCATTATATAACTTAGCTTGAAACAAGTACAAGAGTCACAATAGAGATGCATAAAGATAAATCATAATTGGAATTGGCAAACTTCGTTCTTGGTCAGAGAACAGCTGGCAAACAGTTTCACAAAAATCTTTTTGTAGAAGTTTTCAAAATAGGAGCACTCTTTGCTCAAAAAGGTTTTTCAATGAAGGCTTTCAAAGTAATACTCAATAGATAAGAGTCTTGTGCAAACAAGGAAGATAAAGAACATGAGTGAATAAATCACCATATGAATGCTTGAAACACAACTCAAATGCTTGCTGGAGATAAAGAGGAAGTGCGTTTACTGACTCAACTTAGAAGTAGGAGAAAGGTCCCTTCATAGAGGGTAGTAGGGATTATAAGTCATAAAGAGCTCCAAAAGATTATGGTACTTACTAGCTTTGAGCCCTCATTGCCCCTATCATAGGCATCTTGAGATGCTTAAGGTTAAAGTGCAAAAAGATGGAGTATATGCTTGACGAAATATAAGTTGGCAATCTCATGTCCCTTGAATATGAGGGCCACTCCTCATGCTACTCAACTTTAGTTACCGGTAATTTCTTGTCATTGTAAGTACATGCGTATCATAGAGAACCGCCAACGGGGTACCCCTTGCACATGGTACATGAGCTATCCCATAACCAAAATGACAAGGAAAGCAGACAATGAGCATCTCAGCGATCTTTTTCTTTACTATATGCATAGCTTTTTATTGAGGATTCTTCATAGATAGCTCACTATGGTGATCTGCAAGTTTCCACCATGATTAGGCATGGCTTAGGCTAGCGGCCCAGGCGTTTATCTAACACAAAATACAGACTCCATGGACTTACAAGTTCCCTCTTTATTTCACACCGCTGACATCCATTTACAAAAGAACACGATATCAACTGTGTACAGAGTACAAGTGCAATGTTGAAAGCGTTCCCCGTGACAGCACGGTTCTGCTAATTCCAACGTATAGATGCAAGCATATACAACTTCGATGACACAATGGTTCAAGTCTATTAGGGGCAAGAAATAAGGTGTGCCATCAAGTTCGTGAGAGCTTTACTAACTAGTTTTCACATAACAAAATACTTTTTAATTCAAAAGATAGATGAAGCTTGAGAATTTGCTTGGAATAGCAACAAGTAGATATGGTGGACACAAATGGCACATGTTTTGGTTCAAAGGGATCGGAAACATGAGAAGTATGCCTTCTCAAAACAGGTTTTTGGCTAGCAAAGCTGGGTAGCAAGCAAGAGAGTTGAAAGAAACAAGCAAAAATACAAGTAATAAAGCCAAACATGCAATCTTCCTTGAAGGCACAAAAAGATCTTAAATAAAGAATACTAAGCTTTTGAGCCAACAAGAAAGAAAAATAAATGATACAAAATACATGTAAGATTTTTATCTTTTCCTTTCAAACCTCAAAAATTGTTGCTACTGACCAGAGCTCGGTTTGCCAAAACCAATGTAGATTCACTTGATGCTCCCAAAGTGATGCCAATACTGATCAACACGATCCATCATATAATAGAGATTGCAAACTAAAATAAGAAGTGCAAAAAGTTAAAGATGAGACTTCTCATTAATATTCAATAAAGGCAGTCACACCAAGGGATACATATATAATCAAATAAAGGAGATATACTTCCACATGCAAACCAAACTATAAGATAACCTCTCTACCAAAGATATGAATCCACTAAAAAGGTAAAAGATAAAAGATGATGGTGATACCGCGGCACTCCCCCAAGCTTGGAACAAGCCAAGGGAATGCCAAACCTGATGATGAATTACTCCTTCGGTGGTGGTGGTATTCTCTTGATAAGCTCTTCAATAAGTTTCTTCAAATCCTCAATCTCAAAGGTCAGAGTACGAATCAACTCTGAATTCTGCTCATTGCGGTTCATGATCATGTCGGGACTAGAATTCCAGTCCTTGTTATTCTTTCTCCACTCTTCCTTCTTAGAGTGTTCCTTCCCTGCATGGTTAGAACGAGTGGTACGAGGAGGAAGTGTTTGTGGAGCGAGGATATGATGCGGAGGTTTCCCTCCTGTAGACATCTGTGCTGTCCTACTAAGCTTGATAGGGTTTGCCACCACTCTAATGCTTGTGATGGTAGCGCGGGTGTCCAGATGCTTGCCCTCCTCCATATCTTCTTCATCCCCAACCAAAATATCCTCCTCCTTGGAGTTTTGAGGATCATCTTCTTCGGGCTTCTTGCCTTTGCCGTTGGCGGAGACCATGGTGCTCTAAACTTGAGAATTTTCCTGACAGAAACAGATCGAAACGAAAACACGATGAGAACACGATGCACAAACCTCGGGGGATCGGGGGGGGGGTTATATATTACGAAGTTCCAAAGCATAAGGAAGGTTTTGATATGAAAACGAGGTGGAGACGGAGCTCGGGGTGGTCTCACCCCCTCCAGGCGCGGCCAGCTGGGGCCCGCGCCTGGGGTGGGTTTGGCCACCCCGGCCTTTGGTTCCTCCTCTGTTCTGTCTCGTAACTTCCCTTATGTATTAAAAACATCAAAAATATAAAAATATTGAGGTTTCATGAACCTTCTGTTTTCACCACTTTTACCTATTTGATGGGGATACGCCTACTGGGGTATACTCAGCAGGACGTTTCCGACTGGCCCAAAGGTTGGCGAGTGGGCCTGCAGAACGGCGAGTGGATCAGAGCCCAGCAAAATACCAGGCGACTGGAAGTTGAAGGCCCGTACGAGTGGATAGGCCCAGTCGGTCTAGGTTTAAACGATTGCCAAAGTTGTAACCGAATCGGTTGAGATATGTAAACCCTAGGGGAGGTGAGCCTATATAAACCTCCCTAAGGGGTGAGTAGAGACGTTCCCTCAGACACCCAAGCTACTCGCCGCCTAGTCGCCGAGTACGCCATTGTAAACACCTCCATAATACAATCTAGCAGGAGTAGGTCTTTACCCTCCGGGGGGCCGAACCTGGGTAAAACCCTGTGTCTTTGCCCTCATCTCGCACCGCAGATGGCTGGCCGCCCTTGCCCTTCGTTCTACTACTCGCTGCCGATTGCAGCATCTGCCGTGGTCATTCCCACGACAGTGGCGCCCACCGTGGGGCCTGGCCGGTCTGGCCGGTGTTCTGCGGCGAGATCCAATCTGCCCATCAACGAGTCGGTCGCCACCGGCCGCATGATAGCGATCGGCGAGATGCTCCAGATCTTGCCGAGCAGCTACGTCCCGGCGGCGACCGTCACGCCGCGACAAGATGATCCCGCCGATCGGCACGATCAGCCTCTTCGTCGGTCTCACCGACGTCACCTCGGAGGACTCGGCTCGCATCCGCGAAGTCGCCACCACGCGATCGGCTCTCCGAGAGCCAGTCCGCGATCCACCGCCTCGCCTCCGAGTACAACTCGGCCCACAGCAACGTGGCCGGGAACTCAGCGGCCGCAGAAGATGCGGCCCTCACCGACGACGCCGACTCGGCGACCCCGGCGTCACTCGCCGGATCCATCACCGCGGCCTCGTCCGCGGGCTCCATCGCTCAGGTCTCCAACGCGGGAGACTTTGAGGACCCCTCCATCCTCGGGATCTTCGACTTCGACTCCGGGTCGGAAAACTCCGCCGACCTCCGCGACGGCACCAATCGCCACTCCGCGGCTTACATGGCCACCGGCACCGATCCACCGGAGGACCCTTTCTCCACCCCAATCCCTCCTAACGCCACGGCAACGGAGATCGAGGAACTCCGCTTGAAATTGGCGGAGGCGATACGCAAAGAGCAAGCCGAGCGCGAAAAATTTCGCCTCGGCGGTGTGGCGCAGAGCTGTCACCACGCTACCACCAACAGCGGATCAGGTCACGCTTGAACCCCACCGTTCAAGGGCGTGCCCTGAACTTCGACGACGAGAACGACCCGGCTCGCATAGCCGAGCGCGCGATCTGCGAGAACGCGCCACCAGGAGGAAGCAATCGACCCCCGCCAGGGTCAACGGCGATGGGTGCCCCTCCACCACCCAACCGCACCCCTCCCAGGGACCAGCCGCGGATAGTAGTCTCCTCACGGGAGCGAGACGCGAACGGCCTCCCACTGTTCTCCACCCCGATGGACAACCTCGTGGCAGGCCGAGCAGCGGCCGATAGCATCACGGCCACCGGCGACGGCGCCCTACAAATCCAGTACGTCAAGGCACTGCTCGCAAAGGCCGTGGAGCAGCAAAAAGCGGGCGCCGACTCGCAAGGGCGAGTATACTCACGCTCCTCAGGGAGCAGGGCGGCCTCAAGTGGCCGCCCAGCGGTGGCAAACACCCTCAATTGCCCGCCGCCAGAGCCATTGCAACTCCAACGCCGACCCGCGAACGCGGCACTCTCCACCAACGACCCAAGACCGGCGACCAACTTCGTCGCCGCTAACGGAGAACCCATCGACGCCCGCACTCACATCATCAACAACCAAAACTGGCGCGCACGCCAGCCCGACGACTTGCGGCACACCCTAGCGAATCGCCGCGATGGCGAGCCTATGGGGTCGCTCAGTCGACTCGGGCCCAAGTGCTTCGGACCAATGATCCGAGGCGAGAAGTATCCACCAAACTTCAAGGCGCCAAAGGAAATAGAAAAATACGACTCCTCGTACGACCCCGCGGTCTGGCTCGACACATACCTCATGGCAATGGGGATCGCGGGTCTGTGACCTACTACGCCCGTTACCTCCCGGCTGATGATGGAGGGGCGTGCGAGCAATGGATCAACACGCTCCCGGGCGACGCCGACTCACGGGAGGAAATGCGACGCCGTCGAGCACTTCGAGTGCTCCTACACCGCGCCACCACCATCGAGGACACAGGCGATCGTCCAGGGACCTCGCGAGTCGACTCGCAACTGGGTCCAACGGTGGCAAGAGCTCTGGTACAACGCGGTCGGCATCCACCCGGACACCGCGATCCATTGCTTCAAGACCTCGTGTCGCTACGAGCCTTTAGTCGCCAAACTCAAGCGACACGCCTGCACGCTCGACAACATCCCCGACCTCCTCGAGATCGCCAAACGGTACGCCGAAGAAGACCCCAACCAAGAAATCGACGACGAGTCAGGGGGGCAACGCCGCACGAGCGGCAGCGACGGCGGACGCCGAACCGACCTACGCTACAGCGGCACCCGCCTCACAGGCAAGCGCCGCAACGACGGGCGAGTCGACTTCGTCGCCAACGCCGGGCACGCACAACGCGAGCCCAAGAGCTACCGCCGCGACGGAGGGCAACGGCGCGACGGCGGCAATTACAAGAATAAGCCAAGGTTCGATCCCGCGGCACTCCTTAACCAACCATGTGCGTTCCACAGCAGAGAAGGAAAGCCCGCAACGCACACCACCGCGGACTGCCACACCCTCAGGGAAATCGAGAAGGCACGACACGCGCGGGAGGACTCCGACAACAACCCGCCAAACGGCGGAAAGTTCGGCAACGTGGCCGGCTCGCTCCATACCTTCACAGGCTTCAACACGAAGCGCGAGAAGAAGGTCATCACCCGCGCCGTCGCCGTCAACGCGGTGGCCCAGGTGGATGTTCCCCAGTTCCTCAACTGGTCGGAGCAGCCCATCACTTGGAGCCGCCAGGACCACTCGCCGCGCATCGAGTACCCAGGCCGAGTCGCCCTGGTGGTCAAGCCAAAGGTGGGCGACTACTGGCTCCCCAAGACATTGATGGACGGCGGCAGCTCCATCAACATCCTCTACCTCGACACCTTCCGGTAGTGCGGCTCCGCGATCGATGATCGAGACAACCCACACCACGTTCCACGGCATCGTCCCCGGTCGGAAGGCGTATCCGATCGGCAAAGTCACGCTGCCAGTCACCTTCGGCAGCCCGGCAAACTTCCGCACCGAGCGGATCACCTTCGAGTTGGTGCCCTTCGACAGCCCTTACCTGCTGCGTCACAGGCGCCAGCGTTCGCCAAATTCATGGCGGCCCCACTACGCGTACAACGCGATGAAGCTCCACGGCCGTGCGGCGTCATCACCATCAACGGCGACCCGACATGGCCGCCCGAATCACGAGGCCAAAGGGGAACTTCGCCGACGCCGTCATCGCGGCGAGAAACTAATCACGCCGACGAGCTCGCCAAACACGCGAGCGGTCAACAGCGACCCCACAATACTCAAGAAGCCCAACTCGGAGGGCACAAACACCTCAACTTTTGAGGCCACGACGCGCCACCCGCAGTCGAGCTGGTCCCAGCGACCCGGCCAGACGGTGACGATTGGGACGAGCATGAGCCCAGCATAGGAAGGCGCGCTCATCGAGTTCCTTCGTAAGAATAGGGACATCTTCGCATGGAAACCCTCCGACATGCCCGGTGTCCCTAGGGCTCGTGAGCACAAACTAAACGCCGACCCCAAAGTGCGACTGTCAGCGATCGCTCTGACCCTTCAATGAAGAGCGCCCGTCGAGCAATCGCCGAGAAGTCCAGCGCCTGCCGCTGCGGCTTCATCCGACCAATCAAATACTCAAGTGGCTGGCAAACCCAGTCTGGTCGAGAAGAAAACGGGACTGGAGAATGTGTATCGACTACACAAATCTGAACAGCGCGCCCAAAGGGCAGTTCGTCCTCCCGGATCGATCGGATAGTCGATTCAACCGCGGGCTCGAGTCGCTGTGTTTCCTCGGCGCCTACTCGGGTACAACCAGATCAAAATGGCTGTCGAGGATGAGGAGAAGGCGGCGTTCATCACGCCATTCGAGCATTCTACGCTACCGCCATGACCTTCGGCCTCAAGAACGCCGGGGCGACCTACCAGCGGTGCATGCAAGAATGCCTCGCGAGCCAAATTGGCCGCAACATCCACGTCTACATCGACGACGTGGTCGTAAAATCCGCTCGCCAAGGAGACCTACTCGCCGACCTAGCGGAAACCTTCGCCAACCTGCGGAGGTACAAGATAAAGCTCAACCCAGGCAAGTGCACCTTCGGTGTACCCGCCGGGCAATTACTAGGGTACGTTGTCTCCAAACGAGGGATCGAGGCAAACCCAACGAAGATCGACACGATCGCCCGGCTCGGCAAACCCGAGTGCCTGCGCGTCGAAGCTGGCGGGCGTAGCGGCTCTCGGTCGCTTCATCCCGTCTGGCGAAAAGCGATGCCCTATACCGCTGATGCGCAAGAATCCCACCTTCGATGGGACAAGGAGGCGGCAGCGCTCGCGACCTCAAAAGGTGCTACTAGCCGCACCACTACCGCCGCACCCGTTGACAAAGAGCCCATGCTGGTTTACGTCGCGGCGTCCGAGCGTCGTCGATCTTGTGATGGTTGTCGAGCGACGGAGGAGAAAGGCGCCCAGTTCAGCGGCGGTGTACTACATCAGCGAGGTCCTCACCGAGTCGCGCCACCGATACCACACAAAGCTGGTATACGCGGTCTTGAGCTCGGGCGCTGCGCACTACTTTCAGGAGCACCCGATCACGGTCGTCTCCTCAGCACCACTACAAGATATCATCCGCAATCGCGAGGCGACCGGGCGGGTCGCCAAGTGGGCCGTCGAGATTGGCGTCCACAACATTAAATACGAGCCACGAAGGGCGATTAAGTCCCAGGCACTGGCCGACTTCATCGCCGACTGGGAGGAGGCCCAGCAGCCAGAGAAGCCGCCATACCTCCATTACTGGAACCTGCACTTCGACGGATCTAAGAACGCGGACGGCGCAGGAGCAGGGATAGTGCTGACCTCACCAAAGGGCGATAAGCTCCGCTACATCCTCCGCCTCGAATTCACGCCCTGCACCAACAACATGGCCGAGTACGAGGCCCTACTCCACGGCATGCGAGCCGCCAAGGAGATGAGCGTCAATCGCCTCCGGTGCTACGGCGACTCCGACCTCGTTGCGGGCCAGGTCGCCGGCACCTGCGACGCCGTCTCCCCCACCATGGCGGCCTATCGCCAAGAGGTAGACAAGTTGGGCGGCCACTTCACCGGCTATTCCGTCGAGTGGATCGACAGGCGGAAAAACGAAGGCGGCGCCCTCTCGCATCGGGTCGGCTCGACTCGCACCACCCGCCGGCGTATTCCTCGACACAATCTCCAAACCATCAGTCTCTCCCCCGAGGGAGATCGACATCGGAGTACCGCTCCAACCAGAGGCAGCCTTGGTCGCACTCATCACCGAGCCAGACGACTGGACCAAGCCCTACGTCGCTTACCTGGAGGCCGGCACCCTACCCGCAGACGAGACAAGCGCTCGAATGGTTGCTCGCCGATGCAAATCCTACACCATCATCGACGGCGAGCTACACAAGCGAAGCGTTACCGGCGTGTTCCAACGTTGCGTCCAGCCAGCTGAAGGACGGAAAATCCTCCACGACATCCACTCAGGCGACTGCGGCCATCACGCCGCCGCTCGCTCCCTGGTCGCCAAGGCTATGCGACACGGCTTCTACTGGCCCACCGCACACGCCGACGCCGTCGACATCGTCCAGCGCTGCGCCGGGTGCGGCAATCGCCGGACGACGCGTACCGAGCTCAGCGCTCAAAACGATTCCCATCACTTGGCCATTCGCCGTATGGGGCATGGACATGGTAGGCCCCTTCAAGAAAGCCCCCTCCGGCTACACCCACCTTCTAGTCGCCGTCGACAAATTCACGAAGTGGGTCGAGGCCAAGCCAGTCCGGAAATGCGACGGGAAGACCGCCACTAAGTTCCTACGCGAGCTCATATACCGCTACGGGTTCCCCAACAGCATCATCACGGACAACGGCACAAACTTCGCCAAGGGAGCAATGGCCGAGTTCTGCGAAGAACACCACATCCGGCTCGACCTCGCGTCAGTCGCACACCCGGAGTCCAACGGCCAAGCGGAACGAGCCAACCAAAGCATCCTCCACGGTCTGAAGCCGCGACTCCAAGTACCACTTGAGCGCACCGCTGGATGCTGGGTCGAAGAGCTGCCCTCCGTCATCTGGGGAATCCGCACCTCTGTGAACAGGTCGACGGGATTCACTCCCTTCTTCATGGTCTACGGCGCCGAAGCAGTCATGCCCACCGACCTCGAGCACGACTCCCCGCGAGTCATCCATTATACGGAGGCCGCAAACGAACTGGCCCGCCAAGACGGGCTCGACCAGCTCGACGAAGCGCGCGACCTCGCTCGGTCACGAACCGCCATCTACCAGCAAGGACTCCGCCGCTACCATAGCCGACGGGTGAAAACCCGCACCTTCCAGGAAGGAGACCTGGTGCTACGCCTCATCCAGGACAAGAAGGTCATGCACAAGCTCTCCCCTCCGTGGGAAGGCCCATTCGCCATCGGGCGCGTACTCGGCAACGACGCCTACTACCTCGTCGACGTCCGCGGGGACGGCAAACTCGACGTCCAGCGACCATGGAATGTAAATCTCCTTCGGAAGTTCTACTCCTAGAACCCACACATGTACTCTCCAGTCGCTATGAAATAAAAGAAACGGTTACCGCCAATGGCGTCTACTCTCCATGCCTTGTGCCACTCGCACTCGTAATAACAGCGTCATGCTAACATGCAGAAGTCAACCTTTGGTACAGCGACCGGCACGGCCAAGTAGTGCGATGAAGGAGCACTGAGTCATCTCAGGTCCTGCGTCGTCCACGAAAAACGCCAAACCGGAGCCCCATTGGAGTCGCCTAGATCGACTGGTTTTTCAAAACAAGACAACTGCCCTCGCTTCTCACAGCGACCTTGGTCCTCCGCATCCTCGGTGTAGCGACTCGAACGGCTAAGTACCACGCTCGGGGACTGAATACCAGTTCGTCGCGATCGGTCAGGGAAAACGTCAAGTAAGAGAGCACGCCCAGGACTCGCCACGCGACTGACCCCCCGGGCCAGGCAGGAGTGACGCGCCCTTACCAACGCGCTAAGTCCTCAACCACCCTCGAGTCGCGCCTCGAAATACCAAGTACCATGCTCGGGGACTCGGCCACCCGACCCCGTTCGCGTTCGAGAAAACGGTAAAGTACAGAGCGCTCAAGGGAGTCGCCTTGCGACTGGCTCTTCGAGCTCGGGCGAGTCGACTAAACTAACAAAACGCACGATAACAATAAACATCATATACAAGGTGAAACCCATAAAAGGGCGGACGCGCTCGGGGACTCATCCAAAATCAATCCAAAACACGACAATTGTTTTGCAGTGTCTTACATTATCCAAATTCAATCGCAAATTGCATTGTCTTACATTACAAACTATGCCTATCCGGCAGAACTGTTGCTAACTTATCTAGGAACACTGCCCTATTCTGCAGGCTTCGACGACGACGCGCCAGAACCCCGGCGCCTACGGATGAACGCAGTATACGGGTTCGATGGATATGTCGTCAGCTCACCCGCCATCGCCGCGCGGAAAGGCTGCTCCACCTTGAAGTCGCGATGCGGCGGCTCGGGGTCGTTTGGCGCGACGACCGTTTCCTGGTACGGAAGGAGGTCGCCCATCGCCCAGACACGCTCCGAGTACGCGGCGGCACGTTCCTGCAGCTTGAGAACCTCGGACAGGTCAACCGCGCCAGTCGACGACGGATACCCACTCGTCACATCATCGAGGTCGAAGTCTTCAGGGAAGTGGGCGAGTCCCAGGCTCAGAGCTGTTGACGCTCCGCGTCGAAACGCCGACCGCGTCATGAACTCTACGACTGCGGGCGCCTTCTCCAAGTACTCCCACACCTCAACGAGGTCACTGGGAATAACCTCCGTGGGCGACATCTCCTGAAGGTAGGCGCGGATGCACGTCGCCGACAGCGTCGCCGAGTCAACGAGCATGCTCACGCACTCCCTCGCATCAAGAGAGTTAGCTTCTTCATGACTAGCAATCACACGACCTGCTAAAAGGAGACAAGTGTGAGTATCGTAGAAACCACAGGAAATACAACTACGAGACTGGGAAGACGCACTCACCAAGCAATGGGCGGGCGAGCCCCGTGATGAAACTTTGAAGCGACGAATGATCGTCCTGAAGCCCAACGATGAGGGCTTCCGACACCTTCCGGTCTTCCTCTGCGGCTGCAACGGCGGCCTTAGCTCGCCCGTCCGCCGAGCTTGCCTCTTCTTTCGCCTCCCGCAGTTCGCGCTCGAGCTCGGCGATCCTTCGCTCAGCAGTGCCTAACGCAGATCTCGCAGTCATCAGCTCGTCAGCAGGGACAAGCCCCTGGCGAGACACCTCCGCCTGCGCAGCAACAGCCTGAAGTTCCTTGTTCACTACTTGGAGAGTGGCCAGCTCCTTCTCAGCACGCTGCTTCGCCGCCAATCGCTCTGCCGACTCCAGCTGCAGACCCTGTACAATTCCAAAGTCAGCACACCTAAAAATTACTCAGTGCATACCCGCTAAAATTTAGCGCATACGCACTCGGGGACTGGCGACCGCAAAAATTACTCAGTGCATACCCGCTAAAATTTAGCGCATACGCACTCGGGGACTGGCGACCGCAAAAAATTACTCAGTGCATACCCGCTAAAATTTAGCGCATACGCACTCGGGGACTGGACTCGAACGTACAAAATATGAGACTATAAAAATCAAGCCGCTGCTACGCACCGGCCTGATCCTCGGGGACTGGAGGTACCTGGATGGCCGCGCCAAGAATGTCGTGAAGTTGCGCCGCGTCCACCGACGAAAGCAGTGCCGGTGTGTGCCCGCGACGTTGGTCAACTCCAGCATCGGCGGCCCCCGGAGCAAGGCTTGGGGTCGCAGCTTCACTCGCCGTGGTCGCCTTGGTCATGAAGCGGGGGAAGGTAGCAATCGAGGCACCCGCCCCAAAGGAGCTCGCTCCCTCCAGTCTAGTCAAGATACCCTCCTTCGTGGACGCGGTCGCCTCCACTACGGGCCCAGCCGGTGCGGCCGCCGCGTCATCGGAGACAGCGACGACGTCGTCACCCTTGGCCTTCTTGCTGCCTTCCGTGGAGGCGGCGACCTCGTCCACCTTCCTCTTATGAGAGGGATCCTCCTCGCTAGCAGTGGAGGGTACCTTGGCCACCGTCGGGTGGCCCATCTTCTTCACTCTGGTCCTGCATGTCAAGATAAATCAGTAAGAAACAATTGAAGCACTAAAAGAGAATGGTGAGGGCTAAATGCACTCACTTGGCGACTGGAATGAAACGCAGCCCTGTGCGAAGGTTGGCCGGTTTCTCCAGCTCAGGGCCCAATTGCCGACTAAGCCCCAGTTCCAGGACGCCAGGGGCCCAGGATACGGACGGCTTCCTTGATGTCGAGGTAGCGGTTGGGGCCTCCGGGGCGCCTTCGGTGGAAGCCTCTTCTCGAGGAGGGACTGCCATGACCGGAGCCTCCTTGCGAGGCGAGACTACCGCGCTCGGGACCTCCTTGCGAGGCGAAGTCGCCGCAGCCGGAGCCTTCCCTAGCCCGGAGACTGGCGCAAAGGACGGGGGCATTGAAGCCAGCGGCGCCTCCATGGATGGCGCATCAAGCGCGGTTGTCACCGGGGCCGCGCCGCCGGAGCTGAGCATCGGGCTTTCGTTGAATGCGGCGCTGAAGCCATCTTTGGCGGCTTCGTCTTCCTCTTCAGGGGGGCCCTCGCTTCCTTCTCCTTCTTCTTCTTCTTGGCGGGAGTGGCCTGACGTTGCGAGGTGGTCTCCGGGAGCTCCTCGTCATCATCATGACGTTCTAGGCTCCTGCTCGCTTCGATTTCGCGCTGACGCTGTCCGCGGGTTTTTCGGACCAGCGGGGCGATTTCCTCTTCGGATTCGCCTTCGTCGTCCTCGCTCCCCTTCGCGGGTGGCGATTCACTTGTATCCTGGGCGGATGGCTCTGGGCTCTCGTCATCAGCGGGGGGGAGCCACCCTTCTACCACTTGGAACAGCTGTGATGAAAACAAGGCAGAATTAGTATTACCGCGACTGCACATGCTGCGACTGCGAGCAAGATAAAGAGGTAACCACGACTGCATACGCTGCGACTGTGAACAGGATAAAGAAATTACCGTCGGAGCCGGACGCTTCGCGGTGTAGGGGATCGGCTGTGCATCCGTACACCGCTGGGTGATCTTCTTCAGCTGGGAGATAGTCCTCCAGCTTCCACTCGTCGGCGGCTTCGTCGAGTCTCCCCGCCTGTCTTGATACATGTAATGATCGCTGGGCGGCGGGCAAACGTCGCCCAAGCCAACAGTTATACAAGTTTATCGTCTGGAGCCCCTTCTTCTTCAGGCCCCGGATGGTTTGGAGCATCTCGTCGACGACCATCCGCTGGTCGTCGGGGAGCTTGCCGACTTGGAGATGGCGCGGCTCGGAACGATTGGCCGAGTACCGCGGGATCGCCGTCTCGTCCTCCGGAGTCGCTTCGGTCACGTAGAACCATGACTTCTTCCAGTCGCTCGCTGCTTTGGCTGGCAGCATCAAGTCGAAGAAAGAGGCTTTGGATTTGAGTTGGAAGGTTAAGCCGCCCGCGGCTAGCATTGGGCCGCCTGCCTCCTCGCGGCTGATCCGTCCATGGAACAGATCTTGCCACAAGGGGAAATAGGGCCGGCAGCCCAAGTAGCACTCGCAGAACGCCACGAAGATGGCGAGCTGCTCGATGCTATGGGGACCCAGATCTGAGGGTTGGATCCCGTAGTAGGCGCAGAAGCGCCGGAAGAACAAGGAGGTGGGAAACCCTAACCCCCGCTCGAGGTGACTAGTGAAACAGATGAACTCTCTCTCTCGCGGGTTCGGGGTCGTCTCTCCGGCTGCGGGAATACGCCAGCAGCCGGCCCGCAGGACTCCGGCCTCCTCGAAGGAGGCCAGCTGCGCCCTGGTACACTTGGATCTGCCCCAGGGTTCGGAAAGGGCCATGGCTGAAGATTTTGTTGGAGGTCGGAGGATTGCGGGCCGATCGGATCGCGGAATCGGAGGAAGGAAGATGTGTGCGCTCGGAAGAAATGGTGGGCGGTTGGCTTTGCGATAGCCTACCATTCCTCTTATATAGCGGGGATTGCCTGCCAAATTAGGGGGCCGTTACCGTGCAATAATTACGCCAGAAGTTACCGTTGAGTTACCTTAACGGCTAGTTTGACCGCGCCCGGCGGTCCGTCTCCTGCCGCTCGGCTCGGTAAGTTATTCGCCGGGACCACGTCCTGTTGGCTCGACTCGCCCAAGACGTGACTCGGGTCGCCAGATTTATTCTTTTGTGCAGGAGCCCGCCGACGATTCGACTGGATGCCAACTTGAAGCCGTATACTCCGACTGCCAGCAGCCACCCGCTCCTAATCAACGACGGCCTCGGGGACTACTGATGGGGATACGCCTACTGGGGTATACTCAGCGGGGCGTTCCGGGCCCAAAGGTTGGCGAGTGGGCTGCGAGCAGCGAGTGGATCGAGCCAACAAAATACCGGTATTTGGAAGTTGAAGGCCCGTACGAGTGGATAGGCCCAGTCGGTCTAGGTTTAAACGATTGCCAAAGTTGTAACCGAATCGGTTGAGATATGTAAACCCTAGGGGAGGTGAGCCTATATAAACCTCCCTAAGGGGTGAGTAGAGACGTTCCCTCAGACACCCAAGCTACTCGCCGCCTAGTCGCCGAGTACACCATTGTAAACACCTCCATAATACAATCTAGCAGGAGTAGGTCTTTACCCTCCGGGGGGCCGAACCTGGGTAAAACCCTGTGTCTTTGCCCTCATCTCGCACCGCAGATGGCTGGCCACCCTTGCCCTTCGTTCTACTACTCGCTGCCGATTGCAGCATCTGCCGTGGTCATTCCCTCGACACTATTCAAAGACGAACTCTGCAGACTCCTTTTCTCCTTCTTCTGGAAATTCCTTTCCTCACAAAGCAATACACAAACTTCAATGGCAACATTAGTGTAAGAAAAACAAAAAACCTTTAGGTTCACACTTCAACTGAAATCCATCAAAACAAAGGCTTCTAAAAGAGGCAAATGCAAATGATAACAGAAATCTGTCAAAACAGACCAGCAAGTAAAGATTGATTTTTTCGAAAACCTTCTCTTGCTCAAATCAAAAAGTGCAGAACTAATGAAAGTTGGGTAACAACTTGAAGAACAAGCACATAAAAATGAAGCTCCATCCAACTTACTGAGCTCTCTCACGAATATTTACAATTCAGCACAAAAATCTGTCCCAAGACAGCCACTTTTCACAATTCCTCTACTTCACAAAAGTAGTTGAACTTGACACAAAAACCAAAACAAAAAGGATAAGGAGCGGTTATTACTGAAGTAATAACTTCCAAGACTCAACCAAACTCTTGGGTTATCTCCCAACGAGTACTTTTCTTTAATGCCTTTAAGTTAGGCTTGAAACTTTCAAAGATGCTCACATAGGAGATAAATATTTGAAGTGAAAGAGAGCATCAAGAAGAAAATAACCAACACATTTGAGTCTAACCCACTTCCTATGCGTGGGGGTATCTTGAGAAAACGAATTGTTGAAACAAAAAGCCACTAGCATAGGAAGACAAAACAGATGCACTTTCAAAGCTTTCAACATAAAACGGGGAAACTTAACATTATTGAGATGCATAAAACCATGTTTCCCTCTCTCATAATAACTTTAAGTAGCACTTTGAATAAAGTTGAAAATATAACTATCACTAGAAACAACTTTATCATCAGAATAAGCATACGTACAGTCACTAAAAAGAGGTCCAAGGTCATAAACTAGATCAACAGAAGCAAGTTGTTCTGTCCTGAAATCTTTATTAGGGAAGCTATTTTCACAAGGAGCTTTAGCAAATTTGGAAAAGTTAAACTCATAAGAATCTCCATCAAACTTAGTTAAAACTTTTTCCTTCTTACAATCTATAATAGCTCCACAAGTGTTCAAGAAGGGTCTACCAAAAATGATAGGACAAGTTTTGCTAGCTGCTGAGTTAAGCACTAGAGAATCAACATGATACTTAATGTTACCGCAGAGAACCTCCACATCTCTTACAATACCAATGGGGCAAATGGTCTCTTTATTAGCAAGGTGAATAACCACATCAATGTCCTCAAGATCACAAGGACCAATCTCATGCATAATTTCCCTGTAAAGCTCATAAGGAATAGCACTAGAGCTAGCACCAATATCACATAAACCATAATAGCAATGATCACCAATTTTAAAAGAACGCATAGGAACACTAGATTTTCTAGCTTTAATAGGATGAGAAATTATATTAGGAGCGTCTTCACAGAAGACAATGTGCTCATCCTCTATATTTCTAGTGACAGGGTCTTTCATAATAGCTACCATATATAGGTTCAATATTCAATTGCTCATCAGGCTCCACAGTCTTATTTGTACTTTTGTTATTTGCACTAATAATCATAGAATACTCCTTTACTTTAGTTGGGAAAGGTATTTTCTCAACATGAGGTTCAGGCACAATATGATTAGTAGTACAAACTTCAGTACTTCTAAGAGGAACATGACTAACAATATCTTTATAAGGTGCATGGTACTTGTTCCACTTCTTCTTGGGAATTTCTATGTAATAGGCAAAGCCTTTAAAACAGTTGGCAATACTTTGGGAATCAAGACCAAACTCATTACTAATATCACAGAAGCCATCCGTTCCCATAAAAGATTTAATGCATTCATAATCATAGTTTATACCTGACTTTCTTCCTTTGTCATTCTCCCAAGATTCAGTGTTCTCTTGAATACGGTATAGCAGATCCCACTTAGCTTCTTCCTTCATACGTGTGAATGATCCAGCACAAGAAGCATCTAGTAAATCTTTATCATGAAGAGAAAGCCTAGCATAAAAGTTATTGATAATAATATTGTTAGGGAGTTCATGAATAGGTGTCACATCCCAAAATTTTCCAAATTTTGAAATGTGAAAAATAAATAAACAAAATAAAACATTGTTGAAATTCAGGGTGAGAAGAAACTTTTTGAATCCAATTGGAAACTTTCAAACCTATTTTGGATCAAATAAAATCCTAAAGGGATTTAAAAATATAAATAAACAATAAATTCAAAATATTTGGAATCACTAGTTTTAGATCTTTTAATAAAAGGATTTGATTTTCAAAAGCAAGGGTAGAATTATAAATAAAGATTATTTTATAGAGACAAATTAAATCTTGGCCAAGCTTTTGAAATAAAAATATTTCTATTTAATAAAAAGAGTAAAAGTTTATTTATATAAAATAATGAGGATTTATTAATATCCAAATTTATTAAAGTAAAGGCTTTGCCATTTTAATTTAAACATTAAAACTTGTTAAATTATTTTAAACAAGTTTTCCAAGTATTCTATATTTTCAAATAAAACTTACTGATTTGGTTTTGATAATATTTAGATTTCAAATGGAGATTTTAATAAATCAAAACCTATTTGAATTAATAACTAAGGACTATTTTATTTAATTATTAAATAGATCCTAAAAAGAATAAAAAATATTATTTTATTTTGGACTTTTGAATTGTGTCGTTAAAAGAACTAAAACTCAATACAAAGTTTGGAGGAGGTTTGAATTGATTTGGGTGTTTGAATTGTTGTTTGAAAACCAAAACAGGAAAATCAAATAGAAAAAGAGAAAAGGAAATCAGTATAAAAAAATGAATCGGACCAAAACCCAACTGGCCAGCCCACTAAGCTCAGCAGGAGCCCACCCGGCATACCCCTCAGCGAAACGTTTTTCTACGCGCGAAAGCACCCGCAGAGTCGTAGACAGGTGGACCCCGTGCCTCTTCTCCCTCTCTCGCTGACAGACGGACCCCACTGCCACGCAGTCATCTTCAACCCCGCGCCGGCCGTTTCCCCCTCCCTCAACGTCGCTCTGCCGCGATTGAATTTGATTAAATTCGCGTTGATGACAGGCTTAATTCTCCCAGAGACCACGCACCCATAAACACCTCCCTCTTCCCTCCATTTCCCCTCAGAAACCACTGCAAGAGCGCCCCCAGGCCGTCGTTATTTTCGTTTGCACCGCCGCTGCTCCGGCGACCTTCTCCGAGCAATTCCGGCGATGTCCAGCCTCCCCTCCCCTCCCTATGCACACGAGCGTGCTCGCCACCCCCTCACGAACCTGCCGGTGCCTCCCACTCCCCCGCGCGTGACCCAGGAGCTCGCCTCGGTCTGCCTCTGAGCATCGCCGTCCTCTGCCGAATCTCCGGTGAGTCTTAGCCCTCAACCTCATGCGCGCCTCGAGTTGTGACTTACGCCATTTGGTTCGCCTATTTCCTGTGCATCTCCAGGTGCCCTCCAATAATCCGCGCGTGGCCTAGAAGCTCGTCTCCGACTTCAACAGAGAGCACCCGTCGTCAGGAGCTACTCCGGCGAGCAATCCCTGACATCACCGTGCGCCCCTTGGATTATTACGACCACGTCAAGATTCTCAGCACCCTTGTGAACCCTGTGAGCATCTCCTCTCCCTCCCTTACTTCCTTCTTCGCCAGAACCACCGCGAGCAGAGCCGCGCCGCCAGACGCCGCCGCACAGCGCCGCCAGTTACTGGTCAAGCTGCTATGAGCCGTTGGATCGTCATCCAGTGGCTACGATATAACAACTTAACGAAGGGGTATCAGTCGATCTGCACCGTGTGATATAAATGAGATCCTACGGTCTGTAACAGTCGATCCAACCGAACCGTTTTCAACCAATAGGAAACAGCCACGTGGACGAAGTTTGATTTAAAAACAGAATTAGAATCTGATTGAATTGCAAACTTGTAAATTGCATAACTTTTGATCCACACGTCCAAAATTTGCAAATTTTATATCAATGGAATCAGTAGAACATGTACTTTGTCACCATGCACTTTGTTTAATGTTTTGCTTCTCGAAAATTGGTTGAATTTGCAGAAACATGTGTAGGCTTATTTTGAATATAAAAATTGTTCTAGATAAAATTTTAATGTGAAATCTTTGCAAAATGGTTTGTTGTGATCTTACTGACCCTAGGAACCAACTCACCGATTTAAAAATGAATTTTGTGAAGTTTAGGATTAAATACTTGAATTAGCTCATTTCTAGTCAAATAAAATATTGATTTTGATATGGAAACGATTTTTGAGTAAAACCTTTGGGAAGTGATTTGATTCAAACCTTATGACCCTAAACACCAAGTTTTGTGAATTAACAACTTATTTTATGAACAAAATAAAATTATTGCTTTGCTAAAAGCATTTCCCAACCACATAAAATAATTAAATGACTTAAAAATGGTTTATAGATAAAACCTTTTGCAAATGGTTTTACCACTTTAGTAAATGACCACTTTGAACCTTATAATGTTTAGAGCCTAGTAGAAACCACCTTTGCAAATAAAACTATATCTTTTGCATGCTTGCATGCATGACTTTGTTTTTATTATTTTATGTGTGATAAATTGTTTGAGTATTGGTTGGAATGCTAGTTGAATCTATGTTTGCTTGATTGATTTGTAGTGAAGTTAGAAGAGTGTGATATTAGCAAGATCAAGAAGTGAACCAACATTCTCTACCAAAAAGGCAAGTGACACTATCATCCAAGTCCTACTATTTTCATTACACTTAATGGATTTTGAAACATGCATGATAGGGTCTACTATATTTTGCTATGCTAAAATCCTAATAGGATACCCTATATATTCCTTAGTGAAAACAATGTAGTTGTAATATGCTTAGCCCTGCTATATATATTGAGATGGGATACATGTTAAGATTATATGAAGTATTGAAAAGACTTATGTTTATATAATAAAACAAGTACTCAATGAACCACCTGGGTGGACAAGGATACTCAAGTTTTGGACAAGGTGGCAACAAAAGGAACCATGTTTATATGGCAATCTCTTTTTGTTGTGCACTAGAAGAAAACCACCCAGGGACTTAGAGATTGAACATGTTTCTCGTACAGTGGCTTCCGTGTACAGCCACATGCTAAATGGGCACTGGCTTAGTCAACTACATAGTGGAAGACCCATGCATTGGCCTCTTCAGGTTAACTAGAATGAGGGAACTTGAAACCCTACATTGGTGCCTGGTAGACAAGCTAGCATTGTGTATTGGGAGGACACCTATGGAAAGACTTTGTCACAATCTCAATCTGCTAGTACTCCACCTTGGTGAGTACTTATCCAGTGGCCACTAGTGGCATCAAGATGAGATTGTGTCATGTGGGTAAAGTGTACAACTTCTGCAGAAGATAAAAATCTAAGTACTTAGCCGTGTCCCCGGTTATGGACAATACTGAGCAACTAAGGCCTGAAGCGATGGAAGATCTCGACATTCCAATTTCTCAAAGTAAAACTTGATGGTGACAACAAGGGATTTTGAAACACTTGGAGTTTTCCAAGAAGTTCAAAAGATTTGACAAAGATCAAAAACTGTTTTGAAAAGATAGGATAAATCTATATTGCTTTCCGCAAATGAGCCTAAACCCCACTTAGCCAAATATGCATGTAATGATAGGATCCACATATTTCTACTTAGTAGTGAAACTTGCCAATACAATTCAAATGTATTGACCCTTGTGGCTGCAACTTATTATGTTGCAGGTTTGTTTGATGTTAGTGGAGTTTAATGATTAGGATTACAAGTCTACAACCAACATGACTGCCTGTGGCACTTTGGAGATGAAGGACCCCATGCTTATAGATATTCTGCTGCAATGTAATGTGATAGCCAAATGAGCTATGTAAGATGTAATGAATTATTTTATTCCTGGTTATAAAGATGTATTATGACCTTTGTTTCTTGATATTACATCTTAACTGTGGATGCTAGCTATTGATCCAGGGACTAGCAATGTAAACACAGGGATCTCTACCTTATTAAAGGTTGGGAACCTTACAGATGGTATCAGAGCACTGTGTTGCCTGTAGGATTTGTAACCCTAGGATTGGACAAAACCCCTTAGAAAAATAGGAGTTGTATTTGTTCCAAAACTTATTTACAAACAATATTGTAAACCCTTTCCTCAACCATTTTGGTTTTGATTCTACATCTCTTCTATTTCAAACTTGATGGACAAAGCCTACCCCATGGCCAAAGACTTCACCATGTGCAAAAGATTTTATCAACTCTAATGACTTCAACATCTTCAATATTTTCACCAATATTCACTAAGGACTACAAGTGAAAACCAAGAAACACTAGATTGCCTACCAAAAGACATTGATATCAAGTTAGAGTATGGATCATATTGACCTATGAGGTATGATTATACTAAGTTATTATTTTCAAGAAAACTTGTTGTTTCCTTCCACTCATGAGTTAAGCTCATAAGTTGTTAAGTGGATAGTTGCTTGCTGATTGTTTAATGGTTGATTGTTTGATTGAACTTGGTTGTTTTGGAGTTGTGTGTTAAAACTTCTTAAAAACCTATCCACCAATACTTATCCCTATCAAACCAACAGATGCCTCCTCGTCGTGCCAACCCCAACCAAAACAACAACATCACCCCTGAGATGCAGCAGATGATGGCAGCTCAGACACAGTTGATGCAACAGATGACCACATATATACAGAATCAGAAAAACAACAACAACAACAACAACAACAACAACAACAACAACAACAACAACAACAATCAGAATAACCCTCCAGCACTTGACATGCTCACCAAGTTTCTGAAACTTAGGCCTGCAAGGTTCTCTGGAACAACTGATCCAATGGAAGCTGATGATTGGTTACGTTCAGTGAACAAAGACCTAGTGACTGTTGGCTGCACCGATGAAGAAAAAGTTAGGTTTGCAGCATTTCTGCTTGAAGGACCAGCAGCAACATGGTGGGACAACTTTCAAATCACCACTCCCCTTGAAGATGTATCATGGGCTATTTTTGAAGATGGATTTAGAACAACCCACATCTCACCTGGAGTAATGTACTTGAAGAAAAAGTAATTTCACAATCTGAAACAACGTCACCTCAGTGTGGCTGAGTATATTGAAGAATTCAACAATCTGGCACGCTATGCACCGGATGAAGTTGATACAGATGCTAAGAGAAAGGAGAAATTTCTTGAAGGACTTAATGATGAGTTGAACCTGCAGCTAGTTGTTGCCTATGTCCCAACTTATCAATCACTCTGTGACAAAGCCACAATATTGGAAAACAAGATGAATCAAGTTGAGAACAGAAAGAGGAAACATAAACTCAAGAACTATTCAGGATCATCAAAGAAGAAGCATTCATACAAAAAGAGCAATGAAGATTCTGAACCACATCAGCATCACCACTACAACAATGGAAATGAGAATAATGGAAATGATAATGAGAATGGAGATGACCTTGGTCAAAACCAACATGACACTTTCAAGAAGAAAGACATTAGCCAGTTGCAATTCTATAACTGCAAGGAACTTGGACACTATGCATCAGACTGTCCTGAGAAGAAAAAGAACAAGGATGCTAGAAGAACCAATGGAAATGACTCCAATGTGACCCAGAAAGGACATGTGAACCACATTGACATGGATGGAAACTTTGAAGACATAGAAGAAGTGGATGTCAGGAATTAGATAACTCAGTTGAGTCAAATAAGGATTCCTTGTCTGGATATTAAGTGTTGAACCCATAAGTGAACCATCAATGTAACCCTATGAGACTTTATTTTTAAGGGTGGTAGTACCCTAGTTGCCTTGAAGCCAACTTGTAACCTTTAGCCTTCCCAAATCTCGGCACGAGATTTATTTTAAGGGTGGTAGCCTATCACATCCCAAAATTTTCCAAATTTTGAAATGTGAAAAATAAATAAACAAAATAAAACTTTGTTGAAATTCAGGGTGAGAAGAAACTTTTTGAATCCAATTGGAAACTTTCAAACCTATTTTGGATCAAATAAAATCCTAAAGGGATTTAAAAAGATAAATAAACAATAAAGTCAAAATATTTGGAATCACTAGTTTTAGATCTTTTAATAAAAGGATTTGATTTTCAAAAGCAAGGGTAGAATTATAAATAAAGATTATTTTATAGAGCCAAATTAAATCTTGGCCAAGCTTTTGAAATAAAAATATTTCTATTTAATAAAAAGAGTAAAAGTTTATTTAAATAAAATAATGAGGATTTATTAATATCCAAATTTATTAAAGTAAAGGCTTTGCCATTTTAATTAAGCATTCAAACTTGTTAAATTATTTTAAACAAGTTTTCCAAGTATTTTCTATTTTCAAATAAAACCTACTGATTTGGTTTTGATAATATTTAGATTTCAAATGGAGATTTTAATAAATCAAAACCTATTTGAATTAATAACTAACGATTATTTTATTTAATTATTAAATAGATCCTAAAAAGAATAAAAAATATTATTTTATTTTGGACTTTTGAATTGTGTGGTTAAACAGAACTAAAACTCAATACAAAGTTTGGAGGAGGTTTGAATTGATTTGGGTGTTTGAATTGTTGTTTGAAAACCAAAACAGGAAAATCAAATAGAAAAATAAAAAGGCAATCAGTATAAAAAAAATGAATCGGACCAAAACCCAACTGGCCAGCCCACTAAGCCCAGAGAGCCCACCCAAGATACCCTCGGTAAACGTTTTTTCTACGTGAAAGCACCCGCAGAGTCGCAGACAGGTGGACCCCGTGCCTCTTCTCCCTCTCTCGCTGACAGACGGACCCCACTGCCACGCAGTCATCTTCAACCCCGCGTCGGCCGTTTCCCCCTCCCTCAACGTCGCTCTGCCGCGATTGAATTCGATTAAATTCGCGTTGATGACAGGCTTAATTCTCCCAGAGACCACGCAGCCATAAACACCTCCCTCTTCTGTAACATCCCTAAAATCATGATTTCAAAGATTGCATATCACTCATGCATGCATATAGATTTGAGATCAATTTCAAACTCATTTCAAGAAAACAGAAGCACATAGTGCTATCATTTTATGTGAGCAAACTTAAATCAAATGCCCATCCTCATTTGAGAGCTTAGTGTTTTAAAAACCATGTTTGTTTGCTTCCTTGTTGATTGGTTTGAGTGTAGAGTTTGAACAAAATTTTACAAAATAAAAATGGTTTCCAAACCATTTTCAAAACATTTGCAAATCTAGTGCTATGGCACTGTTTATTTTGTTATTTCAAAAGAACCAAACTTGAACAGAGAGACTACTTGTTTTTATGTCCTGAAATGTGATTGTTGCACACTGCAAAAATCCCAAAAAGATTTGAATTCAAATAGAGTTTGAATTCATTTGAAACTCAATCCAGAAAATCAATTCAGAAATAGAAAAGGAATAAAGAAAAAGAAAAGGGCCGGCGCCAGACTTTGGGCCCAACAGTGAAACCAGCCCAGCTAGCCCACCCGGGCCACCTCTCTCTCTCTCTCTCGCACGCGCAGACGCACCTGCGGAGTCACTGACGCCAGGACCCCACCTCCCTTCTGTTTATTTCGCTGACAAGTGGACCCGTGACCCCGTCGTCGTCTTCGCAATCACGCGCGCCTGCGCCGTTACTCGCCGCAGTCACTGCCGCGTTGAATCCCCTTGATTTCGCGAGTAACTCCACGCCCCGCTCCGGCTATAAGAACCTCTCCCCCTCGCGGTCATTTCCCCCCACACTGCACACCCTTCTCGCCACCAGGCTGCCCGTATTCGCTCTCGCGCCGCCGCAGACAGAGCCTACTCCGACGATCAATTCTGGTAAACCTCGTGCGCCCCTTCCTCTCTGGTTCATACGAGCAGCTTTGCAACTTCCTTGCGCACCTCCTAATCCTCTTTGCTCGTCTGATTGTGATCCAGAGCTTCGTCTTCGACGAGCACCGTGAGCAACCGACGCTGTCTCCAACTCTGGCGAGTGATTAAGGTAAAATCCGACCGCCCCGTGCCTCCCCTTTGACACTGACTTGTTCGCCTGACCTATGCGCACACACTGATGCACCCCGTTTGCGTTAGGGCGAAGAAGAACGTCGCCAACGTCGCCGTCCACCGGAGCCCGACCCTGTCATCCACTCCGACGAGATCCCACGGCCACTACAGCGCGCCCCTTGACAAGCCACCTGAAGGGTTTCGCGGCATAGTAAATCAAAATATTTCTACGGATGCGAACAGAGGGAAAGCCAAGATCTAATCTAGGAGATGCAAACAACGAGAGATATTGAATTAGATCTTCATACCCTTGAATATTCGCACAGCAGAACGTTCGTTTGAACGTGGGTGATGTAGTCGTACTCGCTTCTCCTCCTCGCTATCCGATCCGATCTAGCACCACAAGTGGAGGTGCCTCCGTGAGATGCACACGTGCAGCACCTCGACGTCTCCTCCTTCCTCGGTCCAGCAAGTATGGTGGAGAGACGGATTGGATCTACAACACGACGGCGTGGTGTATATGGTGGAGAGTTTCTGCAGTAGGGATTCGCCTACACGCAGTCGGGAGGGAGAGAGAGAGGAGGGCAGCAGGGCGGCTAGCTTTGGAGGGGAAGGTGTGGGGGGAGGGTGGTGCGCCCCATCCCTCTTTATATAGAGGGGTGGGCGGCTGCCCTTGCCCCTCCCCCAAGTCCAAACCGGCGGCCCCAAAGGAGGAGGAGTGGGGGGCAAGGAAACCCCCCTTCTAGAAGCTCTATCTAGGGTTTAAACCCTCTTTGGCCGGCTGGGCCCTATGGGGCCTTGTGCCCCTGGCCCAATGCGGCCAGGGCACTCCCTCATAGGCCCATGCCCCCTCCCGGAAGGTGTGCCCATGTTGGTCCCCTTCCGAAAGGTTCTAGAAGCTTCCGGTACAATACCGATTAACCCGGAACAATTCCGAACTCCAAAAACTGCACTGCCTTATATGAATCTTGTTCTCCGGACCACTCCGGAACCTCTCGTGATGTCCCGGATCCCATCCGAGACTCCGAACAAAAACTCATAAACCAATTATCCAATCTACCCTAGCGTCAAGACACGTTAAGTGTGTGACCCTACGGGTTCGAGAATATGCAGACATGATCTTCTATCAATAATCAACAACGGGGTCTGGAAACCCATATTGACTCCCACACATTCATCGATGATCATATCGGATGAACCACGATGCCATGATTCAATCAATCCCATATATATATTCCCTTCGTCTCGCGATATTTTACTTGCCCGAGATTTGATCGTCGGTACCGTCATACCTAGTTCAATCTTGTTCACAGCAAGTACTTTACTCGTTCCGTAATCCAATATCACTTTGTGATTAACTCCTTAACCACATGCTTGCAAGCGGTGTTGATATCGATTACCGAGTGGGCCCGAAGTATATCTCTCCGACTTGGGAGGGACAAATCCCATCTCGATACATACAACCCAACAGATACTTTCTGATCACCTGAGAGACACCTTTATGATCACCCTCTCATAGGATGACGTTTGATGACCTCAAAGATTTCTTCCGATACCAGGGAGTTGTATTATCTCATGGTCTAAGGAATACAATAATTGACATAAGAAAAGCTTCGCAAAGACGAACACGATGACACGATCTAATTGCTTCGCTTAGTTTGGGTCTGTCCACCATATCATTCTCCCAATGATATGATCTCATTACTAATCGATAGCTCATGTCCATGGCTAGGAAACCTTAATCATCATTAATCAATGAGCTAGTCCATAGAGGCATACTAGGGACACGGTGTTGTTCACAAACCACACAAGTATTAAAGTTTCCGCTTAATACAATTCTAGCATGGAATATAAACATTATCATGAACAAGAATTATAATAATAACATCTTTATTATTGCCTCTAGGGCATAATTCCAACAGTCTCCCACTTGCACTAGAGTCAATAATCTAGTTTACATCTGGCAACAATCTCACACCCATGGCACTGAGGTTCTGATCATGTTTTACACGTGGAAGAGGTTTAGTCAATGGATCTACGACATTCAGATCTGTATGTACTTTGCTAATCTTCAGATCTCCATCTGCTCTATAATCTCGGATTATATGAAACTTGCGGTTGATATGCTTGGTCTTTGGATGATATCTTGGTTCCTTAGCGAGTGCTATGGCGCCAGTGTTGTCACACAATATCTCTAGTGGGTCCAATGCACTTGGAACCATGCCAAGCTCAGTGATGAAGTTCCTGATCCAAACTCCTTCACTTGACGCTTCTGCAGCGCCATGTATTCCGCTTCTGCTGTAGATCCCGCGATCATGCTTTGCTTGCAGCTTCTCTAGCTCACAGCTCCTCCATTCAAAATATAAACGTATCCTGTCTGAGATTTAGAATCATCCTTGTCGGTGTCAAAACTAGCATCGACGTAACCTTTTACGACGAGCTGTTCATCACCCCATAGACTAAGACCATTTCTTTAGTCCTATTTAGGTACTTTAGGATGTTCTTCACGGCTGTCCAGTGTTCCACTCCTAGATCACTTTGATACCTGCTCGTCAAACTAAGAGCATTGGACACATCCGGTCTAGTACACAGCATGGAATACATGATAGAACCTATGGTCGAGGCATAAGGCACTTTGCTCATAGGTTCCCTATCATTTACCGTAGCTGGACACTGAGCCTTGCTCAATATCTTACCTGACAACATCGGCACTGAACCTTTCTTTTCCTTATCCATTCTGAACCTTTTCAGAACTTTGTCTAGGTATGTACTCTGGCTTAAAGCTATCAGGCGTCTTTGTCTATCTCTATAGATTTTGATGCCCAATATATAAGCAGCTTCACCTAGGTCTTTCATTGAAAAACACTTGTTCAAATAACTCTTCACATCGTTAAGCATGTTGATGTCATTTCCAAGAATCAATATGTCATCCACATATAGTACCAGAAACGTCACCGAGCTCCCACTCACTTTCTTGTAGATGCAAGTCAGAGCAATTTGGAACAAATCCAAAGCTCTTGATCACTTGATCAAAACGAAGGTTCCAACTCCGAGATGCTTGCTTCAGTCCATAAATGGAACGCTGAAGTTTGCATACTTTATCAGCATCCTTAGGATCGACAAACCCTTCGGGTTGCATCATATACAACTCTTCATCAATGTTTCCATTGAGGAACGCAGTCTTGACATCCATCTGCCATATTTCATAATTATGAAACGCAGCAATTGCTAATAAAATCCGAATGGACTTAAACATCGCTACGGGAGAGAAAGTCTCATCGTAGTCAACACCTTGAACTTGTCGAAAACCTTTCGCGACAAGCCGTGCTTTATAGACGGTAACATTACCATCCGCGTCCGTTTTATTCTTGAAGATCCATTTGCACTCAACGGCCTTTCGGTCGCTAGGAGGGTCCACCAAAGTCCATACTTGGTTTTCGCTCATGGATCCCAATTCGGATTTCATGGCTTCTAGCCATTTCTCTGAGTCTGGGCTCATCATCGCTTCCTCATAGTTCATAGGTTCACTTTCCTATACTAACAAGACAGTCAAGACAGGGTTGCCGTACCACTCAGGAGGGGCACGCGACCTTGTCGACCTGCGACGTTCAGTAGCAGCATCGTCCGAAGCTTCATGATCCTTGTCATTAGCTTCCTCTATTGTTGGTGCAAAGACCTTGGAACAATTTCAGGCGCTGCGCTACTCTCCAATTCAAGAGAAGGTTCAATAACCTCGTCTAGCTCTGCTTTCCTCCCACTCACTTCTTTCGAGAGAAACTCCTTCTCAAGAAAGGAACCATTCTTTGCGACAAACACTTTGCCTTCGGTTCTGTGATAGAAGGTATACCCAATAGTTTCCTTAGGGTATCCTATGAAGACGCATTTCTCCGCTTTGGGTTCGAGCTTGTCCGGCATCAACTTCTTGACATAAGCTTCGCATCCCTAAACTTTAAGAAACGACAACTTAGGTTTAGCACCAAACCACAGTTCATACGATGTCGTCTCAACGGATTTAGATGGATCCCTATTTAAAGTGAATGCAGCGGTTTCTAATGCATAACCCCAAAATGATAACGGCAAATCAGTAAGAGACATCATCGATCGGACCATATCTAATAGGGTTCGATTCCG
Organism: Avena longiglumis; assembly: GCA_030063025.1. Classification (NCBI taxonomy): domain Eukaryota; kingdom Viridiplantae; phylum Streptophyta; class Magnoliopsida; order Poales; family Poaceae; genus Avena; species Avena longiglumis. The sequence continues at coordinate 65,970,509 of CP125973.1, read as the reverse complement.
GCGTTCAGACACACCATTGCGCTGTGGTGTTCCGGGTGGCGTGAGTTGCGAAACAATTCCGCTTGCTTTAAGATGCGTGAGAAAATCATAACTCAAATATTCACCTCCACGATCGGATCGTATAAACTTAATCTTTCTGTTACGATGGTTCTCCACTTCATTCTGAAATTCTTTGAACTTTTCAAACGTTTCAGATTTATGTTTCATTAAATAGATATACCCATATCTACTCAAGTCATCGGTAAAAGTGAGAAAATAGCGATATCCACCGCGCGTCGAAACACTCATCGGTCCGCATACATCAGTACCTATGATTTCCAACAAGTCCGTTGCTCGCTCCATCATACCGGATAACGGGGTTTTGATCATCTTGCCCATGAGGCATGGTTCACATGTGTCAAATGATTCAAAATCAAGAGACTCCAAAAGTCCATCAGAATGGAGTTTCTTCATGCGCTTTACACCAATATGACCTAGACGACAGTGCCACAAATAAGTAGTGTTATCACTATCTACTTTGCATCTCTTAGCCTCAATGTTATGGATGTGTGTTTCATCCCTTTCGAGATTTAGAAGAAATAAACCATTCACAATAGGTGCATGACCATAAAAGATGTTACTCATATAAATAGAATAACCATTATTCTCCGATTTAAATGAATAACCGTCTTGCAATAAACACGATCCAGAAATAATGTTCATGCTCAACGCAAGCACATAATAACATTTATTAAGGTTTAAAACTAATCCCGAAGGTAAAACTAAGGAGAGCGTGTCGACGGCCATCACATCAACTATTGATCCGTTGCCAACGCGCATCGTCACCTCATCCCTCGCAAGCCGCCGTCTATTCCGTAGCTCCTGTTTCGAGTTACAAATATTAGTAACTGAACCAGTATCAAATACCCAGGCACTACAACGAGGGCTAGTAAGGAAAACATCAATAACATGTATATCAAATATACCTTTGATGGTGCCAGCCTTCTTGTCCGCTAAGTACTTCGGACAACATGCTTCAAAGGACCCTTGTCCTTGCAATAGAAGCACTCGGTCCGGCTTAGGACCAGGCGAGCTTCTTCTCAGCAGGGGCAACGCGCTTGCCGCCGCCTTTCTTGAAGGGCTTCCTTGCACCCTTACCTTTCTTAAAGGTGGGGGGCTTGTTGACCATCAACACATGATTATTTTTCTTAGTATCCACCTCCGCAACTTTCAGCTTAGCGAAGAGCTCGGTGATCATATCAGTGGAACCAATCTGATTGTGAGCAACGACAAAACTTTTGTAGCTAGGAGGGAGTGATTGCATTACTCTGTCAATCTTGAGCTCTTCTGAAATCTTGCAGTCCGGTTGCTCAAGGCGTTGAGTGTAGCCCGACATCTTAATGGCGTGTTCACTAACGGAACTCCCTTCCTCCATCTTGCAGTTAAAGAATTTCTTAGAGATAACATATCTCTCAGAACGGGCTTGAGTCTGAAACATGTTTTTCAGATCCTCGAGAATCTCAAAGGGCCCGGCGAACTCCTCAAAACGATTCTGAAGATCCGATTCCATAGCAAACAACATGGCGATCTTAATCAAATCATAATCATCCTTGCGCGACTGATGAACAGCTTTCTCATCAGCCGGCGCATCTATAGCAGGGGCGTCACCTAGCGCTTTCTCAAGGACATAGTCCTTTTGTCCGCCAGCGAGAATGATTCTCAGAATGCGGAACCATTTGGTGAAGTTAGACCCATTGTTTCTAAGCTTTTCTATCTCAGCAAAAACGTTGAAGTTGAAGTTGGACTTGGCCATGTGATCTACAGTATTTGCAAGTACAAATTAGACTATGTTCATGATAACTAGTTCAACTTTTAATCAATTAACTAGATGAACTCCCACTAAATTCAACATCCCTCAAGTTGTTTAGTGAACACGATCCAAATTCACCACACCTAATCCGATCATCACGAGAAGAGACGTGGCTTCAATGGTGGACAATGAAGTGTCGATCACATCATTCATATGACTCATGCTTAACCTTTCGGTTCATGTGTTCCGAGGCCATGTCTGTACATGCTAGGCTCGTCAAGTTAAACCCAAGTATTTCCAGGTGTGCAAAACTGGCTTGCACCCGTTGTATGTGAGCGTAGAGTCTATAGCACCCGATCATCACGTGATGCTTGGACACGACGAACTTTCGCAACGGTGCATACTTGGGGAGAACACAGTTTTTATCTTGATCTTTACGTGAGGAATCATCTTATAATGCTACCGTCGCGATCTAAGCATAATAAGATACATAAAAGGATAAACATAACATGCATATAACTTTATGTTACATGGTATAGCCAATCTTCGCGCAATGATCTCCATCTTGTGCGTTCCGGCATGATCTCCATCACTCCACCATGATTGCCTCCACCACGAATAGCAACTACAACTATTGCTAACTACTTAGCGATAAAGTGAAACTGTAGAAGTCCCAACCCAATAAGGTAGGGTCCTCCTGTGTTTTACAATGCTAGTCCCTGGATCAATAGCTAGCATCCACAGTTAAGATGTAATATCAAGATACAAAGGTCATAATATAAATTTATAACCAGGAATAACATAAGTTTATTACATCAAACATAGCTCATTTGGCTATTACATTACATTTGCAGCGGAATAACTATAAGTATGGGTCCATCATCTTCAAAGTGCCACAGGCAGATGTTGGTTGTAGACTTTGTAGTCCTAGTCAATTAAACAATCTTCATTTAAAAACAATCAACCTGCAACATTACAAATTACAGCCACAAGGGTCAATACATGATTATCTTTCCTGTTCTACTATGTACTGGACAAGCTTCGTCTGGAGCTCAAATTAAACCCACTCAAATTAAACCCACAGGCAGATGTTGGTTGTAGACTTTGTAGTCCTAGTCAATCAAACAATCTTCATTTAAAAACAATCAACCTGCAACATTACAAGGGTCAATACATGATTATCCCGCTCAAATTAAACCCACTCAAATTCCCTCCTGGAACAATCAACCCAGACAAGCTCCACCTACGGCGCTGGAAAAGGGGAAGGGGCCACTTATTGCTACTGACGATGATCGCGCAAAAGTCATGCCTCCTCCGCCTAACCCAGTGCAGCAGCCACAGGAACTCGGCACCGTCCCGAGCAACAACAACACCGCAAACTTGCCATCCCCAGCATCCATGTCAGCAGCAGCCCATGTCACTCCAGCTGATAGAGTGATGTACAGCAATCTCCTCGTCGAGCCACTAACCGTTGCTCATATCCGGAACGTGACTCAGCTTGACGAGAAGCGCCAGAAGCTGCTGGAGCAGGCGCAAGACATCGCGGAGTAAGGCGCTAAACTAGATTGAGATCTGGTCAACACGCAGAAGTCCATAGAGAAAGCTAGAGCAATGGAGGCTGAGTACAAGACTCTGCTACAGCAGCAGAAGGCTAAGAAAGCTCCGGCTCGCATCATCAACGATCCTGGTGTACGGTGCAACCTAGGATGGGCTCCCTCGAAGCCGGCACAAGCCAATCCATACATTGACAGTGAAGGCAAGCAGGTGATGCCCACCCCACTCCTTAACCTCGCCGTCGCCAAGACCCTCCTGGAACAGGATAGATCACCTGAGGCAGAAGAACAGGTCTATGACCTAGTGACCAAGGCGGTAAAGCAGCAGGAAAAGGCCACCTCTCAGAGGCTTGAGTCTGACCCAGCGCTTTGCTGATCTAGCCAGTACAAACCGCCAAGGGACAGATCTCCTCAGGATGTCGGATCACGGACGGGTTCATCAGAACAAAGACGGAGGGATGCGCGCAACAGGAACGATGCTATCCCCATATCCTCCGACCAGGGAGAAAAAGCCCGACCTTGTCGCCCATCGCCACCGTCCCGATCCCCCCGATGCTAGGAAGACTACAAGGCTCACCATCGTACGGATATGCCCCCACCAAAGCAGTGCGGCATCGTCATCCACGACAACGCGGCACAGACCCGTCATGATGAAGAGCACCACCAAGGACACAAGAGCAGGTCACACCACGACCCTCCACGTCCGACAAGATAACATGACAAGCGGGAGGCGTCGCAGGAGGGTAACAACAAAAAGGCTAACCCACCGCCACCTCCGCCTCCGTCGCCGCCAAGCAGTCACCATGGCGGAAGAGGCCCGCGTCGTTCACGCAGCCCATCCCCTGTTGACAACAAGAAGAAGAAGAACCCGGAGCCGTACGATGCACGTTCACGGATCGATAAGATCCACGAGGCCCGGGAAGGACCATACCTAGGACCATGTTGCTTTGGACCTGCAATACGGTCCGCAACTTACCCCAAAGGTTTCTGGATTGACAAGACCATCAAGCCCTATGACGGTACCGCCAAGCCAGCCACATGGTTGCAGGACTATGGCAACGCAGTGGAGATTGCCGGAGGACACCCCAACGTCGCCGTCAAGTACCTCCCGTTAATGTTGGCGGGCACGGCCCGTCAATGGATCGACGACTTGCCGGAGAGATCTATCTACAACTGGCTGGATATGCAAGAAGCATTCACCAAGAACTTTGAGGGTACATACAAGCGTCCTCGCGTGGGCGATCTGATGGTGCATGCAAGAAAAGACGAGACATCTCGCCTACCTCTCCCGGCTGGATATGAAGAATTCTGCGCAGAGTGCGCTCACACCGCCATGGCCGCCTTCATCGATGGGTTGGAAAGGGCACGTTGCTCCGACATAAGCTGGCGCTTGCGGGACAATCATCGACTTGACTTGAATCGGATGATTGATTAGCTAGTGAGTTCGCAGCTGCCGACGACGATGCTCGTGGCTCTTTACCGGCAACGGCCGTTCCAACCCAAGCTCGGAGGAACAGCAGTACAAAGCGGAAAACCGCTCCAGAAGAAAAGCAATCTACCGACATGGTCGCTATGACTTTTGCAGGACGAGGAGAAGGCGGACAACGTGGCCGAGGAAGGGGAGCTAGCCGCGGGCAGCAACGAGGAAGTGAAACCACCTGGGCGCCGCTCCGCGTTCCCCAAACCTATGAGGAGTACTGTGATATGCCGTGCCTCGTACACCTCGACGCCAATGGCAAGGCCACCCATACCAATCGAAATTGCAAGTTCGTCAACAACCTCAAGGAAGACCCGGAGTACGGCTACAAGCAAAGTCGGAAGAACAGACCACGAGGCAAGGGCAAGGGGAAGAAGAAGGAGGAGGAGTCCAAGGATTCAAGTGACATGGACGAGGACGTTGACCCCAAGCATGCCGCCAAGAGCGACGAAGGGCAAGAACCCCTTCGCAAAGAAGGCCCCAGTCTACCACACTTTCCTTGGCACCCCCACCGTCCGACAACAGAAGACCTCTCTAAGGATCCTGATGCCCACTCTCCCCCCAGTTCCCTAGTACCTGCACTGGTCGGAGGTTCCAATAACTTGGGACAGGACGGACCACCCAGACCTTGTGCCCACGGAGAACCAGTACGCCATGGTCATCAACCCATTGATTGACGGCGTGGAGTTCACCAAGTGCATGGTGGATAGTGGAAGAAGCATCAACATCATGAACCTGGATACACTGCAGAAGATGAACTTGACGGAGGCAAACCTAAGGCGGACCAACACCGCCTTCCACGGCGTAGTTCCTGGTCGGGAGGCTCGGTCCCTTGGGTGTATCACACTTCAGGTAGCCTTTGGCGATGTTAATAATTACCGCCAAGAGCGCATGACCTTCGAGGTGGTCCCCTTCAAGATCATGTACCACGTCATATTCAGCCGCGACATATTTCACACATTCATGGCCAAGCGATGCTTCGTCTACAACAAGCTCAAGATACCCGGACCAAACGGTGTCATCACCGTATCCGGAAGCTTTACCAAGGCAAAGGACCGCGAGATCAATGAAGCAGCCGTTGCAGAAGCTGTCCTCTACAGCAAAGAATTCAAAGAGATCCAGAGCAAGGTCAATGACTCAGAGATGCCCGCGTCGAAGAAGCAGATCTCCGACTCTGCTCCTGCGTTCAAGGCCGCCATTGAAACCAAGCCGGTGGAACTTGTGGTAGGTGATGCCTCCAAGACCGTCGCCATTGGGACAAACCTGGATCCCAAATAGGAAAGCGCGCTCGTCGAGTTCCTCCATGAGAATAGGGACATCTTCGCCTGGCAACCTGCCGACATGAAAGGTGTACCTAGGGAACTTGCCAAGCACAACTTAAACATAGATCCAAAATGTAAACCAGTGAAACAACCTCTACGACGCTTCGGAGATGAGAAGAGACGCGCCATTGGCAAAGAGATAGCTAGGTTACTTAAGGCTGGGTTTATCCGAGAAGTCCTTCACACCCAATGGGTGGCCAATCCTGTACTTGTCCCCAAAAAGGGAACCAATGAATTAAGAATGTGCGTTGATTACACCGGCTTGAACAAAGCATGTCCCAAAGATCCGTTTGCTTTGCCTCGCATTGACCAAGTCATTGACTCGGCGGCTGGCTCGGAACTTTTGTGTTTTCTCGATGCATACTCAGGATACCACCAGATCAAGATGAGGAAGTCGGACCAATTGGCCACTTCGTTCACTACCCCATACGGCACGTTTTGCTATGTCACGATGCCCTTTGGGCTAAAAAACGCAGGTGCTACCTACCAGCGTACAATGCAACATTGCCTCCACGACCAAATTGGTCGAAACATTCACGCCTATGTGGACGATATCGCGGTGATATATAAAAAAACAAACGACTTAATCTCCGACTTAAAAGAAACCTTTGATAATCTCCGGAAATACAACATGATGCTCAACCCTAAGAAGTGCGTCTTCGGGGTTCCAGCCAGCAAATTGTTGGGTTCATCGTTTCCCAATGCGGAATCGAGGTCAACCCGGAGAAAATCAAGGCCATCTTAAACATAAACCGTCCGACATGCCTAAGGGACATTCAACGACTAACAAGTTGTGTTGCAGCAGTTAGTCGGTTCGTCAGCCGACTTGGAGAGAAGGCTCTGCCGCTGTACAAGTTGCTGAAGAAGGCAGACAAATTCACATGGACGGGCAAGCGGATCGGCATTGCGGCTCAAGGAGATTCTTTCCACAGCGCCCGTCCTTGCAGCACCCGAGCCTGGTGAGCCCCTGTTAATTTACATGGCGGCAACCAACCGGGTTATCAGCATCGTCGTCGTCGTAGAACGGAAGGAACCAGGCTATGAGCACGGAGTTCAACGACCAGTTTACTACGTAAGCGAGGTCTTGACGAAGTCCAGGCAGTGTTACCCGCACTACCAAAAGATAGCTTATGGAGTATTCCTCGCTTCTCGGAAGCTAAGGCATTACTTTTAGGAGCACCCAATCACAGTAGTGAGCAAGACTCCAGTGTCCGACATTATCAATAACAGCGACGCTACAGGAAGGGTCGCGAAATGGGGCATTGAACTTGCCGCCTTCGAGATCACCTACAAGAGATGTGACGCTATCAAGTCACAAGCCTTGGCGGATTTTGTTGCAGATTGGACAGAGACACCAGATGCTACTCCGTTGCGAGAACCAGAATACTACGTGATGCACTTTGACGGATCAAATTTGCTCAATGGCTCGGGGGCTGGTGTATTGCTACAGTCACCAACAGGAGACAAGCTACACTACGTTCTGCAGATCCACTTCGAGGCTACAAACAACATGGCGAAGTACGAGGCACTCATTCACGGACTACGTGTAGCCAAGGATATTGGCATCAAGCGCATAGTTTGCTATGGAGATTCCGACTTGGTTGCCCATCAGGTGGCTGGCACCTGGAATGCGCGAAACCCTATGATGGCGGCATATCGAGACGAAGTGAACGAGATAGCCAAGAGTTTCTTGGGCTACGAAGTCAAGTATGTGCCTAGGGAGCAAAACGAGCACTACTAGAGAAAAGGCTATAGAAGACATGCTTATGCGAGGCACATTTAGACCATATGCGCCTCCTATAAAATAGGCGAGGCACACTCCTTCTCCATGTGCCTCTAGTATAAAAATAGGCGAGGCGCATATGATAAGAATGCGCCTCCTATAATCCATGTACGGATTAAATCTAGCAGCCCCATATTATGCGAGGCGCATTCTAGTCATATGCGCCTCCTATATATCAGATAGGCGAGGCGCATATGGATAGAATGCGCCTCGCATAATCTGTGTGGGCCCGCGTGTTGGTAGGTGCACGAATATGCGAGGCGCATATGGTTATATGCGCCTCCTATATTTGATAATATGCGAGGCGCATATGGTCATATGCGCCTCAAGTAACTCCTGCGGGCCCGGGCATTGGTAGGTGGCCACATATGCGAGGCGCATATTGCTATATGCGCCTCCTATAGTTTGAATTATAGGAGGCGCATATTGTGAAATATGCGCCTCGCATAACCTGGCACCACTTTTTTCCAGCGGCTCACAATATGCGCCTCGCATAACCTGGCACCACTTTTTTCCAGCGGACCACGATCCCAACCGTACACGTCCTACTCATCCCACGACCCAAAATGAACCACGCCTCGCGAAAAACACAAGACGCACTCTCCCCCCACAAGACGCACTCTGAGCTGAGGCATAGCCTTCGATCCCCTCTGTATCTCATCTCCTCACATCTCTCTCCCATCGATTCTGCCTCGCCGCCGCCGCTCCGTTCTGCTTCCCGCCGGCATCCCAGCCTCGCCGCCCACCACCCCCACAACGCCGCCTCCACCCTCCGCCAAGTATGGAGCGGCTCGAGCTCTGTCCCGCGGCAGATCAACCCCCACCCGCCGCCATGGCGCCTCCCGTCGACCTGCGCCCCCGGTGCCCCTCCTCCGCCTCCCTCCCTACCTCGATACACCAGCCTTGGTCGACGGACCAAGCAGTAAAAGCAGCGGCCGACCGCTGGGGGACCTCCTCCACGACACCCTAGCCGCCGTCGGTCTCGATCCCATCTCCTCTCCCCGTCCGGATCTCAAATTTTTAACAACTTCCTAATGCTCGTGCCTGTTCTTGCAGATAGTGAAAAGGATCTTCTGCTGCTGGTTCCGCGGACCACGTGCCTGGCCTCCGAGATGCACCGATTGTCGGCGCGCATCGATCGAGGTCCTCATCCGCGTCTTGGGGTGAGCTCCAGCTCGGTTTCTGAGCTACGGCTGTGGCGTTCTAATGTTTTGTTTTTGGGGTGAGGCCCACTTCTATTTGTTGTTATTCAAGTGCCGGATTTTGATCTTGTCACAATAAGTATTTGTTGTTGCTAACGGATGATAATTCTGTGACACAAAGCAGATCTGATTCCATCTATAGTTTGCTGGACTGCGTTGATACGTAAAAAACCAAAGCTGTAGTATTTCTCATGTAGCCATCTCATCAGCTCCTTCTCCCCTCTCTCTTTATCACTTTTGTAGATTGCTAATTGATGCATATGCAGATTATTAAGTGTGTAGGTTATTAATTGAAAAAGCATGGAACTGTAATTGTTCTTGCAATCTTGTGAGTGCCGAAAAGTTTCAAGAATTTCCTGAATCTTGCCAATATCATCTGACGCACAAGAATTTCCTTAATTTGGGCATATATATTCTACTTGACGCACAAGATCGAACAACGAGCATTATTATTTCCGTGCCCAACCTAAGTATGAGGTACTAATCCAAGTCATTCTTAGTTTGCTTTTTTTGGTCTTTCTTCGAAATGCCGATGATTAGAACGTGATTTCTTACATTTTGTTGCACCCATATATATGCATGATTCTATCTTGTGAACTGCTAGCTATTGCTTTCCACTGACATAAGTAATATCATCTTTATTATGTGTAGGAGATGGCGAGGAAGTGTTATGTCGTGTACATCGGTCGGGTTCCAGGTGTGTACGAGGAGTGGAAAGACTGCCAGAAGCAAGTCAACAACTTCTCGGGAAACAACTACCAAGGCTATGATCCTAGAGAGGTGGCGGAAGAGAAGTGGAGGAGGCATGGAAGGAATAAGTGGAGGAACTTCCTCGTGATCACTTGTTGCTCTTCATGGTAGGTTATGTGGTCTACTTCATCTAGGTAGAGCTACGTCGTTGGAGTTGTAATGTGATTGTGAACTTGTACTCGGAGGTGTAATGTGATTGTGAACTTGTACTCGGAGGTGTGAACTTGTGGCACAAACACTTGATGTATGAACTTGTATGTCATGATTGATGTGTAATGTATTGTATTCATGTTGGTTCTATTATGCTTTGGCAAATTGCAAGTTTCTGAAAAATTATGTGCTCTTTATACTGTATTCTGGACTATATTGTATATTTGAATATCTGTATATTATTATTTATAATGGTCTGTAAAACTTGAATTTCAAAAATATTACCGGAGGCGCATATAGGATACTATAGGAGGCGCATATACTATAAATATACGAGGCGCATTGTAAAACATATGCGAGGCGCATATGATATGCGCCTCCTATACTTCACATATGCGAGGCGCATATCGATATGCGCCTCGCATAATAATATGCGAGGCCCATATCGATATGCGCCTCGCATATGTGAAGTATAGGAGGCGTATATCATATGCACCTCGCATAAAAAATACCCGAGGCTTGAAGCTAGAGGCGCATATGATATGCGCCTTGCATAAGCTTTTAGGTGCGCCTCGCATAGGCTTTTCTCTAGTAGTGGAGGCGGCTGATCTGCTGTCTAAGATTGGCTCAGGGCGCAAGCGAATTCCGCCAGGAGTTTTCCTAGAGCATCTACGCACACCATCCGTGAAGGGCGCCTACATCGACAACCCGGATAGAGCTGACTCTTTCGTCAACATGGTGACAAAGATCCCTCCGGCTTGGACAAAACCGTTCATGGAATATCTCGAACACGGAACTTTGCCCGACGACGAAGTCGAAATACGGCAAATACTACGACGAGCAAAGGGTTATACCATAATCAATGGGCAACTCTATAAAAGGAGCACTACTGGTGTATACCTAAAGTGTGTTTCCCAGCTAGAAGGTATGGAAATCCTACGCGAGATCCATCTCGGAGATTGCGGGCATCACGCCGCTCCCCGATCATTGGTCGCGAAAGCCTTCCGGCAAGGATTCTACTGGTTGACTGCGAAGGCGGACGCCGACAAGCTGGTCGAGACATGCATGGGATGCCAGTATTATGCCCGACAACCACATGTTCCTGCTGAAGAATTGCGAACAATACCAATAACTTGGCCGTTTGCAGTCTGGGGGCTAGACATGGTGGGACCGTTACAGACGGCACCATGTGGATTTACGCATCTGCTTGTAGAAATTGACAAATTCACCAAATTGATAGAAGCTAAACCCATTAGAAAGCTTGATGGGGCAACTGCCCTCAGGTTTGTCCGGGATCTAGTGGTGAGATTTGGTCTCCCACATAGCATCATCACCGATAATGGAAGCAACTTGTCACTCAGAGGAGTGGAGGCTTATTGTTGGGACAAAGGCATCCGATTTGACCTTGCATCTGTGGCACACCCACAATCCAATGGTCAGGTTGAGCGAGCCAATGGATTAATTCTATAGGGAATCAAGCCACGTCTTGAGGCACCGCTACATAGAGCAGCTGGAGCCTAGGCGGAAGAATTGCCATCTGTGTTGTAGAGTTTACGAACTACACCCAACAGATCCACCGGCTACATCCCTTACTTCATGGTATACAGAGCAGAAGCCATCTTACCTTCTGACATCCTCCACGATGCACCAAGAGTTGCCGCCTACGACGAAGATGATGCTGAAGAATCCAGACGCCTAGATGTGGACCTTCTCGAGGAGGAGCGTGTTTTGGCATGCCAAAGATCTGCCATCTACCAGCAGAAGCTACACAGCTACCATAGTCGTCGCGTTCGGCATCGCTCGTTTAAAGAGGGGGATTTGGTGCTCTGACTTAAGCAGGAGAAGTCGCACAAGTTATCCCCGCCATGGGAAGGACCGTTCATCATAAGCAAGGCGCCGCTCAATGGGTCTTACTACCTTGTTGACAATCGTGAACTAAAGGATAGACCCAACGAGGATCATAAGCGTAAGCGACGTGACCCGGATGATGACTACCCGGAGCTTGATCGGCCATGGAACATAGCACAGCTACGTCCTTTTTACACTTAGCATTTTTTATCTAATTGTGTATCTTTTATATGATCAATGAAATAAAGCTCTTTGGTTCACTCATATTTCTGAGTCTTTTACCTCCTTTAGTGTTCATTTTTGGATCATGTAAAACCTTTATGCACAAGTATTGCGTTTTGCACTTGTGAAAATTCCACCTACGAGCGTTAGCTTAAGTTTTCTGGACCACACGTTCTTTGTCGTTTTTATGTGGATTCTGGAGTAGTGACTTTTGGCACTTGTTGTCGGCGATTTTGTGTTCAGGTTATTGACGGTGCCATTGGGCATCATCACCTAAGCGCATGGTTTCGACAACGAGTCTTCCGACTCACGAAAAGTCAAGCATAAGAACCAGAGTAATGGATAAGCCAGCACTAACTTAAAAAATATATACATGCTGGAAATTAGTTCTTAAGTAGTAGGACATAACAACCATTGTTTTCCGCCTTAAGTTACATCGCCAAGTTTTTCGTGCATACACCAAAGGTGGAACAGAAATTACAAAGAGTTTTTCATTCTTTGGGCGCAGGAGACTTGGAGGCAGCATCGTCACCAGCTGGAGAATCACCCTCAACATCGGCGCTATGATGAGACTCGAAGGAATCTTGGTTAACGCTGTCGATGGTGTTCCTGGCACAAAAACATCGACGTCCACCAACTCGGCAACTCTGGTGTCATAACCCACGAGTGATGACAAAATGGCTTCGTGATCAATCTCCTTGCCGTCATCATCCACGTCGGGGATACCATAGGTCACCGTGTCGATGTCGGCATCTTCGTAGTGTGCCTTCACCATTGACAGCGCCATCCTTGCGCCAGCCCGTGCACATGAAGCTTTCCAGCTCGTTACACGCTCGGGGGCTCGGCGCAGAATCCCCGAGTACTTCGTCACGGAGTCCGAGGCCTTGATGTATATCTGGAGGGGCTTGGCAATCTCCTTGGCTTGGGCGATGGTGGTGTTGATGAAGTTGCCGGCAAGAACCATGCATTCCTTATCCGAAGGAGGCGAGCGGGTTAAACCCATAGGAGCTAAAAATTCCGACAAGAAGCGCATGAGTTCAATAGACTCTAAGTATCCAGACTACAGAAATATAAGGCGGAGGATACTTACTGAAGATACTAGCCTTGGCCTGCCAGAGGGTGTCCGCCAGGGATTCCTTCTCTTGTTGGAGGAGCTTAAACGCCTCGCTATGGCGATGGTTTTGCTTATCAGCAGCTTGCTTCTGATCCTTTAAGATCGCAAGCTCCTCCTTCAAGCGATTGATTTCCGCGGTGGCGGAATCTTGCAGGGCTTTCATGGAATCCCCATGCATCTTCAGCATCTCTTCCCTCTCCTTCTTAAGGATTTTGTTCTCGCTGTCCAGCTGTTGGATGTGCTTGGACTGCTCGACAATATCCTTGGCCTTGGCGACATGTTCTGCAAGTCGAAGAAAACAAAGTACACAGTGAGTACTCGGAGATTATGGGCACAAAAATAAGACGGAAATGCGCAAAAAGAAAACAGACTCTTGTTTTTGATGATCTGTTCCTTCAAGATGGCAGTTTTACCCTTTTCGTCTTCAAGATCTGCGCGCATCTTCTGGTACTTGTCGTTGGCCATGCCCCTCCGAGCATTCTCGTTCTACGGCAACAAGTATAAAGTCAAACCGTTGTTTGGTCTGCTTGGAGCATCTAGTCTGAAACTTTCCACCTAGAAGCTCGGGGGCTACAGCGAGAGTTTTTAACTTAGCAATATGCGTAGCTTTTCTTTAAGCATCTAGTCGGAGCTAATTCAGTTCTCGATTAGAGGCTTGGGGGCTACAGTATAAAGTTTTTAACTCGGAATCTGCTTAGCTTTTCTTTGAGTATCTAGTCGGAACTAATTCAGTTACAACTAGAGGCTTGGGGGCTACAGTATTGAAATTTATGAACACTACATATGCTACTCTTAAAGCATCTAGTCGGAATAGTTTGTTCCGTATAAATGCTTGGGGGCTACAGTGAGAGTTTTTTCTAACTTAGTCACTCTTAGAGCATATAGATGCAAAACCTATGGTTTTTCGTCTACATCCTCGGGGGCTACAGTGGGATACTCATATGAAATGCAAAAGGCAAATTAAAAACTTACAAGTGCAATAATCTTGAGGTTTGTAGCACTCTCAGCTAGCAGCTTGCCGAAGGAAATGCTATTTCCTTGCAAGATATCCGCTTGTCGGAGTAGCTCCTCAAGACCGCACGTCGGAGATGACGGTACTCCTCCAGGAACCAGAGTTGTGTTACTCGGCGTGAGCGCCGGGTAAACTATCTTCGGAAACTCAAAAGGTTTCTGGGGAGTAGGGGCACCGCCTTCGGCAGAGGTACCAGCTCCCACCACTGCTTTGCTGCTACCAATGGCATCCTTAGCCGGAGCTTCAGCCATTTGTAGAGCAGCGCTCTCCTGCGTCGCCTGCTCGCAGACAACAGCGAGTTCGGTAGAGGCGCCAAAATCTACTTCCATGGCGAAAGGGTCTGGTGCCTCCTGGACTTGAGAACTTGTCGGAGAAGATGAGGGCTTGACGGCAGGAGTAGCAGGGGCGATGGCGGGGGAGGAGTCGCGATGCAGCATGTCCTTGATATTTCTAGAAGCCCCCAAAGTTTTGGAGGACTTCTTGAGGCTGGTCGTGGCTTTCTTCCTGAAACATGCAAAGCGCATAAGTACAGGAACAAGACAGATAAATATACTATGTCGGAGAATGAGAGGCTTACACTAGGGGGCGCTTTGGCAAAAATCCCGGTGGCTTTTCTCTTTTCCGCCTCCAGGGCGGCGGTAGTCTTCTTGGAGGCTCCACCCTCCGTCTTCTTCTTCTTGCCTCCGTCGGCAGCGTCAGAGGCGGAGCTGTTCCGCATTTGCGCCAACGGGACATCGTCGTCGGACACGACCGTGACTTCCTTCATCTTTGGATCATAGATTTGGGCAGCCAGGTTGCCCTCATCTAGATCGCTAAGCTGTTAAGTAAGAAATCACCGTGTTAGATAAGATGGTATTGGCAAGACGGAAAAACTGGAGCAATGTTGTACACGGAAAGTAAATACCTACCTTTGGGCACTTGCCGTCTACAAACATGTCGTAGGTGATGGTGAAGCCACGCTTCTTATCCTTCACCTTGATGATGTCCTTCAGGCGGAGCTTGACCGATTCGCTCGAGAAGTTATCCATGAAGATCCGGAGGGTATCCATTCGATCACTGGTGTACTCGTGCATGAACTTCGCGCGGTGCTACAGAGGTTGGATTCGCCTGATGAACCAGCACATGGATAGGTCCAAGCCGGTCAAACCCGTCTCTACGAACCATTCGATCCGCCTTATTGCGCGAGAAGCGTCGAGGTCGGAGGGAAGGGAGGCATGGGATCTCCATGTAGAAACTTCAGCGGCGGCTCCATCCACGAAGTCCGGGTACGTCACTTCTCGGCCCACCAAAGGAATGTTGGGGCCGTAGAAGTACGTCTGCTGCCAGTTCTTGCAGGACTCATGGCCGAAAATGTCGGGGAACCGCCGGCCAGGTCGAATCTTGAAGCTTATGGTGTCGTAGTTCCTAAGATCCTCCCTACTATGTCCGGCTTCACATTTGACGGTGAAGAAGTACACGAACAAGTCTAACCTAGGCCTTATCCCTAGGTAACCCTCACAAAGTGCCGCGAAGTTGCTAGGCACTAAGATGCTATTGGGAGAAAGGTTGTGGGGTTGGACCTTGTAGTGGTTCAAGACGGAGAGAAAGAAGTGGGAGATGGGCAAGGAAACGCCGCGTACCAGCTGAGCCTTGAGGTACACCTTTTCTCCGACTTGGGGAGAACGTGTCACCTCGCCGGCCGGCGCCGCCCGCCAGGCGAGCCCCTCCGTCGCGGGAAGGTAGCCTTCGGCGACCATCTCCTGGATGTCGCGGTCGGTGATGTCCGAGCCACGCCAGTCGCCCTTGTGCGAGTCTGGCTCTTCTTCCAGTGGTTCCAGCGCCGCCAGATTGTGGTCGCCGCCGGTGGTCTCGATCACCGCCGATGCAGGGATGACCAAACCCTCTGGAGGCACGAAGACTGAGCTTGCCGGCTTCGCGTGGCTTCGCTTGACGCCGCCATCGATGGGGAGGAGCTGCTGCTGGCCATGGAGTGATGGAAGGATGCGACTGACACAGATGGGAGTTAGGGTTTTCGAGGTTTCTCGCGGAGAGCTCGAGGAGGCGTGTGGCTAGAGGAAGAAGACGATGACGCGAGAGGAATGAGGTAAAAAGTGGCAAGTGTCCCACAGTTACTATTTATCATACTCTGCGTCAATATTCGTGCAGCTAATCGGACGGTTGCCGCGTAGACGACATGTTCGTGAACGTGCGCGGTAATTTCGCCACGTCTCCAACCGCCGCCGCCAACGGTTCGTATCGCTCGCGCCGGAAAATCAGATATGATTGCGTTCTCTGCATGTGTGAGTTACGAGGCGTCCCTAACCTAAGCCTATGTCGTCATAACTGACACGGGTAGATGAGCCGTCGCGTCGAAGATTCCGGCATGGACGGATTTAATCCGACTACGGAAGAGTACGATGGAAGATTTAGCATTTCTCCGGCTTACAAATCAAAGACAGAGAAAACCTTGCAGGGTTCTTTGGGAGGACTACAATATGTTGCTTGACGATATGCCGACATCCATCTAGACGGAGCATTCCACGTGAAGAGGCAAGATGGCGCTAGATCTCGGAGTTCTCCGAGGGCTACTGTTGGGGATATGCTATATGGGTATCCTAATAGCATGTCTCTTATCTGACTAACCCGGGTGGCCCATAGTCGGTAGCATGGCCTATGGCCTGCTGGGCGGCCCAGTTAGGTGGATCCAGAAGGGAGGCCCATGCCGGATAAAGGAAGGCTACGGTGGAGTCACCAGCGTACCCGGAGCCTTGGAGTGCAAGATACACAAGACTAGTGATAGGCGGTGTAGGACTCTGTAACGTGTCCGGCTAGGACTTTTCCCTGTAACCCTAGGACCTGGCGACTATATAAGTCGGGCCTATGGGAGACTTTAGGGAACAACAATAGATAACTTCAGACAACCTCGCACAGCGAACCTATCTCTGTAACTCGGCGTATTGCCCTTATAGTGATTTATAGCAGGAGTAGGATTCCGCCACCGTCGTGGGATCTGAACCTGGGTAAGCTGTGTTACCTCGTACCCGTCAACTGTTTGCCTTACCCCACGTATAAACACGCACTATGAGGACCCCTCCATGGCGTACTCGTCGGCAATACCACAACATGTAGCGCGACCCAGTGTGCCCTGCCAAAGTCGGCGCGTTGATTAGAAATTCCGACATGCAGTGAGCGGTGTCCCTCGTGGTGACCATACCCAGCGAGCCTGCTGAGGTGCTTCTTGGTGGGTATTCCGACATCCTCGTTCTCGGTGGTTAGATAGTTTTGGAAGAAAGAGATGCACTCGTATATCATAAAGCCCTTGGCTATGCTTCCATCTGGATGGGATATGTTGCGAACGAACCCTTTGATGACACTGTTCAGCCTTTCAAACAACATCATGTTGTGCAGGAATGTCGACCCTTCATGCCGATCGACTTCCTAGAGATGACATCGAAAAAGTTGCATAGACCAAACAACGTCTCACGGACATGCTCGTCCATTATCCCTCGTATGGCAACTAGAAGTATCTGTGTCACTAGGATAACACAGCACACTTGACACACCACGCCCCCCAACCTGACTAATTCATCAGCAAGTGTGTTCCATGACCTGCTGACTTTTGAAACGAAGACATCTGACAATGAGGACATAACATTTTTAATATCCTGGACAGTAATTTTTTTTTTTTGAAACGAGGAAAAAAGATCCGAACCTTTTAAGGTTCAGATCTGGGCTCACCAGTCGAGAGTATTCTGGAATTGGGAAAGTTTTTCAACTTGATGAAGTTTTTGTGAAATAGTACGGTCTTTGTTGCTGAAACTGTAACTTCGCTTGAACTCGTAAACCTGGCAAAACACTGGTTACCAGCAGAATTACATGAGCTATAAAGCTCTATCTGAAGCACAGACCGGGACACAAAGAATTTCGTGGGATACACTGGCGAGGCAACAGTTGCATGTTTCTGACAGCAGATACACTGATACAGGGACAACTTGTCCAGTACTCCCGGTGCACACATATTATTTGAGATGTTTAAATGTCGATAAAAATTACTCTCTCTCTCTCTCTCTCTCTCTCTCTGTGTGTGTTTTATAATTTGTGTCATGATTTTAGTTCAAATTTAAACTAAAATCATGAAAAGAATCATGAAACGGACAGAGTAAGTAATAGATTCACAACGCTAGCATTACATGTCTATTTTTTTTGTGTTCCAATACTTTGTTGGGCACTATATGGAGCTCCTCGGATACCTAAAGATGACTACCTAAGCATGCATGAATCCACATGCTTTGAGGGCATATACAGGTTTTGCCAAGGATGGTGACAGTGTTTGGATCAATCTATTTGAGAGCACTAAATAAAAAAAAAGACACAACTCATATCCGGGCACAAAACAAAGCGAGAGGATTTTCAAGAATGTTTGGAAGCATCGATTTTGCATGCATTGAGGATGAATTTTTTTGTCCATTCGCTTGGTAAGGGTTATACAAATGTCATACTGGTGAGTGCAATGTGGTACTTGAAGTTGTGGCAGATTATCACATATCGAAGTTGGAAACATTCTATATATATTTTTTAGGGAAACGTTAGAAACATCTATTGTGTACATGTAAACAAACAGCAGCTACTGGTCCACATGGGAGAGCAATGGTGGGCTCTGCAAGGTTGGCAACAACTGGGCCTACGAGCACCACCACCATGGGCCCCCGGGCTTCATTCGATCTCCCATCAACAATTTCGTCGTGTTCACTTGAAAAAGAATGTGCAAGTAGCGGACGAGAGTATCTTCTCACCGGAAAGGTACGCTCTCACTCTCCACCTGCCAGCGTCAATGCGGATGCATTATTAGCCAGATTCATGATTAAGTAATGTCTTCCACTGTTACATCGTCCGCAAACTGGTGACTGACACTGACATCGTACTAACAACTAACAAAAGTTGGTAACAACTCTCATCTAAGTGAGCACGCACACGTACGGAGATGATGTACCTAGCTAGATATCTCTCTAATTAAGCTGTTTGCTTATTAAGAGAACGGATAAAAGATACTCTTTCCGATTCATATTATTGTCACTGAATTAGATATACCTAGCATTAAATAATGTCTAGATACATCCATTTGAACGACAAGTAATATGGATCGAAAGGAGTAGTAGCAGTAATACTGCACTGGTACAACATTATTGTAGGTTTACGCAAAACTTTGCCTAAACATGTCAGACAATTGCATTAGATCGTGTGAGTAGCTAGCGGGGTCACACTGTGTCCAGTGAGTCCGTTCTAGCTAGTAGTATATCTAAATTGATTGATTTTTGGGGTAACATGAGCTCAATACGTAAGTGCGTATCTCCCATTAATGGATCACCTGGCTGTCAGAGCTCCGGAGAGCAGTACAAAATGTACACATAAACTGCGCAAGCAAGCCCATGTGACGAAGACGAACTGACAGTACTAGTAGATGCATGAAACAGTCCCTTCTCACTCCGATCCCAACTCTCCTGTCCTGTGCATGCCTACATACTGCAGTTTTTTGTTTTGTTTTGTGTGTGCTAATAATATAAGATGCATACTACATAGATCAACTGATAGTCACACTCAACAAAGTTAATACTAACTGCAATTAACATGGCGTTGGATTTACAGATTCATAATCAGTGAGAGAAGAAACCAAAGCAGCGAAACATCTCACAGCAGAGAGAACATGGAGCGGAAGTGGCATGCATGGAGTAGGAGTACATTAATTTGATCAAGATATCTGGACAGTAGTGCAGTGAGCTCGACCGTAATCGCACAAGCAGACCACCTAATTACCGGCATGACGGTCCACGGAAAGAAAGAAAGAAAGAAAGAAAGAAAGAAAGAAGCACTAGGCACGGATCAAGTCTCGCACAGGATGAGCAGCAGCGCCGGCGCCGGCGCCGCCCTTGCCCTTGACGGCGAGGTAGTACGGCAGGAAGGAGCCCCTGTCCAGCCCCGCGGGCAGCGCGGACGAGGGCGTGACCTGCAGGAACATGTAGTTGCCGGCGAAGAGGTCCCCGACGAGGGGCCCGCCCTCCCGGAGCCTTCCCACCACCTTGGCCACGGACGCGCGCACCCGGCCGCCCACCGCCGCCGCCTTGCGCCGCAGCGCCCTCGCCAGGCTCGAGATCCTCAGCCTTCTCGTCGGCTTTCTCCTACTCCCGCCGGCGCCGAACGAGGACGACGGCGCACGGCGACGGCGCCACGACGGCGTCCTCCTGCTGGCGACGATCGCGGCGGTCGCCTGGCGGTAGTAGTGGTCCAGCGACGCGGCGACCGCGTAGTGCGCGCCTTCTTGGTCTGGGTGCTCGGTGGTGGGAGGTGGCGGGGGTGGTGGGAGCTTCCTGAGCTTTTGGTAGGAGAAGCCGCTGCTGCTCATGGCGAGGTAGGAGGAGGAGGACGGCGGCATGGATTGGCGAGAGTGTGGCTGGAAGAAGGAAGAGGAGATCGAGTGTGGCTCGCTATGGATGGTGGCTGATCGTGTTAGAGAGAGGAGGCTCAACGTGTACTAGTAGTGGCGACGAGTGTGTCGCGCGTGTACACTTTCCTACGTGATTGGTCGATCCGTGACAATTCTCGTAGCGTAGCCGACACCGGGATCCCCTGGCAGTCATTACCGGACCGGACAGTACTGTAAAAGTGTAAACCAGACCGGACAGCGCGCGTACTTGAAACTCAGACATGATCTTTGTGTGAACTAGCTGATTAACCGTACTTCGTCGGTGATCTTCCAATTTTGTTGCAATCTTCCCATTTTGTTGCAACGATTAAAATGTTTACAAGTGAGTATCACTGATGTCGACGTCAAGGTGTTATTGTTACTCCACAGCTCGGATTCGAGCATCTCTGACAGATATATTGTATAATGTCTACAATTATCTAATAACGGTTTTGTTATAGCTTTTGCCGTGAGAATGGCCCCGAATAGGTCATGCAAAAAACGCGTAAACCCTAAAAAAATTAAGTGGCCCATAGATTTGGCCCGCGAAGAGGTATATCCCCAGTTTTCGCGAGCGAACCAAGCGGTGCATGTATCCGTGCGAGGACTTGGGGATAGGGGGGAGGGGGACATTTTAGCTCCCGTCCTTCTCGCTTCCGCATCGCCGTCGTCTCAGGGTCTCGCGTGGATCCTCCCACGGTTGGCTTGGCTCCCGCAGCGGCCGCCTTAACCAGGCAGAAGTGGAAGTCAGTGGCCGCATTGACCAGGCAGAAGTGGAAGAGCATGGGAACCAACGGTCGCCGCGTCCAAGGAGGTGGATCCAGTGCCGCCACCCCTTCCCCTCGCGCTGCCGCCGCCGCGTAGGTGCCACGTCCCAAGAGCTTGTGCACCAAGGTATGAAAATTTTCCCTTTTTGGACGTGTATGAAATGTCATAATTGCGGTTACGTAAAATTCGGAATTCACTTACATATAGCACTGGTTTTCACGAGGTTCCAACCTTGTTTGTCGACAAGTTGAATCCGGGCTCGGTTGGCATTGACATCACTGCTAGAGTTGTTCGATCTTGGCATCTTCGATAATAAAGGAACTCATTGTCGAGGAGAACAAGATCATAACGAGGGATCCAACAAAATGGGTGAGCACCAACTAGAGTTGGGGAAGATGGCAACAACGGACATCTTGAAAAGGAGAATGCAATCTCGTGAAGGGGGGTGGTGCTCTGGCAAGTGGTGGTCTCGGTGAGTCTCCGATGAGTGGAGGTGCCTCCGGTGATGTCGGCGACCATGGTTGGTCGATCTTCTTGCGTAAGATCTGTTTGATGCGGTGACGTGCAACTTCTTGTATCACTCGATGCATTGAACAGGGGTTGGAACAATTAGATGTACAAACTATTGCCAATGGCATATGTTGTCTATTTATTGTCTTTGTGTTGTTAAAGTTGATAAAAACATGTAAAAAAATGTGAATTTCGGTGTTCCACACCTTTTGAGATTTCTATTTTTGGTATCTGTAATCTGTTCGGCGTGAACCCAAGCGAAAACGTGTTTCTCGGCAGTCTTGTATACATGTTTTCTAGGACCTACAGTAATGCTCCAGGAGATCTGTTTGAGATGCTCATACGCCCCACCGTTCCGTCAGGATTTGGCTCTTGCCAACCACGACGCCGCATCTGTGCTCAATCCCGTGTACTGTGATCTGGCTAAAGATTAAGCCGGGGTTGGTGATCGGGAACGGCGGCGGGCCGGCGAAGTTAAGGAGCGCAAAGATGCAGTTGGGGCGATGAATGGATGGGCAGGACAGGACACCGATTTGTTTTAGACTGGCAGGACAACTGTTAGTTGGCTGCTCAATGCTGCGCGATGCTCGCATTGATGCTGCCGCACTGCGCACCTCAGTCGGTGCTCGCCAACTGAACAGTACCCGGTCGTACAGGCAAAGGCAACGCCGGTTGGCGGCGGAGTGTGATCGACGACGGCGACCCCGCAGCCGAAATGCACGGTGGCGCGGTAGCCTTTGGTGCATCGTGACTGTCACGACGGATCGCGGCATCCCCGCCGGCCGGCCGGCCGGCCAGCTAAGAGCATCTTCACCGGCGTCTCAAAGCAGTCTTGTCACAGACACTGCGGAGCTAGGGACCATCAGGGATCTTGTCCTGGTTTCTTTGACGTGTTGGAAATCTCGTATCTTTGGCATTTATGTAGTGATTTCCATCATCATATGTCATTATATGCGCACGCAAAAATAGCAAGAAAGGATTGCATATTCCTTTAATCATTAGGCAATAGTGGCAGGTTTTAGAGAAATATTTCATCAAATATATGAATAATATCTCGTTTAAATGCGGACGTGGATGACTATATTTCACAGCCATCACGTCGTTCTAATGGCCTACCAAAGTTGTCTCGCCGGCTCCAAAGATGCCTCTTCAGGCTCCGTAGTTGCCTCTTCATGCACCAAAGTTGCTTAGTCGGACACAAGTTGTCTTGTCGGTCTCCAAAGTTGTCTCACCGAGCTCCAAAGTTGCCTCCCCGGGCTCCGAAGTTGCCTCATCGGACAGTGACTTGCCTGAAGAAGGGCCGTTTTCACGCACTGCAACATCACCGTCCTAATGGCCTACCAAAGTTACCTCGCCGGGCACATAAGTTGCCTCGTTAGATACAAGTTGCCTTGTCAGGCTCCAGAGTTGCCTTGTCGGGCTCCAAAGTTGCTTCATCGGGCTCTGATGTTGCCTCGTCAGATAGCGGCTTGCCCGAAGAAGGGTGGTCATCACGTACAACGACAGCGCAATCCTAATGGCCTACCGAAGTTTCCTCGTCATGCACCAAAGTTGCTCAGTCAGGCACAGAAGTTGCCTCGTCGGGCTCGAAAGTTGCCTCATGAGGCTCCCATGTTGCCTCGTCGTGCAGCGACTTTCCTTAAGAAGGATCGTCCTCACGCACCACGGTAGCGCCGTCCGAATGACCTACCAAAGTTGCCTCGTCGGGCACCAAAGTTGCTTAGTCAGACACCAAAGTTGCCCAGTCGAGCACAATTTGCCTTGTTGGGCTGCAAATTTTCCTTGTCGGGCTTCGATGTTGCGTCGTGTAGTAGCGGCTTGCATGAACAAGGGTTTTCCTCACCCACCACGGTAGCGCCATCCTAATGGCCTACCAAAGTTTTCTCGCTGAGCTTCAAAGTTGCCTCTTCAGGCTCCGAAGTTGTCTCGTTGGGCACCAAAGTTTCCCAATCCAGCACAAGTTGCCTTGTCAGGCTCCAAAGTTGCCTCGACGAGCTCCAAAGTTGCCTTGATAGGTATAGAAGTTGAATCGCCAGGCTTCGATGTTGCCTCGTCCGGCAGCGGCTTACTCGAAGAAGGGTCATCCTTACGCACCGCGATAGCACCGTCATAATGGCCTACCAAAGTTGCCTCGTCGAGCAAATAATTTGTCTCGACAGGCTTCGAAGTTGCCTCATCAGGCTCTGATGTTGCCTTGTCAAACAACGGTTTGCCTGAAGAAGGGTTGTCTTTCATGCACCATAGCAGCGCCGTCCTAATGGCATACCAAAGTCGCCTCGATGGGCACTACAATTTACTCGTCAGGCATCAAAGTTGGCTCATCGGGCACCAAAGTGACCTCGTCGAACATCAATATTTCTCAGTCGGGGCACAAGTTGCCTTGTCATCTCGGAAGCTGCCTTATCGGGTACCAAAGTTACTTCATTGGGTACCAATTGCTTTGTCTCGCACATAAATCACTTCATTGAGCACCAAAGTTTGCAAGTTTCTTATTATTGTGAGGAATTGGCTACCGCAGTTATAGAATTGTCTATTTTTTTGTTGTGAACCTAATCTTTACGGCGTGCACAAAAGTTGCTCTCGTGAGAACAAAAGTTGCTTAATTGAAGTTGCATAATATTGTAATGGTTGCATGTCGCTGTTACAAAATTGCCCATTTTTTGTCGTGAAGCTAAATTTTTTGTCGCATACCTATAAGTTACTATGTAGAGCACCAAAGTTGATTTTAGTTGTAGTAAGTTGGTTATTATTGGTATGAGGTTGCCTATCGCTATTACAAAGTTGTCTATTTTTGTGGTGAAACTAATTTTTTTGCGCAATAAAACTGTTGTGTCGAGCAACAACGTTGCTTTTAGTTGTAACAAGTTGCTTAATATTGTTATCAAGTTGCATGTCGCTATTATAAAATTGCCTATTATTATTATGAACCTAATTTTTTTGAAACACACTTAAGTTTCTCTGCCGAGCACCAAAGTTACTGTTAGTAATAAGTTGCGTATTTTTATATGAAATTGCCTCCCTCTATTGTAAAATAAACTAGATTTGTTGTGAACCTAATTTTGCATCACACACCAAAATTGTTGTATCGAGCACCAAACATGCTCTTCCAGACACATAATTTGCCTATTTTAGCCATGAACATAGTTTCCCCGTCGTGCCGCGCCAAAGTATCATAGTCGAGCAACTATAATTAACCAAAATAATTGACCAAATACTACAAGATGTTAGGCAACAAATTACAATGATTGAGCAACTATGTGCTGTTTGGCAACAATCTTGTGAAATAAACAACTGCTCTTTACAAATAGCAAATAGCATGTTTGCTTGTCTTGAGACTGTATAGAACCCATTTCTTTTTAGGAGAAAACATGTACGGGTCTGAAACAGAGAACCACTGGCACCATGCCGATGACAGAGCTAACAAAATTGAATGCTTGATCTGATATTAAACTACCGTATAGGTTAACCTCCAGCCTGGAATATAAACTAAGAGCATCACTAGTAGTATCCTCGAACCCTCAAATTTTTAAAGCAGTTTAAGGGTTAAGAATTGACATTTTTTATATTTTTAAGGGTTAAAAAACAGTGGAAAAGACTAGAATCCTCAAACCCAACCCTTATAACAGAATTATAAGGGTTGGGTTTGAGGGTTCTAGTCTTTGCCGCAACCCCAACCCTTAAAACTGTCATTTGACATATCACGGTTTTCATCATCTCCAATAATGGTTTGAAAAAAAAATAATCATTCTAGTTATTATTACAACATCGAATAATACTTTCAAGCACATAATAATAATTCAAGTTATTATAACAATGTTTATGCAAATAACAATAATTGTTTGAATCAAATAGGACATAGAAAAATAAAACAAAGGTAGATCATGGGCATTGGCGCCGCCCATCCAACTGCCAATGGTGTTCTATTAGATCATCCCGAAGCTGATCATGAGTGTTTGCATCCTCAATCGCACGATGTGCTTTAAGAAAAGCTTGTACGCGACAAGAGTTTCTTTCTAGTTGCACACGGGTACTAACATTGTCATAAAAACAAGGCAGTTTAACCCTCTCTCATCCTGCGGGTCGGCGAGGAGAGCTCGGGGCGGCGTAGCTGCCTCTGGCCCACCTGTCCTCTGGCGCACGGTGAGGAGAGGTCGAGGAGGCCTGAGGGGGGGGGGGTGGAGGAGGTGGAGGAGGGGTTGAGGAGGCCGGGTGACATGGTTATACCCCGCGGGTACACGATCTCAGCATACCTGGTCCAGCCCAGAAAGGCCCACGGCAAATATACGTCGGCCCATGAAGACTTTCGGGTGACCAAGGCCCATGACGCCTTCAGATCCTTGGAGATCAAGACTAGAGTAGATAGAAAATTCAAAGGGTAAAACCCTAAAACCTGTAACCGACTTGGTCTGTGCCTGGACCTGCCTAACTCTATATAAAGGCTAGGAGGACACGACCTAGATCTCTCACCTCATACTTTCGCATAGACATCTCCACGCCAGATTGCATCTGCGCACCCCTGTAATCTTCGGTTCCGCCGTAACCAAGAGCAGACAAGCAGGAGTAGGGTTTTCCCTCCCGGGGCCTGAACCTGGGTAAACCTCGTGTCCCGTGTTGCTTGTTTGCTAACCGTTCCGCGATCTCCAGCATCCCCATCTTCTCCAAAACCCAAGTCTATAACAATGGGTATTGACGAGATTAAACCTCGTCATCGGGGGACGACGAGGAACAACGGGGAGAGCTCGAAGCGGCAACGACAATCACGCGGCTCGGGAGGCCGCTACGCGGGGCGGGAGGCGGCTGGGACGACGGATCCAACGGCGGGACGGGCGCGACGGGCTCGCGCTCGTCGAGGGGAGGCGGGGAGCGGCCGGCGGCACGGGCGGGAGGTTGGGGACAGGAAATTTCCCTCCCGCGCGACGAAGAAAGAGGAGTGCGGGTTGGGGTCGTTTCCCCTCTCCAACCCTCACTTCTACAGGTTGGGAGCCGGTTTAAGGGTTTGACCCTCAATTTTTTTATAAGAGTTTGAGGGTTAAGGGGTTTAGTCTACACATTTTTTCGCTCATAAACTATAAAAAACAGTTATTTAAGGTTTAAGATTACTACTAGTGATGCTCTAAGATCTGCACTCCTTCAGCGATATGGCCTAAGTCCCCAACGCAACGGAAGAAAGGCAACAGGCAGGCAGCCTCGACGCACGGGAAGCTGACTCCGTGGCCTCGACACAGTCGAGCAGGGCAGCCGGAGGACGCGGCCTCAGGGCGGCAAGCCGTGGGGGGCGAGCGCGGGTGGTCCAGGGCCGCGCTCATGGCTAGAGCAGAACGTGGGGTGGAGGCGAGCGCCGGTGGCCGCGGCGGCGCCATTGGGGGAGGCGCTCCTGGTCGGAGCGGGGTTTGGGGTGGGTCAATTTGGGAATGGGGAAGACGATGCAGACATGAACCTTTTTTTTTACGAGGGAACAGGGATGCGCTCGGGCGCTCGTCCACAACTATTTTTATTTTTCTGTAAAAAGGGGTGGAGATGAGAGTGTTGAATGGGCATTAAAACATTCTGGCAAGAGCTTGGATATAAACTACTTCCTCCGTCTTAAAATAGATGTCGTAATTTTTTTAAAATTTATATGTATCTAGACACTATTTAGTCTAGACACGTTCAAATTTTGGCAAATATTGACACTATTTAGTCTAGATACTTAATCTTTGGCAATCCAAATAAGAACAACAAATAGTGATGGCTCTGCACTGGCCAGATTCAACATGTATCGGAACTCTTGCCAATCCATACTTCTGAGACAATTAAGGAGAAAATAAATAGGAGATTTCAGATGGTTTGAATGCTACACTCCGCGTCAAACAAGCCTGAAATTTGAACA
This sequence comes from Avena longiglumis, assembly GCA_030063025.1. NCBI lineage: Eukaryota > Viridiplantae > Streptophyta > Magnoliopsida > Poales > Poaceae > Avena > Avena longiglumis. The sequence goes on along the minus strand of CP125973.1, from coordinate 65,942,704 downwards.
TGGTTGTTTCACCCCCTGAATCCACCTCGTCAGGGCTTCTTGCTGTTGTCATGCAGAATACCAACAAAAAAGCCATTAAGATTATGAAGCACCCAGTGTAATGGGGTTATGTATTTACTGACTTAAGTCTGCTACTAAGGCAGTTAAATAAATTTTTGCAACTAAACATGCCAAGGAACAAGGAAGTTACATGTAGAGACATTAATCACAACAATATTGTAATTCACAACGTTTACTTTGTGTGAGGCCTATGACCGTGTTGCTGCAAATGTTGCCTTTATACTTACTAATTGAACAAAATACAGGTCAACCTAACGAAGGCACAAAAGGCAGACTGCCTGGAAGAGGACAGACAAAGAAGCACAGATAGAAAGATAGTAGACATACGTAAGCTATTCAGCAATCGGGGTTATTCAATCAATGCAGGGAGTAGTAACCAACACTTGGCTTGGCCATCTTTGGTCTGGGCTTTGATCCAGCGAGCAGGCAATCAATCTAGCGAGTGGCGACCAACACTTGGCTTGCCTGTCGCTGATCTGGGCTTCCAATCATTGGTTGTATGGCTGGCACCCTGCTAAGACTATATGGGTTCAGCCCTCACCAGACACACATATCTCACCAAACCGAAAATTGAGTGCTCACTGACTCATCCCCCCTCCTATGCACCACGGCATCACTCACTCTCTTCCCATCTTGTCTCCTCGGACAGAGGCACAGAAAGCAAAACCCTCCTTCCATCAGCACCCCCAATAAATGGCTCAATCCCCTGGGTCATTGCAAATATCTCGAGCCGCGGCCCACTATGTCTGTCGCCACCAAGCTCGCTCCTCCCAGGCAGCCAGATCCTACTAGTCCGTCAGATTAAGTTGGCCATGTTTTGCCGTAGTTTCTTCCTCCCTAGCAGCAACCAAAATTGACGCTTCCTTCGTCCAAGCCCCACTACAGGCCTCCTTTTTTAGAAGGCTAGGGTATTCAGCGATGACCAATCCGCCGATCGCGTTCTAAACAATGTCATGGAGAAGTGGCATCTATGGATGTCATGTAGGGGTGGGCTAATGAGAGAGATTGGGTAGCTTCTATCCCTTAAGGCATCACAAAGGGGTGGTGTCATGGTGGGTGGCTTCCCCGGGTTTGTAATTCAGATGTAAACTTCTCCCTTTTCGAGCTTAATACAATGACACACAGATCTCCTGTGGGTTCTCGGAAAAAAGAAGACACACCATTTTGCTCCTTCGCTGAATTCACACCAGGTCGCTCCATCGCAACATGCTATAGCGACATGCAACCTCTACAGAACACTGTCATGGTTTCCACAGTGCCTTACAGTAATATAATATGGAAAACAAAGGAAAGAAAGCGTCATTGTTCAGTCTAAACAAAACGAAAACAAAAATATCTGGGTGCTGCTTAAAATCAAAGCATAACATCAGAACACATATACTGAAATAGTTAACCAGTCAATGCATTGTATTTCAGTTTCAGGAGGGTGTTCACAAGCCAAACAAAATAATGCATCAAATTCAGTTTACCTCAAACAGCTACAACAGTTTGGATGGCGTATTGGAATAGGGTTGTAGGCGACAAGAATTTAACTCCTTTTGTTGGTTCTTCTGTGACTTCTCCACCTTCACTCCTTGGCTAAGACCTGCAATTATTACCACCAAGGCATTATCACTAAAGATGGATACGTTCTTGACAAAATCTGAATGAAAATATAAATCAAGATTTATAGATGCTTGCTTGCTGCAGAGAATTTCAAATAAGATTTTTTCATCTAATAAATAGTTGACGATTAGGCTAGAATAGAATATTTATCCCAGGCCCACATCACGCCTCCAATTTCAACTCTATCTTTGCAAGTTGCATGTTGAGAGATCACCAAAATTGAAAAGAAAGTTATCATTAAAAATAGCACATAAACCCTTTAATATGTAATCATTCATTCACACCATTCCAAAATAAATTGAGGTGGATTTTGGTGGCCTCTCTATGATTAATATCTCAGCTAACTTTCCTGTAAAATGCATCATAAAATTATTAAATACCACATCCACATCTGGTACTGAACAACAAACTACAACTTGGTGATGGGACAAAACAGTTGAGACATTCAGCATTAAACTGTGCTTTTGCAAGATTAGTTCAGATGAAGAGATTGGTACCACTCGATACCAAAATTATCAAAATTCGCTTTATATTTATCTATTCAATAAGTTGGACATGTAGTAAATGCCCACATGTAATTGTATCTTTTTTCTTCCATTGGTTCTTGTCATGAATTGACATTTCTAAGTTAAGAGTTAAAACAGGTGCCACAGTTTTAGCTAAGATCCAATATGGCAGAAGCAAATTCAAAATTTAGAATACTCACGTATAAGCATAAGGCTGTACCAGTGTATCAGCCAAAGGCAAAGCAAAGCTTCATTAAAAAATAAGCAAAGAATTTCTCTTTTGGCTGATTAAGAGCTGTAAGATCGCATAAAGCTTCAATGCAAAACTATTCTTCTGGTTGTGAACTATTTCTAGAGTCTCCTTCGAAAGTTCAGAAAAGAGCTATACTATAGAGAAATACATTTATCAGGTATCACTCTAGAAAACCTAGAAAGACATTGTTTAAGCAATATGGGCTCCAAAAGAAAACTTGAAGGTGCACATATCACGTCAGATTCCTTAAGATTTTATGTTGCATCAAAGTTCCATCACCTCACAGGTGAAGCAGGCTACTCACATATAACCAAAATATATTTAGCAGTAGAAGGTAAACAAAATACCATATCTTACTTGAAGAGAGATGAGCCCAACATGCAGTTGAATTGAGTATTAAAGAGAAAACAGTTGAATTGAGCCCAACATGCCCAAAGGCTTTTTTTAGAAAAATAAAATAAAAAGGCACTACATTCAAGGTAGCAATTATCTAACAGTCCCAAGATCAGATAAGGAGTTCCCTCGAGAGTGTAAGTTTTTTTCCACATTTCCCAGCAGCCACGAGAAAACAACATTGGTTCACCCAATAGTCAAAGCGACACAAGAAAAGGACAATACCTAGTGAAGACGGGGAACATATCTGTCGATCATCAGATTCTCGTGTTACAAGCTTCACGAGTTCTCGTCGCTTTGCTTCTCGTCTACCAACATCCATGTCACCTTGCAATGGAAACATGTGTAGCCTCGATTTTTCTTCACTTGCCACTACCACATTAAATTTGAGGTGATCCATGCATAAACCTCCTTTTGCACTTGTGCCACCACTAGACGAATCATCACGACCCCTGAAAATAACAAAACATGAAGTTTATATGTCCAATTCACGATGCAATAGGGGCATCTGCACTAAGTATACATGCACATACCTCTTTTTACTTCCTGTAGTAGTTCCTCCTTGCCCGCTAGTTCCAGCACCTGCGGTGAAGCATTTGTGTTCACCCTTTGAAAGAAATATCTACAAACATGTACTATAACATTAAACTTCAGCTTCATTTCTATAACAGAACATATTTTCATCAGAAGAAAAGTTACCGTTTCATCCTTTTGCTTTAGCAAATGTTCCAAATTATTCAGAAATGAAGTAGTTTTTATTGAATACTTTATATCAAGCGAGACTGAGTCAACATGATCAATTGTGCCAATGACCAGACCCTCCATATTGAACACCGCGGCACCAACTAGCCGCAAACCCTGTCTATCTTGTGGCACCTTTGGTCCTGACAGAGGGCAACTCATGGAGAAGAGATCCTCACTTCCAAGAACAATAGTCCTGTTTGGTCTGACAGCTGTACAATCTGGGATGCTGCAACCAGAAACATTTTAGCAAGAACTAAACCATACGAAAAGTTGTGTTGTGTTAAACTGAGAGACAAATATGTACCTTACTGTGCCACTCATCAAGCCAATGCCCTCAACAGCTTCCACCGCCGCCATTGTGAAGATATTTTGTCTTCTAATTGGATATTCAGTGAATTGAACACAATCACGATGAGGGCGTGGACGAGGACCTGTTTTTAGAATAACATGCCTGGACCGCTTATTTTCAGCAAATATACTGGCTTCCTCTAGCATACCATCATTAAAGCGAACAGACAGTTGCTCGCCCTTGTGGACTATGGACTTGTGACCACATATTAACACTTGTTTGTGATCTGAAAAGATCACAAAGCCAGTACCAAAGTCAACAAGGTTTCTGCTGCCTCTCTCTCGACAAATGACAACAACAGATGGACTCACGCGATCACGCAAATTGTCAAGAACCTCCTTCTTAGATGCAATCTGATTCAACAAATACAAGAATTGATATATTACAAACAAAAAGGTGCCAAACAGACAGTTATACGCATAAAAGTACTAGTAAATAGAAAAACAGAACTGCCAAAGCATATATGTAGAGATATAAATTAAAAAAGAAATTTGATATTTTTCTTGACCTTGTGGTTATACTATTCATCTTTATGCATTCGTACATAAGCATTTTCATTTTATATGCTAAAACAATGTCAAAACCTGACAAACGACATACAATGATTGCAAGCAAATGCTTACAATTATTTACTCACGGCTAAAAGTCTCACAAGAAAAAAAAAGTACACCAGCGAAATCACTAGCTTATTATCACAGAATCGTAGAAAGAAAGCAACTACACATAGATTGAGACTAACAGAGGATGCTTACCGGAGGCATCCTGGACTTTTGAAAAGGTTAAAATGTCTCTCCTCCTTTCTTCAAAAATAGTGTTGGATGGATAACTATGCAACTCAGAACTGCACAAAATAACAATATAGTTTTAGTTACAAGTGAAGCACCAGTTTTTTTTTTTTTGAGGAATGAACGGCAGGCACAAGGCCATCCTGAACCAATTTCATTGAAAAACCAACGGAGCCAAAAGGCTGTACAGAAAAGCAGCAACAACAACAAAAAGGAGTAACCAAGAACCTATCTATAGCCTAGCTAGGAAGAGTATGGGTTGTGGGGGGTGGGGGTAGAAGATTACATAGAGGTGAAACTGTACAACAAAGAGATAAAGAGTAACAGTCGGTTGTCTACCCATTTGTAGCCAGGTGGTAGAACCTCACCGCCCAATCCTCGGCTAAAGATTTATGAGAAGGGTTATAAGTTCTATGAGACCACAGAGAGGTCTTTTGCACACCTGCAAAAAACGAGGTGGATAGGCTCGACCTAGTTCCTAAATACTTTTGTGTTTCTCCTCTTCCAAATATTCCATAGAGCGCATATAATTACCGAAGTTCTTACTTTGGAAGCAAGAGTGCCATCCCAAAGATCCCTGAGCAAGAGAAAAGACATAACATCTTCATGCAAGGCGGGGACCGTGTTCCAGAACGGCGAGACCGAAGGGCAGTGAAGCAACAAGTGAACCGAAGACTCCGTCGAAAAGCAGAACGGGCAAGCATCAGAGGATGCAATGCCTCTCCAGAACCTGCGCTGTCTTGATCCGCTAGCCAGAGGAAAATACGGCACCAATTCATCGTGAAGTTCTTCCAAGTGGTATTTGCGAAGGGGACATCCTGCATATGATCAAAAGCTGCCAAGTATGCTGTTTTAGTGGTTAGAGGCCTGCCGTCAAAACGCGCAACTCTAACGTCCGGGACACTATTATTTAGGTTAACAGAAGCTACCAGCGCCTGCAGTTCTGAGAGGTCCAAAGACGCAGGGTGTGTGAGACGCAGATGAGTAGCTAAAAGAACGGATGTAGATTGACAAGAAAGGCAACAGAGCAGTTTTTGTTTGTGACGTGAGAGTAAAGTGCCGGGAAATGATTGTCCAGGGTTAGGTCATTGATCCAAAGATCATGCCAGAAAGAAGTTGCCCTACCCGATCCGACGGCTACTTTCGTTAATTTGCGGAAGGAAGGCAAGCAAGAGAGTAAGTCCTTCCAGACTACTGTGTCTAGGTTATGGGTGTCCCCCATGTCGTGGTTTTCAGACCAACCATATCTACGTCGCAACCAATCCTCCCACGGAGATTACAAATAGATGTAAAAGGGTAAAGAAACATAAATGGTCCTGCTAGAATTCATTAGGAAAACACAGCGCATCGAAATCAACCGAATAAAGTAACCAATAACAATAGGGGCCTAAGCAAGATTTGAGATCAATTATATATTTTAAATGGGGAGGGTTTAGAGATCCTCATGGGATAAAAATGACAACTTTCCTTATAGATATTCAGACAAAAACACATGCATCAATCAGTGACATACTGACATAAGACCATGCGTGTGCTTAGTAACTAAAACAGAAGTAAAAAAATGTTGTGAAACAACAACCGAACTGACCAATAAATCAATGGAAGAGTCAAAAAGAAATTTATGTAATATAGTGCTATCACTAGACCTACTTAACGAGGTTATTTTTATCATAACGTATAACAGGAAAGTATCAAGAACCATGGGAAGAATGCCACAAATCTATACACATTGACTTGCAGCTATTGTAACGCAGTATAGGCTTTCGAAATCCTAAAACTAGCTGATAACTTCTCAAAGAAGCATATAGGATAAATATTCTTGGTGATGTGCGAATGCTGCCAAGGCATGTTGATAATAATCTATTGACACATAATCGCCTTCTAACAAGATTCTTCCGATTAAGAGGCTTCTAAAGATATTTTGACACTACCACAATGAGCAATGCCTCTAAAATACAATAGGAAAACTGAATCACGACCCTCCACTTTCCTACTATGTGAATCTGCAAAGCTTGCTTGTACCATAACACGATACAGGACCTTCCAAATTCATAATAACAACATAACCAAGTCGTAGAACGAAGCAATGCTATTGCGAAATCAACATATTTGCACACCACGTTTGAAGAAGAAGAAAAAAAGACATATTTGCGCACCAAACACTAGCACCCCGTTTGGATGTAGATATTCAGGCATGAAAGTCGGTGACTGTAAATGGCTGTCCCTATTTCTAGAGTTTGATGGTCACGGAAATGTAGCGCAGAAATTTCTCCCCTTTCCAGGTATTCGGCGCCCAACTATCGCGCGCACTACAGCGAGGATACCGAGCCAAAATCAACATCCCAACGGAGTCTAGCACGATTCTTACGAAAGAACACACGCACGCGCAATGGATTCAGGAGTGGGGGATGGGGGAGGTAGGGGCTGGCCGATTCGAAGCCTCTGTTTCGGAAAGGGGCCGACTTTGTTTCCTGTGTGGGGCAAGGGAGGGAAGGAGGCGGCGGAGACGTTACCTGCGGCGGAGGGGAGGAGGGCGACGGCGGGACGGAGCTGTGTTCTCAACGATGGAGGCGGCGGCCGCTGCGGTGATGGCGTGCGCGGATTGGTCGAGGAGGCGGCGGCCGCTGCGGTGAGGAGTCGGCGGGGGGGGGGGTCGAGGTGGCGGCGGCCGGTGCGAATTGGTCGAGGAGGCGGTGGCGATGGCGTCTGCGGAATGGTCCAGGAGGCGGAGGACGGTGCGGCGAGCAGGCGGCGACGATGTGCCCTGCAGAGAGGCCGGGTCGAGGAGGGGAGTGGAGCGGCGATGGCGCCTACGGATTGGTCGAGGAGACGGCGGCCGGCGCGCGGGGGAAGTCGGAGGGGTGGTCTAAGAGGCGGTGATTTCTCGTTGCAGAGAGGAGTCGGCGGTGGTGGGGCGAGTCGAGGAGGCGGCGGCCGGTGCGGCGAGTAAGCGGCGGCGGTGGCAACTGCGGGAGGCCGAGACGAGGAGGGGAGGGGACGTGAGCGGCGGGAAAACCAATAAACTATTCTCGGTGTTTGCTAATGCGCGGCCCCGCGCACACCACCAGTCCGTTGGCTTCTAAGAGTATATGTATGCAACATGTAATTAAGAAAAATATTCTAGGCCCCCAAGGAAGCTTTTAGAGGCCATCTGCCCTCTCAGTCGTAGGATTGGGCTTCCAAATTCATTCCAGCCATCCGCTCCATCCACAGACTCGCACAGCCACATCCGCTAGCTACCCTCCTTGAACGGTGGGGGCCTGCGTTTTGTGCTCCCCGCTTGTCAGGGACCGTGCAACGTGGCGTGCGCGTGAGCACATGAAGAGAGCGACGACGCGGTGGCTGGCCCGTGCTTTTCATGGGCGGGCGAGGGGCAAATTGGTCTTTCTGTATCTATCGCCTGATGGTGCTCGCGCGGACGGGCAAGTGGCTTCCATCCCTCATCCTCTTATTCCCTCTTCTCTCCCCACGCCTCAAACCCTAGCCGCCGCCCACAAGAGGAACCCTAGCTGTGGAACCAGCGTGGAGGTCGCCTGCAAGCGGCAATGGCTGACGTTGGGAACGGAGGAGAGGACGTTGGGAGGTGTCCGCGTGGAGCACGTGAGGAGCAGGGCCTCCTCTCGGTAGGAGGCATGCCAGGTGCGGCGGCGTTGACCATGGCAGCCTGGGCGGAGCGGCCTCCCACAGACTAGGATACATGCACCTCTCGAGTAAGGGTTCTACGTTCCCCTCCCTTTCTTCTACAATTTTAATTTTTGTGTGGGCACGATCTGGTGCGGGTCTTGGCAAGAACTGCGATTTGAGGTTGGATTCGTGGGTGTATTGTTGGATTAGGAGTGTCTCCCGCTGGTTTGTGATGTTCATGCACGCCAACTACTTGGCACTTGATTTTTGTGTGTGGTTTTGCTGCAGGTTGCAGATGATTGGTGTTTTTTTTCTTTCATAATCTTCAAGCTGTGTCACGAGGCACTAGATAGGGAAAGATCATAAGATATGTCAATATTAATGTACCTCACTGTGAGCTATGTCACAGCAGGTCCTCTAATAGTTTGTGAATGTTACCTGGTAGATGCTTCTGCAAAGCTAGAGCGAGGTGTCGATTCGCTGCCTCCAATTGAGAAACCCCAATGTATGTGATGAAGTAGAAGATATGAGACACGATATTCTCTTAAAATGGGCATATTCAAATTCTTTATTAAAAATTACCACTGTTGGTCCATGTACTTTTGGCTGATCAATGGCAATAACGAAAAGCTGATTTCCCAGATAATTGCTCTTGTAGGGTAAATATGCAGACATATAGTTCGGAGGACCAGAATGTTCTAATTAGTGTCGTGCACTTCTACGAGACCTTCGTCTTTTAGGTATGTCAGAGCCGTGAGACATGCTGATTCTTTAGCCTCGCTACCGAACCTAGCCCATTTTTCATGGAACTCACTTTTTTTCATTATTGAGTTTCCCATGTGTGGTGGTACACCATAGTAACTTCTGCTGTTACTTCATCATTGTCTAGGGATGTAAATTCGTATCCATAGATCGAGACACCAAGCTTCTCAGCTGCCTTTTTTAGTACATGTTTGTTGCTGATTTTGATTGTAATGTAGGAACAAATAGCTTGGATTTATATACAATTAAAAAAGGTATGAACTAGATATTAGCCAATGCATAAGTAAGAAAGCATCTATACCAGCTTTTAACTGGGACATGGTAGAGCTAAAATGTCCTTAGTTGTAATTGGCCCTGTCGGTAAGCTATTATAATTGTGGCACAAGGAGTAGATACATTGTATTGTGTACATTGACAAATGAATCAAGATCTATTTATATTTCTGGGGTAAAATGGAAAGAAACAAGTAGTGTTGTAGGCAGAACGAAATAGCAAGCTTAGATGCCGTAGAAATCACCTGAGGCAGACCCTTTACCATGAGTTCATCGTCTGTTGAATCTTCAGGTGGCGAAAGGTTGGATACAAGGGGATCCAAGTCCATTGCAGCCTAGTGATATTCGCTTGGGAAGAGGTAGGGAAGTCTTGGGTGTAGCCGTCTGGTTCTATGAGTGGGGAATTGATCTGGGAACATTGTTATGATAGGTAACTATCTAGAGCCGCCATGCTCGTCCCTTCCATCCTCTCTCTCTCTTCTCTGTTTAGATCTTGCACTAGAGTGCTTGTTCATTTTTTTCCTAGCAGATTTACAGCCTTTCTCTCCATAATCAACCAACAATATAAACACATTTTTTTTCTTGACTAGGTTGTAGTGAAAAAATCATAATTGTACAGATGTGATTTTAGCTATGCACATTTTTTCTCAAATTTTGTTCTGGCTTTGAGGTTGCAGTGGTGTTTGTATAAATGCTCAAGGAGAGGACTGTAGAGGGGAGTGTAACGTGTGTCTTATGTATTAGCGAAAAGTATGGAGAAGGATGGGGCCATTGTGGAGTTATCCTTGGACGATGATATGGGTCATATGCTCGCCCTTGTGCCACATCTCCTCCGTTGGTCATCAGGTACCTGTAATATTTCCTTGTCCCTGCCTTTTCAAGAATTGTTATTTTGGTTTGCACTGTGATTTCTTATATCAAATTAATCTCCGGTTTTCTTATTTATGGGTGTTTTTTCTACAATCTTGGAGAAGTGTTTGCTCACTGCAGTTTAGGTCTAAATGTTGGTAACATCGTATAGAGAGCCTTGACAAAGGTACTCACATTGGTGTTGTATCAACCTTACAGCTTGAGAGATTATTTGTATCCATTCTTATATAGTGCTATTAAAGAAATGAAAGTATTGTGTTGGTCTGGAGGATGATTTTATACTCTATAAGATGTGCACAAATTATATAGTCCTGTTGATAGGCTTAGGGATATGATGCTTGATAAAGTTTCATATGTGTTTGCCAAGAATAGTTCTAATGAATCAGTTTGAAAGATATTGTCATCGATTCTGTAGGCACCTGGGCGGGCACTGCTTCTCTTTGTTGAAGGGCTCCTCCATGGGTTATCAAGGACAAGATCTAGCTGCTCCCTTGAATGTGGCGCTGGTGGGGAGAGGGAGGCAGTAGAGGACGTGCTAGAGTTCCCACCAACATTGATCGTCACAAGGGGGCCATGGTTGGCTTCTTCATAAGCAGGCCAAAGCAGGAACAGGTGAGCTGCTCGCTGCAAGCAGCTAGCCTCTCTTTTGTTCTCTATTTGTCCATTCATTGGCTCTTTCACGTGTTATTCTCCTTACCAAATATCTTAGAAAGGTAATAATCGTGTTACACCTGTGGCGGGAGCCGGCAATAATCAATGTACTACAGTTCTTATTGCAAATGCGTGTAGTGGTCTGTTATACCACAATAATCAATCGTGTTTGTCCATTCATTGCGTGTAAAAGAATACAGAATGTTGGTACATGTGAGAGTGGTTCCTTTCATTTTCACTTTAATAAAGTATCATTTTCCGTATAGATTGCAGGTGGTTGTTTTCTGTATGAGGGAGTGCTTTTCATGTAGAGTGACTTAAAATGTATGCTGAGATTTTCAAAACTAAAGAAAGTACAACCAGTACCTGATTTGTTCATTTCAAACTATAAGGTTTTTGGTAATATCTGACGTTTATTTGTTCTTTCCCTATATGCATCAGCTAAGCTAGAAAAAAATCTTCTCTTCTTGAACAGGAAACTGCTAGAACTTCAAGAGAACATACATAATAGCTATGTATTCTTTATATTAAACTTTAAGTCTACAATTTTTCTAGATACTATTTGTTACATCTATGGTATTACGGTTTAGAACTAGATTGTCACTTCAATGGTTTTAGTTTAATCTCTTTCATTTGCAGGTTTTACGTTTTGGTTGTAGTCAGGTTTCTCACCGTGCTTCCATGCCATCGCCGCCTCAACTGATTGTCTACTCTCCCATAAACACGTTGCAGAAGCATGTCTTTGAGTTTCACACTGCTGGTTTTCACCATGGCCACATTGCAGAATCATCAGTTTATGTGAAGATTCATTTTATTGGTGAAAAATGTTAGGTAATTTCATCTAACATGCTATACGCAATAACTTTTATAAAATTCGTGTTTTCTCAGCCTGTGACAACTCAAAACCCAAACAATCCTGGTTGATTCAAGTCCTTAACTTCGGTTCTTGATTATGACTATATCCGATTTATGGTGTCAAGCATGTTAATCCATGGTCCAGTTTAGTAAATGTAGCTGACACATTCTTTTTGGCTTATGAATTTTCCTTGCATGATTCCTTGGAGATTCGACTTGATAATAAAATCTGTATTGAGGAGTGTTCCCAATTCAAACAAAATAACCATGATATTTGGTATGCTTGAATAAAATTCTAGAGCCAGTGTTGTGTACTCTATTGTAGAAATACTGATATAGGCTGAATTTTATTTCCAGTTGGTAGATACTTTACTGCCACCAAGGTGCTAGCTTTTCATGGCTATAGATAGCTTTTTTGCGAAATGGTTATAGTTAGCTTTGACTCTCCCTATTCTCCTTGTTAGAAACAAGAGGTGCATTGCTTTCATTCCAATAAGCTTTTCATGGTTATAGATAGTTTTTTTTTGCGAAATGGTTATAGATAGCTATGACTCTCCCTATTCTTCGTGTTAGAAACTCTTAACTGTACGTGTAACTGTTTTCCAGGTTTCAGATATGAATCTCTTACGAGCTATTAAAACTGCAATGTCCCGTAAGCCATCGGGATGAGAATTACCATGGATCTCTATGAAATGCGTGCCCCTAGAGGATTTCTTGAAAGTGTGAGTCTCTCTGCATTCATGTCCCATTTATATGCTGCTGCAAAATTTCCATTGAATGTTGACAAGTATCCTGAAAATGCTTACTACATTAGTCTAGAAAAATTGACCACTGAGTCATTCTTTGGAGAAGTTTCAGTTAATATACCTCCCTCAAAAACTCTGAATGATTTGAGCTGATAAAAAGGCACTAGCTTCTTTCGATTGGAACTATTGCTGGGATTGATAATTATTGTATCTTATATAGATCTCCGCTCAAATGAGGGTTCATAGCCAGCCGCTCTGGCCGCTGCTACCTTCTCTTTGGTCTCCAGCCTCGGCTGTCCATTCGTAGTAGGAAAATCCAAACTCGGGATAGCACGCATGGGGGTGAGATGGTGGGAAACAGTCCACACAACAAGATAGCCTATGCTACTCCAAATGATATTATTTCGGAAATTATAAGCTAATAGAAGAGAATACTTTTGACTCGGCAAATCTTGTGACTCGTGTTTATTTACAAGATTCATTAGAAGAAATAAATCGAAATGGACTTAGTAAATGTGAAGCTAGCCAATTGCCACCGTAAACTGTTGCTAGCATCGACTTGGGCAACAACTATCCAAGAACTATCAGACTCATAAATTGAGCTAACTGGTTCTTATCAGGAAAGTGATGGACTTATTGGCGTCAGCATGGTAGCACCTTATGATTCTTCATATATACTGTAGCTTAATAATGGTCTTAGCTTCTTCTAAAAAAATAATGGTCTTAGCTATTTTAGTTCTCGCTGGCATTTGAATACATGTTTCTAAGGAGTTCGTTCACCTCAGTCTTAGAGTACTTGTTTTATCCTTCCATTTTAGAGGTAATCTTGTTGTCTTGTTTTATTTTTGTGGACAAAAAACTTGCATTCAATCCTTACTCTTGTTCTTTTCAGTTATAATGTAAATTTCTCTAGGTAATCTCTCCATTTATTTTCATGCAGAACTAGGGTGTTATTTTCATGTACTGGGCCCTGTCATACAAAAGGTGCTTGTCACGCAAAGGGTGGGGCGACCCCGTGGGAGGCCTTTGGCAGCGAGCGGAGTGGTGGCGGACTGTCGGGGAGCGGCGTGTGGCTGGGATGACGGAGAAGACAAGATGTAAACTTTGAAACATCAAATTGGGGACAAATATGAAAGGTTTTGAATATGTTCTAGACTTTTATGCTGTAACTCTGTATTTTATTCTGTCGGGACTTTTATGCTGTAACTCGGCGGTAACTTCAGTTCGTCTGTATTTTATTTAACCTCAAAGCTTACGCGAGCTTCCGGTGGTGCTGCAATCCATCGATGTTGGTGCTACATACCGTCACTACCTCTACTACAAGTAAACAATGATTTTGTTTCAAACCGCTGTTAACATTGCTACAAGCGGCACTGTCTTTTTTGCTCATATTTTACAAAATAGAAGGTTAACTCGCAAGCATGCTTATCTTTTACTTATGATGTAAAATAACTCTTTGTCTAATAAAATTGCTTATGTATAATGTCTTATCTTCATTTTTTCAAAGCGATTGTTTATACCATGCTGCCCGCGAAGCGGGCTAGCGAGCGGCAAGCCGCGTTTCCTACCTAGTGTTACATATGCTTAGAGCATTTCCACTAGCATTTTTACGACGTTGATCCAAATGTCAAAATTAGGTTCGAACGCCGAAATTAGGTCTAGTCGTGTTCCCAGGAACTTTTTGTCTGAATTCGGGTGAACTTTGGTCCGGACTTTCCAGGTCATTCCCAGAATTCCGGGAACGCTCTTGAAACGCCGGACAAAACGAAAACGGGCGTGGGCCAGCTCTGTCGGCGAGACAATCCCATTTTCCCGCACTCCACTCGCCCAGACTGCGGCGAAGAGCTCCTAGCGTCTCTGTCGCCATGACTTTGCCGGCGGAGCTCCTCCACGCCGAGACATGCTCACACCTGTAGATATGCTCGCCATAGTCTCCGCACACTCCGCCGCCGCTTTCGCTGGCCGAACTAGACTGGAATATGTTGTATTTTCATTATAGGCTGAACTATGTTTAAATTTACACCAAATTATGTTTAAAATTTCGCCAAACTATGGTCGAATGTATCCGAATAATGTTCTGTATTTATATTATGCCAAACTATGCCGAAATCTGGACGAATTTAAGCCGAATTTGGGCGGAAAAGGGCGTCCCGGGAATTCGGTCTGGGAACTCGAGTGGAGATCTCGGCGTTCCCAGACCGAAAACATGTTTTGTCCGTCAATGTTTGGTCCGGATTTCGCCCTGGAAATGCCCAACGAGTGGGGATGCTCTTAGCTAGCTTATTATTAGCTCTTGTTTATAAAAAACGCTATCTAGATTAATCCTGATAGCAACTAACATCAGACTAATTAGCCACGATTGCCAGATTAATTAGCATGATACAACTATTAGATTAAGTAGTCATAGTTATCAGACTAATTAGTCATGATTATCACATTAAATATATATATAAATAATTATCATATTCTATGATAATGCAATTACTAGATTAATTTGCAGTGATTGCTCGATTAATTAGCCATAGCTTCTAGATTAATTAGCCGTGAATGCCTAAACATCAAATTATTTGCAGTGATTGCCTGATTAATTAGCGATGCCTTCTAGATTAATTAACAGTGAATGCCTAAACATCAAATTAGCCGTGAATGCAATTGCCAGATTAATTTGCAGTGATTGCTTGATTAATTAGTCGTGGCTTCCAGATTAATTAGCGGTGAATGTCTAAACATCAAATTAGCCATGAATGCAATTACCAGATTAATTTGCAGTGATTGCCTGATTAATTAGCCGCGGCTTCCAGATTAATTAGCAGAGGCAAGTCCTCTTCGCACCCTCTCCTTCCTCCCCGCATCAGATCAACCGTTGTCGCCTTGACCTGCACCTGCCACCCTACTTCCCCTGCCTCACCGACTTCACGAGGAAGATCCTCAAACCATATGGCAATGGAAAGGCACACAAAGCCCATCGACGATAGGAAAAAAATAGATGACCCTCCTGTGGAGAGAAGACGAGAGAAGCCGACAGATGCCTCCCGATACGTGATCGACGACAGAGTTTGTCCACGTCTACGGCAGAGCGCCTCCCCGCCATGTGCTCGGTGACGTCGTTCCTCCACTTCCCTGGCGCAGCTTCTCCCCGCTGATGATCCACAAGTATAGGGGATTGCAACCGTCTTCGCGAGTAGTATTACCCAATTTATTGATTCTACGCAAGGGGAGTCAAAGAATACTTACAAGCCTTAACAACTGAGTTGTCAGTTCATCTGCACCTGAAAATAGTTCTTGCACACAGAAGTTTATCAGTACCAACAGTTTGGTAGTAGTAACAGCAAAGCAACAGCAACAGTAGAACAAGAGCAATAGTAACAGTAACATTAAACAGTGGGATTCGAATGCGGTAGGCATATGGATGGATGGACGGGCGTTGCATGGACGAGTCTAAACATGTAACTTCAAGATCTAGGGCATTGCAGATAAATAATAACAAGCATCCAAGTACTAAACAATTCTAGGCATGTGCTCCAAATATAGTCATACGTGCTCGCAATGAGAACTTGCACAACATCTTCTATCCAGCCAGCCAGTGGCAGCGGGACCTCTAGGGAACTACTGGCAATTAAGGTGCTTCTTTTAATAGAGTACCTGAGCAAAGCATTAACACTCTGTGAACACATTTGATCCTCACACCACAGTCATCCCCTCCGGTTGTCCCAATTATTATCACTTTGGGGCCTTTGGATCCAGACAATGATATGTGTACACAACTTGCAGGTAAGATCACAAACAATACTATCATAATGATTCAATAATAAGTTCAGATCTGAGATCATGGCACTCGGGCCCTAGCGACAAGCATTAAGAACAACAAGTTGCAACAAAGTCAAATAACACTAATAGAGATACTAGGCACTATGCCCTAACAATCTTATTCAATTACATGATAGAACTCATTCAATCCCTGCCATACCCAAGCCTACAACGGGGGATTACTCACTCATGGATGAGGGAAACATCGGTGGTTGATGGAGATGCATTGGTGATGACGATGGCGATGATCCTCTCCAAATTCCCCGTCCCGGCAGGGTGCTAGAACGGAGTATCTGGATCCGAGTCTTGGTTTCTAGTGGCAGCGGCGTGGCGGAACTCTTTCTGGAAAACTATCGAACCACCCTCGGTTTTTAGGTCGAAAGGCAACTTATAGGCGCAGAGGGAGGCCGAGGGGGTGCTTGGGGTGCTTGCACCCCCCCCAGGCGCGACCAGTGGTGGGCCCGCGCCTGGCATGGGTGTGGGCCCCCCAGGCTCCTTCTCCGTCTCGTCTTCTGGCTCTGTGGATCTTCTGGTGAAATATAATTTTTGGCATATTTTTCGGGATTTTTCCTGATAGTTCATTTTCTGCACAAAAACTAGACACCAAGTTAATTCTGCTGAAAACAACGTCAGTCCGTGTTAGTTGTATCCAAATCACACAAGTTTAGAGAAGAAACAATAAAAAAGTGTTCGAGAAAGTAGATACGTTTTGAACGTATCAACTCCCCCAAGCTTAGCTTATTGCTTATCCTCAAGCAATTCAGTTGAAAACTGAGTGCGATAAAAGAACTTTCACGAACACATTTGCTTCATATGATGTAAATACTCTCAGCACAGGACTAGATGCTTAGACAATTCATAATAAAGAGTATGCAACTAAGTTTATTCAATAGTCATTGCAAGCTATGAAGAGAAACCAACTCAATGATAATAAGTAGCATGAAACATAAACATAAGCAATATTGCAATGCTCATAATAAGGTATGATAGAGTGGTATCTCGCTTGACTTTCTTTGAAGAGCACAATGTAAATGCCAAGACACCTTTGAAGTTCACATGAAGACTAGAAGTAAATATACCAGAGATACAAGCATCAAAGTCATGACATAATTAACCAAGTTTTGAGACAAACACAAGAATGACAACTATGCTCTCAAGAAGGTGCTCATAGAATAAGTGGTGACTCAACAAGGTTGTGAAAACGGTTTTGAAAGGTTTGAAAGGCTTCCAAATGCTGAAAGGAAGGTACTCATTAGCTTTGAGCTCTCATTGCCCCTATCATAGGCATCTTCATGTGGTTAAGGTGAAAGTGAGGTCCACTCTGAATCATATGCTTGAAAGATCATAAACTGGAAACCCCAAGTCCCTTGAGTACGAGGGCCGCTCCGCATGCTACTCAACTTTGGTCACCTGAAATTTCTTGTCATTGTAAATACATGCATATCATCGAGAACCGCCAACGGGGTACTCCTTGCACATGATACAGGAGCGATCCCGTGATCAAAATGACAAGGCAAGCAGACAATGAGCATCTCATCGATCTTTTTATTTACTATGTGTATAGCTTTTTATTAAGGATGCTTCATAAATGCTCATTATGGTGATGCTGCAAGTTTCCACCATGATTAGGCACGGCTTAGGCTAGCGGTCCAGGCGTTTCTCTAACACAATGTATAGACTCCATGAACTCACAACCTCCCCTTTTATTTCACATCGTCGACATCCGCAAACAAAAGAGCAAGGAATCAACTGGATGAGATATCCAAAAAGTGTTGAAAGCGTTCCCCGTGACAACACGGTTCTGCTGACTCCCAGCATATAATTTGCAAGCATATAACTTTCATGGACTATTCACAATGGTTCAGGATTATTAAGTGCAAGGAATAAAGTGTGCCATCAAGTTCGTGAGAGCTTTACTAACTAACTTTCTCAAAACAGACAAACATTTTATTTTGGAAGAAAACACGGCATATAGAATATGCGCTGAAGTAACAAATGATGCCAATAGGTAGGTATAGTGGACATAGCTACCAATAACGGTTTTGGGGAGTTGGAAGCACATGTAGAGCACACACTCAGTGCAAGTGAAGGCTAGCAACAGAGAGGGAGCGACAAACGAGAGAGCAATAGTTGTCATAATCATGCTTGCAACAAAACAGGACTAATTATGGCATGAAGGTGATACAAGAACTCTAAGGCAAAATAAATCATCGAGGCTTATTGACTATTGATTAGTCATATGCATGCGTGAGCATGTGCCAAGTCGATTCACATGAACAGTCAGAGGAGGATACCACAATATCATACCAAAGTATGAATAAAACAATGCAGGCAAACATTCATATGACATGCTACAAACTATTAGCAAGCTGGAGCTAATCATAGACAAGCAAGAACTATTAAGCATCCATAATGACATACACCTTACACAAACAGGCTAAGCATGCTCACAATGATGAGTATATGTACAAAAATGAAACAAATAGAGTTCGTTACCAGCCTCTTACCACTCCTCGAGTTGTCTTAATCTTCATTATTTACCTTCACTTGTGTGACTTGAATAATTAACATGAAACCAAAATCCACTGAGGACGGCTGAACCCTGCAAAGAACTCACAAAACCAAAGAAGAACAACAAATATTTTTAGTGTTTTTGATTTTTTTGGAAATAAGCAAACAAAGAAAAACAAACCAAACAATAAGCAAACAAAGCAAAACAAACAAAGCAAAATCTTTTTGGATTTTTATTTTAAGGCAAACCAAAGAAAAGAAACAAAGAAACAAACCAAGAGAAACAATAAAAATATTTTTGGTATTTTTGTGTTTTTGATAAAGAAGCAACAAGAACCAAGAAGAAAGCGAAACAATGGATATACAAAGAACCAACCAAACATGATATATATATGAGTGTGATGTCGGTATACCTCCCCCCAAGCTTAGGATTTTGGCCTAAGTGGGGCTCAATAGCGCGGGTAGTAACCCCATGCCAGTGGGTCATCATAGGAATGATCATAGTCATGCACCTGCGATGAAGAAGAAGACGCGCCCCAATCAAATGAGGGCTGCTGGTATGAAGACTCTCCCAAGTTGGAGGGCTGAACCGAATTATCTTCGGCATCCTCTTCAACATTCTCCTCTTGCTGGGAGAGCTCTGCCACATATGTATCAACCTCCTCCTCCGTAAGTGACCATCCTTGCCTGTTATCAAAATTAAACAAAGCAGGTGCAGGCAAATAAACTATTTTCTCAGTCCTACACTTTCTCCAACCTTGCTAGGAAAAAGATAATTCATATGGTAAACTTCTCACATTATCCCCCAAGGAAACAAAACCATGCTGAATCATGGACTCAATATCAAGCCTCTCTATGGGGAACCAATAATCTAAAAAGTGAGGCTCTAAACTATGGAAAGCTAGCAACCTAGAAGCAACGAGACCTCCACAAATTCCACCCTTTTCGCTGTTGGTGGTGAGACGGTGAGCTACCAGCGCATCCAGGCTATAAGATCTATTCCTATTCAGAGCAGCTGTGATAAAAGCTAGATCAAAAGAAGAAAACTTTCTAGCAATCTTTCTAGCAAGAACACACTTGGTAATGAAATAGGCAAAGTATCTAATAGCTGGGAGCTGAATGTTCCAAATTTTACCACTTTCCTTTGAGAAGTCGAAACCTTGGAAAATCTCAGCATACAAATAAATAAGTGACTTGAGCCTTTCCTTGATCTTCTCACAAGATCCCCACTGAGGTACTTGATACGTCGGAAACGTATCTATAATTTTTGATGCTCCATGCTTGTTTTGTATCATTTGTCTTATGTTTTGTCTACACTTTGAGGTGTTTTTATATCTTTTATAGAACTAACCTATTAACAAGTTTCCACAGTGCCAGTTGCCTGTTTTCTTCTATTTTTGGTTCCAGAAAGGCAGAAAATCAATATTCTCGGAATTGGACAGGACAAAAGCCAAAGTCAATAACTTTCCGTGAGGGACACGAATCCAGAAGGAGGGACGAAGAGGCACCAGAGGGTGGCCAGACCCTCCCTGGGCGCGGCCAAGCCTAGCCCGTGCCTGGGGAGGGTGTGGGCCCTCTGGTCGCCTCCTCGGCCTCCCCCTTCGTCTATAAGATGCCCCCGACTCAGAAACCCTAAATCATCCAGAAGAAATCCACGAAAACCTCTACTGCGCCGCCGCCACCGAAGGAGAGATTTGGGGGACAGAAAGTCTTTGTTCCGGCACCCTGCCGGGACGGGGAAGTGCCCTCAGAGCCATCTCCATCGATCTCCATCGCCATCTTCATCACCATTGCTGATTCCCATGATGAGGAGGGAGTAGTTCTTCCTCAGGGCTAAGGGATCTACCAGTAGCTATGTGTTCATATCTCTCTCTATGCATGGTCATATTGTGATCATGAGCTTTGTAATCAAGTAGATCTACCTTGCTACTCAAGTGCTTCATTAGATCTCTGCTCTCCCCATGTGTGTGAAAGTGACAGCGTGCATGCCATGGTGGCACTCAGGCTTGAGTCTACATAAATACTCTTTGTGCTTTAATAGATCTATGCTTTTCCCCACGTGTGTGAAAGTGATAGTGGGCATACCGTTTGTGGCACTTTGGCTAGACTGAATATTTTTATGAGTTATATTTGGAGTTGGATGTCTCTATGAAATTGTGGTGTTTGTTGGAACCATCTAGCGCTCAAGGTGACAGTGTGTGGTTATCTAGATTGGGGAAGGCGGACTTTGAGGTGTGCTGTTATATCCCTACCTTGGATTAGAGTGTCCAACCAGAGAGTAGTTAAGTGTAATATCATGAAGAGAGGATATTTATATGAGAGAGTGTTCACTAGTGAAAGTATGATCCCTAGTCCTTGTTTCTAAGCATTGAAACATCGTTTGCTACTAGATATGTTGCATGTTTGCTTGCTTCCTTCTTGTTGCCTTTAGTCTTTGCCTTACCGTCAAGCTCTTTTATGGCACCGTTACCACTTGTATTTCACTATCTATTCACCGAACTAGTGCACCTATATTGGGTGTGTTGGGAACACAAGATACTTCTTGTATCTTGATTGCAGGGTTGCTTGAGAGAGAATACCTTTGACCACTTCCTCCCTGAGTTCGATAAACCTTGGGTAATCCACTTAAGGGAAACTTGTTGTTGTTCTACAAACCTCTGCACTTGGTGGCCCAACAACTGTCTATAAGAATAGAAGTGCGTAGACATCAAGTTCTTTTCTGGCGACGTTGCCGGGGAGGAAAGGTAAAAAGCACTCACACACCTTACCCCACGAAGCAGTAAAGCTATTATTTTCGGCCGCTGCCGGGAGGTAAAAGGCACTCACATCCTTCGATGTGAGTGCTCAAAGTTATTTCCTTTAGATTCTGCAATTTTGTATTTTTGTTTCTTGTTTTCACTAGTTAGGCTTAATGGAAAACAACAACAAAATTAGAGAGCTTTATAGTGTTTATCTTGAGTTAGGACATGAAGTGTTTGAAGAGAAAATTAAAAAAACCTATGGAACTTTACTTGCATGCTAATAGCAATGTTATTAGTATGAATTCTTTGGACACCATTGTTGCTAATGCTATGGAAAAGTCTAAGATTGGGGAAGCTGGTTTTGATGAGCATGATATTTTTAGTCCCCCAAGCATAGAGGAGAAAATTTTCTTTGATGATAGTTTACCTCCAATATATGATGATTACAATGATGATTATGATATTTCCAGTCCACCTACTATTGAGGAGAAAAAGTAATTGTGATTACAATCTGCCTCCTATATTTGATGATTATGGTGATGAGAATAATAGTGATAGCTATTTTGTTGAATTTGCTCCCACTATTATTAATAAGAATGACTATTCTTATGTGGAGTGTAATAATTATTATATGCATGTGTCTCATGATAAGAATGTTTTATGTAATAGTTATACTGTTAATTTTATTCATGATGCTACTGAAAGTTATTATGAGAGAGGGAAACATGGTCTTATGCATCTCAAGAATATTAAGTTCCCCCTCTTTATGTTGAAGATTTTGAAGTTGCACTTGTTTTGCTTTCCTATGCTTGTTGCTTTGTGCTTTCAAGACTTGTTTCTTTACAAGATTCCTATGCATAGGAAGTGGGTTAGACTTAAATGTGTTTTGAATTTGTTTCTTGATGCTCTCTTTGACTTCAATTCATAATTCTTATGTGAGCATCTTCTCAAGCTATCAAGCCTAACTTAAAGGCGTTAAAGAAAAGTACTTGTTGGGAGATAACCCAAGAGTTTCCTTGAGTCTTGGAAGTTATTACTTCTGTAATTACCGCTCCTTATCCTTTTTGTTTGATTTTTGTGCCAAGAATGACCTCCAATGAGAGGGAAGTAAGATTTGGGGAGTTGCTGTCCCGAAACAGATTGCTGTCCTCCACCAAAAAAATTGTGAGGAGTCTCTATAACTCGGATGAGCTGAAAATTTATGAATAAATCCCCCAGTATGTTAGCTAACTTTCATTAGTTTAACACTTTTTGATTTGAGCAACAGAAGATGTTCTAAAAAATCGATTTCTACATGCTGGTCTCTTTTGACAGATTTCTGCCATTATTTGCATTTGCTTCTTATTGATTCCTTTTTGAGTTCTCTTTAGGTGAATTGAGCTTTTTGAAGGAGTTGCTACAGTAGCTTGTGTTTTTATTGAAAAACCTTGCTGTTTCAAAGCTTTGCCAGTGGTCTAATATCTTCTGAATAAGCTAATGTTGCTAATGAAGATTGTGTGAAGTTTTGTATGAAGGAAAATTTCAGGTGTAGAGAGAGAATGATGTAATGAGATGAAGAATGGACAAAATCTCAATCTTGGGGATGCCACCCCGGTGTCACCCCAAGAAATATTCAAGAGGTACAAGCGTCAAATCTTGGGGATGCCCAAGGCATCCCCTTCTTCATCAATAAAAAGCTCAGGTCTTTCTAGACACTTTGTTTTTATTGTTTCATGCATAGTTGTGTTATTCTTGGAGCGTCTTAGATTTTTTTCGGTTTTCTTTTGATTAGTTTGGTTGAGTAAGTTGGTTGGATCACAACACACTTCTTTTGGAGAGAAACACATTCTGTTTTCATTGCCTAGAACACTCTAGTTTTCACTCTTATTGTTTGTGAGTGTTCTCTTTTGCTAGCACTGCGTTTAGCCTTAGTTTTCTTGTGCTTTCAGCTTAGAACTTTTTAGTCCTTCTTTGTGGATTTATGAGACAAGCTCACCGATCTTTCTTTATTATTATCTATGTGATTTGTTTCAAATAAGTTGACTAGTGTTGGAAAGGTGTAGAAAGTTTCATGCTTTAGTGGTACAAAAGTGAGATTGCTTTGACTGTGACTCAGACTTTAGCATGACATGCTAGGGGTTGTTTTGACCTAGTGATTATTGTTGTATGCATGCTTGTTCCAAACAATTAGGATTGCTTAATGTGCCTTGAAAGAATCATGCGTTGTTTTAGCATACAAAAGCATAATATTGTGGTATTCTCCTTTGATGATTTGTTTAGGTTGACTTGGCACATGCTCAGACCATGTTATGACTCTAACAAGTCACCATTAGCCTCTATGATCATTTAGTCCTTGACTTGTAGTACCACTCTTTGCTTTGACTAGTAATGCTTTGTTGCTCTGCATGATTATGACCATTATGCTCTCTTAGTTGGTTGCTCCCAGTCTTTTGCTAGCCTCCACTTGTATGAGTAAGTTCTACTTATGCTTCCAACTCCCAGAAACCAAGTTATTCCAAAGTGTCCACTATAAACTCCTATGCATGGTGTGTTACACCATTCCAAGTATATTCTTATTTTCAACTATCTTCCAATTAAAAACTATTTTGTTGTGTGAAAACTTAGTGATTAAAGCCCTCACGAACTTGATGGCACACTTTATATTCTTTGCCCCTAATAAACTTGAACCATTGTGACAACTTTGTTGTATATGCTTGCACTTATAAGTTGGAATTAGCAGAACCGTGCTGTCACGAGGAACATTTTCAACATTGCACTTGTACTTTATACTCAGTTGATATCATGCTCTTTTGTCTATGGATGTCACCGGTGTGAAATAAAGAGGGAACTTGTAAGTCCATGGAGTTTGTATTCTGTGTTAGAGAAACGTCTGGGCCGCTAGCCTAAGCCATGCCTAATCATGGTGGAAACTTGCAGCATCACCATAGTGAGCTATCTATGAAGCATCCTCAATAAAAAGCTATGCATATGGTAAATAAAAAGATTGCTGAGATGCTCATTGTCTGCTTGCCTTGTCATTTTGGTTATGGGAAAGCTCCTGTACCATGTGCGAGGGGTACCCCGTTGGTGGTTCTCAATGATATGCAAATACTTACAATGACAAGAACTTACCTGGGCCCAAAGTTGAGTATGCATGAGGTGTGGTCCTCGTATTCAAGGGACCTGAGATTGCCAACTTATACTTCGTCAAGCATATACTCCATCTTTGCCACTTTAACCTTAACCACTTCAAGATGCTTATGATAGGGGCAATGAGGGCTGAAAGCTAACATAGGCGTCCCTAGTGGGCTTCTACATTAGCAGCCCATTAGTAGCCTAAGCCTGGTCTAATTCGGATCCAATCCTCATTAGGCTTCCAACCCCTTAAGTGTGTGACCTTATAAGTTCATATACGTATAGACATGATACGAATACACTTATTCTATCAATAGTTGGTAGCGGCCTCTAGCAAGACGTGCCAACTCCTAAAGGCATACAAAGATCATATCGACGAACCATCACAAGGTTTAGTACATGTCTTTCCCTTTGACTCACGATATTTGGTCTAGCTCCAAGCTGACCTCCCTTTCTTGATACTGTGATTCGGAATCCCTTTACTAGGTTAACTCTTAACCATATGTAGCACGGCCATGCATTTCTGGATCCGATCACTCGAGGGGCCCAAAGATATCTCTTTCAAGTAGAGAGGGGCAAATCCCATCTTGACTGACCATGCCTTGCAGCATGCTTCAGGACAAACCCGAAAGCTACCTTTATAACTACCCAGTTACGGAGTAGCGTCTGATAGCCCCAAAGTATGTCGATCCACATCTCAAGTACATGCAACAATCTCAGGTCTAAGGACAAAACGTACATGATGTGTAGAGAGAGAGAGCTACAACTAATTGCCAGTCTCAAGTTGGGTTAGTCCAACCCCATGTTCATAACATGTGTCCACATCATTGGTTTGACATCTCCATGTCCATGACTTGCGAAACATAGTCATCAACCAATCGATGTGCTAGTCTAATATTCACATGTGTCCTCACATGAACTCTGACTAGGGACAACTATTAAATAACCATACAAGTAAAGAGTTTCACAAACAATTCACATAATTGCCAATCAATACAAGTTGCTTGATATGGATATTCAAAGAACATTACAATAAATCATGGATACATAAGAAATACAATCATCTCTATGATTGCCTCTAGGGCATATTTCCTTCAGCGACTCGGCCCAGCAGCCCTGGTGCTGGCCAGGAACAGCTTCCTGATCTTGGTGCCAGCGATGCTGGCGCCGAGAAGACCTCTGCTACCAGTTCCTCTGGAAAAATCCCTCAAGCTAGTGCGAATGAACAACTTCCTGATCTTGGTGCCAGCAAAAATGCTGAGCCCAATCAGTCGGCTCCACCTTCTTCTCTGAATAATCATGCTCACTCTCTTATTCTGTCAAAGAACCAGACCCGACCTACGGATCCTGGTCCGGCTCACTCTTCATCCGGCAAGACCACCTCCACCAAATAAACAACCTTGGTTTGTGATCCGAGTACTGCTCCTCAGATCCGTCCCCCACATTACCAACAATGCTCGCGCCAAAGGGTAAACCGAGCGGGTCTGCGGCTGCCAGGTCAGGTGATGGCTCTAAACCTGTTGCCCTTCATACTAGTGCTGCTGCCACCCGCGCCAACGTAGGAACTACCCTGAAAATGGGTCAAGTTCTTACTCGGACACTCAGCGGGAATGGCCTTGGTTCGGCTGAGCCCTATGTTGTGGCCTGGAATGCAGCTGGCGAGCAAGAGATCAGCACCCGCGCCGGCAAGAAGCTGAAGCTGGGTCCCAAGGTTGTTTTTAACATGGCCCAGCAGGCCATCACGCTAATGGCTCGTGCGGATGAAGTGAACGAGGTAAATGATTCTTCTACTCTTTTGCGTCAATGAGTATTTTCGTTATACATATCACCCAGTCCCCGAGGTTACTGCCGAGTGAGGAACTTACTCGGCTGTAAGCTCCAAGCAATAACTTAGCCTTTCATCTCCTTAGCCAAGCTCATATGTTAGACTTTCGATCCCTAGTCCCCGAGGTTACTGCCGAATGAGAAACTTATTCGGCTGTAAGCTCTTAGATAGGAGTCATTCTTTATCTGTCTGGGAGATTGATTTTTCCATTTATTCAGTGTCCTTTTTTCCTTTGCAGCTTACGCATAATGAGCGTACCAAGGTGCATCAGGCTCTCCTCCTGGAGCATCGCAAGCTCGAACTTGCTTACGAAAAGCTGCAAATTGACACCCAAGGCCAAGGTAATTTTCTTACTCGCCCTATCTTTATTCGGTGTATCTTCTTTCGGTTCATTTTCTTAGTCTTTTCTCGCTCTTTTCCCACAACCTCTGCCCAGTCCACCATCGAGGCGCTCCACTTGTAGATCAGCGAGACGGAGAGTAAGTTTTTTGCCTTCCTCGTGTTGTTTTGTGTTCGTGTCATTTTCTCTGCCTTATTATCTTGGTAGGTCAAGATATTTCTGTCGCTGCTGACGAGTGATTGTTCCGAATAAGCAGAGAAGCACCAAGCTGAACTCCATAAAGAGCAAGACGAGGTGACTCGACTAAAGAAGCTGATGGCCGACATGGAGCAGAAACACTTGGCTGAGTTGAAGGGACTGAAGGAAGAGCTTGCCGAGAAAGATGACCAGCACGCTCCCAGCGTCGAGAAAACCAGGAAGCTGCTCAAGGAAGCCGAGTCGGCAGTTGAGTCGGCGAATATGGATCTGGACGCACTCCAAGCCAAGGCTAAGGCTTGGCAAACCAGACTCGGCACCATCAACTCTTTTCTCGGTAGTGAGTTCTTACTCTTTTGTTCTTGACCTTGTCCTCTTTGTTTGCTAATATTCTCTTTTGCTTGCAGAGAATTTTCCCGAAGCGAATTTGTTTGCTATTCGGGCCATGAAGAAGGTGAGAGCTGAGTCTGGTGCTCCAGCTGATAGCGAGGTGACCAACGATGAGCATCTCTAAGCACTGTGGGAGCGTGTCAAGACCCTCAAATCTTGCAGCGTGGACTTTGCTCAAATCGGCTATTCATGCGTTTCGCATGCTCTGGCCGGATGAAGATGCACCTGCACTCATCGAGCCCCTTGCTGAAAGATTGCTTCACACCGAGGACAGGTTGGATCAGTGGCGTGAGTCTGCCGGCCGAGCTGCAGCGGACAAAGCTCTCTCCTTCGTGCTCTCATGGTACAAGGACATCAATCTTGATGTTCTTGCCCGCATAAGGGGAGACGGCAAGTGGCTGAATGACCCTGAGTTGATCAAGAGACGCCAGGAGCGAGCCTACACCATGATCGAGTACACCATGGTACATGCTTGGTGCGACGGGCCCAGCTTCCTTGACCTTGGCGACCCACTTGTTGAAGTTGCTGATGAAGAGGGTGCCGACAGCGAGGCCACCGAGTCAGACGATCCTGAAGACTCAGCTACTGATGCCCCTGACTCGGCAAAAGCTACTGATCCTGGTTCCAAGGCTGCTCCTCCTAATCCTGCTGCTTCTTAAACTGAATAGAACGAATACTTGAACTTTTGATGAGATCCCCGGTATATGGGGTACAAATGTAATATTCATTGCACTTATGTTTGGTTATGTGCCTTTTGATAAGGCTTTAAACATCTTGTTATGTTCTGAGTGTTAATCATCCAAGAGCAAGTCCCCGAGTCTCATTTTGCCGTTTCACCTTTCCTTGACTTTGGATCATGTCTACCTTTTTTGGCGTTCGGCATTAGAGTCTCAAAGTGCTAAGGATATAGCTAGTGGGTATGAAATCTAGGTCACTTGGCCAAGGATCATTCAACACACAATATAATATGACATGCGGTGGGCTAGGCAAAGACATAGGGTCGACTCGCGTTTCTCCTTGTACTTATCCGGCGTTCGTGTTTACTCGTCATGAACCCTTTCCTCTTGCTTGCCATGAAGCCGTGTTTTCGGACAACAACATAGTCGAAGAGTTGATTTTTTCGAGTAAACACTACTTGTTCTGAAATAAGCTTTGGGTGTCACGCCAGCCAACATAAAATAATTGGAAGGGAAAACATAAGGGGCAGTCCCCGAGTCAGTTTTTCGAGTCATACCACTTTATTATTAGCACATAGAGTGCACAAATGTCCGACATATGAGAGTTCGAGTGATACATGCACTGCTTCTCCTAAGTGTAGAAGGGGCGAAGTAGTGCCACATTCCACGGCCTTTTGGTCTCATCACCTGATCTGTCTGCCTTATTCTTTTGCGCTTCACGAACATCTATGAGATAATATGAATCATTGTACAATGCTTTGCTTACAATGAATGGACCTTCCCATGGGGGTGATAACTTATGCATTCCAGCTATGCACTGCACTAGCCTTAGCACCATATCCCCTTCTCGAAAAACACTAGGTTGAACTTTCCGGCTATGGTAGCGTCAGAGATTTTGCTGATATATAGCGGATCTGGGTAATGCCAGTTCCCTTGCCTCTTCGAGTAAGTCAAACCCATCTTCTCGGGCCTCCTTTACCTCGGCTTCCGAGTATTGCCTTACTCTTGGCGAGTCATACTCTATGTCGGCAGGCAAGACTTCTTCTGCCCCGTACATAATAAAAAATGTCGTATAGCCTGTTGATCGATTCGGAGTTGTCCTTAGGCTCTATAACATTGAGGGTAGTTCCTCTATCCAGCAACCATGTGATCTCTGGAGTGGTTCTGTTAAACGGGGTTTTATCCTAGATAGAACTAAGCCGTTAGCTTGCTCAACTTGTCCATTTGATTCTGGATGAGAGACTGACGCTAAGTCTAGTCTTATTCGGTTTTTTCCGCAGAATCGAGCAAAAGCTCCTTCAGCAAAGTTTGTGCCATTATCTGTGATTACACTGTGTGGGTAGCCATATCTCAAGATTATGTCCCTTAAGAATGTGACAGCTGTTTTTCCGTCCAGTTTTTTGGTAGGCTTCACCTCTATCCATTTGGTGAACTTATCAATCATCACCAATATGTGAGTCATGCCTCCCCTTGCTGGATTGAATGGTCCTACCATATCCAGGCACCATACCGCGAATGGCCAAGTGATTGGTATAGTCTTCAATGCAGATGCCGGTATGTGTGACTTGGGTGCATAATGCTGGCAACCGCTGCATTTTCCGAGTAGCTCTTGTGCCTCTGCCAATGCATTTGGACAATAAAATCCATGTTGGAAGGCCTTGGCCACCAGTGCCCTTGATGACGCATGATGTCCACATTCTCCTTGGTTAATATCTAACAAGATTTCTTGGCCTTTCTCCGAGCTTATGCAACGCTGCAACACATTTGTCACACTCCTCTTATACAGCTCCCTGTTGGTATCTCCTTGGTGTATGCTTTTGCCCTTCTTTCAGTTTGCCTTGCTAGTATCTCATCGTTTGACAAGGTTCCATCTTTTAAGTAGTTGAATATTGGCTGCGCCCATGTTGGTATCGGTGGTGCCGGATCTGTCCCCTTGTCAATTTCCATTGGTTCAATCGACATATGCTCTGCCGACATGACCTGAGGAGTCCCCGAGAGTGATTCGACTATCCCTGAGGTGAGCGAATCAGTCCCCGAGTGACTCGCACTTGCCCCCAAGTCAATTTCCATTGGCACGTCGTCTGACTGTTGTGTTACCGGGACAAATATTGATTCAGACTCTGGTGATGGCTTGATCAATGGTTTCCTGATATGCTCCAACGCTACTCCTGGTGGAATTGCTTGGCGAGATGAGCCTAATTTGGATAACACATCTGCTGCCTCATTCTCTGCTCTGGGTACGTGATGGAACTTACATCCGTCAAAGTATCCTAATATTTGCTGCACATGGAAACGATACAATGCCATGTTTGCATCCAATGCGTCCTAATGCTCAGATACTTGCTGAATCACTAAATCCGAGTCACCAAAACACATGATCCTTTTGATGCCAATCTCCTTAGCCACTTTGATGCCATGGACTAGTGCTTCATACTCGGCAACATTGTTGGATGCTGCGAAATGGATCTGTAACACATACTTGAGCTAATCCCTCTTTGGTGATGTGAGCACTATCCCGGCGCCTAAACCCATTTTTGTCTTGGATCCGTCAAAGTGCATTTTCCAGTAATTTGGATCTGGCAATGGTGGTTCATATTTCATTTCCATCCAGTCGACGAAGAAGTCTACCACGGCTTGAGATTTAATTGCATCTCGCATATCATATTATGGAGTGTAAGGTGCTAGCTCTATGGCCCATTTTGCTACTCAGCCACTAGCATCTTTGCTGCCTAATATATCCGAAATAGGCGCTTCACATATGACCCGGATTGGGTGTTCTTGAAAATAGTGCTTCAGCTTTTTCGCTGCCATATACACCCCATACGTCATTTTTTTGGTAATGAGGGTAATTTTGCTTTGACATAGAGAGCACTTTGCTCAAATAATAAACTGGCCTTTGGACTAATTTTCCTCTTATTCACGTTCGACCACTATTATTGCACTTACAACTCTGTTGGTTGCAGCGACATAGAGCAACATTGGCTCTTTGGATATGGTGATGCTAATATTGCTGTTGTTGCCAACATTTTCTTGAGTTCATGGAAAGCGCTATCAGCTTGCTGTGTCCATGTGAATTTGTCTGATTTTTTCATCAGTTGATATAGCGGTAGGGCTTTTTCCCCTAACCGACTAATAAATGTCCTCAACGAAACCAGGCATCCTGTGAACTTCTGGACATCGTTGAGGGTTTTTGGCAATTCCATTCTTTTGATGGCCCTAATTTTTGTCGGGTTAGCCTCAATTCCTCGGCTGGATACAAGAAATCCGAGTAACTTGCCAGCCGGGACACCAAACGTGCATTTTTCCGGGTTGGGTTTCATCCGGAATCTCCTTAAGTTTGCGAATGTTTGACGCAAGTCCTCAATTAGAGTGTGACTTTGCTTGGTTTTTATTACAATGTCATCGACGTATACTTGAACATTTTTGTCCAATTGATCTTGCAAGCATTTTTGCATGCATCTTTGATATGTTGCACTTGCATTTCTTAGGCCAAATGGCATGGTACGATAGCAATAAGCCCCGTACGGGGTGATAAAAGCTGTCTTTATTTGATCACTCGTATTCAGTGGTATCTGGTGGAATCTAGAATACGCGTCCACAAATGACAACAGCTCACACCCAGCAGTAGAATCTATGACTTGGTCGATTCGTGGAAGGGGAAATGGAACTTTTGGACACGCCTTGTTGAGGTTTGTGTAATCAATACACATGCGCCATACCACTGCCACGTTCGGGTCATCCTTTTTCTTCTCGACCAAGACTGGATTTGACAACTAATCCGATGCAGTACTTCCATGATAAATCCAGCGGCTAAGAGCCTGGCTATCTCGGCAGCTATCACTTTCCTCCTATCTTTGACGAAGCGACGGAGGGGTTGCTTCACCGGCTTGGCATATGGTCTTACATGAAGAGAGTGCTCAGCCAGCTCCCTCGGAACTCCTTGCAGATATTGTGTGGACCATGCAAAGATATCCTGATTCTCACGGAGGAAGTTGGTGAGCTCGCTTTCCTATTTGTCAGTGAGCCCAGCCCCAATGGTGACCGTGCGCTCTGGGAAAGTTTCATCCACTCCATTTTGTTTTAGCTGATCTTAGTATTGGTGTTTTTTTATGGATTGCCATTTCAAGTATTGCCCCTATCGGTCTTCTTATGGCAGCATATAGCTCAAATAATAAATATTCTTTTTCAGGCGGTCTACGAGCTGCTGCTCAATCCATTAGTTATGAAATACCATTAACTTTTTGTGTGCTAGCAATATCTCTACGTGTGATTCGTTAAAATAGGGTCTTTTTCCTATAAAATCCATTAACTATTTATCTTCCTTTTATTATTCCGTATTTTGTACTTTCTTGGTCTCTTTGATGGCTTGGAATGACACATTGCCGTGCGGATTAGTGAGTGCCGGCATGGACATTTGTGCTGCCTTGGCCAATGCTGCCACTTCCAACATCTGATGCTTTTCTTGTGCTATGACCAGTGACTTGGCCAATGAGGATCCGGCTGAGGCACAAGCGATAGATCTTTTGTAATCTCCTTCAACTGTGATTACCCCACATGGGCCTGGCAGCTTCATTTTCAAGTAAGAAATGTGAGGAGTAGCCATGAACTTTGCCATAGCCGGCCTGCCGAGTAAGGCATGATATGAGCTGACCAAATCAACCACCTCAAACTCTATGGCTTCAGTTCGACAATTTTCTCTGTTGCCGAATAAGACGTCGACCCAGATTTTGCCAATTGGCCATAGGATAATCCCGGCACAATGCCATGGAAAGTTGTCTTAGTCGGCTCCAGCTTGTGAGGAACTCTCTATCTGTCTCATTCGGCCTTTGCTTGCACATTTTCAGCTGTTGTGGGCGATTCGGCCTCTTGTAGGTGCTGGTGAAATTGCTCACAAAGGCGTCCTGAAAATCGATCCAGCTATTGAAGCTTCCAGGTGGAAAATTGTTGAGCCATACTCGTGCTGGCCTTCTAGCATTTGCAGTACATACCGTACTGCCCATCTCAAATTTCCCTGCGCGATTTTCATAGCAGTTACATAGTCTATGAGCCAATCTTCTGGCTTTGTGCTTCCATCATAACTTTTTGTTCCTCTGGCTAGCTGGAAATTTGGTATAGGGGGTTCCTTCATGATCCTTGGGCCAAAGCATGGCGGACCCTGTGGACCTTGCGACTCGATCAGCTCTACCATTTTTATTCGGTCAAGCTTCAGCCTTGCATCATTCGGCTGAAGGTTTCTTCCTCCGAGTCTGGCTCCCATTGCCTGGTATACATGATCCGGCATTTCATACCCATCATTCACCATTGCCGAGTAACCATCATTGTATCTGTTCGCATTCGGGTCTGCAGGCTGCTGTACTACTTTTACTGCGCTTTGGTGTCTTCTTTCGGGTTGAGCTGGAGCATTATTCGGTGATGTATTTCCTCCTCCTACCGAGTGAGATTCACGCCTAGGTTGAGGCGCGAAATTTTGCCCTCCATTGTCATTCCTTTGTCCTACTTGCCTCTCTCGGCCTGCATTCTCCTGGTTTTCATTTCCTTGCATGTTATTTCTTCTTGTTCCTTGCGCAAGTGCTGGGTTTCCTTGAGCTACTGCCGGGTCATAGGTGATTATTTGTTTGTTCCTCACAGAATCCACACTCTTTTCTTTCCTCTGCCTTGGCACTACTCCGGGTGAGGATGCCGTATGTCCTGGAGATCGTGTCAGAATAGGAGTTGCCGAATGAACTAACTATGACCTCCCTGCTATATCCGGATTTGCTTTATAATATGCTTCATTCAGCATCCCTGCAGCTCTTATCAGCTCATTGAATCGCTCTTGTTGCCTTTTATTTGCTTCACCCGTTAAATGGGGTAACTCTACCATTGCTGCCTCTGCGGCTCTCAAATTAGCTGCTGCGGTATTGTACGTAGGCCGCATGGCTGTTTCATTGCTGTTCTCTAGCGTTATTTTTGACGTTGCATCCGCCAGCTCCTCATTGAGATTTCTTCCTCTCAATCTCGTTGCATCAAGCCGGGTCTTTGCGCCCTTGACTCGATTTGCCGAGTTGAGCTCTCGAATAGTGATATCTACATCTTGCTGCAATTGAGCCAGCTCTTTTGCTTTTCCAGAACTTCTATTCTGGCTTCCTCCAACTCGGCCTGCACTCATGCCGGGTCATCCGCTTGCGCTATTGGCTATGCTAACTTCTCTATGGCCTCCTGCAACTCTTTAGCTCTCTTACTTCTAGCTATGTTTCTGGCTTTTCTAGAGGTGCCTTTGCTGTTCTTGCAGCCCTTGGCGTTTCCTCGCGATTTCCTCCTTCAAGATCCTTATTCACCACTGGAACTACCGGGGGTGCTGTTGGGTTAGGAGCTATCATCATTACCTCAACGGAGACGAGCGGGTGAAGCTTTCCTGCGGCAGGAACCGCAGGTGGATCCGGCGCCAAGATGACGCGTTCCGGATACACGCGTTCCACGCGAACCACGGCGTAGATCTGGTGTTCACCGAACTTGATGAAGCGACTGTGCCTCGAGAATGGCTTGGTCCCGAAACACCCCGCGTTGTCGCTGAAGAAGTTGAGCGCTCCAAATCTCTGGATGAGGCCGGAGTAAACGCGCTCGCCGGTCTTGGCGATGATGTTGCCCATCCAGATGAAGACTCCATGAAGCACCTGCTTCTGCCCCACGGTGGGCGCCAACTGTCGTGGTGGTGTCACGGAAGATGCCATGGGTAGGCTTAAGTTGGGGGCCGAATGGATGCTTGTGGTCACCGGGGAGGGTGTGCATGGTCCGACCATGCGCGAAGAATAAGAAGAACTCTCCACACTTAGGAATTTTATTGATGCTAGAGGTTTACAAGTGCTCCTTGAGCTGTATGAACTAGAGTACAAGGCACTAGATCCCTCCTTCGTCCAACCTCCCTCTACTACTGCTATGCCCCTCTTTATATAGGCTGTGCGAGCTAGTTTATACCCCTTTGGTTTCTAGGGTTTATTGTTTGGATCTTGGTCCCTACAATGTGGGCCAGGTCATGGGCTTGCCCTAAGCCCTGTGGCCCAGTCCACAAAGCTAGACTGCTAACAGTCTTCCTGTACGTCGCCTCCTGTTGCTTTTGGCGTCACGCAGTAACTTTGTATGTCAGCCCTTGCTTTAGGCGTCACCCGGCTCCTTTTATGTCAACCGGCGTAGCCCTTCTCTTTCGACCATGCTTTACCATGGTCCCTCCTGATCCTTACTCGGAAAGGTGCCACGTGTCCTGTCTGACTCAGCCCCTCTTCGTGAGACTTGGCTCGTTGGTTCCTACAAGGTTTACATCTTTGTATTATATGGGCCAACATGATTTATATGTCGGCCTCACGTGATCCTCTTTCTCGGCCGTACTTATTCGACCTGGTTCTTTCTTTACTCGGCGTAAGCCAAGCTAGGCTGTGTTTTACCCCTTGTGACCCTACCGGGGGTTATCACCCCGACAGCCATGCATCACCACTTAAATCCTACGGTGCAAAATCGTGATCCAGCGTGAACCAGTACGCGCCAATCAGACGCTGCCGCGCGTCCCTGGTTTTGTTTTAAAAATCTGAATTTGGATCTATTAGTTATTCAAACTTGTAAATTCAATAACTTTTGTTCTATTTGTCCAAACAATACAAATTTTGTATCTATAGATTTAGAAAAATGTTTCCTACACATCTGTGTCCTTGGTTTGGTCATTTGCTTCTGGAAATTAGGATTTATTGAAGAAGAATTTGTAGGCCTATCTTGACTATAAAAATTGTTTAGAAAATTGTTTTAAAGTAAATTTTAGTTTACTTAGACTTTAGAAAGTTTACTTTGTGTTTAGTACTGTTTAGTTTGACTTGAATTGTGTGGCAAAACATTCCATTGCATTTGCATGCATTCATATATATTTTTGTGTCTATATTGAATGTGGATTTTGTTGTATGAAATATTGTGTAGATTTTGGTGATTGTGGAGATTGTAATTGTGAGGATTGTACCTATTCTATTAGCTACCAAGGAAAGTGATATTTTCATCCCATGTCCTATTATTTTCCTTATTTGCATTAGCTATATTTTGAGTAGGAATTTTGCATGATGATTTCAAAGTATATGCTATGCTATGGTAAATCCTATAGATGTTTTTGTTAGTAGATTTTCCCTAAGTTAAGAGACATGTTATGATAGTATGCTTAGTATAGCTAGTAGAATGCAAGGGTGAAATATCCATGCTATGAAATATTGCTAAGTCTACGACTTTGTGTTTTGATTAATAAAACAACTATGTAAATGAATCACCTGGGTGGAATGGGAAGATTGGTTTGTGTTGAGTGGTTACACAAGGCCCATGTCTATGGTTTACCTTGTGTATCACACTTGTGGATGGCCACCCAGGAACAAAGAGATTTGAGATGTTTAGTGTTGAGAAGCTTCAAGTGCAACCACATGGCATATGAGCTCTGCCTTGACCAACTAGGTTGCAAGAACTTAGCCAGATGGATAGTTGGTGGTAGGGTTGATAGGATCGAACACGTCCATGTTGGTCTAAGGGAATGCTTCTGAAAGGTCTCGTCTCGATGCATGTCGAGTCTTGTATAGAAAGTGCACCACCTCTCGAGAGGGTAAAACCTAAGTACTTAGCCGTGTCCCCGGTAATGGACATTTTGAGCATCAAAGACATTGAAATGATCAAGGATCTCCTCATCCCAATTTCTCTAAGTTAAAATATGTGGTTGAACAAGGGTAGAGGTTCACCAATGTCTATTGGTGGTTCCTTAGAGATTTTTTACAAACAAAAACTTAGTGTTTTCAACTAAGAAAAACCTTATTTTGAGCAAAGCCAGCCTAAGCTACACTTAGCCAAAATCATATAGTTATTAGATACTACTATTCTACTATGGTATCACTTAACAATACAATTCCAAATGTATTGACCCTCTGTGGTTGTAACTTATTATGTTGCAGGTTACTCTGATGGTGAGTAGGGTTGTGAGTCTACACTCAACATGTTTGCTTGTGGCACATGAAGATGAAGACTTTTATTTATTTATTTACTTATGTTGTGAAACCTATGTATTAGCCTAAGGCTAATGAGTTGCAAAGACTATGTTATCTCTGGATTGACGATGTAATAATGACCTTTGCATCTGTGTACTTCATCTTAAACTGTGGATGCTAGCATTTCGATCCAGGGGCTAGCATTGCAATCACAGGGATCTTTACCTTATTTGGTGAGATTTACATATATTGTATATAATCTGTATTGTATTTTATCTGGCTCAGAATTAAAAAAAGTTGTTTGTGGCACACATGGCATGGCTTTAGTGGCGCACTATAACTAAAGCGCACATGCCTTCCCTCAGTGGCGCACAGCCATGTGCACCACGTGCAACATAGTAGAAGCGCACATGCCTTCCTAGCCATGGCGCACTGACAGGTGCGCTACTATTATCTCCAGATACCCATAGCGCACTAGGTAGTGCGCTACGGGTATATTTTAGCCACAGCGCAGACGTTGTGACGCACCCCTAGTGCACCATGAATGTTGTTTACAGGTGAGCCACCAACGTGCCTTTTCTTGGTAGTGTAGACCCCTTTTAGTGTATAAGTATAACGTTCATATGTGATAGAGAGAGTGTGTACATGTTGGGGAATTAGCACACTCAAACGTGATATGAAAATACACAGCGGAATAAGATGTAAAATTCAGATCCACTCATGTACTAAATCCACAAATCTTTGCTCAATCGCGAAAGGAAACATATGCATCAAACATATATGGGGGAAACGAATTCTGTTCCAACTGAGGACAAGTCCTGTATGCTCTCACGCACAATGGCTGAAATCTGCAGGTAGGTAGGACAAGTCCTATATGCTGTCAGCACGTAGAAGCAGCAACAAGCAAATCAACACATAGGGACACCAATCCTTTTTATGTAGAAAATCTCTCAACTAGAGAGGGAAAACCACGGGACGAAACCATCCAAATCTTCTTCCACTATTATCAAATGGGGATACAATTGTTCTTCTCTAGAGAGCACTAGAGGATCTCATACATCAAGATTTGGGGCACAAGAGCTAGGGATCGGAGCAATCTCACCAAACATGCTGGAACCACATCTTTAAGGAGACAAGTTAGTGGATCTGGATGTCACGATCTTGTGTGCAAAGCCCATGCTTGATTCAACTTGTTCCTGCAGATTCTCCTCTTTCCCTTCTCTCTTGGTTTTATTCTTCAATGGAGGCTAACCTGGATTCTCGCCACCCTGCCATTTGGTGACTGCATGGGAGGCTTATCTCCACCCTTCCCTCATGTGCAATATCCAAAGGACCCTTGATCATAACACTAAAGGTTGGTGTCCTCTTGCACCTATTTGGGCCTCCTGAAAGGCTTCATAAGGCCATCTCCTCACAACCCACATGAGGAGGATACCCAACATTCTCCCCCTTCTGACTCATGTGGGGGCACTACCATGATCGTTTCCTTGCAACATACAAGCAGCTTCTCACTTGGTAATATCTTGGTCATCATATCCGAGCCATTCTTGTCGGTATGGATCTTCTCAAGTTTCAGTAACTTGGAACTCACAACATATCGAATCCAATGATACCTCACATCAATGTGCTTGGTTTGAGAGTGGAAACTTGGCAAGATGGATAGCGCCCTGGCTATCGCAAAACATACTGTAATTCTCTTGCTTCATGCCCAACTCTTGCAAGAAGTTCTTCATCCATAACACTTTCTTGCAAGCCTCAACCTCTGCTATGTACTCAACATCTGTGGTTGATAGTGAAATGCATTTATGCAACCTCGATTGTTGTGGGGGTTTAGCACCTGAAAATAATAATTTTTTCTACACAAACCACCAGCTGCTAGGATCTATCTAAGAGTAATGCTGTAATAGGAGGGTATTCAGTGTTCATACCTTTGAAGAACGAATGCGGCTTAAGTTCTGAGGGGAACATGGATGATGTAGTCGTACCGATGCTAACCTCAAGGTCATGGACGGCTCAAGCTCCAGCTCCACTGGATCCAATGACTCCGATAGCTTGAAAGACTCTAGCGCCACAAGTGAAGCACCTCGAAGGGAGCTACACACACATACGGTGCTTGACGATGACTCCCAAACTCAGAGGTTGCGGAAGTAGATCTCCTAGATCCGGAATCCCCGCAGGGCAACGGTGCTCCACGGTGAAGAACTCTCTCAATTGCACAACCCTTACAATCGCAGTCAGAAGAGAGAGATGAAGGGAGGAGGGAACTTGGAGGGGGAAGCCTCAAAGCTTGGGATTTATTGGTGTGTTTAAATCCCTCCATATGACCTCCTTTATATAGGATTAGGGGATCCCCCAAGTCCCTAGGCCTAGCCAAGTGGGACTAAACAAGGGAGAACAGAGGAGGGGGCTGGCCGCCGGCCACTCCTTCGCTTTCCCTTGGAGGATTTTCTCTCATGGGCCCTTTTCCCTTTAGGGATTTGTCCCATTAGACATGGGATGCCATTTAAATCATATTTATTTTATTAAATAAATTTAAATAAATGTATAATTCAATTATTAACATATTATTTAATTCTCGTTGCACCAGAACTCCTTCTGGACAACTCTGTACATCCGTCGGTCATTCTCGGAACTCTTCCGGTTTTCCCTTCTCTTTTCTTCGGTGATTCCTATGATATAAAAATGATCTCTGAGCATTGTAAAATCCTTAAGCATTCTACCCTTTAGTTCGGGAACACATAAACATGGTCGAGACCCCTCTCGGACCAATGATAATTAGCGGGACCTGGATGCCCATAATGACCACCTGTGCATTTCACGAGAATCTTTGTCGTTGAACCGTTAAACATAGAGTCCTATTCCCTTTGTTAATTTGATAATTTACTTGTCTGAGGACTAATCAACGACATCTCTATGTCGTGTTCAATCTCTTTATCGACAAGTAGAACTTTACTCATTCCGAGCTATGCCATCCCCGTGACCTAGTCACATGCTGAAGCTTTATTAATGTCATGTATCCGAGTGGGCCCAGAGTATCTCTCCATCACGCGGAAGAACAAACCCCGCTCTTGACACATACGCCTCAACATGTCCTTCTGAATAACTGAAGATACCTTTATGGTCACCGTATTACCGAGTGACGTTTGATGCTAACAAGGCACTCTCAGGTGACATCGATTAAATATGGTCTCATGGTCTAAGGAATTGGTTACTATGTTTCCCAGTCATTGTAACGGTGAACTTCGTGACTTGATCGTGTTACAGTTCTTGTGTTGGGTATGTCCATCACTTCCATTCAACTAATAAAATAACCACATTGTCAATTGATACAAATGTTGATGATCAGGAAATGTCGATCATCGATTGACCAATGAACTAGTGTCTAGAGGATCACTAGGGATTCTAGTGATTTACATATCACATGTGTGTTGTCATTCCTATCAATACAATTATAGCATGATATAAAACCTATTATGAACTTAATAAAATACGTCAATAATCTATATTATTATTTTCCTCTAGGGCATATTTCCAACAATTTGCATGACACTGCTCCCCTTGCATAAGTCATCAAGTATCCGGAGGTAGACTTCCTAGAATCTGCATCACCAGCATAATCTGCATATTTATAGCATTGCAATAAAGGATCACCACTTCCAAATCATAAGCATAATCTAGAAGTACCTTTGAGATACCTGAGAATCCACTTCACTGTATTCCAGTGAACTCCCCCTGGATTTGTCATTGATGACTGCAAGTGCACAGATTAATCGTAGTTAGTTTTAAAGTAAATATATCGAACCCACAGAGAGCTATTGGTAAAGGTCTTAATGCCCCTCGTCACTATCTACCAAAGGATACTTTAAGTTCCCTTTGATCTCATGTAAAGAGTGTTTGAAAGGTTTTGGTTGTGTGCAGAAAATTAATTAAAACAATTAAAAGAAAGCAAGTAACAAGATTGTGTGAAAGCGTGGCTGAATTCAATAGGACTAAAACGTTATCGGGGATGTAGGATACACCTCTAGCATGGTATTGTTATTATTAATAATATAAAATAACATACTTCTTATGTCATAAAATGTGTGGAGAGAGCCCCATAATAAGATGTTCACTACCACTTTGTTGAGCCAAGAGTGAGGTCCCCTCTAAATAACCACTACGACGTTGAGAGCAGTCACCCATATAGACCACCGCAATTAAGGGTTTCCCCGTGGATATCGTAATTGGCTTAGGGAGTCCCTCTTTATTCCTCCTTTGGCCATGTAGTTCACGAGCCGATGCCAATCTACCACGGGGCCATTCCAGGTACGATCCCAAAGCACGTACAAAGTATTTCCTCTCTTTACTCCCAAGGACAAATGGTATGTGGTCGACTTCACATACCATCTAAAGAGAGATCAAACACAAATCACAAATCAATCATAGACCGGCAAGTCATATGGACACAAGAATAGATCAACTTTATTGCAAATCCTTAATAGTGCTAGGGTTTCTCCATCTCCCTAATAACAAATGAACTACTCACACATGGAAGAAATCAACAACACCATCATAATCAAATGGATGGATAAAAGTACTGAAATAGATCTAATGCAAACCACAATTGAATCTGGAATTACAACAAGGTCTAATGGATGAAAGATGGGGTAATGGTGGTGATGCAGATGCAGCGGTTGATGATGAAGAGGATGATGCGTTGTCCTCCAATGATCCATGAATCAATAGGGATTTTACCCCAGCCAAGTTCCTCCTTTAGATATTTTTCAGATGTGTTTTTTTTGGTTTCTGGTGGCTGTGAATGTCGGATCTCTCTGCCATCTTCATTAGGAGAAAGTATTTGACGAGGCGAAAACCATGGCATATGGTATCGGCGGACAGTACGGGCGGGCTTCGCCCATACCACCGGTCATTATCGGCACTGGTTGCTTTCCCTCGTTTGGTATTTTCCCACGTAAGAAGGCAAATCTATAAAATGATTTTTATCACTTGAAAATGTCATATTATAGTATAATATGATAGCTCTAATTAATATGTTCATATAAGACTTAATGATTCGGGACCCTGTTGAAATAAAGACAAAAAGGTGTGCGCAAACGTAGTGAAATACAAAAATCCCTACTCTATTTATGCAAAAACTGTTGGGAATATGCCCTAGAGGCAATCATGTATGATGAGAATTCCCATTGTATTCATAGAGATATAAAGTTGTCCTTGTATAAGCATTTGATGTGTATCATTGAATATGTGATTCGGTTGTGGAACTATGCATTCATGTTGTTTGTACTAAATATCCTTGGTCATCGAGGTTGTGCTGGACACACAACTTAGACCAATGTGAAAGCCGGCTTGATGACTCGGTTCCACTTGTCATGGGCATGGAGATGCCATTCCGACTTACACAGATTCCGCTAAAGAGTTTAGCGATTCGGATTGACCCATATTGAGGTACAACGAACAAGTTGTCATTTGTATATCTCAATCAATGTAATCCTTAGACCTGAGGTTATTGCATAATCCGAGTTGAGGATCACCGACTTAGGTTCTGTCAAATGCTGATCCGTAACTGGGCAGCTATAAAGGCAGAGTTCGGGTCGACTGAGAATCAAGCTGCGTGATGTGAATAACCAAGATGGGATTTTGCCCCTCCACTCGGAGAGATATTCTCTAGGCCCTCTCGGATGATATGATTCGGAAAGCATGGCCATGCACGACTCGGTTAAGTGTTAATCGAGGCGGTCGACTAAGAGTTAGTCGGGTGAATCACTTATCTCGGATCGAGAAGAGAGTCGGACTATTTAAGGGACGACGAATATTCACCTATAGTCTGACAAGGCATATTGTGAGGCAAAAGGGACTCGGACATAAGTCACATTGGAAAGGCAAGTCATCATGACTCATTGGTACTTGGGAGTCGGCACGTTCTGCTAGGAGCCGCTGCCGACTGATCGATTGTGAGTTGGACTCCAATCGTGTCCGAGTAACCAAGAGCCTACTGGGTCACACACTTAAGAGCAGGAGCAAGTTCGGATTGGACTGGAAACCTGGCCGGGTTGGACCCGAGCCGGATTAGGACTAAGTCAGTGAGTCGGACTCATAGGGACTAATATTATATGGGCTTTAGTGAATGGGTCGCGCGAGCAGATACCACGTTCACTCCCTATATATAGTGGAGCACCGTAACCCAGAAAGGTTAATCGTTTATCAGTTAGGTCATTCCATGTGTTGGAAACCCTAGCTCCACAGCAGTCTAGCCGTCGTACCGAACCTAGCAGTTCACCGTCGGTGCTCCTCCTTACACGTGTGGATACCAACAGAGGTGTTGTACGATCAACACTAGGACGATCAGATCGCGAGGACTGCACTGCATGAACTGACGCGCTTCATCAGTAATCCGCAACTGCGCGTCTAGTGGTAAACCTCGTGGGCTTCTACCTCAGCTGGATCTTGGGATCACCACGTTAGAGGAAATTTTTTGTTTTATCTCCACATGACCCAACAGTGGTATCAGAGCGATAGCTTCTGGTTTTAGGCTCGAGATCTCGCATATGTGATATGCGGTTGGCTGTAGATGAGATCTATGTGCTATTTTGGTGGTCGATCTATGAGATAGATTGGTTTTGTACGAGGTTGATTGGATCAACTATACTCCGTGATCATACTGCTGAGGTCGTGGAACGACATACCCCTACCGGTCGGCTTCTGCCATCAGGGTAGACTGTGACACATAAATCCAGAGGCGGTGATCAAAGATCAAAAGGTTTGATCGAATCGGAATAATGGTCGGAATCCATGTCGGGACCGCCGGCTTCGCCCTGTCGTAGCGCCTTAGATGTCGTTGCGAGTTTCACAACGCCGGTAGATATCGTATCTATGCATAACTTATTTTTGCAGGAAATTGTGGATGGTATGGTTCATGTGCATGTGATGTATGTGTGTAATCCATACGTGATCTGTGAATCACGGTTTTTGTCAGCCGGCTGGAGCCTAGGTGCTGTTACTTTATTGTATAACAACCTGCGTGTCGGATTCTCTATGTAATTTACTTTACTTAGCTAGTGTAGCAGTTTGGAGAATCCGGATGGCATGCAAGGCGATGTACATGTCAGCGACATGGAGTAAGACGACAAGTGACAAGAGTTGGCATGAGTCAGATTACAGGCTTTGTGGAGATGGAGATCGCCATGAAGGGAGCCATACCATTTCACATTATAATTGCTTTATTTTGTGTTATTGTTATGTCTCTGTTTTACCTCTATTAGATAGTCGGTAAAATTTAATCCCTCAAAGAAGGTCTAGTCGGTTTTCTCGCCAGTGTTTGCACCATCACAAGTCAGACATTTTTGGTAGTGGGCTCATAAAATTGAGGTGCTGCCAATTCCCGACTAGGTGGGTTCGAGTCGGACTCTTACTACGGAAACACTCGGTAAGCTAGATGGGTCTATCACAACGTTTGTGGGGCTCGGGGAAAAGTCGGATGGGAGCCGGGGCATGTGATGCCACCTGTCCAACAGGAGTCGTATGGGATGCGATTAACAAGGAGTTGTCTACCTAGATCACTTGGCGGCTAG
The DNA here is from genome assembly GCA_030063025.1 of Avena longiglumis. NCBI lineage: Eukaryota > Viridiplantae > Streptophyta > Magnoliopsida > Poales > Poaceae > Avena > Avena longiglumis. Next base: position 65,898,086 of record CP125973.1, on the reverse strand, counting down.
CGGTGATGCTAAAGCTCACTAGCCGACTTGCTTATTTAGGATCCTAAATCACTAAGTAACCATCGGAGGGGTGTTGGTTCTAGTGGGAGCATAAAATATTAAAATGTTTAATATGCTTGCTCTTTTATGAATACATGTCTTAAGTGTTTTGCATTTTTTAGTTGTAGATCATGGCACCAAGTAGCAGTCACTCTCAGATATCCGGTTTTGCGTTGAGAACTATCCTCGAGAAAGATAAACTAAACGACACTAATTTTACCAACTGGTATCAAAATCTGAGAATTGTTCTCAAACAAGAAAAGAAGGACCATGTCCTAGACAACCCACTTCCAGATGAGCCAAATGAGAATGCGACTGTCGCTGCCACCAATGCCTACCGTCGAGCTAAGGATGAGTCCATGAATATTAGTTGTCTTATGCTTGCTCACATGGAACCGGACTTGCAAAAGCAGTTCGAGAATGTTGAGGCCTACGATATGATCGAAAGCCTCAAAAGTATGTTCCAGGCTCAGGCGAAGACTGAGAGGTATCAAGTATCTCAGGCTTTGCTGAGTTGCAAGATTAAGGATGGTGATCCACTGAGTCCGCATGTGATCAAAATGGTTGGTTACGTGCAATCTCTGGAGAGGCTTGGCTACCCCATTAGCGAAGAGTTCGCTACGGATATAATTCTGAACTCTCTTCCTAGTGCATATGGGTAGTTCATTTCGAACTACCACATGCATGGTATGGATAAGAAGCTCACTGAATTGCATGGGATGCTCAAGAAGGCAGAGGCGGATCTCAAAAAGGGCACCAGTCAAGTGTTGATGGTGCAGAATAAGGCTAAGTTCAAGAAGAGTTCTTGGACTAAGAAGAAGGCTAAGTCAGGAGGAAAGCAGGCTCAGGACCCGGTCCCAAGCACTTCCTCAGGGACTAAGCCATCTCCTTCAGCCAGATCCACTTGCTTCTATTGCAAGGCGGATGGCCACTGGAAGAGGAACTGCATCAAGTACTTGGCCGACAAAGCCAAGAGTGGAGGTATGACTTCCGACTCAGGTACACTTGTTTGCAATGTTATAGACATATATCTTTCTGATGCACCTAATAGTTCTTAGGTATATGATACCGGATCAGTTATTCACATCTGCAACTCGTTGCAGGGACTGGTAAGAACTAGGAGCGTAGCAAGAGGCGAGGTTGATATTCGAGTCTGCATTAAAGCAAGAGTTGCTGTATTGGAAGTCGGCACGATGCAACTTCATTTACCTTCCAGATTCATTATGGAACTGAATAATTGTTATTATGTTCCAGTGTTCAGTCGAAACATTATTTCTGCTTCATGTTTGATGAGGCAAGGCTATGAGTCGAATATCAAGAATAATGGTTGTTCTTTGTATTTGAATGATATGTTTCACGGCTTTGCACCCGTCCACGACGGGTTATTTATTTTGAATCTTGATGGTGAGTCGGTTTATAACATGAATGTTAAAAGGTTGAAACCAAATGATCTAAATATGACTTACTTTTGGCACTGTCGGCTTGGTCATATAAGTTGGAAACGCATGAAGAAGCTCCATGATGATGGACTCCTAACTTCGTTCGACTTGGAGTCTTTCGAGAAATGCGAATCTTGCCTACTCGGCAAAATGACCAAGACACCTTTTGCAAAGAGTTGCGAAAGGGCGTCCGACTTGTTGGGACTAGTACATAGTGATGTATGTGGACCAATGAGCACGACAGCCATGGGTGGTTATGAGTACTTCATTACCTTCACTGATGATTTAAGTAGGTATGGATATATCTACTTGATGAAACATAAGTCGGAAGCCTTTGAAAAGTTCAAAGAATTCACAGAATCAACTCGGCAAGAAAATAAAGTTTCTTCGGTCGGACCGAGGAGGCGAGTACATGAGCCATGATTTTGATGACCATCTGAAAATTTGTGGAATGGTTCCTCAACTTACTTCGCCAGGAACACCGCAAAGGAATGGTGTTTCGGAAAGGCGGAATCGGACCTTGTTGGACATGGTACGATCAATGATGAGTCGGACAAATCTGCCTTTATCATTTTGGGGTTATTGTCTAGAAACAACGGCGTTCACACTAAACAGAGTACCATCAAAATCGGTAGAGAAGACACCGCATGAGATGTGGGCAGGCAAAAATCAGAGTTTGTCTTTTCTTAAGATTTGGGGTTGTGAAGCATTTGTCAAGCGACTTCAGTCGGACAAGCTTACAGCCAAGTCGGATAAGTGTATTTTCATGGGATATCCGAGGGAAACCTTCGGTTACTACTTCTGCAACCAAGAAGAGGGCAAAGTGTTTGTCGCTCAGAATGGTGTCTTCCTTGAGAAAGAGTTTCTCAGTCGGAGAGTAAGTGGGAGCACGGTGCAGCTCAAAGAAATTCGAGAGGAACCGGCTAGTAGCGAGTCGGCAAAAACCTTGGAGGTTGAGCCGGTCGTGGTAGGTGAGCCGGTAGAAGCACCTGTACTACGAAGATCGGCGAGATTACGAAGTGTTCGTGATGTGTTACTGTTAGACAGTGATGAGCCGGCGAATTATTCGGAAGCGATGGTGGGATCTGATTCCGAGTCATGGCTTGGAGCCATGAGATCCTAGTTAAAGTCCATGGATGAAAATCAAGTTTGGAACTTGGTTGATCTGCCAAACGGTGCAAGACCCATCGAGTGCAAGTGGGTCTTTAAGAAGAAAACTGATATGGATGGAAATGTTTCCATCTATAAAGCACGTCTTGTTGCGAAGGGGTTCCGACAAGTTCAAGGAGTTGATTACGACGAGACTTTCTCGCCCGTAGCGATGCTTAAATCAGTTCGGATCATGTTAGCTATAGCGGCCTATTTTGACTATGAGATATGGCAGATGGATGTCAAAACGGCTTTCCTTCACAGAAATTTAACCGAGGACGTGTATATGATACAGCCCGAGGGTTTTGTCAATCCGGATAATGCTGACAAGGTGTGCAAACTTCAGAAATCCATTTATGGGTTGAAGCAAGCATCTCAGAGTTGGAATATTCGCTTTGATGAGGTAGTCAAATCGTTTGGCTTCATCAAGAGTAATCATGATTCTTGTTTATACAAGAAGTTTAGTGGGAGCAAAGTAAACTTTTTAATCTTATATGTGGATGACATATTACTTATTGGAAATGATGTCCAAATGTTGCAAGAAACCAAGGAATCATTGGAAAGGAGTTTCTTAATGAAAGACTTGGGTGAGGTAACATATATTATCGGAATCCGGATCTATAGAGATAGATCAAGGAGGATCATTGGATTGAGTCAGAGTACTTATTTGGACAAAGTGTTGAAGAAGTTCAACATGGAATCATCTAAGAAGGGGTTCTTACTGATGTCTCATGGTGTAAAACTTAGCAAGACTCAGTGTCCTTCGACTACTGATGAGCGAAGTCGGATGAGTGCGATTCCGTATGCTTCTACAGTCGGATCCATCATGTATGCCATGATTTGTACTAGGCCGGATGTTTCGTATGCTCTTAGTGTTGTGACCAGATACCAGGCTGATCCTGGAGAAATCCACTAGACAACGGCTAAAAATATCCAAAAGTACTTGAGAAGGACTAAGGATATGTTCTTGGTTTATGGTGGTGAATATGAACTCAGTGTAAAGGGTTACACGGATGCGAGTTATCTTACCGACTCTGATGATTCTCGTTCGCAATCCGGATACGTGTTTATTATAAACGGAGGTGCTATGAGCTGGAAGAGTTCCAAGCAAGAGATTGTGTCTACATCTACAACAGAGGCTAAGTATATTGCCGCCTCAGAGGCAGCAAAGGAAGCTGTTTGGATGAGGAATTTCCTCATGGATCTTGGTGTGGTTTAGGGCTCGTCCAATCCGTTAGACGTGTATTGTGACAACAATGGTGCTATTGCACAAGCCAAGGAACCTAGAAAACACCAGAAGAACAAGCACATACTCATGTGGTACCATCTGATTCACCAGTTCGTGGATCAGGGTGATATCAAGTTATGCAAGGTACACACGGATGCAAATATTGCGGATCCGTTGACAAAGCCGTTACCCCAGCCGAAGCATGATGCGCACCTGAGAGCCATGGGCATTAGATGCATAGACATGTGATGTCGGAAGATTGACTCTAGTGCAAGTGGGAGACTGTTGGGAATATGCCCTAGAGGCAATCATGTATGATGAGATTTCCCATTGTATTCATAAAGATATAAAGTTGTCCTTGTATAAACATTTGATGTGTATCATTGAATATGTGATTCGGTTGTGGAACTATGCATTCATGTTGTTTGTACTAAATATCCTTGGTCATCGAGGTTGTGCTGGACACACAACTTAGACCAATGTGAAAGCCGGCTTGATGACTCGGTTCCACTTGTCATGGTCATGGAGATGCCATTCCGACTTACACAGATTCCGCTAAAGAGTTTAGCGATTCGGATTGACCCATATTGAGGTACAACGAACAAGTTGTCATTTGTATATCTCAATCAATGTAATCCTTAGACCTGAGGTTATTGCATAATCCGAGTTGAGGATCACCGACTTAGGTTCTGTCAAACGCTGATCCGTAACTGGGCAGTTATAAAGGCAGAGTTCGGGTCGACTGAGAATCAAGCTGCGTGATGTGAATAACCAAGATGGGATTTTGCCCCTCCACTCGGAGAGATATTCTCTGGGCCCTCTCGGATGATATGATTCGGAAAGCATGGCCATGCACGACTCGGTTAAGTGTTAACCGAGGCGGTTGACTAAGAGTTAGTCGGGTGAATCACTTATCTCGGATCGAGAAGAGAGTCGGACTATTTAAGGGATGACGAATATTCGCCTATAGTCTGACAAGGCATATCATGAGGGAAAAGGGACTCGGACGTATGTCGCATTGGAAAGGCAAGTTGTCATGACTCATTGGTACTTGGGAGTCAGCACGTTCTGCTAGGAGCCGCTGCCGACTGATCGATTGTGAGTCGGACTCCAATCATGTCTGAGTAACCAAGAGCCTGCCGGGTCACACACTTAAGAGCAGGAGCAAGTTCGGATTGGATCTGAACTGGAAACCTGGCCGGGTTGGACCCGAGCCGGATTAGGACTGAGTCAGTGAGTCGGAGTCATAGGGACTAATATTATATGGGCTTTAGTGAATAGGCCGCGCGAGTATAGCCCACGTTCACTCCCTATATATAGTGGAGCACCGTAACCCAGAAAGGTTAATCGTTTATCGGTTAGGTCATTCCATGTGTTGGAAACCCTAGCTCCACAGCAGTCCAGCCGTCGTACCGAACCTAGCAGTTCGCCGCCGGTGCTCCTCCTTGCACGTGTGGATACCAGCAGAGGTGTTGTACGATCAGCACCAGGACAATCGGATCGCGAGGACTGCACTGTATCAACTGACGTGCTTTATCAGTAATCCGCAACTGCGCGTCTAGTGGTAAACCTCGTGGCCTTCTACCTCAGCTGGATCTTGGGATCACCACGTTAGAGGATTTTTTTTGTTTTATCTCCGCGTGACCCAACCAAAAAAAGGTAAATATGCTTCAATTTTGGACTCATCAACTCCCCCATGCTAGGCTCTTGCTCGTCCCCAAGCAATATGGTGTCTTATGGACAAGATCATAATGTTCATGAGACACGAGTCATTACAATAAATGAGGTAAAAATTTAATTAGGAATACACCATCGGATGTAAAGAAACTTTGAGGGTATTACCATACCCTTACACATTACATGACTTTGAGGATTCCACACCTTCTCTGGTATTAATGAAATTATAAGAAGCTTCTAGTGATTCAACATATCATACAATCATTGAGTTGAAAGGTATTGAGCACGTAGTTTAGTAATGAAGATTTATCATCATTCTCCCCTTTTTTTACTCTTGACTCTTTTGATAGTTGTTCTCTCTTTTTGCTTCTTTCCGTATCTTTCATATCTATATATATATTTATTCCTTTTCTTCCTTCTCTCTTTTTTTAGTATAGCTATTTGATCATGCTCACTAGTCACTACTTTGATGGCTGTAGAGAAAACTCTTAATTATAATATTCTACTAGAATTCTTATTCGCATAGCCTAATCAATAATTTTTATTGTTGTGGAAGTCCCTAAAATCATGATAGCTGTACAAGTATCGTAACACTCAACCTAGTTCAATCATCTAATATAATAATCATGAATCAAAGGGAACTCAAAGTTGATGCAACTAATGCAAACTCTGGAATTAAATCCTAAATGGGTGCGGGAAATTAAACATGTTGAAAACTATAAGATAGATTACAAGGATCTCATAGATCCCCCAAGCTGGAATCAAACCGGGTGGATCAAATAAGTCCTTGCGTTTATTTGATACCATGGCACTCCCTTTAGTCTGCAAAGGTCTTCCTAGAGATTGCAGCTCAAAGTCTCTTGTTTGTTTCCTCCAGGGCAAATATGCATCGCATGCACTTCTACAGATCCAAACGCAAGAGGAACATCCCATCAACGAATTTATTCACCACGTCATTGAGTTCCTTTTTGCCTTCAAGATCCAATAGGCGCTTGCACACAATCTCCTTATGAATGAGTTCTTCTTTCTGAAACTTCTCTAATTTATGGAGGTGGCATTCGGTGTCCGAGACGTTTGCACGAACTGGCACGTCCAAAAGGTTGAATCCCCTGTCCTCTTGAGTCTTCACGCTCATACGTGCATTCATGGTGATCTTCTTTGTTGTTAAAGTGTGCTCCGTGGTCTCCTTGTAAGTACCTGCATCAGGATGGTTAGACTGCTTACGCTTTGGCGAGGAGTAGTCGACGGCGATTAGCATCATTGACTCCATGCAGCCCTTCCCATGAGGATTTTTGGCTTCTTCTTCGTCCTCGGGCATCACCAAGGCCAAGTAGGGTGGCTGCTGCCACCCCTCTTTGTTTGCTCCATGAAGGTATCGTACTCTTCATCATCGGATTCATCATCAGAGTCATACGTATAACTCTTGTTCTTAGGGCTCAAACCTTGAGCTTTGCGGTCATCAGCTTCAATGGAGGAAGTCTGGAAGCTATCCCATGAATGATCCATAAGGTTTAGAGGCTTGCCTTTGCCTTGAACATGGTAGCGCTTTGATATAAGAGGGAGAAAGACCTCTATGGAGGCTTATTAAGGGTCAAAGATAGGAATAAATACGTACTGGAAGGAAAAGGGTTGGCTAAGAAAAGAATCCCAACAAATATGGAAAGAAACAAATAAAAAAAGAAGAAAACGCGATCGTCACGGCCACCTGGTACGGGCGTATTGTTGGAGATATGCCCTAGAGGCAATAATAAAACTGGTTATTATTATATCTTTGTGTTTATGATAAATGTTTACATTCATGCTATAACAGTATTAAACCGGAAACATTAATACTTGTGTGATTTGTAAACTAAATTAGAGTCCCTAGTAAATCCTCTTTGTAATACTAGCTTGTTGGTCAATAGATGATCGTGGTTTCCCGATCATGAACATTGAGATGTTGTTAACAACAAGATCATATCATTAGGAGAATGGTATGATGGACATACTCCTATAGATAAGCGTAGCATTAAGATCAAGTCATTTCAATAGTTCATTTGCTATAAGCTTTCTGATACATAGTAACCTAATTCCTTCGAACATGAAATCATGCTAATCACCATCACCGGAAGGATGCTTTGATGACATCAAACACCACACCGTAACTGGGTGGCTATAAAGGTGGCATTGAGTGTTCGGAAAGTATGTGTTGAGGCACATGGTTCAAGAGTGGGATTTGTCCATCCATATGACGGATAGATATACTCTGGGCCCTCTCGGTGGAATGTCATCCAATTGGATTGCAAGCATGTGACTTGCTCACAAGGGATCACATATCACGGGAACGAGAAAAGAGTACTTATCGGTAACGAGGTTGAACCAGGTATGCAGAGATACCGACGATCAAAACCTCTGTAACATCCCTAAAATCATGTTTCAAAACTCATGCATATCATCCATGCATCCATGATCACTTAGGATTTCATTTCAAAATCATTTCAAAAACAGGAGCATTTTTTGCTCATTATTTCATGTATGAATACTCTAGCCTTTGTGCTACTTGCTAATGAGTAAGGTACTAATATTCATTCATAATGTTTTGAGTTCAAAATTAAGTGATTTCAAAAGCTTGAATAAAGTTTCAAAACAAAGTATGAAATAAAACCAAGTTTATGCCTATTTTTATATCTCATAAAAAAAGCTTGATTTTATTTTATTTCTCAAAAGACCAAGTTTGTTTGAGTAAAAAGAAGGGTTTGACACTTATTTGAATACAAGATTCACTATACAAAAGTCCAGAGAAGGTTTGAAATCAAACTGATTTGAAATGGAGTTTGAAAATCATTTTTAGAAAATCAAACAGAAAAAGGAAAGGAATAAAGAGGAAAAAATAAGCAAACAGCCAAATCTGGCCCAACCCAGCCCAACTCGACCCAGCTAACCCAACAACCCCTCCCGCGAACCGTTTTTCTCCACTCGCAAACAAACCCGCAGAGTGACTGACCGCCTGACCCCACCTCCCCTCTGTTTCTCTCGCTGACAACGCGGCCCACGCAACGGTCATCGTCTCCACCCGGCGACGAGTTCCTCCCCCCAAATCACTCGGCCGTTTCTGGATTGATTTGCGGCTTCAATTCACGATCAATGCTCGATTGAATCACGCTCGCGACCTTGCTATTTAAAACCCCTCTGCCCCCTCTCCATTCCCCCAAACCCCAAGCACAGAGCGCCCCCAGGCTGCGAGAATTCCTCGCCGCAACCCCGCTGCTCCGACGAGTTCGCCGACGAATTCCGGTGAGCACCGCACTCCCCTCTGCCTATGGTTCATGCTGGCTTATTCCGCGTCTCCGTGCGCACCTACTGATGCTTTCCGTTTGCTCGCGCATGGTCTGTAGCCTCGGCAACGTCAATGACTGAGCTCCGCCGCCTTCTGCTTGAACTCCGGCGACCTTTTCCCGTAAGTCCCAGCCTCCCCTCTCCCTCTGTTTGATACCGGTGAGAACCCCAGTGTCCTGCGCATCTAACGACACCTTTCTCTCGTCTTAGCGCGGCCCAGAGCATCGCCAACGTCGACGAACAGAAGCCACCGTCGCCAGGGACTACTCCGACGAGCAATCCGCGACAACTCCGAGCGCCCCTTCGCCAACCGAGCATACGTCGAGCTTCTCCTCGTCACGAATATTCTGGTGAGCATCCTCCCACTTCCTCGGGCGACCTAGTTTGCCGGCTCCGCCACTGACTTAGTGCGCCGCCGCCTGTCGCCGCCGCTAGCACCGCCACTTGATGGTCTGTTGCTTAGGACCGTTAGATCTAGATCCAGTGGGTGAAATTAGAAACTAAGCGAAGAGGTACGGGCAGATCTGAGCCGTGCATGATTAGTTAGATCCAATGGTGCACGAGCGTGATCCGGTGCGAAACGGTATCATCCAATCAGACGCTGTCGCGTGGCCAATCCTTTGATTTAAAATCAGATTTTATATCAATTAGATGTTTAAACTTGTTTAATTCATAACTTTTGATTCCCACGTCCAAATTTGATGAATTTTATATCAATGGAATCAGGAGAAAAATCCCTTTCCATATATGCAATGTGTTTAATATTTTGATTATGTTAAAATGGTTATTTTTACATAAACATGTGTAGGCCTATTTTATGTATAACAAATATTTGGGAAATGTTTTATTGTTCAAATAAAGGTTGTTTGGCAAGTTTTGAACTTGTTCATGAATCAGTACTGTGCACTTGTCTTGTTAAGCATAGAAAATCATCACATATCATATTGCATGCATCCATATATTTTTTCTTGTATCTATTTTGTATGTGATTTGGTGCTATCATTTTATGTGTAGATTTTGGTGCAAATAGTGATTTTGATTGTGAGGATTGTAGATACTCTCCAAACTACCAAGGAAAGTGGTGCTTCATGATTTTATTCCTATGTTTTTCAAATATGCATTAGAAATATTTTGCTAGACTTGCATGGATAATTTTTGGTCTTTATATGCTATGCTTGGGAAATCCTAGTAGTTGTAGAATTGCTAGAAATTTCTAAGTTAATATATTTATCTATGCCATGCTTATCCTAGCTAGTAGCAACCAAGGGTGGTGAAATATTCATGCTATGATAAAATATTTCTAAGTCTTTGGACTTGTGTTTTGCTTAATAAAACAATTAAGTGAATGAAACACCTGGGTGGAATGGAAGGAATGGTTTATGTTGAGTGGTTACACAAGGCCCATTTCTATGGTTTACCTTGTGTATCTCACTTGTGGAAAGCCACCCAGGAACAAAGGGATTTGAGAGGCCAAATGTTAAGAAGCTTCTAGTGCAGCCACTTGGCAATATGGGCTCTGCCTGGATCATATAGGTTGCAATAACTTAGCCATTTGGACAGTTGGTGGTAGTGGGATGATAGGTTGGAGCGCGTCCATTTGGTCAAAGGGAAGGCTTCTGAAAGGTCCTAACTTGGTGAAAATCAAGTCTTATGGGGAAAGTGCACAACCTCTGCAGGTGGAAGAATCTAAGTACTTAGCCATGTCCCTGGTATTGGACAACTTGAGCATCAAGACATGGAAGCTATCAAGAATCTCCTCATCCCAATTTCTAAGTAAAACTTATGGTTGAACAAGGGTGAAGGATCCCAATGTCTATTGGTGGTTCCTTGGGGAAAGATTTTTTCAAAGAAAAACTTAGTGTTTTCAACTGATAGGGAAAACCTATTTTGAGCAAAGCAAGCCTAAGCTACACTTAGCCAAAATGCATATAGTATTTAGTCCACGAATATTCTACTAAGGTATCACTTGCTAATACTATTCCAATGTATTGACCCACTGTGGCTGTAACTTGTGATGTTGCAGGATATTCAGATGATGATTAGGAATCATGAGTCTACACTCAACATGCTTGCCTGTGGCACATGAAGATGAAGACTTATTTATCTTATTATATATTTGAACTCTTGTATTAGGCCTGTGTCCATGGAGTTGTAAAAGACTATGTTTGCCTCTGGAATAATATGTAATAACGACCTTTGTTTCTGTGTACTTCATCTTAAACTGTGGATGCTAGCATTGATCCAGGGACTAGCATTGCAATCACAGGGATCCTTTCCTTTACAAAGGAGGGATCTTACAGATGGTATCAGAGCACTGTGTTGCCTGTAGGATTATGACCCTAGGATTGGAAACCACTAAGGAAAAAAAATTCAACAACTTCCACACTTGTCTTTTCTTCTCGTACACTTTTCTAATCTTCTTTCTCATTTCTATTTGTTGATGAACTCCATCTACGAATCCGTGAAGAAGGGACCACTCATGACTATGACTTTGGAATGTGAGACAGAGTTCCCCAAGGCTCTCAAGGACCTCATGGTTGCCATGGGAATACATGGTGTAGCTCTGTACAAAGGTTTTCTTGTGATGGAGGAAGGAGTTGAGTACTGGCGGGTGCAACTTCACTTGTATAAAAACAAGGAAGACAACCACAAGAACTCAGGATTCTGCATGGTCACCAACACAATGATGCACACCACATTCTTTGATTCAGCAAGAGATGCAGCTTGGAGGGCCATCAAAGAACTTGGTGATAGAATCAAGTGCAGAATGCTTAACACCCAGAATGACCTTAGGGAAGAAAAGAAGCATACCCAAGAGTTAGAGGCTACCAACCAAAGCCTAAGGAAGTTCATCATAGACTTAGCAATGGAGTCTTGTGATCTAGACAAACAGATTGCCTCTAGGGATGCCCTGTTAGCCAACTTGGCAAGTGAGATGGGATTATAATATACCACATTAGTTGGACCACCACACTTATCATTTTATTTTCCCAAATTTTGTTTAAAATAAATTGAACCTTGGTTGTTTGTAATGGATCCATGTATGCCATGACTTGTGTGTTTTGATTTCCAAAGTTATGCATGTGATGCCTTGTCTTGTGATTTGTCTTAAATTGTGTTGATTCTAACTTTTTCTATCTTATTAAATAGATGCCTAATGTTACTATCAGCACGGTTGAAGAGTTCAAGGGAACTCATTTTGGCCCTCGTATTGTTGAGCTCACTAGTTTGCTCAATCTCCCTCTTCCTACCATCATGGTGCTTCCCCTCACCAAGTTTGAGAGGAAAGACCTTTGGGGCTTCAAGGTTAATCAGCCCGGACGCCATACTGAGCCTACCACGAAGGCAATCATTTTCAAGCTCATGCACGATGACAAGGAGAGAGGCCTAGAGGTAGTCATGAAGGACTTGATTGGACGTCTGTTAGGGAGACACTCTCGACAGGTTAGAGGTACTCACTTCCACACCTTCGGTAGACGTGATGAGGATGGTGTGGCCATTGACTTCGAGGATACTTCGAGGGAGACAGCAGAGCCGATTTGTCTATACCTCCAGGACTTAGAGGTTCTTCTTAGGAACATATACACTGATAAGACCAACGTCATGCTCAGCAATGACGAACTCTAGGTGCAGCTTCGTGAAAAGGACAAGCTCTTCGCGGAGCAAGATGAGATAGTCAAGGAAATGGAGGCCAAGTTCGAGAGTCAGGACAGAAAGTTCAAGAGTCAAGAGAAGCGAGTCCAAGATAGGAACAAGAGGATTCGAGACATGACTGCAGAACTGGAAGCCAAGGACTTCGAGCTCGAGCATCAACAGACTGTGATTGAGAGGCTTCGTTCTTAGAAGAGGGCTCTCAAAGCCAAAGTAGAGACCTTGACCACCAATGTCGAGGAATACAAGACCGCTATGGAGAATGCAGGTCTTACATTTGTTGAGGAGGAGGTTGATGCCGAGGAGTAGTGATGACTGCTCATTTACCTTTATTTATCATGTCTTTGATTATTGAGTCGCAATGACCATCCAACATGTGGATGGCTTGCTATTGGTGTGTTTACTTTGCAAACTTGTTATCTATGTTGTTAAACTTTATTTATTGTGATGTATGTTTGGTGATTGATTATGTGATGTATTGTGCATGTTAGCATCTATGGGTATCTAATTCTTATCTCTATTGAATAAACCACAGATGCCTTGTCACATCCCAAAATTTTCCAAATTTTGAAATGTGAAAAATAAATAAACAAAATAAAATTTTGTTGAAATTTAGGGTGTGAAGAAACTTTTTGATTCCAATTGGAAACATCAAAACCTATTTTGATCAAATAAAATCCTAAAGGGATTTAAAAAGATAAACAATTAATAAATAAAAATTATAATAGTTGGAATCACTATTTTTGGATCTTTTAATAAAAAGGATATGGTTTTCAAAAGCAAAGGTAGAAATATAAATAAGGATTATTTTATAGAGCCAAATTAAATCTTGGCCAAACTTTTGAAATAAAGAATTCTTTTATTGGATAAAAAGAGTAAAGGTTTATTTAAATAAAATAATGAGGATTTATTAATATCCAATTTTATTAAAGTAAAGGCTTTTCCTTTTTAAATAAACACTAAAACTTGTTAGAGTATTTTTTAAATAAGATTTCCAAGTGTTTTAGTTTTTCAAATAAAACCTACTGAAATGGTTTTGATATTATTTAGATTTCAAATAGAGTTTTTAAATAAATTAAATCCTATTTGAATTAATGACTAAGGTCTATTTATTTAATTATTAATGTATCCTAAAAAAGAATAAAAGATTATTTTTGTTTTGGACCTTGAAATATGTTGATAAACAAAATTAAAATTCACCCAAAGTTTGGTGGTGGCTTGAATTGATTTGTTGTTTGAATTATTTGTTTGAAAATCAAAACAGAAATTCAAATAGAAAAAGAAAAAGCATTCTGTATAAAAAAAATGAAACAGACCCAGCCCATCTGGCCAGCCCAGTAGCGCAGCCCACCAGCTCTCACCCGCTGTGAACCGTTTTTCACTGAGTAATTAACCCGCGAAGTCACAGACAAGTGGACCCCGTGCCCCTCTCTCTCTCTCACTGTTAGCCGGACCCCATTGCCGCGTCATCATCGTTTCCACCCGCGTCAGCCGTTTCCCCCTTTCTCAACGGCGTTCTGCCGCGATTAATCCCCTTGATTACGCGTTGATGGCCGAAGTAAACTTACCAGTGACCACGCTCGTTAAAGCGCCTCGCCCTCCTCTCTCTTTTCCCCCAAGCGCCATCCCCTCTCTGCCTCCAGGCCGCGTCAATCACGAGCTCGAACTCACTGTCCCCGACGAACTTCTCCGGCGAAATTCCGGCGACTCCGACCGCCTCTCCACTCCCAGAGCATACGAGCTTGATCTCCAGTCCCGTGCGCACCTGCCCGTGTGCTCCATTCGCTCGCGCGCGCTCCAAATCGTCGGCTTCGTCATCACCTGGCACCACCGCGTCTGTCCCTTCTCCGACGAACTCCCCAGGTAGCCTCCGTCCATCCCCTTCACTCTCGTTGACACGCGTGTGATCCCCGACGCTGTGCACATCTAATGACCACCTTATTTCGTCTCATCGTGCCCCGTAGCGTCGCCTCCGACGACATCAGAGCGTGCCCGACGCCAACGACGACTCCAGCGAGGAATTGCTAGCAACTCCGAGCGCCCCTTCGTCCACTTCAACCACCTTGAGATTCAGCACGTCACGGCGAGTTCGGTAATGGTCTCCCCCTCTCCTACGCTTCCTAGCTTCGCCGGAACCCTCCTGCCCGAGCGCGCCACCGCCGCCAGCCGCTGCTAGCACCGCCAGTTACTGGACGAGCTGCTATGAGCCGTTAGATCGTCATCCAGTGGCTGCGATATAACAACTTAACGAAGGAGTATCAGTCGATCTACACCGTGTGATCTAAATGAGATCCTACGGTCTGTAACAGTCGATCCAACCGAATCGTTTTCAACCAATAGGAAACAGCCACGTGGACAAGGTTTTGTTAAAAACAGAAAATAGAATCTATTTGAATTGCAAACTTGTAAAATTCATAACTTTAGTTCTACACGTCCAAATTTTGCAAATTTTATATAAATGGAATCAGCAGAACAAGTACTTTGCAACCATGCATTTTGTTTAATGATTTGCTTCTGGAAAATTGGTTGAATTTGCAGGAACATGTGTAGGATTAATTTGAATATAAAAATTGTTCTACATATATTTTTGAGATGAAATCTTTGCAAAATGGTTTGTTGTGAACCTACTGACCATAGGAGCCAACTTATGGATTTAAAAATGTATTTTGTGAAGTTAAAGAGTAAATATTTGAATTAACACATTTCTAGTCAAATAAAAATATTGTTTTTAGTTTAGAAATGAATTTTGAGTAAAACCTTTGGGAAATGATTTGATTCAAACCTTCTGACCCTAAACACCAAGTTTTGAGAATTAAAATATATTTGGTGAACCCTTTAAAGAATATTGCTTTGCTAAAAACATTTTCAACCACATAAAATATTGATTTGATTTAAAAAAATGGTTTATAGATAAAACCTTTTACAAATGGTTTTAACACTTTAGTAAATGACCACTTTGAACTTTATAATATTTAGATCCTAGTGGAAACCACTTTTGCAAATAAAACTATCTTTTGCATGCTTGCATGCATGACCCTGTTTTTGTTATTTTATGTGTGAGAAATGGTTTGAATGCTAGTTGAAATTGTGTTTGTTTGATTGAATTGTAGTGAAGTTAGAAGAGTGTGATATTTGCAAGATCAAGAAGTGAACCAACATTCTCTACTATAAGGCAAGTGACACTATCATCCATGTCCTACTATTTTCATTACACTTAGTGGATTTTGGTAACATGCATGATAAGGACTACTATATTTTATGCTATGCTAAATCCTAATAGGATACCCTTATATCTCCCTTAGTGGAAACAATGTAGTTGTAGTGTGCTTAGCCCAGCTATATATTTGGGATGGGATACATGTTATGATTATATGAAGAGTTGAAAAGGTATAATTTTTATATAATAAAACAAGTACTCAATGAACCACCTGGGTGGACAAGGATACGCAAGATTGGACAAGGTGGCAACAAAAGGAACCATGTTTATATGGCTATCTCTTTTTGTATGTGCACTAGAAGAAAACCACCCAGGGACTTAGATATTGAACATGTTTCTCGTACAGTGGCTTCCGTGTACAGCCACATGCTAAATGGGCTCTGGCTTAGTCAACTACATAGTGGAAGACCCATGCATTGGCATCTTCAGGTTAACTAGAATTGTGTAAGGGAAATATATCCCTACATTGGTGCCTGGTAAACAAGCTAGCATTGTGTATTGGGAGGACTTGTATGGAAATACTTTGTCACATTCTCGATCTGCCGGTACTTGTAAGGTTCCCAACCTTTAATAAGGTAGAGATCCCTGTGTTTACAAT
Source organism: Avena longiglumis (assembly GCA_030063025.1). Classification (NCBI taxonomy): domain Eukaryota; kingdom Viridiplantae; phylum Streptophyta; class Magnoliopsida; order Poales; family Poaceae; genus Avena; species Avena longiglumis. The sequence continues at coordinate 65,881,773 of CP125973.1, read as the reverse complement.
GCTAGTCCCTGGATCAATAGCTAGCATCCACAGTTAAGATGTAATATCAAGAAACAAAGGTCATAATACAACTTTATAACCAGGAATAAAATAATTCATTTCATCTTACATAGCTCATTTAGCTATCTCATTACAATGCAGCAGAATATAACAATAGCATGGGGTCCTTCATCTTCAAAGTGCCACAGGCAGACATGTTGGTTGTAGACTTGTAATCCTAATCATTAAACTTCACTAATATCAAACAAAACCTGCAACATAACAAGTTACAGCCACAAGGGTCAATACATTTGAATTGTATTGGCAAGTGATACTATGGTAGTATGGTGGAGTCTATCATCTATATGATTTTGGCTAGGTGGAGCTTAGGCTTGCTTTGCTCAAAATAGATTTTCCTTATCATTTGAAAACACTAAGTTTTTGCTTGACAAAATCACCCAAGGCATCTCCCAATAGAAATTGGTGATCCTTCAACCCTTGTTCAACCACAAGATTTTAACTTAGAAATTGGGATGAGGAGATTCTTGATAGCTTCCATGTCTTGATGCTCAAATTGTCCTTTACCAGGGACATGGCTAAGTACTTAGATTTTACACTCTGCAGAGGTGGTGCACTTTCCCCACAAGACTTGGTTTCACCAAGACAAGATCTTTTAGAAGCCTTCCCTTAGACCAGAATGGACGCGTTCCAACCTATCATTCCCCTACCACCAACTGTCCATTTGGCTAAGTTGTTGCAACCTATATGATCCAGGCAGAGCCCATAATGCCAAGTGGCTGCACTTGAAGCTTATCAACATTTGACATCTCAAATCTCTTTGTTCCTGGGTGGCCATCCACAAGTGTGATACACAAGGTAAACCATATAAATGGGCCTTGTATAACCACTCAACACAAACCATTCCTTCCATTCCACCCAGGTGATTCATTCACTTAGTTGTTTTATTAAACAAAACATAAGTCCTTGACTTAGAAATATTCCATAGTATGAATATATTCCACCCTTGTTTTCTACTAGCTAAGATAAGCTTGATAGTAGTAGGAATCTTAACGTAGGAAATTTCTACTAAGGTTTCATCTACTAGGATTTCCCATGGCATAGTTTATACTTAGCAAAAATTCCATGCAAGTCCTGCTTAGAAATATCACTAATGCATAGTGAAAATAATGGGACAAAAGTATGAAGCATCACTTGCCTTTTTGGTAGAGGATATAGGTTCACTCCTTGATCTTTGTAACAATCACACTCTTCAAGTTCCACTACAATTCAATCAAGCAAACAATATTTCAAACTACCATTCAAGCAACATTACATAAATTAATACAATCAAAAAAATGCATGCAAGCATGCCAAACTTTCTTTTATTTACAAAAGTGGTTTATAATAGGTTATAAACATTCTAAAACACTTATTGGTCATTTTATAAAGTGGCAAAACTATTTGCAAAAGATTTTACTTATAAACCATTTTTAAACCAAAGCATTATTTTATGTGGTTGAAAAATGACTTTATCAAAGTAACAATCTTTATAAAGTTCACCAAATACATTTTCAAATCATAAAACTTGGTGTTTAGGGTCAGAGAGTTTATTCCAAAACATTTCCCAAAGGTTTTCTTCAAAAAGCATTTTTAACAAATAAACAATATTTCTTATTTGACTAGAAATGGTTTAAATTAAAGGTTTATTCTTTTGCTTCACAAAATATATTTTTAAAAACACAAATTGATTTCTATGGTCAGTAGGTTCAAAAGAAACAATTTGCCAAAGGTTTTATCTCAAAAATCATTTTAGAACAATTTTTATATTCTAATTATGCCTACATAAGTTTCTGCAAAATCAATCAATTTAACAAAAGAATTTTACTAAAAAGAGTGCATGGTCAGAAAGTACATGTTTTGCTGAATCCATTGATATAAAATTTGCAAAATTTGGACGTGTGGTTTGAAAGTTATGAATTTTTCAAATTGGAACATCTAATAGACATTTCTGTTTTTATTTCAAACGGACATGGCCACGTGGAGCGATTTCATTGGGCGGTACCGCTTCGGTTGGATCGACCTTCCTGGGCCGTCAGATCTAAATGGCTACGTACGGTGCAGATCAAAGGATACCCTTTCGATTATGATTCTATCGCAACCATCTGATTAAGATCCTATGGTCCCTATTGCTTTGACCATTAAGCAGCGGCGCTGGCGGCGGCGACTGGCGGCGCGCGGTCAGACGGTGGCGTTGCTGGCGATGCAGGAAGTGAGAGAGGGCGAGGAGAAGCTCACCGAGTTTGCCGTGGCGTGGGGAAGCTCAAGGCGGTCCTTGCTGGCGAAGGGGCGCTTGGGGTCGATGGGAATCGCTCGCTAGAGTTGCTCCTGGCGACGGGTTCGCTCGGCCGTTGTCGAGGACGTCGTTACAGAGCGTGCTGGGTCAAACGAATAGTGCAGTTAGACTCGTGGAAAAGTGGTGAGTGTGTGAGCATCAAGAGAGAGGAAGGGGAGGTCTGGTCTCACCAGTAGTGCTAGTCGGAGCGGAGGCAGACGGTGGCGCTGCTCTGGCGGAGACGTTGTCGAGCTTGCAGGGCACGCGCGGGCGAGCCGACGATACGGGGAGGTCTGCCAGGAGATGGGGAGCAAGCTCGTGTGCGCCAGGGAGCAAGGGGGATGTGGGCTGGCCAGAATCGCCGCGGATGTTCGCCGGAGACCGTGGCGGTGTAAGCGGAAATGGGGACGGCCTGGGGGCGCTCTTGCAGTGATTTCTGAGGGGAAATAGAGAGGAGGAACGAGTGTTTAATCTAGCGTGGTCGCGGCGAGATTAGAGCGGGGCATTGACGCGTATTGATGCAAATTAAAACCAGCAGAAACGGCCGGCGAGAGGGGGCGTGGTCGTCGCGTGGGTGAAGAAGATGACTGGGAAGGTGGGACCTGGCTGTCTGCGAGAGAGAGGGAGTGTGGGAGTGGGGTCCACTGCTAAGTGACCTAGCGGGTTCGTTTGCCAGTGGAAAACGTTTCGCTGCGAGGGAGAAGGAGTGGGCTGGACTGGGCTTAGTTGGGCCTGCTGGCTGGGCTGAGTCCTTTTCATATTTTTTTTTGTTCAGATTCTTTTCCTTTTTCCATTTCTATTAATCTGTTTTGGTTTTGATTAATTAATTCAAACAACAATTTGAATTTAAACCTCTCTCAAATTTTGTGTGGATTCATATACTGATTAATAGTATATTCTGAAGTCAATTTTGGAATAAAACTTTATTCTTTTTGGGGTCTTTTAATTATTCAAAATAGGCTCTAGTTTTAATTAAATAAGATTTAGTAATATTATTCAATTTCCATTTGAATTTCTAAAACCTTCCAAATATTTTCAGTAGGTTTTTATTTGATTATTTGGGTGTCAAATAATTCAACTTGAATTATTTGGAAAAGTTTTTAATATGATTTATTAATCAATTAGAATTGGATTTGTCTTTACTCAAATAGAATTTGGTTTAAGCCATTTTATTTTATTTTGGAAATCCTTTATCCTTCTATTTTATTTGGATTTGGATTCTATTCATTCCATTTGCTTAATGGATTAGGCCAAGATTTAATTTGGTCTTTAAATAATCCTTATTTCATATTTCTTTCTTCATCTTATAAAATCCATATCTTTTTATTTAGAGATCCAAACTTGGTGATTTCAATTTGTAAAATCTTATTTGATATTTATTTATCCTTTTAAATATTTTTAGAATTTTTTGCTCACCATTTGGTATGTATTTTAGATAAGTGCTTTATTAGCTTTGGAAATTACTTTTCCTTATCTTATTAAATTCATAAGATTTTATCCATGGATCCAAATTAAGTGAAACCAATTTCTATGGTTTACAATATTTCTATTTGTCTTTCTTGATCATTTGTAAATGTTTGTTGACAAATTTTTATATGGATCAAATCCATAGGCTTGAAGATACTTGGAAATGATTTTATTCCATTAGGGTTTAGAGTTTGGATTTATTTTCCAAGTATTTAATTTTCAAGATACATTCATTGAGGAATGCATTTCTCTTGATTTGGATTTTGTTGGATTCAAACTTTAATTAAAGTTTGTTCAAGATGGGATTTTAAGTTTCCTATTAGAAACAAAAGTTTCTTTTCACCCTAAATTTCAACAATTATTTATTTTGTTTATTTATTTTTCACATTTTGATTGGGAAAATCTTGGGATGTGACAGGCTGCCACCCTTAAAATAAATCTCGTCCCGAGATTTGGGGAAGGTAGGGTTATAAATTGGCTCCAAGCAACTAGGGTACTACCACCCTTAAAAATTTTCCAACTAGATTACTTCTTGGCTTGTTTGGGATCTTGTTGAAACCCCTCTGGGCAAACATCTGCATTGTGTCCTTTGTTTCCACACTTGAAACATGTGACAAGGCTGAGATCCTTCATAGGCTTGTTTATCTTGTGCTTCATCTTTTCTGGAAAATTGCTTGCATAATGTCCTGGTTCTTTGCAATTGAAACACATCACTTGGCTGATATCTTTCTTTTCCTTTGGTATCATTGCCTCTTGGTTGTTTCCTTGTTTCTTCTTCTCTTCTGGGCATTCATTTGCATAGTGTCCCATCTCTTTGCAAGTGTAACATTGCTCTTTTGTAATATCCTTCTTGCTAGGGTTGGGTCATTTCTTCTTCTTCTTATTCAGGGTCTCTCCAAAGCTAGGAGTTCTTCTAGTTCATGCTCTTCATACTTCACCACAAAGGTGGGAAATCTTTCTCTCTTCTTGGGGCATTTACTAGAGATATGACCTTCTTCTTCACAAGAGTAGCAACACTTTGTGATCACTTTGGATTTGGCCTTATGGTGCATAGTTTTGACTTTGCCTTCATCCTTCTTAGTAGAAGTTGTTCCTTCATGAGGGTTTACAAACTGTTGTTGCACTCCACCTTGTTTCCTTTGTTGAACTATGGAATAGATGGGGCATTGGATAGGGACATTATTATTTCCTTCACATAGGAAACAAGTAGCTTGAGATGTGGGGCATTGATTAATTTGATGTTTATCTTCATAATTTGGGCATTGATCTTCATGCTCTTTGGAAGTGTGATCCTTGTCTCCACAAACATTGCAAGCTTGGGCTCCTTCTAGAATATCATCCTTGACATCCTTGCTGTCACAAACTCCTTGGGAAGAGTTGTCTCCCATGTTGATCATTTGAGTGGTCATCCCTTGCAGCAATTGGGATTGGATTACCAAAAACTTTTGCATGGTTGGGTCTAACCCATTGTTGTTGGCTAAAAACTGAGTTGTCACTTGGTTCAACTGGGTTTGATTTGCTAGCAGTTGATCTCTCATGTTGACCTCTTGGTTGTTGTTGTCATCATTCTTGATGTTGGATTTCCTTGGAGTAGTCATCTGTTTGGGTTGGATTGGGATTAGAATGGGCAAAATATTTCTAAGGAATAATTCTAGTCACACACATCACAATTCACACAAACAATGTGCAAGCAACCACAAACAAACATTCCACTCAAACAACAAGTTTCAAGCACAATTTTAGGCAATAATATATTTTTGCTACAACACATAAGTTGGTGGGTTTTATCTAAACTTAATGTGGTGGTCCAACTATATGGTTCACTTGAGATCTTTCCATCCTTCTTGGTTGATTCTTCTTGCATGAGATCATGATTTCCTTGGAAAAATTCTTGTGTCTTGGTCACAAAACTCCAAAGGTGATGATGATTCCTAAGTTGTGTTTCCTTAGTCTTCAAGTCTTGAGCAATATTTCTTATCTCACTTGTAGTCCTTAGTGATATCCAAATTGAAGTCCTTGTTGAGAATAAGGTTGAAATCACTTGAGTTGGTGAAGTCCTTGGTAAAAGTAAAGTTGAAGTCTTTGGTCATGGTGAAGGCTTTATCCATCAAGTTGAAAATAGAAGAGATGTAGAGTCATAACCAAAATGGTTGAGGAAAGATTTTACAAGATTGTTTGTAAATAAGTTTTGGAACAAATACAACTCCTATTTTTCTAAGGGGTTTTGTCCAATCCTAGGGTTACAAATCCTACAGACAACACAATGCTCCGATACCATCTGTAAGGTTCCCAACCTTTAATAAGGTAGAGATCCCTGTGTTTACAATGCTAGTCCCTGGATCAATAGCTAGCATCCACAGTTAAGATGTAATATCAAGAAACAAAGGTCATAATACAACTTTATAACCAGGAATAAAATAATTCATTACATCTTACATAGATCATTTAGCTAGCTCATTACAATGCAGCAGAATATAACAATAGCATGGGGTCCTTCATCTTCAGAGTGCCACAGGAAGACATGTTGGTTGTAGACTTTTAATCCTAATCATTAAACTTCACTAATATCAAACAAAACCTGCAACATAACAAGTTACAGCCACAAGGGTCAATACATTTGAATTGTATTGGCAAGTGATACTATGGTAGTATGGTGGAGTATATCATTTATATGATTTTGGCTAGGTGGAGCTTAGGCTTGCTTTGCTCAAAATAGATTTTCCTTATCATTTGAAAACACTAAGTTTTTGCTTGACAAAATCACCCAAGGCATCTCCCAATAGAAATTGGTGATCCTTCAACCCTTGTTCAACCACAAGATTTTAACTTAGAAATTGGGATGAGGAGATTCTTGATAGCTTCCATGTCTTGATGCTCAAATTGTCCTTTACCAGGGACATGGCTAAGTACTTAGATTTTACACTCTGCAGAGGTGGTGCACTTTCCCCACAAGACTTGGTTTCACCAAGACAAGATCTTTCAGAAGCCTTCCCTTAGACCAGAATGGACGCGTTCCAACCTATCATTCCCCTACCACCAACTGTCCATTTGGCTAAGTTATTGCAACCTATATGATCCAGGCAGAGCCCATAATGCCAAGTGGCTGCACTTGAAGCTTCTCAACATTTGACATCTCAAATCTCTTTGTTCCTGGGTGGCCATCCACAAGTGTGATACACAAGGTAAACCATAGAAATGGGCCTTGTATAACCACTCAACACAAACCATTCCTTCCATTCCACCCAGGTGATTCATTCACTTAGTTGTTTTATTAAACAAAACATAAGTCCTTGACTTAGAAATATTCCATAGTATGGATATATTCCACCCTTGTTTTCTAATAGCTAAGCTAAGCTTGATAGTAGTAGGAATCTTAACTTAGGAAATTTCTACTAAGGTTTCATCTACTATGATTTCCCATGGCATAGTTTATACTTAGCAAAAATTCCATGCAAGTCCTACTTAGAAATATCATTAATGCATAGTGAAAATAATGGGACAAAAGTATGAAGCATCACTTGCCTTTTTGGTAGAGGATATAGGTTCACTCCTTGATCTTTGCAACAATCACACTCTTCAAGTTCCACTACAATTCAATCAAGCAAACAATATTTCAAACTACCATTCAAGCAACATTACATAAATTAATAGAATCGAAACAATGCATGCAAGCATGCCAAACTTTGTTTTATTTACAAAAGTGGTTTATAATAGGTTATAAACATTCTAAAACACTTATTGGTCATTTTATAAAGTGGCAAAACTATTTGCAAAAGATTTTACTTATAAACCATTTTTAAACCAAAGCATTATTTTATGTGGTTGAAAAATGACTTTATCAAAGTAACAATCTTTATAAAGTTCACCAAATAAATTTTCAAATCATAAAACTTGGTGTTTAGGGTCAGAGAGTTTATTCCAAAACATTTCCCAAAGGTTTTCTTCATAAAGCATTTTTAACAAATAAACAATATTTCTTATTTGACTAGAAATGGTTTAAATCAAAGGTTTATTCTTTTGCTTCACAAAATATATTTTTGAAACCACAAATTTATTTCTATGGTCAGTAGGTTCAAAACAACCATTTGCCAAAGGTTTTATCTCAAAAATCATTTTAGAACAATTTTATATTCTAATTATGCCTACATAAGTTTCTGCAAAATCAATCAATTTAACAGACGCATTTTACTAAACAAAGTGCATGGTCAGAAAGTACTTGTTTTTTCTGAATCCATTGATATAAAATTTGCAAAATTTGGACGTGTGGTTTGAAAGTTATGAATTTTTCAAATTGGAACATCTAATAGACATTTCTGTTTTTATTTCAAACGGACAGGGCCACGTGGAGCGATTTCATTGGGCAGTACCGCTTTGGTTGGATCGACCTTCCTAGGCCGTCAGATCTAAATGGCTACGTACGGTGCAGATCAAAGGATACCCTTTTGATTATGATTCTATCGTAACCATCTGATTAAGATCCTACGGTCCCTATTGCTTTGACCATTAAGCAGCGGCGACTGGCGGTGCGTGGTCAGACGGTGGCGTTGCTGGCGATGCAGGAAGCAAGAGAGGGTGGGGAGAAGCTCACCGAGTTCGCCGTGGCTTGGGGAAGCTCAAGGCGGTCCTTGCTGGCGAAGGGGCGCTCGGGGTCGATGGGAATCGCTCGCTGGAGTTGCTCCTGGCGACGGGTTCGCTCGGCCGTTGTCGAGGACGTCGTTACAGAGCGTGCTGGGTCAAACGAATAGTGAAGTTAGACTCGTGGAAAAGTGGTGAGTGTGTGAGCATCAAGAGAGAGGAAGGGGAGGTCTGGTCTCACCAGTAGTGCTCGTCGGAGCGGAGGCAGACGGTGGCGCTGCTCTGGCGGAGATGTTGTCGAGCTTGCAGGGCACGCGCGGGCGAGCCGACGATACGGGGAGGTCTGCCAGGAGATGGGGAGCAAGATCGTGTGCGCCAGGGAGCAAGGGGGATGTGGGCTGGCCAGAATTGCCGCGGATGTTCGCCGGAGACCGTGGCGGTGTAAGCGGAAATGGGGACACAGGCGCTCTTGCGTGATTTCGAGGGAAATAGAGAGGAGCAGTGTTTAATCTAGCGTGGTCGCGGCGAGATTAGAGCGGGGCATTGACGCGTATTGATGCAAATTAAAACCAGCAGAAACGGCCGGCGAGAGGGGGCGTGGTCGTCGCGTGGGTGAAGAAGATGACTGGGAAGGTGGGACCTAGCTGTCTGCGAGAGAGAGAGTGTGGGAGTAGGGTCCACTGCTCAGTGACCTAGCGGGTTCATTTGCCAGTGAAAAATGTTTTGCTGCGAGGGAGAAGGAGTGGGCTGGACTGGGCTTAGTTGGGCCTGCTGGCTGGGCTGAGTCCTTTTCATATTTTTTTTGTTCAGATTCTTTTCCTTTTTCCATTTCTATTAATCTGTTTTGGTTTTGATTAATTAATTCAAACATCAATTTGAATTTAATCCTCTCTCAAATTTTGTGTGGATTCATATACTGATTAATAGGATATTCTGAAGTCAATTTTGGAATAAAACTTTATTCTTTTTGGGGTCTTTTAATTATTCAAAATAGGCTCTAGTTTTAATTAAATAAGATTTAGTAATATTATTCAATCTCCATTTGAATTTCTAAAACCTTCCAAATCTTTTCAGTAGGTTTTTATTTGATTATTTGGGTGTCAAATAATTCAACTTGAATTATTTGGAAAAGTTTTTAATATGATTTATTAATCAATTAGAATTGGATTTGTCTTTACTCAAATAGAATTTGGTTCAAGCCATTTTCTTTTATTTTGGAAATTCTTTATCCTTCTATTTTATTTGGATTTGGATTCTATTCATTCCATTTGCTTAATGGATTAGGCCAAGATTTAATTTGGTCTTTAAATAATCCTTATTTCATATTTCTTTCTTCATCTTATAAAATCCATATCTTTTTATTTAGAGATCGAAACTTGGTGATTCCAATTTGTAAAATCTTATTTGATATTTATTTATCCTTTTAAATATTTTTAGAATTTTTTGCTCACCATTTGGTATGTATTTTAGATAAGTGCTTTATTAGGTTTGGAAATTACTTTTCCTTATCTTATTAAATTCATAAGATTTTATCCATGGCTCCAAATTAAGTGAAACCAATTTCTATGGTTTACAATATTTCTATTTGTCTTTCTTGATCATTTGTAAATGTTTGTTGACAAATTTTTATATGGATAAAATCCATAGGCTTGAAGATACTTGGAAATGATTTTATTCCATTAGGGTTTAGAGTTTGGATTTATTTTCCAAGTATTTAATTTTCAAGATACATTCATTGAGGAATGCATTTGTCTTGATTTGGATTTTGTTGAATTCAAACTTTAATTAAAGTTTGTTAAAGATGGGATTTTAAGTTTCCTATTAGAAACAAAAGTTTCTTTTCACCCTAAATTTCAACAATTATTTATTTTGTTTATTTATTTTTCACATTATAAGATTTGGAAAATCTTGGGATGTGACAGTACTCCATTAGGTGAGTACTTATCCAGCGGACACTGGTGGCGTCAAGACGAGATTGTGTCATGTGGGTAAAGTGTACAACTTCTGCAGAAGATCAAAATTCTAAGTACTTAGTCGTGTCCCCGGTTATGGACAATACTGAGCAACTAAGGCATGAAGCTATGGAAGATCTCGACATTCCAATTTCTCAAAGTAAAACTTGATGGATACAACAAGGGATTTTGAAGCACTTGGAGTTTTCCAAGAAGTTCAGAAAGATTTGACAAAAGATCAAAGCTATTTTGAAAAGATAGGATAAAACTATATTGCTTTCTGCAAATGAGCCTAAAACCTACTTAGTCAAATATGCATGTAATGATAGGATCCACTTATTTCTACATAGTAGTGAAACTTCCAATACAATTCAAATGTATTGACCCTTGTGGCTGCAACTTATTATGTTGCAGGTTTGTTGTTAGTGAAGTTTGTTGAATAGGATTACAAGTCTACAACCAACATGATTGCCTATGGCACTTTGAAGATGAAGGACTCCATGCTATTGTTATATTCTACTGCATTGTAATGAGATAGCCAAATGAGCTATGTAAGATGTAATAAATTATTTTATTCCTGGTTATAAAGTTGTATTATGACCTTTGTTTCTTGATATTACATCTTAACTGTGGATGCTAGCTATTGATCCAGGGACTAGCATTGTAAACACAGGGATCTCTACCTTATTAAAGGTTGGGACCTCTACATGCCTCCCCGACGTGCCAATTCCAACCCCAACAACAACAACATCACCCCTGAGATGCAGCAAATGATGACAGTTTAGACTCAGCTGATGCAAATGATGACTACGTTCATCCAGAATCAGAACAACAACAACAACAGCAACAACAATAACAACAACAAAAACAATCAGAACAACCCACCGGGTCTTGACATGCTTACCAGATTCTTGAGACTGAGGCCAGCAAAGTTCTCAGGAACTACTGATCCTATGGTGGCCAATGATTGGCTACGCTCTGTGAACAAGGACTTGGTAACAGTTGGCTGTACTGATGAAGAGAAAGTCAGATTTGCAGCTCACTTATTGGAAGGACCAGCAGCCACTTGTTGGGATAACTTCCAGATCACCAATCCCATTGCGGATGTGACATGGGCTATCTTTGAAGATGGTTTCTGTTCTGCTCACATCTCATCCGGAGTGATGAGTCTGAAGAAGGAAGAGTTCCATAACTTGAAGCAGCGCCACCGCAGCGTGGCTGAATACATTGAGGAGTTCAACAATCTGGCGCGATATGCACCGGACAAAGTTGACACTGATGCTAAGAGGAAGGAAAAATTCCTTGAAGGGTTGAATGATGAACTGAACCTGCAGTTAGCTGTGGCCTATGTTCCCACATACCAGTCTCTTTGTGACAAGGCTGCTATTTTGGAGAACAAGATGAAGCAAGTTGAAAGTAGGAAGAGAAAGCACTCTGACAAGCACAGCTCGGGATCGTCTCACAAGCGTTCCCATTATGATGATAGTGGGAGTTCAGGATCCCACAAGCATGGGAAATTCAACAGGCACCACAACCACAACCGTCATTAGGACAACAAGAGTCACCGTAGTCATGACAATGACAAGTACAAGAGTCACAAGGGTGGATATAAGAGCCACCACAGTGGAAGTGGCAGTGGAAGCCACCCTGTCAAGAAGGATCTTAGTCATGTTGAATGTTTTAAGTGCAAGAAGATGGGGCATTATGCAAATGAATGCCCAGAAAAGAAAGTTGAAGGATCCAACAAGCCCAACCCTTTCCAGAAGGGACAAGTGAACCACATCAATGTGAAGGAAATTTATGAGGAGCCAGATGCTGTTGCTGGTAAGTTGAAACTCAATTCTATTCCAGCACTTGTTCTTTTTGATACTGGAGCATCGCATTCATTCATATCAAAAGCATTTGTTGATAGAAATGGGTTTCCAACTGAAAACATTGGGTGTCCAATAAAAGTAAGTTCTGTAGGTGGATACATGATAGTAAGTCTTGGATGCCGGGATCTAGTGATAGAGTTCGGAAAACATAAGTTTCCAGTGAGTCTGATAATCCTAGATTCCCAAGGACTAGATGTAATTTTGGGAATGGATTGGATGACCAAGTATGAAGGGGTACTAGATTGTGCCAATCGTACTGTTGCACTCACAACCCCGGAAAAGAAACGGATTAAATTCAAGTCTAACTTTGAATCAAAAGGGGATAAGCTTAATTCTCTTAAGGGGGTTAGCATAGACAGTGTGCCTATTATGAGTGAATATCCAGATGTGTTTCCGGAAGAATTGCCGGAAATGCCACCAGATAGAGATGTGGAGTTTCTTATTGATTTGCTACCAGGATCTGGACCAATAGCAAAAAGACCGTACAAGATGTCAGTTGATGAGTTGAAAGAACTCAAGAAGCAGCTTGGAGAATAGTTGCAGAAAGGTTTTATCCAACCAAGTTCCTCATCTTGGGGAGCACCAGTTTTATTTGTGGAAAAGAAAGATAGAAGTCAAAGGTTATGCATAGATTACCGTTCACTCAATGAGGTGACTATCAAGAACAAATACCCTTTGCCAAGAATAAATGACTTGTTTGATCAGCTAGAAGGAGCTTGTGTGTTCTCAAATATTGATCTCCGGTCAGGATATTTCCAGCTCAAGATAAGGGAACAACACATACCTAAGACAACTTTCACCATAAGGTATGGATTGTATGAGTATACCGTGATGCCATTTGGTTTGACCAATGCACCAGCATACTTCATGAATATGATGAACAAGGTGTTCATGGAATTTCTTGATAAGTTTGTTGTCGTTTTCATCGATGACATTTTGATCTACTCCAAGAGAAAAGAAGAGCATGAAGGACATTTGCGTTTGATACTTGAGAAGCTTACAGAGCACAAGCTGTATGCCAAATTCAGCAAGTGTGAATTTTGGCTAAATGAAGTTGGTTTTCTTGGACACGTGGTGTCAGGAGATGGTGTAGCAGTTGATCCTGCTAAAGTTTCAAATCAGAATCGAATGGGAATCACCTAAGTCAGTGAAAGAGGTTCGTAGTTTCCTTGGCTTAGCAGGTTACTACAGAAGGTTCATTGAGAATTTGTCCAAGGTAGCCAAGCCTATGATAGAATTGCTAAAGAAATACAAGAAATTTGCTTGGTCTGAAGGATGTGAACTCAGTTTTCAAGAATTGAAGAAGAGACTAGTGACAGCACCAGTCTTATGTTTGCCAGATTTGGAGAAAGATTTCCAAGTGTATTGTGATGCATCTCATCATGGATTAGGTGCAGTACTTATGCAAGAAGGGAAAGTTGTGGCTTATGCCTCGAGACAACTCAAAACTCATGAAGTGAACTACCCTACTCATTGTTGGGGAGGTAACCCCGGATAGGGTAAAGACGGGGAAAGACGAAGAGATTATCCCCCGTCCAGTTTCCGAGTTATATTTCAGGCCGGCCGAGTCTTGTAAAGGTCGGCCAAGATAGGAAGAGGCACGACCGCAACAATAACGACAAAACCCTACCGGGCCGAGGTAAGTAGTAACTCGGCCAGGACGGCTCCTATGACTCTGATGCAGGTGAAGGACATGCCGAGTTATACGAGGAAGGGCCGAATCATACGAAGCTTGCAGGAGAAGGAGAAGCCCAAAGTCAAACCCCAGTCTTGGAATCTGGGCAGAGCCAAAGACTAAAGACAAATGTGCAGAGCGTCAGAGGGGCAGAAGGAGGTCACGGAGGTGACGGTCCAGAAGCCCGAGGCACGCAGGAGGGGCCCTCTGGAAACTTGCCGCAGTAAGAAGGGGGACAGGGAAAGCGGCGCGCCGAACTGCTATTTTGGGACAAGCATATTCCACGAATATGCTTGCCTCGTCAGCCCTAAGGGCACCCAAGGTACCCCTTTATAAGGGGAGGTTTGGACCCTGAGAGGAGGATCGATTCTGGAGGCACCGTTAGGCTGGGGAGATTCACATTGTCCCCCTGTAAACAGCTCAAGGAGCACTTGTAACCCATCAAGAGAGAAATAAAGTTCATCACTTTGGCAGCTTGAGTGTAAAGACAGTTGCATCTTCCCTCCCCATATCCCACTAGCATCCATTGGCCCCAAACTTTAGCCTACCCATGGCATCTGCCGTGCCACCACCACGACAGTTGGCGCCCACCGTGGGGCCAACAGCGGTGCTAGCTGGAGTTGTGATCCGGACGGGAAACTTCATCGACACCGGCGAGCGCGTTGTTTCTGGCTTGGTCGAGAGATTTGGTCTCTGCGACTATGTCAGAGACAATGCAGGGAGCTTCAGGGGGAAACCCCCCCGCGCAACGGGATCTTCATCGGCCTGGGCGAGCACAAGGTCTACGTCGGCGTCGACGTCACTGATGTTTATCCTCACCAGGTTGTTGTTGCAGGGGAACCACCTCGAAGCACGGCAAGCTGTCCATCAGGAGAGCATCTGGCAGGCAGCGTCGAGGTGATGGTCGCAGCAGGGACTCAAGCAGGAGCAGCGTTGGCCGGGGCAAGCAGAGGAGAACCGCCGCAGTCAGTGCATCGCACTGCAAACCGCCGAGGTAATTCCGCCAGTGACAAACCCGGCCGAGCTACACAACACCACCCCAAAGGCACCAAGAGTGAGAGGACCACCTCTGGAAAGACCAGAGAACATTCTTCAGGCAACTATAGAAAACTTAACCACACCTGTAGCGCCGATACTTGATCCGGCAAATGCTCAGGCAGAATTAGAGAAAACCAGGCAAAAGGTGCTGGTAGAGGCCAAAAAAGTATCAGCCCTGCGGGAGTCCTTGAACAGGACACTGAGAGAGTATGCGAAAGCTAATAAGCTTGATGTCACACCCTAGAAGGTGGACGAACTGAGATTAAGAGGAAAGAACCTCATGAATGATATTAACAAAGAGCATGAAGCTCACATAGCCGAATCAGGCGATTTGGGTTTGCCGAGGTACAGTACCCCGGCGAAAAACCTGAGAGCGGCAAATGCCGCGGCATTGGAATTAGAGGGGCTAACAGGGGAAGCTCGGCAGAAGCAACAAGAAAGAGTGAATGAGCTGGTGCGCATCGCGAACCAGCAAAATGAGGAAATGCTCAGAGCCAACCCGGCAAGACCAGGGGCTTCGCGGATGGTTCATTCGGCAGGGGCAGCACCTGCTTTATCCGCAGCAGCGGCATCTTCACCCGGAAACCAGGCTAGAAAAGAAAAAGCAGTAACCTCAGGGAAGAGGGACAAACAAATTGTTCCATATGACCCAGCAATAGCTGGAAGGGTGAATGAGAACAGAGGCAATGCAAGCCGAGGTAATAGTGGGGAGAGAAACCACGGCCGCATGGAAA
This sequence comes from Avena longiglumis, assembly GCA_030063025.1. Lineage (NCBI taxonomy): Eukaryota > Viridiplantae > Streptophyta > Magnoliopsida > Poales > Poaceae > Avena > Avena longiglumis. The sequence continues at coordinate 65,866,147 of CP125973.1, read as the reverse complement.
AGGACGGCGGCGGCCGAGGTAATGGGGAGCACGGCAGGAAAGAACCTACAAGAGACAATCATGAAAACCAAATCCCGGCCGAGGTAAGAAGAGAAGTGCCGCTCAACCCACAACCAAGACATGAGCCTCGGCAGGAAAGAGAAGTGAGGCCAGCTCGCTACAATCAGATGAATGAAAGATATAATGATGGATATTCCGAGGTAGAAAACGCAAACCAGGGCGGGAACAATCACTATGGGATGCAGGATAGAATCCTGTACAGAGATCTGCCAGCAAATGATGCAAGACTAAAGTTGGATCGGCTGTACCGGTCCGAGCTATTGGAAGAGCAAGGTCCACCAGGTCCGGCATGTTTTGGACCACGGATCATGGGCGAACCCCCAGTGCCGAATTTTCAGTTGGCAAGAGGCACGAAAACGTACAATGGAAGTACCAAACCACAAGACTGGTTGATTGATTATGCCACCGCTGTGAAGATAGCGGGTGGCAATCTGAGATGGGCTGTGCGGTATGTCCCACAGATGTTGGAAGGACCAGCCAGGGTATGGTTGAATAATCAACCAGCTGGCAGCATCAACTGCTGGTTAGACTTCGAAGAGATGTTCGTTAGCAACTTTACCAGCACATACAAGAGACCGAATAGACCACAGCAACTAGCCATGTGCAAGCAGAGGCCGAATGAAACAGATAGAGAGTTTTTAACTCGATGGTGTAACCTGAGAAACTCATGTGAGGGAGTTATCGAATCGCAAGCGATCGCTTGGTTCGCGCAAGGCTGCCGTTATGGCAGCGTACTGTGGCAACGCCTGCAGAGAGATATGCCAACCACACTGGCAGAAACTATCAGAATAGCGGACTCCTATGCATTGGGTGACCCAACCCAGCCAGAGCTAATGTCGGCAGATCATCGTGAGCAACAAGACCAGTACGCGAGAGAGTTGGCCGGGTCATCTAGGCGTGATTTCAGAGGAAGAAGAAGAGAAGAGAGGCCGGATTATAGATATAATTCGGCTCAGGTGGCGGCTGTAGCGCAAGATCAGCCGAGTCACGGAGCAACTCAACGACAGAAAAATGGACCTCAACAGTGGACATCAAGAAATGACGGAAAGAGGCAATGGACCCCAGAGCAAAAGAAGCAATGGCAAGAGAAGCCGAAGTATACGTTCGAATCCATGTTGGATCAGCCATGTAAATTTCACACATCAAACCCATCTAGACCGGCCAATCATACAACCCGGCAATGCGCCTGGATGAAAAATGCGATGGGGAACCCGGCAGGAGTTCAGGCTCCCCATCAGGTGCAGCAAGACACCAGCAGATTAGCGGAGCAAACACCACAATCGATGTTACGCCCCTCCACCGAGGTATGATAACTCGGATCGGAGGGATGCAGTGCATCAAGTAATGAACCAGGGGCAGGACGGAAGAATAAATCCGGCATATGCTGGACGTAATGATTGAGGAACATCACCGGTCTTATTGTGTGTTCACGGCGCAGCGAGACAAGCAGAGTGTGCGGCGGCATATGGAAGTGAATGCAACAGATCTGGCGGCAAAGCAAGATACCAGCCATGGTCGATCAGAGGTGACACGGAGCATGAAAGACCACCCCGAATAATGCCGAGTCCAGATCATACGCACTTGTGTTGGATCCGACGCGTTTGTGGGACCAAGCTTCAATGTGAAATTCTCAAAAGTACTCATCGACAGCAAGCGATATCAACATCATGTACAAAGATACCATGCATAAGCTCGAATATCACAGAATATGCTTCATCCACGAGGACAACTTTCCATGGGATAGTGCGGGCTTTCATGTGAGCCCATCGGTAAAGTCCGAGTGGACGATTATTCGCATAAGAGATAACTGCAGCAGAAAATTTAGAATTTGAGGTGGTCGATCTGGAAAGTTGTTATCATGCTCTACTCGGACGGCCCTTGACCGCCAAATTCATGAGCAGCTGTCATATAGGTTATCTAAAGATGAAGTTACCCGGACCACAAGGGGTGATAACAGTCGCAGGGGATTACAAGAAGTCGATGGAGTGTGCCACGGCCGGGTCAAATTTGGCCGAGTCATTGGTTATAGCAAGAGAAAAGAAAAGGATTCAGGAGGTAGCAGCCCTCGCACAGTCAGCACAGTTAAGCATGCCGGCACTGTCCAACCCTCATGGCAGTGTTTCTTTTCAACCAACCAAAGAGACGAAAAAATTTCAGATTGATGAGCAATTCCCAGAGCGCACTGTTACTATTGGTGCAGGCCTTGACGCTAAATAGGAAGGCGAGCTCACCAACTTCCTCCGTGAGAATCGGGACATATTTGCATGGTCAACTCAAGATCTGCAAGGTGTGCCGAGGGAGTTGGCTGAGCACTCTTTAAACGTCAGGCCAGGAGCACGGCCGGTGAAGCAACCTCTCCGCCGCTTCGCCGAAGACAGGAGAAAAGTAATAGGGGATGAAATAGCCCGGCTTCTCGCCGCCGGGTTCATCATGGAAGTGCTATATCCGGATTGGTTATCAAATCCGGTGCTAGTAGAAAAGAAGAAAGATGACCCCAATGTAGTCATCGTGTGGCGAATGTGTATCGACTACACGAACCTGAACAAGGCGTGTCCGAAAGATCCTTTTCCATTGCCTAGAATAGACCAAGTCATTGACTCGACCGCGGGCTGTGAGCTGTTGTCATTTGTAGACGCGTATTCTGGTTTCCACCAGATACCGTTAAATCCGGCCGATCAAATAAAGACTGCATTTATTACCCCGTACGGGGCTTATTGTTATCGCACAATGCCATTCGGCCTGAGAAATGCAGGAGCTACGTATCAAAGATGCATGCAAAAGTGCCTACATGATCAGATAGGAAAAAATGTACAAGTGTATGTGGATGACGTAGTCATCAAAACTAAGGAGAGCAAAACCTTGCTAGAAGATATACGGCAAACTTTCGCGAACCTGAGAAGGTTCCGAATGAAACTTAATCCAGAGAAGTGCACATTTGGCGTGCCGGCAGGAAAGTTACTCGGTTTCCTTGTGTCCAGCCGAGGTATCGAGGCTAATCCAACGAAGATCAGAGCAATAGAAAGAATGGAACTGCCGAGATGCTTGAACAATGTACAAAAGTTCACAGGCTGCCTGGCCTCGCTTAGTCGATTTGTATGTCGGCTAGGAGAAAAGGCACTGCCACTTTATCAGCTGATGAGAAAGTCGGACAAATTCAGTTGGACTCCCCAGGCGGACCTAGCATTTCATGAGTTGAAAAAGATGCTAGCTACGACACCAACTTTAGCTTCTCCATTATCGAAAGAACCTATGCTACTCTATGTAGCGGCTACCAATCGAGTAGTTAGTACTGTGGTAGTAGTGGAACGACTTGAAGAGGGCAAGTCAGTTCAGAGGCCAGTATATTATCTGAGTGAAGTATTATCCACTTCAAAGCAGAATTATCCGCACTATCAGAAGATGGCTTATGGAGTATATATGTCGGCAAAAAAGCTTAAACATTACTTTGAAGAGCACCCCATCAAAGTAATCTGTGAGGCACCCATAGCCGACATATTGAACAACAAAGATGCAAGTGGCCGAATAGCAAAATGGGCGATCGAGTTATCACCATATGCTCCACAATTTGATAGAAGAGATGCGATCAAATCTCAGGCTGTCGCCGACTTTCTCGTAGACTGGGCCGAGGTGCAATATGAGCCACCACTGCCAGATCCAAATTACTGGACAATGCATTTTGATGGTTCCAAACTAAGGAACGGTTTGGGAGCAGGAATAGTGCTAACCTCGCCTAAAAAGGATCAGTTGAAATATGTACTGCAAATACATTTTCCCGCATCCAACAATGTAGCTGAATATGAAGCACTAGTTCATGGATTGAAAGTGGCAAAAGAAATTGGTATACACCGAATCCTATGCTACGGTGACTCGGATCTAGTAGTACAGCAAGTATCGGGCAGTTGGGATGCATTAGATGCTAATATGGCGTTATACAGATTCCACGTGCACAAGATAAGTGGATATTTTGAAGGATGTGAATTCCACCACATACCACGAGCAGAAAACGACGCTGCTGACGCATTGTCAAAATTAGGATCAACCCGGCAATCAATTCCGCCAGGTATTGCCCTGGAGCACCTCAGGAAACCATCAATAAACCCATCACCAGAATCCGAATCAATCTTTATCCCAGCAAGCTCTGCAGAGAATCATATGCCAATGGAGATGGATCCGCAGAAAGATTCGGAATCCCTAAAGAGAGGGACAGCCGAGGTAATAGCAATCATGGAGAGAGCCGAGGTATATACGTCGACAGAAAACATGGAGATAGACAGTGGGATCACTGCAGAAAGAGTAACGCCGATATGGGCGCAATCAATATTCGTCTACCTAAAAGACGCGGTATTGCCGAGTAACGAAATATTAGCCAGACAAACCATCAGAAGAGCAAAATCCTATACAATCATAGACAATGAGTTATATAAGAGAAGCGTAACAAACATATTGCAAAAGTGCGTGAGCTCCACAGAAGGTCAGGAAATCCTTCTGGACATACACCAAGGAGAATGTGGGCACCATGCCTCATCTCGCGCTTTAGTAGCCAAGGCTTTCAGGCATGGATTTTACTGGCCAACGGCGTTAAAAGAGGCAGAAGAATTAGTTAAGAAGTGCAATGGGTGTCAGAGATATGCAACCAGAATACATATGCCGTCGGCCGAGTTAAAAACAATACCCATCACTTGGCCATTTTCTGTATGGGGTTTAGACATGGTGGGACCTTTTAAGCCGGCGAGAGGAGGAATGACCCACATCTTGGTTATGGTAGACAAGTTCACAAAGTGGATTGAAGTAAAACCAATCAAGAAGTGTGATGGGCACACAGCAGTGAAATTTCTCAAGGATATCATCTTGAGATACGGATACCCACATAGCATTATTACGGATAATGGCACAAACTTTGCAGAAGGAGCTTTCGCTAGGTTTTGCCGAGAGAAGCACATAAGACTAGATATTGCCTCGGTGGCTCACCCAGCATCCAATGGACAGGTGGAAAGGTCTAATGGACTGGTGCTATCAGGAATAAAACCACGACTTGTTGAACCTTTGCAAAGGTCGGCAGGATGTTGGATCGAAGAAATCCCAGCCGTGTTATGGAGCCTTCGCACTACTCCGAATAGGTCAACAGGTTACACTCCATTTTTTCTGGTGTACGGGGCAGAGGCCGTGCTCCCAACCGACATAATATATGACTCGCCAAGAGTTGCCCAGTACACAACCTCGGAGACAAATGAGATAGCTCGGCAAGATGCTGTAGACCTGTTGGAAGAAGCCAGAGAGTTGACATTGTCACGATCGGCTATTTATCAACAGAACTTACGACGGTATCATAGAAAGAAAGTGAATCCAAGAGTATTCAAAGAAGGAGATTTGGTCCTCCGACTAGTGCAACGCACGGCCGGCATGCACAAGTTGTCACCCCCATGGGAAGGACCATTTATTGTGAGCAAAGCATTGCACAACGATGCATATTATCTGATCGATGCCCAGTCCCTTGGAGAGAACAAGGCAGACAAAGCTGGTGAAGAAACGAAGCGCCCCTGGAATGTGGCTTTACTTCGCCGTTCTACTCGTAGCACTGTATCTCAAGGTCAAAATCCAATAATGTATTTGAACCTCGGCACCCAGAGTAGTCACTCGGGGACTGCCATAGGTTACGTTATTTCGCATTATATGTTTGAACCTCGGCACCCAGAGTAGTCACTCGGGGACTGCCATAGGTTACGTTATTTCGCATTATATGTTTGAACCTCGGCACCCAGAGTAGTCACTCGGGGACTGCCATATATTATGTGATTTTGTATTATATGTTTGAACCTCGGCACCCAGAGCAATGACTCGGGGACTACAATGCGTTATCCGAATTTAGCGTCAAATTGGTACTTCGGTACCCTGAGCGGTAGCCCGGGGACATCTATATGTTATTTCCACTTTATACTATGCACTGCACGTCGACATCCAGAGCAGTAGCTCGGAGACCGATATATGATATTTCCATTCTGGTCCTATATGCTGTATGTGATGCTTTGACGTTTAGAACAATGCCAAGGTAATGGTTAGCTTTTTAATAGAAAGAAGCATCAAAACTTGGGGCTCAAAATAAAAATAGCAAAAATTTCGTGCAAAATTGGAAACCCATACCCAGAGCAAAGGGCTAAAACTAAAAAACACGAAGCCAGACGCGCATCCCAAAAGGGAAAAATATCAAACAATCAAAGCCAGAATTCGGATAGGCGAGATCATGTAAAGGACACGATAGCATCTACAAGCGTACATATCCCGGAAGCATACAGCAAAAGAAAAGTGTCATTACACAAAGCGAACAGAGGTTTTACGCACATTATACGCCTGGCATACCAAGGAGAAAAACAAATTTAAAGGTCCTTGGCGGGGGAGGCAGTGACTGGGTCAGGAACTGGGCAGTCCGAGGTAGGCGTTGCTTCGGCAGAGGTCGCCTCACCTTCCACTGAACCAGGCACGACTTCGGCAGAAACCCGAAGCTGTTGAGGAGCATCAGTCTGTGCAGTGGAATGCCCAGTACCCTTGGAAGAGGATCGTGCATCACCGTTGCCGTCCGAGCTTGAACTGGAGTCGCCAGAGGAGGCAGAATCATTGTCCGATGCGTCCTCTACTGCAACCTCGTCCTCCGGGTTCGGCAGGAAACTCGGACCTTCAATCCAGGTATGCACGTCGGCATACTCAACAAGCTGGAAGGCACGAGCTTGCCGAAGAGCAACAAAGGCGGGGTCTTCAACCCAGCGGGAGCCTGTGCGCAAGTTCCTCAGGATATCAAGGGAGATGTCTTCATACCAGGACATAATAACAGTAAGGGCCATATCCGCGCCTGCCCGCCCGGCTGATTCCCTCCAAAGACTTAGCTGTTTTTCAGATTCGTTCAATCTGGTCACCAGCAACTCAATCTCGCTGATATTAGGTGTCCCAGAAGTATTCGGCCAGAGAGCATGATAAGCTCGGACAGCGGCTAGCACCAAGTCCCTGCCCATAACTTTCATCGGACCAAGGGCAGCGCCCACAGCGACCAAGAAATCTTCTAATTCATACTCAAAGTCCGTGTCAGTAGGGAGACCTCGGCGCGCACGAGCAGCAAGGACTGCCTTAGAGCTCACAGGCTTAGCTTCTGGGAAATGACCTGCATGAAACTCGAACGCGTCAGGAAATAGCAAAGACGGAGAAAAACATAAGCCAGCCATGATAAGAAACTTACAATGAATATAACGCAACATCATCTGGAGGTCTTTAGCCCAAATACCCTTGCTCTTCTCAAAAGAAGCAAGTTCCTCGCCCATTCCCCGAGTCTTTAACTCGGCAGCGTCCAGGAGCTCCTTATTCTTCTGTAGCTCCAGAGACAGCCGATTCTTCTCTTCAGAAAATTCCTGGTCGATTTTTTCTAGCTCGGATTTCTGAGAAAGCTTAAGGGCCTCCACCTCGGCGCTCAGGCGAGCTATCTCATCATTTTTCTCTTTTAGCAGCGCCGAATGAGCGACACCTTCATCTAAAAAATGCAACGTCACGTCAGACATCGGCGTGCAATACAAAGGGTTTGTATCTCGACCTTGCCAAGGCCAAGTAAAGTAAAAGAAACTAGATGCATGTTTCAGAGAGGAATAAGTACAGAGGTAGAGAAAAAACTGACCTTCCAATTTCCTGACCTTTTTCTCAAGATGGATGTTCAAGTTATTGATATCACCTATTAACGCATAAAGTAAGTCGGCATTACAAATACGAAATAATGACAATATCAGAAGTAGCAAGGAGAACGGTCGAATTACCTGTCTTTTTCACAACAGGGAGAACTTTCTCATATTTCTCTTGCAACTTCTTGTGCGAGAAAAGCAGTCGCTGGAATTCGGCAGTTCGCCGATCATGAGCAATCTGAGCAATAGAGCAAACAATAAGTGGATATTCAAAGCTACAACAGATCCGAGTTAAGCAAGAGCTTGACCCGGATCTAGGTGGCTGAATATTCGAAGCTACAGCAGATCCGAGTTAAGCAAGAGCTTGACCCAGATCTAGGTGGCTGGATATTCGAAGCTACAGCAGATCCGAGTTAAGCAAGAGCTTGACCCGGATCTAAGTGGCTGGATATTCGAAGTTACAGCAGATCCGAGTTAAGCAAGAGCTTGACTCAGATCTAGGCGGCGGGATATTCAAAGCTACAGCAGATCCGAGTTAAGCAAGAGCTTGACCCGGATCTAAGTGGCTGGATATTCGAAGTTACAGCAGATCCGAGTTAAGCAAGAGCTTGACTCAGATCTAGGCGGCGGGATATTCAAAGCTACAGCAGATCCGAGTTAAGCAAGAGCTTGACCCGGATCTAGGTGGCTGGATATTCGAAGTTACAGTGGACCCGAGCTAAGCAAGAGCTTAACTCAAGTCAAGATGGCTGAATGTTCAGAGCCACAGCAGATCTAAGTTAAACAAGGACTTAACCCGGACTTAGGAGACTGGATACCTCAAGGAGCAGCTAGACGCTTAGCAAAGTATAAGATAAGTCTACTCGGAGATAAATCCGAACACTAAACTAAGCTGGGTTGGATACAACAGGATAAAAACTTCCAAGCGATTAACAAGTTACTCACTTTCAAGTTTCGGGGACTAGTGCATATATATGGAATAGTCAAAACACCAAGACAGAATATTTACCTCGTTCATCTTGTTACTGTCCAGAACAATCTTGGCAGCTTGATCCAAACGGCTGCTGATGTCGGAAAGCTGAAAGGGCTGATTCATGGGATTACCCTCAAATTGATCAGCCGCATTCCAGTTATTGGCATACTCCACCAGCGAGCCGAGGCTTTTCCCACTAGACGTCCGGGTTAAGACTTTACCCCGGACATGCTCTGTAACCACGGCGACAGCAGGACTCTTATGAAGAGCAAGTTGGGAGCTAGCGGCCGAGGTAACAGGAGCCTTGGTGGGAGCAATCCTTTTGTGCAGCACGTCGGCAATATTAGGCTGGGAAGAGCCAGCAAGGCCTTTTTGAGAGATGGAGACTTTGGTGGAAACAATCTCCTTTGCCTTAGAGGTACCAACAGGAGCCGATACCTCGGTAATAGGAGCAGCAGGGGTCACGGTCGGAGGAGGCGCCGAAGTAACGACCTTCTCGGCCAGGGCAGGAGCTGCTGTGGAGAGTACTGGAGCAGATTGAGGCTCAGAAAAAGCGCTGGGGCGTGCAAGAGGGGCAACGGGGTCACCGGAGACCTCGGAAGGCCGAGTAGAATCGATGTCGGCAAGAGGAGTTTCAGGCAAATCACTATGAGGGGAGGACTCAGAGCAGGAGAAGCCGAACGGGCAGGACTAGGAAGCCTAGTATCATCAACAGGCGGAGGAGGCGGCCGACTAACAGGGCTGGTCATACTGGGACCGCCAGGTTTAACGGAAAGAGGAGCGCTGCAAAAGCAAAAAGGAAAAAAGAACGTAAGCTTGGAAAGCAAAAAAGAGAGGAACAAGAAATACGGGGAGATAGAGATTACCCAGCAACTCCTGGCATGGCTTTGCGCCGAGGAGGATTCGGTGCGGATTTCTTTATTCGTTTCCTGGGAGCCGCGTCCGAGGCACCAACAGGAGCCCCACGTTTCCCCAAGGTAGCTAGGGGCCGCGAATCAAGAGGCTCGGCGTCATGAACCTGACCGGCCGGATTAGCTGGGAAAGCAGAAGCCGGAAATGCATAAGAAATAGGCATTGCGGCAACTACCTCAAGGACTTGAACTTCGTCCGAATCACCTTCCTCCTCGTGGGCCGAACTCTTGCCACGAGCGCGGGTCGGAGCGGAATCCGACTTAGGGACGAATTCCTCGGAGTCCGGCTCCCCAACATCCGGAGTACTCCGATCAGCAGTCCACGGGAGCGACAAGACCTCGGCATCCTCGTCCTTCTGCTTCGCGAACCGCTGTGAGGCGAGAAAGGAAATGTTAATCCAGAGAGTTAAGAAAATAAGAATAGATCAAAGCATGAACGGTTAAACTTACTGCAGGAGGAGGATGCTCGCGAGTATACGGCTTTAATCCCCAGGTCCAATCTTCGGGCATCTCTGTCTTAAAAATAGCTCGGACGCGCTTGTAGACGAGGTAGTGGTCCAGCTCGACAGTCGAGACTCGGTTGGGATCGAGTGGACCACTCATATAGCAAAGTTTATGAGTCCTTTTCTGGAGCGGGCAGATTCGGCTACTGATGAAAGTAGCCATCAAGTCCTCACCGCTTAATCCGGCCCGTATCAGCTCCTTGAGCCGAGTCTCGAAGAGCTCGGCAACCACGAGACCTCTCCTTGGATTGTAGGTCCAATTTACCTTGGAGGGCGGGCCAATGGAGAAAGCAGGGAGCCGAATCCTATCTTCAGTTCCTCTATTCTTGACATAGAAAAAAGATCTGTGCCATTTCTTGCACGACTCTAACCCAGTGACGCGGGGAAACACAGATTGCCTCCGAGGTGTGATAGAGGCCGCCCCGCACTGAGTGAGCAATTTCTCGGAGGGATGCAGAGATTTATCAGGGACGACATTAGACCGAATCTGAAAGAACTTCGACCAGATGTGCACCGATGGCCAAAGGCCGAAGTAACCCTCTGAAGCAGAAATGAATGCAGAGAGAGAAGCGATAGCATTCGCAGGGAGATGATGCGGCTGGAGGCCGAAGTAATCAAGAAAATCCCTCGCGAAATCGCTGAGAGGGAGACCAAAACCACGGGAGAAGTGCGACATGAAGACGACGAACTCACCCTCCCTGACTTCAGGAGATAACTCGTCGCCGGGTAAACGACAAGAGACCTCGGCAGGGATCCTACGAGTTCGAATAAGCCACTCGATTTCCCGCCGAGTAACTGAAGAACCCTGCCACGAGCCTCGCTCGGGCCCAGAGACAGCGTCGTCTTCCTCTACCATGGCGCCGCTAATAGAACTAGACATGACCTCGCCGGAAAGATCGCCGGAGAAGAAACTGACGGCGGAAGAAAACTTAGAACTACGAGGCCCCGTCGCGGTTCTCTGCGACAATGGCGGAGAGATTCTGGAACATGCGCAGAAAGGAAAAGGAAACAAGGAGATCTAGGGGGAGACCAAGACGGTGAAACCAAGGGAAACTCACCAGCAGTGACACCGGGGCTAATGAGCGCGGTTAATGCTGGCCGAGCGCGCGGCGGAACCTTCGCAGTCAGAAGCGGTGAGGGATGCGCGGCGGCGGAGCTGCAAACGAGCGCGAGGAAGCGAGGAAGAAGAAGGTGCGGGCAAGCGATTGGGGGAAAGTGAGACCCCAGCCGCGCCCCCCTTTTTGTAACCAACGCTCCTGCACGGAGCTAGGATCGTCTTGTCTGCAGATCGTGTAGACGTGGGTGATGCACCGCATACGGCTGAGTGGAACCACACCAGGGGCCGCACAACATAGAGGGCCACGATCCCGAGAGCAGTTCACGAGGCGTCGCGGCCAAAGGTAGCAGCGAAGTTGAGTTGCTTAACGACAATAAACAGGAAGGAGGAACAAAAAACTAGAAAATCAATGATGGGAATGACACATAGGACGAGGCGTACGAGAGAAGGAACGGGAATACCCCGAACGGAGAAGGAATGACTCAGAAACAGGACAGAAGAAGGGTGATGAAACTGATATGACCCGGCCGAAGTTATCAGCAGGGCCATATCAGCTTCGGGGACTAATGTTGGGGAGGTAACCCCGGATAGGGTAAAGACGGGGAAAGACGAAGAGATTATCCCCCGTCCAGTTTCCGAGTTATATTTCAGGCCGGCCGAGTCTTGTAAAGGTCGGCCAAGATAGGAAGAGGCACGACCGCAACAATAACGACAAAACCCTACCGGGCCGAGGTAAGTAGTAACTCGGCCAGGACGGCTCCTATGACTCTGATGCAGGTGACGGACAGGCCGAGTTATACGAGGAAGGGCCGAATCATACGAAGCTTGCAGGAGAAGGAGAAGCCCAAAGTCAAACCCCAGTCTTGGAATCTGGGCAGAGCCAAAGACTAAAGACAAATGTGCAGAGCGTCAGAGGGGCAGAAGGAGGTCACGGAGGTGACGGTCCAGAAGCCCGAGGCACGCAGGAGGGGCCCTCTGGAAACTTGCCGCAGTAAGAAGGGGGACAGGGAAAGCGGCGTGCCGAACTGCTATTTTGGGACAAGCATATTCCACGAATATGCTTGCCTCGTCAGCCCTAAGGGCACCCAAGGTACCCCTTTATAAGGAGAGGTTTGGACCCTGAGAGGAGGATTGATTCTGGAGGCACCGTTAGGCTGGGGAGATTCACATTGTCCCCCTGTAAACAGCTCAAGGAGCACTTGTAACCCATCAAGAGAGAAATAAAGTTCATCACTTTGGCAGCTTGAGTGTAAAGACAGTTGCATCTTCCCTCCCCAGATCCCACTAGCATCCATTGGCCCCAAACTTTAGCCTACCCATGGCATCTGCCGTGCCACCACCACGACACTCATGATTTAGAGTTAGCCTCTATTGTCCATGCACTCAAAACATGGAGACATTATCTTTTAGGAAAGCGATGTGAAGTGTTCACAGATCACAAGAGTTTGAAGTATATCTTCACCCAGAAGGAAATTAACATGAGACAAAGAAGATGGCTAGAACTCATCAAGGACTGTGACTTGAGTTTGCAATACCACCCCGGTAAAGCGAATGTTGTAGCGGATGCTCTAAGCCGTAAGGAAAAGATTGGCAAGGGAAAAGCCAAAGGATTCCATGAAGACGAACATGGTACTTTATGGCATGGGAAACGTATCTGTGTTCCACAAGACCCGGATCTTCGGAAACTGATTTTACAAGAAGCACATAACTCACCATATTCTATTCATCTAGGTAACACCAAAATGTACATGGATATGAAGGAAAGATTTTGGTGGAATAACCTCAAGAAGGACATCGCCGAACATATTGCTTTGTGTGATGTATGTAGTAGAGTGAAAGCGGAACATCAGAAACCAGCAGGATTGTTACAACCACTACCTATTCCTGATTGGAAGTGGGACAAGATTGGCATGGATTTCATCACCGGATTGCCAAGGACCAGGTCAGGATATGATTCTATTTGGGTAGTAGTGGATCGCTTAACTAAAGTGGCTCATTTTATACCCGTGAAGACAACTTACACACGTGCTAAGTTAGCCAAGATCTATATGAGCAGAATTGTATGTCTACATGGAGTACCCAAGAGTATTGTATCTGATAGGGGAACCCAATTCACTTCTCATTTTTGGAGGCAGCTACATGAGTCATTGGGAACGATGTTGGAATTCAGCACTACATTTCATCCTCAAACTGATGGACAGACAAAAAGGACTAATCAGATTCTTGAAGATATGTTGAGAGCATGTGCTCTAGACTATGGAGCCAGTTGGGATGAAAGTCTGCCTTACGCAGAATTTTCTTACAACAACAGCTATCAAGCCAGTATTGAGATGGCACCATTTGAGTTTCTCTATGGGAGAAAGTGTACCACCCCATTGCTATGTAATGGTGTGGGAGAAAGAAGTTTGTTCGGACCAGAACTAATCAAAGAAGCTGAAGAGAGAGTCAAGCTGGTTAAGGACATGTTGAAGATAGCACAGTCCCGGCAAAAGAGCTACGCAGATCCTAAGCGTAGAGAAGTCATCTATGAAGTAGGTGATAGAGCTTATCTTAGAGTGTCACCACTTCGTGGAGTGAAAAGGTTTGGAGTCAAAGGAAAGTTGGCCCCAAGATATGTTGGACCATTCAAGATTCTGAGTCGTAAAGGAGAAGTAGCTTATGAGATTGAGTTGCCAGAATCTTTATCAGCTGTTCATAATGTGTTCCATGTGAGTCAGCTTAAGAAATGCCATCCAGAGATGGAAGAGACTTCTTTGAAGGATACTATACCTTTGGAAGAGGTCCAATTAGAAAGTGATCTCACCTATGAGGAGAAACCAATCAAGATTCTTGAGACTGCAGAAAGAGTTACTCGGACTAAGACTATCAAATTCTGCAAAGTTCAGTGGAACCATCATTCCGAAGAAGAATCAACATGGGAAAGAGAAGATGATCTTCGGAAAGACCACCCTCACCTATTTGCTAGCCAACCCGAATCTCGAGGGCGAGATTCACCTTAAGGGGGTTAGATTTGTAACATCCCTAAAATCATGTTTCAAAACTCATGCATATCATCCATGCATCCATGATCACTTAGGATTTCATTTCAAAATCATTTCAAAAACAGGAGCATTTTTTGCTCATTATTTCATGTATGAATACTCTAGCCTTTGTGCTACTTGCTAATGAGTAAGGTACTAATATTCATTCAGTAATGTTTTGAGTCCAAACTTAAGGTGATTTCAAAAGCTTGAATAAATCTTCGAAACAAAGTATGAAATAAAACCAAGTTTATGCCTATTTTTATATCTCATAAAAAAGCTTGATTTTATTTTATTTCTCAAAGGACCAAGTTTGTTTGAGTAAACAGAAGGGTTTGACACTTATTTGAATACAAGATTCACTAAACAAATGTCCAGAGAAGGTTTGAAATCAAACTGATTTGAAATGGAGTTTGAAAATCATTTTTAGAAAATCAAACAGAAAAAGAAAAGGAATAAAGAGGAATAAATAAGCAAACAGCCAAATCTGGCCCAACCTAGCCCTACTCGACCCAGCTAACCCAACAACCCCTCCCGCGAACCATTTTTCTTCACTCGCAATCAAACCCGCAAAGTGACTGACCGCCTGACCCCACCTCCCCTCTGTTTCTCTCGCTGACAACGCGGCCCACGCAACGGTCATCGTCTCCACCCGACGACGAGTTCCTCCCTCCAAATCACTCGGCCGTTTCTGGATTGATTTGCGGCTTCAATTCACGATCAATGCTCGAATGAATCACGCTCGCGACCTTTCTATTTAAACCCCCTCTGCCCCCTCTCCATTTCCCCCAAACCCCAAGCTAAGAGCGCCCCCAGGCTGCGAGAATTCCTCGCCGCAACCCCGCTGCTCCGACGAGTTCGCCGACGAATTCCGGTGAGCACCGCACTCCCCTCTGCCTATGGTTCCTGCTAGATTATTCTGCGTCTCCGTGCGCACCTACTGATGCTTTCCGTTTGCTCGCGCATGGTCTGTAGCCTCGGCAACGTCAACGACTGAGCTCCCCCGCCTTCTGCTCGAACTCCGGTGACCTTTTCCTGTAAGTCCCAGCCTCCCCTCTCCCTCTGTTTGATACGCGTGAGACCCCCAGTGTCCTACGCATCTAACGACACCTTTCTCTCGTCTTAGCGTGGCCCAGAGCGTCGCCAACGTCGACGAACAGAAGCCACCGTCGCCAGGGACTACTCCGACGAGCAATCCACGACAACTCCGAGTGCCCCTTCGCCAACCGAGCATACGTCGAGCTTCTCCTTGTCATGGCGATTCTGTTGAGCATCCTCCCACTTCCCCGGGCGACCTAGTTCGCCGGCTCCACCACTGACTTAGTGCGCCGCCGCCTGTCGCCGCCGCTAGCACCGCCACTTGATGGTCTGTTGCTTAGGACCGTTAGATCTAGATCCAGTGGGTGAAATTAGAAACTAAGCGAAGAGGTACGGGCAGATCTGAGCTGTGCATGATTAGTTAGATCCAACGGTGCACGAGCGTGATCCGGTGCGAAACGGTATCGTCCAATCAGACGCTGCCGCGTGGCCAATCCTTTGATTTAAAATCAGATTTTATATCAATTAGATGTTTAAACTTGTTTAATTCATAACTTTTGATTCCCACGTCCAAATTTGATGAATTTTATATCAATGGAATCAGGAGAGAAAGCCCTTTCCATATATGCAATGTGTTTAATGTTTTGGTTCTGTTAAAATGGTTATTTTTACAGAAACATGTGTAGGCCTATTTTATGTATAACAAATATTTGGGAAATGTTTTATTGTTCAAATAAAGGTTGTTTGGGAAGTTTTGAACTTGTTCATCAATCAGTACTGTGCACTTGTCTTGTTGAGTATAGAAAATCATCACATATCATATTGCATGCATCCATATATTTTTTCTTGTATCTATTTTGTATGTGATTTGGTGCTATCATTTTATGTGTAGATTTTGGTGCAAATAGGTATTGTGATTGTGAGGATTGTAGCTACTCTCCAAACTACCAAGGCAAGTGGTGCTTCATGATTTTATTCCTATGTTTTTCAAATATGCATTAGAAATATTTTACTAGACTTGCATGGATAATTTTTGGTCTTTATATGCTATGCTTGGGAAATCCTAGTAGTTGTAGAATTGCTAGAAATTTCTAAGTTAAGATGTTTATCTATGCCATGCTTAGCCTAGCTAGTAGCAACCAAGGGTGGTGAAATATTCATGCTATGATAAAATATTTCTAAGTCTTTGGACTTGTGTTTTGCTTAATAAAACAACTAAGTGAATGAAACACCTGGGTGGAATGGAAGGAATGGTTTATGTTGAGTGGTTACACAAGGCCCATTTCTATGGTTTATCTTGTGTATCTCACTTGTGGAAAGCCACCCAGGAACAAAGGGATTTGAGAGGCCAAATGTTATGAAGCTTCTAGTGTAGCCACTTGGCAATATGGGCTCTGCTTGGATCATATAGGTTGCAATAACTTAGCCATTTGGAAAGTTGGTGGTAGTGGGATGATAGGTTGGAGCGTGTCCATTTGGTCAAAGGGAAGGCTTCTGAAAGGTCTTGACTTGGTGAAAATCAAGTCTTGTGGGGAAAGTGCACAACCTCTGCAGGTGGAAGAATCTAAGTACTTAGCCATGTCCCTGGTATTGGACAACTTGAGCATCAAGACATGGAAGCTATCAAGAATCTCCTCATCCCAATTTCTAAGTAAAACTTATGGTTGAACAAGGGTGAAGGATCCCAATGTATATTGGTGGTTCCTTGGGGAAAGATTTTGTCAAAGAAAAACTTAGTGTTTTCAACTGATAGGAAAAACCTATTTTGAGCAAAGCAAGACTAAGCTACACTTAGCCAAAATGCATATAGTATTTAGTCCACCAATATTCTACTAAGGTATCACTTGCCAATACTATTCCAATGTATTGACCCACTGTGGCTGTAACTTGTGATGTTGCAGGATATTCAGATGATGATTAGGAGTCATGAGTCTACACTCAACATGCTTGCCTGTGGCACATGAAGATGAAGACTTATTTATCTTATTATATATTTGAACTCTTGTATTAGGCCTGTGGCCATGGAGTTGTAAAAGACTATGTTTGCCTCTGGAATGATATGTAATAATGACCTTTGTTTCTGTGTACTTCATCTTAAACTGTTGATGCTAGCATTGATCCAGGGACTAGCATTGCAATCACAGGGATCCTTTCCTTTACAAAGGAGGGATCTTACAACCTCGGATAAGTAAACTATCGCGAGACAAAGGGAAATTGGTATCATATGTAAGTGGATCATTCAATCGCAAAGTAATTGTAGAAATATGTGGGATCCATATGAAGTTCCAGATTCCTCTATTGGTTATTGATCGGAGAAGTGTCTTGGTCATGTCCGCATAATTCACGAACCGTAGGGAGACACACTTAAGGATTTGATGGGAACCGTAGGGAGATATGGAATGTTAGTAGGGATACCGAATGTTGTTCGCAGTCTCAGATGGGATCCGGGATATCACGAGGAGATCCGGCATGGTCTGGAGAATAAGATTCATATAAGGAAAGTCCGATTCCGGATTTTGGGAAAGATTCCGATGTTTTCATCGGAGAGGTTCTAGAAGGGTATAGAAGGTTCACCGGACCGAAAGGGGAATGGACCATGAATGTGCCATGGATAAGTGGAATGATTGGATCATATCCTAGGTCACTTGGTTTGGGCATTTGCAAGAGAGAATTAAAGCTCTAAATTGAAAGTCAAACGGGAAGTTTGAAAAGTCAAACTGGAACAATGGTTTCCTAGTAGAAGAAGGAAAGAGTCCTTCTCTCAATCCAACTTGGGTTTGGGTTTGGATTCAACCCACCCCTCCCAAGGCTGCCCCCCTCTCATAAATAGAGGGGGAGGGCTGCCCCAAAAGCCAAGCCCTAGCGCTCCCACACCCGCGTCGCCGCCGCCGCCACCGCGCCGCCAACACCTCCTCCTCCTCCCGGTCTTCTAAACCCTAGATCACCGAGAAACCCTAGATCCACCAGAACTCGCACCGGCTTAGGTGAAGCTGACGAGGTTTGATCTCGTCAATGCCCATTGTTATGGACTTGGGTTTTGGAGAAGATGGGGATGCTGGAGATTGTGGAACGGTTAACAGACAAGCAACACGGGGACACAAGGTTTACCCAGGTTCAGGCTCCCGGAGGGAAAATCCTACTCCTGCTTGTCTGCTCTTGATTACGGCAGAACCGAAGGTTACATGGGTGCGCAGATGCAATCTGGCGTGGAGGTGTGTATGCGAAAGTATGAGAGAGAGAGAGATCTGTAGATCTGTTGTGGTCTAGTCTATCGGGGGTGCATAATCTGTCCTCCTCGTTGGACCCTCCTAGCCTTTATATATGGGGAGGCTAGGTATCGGGTGCCGATACGAGTAGGTTACAAGTTGTATTCAAACTCTAGCCTTGAGCTTTCCCTGTCTTGTGCGCTTGGGAGTCCGTGTCCATATGGGCTTCATACCAGCCGAACCGTCATAGGCGTCATGGATCCAGGCAGGTCGTCGAGTGGGCCTTCCGTCGGGCTGGACCAGGTAGGCTAACATCGGGTACCCGTAGGGCATAACCATGTCAGTAGACCCTGAGTGTTCAGTCGAATCGTAGATTCGGCTGAGGACTCTTAAATCCTTCGGGTGAAACTCTATCTTTCAAGAGAATGTGCAGGGATTGTTGATGCGTGTGCCTGACTCTCCCAACGGATCAGGGTCAGTTAACTGTCTTAGGACAAAACAACACGATCTTCTTCATATTCGAGTCCCTTGACTCGAACCCGGAACATATGCTGGCGTAATTCGACTCAGGCCGCGGAGGACTTACAAGAGTGGAATTCCAGTGAATTTAAATGATGTACCCAACGTGTCCGTCGGGATTTTTCATCGTGCCTGCTGGCAAGGATTTTTACTAGCAGAGCGCAGTCGTGTGTGTTGCCAAGGAGGACATTGCTCACTTAGCGTTAATTAGGGCAGAGTTGGCGAAAAGTTTTGCATGTTGATCTGAAGGATCACACTTGAAGAATTCATAGGGTGTGCGACCAACGCTCCCTATGGGAGTAGCCCCCGAGTGTCTGTTCGAGTCGTAGACTCGAGCAAAGACTTTGATTCAGCCGTTATTCAGCTTCAGGTCCGTAGGACACAAATTTTTCGGATGCTTGAATCCATGCTCCCTATGGGAGTAGCCCCCGAGTCCGTAGTGGAGTCGTAGACTCGACGTAGGACTCGAAGAAATAGTTCAGTCCTGTAGTGTTTTGTTCATTTTTCGGGTGCGCGGCCAACGCTCCTGATAGGAGTAGCCCCCGATTCCTTAGTCGAATCGTTGATTCGAGTGAGGAATCGAAGCGTGCCACTCGAAGATCTTCTGTGTGCGCGATCAACGCTCTAGTTTGGAGTAGCCCCCGAGTGTCTGGCGGAGTCGTAGACTCGGGCAGAGACTCGAGTCTTGTATCGTGTAGTTGTAGTCGGCAATATCGTGGGCGTACCGCTGACCCGGAAGTACATCGGGTGCGCGACCAGCGCTCCTGATAGGAGTAGCCCCCCGAGTGTCTAGTCGAGTCGCAGACTCGAGTGGAGACTCATGTGAGGAGAAACCACTGACCCGGAAGTGCATCGAGTCAGCGTCGTGCCTGTGTAGCATCAAGTGATGCAACCATCCGAGGAGGGTTTCGACTCGGGCCTTGAGTTTATGGCGTAGCCAGTTGCTTTGTCGACTCCTGTTGGAGGACCCGATACAATAGCGAGATGTAATTTGATGTTCCTGTAAGCTGCAGAAAACATTAAGAATTATGAAGTACTTGTATCTTGTAAATAATATTTGCCTTTCAGCTTGTACAGTAAGATTCTGGTGCCGATCGAGTCGACACTTTTGCACTGTATGCTAGGCCTTTTCGTTAGCCTGATTACCCTTAGTCTCAGTACCTTGCCGAGGCACTCGGAGTTTAAGGATTCGACGATCAGGCAGAATCAGCTACTCGGGCTGTCGCGTTTGAGGTGCTTGAGTGCGTGGAGCCGATGGCACATTAGGTTACTCGAAGAGGGCGCAGCCCCCAAGTGTTTCGAGTGCGAGTTAAAAAGGAAATCAGCTCTAAATAGAGGGAAAACTTAGCTTTGTTGGTAATTGTCCTGGATGGAGTTGACGCGGTAGCGGGTCACGCTACGGACGTAGTCAACACAGAGGACCGTACTCGTAGCAGCGACGAGTTCCTAGGGTCGATGGCGATAGCGAGCTCCGCATCCGAAGATTGTCGCAATTAAAGGCCACGCTAGGTCGTCGCATCCGAAGGATGTATCGGGTTACCGCAGCCGAATATCGTAGCGGGTCACGTGACGGAGTCGAAAGATCCTCTGGGTCGCCGCAGCCGAAGACCGCAGCGGGTCATCGGAGCCGAAGGCCACACACCGGAGCCGAAGATCGCAGCGGGTTGCTGGAGCTGAAGTCCGCGGCTGGTCGCCGAAGCGGAGGGAGCCCCCGAGCCCCCAAGTCGTTGGAGCCGAAGATCGTAATGGTGTCACCGGAGTCGGAGATCATGCGGGTCGCCGCAGTCGAAGACTGCAACAAATCTCCGAAATTGAAGGAGCCCCCGAGTGTAGCGTCAATGGCGAGTCGTGCACCGGACAAAGTCGTCACAGGCGCGCAGCCTCCGAGCATAGTGCTGACGGTGAAGGGATCGCAAGACCTCGAACAGAATCTCGGAGTGGAATCGCCGGAATTTTTTGTCATCCGCACAGCTTGTAAAGACGACAAAACTGTAGCTGGTCATACTTTATCTGTCGCTGATATGTTTTCCTCGTAATATTCTTCTTATGGAGTAGTAAAGATCGAAAGCACCCGTTAAAGACCAGGCCTGCCTGCTTTGGCTGATCTCTACCTTTTCTTCTTTCACCTCTTTTTCTGGACCACTGGATTTTAATTTGCCTGAGGTTGATGCTTGGAGCTTGGCCGATTGTTCCAAGGTAGCAAAAATAAATGATGTTTGGTATTTGAGCTGCCGCATGTGAGCCGCCGAAACAGTTTGTCTTTTCCTGAGAACGTGATGACTCTCCTTGGTACTTGAGCCTAAGAGCCCTACGAACATTGCTTCTTGATTCTTTGGTGATGAACGGACATACCACCTTTCATCGACCGTAGAATACGTCTGTTGGCAAATCATCCATGTCGCTCAATAGCGCAGCGCTACCGTGTTGAATTCTTGGCCGACGAATTAAGTGCTGCGGGCCAGACGCGCATCGATCGGATGTGATCCGATCTGGCCGATTTTAATGACAAGGGAACCAAATCAGATCCGCTTCTAATAGCCGACAAATCATAGATTGCAGTGGATGGGACCGTCACGATCGCACAATCAGCGCCCCCGATTTCCACAGACGGCGCCAATTGGCGAGGTTTGATCTCGTCAATGCCCATTGTTATGGACTTGGGTTTTGGAGAAGATGGGGATGCTGGAGATCGTGGAACGGTTAACAGACAAGCAACACGCGGACACAAGGTTTACCCAGGTTCAGGCTCCCGGAGGGAAAACCCTACTCCTGCTTGTCTGCTCTTGATTACGGCGGAACCGAAGGTTACAGGGGTGCGCAGATGCAATCTGGCGTGGAGGTGTGTATGTGAAAGTATGAGAGAGAGAGATCTGTAGATCTGTTGTGGTCTAGTCTATCGGGGGTGCATAATCTGTCCTCCTCGTTGGACCCTCCTAGCCTTTATATATGGGGAGGCTAGGTCTCGGGTGCCGATACGAGTAGGTTACAAGTTGTATTCAAACTCTAGCCTTGAGCTTTCCCTGTCTTGTGCGCTTGGGAGTCCGTGTCCATATGGGCTTCATACCAGCCGAACCGTCATAGGCGTCATGGATCCAGGCAGGTCGTCGAGTGGGCCTTCCGTCGGGCTGGACCAGGTAGGCTAACATCGGGTACCCGTAGGGAATAACCATGTCAGAAGCCCTGCGGGATATTCCCTCTACTTCCGACACAATGTCGTCGTGCTGCCGGAATTGCGAGGGGAGAACTACAACCTCCGCTGCCTGCTGGAACAAGGGAGAGGAAGGTCTTCATCGAAATTTAACGTGTGACCGATCAGGAAGCGCGAGCCTTGGCGCCAGAAGGATCGTCTACGCGATCTTGAGATCGGCAAGCGTACGACTACATCACCCACGAGAATCTGCTCTTGTTAACCGCTTTGGAATCTTCGAGGGTGAGTGCTTCTATCGACTCGTTGCTACAACCTAGTAGATAGATCTTGGCTTGTTTGTGTGCATGCGGTAGAAATTTTTTGTTTTCGATGCTACGAACCCCTATAGTGGTATCAGAGCCGTGTCTATATGTAGATCTGTTGCACGACTAGAACACAATGGTCATTATGGGCGGTGGTGCTTTTATTATCAATTGCTTTTTGTGTACTTTGCATCTTGCGGTATGATGGGATGAAGCGGCCCGGGCTAACCTTACATGACATCGTTCATGAGACTTGCTCCACGCTTGACATGCAACTTGTATTGAATAAGTGGCTTTGCGGGTGTCTGTCTCTCCCATCATAGTATAGACTCAATTTATAGCTGGCACTTGATAGTTCAAACATCAACGTTGTGGTTCTTGTTCGTAAGTTAGAACGACACTTATTGAAAGCCCCAAACCACGTAAAATATGCAAAGAAAATTAGAGGCGTCTAACTTTGTTTTGCAGGGGTGTGCTATGATGTGATATGGCCATGATTGTGATTATATATGATGTATGCAATGTTCCTTATTGTAAGTCGGCAACCAGCAGGAGCCTTATGGTTGTCTTTTAATTCCGTTAAGACCTGCGTGTCTATTCAAAGTAGTTGTAATAGTTGATGCTGGTAGACGACAACCATGAAGCGGCCCCATTGACCTTGACGCCACACCGGTGATAATGGAGATCATGTTCATGCTTGAAGATGGAGATCGGAAGCACAAGAAGAAAGGCCATATCATATCACATATTATGAATTGCATGTGATGTTAATCCTTTTATGCATCTTGTATTGGTTAGTTCGCGATGGTAGCATTATAAGATGATCCCTCAAGCACAAAAATTTCAAGTTATAAAGTGTTCATCCTTAGTAAGCATCGTTGCTAAAGCTCGTTGTTTCGAAGCACCACGTGATGATCGGGTGTGTTAGATTATGCGAGTGTATACAACGTGAGCAAGCCAGATTTGCTCATGCGGAAGCTAAGCTTTGATCTTGACGAGCCTAGCATGTACATAAATGGTCTCGGAACACGGATCACCGAAAGGTAAAGCATGAGTCATATAGTAGATATGATGAACATGTTGATTGTTCGCCATTGAAGCTACACCAACTCTCGTGATGATCGGTTTTGATGTGATGGATTTGGTTCGTGTGATCACTAAAGCAATGTGAGGGATATTGTTTTGAGTGGGAGTTCACCTAGATTAATTTAACTATTAATTAGAACTCAATTTGTCATAAACTTAGTCTGAACTATTGCAAATATGTTGTAGATCAATGGCGGCCCCTACCATCAATTTTAATGCGTTCCTAGAGAAAGAAAAGTTGAAAAACAATGGAAGCAACTTCGCGGATTGGTTCCGCAATTTGAGGATTGTCCTCAATGCTGGTAATTTGACATATGTGCTGGATGCACCGCTGGGTGACCCGCCTGCAGCTGATCTACCGATGAGGTAAAGAATGTTTACCTCGCTCGGAAGAATCAGTACTCCACAGTTCAGTGTGCTATATTATATGGTTTGTAATCGGAGCTTCAGAAAAGGTTTGACAACCATTACCCACATGATATTGTCTGTGAACTCAAAATGATATTTGAGGCTCACGCGGCAGTTGAGAGTTATGAGGCTTCTGAAAAGTTCTTTAACTGCAAGATGGAAGAGGGCAGATCCGTCAGTGAGCATGTGCTTAAGATGTCTGGGCACGCAAGCAAGCTTCAAAGCTTAGGTATAGTGATTCCTAATGCTTTGGGGATTCACCGTGTCCTCCAATAACTACCACCAAGTTACAAGAACTTTGTGATGAACTACAATATGCAAAACATGGACAAGTCGTTGCCCGAACTCTTCTCCATGTTAAAGTCTGCGGAAGTGGAGATCAAGAAAGAGCACCAAGTGTTGATGGTCAATAATACCACCAAATTCAAGAAGCAAGGCAAGTCTAAGAAAAAGGGAAACTTCAAGAAGGGCGGTAAGAAAGTTACCGCGCCGGCGAAGAAGACCAAGGTTGGGCCTAAGCCTGATACTGAGTGCTTTTACTGCAAGGGAGAAGGTCACTGGAAGCGGAATTGCCCTAAGTACTTGGCGGATTTGAAGAACGGCAACATCAAGAAGAAAGGTATATCCGATATACATGTTATTGATGTGTATCTCAATAGTACTCGTAGTAGTGTCTGGGTATTTGATACTGGTTTGGTTGCTCATATTTGTAACTCGAAACAGGTGTTTCATAATAGACAGAAGCTAGCGAAGAACGAGGTGACGATGCGCGTTGGAAATGGATCAAAGGTTGATGTGATCGCGGTCGGCACGCTACCTCTTCATCTACCATCGGGATTAGTTTTATACTTAAATAATTGTTATTTGGTGTCTGCGCTGAGCATGAACATTATATCTGGATCATGTTTATTGTGAGATGGTTACTTGTTTAAGTCCGAGAATAATGGTTGTTCGATTTATATGAGTAATATGTTTTATGCACATGCACCTTTGATAGAGGGTCTATTCTTATTCAATCTCGATTGTCAAAATACACACATTAATAACATTGAAGCTAAACGTTTGAAATTAAGCGATAACTCGACCTATATGTGGCATTGTCATCTTGGTCATATTGGAGTGAAGCGTATGAAGAAACTCCATTCTGATGGACTTCTTGAATCACTTGAAAGATGCGAAGCATGTCTGATGGGTAAAATGACTAAGACTCCATTTTCTGGTATGATGGAGCGAGCTACGGACTTATTGGAAATCATACATACCGATGTATGTGGCCCAATGATTGTAGCATCGCGCGGTGGTTATCGTTATGTTCTTACCTTCACAGATGACTTGAGTAGATATGGGTATATCTATTTCATGAAACATAAATCCAAAACATTCGAGAAGTTTAAGGAATTTCAAAGTGAGGTAGAGAATCAACGTAACAAGAAAATTAAATTTCTACGATTTGATCGCGGAGGTGAATATCTAAGTTACGAGTTTGGCGAGAATTTGAAGAAATGCGGAATACTTTCACAGTTGACACCGCCGGGAACACCATAGCGTAATGGTGTGTCCGAACGTCGTAATCTAACTCTCTTAGATATGGTTCATTCTATGATGTCACTTACAGATTTACCGCCATCATTTTGGGGTTATGCATTAGAAAGAGCCGCATTCACTTTAAATAGGGCACCATCTAAATTTGAATCCTTTGAAACGACACCGTATGAATTATGGTTTGGGAAGAAACCTAAATTGTCGTTCCTTAAAGTATGAGGTTGCGAAGCTTATGTAAAGAAGTTACAGCCCGACAAGCTTGAACCCAAAGCGGAAAAATGCGTCTTCATAGGATACTCAAAGGAAACTATTGGGTATATCTTCTATCATAGATCCAAGGGCAAAATATTTGTTGCCAAGAATGGATCCTTTCTAGAGAAGGAGTTTCTCTCGAAAGAAGTGACTGTAAGGAAAGTAGAACTCGACGAGGTTGTTGAACCTTTTCTCAAACTTGAGAGTAGCGCAGCACCGGAAGTAGTTCCTGTGGCGCCTACACCAATAAGAGAGGAAGCTAATGATGTTGATCATGAAACTTCGGTTGAAGTTACTACGGAACCTCGCAGGTCAACGAGAACTCGTACCACTCCTGATTGGTATGATCCCGTTATGAGTGTCATGTTGGTGGACAACACCGATGACCCTGCGACATATGAGGA
This sequence comes from Avena longiglumis, assembly GCA_030063025.1. NCBI lineage: Eukaryota > Viridiplantae > Streptophyta > Magnoliopsida > Poales > Poaceae > Avena > Avena longiglumis. Next base: position 65,840,066 of record CP125973.1, on the reverse strand, counting down.
AGTGATGATGAGCCTAGATTCCAATAAATGGCAAGAGGACATGAAATCCGAGATTGGATCCATGTACGAAAACCAAGTATGGACTTTGGTGGACTTATCGGATGGCCGGAAGGCTGTCGAGAACAAATGGATTTTCGAGAAGAAAACTGATGCTGATGGTAATGTTACTGTCTATAAAGCTCGACTTGTCACAAAAGGGTTTCAACAAATTCAAGGAGTTGACTACGATGAGACTTTCTCACCATTAGAGAAGCTAAAGTCTGTGAGGATTATGTTAGCAATCGCTGCATATTATGATTATGAGATATGGCAGATGGATGTCAAAACGGCGTTCCTCAATGGAGACATTGATGAAGAGTTGTATATGATGCAACCCAAAGGTTTTATCGATCCTAAAGATGCTAACAAGGTATGCAAACTTCCCCGGTCCATATATGGATTGAAGCAAGCATCCCGAAGTTGGAATCAACATTTTGATAAGGTAATCAAAAGCTTTGGTTTTATACAAACTTATGGAGAAGCTTGTATTTACAAGAAAGTGAGTGGGAGCTCTGTAGCATTCTTAATACTATATGTACATGACATATTGTTGATTGGGAATGATGTAGACCTTCTTAATAGTGTCAAGGATTATTTGAATAATAGTTTTTCAATGAAAGATCTTGGCGAAGCAGCTTACATATTAGGCATAAAGATTTATAGAGATAGATCGAGAAGCCTAATATCATTGTCACAGAGTACATATTTGGACAAATTTCTAAAGAGGTTTGGAATGGAAGATAGCAAGAAAGGGTTCTTGCCCATGTTGCCCAATACGACCTTGAGTAAAACTCAAAGTCCTGCAACGGCAGAAGATAGAGAAACGATGAGTAAGACTCCCTATGCCTCAGCCATAGGATCTCTTATGTATGCCATGCTATGTACTAGACCTGACATTGCATATGATGTTAGTTTGATTAGCAGATATCAAAGTGATATAGGAGTGGATCATTGGACAGCGGTCAAAAACATCCTTAAGTACTTGAGAAGAACTAAGGATATGGTTCTTTCTTATGGAGGTGATGAACAACTCGTTGTTAATGGTTACACCGATGCTAGTTGGAACACCGATCCGGATGATTCTAAATCTCAATCTGGATACGTATTTACTTTGAATGGTCCAGCAATTAGCTAGAGGAGTGCAAAGCAAAGCGTTGTGGAGAGATCTTCAACTAAATCGGAATACATAGCTGCTTTGGAGGCTTCACAAGAGGCGATATGGATGAAGGATTTCATTACAGAGCTCGGTGTGGTTCCAAGTGCTCTGGACCCAATGTCTATCTACTATGATAACATGGGCGCCATAGCCAATGCGCAAGAACCAAGGTCACACAATAAGCTCAAGCACATCAAGCTATGTTTTCACGCTATTCGAGAGCATGTCCAAGATGGTGACATAAAGATTTGCAAAGTACACACAGATCTGAATGTGGCAGATCCGTTGACTAAACCTCTCCCGAGGGCAAAACATGACCAGCACCAAACCGCCATGGGTGTTCGGTATATTACCATGTAATCTAGATTAGTTGACTCTAGTGCAAGTGGGAGACTATTGGAGATATGCCCTAGAGGCAATAATAAAACTGGTTATCATTATATCTTTGTGTTTATGATAAATGTTTACATTCATGCTATAACAGTATTAAACCGGAAACATTAATACTTGTGTGATTTGTAAACTAAATTAGAGTCCCTAGTAAAGCCTCTTTGTAATACTATCTTGTTGGTTAATAGATGATCGTGGTTTCCTGATCATGAACATTGAGATGTTGTTAACAACAAGATCATCTCATTAGGAGAATGGTATGATGGACATACTCCTATAAAAAAGCGTAGCATTAAGATCAAGTCATGTCAATAGTTCATTTGCTATAAGCTTTCTGATACATAGTAACCTAATTCCTTCGACCATGAGATCATGCTAATCACCATCACCGGAAGGATGCTTTGATGACATCAAACACCACACCATAACTGGTTGGCTATAAAGGTGGCATTGAGTGTTTAGAAAGTATGTGTTGAGGCACATGGATCAAGAGTGGGATTTGTCCATCCATATGACGGATAGATATACTCTGGGCCCTCTCGGTGGAATGTCATCCAATTGTCTTGCAAGCATGTGACTGGCTCACAAGGGATCACATATCACGGGAACGAGAAAAGAGTACTTATCGGTAACGAGGTTGAACTAGGTATGCAGAGATACCAACGATCAAAACCTCGGATAAGTAAACTATCGCGTGACAAAGGGTAATTAGTATCGTATGTAAGTGGTTCATTTGATCGCAAAGTAATCATAGAAATATGTGGGAGCCATATGAATTTCCTGATTCCTCTATTGGTTATTGATCGGAGAAGTGTCTCGGTCATGTCCGCATAATTCACGAACCGTAGGGAGACACACTTAAGGATTCGATGTTGTTTAGTAGATATGGAATGTTAGTAGGGATACCGAATGTTGTTCGGAGTCTCGGATGAGATCCGGGGTATCACGAGGAGATCCGTAATAGTCCGGAGAATAAGGTTCATATAAGGAAAGTCCGATTCCGGAGTTCGAGAAAGATTCCGATGTTTTCATCGGAGAGGTTCTAGAAGGGTCTAGAAGGTTCATCGAACCGGAAGGGGAATGTACCATGAATGTGTCATGGATAAGTGGAATGATTGGATCATATCCTAGGTTACTTGGTTTGGGAATTTGCAAGAGAGAATTAAAGCTCTAAATTGAAAGTCAAACGGGAAGTTTGAAAAGTCAAACTGGAACAATGGTTTCCTAGTGTAAGAAAGAAAGAGTCCTTCTCTCAATCCAACTTGGGTTTGGGTTTGGGTTTGGATTCAATCCTACCCCTCCCAAGGCTGCCCCCTCTCATAAATAGAGGGGGAGGGATGCCCCAAAATCCAAGCCCTAGCCCTCCCACACAACTGCGCCGCCGCCGGCCCATCATCGTCGCCCTAGACGCCGCCGACACCTCCTCCTCATCCCGGTCTTCTAAACCCTAGATCACCGGGAAACCCTAGATCCACCATAACTCGCATCGGCTTAGGCAAAGCCCTGCGGGATCTTCCCTCTACTTCCGACACCACGCCGTCATGCTGCCGGAATCGCGAGGGGAGAACTACAACCTCCGCTGCCTGCTGGAACAAGGGAGAGGAAGGTCTTCATCGAGTACCGAACGTGTGACCGACTGCGGAAGAGCTGCCGGAACACAGCACCGGAAGGATCGTCTACGCGATCTTGAGATCGACAAGTGTACGACTACGTCACCCACGAGAATCTGCTCTCGTTAACCGCTTTGGAATCTTCGAGGGTGAGTGCTTCTATCGACTCGTTGCTACAATCTAGTAGATAAATATTGGCTTGTTTGTGTGCATGCGGTAGAATTTTTTGTTTTCCATGCTACGAACCCCTACACGTATGCCCGTACGGCGCGCCTGTACCGGGTCGTTCCCAAGTAAACTCGGCTTCTGAAGGCGGTAACCATCGACCGACTAAGAAGTATGGGCAGGGCCCGCTCGTACTATTCATTCATACAGACTTTTACCGACTTAATTTTTTTGAAGCAATCAAATGGATCGAACAAAAGGTAGGTGGTGAGATACCGTATCGGTAACTACCAATGGTATGGGAGAACGCGCCCGTACCGCTCGGTTGTACCAAAACATCAAAAATTAGAAAAGGGGTACCGCCTGCTTGATGATCGGTGGTACAGGTGGATGTGGCCGTACCGTCCGCCTGTACCAACTTCGCGAAACTGGTGGTGCTTTCAGAAAAACAAAAGGAAATCAGAAATGCAAAAAGAAAAGGCATAAAGTCTTTACAATGAACTATCTATCTATTTGTCACCTCTACAAAAGCAACATATTCTTAGTTTTTTCAAAAGATCTTAAGAATATATTTACTATCATCCAATAATCATCTTATGAATCATTCTGGTACATGCTCATAACATTTAGATTATAGGACATATTTTGATGTGTACATATCACAGTATGATTGAAAAAATACTCTTTGTGATTTCATTCATCAAGTATCAAATATACTTGAATCTTTGTTTCACCTATCAAGTGTCGATACACTTGAATTTTGATTCAATCCTTTCTGTGAGGAAAGAACCTTTATTGTCATTTCCATATTGAACTCTTTCATATCTCATCTATGTACATTTGGCACAACCATATTGACGTCTCAATCTATCCATATAGATATTGATGCCAAATATTCGGGTTTTGCCTAAGTCGTTCATCGAGATGAAATTCTTAACTTGTGTTAATAAAATATACATCATTTCCAATCAACAATATGTCTTCCACATAATGTATTAGAAATATGTCTTAGCACTTCCACTTAATTTCTTGCGAACCAAGCATCTTCATCGTCTCCAATGAAATTAAACTCTTTTAACAGTTTCATCATGGTGAAGATTCCAACTCCTCGATGCTTACTTCAACCATTGAGGTTTCCATGCGATTTTAGCATTATTTGAATTAACAAAACCCTTTGGATCATGTCATGTCCATGTCTTAGTTAACCATTCTATTAGAAGAACTTGTTTTGTTTATTCAACTACCACATATCTAAATTATATGTAGTGGTTGCTTCATTAAATCTGTCTAGAATAAATATCACTATGAAAGATCAAATCTGATCATAGTCAACTGTTTGAACATTGTCGTGAACTCTTTCCCGACATGTAGACTATTTCATAGATATTTATTTATAGATCCAAATGCGACTGATAGTTTTTTTACACCATTTCAGAGGGTCTTCGAAGTTCAAAACTTGATTTCTCCTGTATGAAACTATCACGGATTTTATGGCTTCAAGACATTTGATGGACTCAGATCCCATCATCGCCTCTTTGCATACAGTCAGGTCATCATTGCCAAACAACAATGATTTTACTTTCAAATCTTAGTATTTGATTGTTTACCCTACCTACTTGGTTCAATAGGAACTTAGACCTCCGTGACCACAACCTTTAAGGCACGTGAGCCATGAACATTGTTGCTGCCTCCGGAACACTTTTTCGGCGCTATGCAACTCAGCACATATAGCTAAGTTTCTTTAAACCTTATCAAAGTTCAATTATCCTCCCACTTAACTTTTCACGAAAAATTACTTCTCAAGAAACTTGACATTCTAAGCGACAACTACTTTTTTTCATCGGTGTTATGGAGGAATACCAATCGATTATCCGAAATAACCTACAAATACATGCTCATCTGACTTTGGTTGTAAACATCTTACTTATGCATAGCATACCAATGTTTAAGAAAGGACAACTTTGGTTTTATCCCAAACCATAACTTTATATGGTGTCATTTCAACGGATCACGATGGAGCTCTTTTCAGTGTAAAAGCGGTAGTCTCTAAAGCTTTTAATCTTTTAAAATATAATGGCAGTTTTATATATTATACTTTTGATCTACCATGTCAAACAAGGTTTTATTACATATCTCGATCACTCTATACTACTATGGTGTTTTTCGGGAAACATAAATCTATGAAACGATTCCTCAAATCTTTAGGTGTTTTGCTAAACTTGTAACTCAAATATCTTCCTTTATGATCTTATCATAAATTCTTCCATTTTCTTGTTACGTTGATTTTACTTAATCCTTATTAAGTAAATATACATATATTCACTCAGATTTTCGAAGAAAGCATATGAAGTTGAAATCCATCGCTCTCGCCTACACATAATGGTCTTCATACAACAATGTCACATCCCAAGATTTTCCAAATCTTGTAATGTGAAAAATAAATAAACAAAATAAATAATTGTTGAAAATTAGGGTGAAAAGAAACTTTTGTTTCTAAATGGAAACTTAAAAATCCCATCTTGAACAAACTTTGGTTAACATTCAAATGCAACTAAATCCAAATCAAGAGAAATGCATTCCTCTTAAAATGCATCTGGAAATTTAAACACTTGGAAAATAAATCCAAACCCTAAACCCTAATGGAATACAAATCATTTCCAAATTATCTCCAAGCCTTTGGATTTGATCCATATAAAAATTTGTCAATAAACATTTACAAATGATCAAGAAAGACAAATAGAAATATTATAAGACCATATAAATTGGTTTCACTTAATTTGGAGCCATAGATAAAATCTTATGAATTTAAATAAGATAAGGAAAAGTAATTTCCAAAGCTAATAAATCACTTATCTAAAATCCATACCAAATGGTGAGCAAATAATCCTAAAGGGATTTAAAAAGATAAACAAATATTAAACAAGATTTTACAAATTGGAATCACCAAGTTTGGATCTCTAAATAAAAAGATATGGATTTTATAAGATGAAGAAAGAAATATTAAATAAAGAATATTTAAAGACCAAATTAAAACTTGGCCAAGACCATAAGCAAATGGAATGAATAGAATCCCAATCTAAATAAAATAAAAGGATAAAGAATTTCCAAATAAAATAAAATGGCATTAACCATTCTATCTCTATTTTTTTATAAAGACAAATCTCTAATAAGAATAATTATATAATTCATGAGAAAATAGTATTTTGGAATTTACCCAAGTGGAGTAAAAGTTGTTTAATTAATTTAAATAAAATAAATATTCCAAATAAAATTTAGGGAATTAAAACTATATTTAATCCCATTGGAATTAAAACAAATACCCAATTCAAATGATTTAGGAATCATATTAAATTTATTCCAAATGATCCTAGGTGAATATTTTTGACACCCTATTAAGTAAATAAAACTTACTGAAAAAGATTTGGAAGAATTTAGAAACTTAAGTGGTGTTTGAAAATATTATTAAATCTTAATTGATTTAAAACAAGGGCCTAATTAAATAATTAAAAGACCCCAAAAGAATAAAAAATTTATTTCAAAATTGACTTCAGATTATACTACTAATCAATATTTAAATCTACACAAAATTTGGTTGAGGTTTGAATTCAAATGGATGATTGAATTGATTAAATAAAATCAAAACAGAATATTAGAAAAGGAAAAGGAAAAACAATCAGAACAAAAAAAAAAGTAAAAGACTCAGCCCAGCCCAGCCAGCCCACTAAGGCCCAGCAGCCCACCTCTCCCTCTCACCCGAGCGAACCGTTTTTCACCGCAAGAAAAACCCACAGCGTCGCTGACCGATGGACCCCATTCCCTCTCTTCCTCTCTCGCTGACAGACGGACCCCACGACCACGTCAGCTTCTTCCCCACGCGACCTGTTCTTCCTCGCCGTTTCGGCATTGATCTTGCGGGAGTAAATCACGTCAATGTAGGGAGTAATTCCTATCATCAATCACGCTCGTTAAATCCTCGCTCTCTCCTCTCTCTTTTCCCTCAAACCTCGCTGCCAGAAAGCCACCAGGTTGCGTCAATTTTGCCTTGCTTTGCCGCTGCTCCGACGAGCTACACGAGCAAATTCCGGCAGCCCCGCGTCACCCCTTGCCCCCTCGACCACACATGCATGCTCCACGAACCCTGGCGCACCTCCCAGTGGCCTCAGCTTGGCCGCGCTTGCCCCAGAGCGCCGGCAAGGACGATCACTGCCGTCGTCGTCGTCTGCTACCTCTCCGGCGAAGCCCCTGATAAAAGTCTGACCACCCTAATCCCTCTCCTTCACATGCACATGCTCGTCGTGACCCCGCGCATCTAACTGCATCTCCTTTTCTCTCTGGCGTGCCCCGTGCCTTCGCCATCATCTTCAACAGGACTAGCCCGAACCAGAGGACAACTTCGGCGAGAAATTGCCTTCGTCCTCGTGCGCCTCCTGCCTCCCCGAGAACACGTTGAGCATCAGCATCGTTCAACGAATCAGGTGAGCCCTCTCTCTCTTTCTCGCTTCCTGCATCACCGGCGACGCCACTGCCAGGCCGCCGCCGCCGCGCGTCAGAGTCCTGCGCCGCCAGTTCTAGGTCATTAGACTAGGACCGTTGGATCTTGATCCCGAGGCTTAGATGGAGTCACTTAAGCGAAGGGGTACGAGAGTCTCTGAACCGTGTGATGTAACTTAAATCCAACGACCCTCAGTGCGTGATCCGAACGAACCGGTACCATCCAGTAGCAAGCAGCCACGTGTCCCTGTCTGTTTGATTTAAAACATATTTGATCTATTAGATGCTAGATTTTGTAAAATTTATAACTTTTAATCTACATGTCCAAATTTTGCAAATTTTATATCAATGGATTCAGCAAGACAAGCCCTAGCCAACCATGCAATTTTTTTAGTAAAATGTTTCTGTTAACTTGATTGTTTTTGCAGAAACTTATGTAAGCATGTTTAGAATATAAAATTTGTTCTAAAATGAATTTTTGAGATGAAACCTTTGGGAAATGGTTTTCTTTGAACCTATTGACCATAGAAATCAATGGGTGGTTTCAAAAATGTATTTGGTGAAGCAAAAGAATGAATCTTTGATTTAAACCATTTCTAGTCAAATAAAAATATTGTTTATTTGTTAAAAATGCTTTTTGGAGAAAACCTTTGGGAAATGTTTTAATTTAAACTCTCTGACCCTAAAAAACATATTTTTATGATTTGAAAATGTATTTGGCGAATCCTATAAAAATTATTACTTTGCTAAAGACATTTTCAACCACATAAAATAATGACTTGGTTTAAAAATGGTTTATGAAGTAAAATCTTATGCAAATGATTTTGCCACTTTATAAAATGACCATTAGGTGTTTTAAAATGTTTATGAACCATTAGAAGCCACTTTTTCAAATAAAACAATCTTTGGCATGCTTGCATGCTTGCATGCATTGTTTTGTTTCTATTATTTTATGTGATGAATTGCTTGAATGGTAGATTGAAATATTGTTTGCTTGATTGAATTGTAGTGATTTGAAGTGAGTGAACATTCCAAATATCAAGGAGTGAACCTATACTCTCTACCAAAAAGGCAAGTGATGCTTCATACTTTTGTCCCATTATTTTCACTATGCATTAGTGATATTTCTAAGTAGGACTTGCATGGAATTTTGCTAAGTGTAAACTATGCCATGGGAAATCCTAGTGGATGAAACCTTAGTAGAAATTTCCTTAAGTTAAGATTCCTATTACTATAATGCTTAGCTTAGCTAATAGAAAACAAGGGTGGAACATATATTCATGCTATGGAAAAATTTCTAAGTCCGAGGACTTGTGTTTTGTTTAATAAAACCACTAAGTGAATGAATCACCTAGGTGGAATGGTTTGTGTTGAGTGGTTACACAAGGCCAGGGGACTGGTGAACCTTGTGTATCACATTTCTGGAATGCCACCCAGGAACAAAGAGATTTGAGATGTCAAATGTTGAGAAGCTTCAAGTGCAGCCACTTGGCATTATGGGCTCTGCCTAGATCATATAGGTTGCAATAACTTAGCCAAATGGACAGTTGGTGGTAGGACGTTTCCGACTGGCCCAAGACCTGGCGAGTGGGCCTGCAGGACGGCGACTGGATCAAGGCCCGGCATGGATCCAAGCGACTGGAAGCTGAAGGCCCAGGCGAGTAGATTGGCCCAGTCAGATTAGGTTAAACGAGTACCAACGCCTTAACTGATTCGGTTGAGATATGTAAACCCTAGGGGAGGTGAGCCTATATAAACCTCCCTGTAGGGCGTGTAGAGATACGTCCCATCATACACCCAAGAGACTCGCCGCCTAGCCGCCGAGCTCGCCCATTGTACCACCTTCATAATACAATCTAGCAGGAGTAGGTCTTTACCCTCCGGGGGGGCCGAACCTGGGTAAAACCCTGTGTCTCCGCCCTCATCTCGCACCGCAGATGGCTGGCCGCCCTTGCCCTTCGTTCTACTACTCGCTGCCGATTGCAGCATCTGCCGTGACCATTCCCACGACAGTGGCGCCCACCGTGGGGCCTGGCCGGTGTTCTGCGACGAGATGCAATCTGCCCATCAACGAGACGGTCGCCACCGGCCGCATGATAGCGATCGGCGAGATGCTCCAAATCTTGCCGAGCAGCTACGTCCCGGCGGCGCGACCCGTCACGCACAGCGTGATCCTGCCGGTTGGCACGATCAGCCTCTTCGTCGGCCTCACCGACGTCATCGTCTCGGAGGACTCGGCTCGCATCCGTGAGTTGCCGCCACGCGATCGGCTCTCCGAGAGCCAGATCCGCACGATCCATCGCCTCGCCTCCGACTACAACTCGGCCCACAGCGACGTGGCCGAAAACTCAGCGGTCGCAGAAGACGCGGCCCTAAACGACGACGCCGACTCGGCGACCCCGGCGTCACTCGCCAGGTCCATCACCGCGGCTTCACCCGCGGGCTCCATCACCCAGGTCTCCAACGTGCGAGACTTCGAGGACCCTTCCATCCTCGGGATCTTCGAATTCGATTCCGGATCGGAAAACTTCGCCGACCTCCGCGACGGAACTGGTCGCCACGCCGCGACCTACATGGCGACCGGCACCGAGCCGCCGGAGGACCCCTTCTCCACCCCAATTCCTCCTAACGCCACGGCGACGGAGGTCGAGGAACTCCGCCTGAAACTGGCAGAGGCGGTGCGCAAGGAACAAGCTGAGCGCGAAAAATTTCGCCTCGAGCAGGTGACGGCGCAGGAACTATCGCGCTACCATCAGCAGTGGATCAGGTCGCGTCTGAACCCCACCGTTCAGGGGCGCGCCCTGAACTTCGATGACGAAAACGACCCGAGCGTGGCGGCGCGATCTGCGAGCAGCGCCACGGGAGGAAGCGCCCGACCGCCAGGGTCGGCGGCGATGGGCGCCCACCTCCCAACCGCACACACCTCGAGGACCAGCCGCGGATAGTATTCTCCTCACGGGAGCGAGACGCAAATGGCCTCCCACTATTCTCCACCCCGATGGACAACCTCGTGGCAGGCCGAGCAGCAGCCGACAACATCACGGCCACGGGCGACGGCGCCCTACAGATTCAGTATGTTAGGGCCCTGCTCGCAAAGGTCGTCGAGCAGCAAAGCGCGGGCGCCGACTCGCAGGGTCGAGTATACTCGCGTTCTTCGGGAAGCAGAGCGGCTGCCCAATGGCGGCAAACACCCTCAACTGCCCGCCACTGGAGCCACTGCAACTCCAACACTGACCCGCGAACGCGGCACTTTCCACCAACGACCCCAGGCCAGCGACCAACTTTGTCGCCGCCAACGGTCAACCCATCGACGCCCGCACTCACATCATCAACAACCAAAGCTGGCGCGCACGCCAGCCCGATGACCTACGGCACACCCTAACCAATCGCCGCGACGGCGAGCCCATGGGGTCGCTCAGTCGACTCGGCCCCAAGTGCTTCGGACCAATGATCCGAGGCGAGAAGTACCCGCCAAACTTCAAGGCGCCGAAGGAGATAGAAAAGTACGACCCCTCGACCCGCCGTTGGCTTGATACATACCTCATGGCGATGGGGATCGCAGCCACACCGACCGCTAGCCGCCTGTTACCTCCCACGATGATGGAGGGGCGTGCGGGCGATGGATCAACACCCTCCCGGGGCGATCGATTCACGGGAGGAGATGCGACGCCGTCGAGGCACTTGAGTGCTCCTACACCGCGCCACCACCATCGAGGACCGAGCAATGCGTCCGGGGACCCGAGTCGACCATAGCGGGTCCAACGGTGGCAAGAACTCTGCTACAACGCGGTCGGCATCCACCCGGACACCGCGATCCACTGCTTCAAGACCTCGTGCCGCTACGAGCCCCTGGTCGCCAAGCTCAAGCGACATTCTCGCACACTCGACAACATCCCGGACCTCCTCGAGATCGCCAAACGGTACGCGGAGGAAGATCCAAACCAGGAAACTGACGACGAGTCAGGAGGTCAACGCCGCACGAGCGGCAACGACAGCGGACGACGATCCGACCTACGCTACAACAACACTCGCCTCACCGGCAAGCGCCGCAGTGACGGGCGAGTCGACTTCGTCGCCAACGCCGGGCACGCACAACGCGAGCCCAAGAGCTTCCGCCGCGACGGAGGACAACGCCGCGATGGCGGCAACTACAAGGCCAAGCCAAGGTTCGACCCCGCGGCCCTCCTTAACCAACCGTGTGCGTTTCATAGCAGGGAAGGAAAGCCCGCAACGCACACAACCGCCGACTGCCACACCCTCAGGGAGATCGAGAAGGCACGGCGAGCACGGGAGGACTCCGACAACGATCCGCCAAACAGCGGAAAATTCGGCAAAGTGGTCGGCTCGCTCCATAACTTCACAGGCTTCAACACGAAGAGCGAGAAGAAGGTCATCGCCCGCGCCGTCGCCGTCAACGCGGTGGCCCAGGTGGACGTTCCCCAGTTCCTCAACTGGTCGGAACAGCCCATCACCTGGAGCCGCCAAGACCACTCGCCACGCATCGAGTACCCAGGTCGAGTCGCCCTAGTGGTCAAGCCTAAGGTCGGCGACTACTGGCTCCCCAAGACATTGATGGACGGCGGCAGCTCCATCAACATCCTGTACCTGGACACCTTTAGGCGGCTATGGCTCCCACGGTCGATGATCGAGACAACCCACACCACGTTCCATGGCATCGTCCCCGGTCGGAAGGCGTACCCGATCGGCAAGGTCACGCTTCCAGTCACCTTCGGCACACCAGCAAACTTCCGCACCGAGCGGATCGTCTTCGAGCTCGTGCCCTTCGATAGCCCCTACCACTGCGTCTTGGGGCGCCAGGCGTTCGCCAAGTTCATGGCAGCGCCCCACTACGCGTACAACGCGATGAAGCTCCCCGGGCCGTGCGGCGTCATCACCATCAACGGCGACCCCGACATGGCCGCCGAGTGCGAGGCCAAAGGAGCCGAACTCGCTGACGCCGTCATCACGGTGGAGACCAACCACGCCGATGAGCTCGCCAAGTACGCGAGCGGGGTCAACAACGACGACCCCACCATACTCAAGAAGCCCAATTCGGAGGGCGCAAACACCTCAACCTTCGAGGCGACGACGCACACCTGCACCGTCGAGCTGGTCCCAGGCGACTCCAGCCAGACGGTGACGATCGGGACGGGCATGAGCCTAGCATAGGAAGGCGCGCTCATCGAGTTCCTCCGTGAGAACAGGGACATCTTCGCATGGAAGCCCTCTGACATGCCTGGTGTCCCTAGGGAGCTCGCTGAGCACAAGCTAAACGCCGACCCCAAAGTGCGACCCGTCAAGCGATCTGCGGCCCTTCAATGAAGAGCGCCGCCGAGCAATCGCCGAGGAGGTGCAGCGTCTACTCGCTGCAGGCTTCATCCGGCCAATCAAATACTCCAAGTGGCTGGCAAACCCAGTCCTGGTCGAGAAGAAGAACGGGACTTGGAGGATGTGTGTCGACTACACAAACTTGAACAGCGCCTGCCCAAAGGAGCAGTTCGTCCTCCCGAGGATCGACAAATAATCGATTCCACCGCGGGCTCGAAGTCGCTATGTTTCCTCGACGCCTACTCCGGATATAATCAGATCAAAATGGCAGTCGAGGACGAGGAGAAGACGGCGTTCATCACGCCATTCGGAGCCTTCTGCTACACCGCTATGACCTTCGGTCTCAAGAACGCCGGGGCGACCTACCAGCGGTGCATGCAAGAGTGCCTCGCGAGCCAAATTGGCCGCAACATCCATGTCTACATCGACGACGTGGTCGTAAAGTCCGCTCGCCAGGGTGACCTACTCGCCGACCTGTCGGAAACATTCGCCAACCTGCAAAAATACAAGATAAAGCTTAACCCAGGCAAGTGCACCTTCGGTGTACCAGCAGGACAACTACTGGGGTACGTCGTCTCCAAGCGAGGGATCGAGGCAAACCCCATGAAGATCGACACGATCGCCCGGCTCGGCAAACCCGAGTGCCTGCGTGACATCCAGAAAATGGCCGGGCGAGTAGCGGCTCTCAGTCGCTTCATCCCCCGCCTGGGCGAAAAGGCGATGCCCCTATACCGCCTGATGCGCAAGAACCCCACCTTCCAGTAGGACAAGGAGGCGGATGATGCGCTCCGCGACCTCAAGAAGGTGCTACTCGCCGCACCGCTACTCGCCGCCCCCGCCGACAAAGAACCCATGTTGGTTTACGTCGCGGCTTCCGAGCGCGTCGTCAGCGCCGTGATGGTCGTCGAGCGACCGGAGGAAGGAAAGGAGCGCCTAGTACAGTGACCGGTGTATTACATCAGCGAGGTCCTTACCGAGTCGCGCCAGCGGTACCCCCAGTACCAAAAGCTGGTATACGCGGTCTTCAGAGCTCAGCGGCGCCTGCCGCACTACTTCTAGGAGCACCCAATCACGGTCGTCTCCTCAGCACCACTGCAAGACATCATCCGCAACCGCGAGGCGACCGGGCGGGTCGCCAAGTGGGCCGTCGAGATCGGTGTCCACAACATCAAATACGAGCCACGAAAAGCGATCAAGTCGCAGGCCCTAGCAGACTTCATCGCCGACTGGGAAGAGGCCCAGCAGCCAGAGAAGCTGCCATACCTCCATTACTGGAGTCTGCACTTCGACGGCTCCAAGAACGCAGATGGCGCAGGCGCAGGGATCGTGCTAAGTTCGCCAAAGGGCGACAAGCTCCGCTACATCCTCTGCCTCGACTTCACACCCTGCACCAACAACATGGCCGAGTACGAGGCCTTGCTCCACGGCATGCGAGCTGCCAAGGAGATGAATGTCAACCGCCTACGCTGCTACGGAGACTCCGACCTCGTCGCGGGGCAAGTCGCTGGCACCTGCGAGACCGTTTCCCCCACCATGGCGGCGTACCGCCAAGCAGTGGACAAGCTGGGCGGAGACTTCACAGGCTACTCTGTTGAGTGGATCGACAGGCGGAAGAACGAGGAGGCCGACGCCCTCTCTCGCATCGGGTCGGCTCGACTTGCACCACCCGCTGGCGTCTTCCTCGACACAATAACCAAGCCATCAGTCTCTCCCCCGAGGGAGATCGACATCGGGGTCCCGTTACAGCCGGAGGCAGCCCTGGTCGCACTCGTCACCGAGCCAGACGACTGGACCAAGCCCTACATCGCCTTCCTGGAGGCCGGTACCTTGCCGTGAGGCAGACGGGCCTTCGGATGATCGCTCGTCGATGCAAGTCCTACACCATCATCGACGGCGAGCTCCACAAGCGCAGTGTCACCGGCGTGTTCCAACGCTGCGTCCAACCCGCCGAAGGACGCAAGATCCTCCACGATATCCACTCCGGTGACTGCAGCCACCACGTCGGCGCCCGCTCTCTGGTCGCCAAGGCTATGCGACATGGCTTTTACTGGCCCACCGCACACGCCGATGTTGTCGACATTGTCCAGCGGTGCGCCGGGTGCCAACCAGACGCACGTGCCGAGCTCAGCGCTCAAAACAATCCCCATCACCTGGCCATTCGCTGTGTGGGGCATGGACATGGTAGGCCCCTTCAAGAAGGCTCCCTCCGGCTACACCCACCTGCTGGTCGCGGTCGACAAATTCACAAAGTGGGTGGAGGCCAAGCCAGTTCGGAAATGCGACGGGAAGACCGCCACTAAATTCCTACGTGAGCTCATATATCGCTACGGGTTCCCAAACAGCATCATCACGGACAACGGCACCAACTTCGCCAAAGGAGCCATGGCCGAATTCTGCGAAGAGCACCACATCCGGCTCGACTTCGTGTCGGTCGCCCACCCGGAATCCAACGGCCAGGCGGAACGGGCCAACCAAAGCATCCTCCACGGCTTGAAGCCGCGACTCCAAGTACCACTCGAGCGCACCTCCGGGTGCTGGGTCGAGGAGCTACCCTCCGTCATCTGGGGCATCCGCACCTCGGTCAACAGGTCGACAGGATTCACCCCCTTCTTCATGGTATACGGCGCCGAGGCAGTCATGCCCACCGACCTCGAGCACGACTCGCCACGGGTCGTCCACTACACGGAGGCTGCAAACGAACTCGCCCGCCAAGACGGAGTCGATCAGCTCAACGAGGCACGTGACCTCGCTCGGTCACGCACTGCCATCTACCAGCAGGGACTCCGCCGCTACCACAGCCGGCGGGTGAAAACTCGCACCTTCCAGGAAGGCGACCTGGTGTTGTGCCTCATCCAGGACAAGAAGGGCATGCACAAGCTCTCCCCTCCGTGGGAGGGACCATTTGCCATCGGGCGAGTACTTGGCAACGACGCCTACTACCTCATCGACGTCCGCGGGGACGGCGAACTCGACATCAAGCGACCATGGAATGTAAACCTCCTACGGAAGTTTTACCCCTAGAACCCCACATATGTACTCTCCAGTCGCTATGAAATAAAAAGAATCGGTTACTGCAAATTGTGCCTACTCTCCATGTCTTGTGCCACTCACACTCGTAATAACAGCGTCCAGCTAACTACAGAAGTCAACCTTGAAGGGAATATGCCCTGAGAGGCAATAATAAAGTGTTTATTATGTGTATTCCAAGTATATGATAGATGTTTATTTTGTATGCTATAATTGTATTAATACGGAAACGTTAATACATGTGTGTTTAATAAACAAACAGAAAGTTCCTAGTTATGCCTCTCTCATAAACTAGCTCGTTGATTAACAAGATGATCAAGGTTTCCTGATCATGGACATTGGATGTTGTTAATAACAGGATCACAACATTAGTGTAATGGTGTGATGAACATTCATCCGAAGTATAGCATTACGATCAAAGTCATTGAGTTTATATTGCTATAACAACTTACGAAGTGATCCTAATCCTTAGACCATGAGATCATGTCAATCACTAACACCGGAAGAGTTTCTTGATAACATCAAACGTCACACCGTAACAGGGTGATTATAAAGATGGATTCAGAACTAATAAAGTGTTATGTTGAGGCTCATGGATTGAGAGTGAAATTTGTTCATCCCGATGACGGATAGATATACTCTGGGCCCTCTCGGTGATATTACATTGATTAGCTTGCAAGCAAGTGATTTGATCACTAGAATGTTATATCACGAACGAAAAAGTGCATGTCGGTAACGAGATCAAACTAGGTATGGAGATACCGATGATCGAATCTCGGAAATGTAATATATCGTGAAACAAAGGGATTAAGATACTAGCGTAAAAGGTTCCGACGATCACAAGAAAGTCATCGTTGAATGTGTGGGAGTCAGTATGGGTCTCCAGATCCCGCTTCTGATTATTGATCCGAGAGGGGTCTCGATCATGTCCGCATTATTCACGAACCATAGGGTGACACACTTAAGAGACACCGACATCCAATTGGAGCAAATGTTTCATGCCGAAAGAATGAACAAGCGCGGGAATTTATTTCACTAGATACCGAAACAGGTTTTCGGGTGAAATTGCATAAAGTGGTTATGCATGTGAAATTTGGTGGAAATTTAATGGGAATTTGAGTGGACTTTTGAGTGGAGGGAATTTAAAGGGCATTTTGTGAGTGGAGTGTCCACCCACATGAATGAAGGAGGGGAGGGGGCAGCCCCCATGGCCGGCGGCCACCCCCCTTGGGTGCCCCCCTCCTCCTATAAAAGGAGCCCCCCTCCTCACTTGTCTCACACACCTCCTCGTGAAGGATCTCTCTCCCCCTCTAGAATTTATTCCCCATGGTCTCGGACTAGCGAGATACATGTTCCCGGTGGCTATTCGGCAAGAAAGAGTTGTGCTTCTGCTGCATCGCTGGAGCGAGGAGGTGGAGGTTGCTCGGTGCCTCGAACGTGTGTGCGAGCACGGATGCGCTGCTGATTTGCGGCGCTAGGACTTCCTCTCGATCTTGAGATCGGCAAGAGATCGTCTACATCAACCACGAGTTGAACTCGTTAAGCTTTGTCGGTCTTCAAGGGTATGTTCTCTACGGATATACATCCGCCCATTGTTTGTATCTAGTAGATAGATCTTGGTATATAGTTCACATCGTAGGAAATTTTTTGTTTTCTATCTTGTGAACCCTACAAAGGTATCGAGCGGATCTATGCGTAGATACTTTACAGGTAGTACACATATGAGTATGTGGGCGATGATGATCATGTTGTTGCTCCTTTGTTGTAATTTTGGATATTGGTGGCATAGTGGGATGAAGCGGACCGGACAAACTTTACATGTCCTCGCACATGAGACCTGTTCCACGCTTGACATGCAACTAGTTTGCATAAGTGGCTAGCGGTGGTCTGTCTCTCCTACTATAGTCAATATCTATTTTGCAAGCGAGTTGTCAACAATTTGATTATCCTCGTTGTGGTTCATGTTCGTAGGTAAGAACGGTTCTATCTCGAAAGCCCTAAGCCACGTAAAACTTGCAATGGATAAATTAGAGGCGTCTAGTTTAGATTGTTGCTGGGCTAGTGTTATGATATGGTAGTGTTGTAAGTAGAAGTATGAGATGATACTCTTACAACACATAGCGGTAAAATCCATAGACCTTGGATTTACACATATAGGTATGATAGTGATCATACCACGATGCACATGATAGAGATCATCTGCGGGAACCATATAATTTCACTAATAAACATATGATGTTTGATAGCATCTTATATTGCTTGTTTAACGCTTTGTTAGCATAATAAGATGATCCCTCATTTAAATATCAAGATAAGAATGTGTTCTTCCTTTAGTATGCACCGATTATGTTTTCAAGACATCACGTGATGATCGGGTGTTCTTGGATCCACGACCATATTTCGGGTGTAAAACAGTTACACACGCGAATACTAAGGTTCTAACTTGGCGAGCCTAGCATGTACAGACATGGCCTCGGAACACGGACCGAAAGGTTAAGCATGAGTCATATAGTTGATATGATGCCCATTTGATGCTCGCCTTTGAAGCTATACCGACTCACGTGATGATCGGACTTGGTGTAGTGGATTTGGTTCATGTAATCACCAAAAAGGCACGAGGGATGTCGTTTTTGAGTGGGAGTTCATTCATAATATGGATTATTTGAACTCAATCTATCATACACTTAGTCTAAACTTTACAAATTCTGTTGTAGATGGCAACACCTGCTTTTAATTTCAATGTGTTCATGGAGAAAGAGAAACTAGCAACAAACGGTAGCAACTTTACCGAATGGGCCATGAATTTGAGGATTCTCCTCTCTGCTGCACAAAAGCAATATGTGCTAGAAGCACCGTTAGGCCCCCCACCTTTTGATGATGCCCCTGACGAGGAGAAGAATGTCTATCAGACTCGTCAGGAGGACCACAACTTAGTTCATTGCGGCATATTGTATGGGCTAGAGCCGGAACTTCGAAAGCGTTTCGAAACGGCAATGCATTTGATACAATGGGTTAGTTGAAAATGATTTTCGACACATCTGCTGTAGAGAGCTACAACGCTTGAAAAGTTCTTTAGCTGCATGATGGAAGAGCGCAACTCCGTTAGTGAGCATGTACTCAAGATGTCGGGTTACCGATAAGCTTGTGTCCTTGGGAATATCGATTCCCATTGACTTAGGCATCCATCGTGTTCTGGGTCTCGCCACCTAGCTATAAGAGCTTCGTGATGAACTATAATATGCAAGGCATGAAGAAGTCTCTCCCGAGCTTACATCAATGCTTAAAACTGCAGTGGAGATCAAAAGGAACATCAAGTGTTGATGATCAATAGGAACCTTGGTTTCAAGAAAGACAAGAAGGGAAAAGCGGAAGGAAGTAAGGCGGCAAGCCTGTTGCCGCTGAAAAGAAACCCAGTTGGACCTAAGTCGATTCCGAGTGCTACTATTGTAAGGGACCCTTTGGAAGCATAACTGCCCCAAGTATCTGGCGGACAAGAAGGCGCAAGGCAAACAAAGGTATATATGATATACATGTTATTGATGTGTACTTGACTAGTGCTCGCAGTAGCACTGGATATTTGATACGGTTCATTGCTAATATTTGTAACTCGAATCGGCTGCGGAACAAGCGACCGCTAGCAAGGGTGAGGTCAAGATGCGTGTCGGCAATGGATCAAGCGTTGATGTGATTGCCGTCGACGCTGCCTCTCCACTTGCCGTCGGGATTAGTTATAAACTTGAATAAATGTTATCGGTGCACTGCGAGCATGAACATTGTATCTGGATCGTGTTTGATGCGAAGTGGTTATTCATTTAAATCCGAGAACAATGGTTGTTCTATTTATATGAATGAAATATTTTATGGTCATGCACCGATGATGAATGGTTTATTTCTATTAGATCTCGATGATAATGTTACAAATATTCATAATGTTAATGCTAAAAGGATTAAACTTAATGATGATATATTCGCATATATGTGGCACTGCCGTCTAGGTCATATTGGCGTTAAACGCATGAAGAAGCTCCATTCAGATGGACTTTTGGAATCACTTGATTTTGAATCATTTGATACATATGAGCCATGCCTTATGGGCAAGATGACTAGAACGCCGTTTTCCGGTTCAATGGAACGGGCGACAGATTTATTGGAAGTAATACATTCTGATGTATGTGGTCCAATGAGTGTGTCGGTGCGAGGTGGATATCGTTATTTTGTTACTTTCACAGATGATTTAAGTAGATACGGTTATATCTACTTGATGAAACACAAGTCTGAAACCTTTGAAAAGTTCAAGGAATTTCAGAATGAAGTGGAAAATTATCGTAATAGAAAGATCAAATTTCTACGATCCGACCGTGGAGGTGAGTATCTAAGTTACGAGTTTAGCAATCACATGAAAGATTGTGGAATTGTTTCACAACTCACACCTGCCGGAACACCACAGCGAAATGGTGTGTTAGAACGTCATAATCGTACTTTATTAGATATGGTTCGATCAATGATGTCTCTGACGGACTTGCCGTTGTCATTTTGGGGTTATGCACTAGAAACTGCTGCATTCACTTTAAATCGGGCACCATCTAAATCCGTTGAAAAGACACCGTATGAATTGTGGTTTGGAAACAAACCTAAGCTGTCATTTCTTAAAGTTTGGGGATGCGATGTTTATGTGAAGAAACTTCAACCGGATAAACTCGACCCCAAAGCAGAAAAATGTGTCTTCATAGGATACCCTAAGGAAAGTATAGGGTATTCCTTCTATCACAGATCCGAGGGCAAGGTTTTTGTTGCCAAGAATGGATCCTTTCTAGAGAAAGAGTTTCTCACGAAAGGTGTGAGTAGTCGGAAGGTAGAACTCGAAGAGGTTATTGAACCTTCTCTTCAAAGTATGGCGAGTAGCGTAGCGCTGGAAGTTGTTCTGGAGTTGGCTTCACCTGTTGAAGAAGGAACTAATGATAATGATCATGAAACTCCGAAAGAGAGTACTACCGAACCTCGCAGGTCTAGCAGGACGCGTGCAGCTCCCGAGCTGTACGGAAATCCTATCATGAATTTCATGGTTGATGAAAATGATGACCCTGCGACGTATGAAGAAGCGATGATGAGCCCGGATTCCAACAAATGGTTAGAAGCCATGAAATCCGAGATGGAATCCATGTATGAAAATCAAGTTTGGAACTTGGTGGAATTACCTCACGACCGAAAGGCCATGGAGAACAAATGGATTTTCAAAAGGAAGACTGATGCTGATGGTAATGTGACCGTCTATAAAGCTTGACTTGTCGCAAAGGGGTTTCGACAAATTCAAGGAGTTGACTACGATGAGACATTCTCTCCCGTAGCGATGCTAAAGTCAGTTAGGATTATGTTAGCAATTGCTGCATATTTCGATTATGAGATATGGCAGATGGATGTCAAAACCGCATTTCTCAATGGTAATATTGAAGAAGAGTTGTATATGATACAACCAAAGGGTTTTGTCGATCCTAAGGATGCTAACAAGGTGTGCAAGCTTCAGCGATCCATCTATGGATTGAAGCAAGCATCACGAAGTTGGAATCTCTGCTTTGATGAGGTGATCAAAGAGTTTGGATTTGTCCAAACTTATGGAGAAGCTTGTATTTACAAGAAAGTGAGTGGGAGCAATGTGGCATTTCTGATATTATATGTGGATGACATATTATTGATCAGAAATGATATAGATCTTTGAAACAGTGTTAAAAGTTACCTAAACAACAAATTTTCAATGAAGGACCTAGGTGAAGCGTCATACATATTAGGCATAAAGATCTATAGAGATAGATCTAGGCGCCTAATAGGGCTATCACAAAGTACATAACTTGATAAGATTTTAAAGAAGTTTAAAATGGACGGAAGTAAGAAGGGGTTCTTACCTATGTTGCAAGGCAAGACATTGAGTAAGACTCAAAGTCTGGCTTCGGCGGAAGAAAGAGATATAATGGACAAAGTCCCTATGCTTGACCATAGGCTCTATAATGTACGCCATGCTATGTACAAGACCGGATGTGGCACATGCTATTAGTTTGACTAGTAGGTACCAATCGGATCCAGGTTCAGAACACTGGATAGCGTTCAAGAATATCCTTAAGTACTTACGAAGAACTAAGGATATGTTTCTTGTATCTGAGGTGAAGAAGAGCTCGTCTAAGTGTTATGTCGACGCTAGCTTTGACACCGATCCGGATGACTCTAAGTCTCAATCCGGATACGTATTTCTCATGAATGGCAGAGCGGTTAGTTGGAGGAGCTCCAAACAACTTTGGTAGCGGGATCAACAACGGAGGCGAATATGTTCTTTGCTTGAGCGGCTCGAGCGATTTGGATGAAGGAGTTCATATCCGAACTAGGAGTGGTGGCAAACGCGTTGGACCCAATGGTGATCTATTGTGACAACAATGGTGCCATTGCCAATGCCAAAGATCCAAGGTCTCACAAGCATTCCAAGCATATTAAGCGCCGGTTTCACTCCATCCGCGAGCATGTCAAGGATGGAGATATAAAGATTTGTAAAGTACATACAGATCTCAATGTAGCAGATCCGTTGACTAAAACTCTCCCTAGAGAAAAACATGATCAACACCAGAACTCAATGGGTGTTAGATTTATCACTATGTAACTAGATTATTGTCTCTAGTGCAAGTGGGAGACTGAAGGGAATATGCCCATGAGAGGCAATAATAAAGTGTTTATTATGTGTATTCCAAGTATATGACAGATGTTTATTTTGCATGCTATAATTGTATTAATACGGAAACGTTAATACATGTGTGTTTAATAAACAAACAGAAAGTTCCTAGTTATGCCTCTCTCATAAACTAGCTCGTTGATTAACAAGATGATCAAGGTTTCCTGATCATGGACATTGGATGTTGTTAATAACGGGATCACAACATTAGTGTAATGGTGTGATGAACATTCATCCGAAGTATAGCATTACGATCAAAGTCATTGAGTTTATATTGCTATAACAACTTACGAAGTGATCCTAATCCTTAGACCATGAGATCATGTCAATCACTAACACCGGAAGAGTTTCTTGATAAAATCAAACGTCACACCGTAATCGGGTGATTATAAAGATGGATTCGAACTAATAAAGTGTTATGTTGAGGCTCATGGATCGAGAGTGGAATTTTTCATCCCGATGACGGATAGATATACTCTGGGCCCTCTCGGTGATATCACATTGATTAGCTTGCAAGCAAGTGATTTGATCACTAGAATGTTATATCACAGAACGAGAAAAGAGTGCATGTCGTAACGAGATCAAACTAGGTATGGAGATACCGATGATCGAATCTCGGACATGTAATATATCGTGAAACAAAGGGATTAAGATACTAGCGTAAAAGGTTCCGATCACAAGAAAGTCATCGTTGAATGTGTGGAGTCGATGGGTCTCGGATCCCGCTTCGATTATTGATCGAGAGGGTCTCGATCATGTCCGCATTATTCACGAACCGTAGGGTGACACACTTAAGAGACACCGACATCCAATTGGAGCAAATGTTTCATGCCGAAGAATGAACAAGCGAGAATTTATTTCACTAGATCAAACAAGTTTTGGTGAAATTGCATAAAGTGGTTATGCATGTGAAATAGAATTCTAGCAAGGGGTTATTGTGAATGTTTGTCATTAAAGTAATTGACAAAATTCTGAATAAAATAAAAGTTTTATTTAATGAGAGTTTGCATTAAATTTGGTGGAAATTTAATGGGAATTTGAGTGGACTTTTGAGTGGAGGGAATTTAAAGGGCATTTTGTGAGTGGAGTGTCCACCCACATGAATGAAGGAGGGGAGGGGGCAGCCCCATGGCCGGCCACCCCTTGGGTGCCCCTCCTCCTATAAAAGGCCCCTCCTCACTTGTCTCACACACCTCCTCGTGAAGGATCTCTCTCCCCCTCTAGAATTTATTCCCCATGGTCTCGGACTAGTGAGATACATGTTCCCGGCGGCTATTCGGCAAGAAAGAGTTGTGCTTCCGCTGCATCGCTGGAGGCGAGGCGGAGGTTGCTCGGTGCCTCGAACGTGTGTGCGAGCACGGATGCGCTGCTGATTTGCGGCGCTAGGACTTCCTCTCGATCTTGAGATCGGCAAGAGATCGTCTACATCAACCACGAGTTGAACTCGTTAAGCTTTGTCGGTCTTCAAGGGTATGTTCTCTACGGATATACATCCGTTCGTTGTTTGTATCTAGTAGATAGATCTTGGTATATAGTTCACATCGTAGGAAATTTTTTGTTTTCTATGCTGCGAACCCTACAAACCTTTGGTACAGCGATCGGCACGGCTAAGTAGTGCGGTGCAAGAGCAGTGAGTAACCTCAGGTCTTGCATCGTCCATGAAAAACGCCTACCCGGAGCCCCATTGGAGTCGCCTAGCCCGACTGGCTTTACGAGCCAAGACAACTGCCTTCGCTTCTTACAGCGACCATGGTCCTCCGCATCCTCGACATAGCGACTCGAACGGCTAAGTACCACGCCGCATCGACGACCAGTTCATCGCGAGCGGCTCGGGAAAACGCCAAGTAGGAGAGCATGCCCAGGACTCGCCACGCGACTGACCCAACGGGCCAGGCAGGAGTGATGCGCCCAAACTAACGCGCCAAGTCCTCAACCACCCTCGAGTCGTGCCTAGAACAACGGTGAAGTACCACGCTCGGGGACTCGGCCACCCGACCCCGTTCGCGCAAGGGAAAACGGTGAAGTATAGAGCGTTCAAGGGAGTCGCCCTGCGACTGGCTCTTCGAGTCCGGGCGAGTAGACCACAATGACAAAACTTTCAAAAACAACAAACATATCACACACGAGGTAAACCCCACAAAAGGGCGGACGCGCTCGGGGACTCGTTCAAACCACAGTCACAAAACACATGACAACTTCCAACACAGACACGATGTCTCATTCAATAGCATGTCGCATTGTCTTACAATACAAAATATGCCCATACGGCAGACCTGCTACTAACGCCTCTGGGCAAACTACCCTATTCTGCAGGCTTCGACGACGACTCGCCAGCACCCCGGCGACTGCGAATGAACGGCGTGTATGGGTTTGACGGGTACGTCGTCAGTTCACCCGCCATCGCCGCATGCAAAGGTTGCTCGACCTTGAAATCCCGGTGCGGCGGCTCGGGGTCGTTGGGCGCGACGACCGTCTCCTGATACGGAAGGAGGTCGCCCATTACCCAGACACGTTCCGAATACATCGCGGCGCGGTCCGTCAACTTGAGCACCTCGGAAAGATCCACCGCGCCAGTTGACGAAGGGTAGCCGCTCGTCACGTCGTCGAGGTCGAAGTCCTCTAGGAAGTGAGCAAGTCCAAGGCTAAGCGCCGTTGCTGCTCCGCGTCGAAACGCCGACCGCGTCATGAATTCAACGACCGAGGGCGCCTTCTCCAAGTACTTCCACACCTCGACGAGGTCGCTGGGAATCACCTCCGTGGGTGATATCTCCTGGAGGTAGGCTCGGATGCATGTTGCCGACAACGTCGCCGAGTCGACGAGCGTGCCAACACACTGCCGCCCGTCGAACAAGCTCGCCTCTTCCGCGCTATCAATAATGCGACTTGCGAGTAGAAGACAACAGTGAGTACGTTGGACATCACCAAAAAGCACAGGCTACTGGCAAAGGCAAATGCACTCACCAATCAGCGGGCGGGCGAGATCCGTGATGAAGCGTTGAAGCGTAGTATGATCGTCCTGAAGCCCAGCAACAAGGGCGTCCGACACTTTATGATATTCTTCGGCGGCTGTAATGGCGTCCTTGGCTCGTCCATCAGCCGAGCTCGCTTCTTCCTTCGCTTCCCACAGCTCGCGCTCGAGATCGGCGATCCTCTTCTCAGCCGAGCTCAAAGCCGATTGCGCCGCCGCCAATTCACCCGCGGGGACGAGTCCCTGGCGAGTTTCCTCCGCCTTCGCGGCAACCGCCTGAAGCCCCCTATTCACCTCTTGGACGGCTGCCAGTTCCTTCTCCGCGCGGTGCTTCGCTGCCAATCGGTCAGCTGATTCACATTGCAGACCCTGCACATCGTTCAAATAGATAATTAAAGCAACATCCTACGTGCCCACCCGCTGAAATTCAGCGTGTGCACACTCGGGGACTGGCAATCAAAAACTTCCTAAGTGCCCACCCGCTGAAATTCAGCGAGTGCGCACTCGGGGACTGGCAATCAAAAACTTCCTAAGTGCCCACCCACTGAAATTCAGCGAGTGCGCACTCAGGGACTGGACGCGCAAAATAACAATTATATGTCAAAAGGATCAGACCGCTGCAAAACACCGACCTGATCCTCGGGGACTGGACATACCTGGATGGCTGCGCCAAGCATGCCATGAAGTTGTATTGCGTCCACGGACGCGAGGAGGGCTGGCGTGTACCCACGACGCTGGTCGACTTCCGCATCGGTGACTCTAGGTTCACGGCGCAAGGGCGAAGTTCCACTCGCCGCGGCCGCTTTGGCCATGAAGCGCGGGAACGTCGCGATGGAGGCACCCGCCCCAAAGGAGGTTGGCTCGGCCGTTCCAGGCGAGGGAGCGCCCTCCTTCGTGGACGCGGCCGCCTCTATTACGGGCTCCGTCGGCGCGACCGTCGTGTCGTCAGAAATCGTGACGATGTCATCGCCCTTGGCCTTCTTGCTGCCATCTGTAGGGACGATGACCTCGTCCCCTTTCCTCTTACGGGAAGGATCCTCCTCGCTGGCGATGGACGGCACCTTAGCCACGGTCGGATGGCCCATCCTCTTCACTCCGGTCATGTACATCAATCATGTAAGCAAGATAATTCAAGCTGCTATGGAAGACAAAGGAAGGTGAGGGTACTCACGTGGCGACTGGAATGAAGCGTAGCCCCGTGCGGAGGCCGGCCGGCTTCTCCAGTTCAGGGCCCAGTCGGCGGCTGAGCCCCATCTCCAGGACATCGCGTGCCCAAGACACGGACGGCTTGTTCGTCGTTGAGGCCGCAATGAGCCTCGGGACATCTTGGCAGGAGCCTCCTGAGGCGCGGCTGCAGCCGAGCATCCCCAGCCCAGACTGGGCGAATGGTGGAGGCATCGAAGCGGTGGCACCTCGGCGGCCGTATCCAACACGGGTTGTCGGGCGGGCGCCCTGGCCGGGCTGGGCGTCGAATCGCCGCCGAGCTTGGCGGCAAGGCCGGCCTCCTCGTCTTCCTCTTCCGGGGGGCCTTTGCCTCCTTCTCTTTCTTCTTCTTCGACGGAGTAGCCTGGCGGCATGAGGTGGTCTCCGGAAGTTCTTCGTCGTCGTCGTGACGCTCGAGGCTTTTACTCGCCTCAAGCTCACGCTGTTGCTGCCTGCGGGTCTTGCGAACCAGCGGGGCGACCTCCTCCTCGGACTCGTCGTCGTCATTGTTCTCATCGCTCCCGGAATCGCCTTTGGCGGGAGGCGACTCGCCCATGTCCTGGACGAACGAGCTCGAATTCTCGTCGTCCGAAGGCGGGAGCCATCCTTCAACCACTTGGAACAGCTGCAAAGAACGCAAGATGAAATTAGAATTACCGCGACTGCAAATACTGCGACTGCGAATGAAGCGAGGTGATTACCGTTGGGGCTGGATGCTTTGCGGTGTAGGGGACGACCCCAGCTTGTGCGTCCAAGTACACCGCCTAGGTGATCTTCTTCAGTGCTGGGATGTAGTCCTCGAGCTTCCACTCGGCGAGGCAGGCCTTCGTTGAGTCTTCCCGGCCCGTGTACTGGTACATATAGTGGTCGCGTCGAGCCAGAGGGACGAGCCGCCGCCCGAGCCAGCAGTTGTATAGGTTGATCGTCTGGAGGCCCTTCTTCTTTAGACCGCGGATGGTCTGGAGCATTTCATCAACGACCATCCGCTGGTCGTTGGGGAGTTTGCCGACTTGGAGACGGCGCGACTCGGACCGGTTGGCGGAGTACCGCGGGATCGCCGTCTCGCCCTCCGGGGTCGCCTCGGCAACATAGAACCACGACTTCTTCCAGTCGCTTGCCGCCTTGGCGGGCACCATCAAGTCGAAAAATGAAGCCTTCGACTTCAGCTGGAAGGTTAGGCCGCCCGCGGCAGGCATTGGGCCGCCCGCCTCCTCGCGGCTGATCCGTCCGTGGAACAGATCTTGCCATAGAGGGAAGTAGGGCCGGCAGCCCAAGTAGCAGTCGCAGAACGCCACGAAGATGGCGAGTTGCTCGATGCTGTGGGGACCCAGATCCGATGGTTGGATCCCGTAGTAGGCACAGAAGCGCCGGAAGAACAGGGATGTGGGGAACCCTAGCCCCCGTTCAAGATGGCTGGTGAAGCAGATGAATTCCCTCTCTCGCGGATTCGGGGTCACCTCTCCGGCCGCGGGGATGCGCCAGCAGCCGGCTCGCAAGATCCCGGCCTCCTCAAAGGAAGCTAGTTGCGCCCTCGTGCACTTAGATCTACCCCAAGGTTCGGTGGAGAGGGCCATGGCAGGAAGATTTGTGGGGGGGTCGGAGGATTTCTGGTCGGCTGGGTCGCGATGCGAAGGGAGACGAAAGTGCGCGTAGCCAGAGGAAATGGTGAGAAGGTGGTTCTCTGGTCGCCTGCCATTCCCCTTATATAGCGGTTGTTACCCGCCAAATCAGGGAGCCGTTACTACGCGGTGATTACGCCGGAAGTTACCGTTGGATTACCCCAACGGCTAGTTTGACCACGTTTAACGGTCCAACTTCAGCCACTCGGCTCGCCGACCCGTTCACTATGACAAGAGCCACGACCGACTCGCCAAAGCTGCGATCGAATGACTAGTTTTTTCCTTTACAGAGCCCGCCAACGATTCGATGGATGTCTACTCGGTCAGATACTCGATCGCCAAGAGCCACCTACGCCTAATCGACGGCCTCGGGGACTCTCGATGGGGATGCGCCACCGGGTATAACCAGAGACGCTTCCGATCGCCCAAGACCTGGCGAGTGGCTGCAGGACGGCGATCGGATCAAGGCGTGCAGGATCCAAGCGATCGAAGTGAAGGCCCAAAGTAGTAGATAGGCCCAGTCGGATTAGGTTAAACGAGTACCAAAGCCTTAACTGATTCGGTTGAGATATGTAACCCTAGGGGAGGTGAGCCTATATAAACCTCCCTGTAGGGCATGTAGAGATACGTCCCATCATACACCCAAGCGACTCGCCGCCTAGCCGCCGAGCTCGCCCATTGTACCACCTTCATAATACAATCTAGCAGGAGTAGGTCTTTACCCTCCGGGGGGCCGAACCTGGGTAAAACCCTGTGTCTCCGCCCTCATCTCGCACCGCAGATGGCTGGCCGCCCTTGCCCTTCGTTCTACTACTCGCTGCCGATTGCAGCATCTGCCGTGACCATTCCCACGATAGTTTTGACTCTACATCTCTTCTGTTTCAACTTGATGGACAAAGCCTACCCCATGGCCAAAGACTTCACCATGAGCAAAGGACTTCATCAACTCTAATGACTTCAACATCTTCAAGTGATTTCAACCTTATTCTCAACAAAGACTTCAACCTTGGATATCACTAAGGACTACAAGTGAGACAAGAAATGTTGCTCAAGACTTGAAGACTAAGGAAACACAACTTGGGAATCATCACCACCTTTGAAGAATTTGTGACCAAGAATTTTTCCAAAGAAACCATGATCTCATGCAAAAAGAGTCAACCAAGAAGGAAGGAAAGATCTCAAGTGAACCATGTAGATGGACCACCATATTAAGTATAGATCAACCACACACCAACTTATGTGGTGTAACAAAAATATTTTGTTGCCTAAAAATGTGCTTGAACTTGTTGTTTGAATGGAATGTTTGTTTGTGATTGCTTGCACATTGCTTGTGTGAATTGTGATGTGTGTGATTAGAATTATTTCCTTAGAAATCTTTTGCCTATTCTAATCCCAATCCAACGCAAATAGATGATTCCTCCAAGAAACTCCAACATCAAGAATCATGACAACAACAACCAAGAGATGCATATGAGAGAACAACTACTCGCAAACCAGACCTAGTTGAACCAAGTGACAGCTCAATTCATAGCCAACACCAGTGAAGTAAATCCAACCATGCAAAGGTTTTTGGAAACCCAAACCCAATTGTTGCATAAGGTGACAGATCAAATGATCAACATGGGAAACAACTCTTCCAAAGAAGTTTGTGACAACAAGGATGACAAAGATGATATTCTAGAAGGAACCCAAGCTTGCAATATCTGTGGAGACAAGGATCATACTTCCAAGGAGCATGAAGATCAATGCCCAAATTGTTAAGAGAAACATCCAAATAATCAATGCCCCGCATCTCAAGCTACTTGTTACTTATGTGAAGGAAATAATCATGTCCCTATCCAATGCCCATCTATTCCATAGTTCAACAAAGGAAACAAGGTGGAGTGCAACAACTGATTGCAGACTACCATGAGAGAGCCAAGTCTACCAAGAAGGATGAAGACAAAGGAAAATCTCAGCTTGTACCTCCCAACAATATGACCCAATTTAAAGGACCCAAGAGGAGACATATGTATTATCCAAGGAATAAGAAAAGGTCAAGGAGACCAGGAACTGTTCCTACCTTTGAGATAACATATGAAGAACATGAACTAGAAGCACTCCTAGCTTTGGAGAAGCCCAAGAAGAAGAAGTATAAGGAGATTAGCCAAGTGTGGTGCAACAACTGCAAAGAGTTAGGCTATTATGTGTCAACTTGTCCACAGAAGATACGTGAAGAACTCAATCTTATCACATGTTACAACTGTGGTAACCAAGGACATTATGCAAGAAACTGTCCAGAAAAGATGAAGCACAAGATAAAGCCTATGAAGGATCTCAGCCTAGTCACATGTTTCAAGTGTGGAAACAAAGGACACTATGCAAATGTTTGCCCAGAGAAGTTTCAACAAGATCCCAAGCAAACCAAGATGTAATTTAGTTGGAAAAATTTTAAGGGTGGTAGTACCCTAGATGCTTTGAGCCAACTTGTAACCCCTAGCCTCCCCAAATCTCGGGTCGAGATTTATTTTAAGGGTGGTAGCCTCTCACATCCCAAGATTTTCCAAATCTTGCAATGTGAAAAATAAATAAACAAAATAAATAATTGTTGAAAATTAGGGTGAAAATAAACTTTTTTTTCTAAATGGAAACTTAAAAATCACATCTTGAACAAACTTTGGTTAACATTTGAATCCAACTAAATCCAAATCAAGAGAAATGCATTCCTCTTAAAATGCATCTGGAAATTTAAACACTTGGAAAATAAATCCAAACCCTAAACCCTAATGGAATACAAATCATTTCCAAATTATCTCCAAGCCTTTGGATTTGATCCATATAAAATTTGTCAATAAACATTTACAAATGATCAAGAAAGACAAATAGAAATATTATAAGACCATATAAATTGGTTTCACTTAATTTGGAGCCATAGATAAAATCTTATGAATTTAAATAAGATACGGAAAAGTAATTTCGAAAGCTAATAAAGCACTTATCTAAAATCCATACCAAATGGTGAGCAAATAATCCTAAAGGGATTTAAAAAGATAAACAAATATTAAACAAGATTTTACAAATTGGAATCACCAAGTTTGGATCTCTAAATAAAAAGATATGGATTTTATAAGATGAAGAAAGAAATATTAAATAAAGAATATTTAAAGACCAAATTAAAACTTGGCCAAGACCATAAGCAAATGGAATGAATAGAATCCCAATCCAAATAAAATAAAAGGATAAAGAATTTCCAAATAAAATAAAATGGCATTAACCATTCTATCCCTATTTTTTTATAAAGATAAATCTCTAATAAGAATAATTATATAATTCATGAGAAAATAGTATTTTGGAATTTACCCAAGTGGAGTAAAAGTTGTTTAATTAATTTAAATAAAAAAAAATCTTCCAAATAAAATTTAGGGAATTAAAACTATATTTAATCCCATTGGAATTAAAACAAATACCCAATTCAAATGATTTAGGAATCATATTAAATTTATTCCAAATGATCCTAGGTGAATATTTTTGACACCCTATTAAGTAAATAAAACTTACTGAAAAAGATTTGGAAGAATTTAGAAACTTAAGTGGTGTTTGAAAATATTATTAAATCTTAATTTATTTAAAACAAGGGCCTAATTAAATAATTAAAAGACCCCAAAAGAATAAAAAATTTATTTCAAAATTGACTTCAGATTATACTACTAATCAATATTTAAATCTACACAAAATTTGGTTGAGGTTTGAATTCAAATGGATGATTGAATTGATTAAATAAAATCAAAACAGAATATTAGAAAAGGAAAAGGAAAAACAATCAGAACAAAAAAAAAGTAAAAGACTCAGCCCAGCCCAGCCAGCCCACTAAGGCCCCGCAGCCCACCTCTCCCTCTCACCCGAGAGAACCGTTTTTCACCGCAAGAAAAACCCACAGCGTCGCTGACCGATGGACCCCATTCCCTCTCTTCCTCTCTCGCTGACAGACGGACCCCACGACCACGTCAGCTTCTTCCCCACGCGACCTGTTCTTCCTCGCCGTTTCGGCATTGATCTTGCGGGAGAAAATCACGTCAATGTAGGGAGTAATTCCTGTCATCAATCACGCTCGTTAAATCCTCGCTCTCTCCTCTCTCTTTTCCCTCAAACCTCGCTGCCAGAAAGCCACCAGGTTGCGTCAATTTTGCCTTGTTTTGCCGCTGCTCCGACGAGCTACACGAGCAAATTCCGGCAGCCCCGCATCACCCCTTGCCCCCTCGACCACACACGCGTGCTCCACGAACCCTGGCGCACCTCCCAGTGGCCTCAGCTTGGCCGCGCTCGCCCCAGAGCGCCGGCAAGGACGATCACTGCCGTCGTCGTCGTCTGCTACCTCTCCGGCGAAGCCCCTGGTAAAAGTCTGACCTCCCTAATCCCTCTCCTTCACACGCACATGCTCGCCACGACCCCGCGCATCTAATCGCATCTCCTTTTCTCTCTGGCATGCCCCGTCCATCGCCATCATCTTCAACAGGACTAGCCCGAGCCAGAGGAAAACTCCGGCGAGAAATTGCATTCGTCCTCGTGCGCCCCCTGCCTCCCCGAGAGCACGTTGAGCATCAGCATCATTCAGAGAATCAGGTGAGCCCTCTCTCTCTCTTTCTCGCTTCCTGCATCGCCGGTGACGCCACTGCCAGGCCGCCGCCGCCGTGCGTCAGAGTCCAGCGCCGCCAGTTCTAGGTCATTAGACTAGGACCGTTGGATCTTGATCCTGAGGCTTAGATGGAGTCACTTAAGCGAAGGGGTACGAGAGCCTCTGAACCGTGTGATGTAACTTAAATCCAACGGCCCTCAGTGCGTGATCCGAACGAACCGGTACCAGCCAGTAGCAAGCAGCCACGTGTCCCTGTCCGTTTGATTTAAAATAGATTTGATCTATTAGATGCTAGATTTGGTAAAATCTATAACTTTTAATCTACACGTCCAAATTTTGCAAATTTTATATCAATGGATTCAGCAAGACAAGACCTAGCCAACCAAGCACTTTCTTTAGTAAAATGTTTCTGTTAAATTGATTGTTTTTGCAGAAACTTATGTAAGCATGTTTAGAATATAAAATTTGTTCTAAAATGAATTTTGAGATGAAACCTTTGGAAAATGGTTTGTTTTGAACCTACTGACCATATAAATAAATGGGTGGTTTCAAAAATGTATTTGGTGAAGCAAAAGAATGAATCTTTGATTTAAACCATTTCTAGTCAAATAAAAATATTGTTTATTTGTTAAAAATGCTTTTTGGAGAAAACCTTTGGGAAATGTTTTAATTTAAACTCTATGACCCTAAACACAAATTTTTATGATTTGAAAATGTATTTGGTGAACCCTATAAAAATTATTACTTTGCTAAAGACATTTTCAACCACATAAAATAATGACTTGGTTTAAAAATGGTTTATGAAGTACAATATTATGAAAATGATTTTGCCACTTTATAAAATGACCATTAGGTGTTTTCAAATGTTTATGAACCATTAGAAACCACTTTTTCAAATAAAACAATCTTTGGCATGCTTGCATGCATTGTTTTGTTTCTATTATTTTATGTGATGAATTGCTTGAATGGTAGATTGAAATAATGTTTGCTTGATTGAATTGTAGTGATTTGAAGTGAGTGAACATTGCAAAGATCAAGGAGTGAACCTATACTCTCTACCAAAAAGGCAAGTGATGCTTCATACTTTTGTCCCATTATTTTCACTATGCATTAGTGATATTTCTAAGTAGGACTTGCATGGAATTTTGCTAAGTGTAAACTATGCCATGGGAAATCCTAGTAGATGAAACCTTAGTAGAAATTTCCTAAGTTAAGATTCCTATTACTATCATTCTTAGCTTAGCTAATAGAAAACAAGGGTGGATCATATATTCATGCTATAGAAAAATTTCTAAGTCTGAGGACTTGTGTTTTGTTTAATAAAACAACTAAGTGAATGAATCACCTGGGTGGAATGGAAGGAATGGTTTGTATTGAGTGGTTACACAAGGCCAGGGGACTGGTGAACCTTGTGTATCACACTTGTGGAATGCCACCCAGGAACAAAGAGATTTGAGATGTCAAATGTTGAGAAGCTTCAAGTGCAGCCACTTGGCATTATGGGCTCTGCCTGGATCATATAGGTTGCAATAACTTAGCCAAATGGACAGTTGGTGGTAGGGGTTTGATAGGTTGGAGTGCGTCCATTCTGGTCTAAGGGAAGGCTTCTGAAAGATCTTGTCTTGGTGAAACCAAGTATTGTGGGGGAAAGTGCACCACCTCTGCAGACTGTAAAATCTAAGTACTTAGCCATGCCCCTGGCAAAGGACAATTTGAGCATCAAGACATGGAAGCTATCAAGAATCTCATCATCCCAATTTCTAAGTTAAAAACTTGTGGTTGAACAAGGGTTAAGGATCACCAATTTCTATTGGGAGATGCCTTGGGAAAGATTTTGTCAAGCAAAAACTTAGTGTTTTCAAATGATAAGGAAAAATATATTTTGAGCAAAGCAAGCCTAAGCTCCACTTAGCCAAATGCATATAGATGATAGACTCCACTATACTACCATAGTATCACCTTCCAATATAATTCAAATGTATTGACCCTTGTGGCTGTAACTTATTATGTTGCAGGTTTGTTTGATGTTAGAGAAGTTTATTGATTGGGATTACAAGTCTACAACCAACATGTCTGCCTGTGGCACTTTGAAGATGAAGGACCCCATGCTATTGTTATATTCTGCTGCATTGTAATGAGATAGCCAAATGAGCTATGTAAGATGTAATAAATTATTTTATTCCTGGTTATAAAGTTGTATTATGACCTTTGTTTCTTGATATTACATCTTAATTGTGGATGCTAGCTATTGATCCAGGGAATAGCATTGTAAACACAGGGATCTCTACCTTATTAAAGGTTGGGAACCTTACAAACAATATGTACAAGTTCCAACAAACTAGTCATTCGTTTCCTTTTGGCCTATAAACGAAGTTTTAATTATCTCTAGGAAAGTTTCGCAAGCGTCATTTGATCGAAATAAAAAGACTCCAAAATTCCATCAAGCATGGGGTTTCTTCATGTTTTCTTTCCACTATAATTTAAACGGCGATGTCACTTTTTAAGTGATCTTTCAATCAATTGTATTTCGACATTTTTAGCATTATTTTTATGGATGTGATTTCTCCAACTAGACTTGTATATCATCCATCTTTCATGGAATATGGAAATTATTTGAACAACCCTTTTGTTCTCATAATACCTGATAAAACAAATCTTGAAGGCAAGCTTTGATATTAATGAGCAACACAACAACCCTTTATTTGTTCTCGATGAACATCATCACATATTATTTTGGGGCTTATAGCTCCCATGTGACGTCTTTACGTGGAATTGGAAGGAAAGCGACATCGTTGAAAAGAATAGCTCGCATGCGACACTTCTGAAGTGGCAAATAGATCCCGTGCGACACTTCTACTTAACCCCACGAGACCGTTAACGAATTCGAATCAGCTGAGCATAGTAGGACCCACAGCCTCTCCACGTCACGGCGGAACTCACCTGATGTCCACCTCATATCGTGGGACCCACCCTGTGGTTGAAGAGAGCCATTGGCCCCGATCCGTCCCCGCACCCGAGCACTCCCGCCACCGTTCCAGCATCTCATCCCATTCCATTTTCTTCTCTGGCGAGCAAGTGCGGCAACGCCGGCGAGGGATGTCGAGCTCTGCTTCCTCCCACCGCTCATGGCCTCGGTATGGTGTGGTGCCGATGAGGAGGTGCCCCGATTGCCCCGTGCAGCGCTGAAGCGGCTTGTCACATCCACCGACAAGAATGGCAACATTGGCGGGAATTTGTGAAGTGTGAGCAAGCCCGAGCCGGGAAAGGTGAGATCTGAGTGTTCAAGCGCCAATTTTCTTTCTCGAAATTTCATGCATTTCATCGAATTTGGGATTTAGGGTTCATCTCTGCGATTTCAGGAACTACCAAAATGTGGGCATTTTTAGTGGCTTGATGAGTACATCAAGCGAATTGGGGTGGAGGTAGCATCCCGGGAGCTCGAAAACCCGTCCGTGGTGGAGCAATTGGGATGTGGCAACACCATTTCCGCTGGTACTACGGTGGATGCGGAAGTGAAGGCCGAGCTGAATAAGATGAACAAGCAGCTAAGGAAAATCATCGAATTGAAGAAGCAGGACAATCTAATGGCCTTTTTTATTTTTGTGTAATTTCTCTCGGATTAGTTTATCTCCTGATCGTTAGTCATTAGACAGCGCAGTCAGTGTTCGAGTGATGCTTTGTAATGGATGTAATGGTCTATGTCTTTGGCTTCAATAAAATGCAACACAAATTCGGGCTAATTTTGAGCTGCTCAATTTTCGAAATCAGTGTTCCTTCAGTTTCGTCAGTGTTCCTTTTATCAGTGTGCAGGGGGCTCCCGTGTGCAGGGGAGGGGGAGGGGTTGAAAAGTTAAAAAAACAATTGACGAGGATTGAAAAAGGCCAGGTCCAAATAGAACTTAGCCAGGCCAAAATGGTCGTATCCAAGCCCAATAGTAACTATATGTTGATTGGGCAAAAAAAATGGTACTCACGTTACAATCTAAATAGGGACGTGTGGATCTGCAGATACTCGTGCTTAGGTCGCAATCTTTTTTTTGCGAAAGTAAATATATAAATGAAGTCCAAGGGCATCCATTTAACTAACATAACTTGGGCGCTCCTTTAACTTATGTAAATATGTAAATGTCTTGTTTGAAAATGAACCATGTGTTGTTTAAAAATAATCAACCATCTTTACGTTAACTTATTCTTCCTTTTGATTTTTTCTAATTTCACTCATTTTATAAATATTGCACGAGTATTATATGAGAACTTGTTTTTGTGTCTTTTTTTTATGCACTTGTTGTTTTGGGTGTTTTGACAAATGACAATACAATAAAACACATATTACAATAAAATAAGGGGATAGATAATATTGGGATAACATTCCTTATATTAGATAGCTGGATCGATAGCATTGGGATAACATTACAATAAAAAGAAAAAAGTACAATAATATAGAAGGGAATAGGCGCCCCGCCTAAACCATGGGCTAGCCCCTAAACCCTAACCCTAGATACCCTACTCCATTGGCGGTGGAGGCGGTGCCGGTGCCGCCGCCCTCCGAGCCGCCGCGGCATTCCAGTCCGCCAGCCTCTCCTGTTGCTCTCGCCGCCGCTGCTCCTCCTGGAAGGCCCAGCGATTGGCCTCCCGCCGTTCCTCATCCTCCCGTCTGCGCCTTTTCTTCAAGGCGCGCTTGGCCTTCTTCTCTTCCCACCTGGCGTAGGTAGCCTCCTCCTTTGCCTCCTGCTTCTCCGCCGCCTTCCAGTATGCTTCGGAGGGGCCGTCGTCGGGGAGGTTGCCGGGGACTGGGTTGTAGACGAATGGCCCTCCCTTTTTGCTACGCTTGGGTCGCGTGGGCGCCTCCTGCTCCCAAACCTGCTTGTGGTCCGGGTGGTTGTCCTCATCGCTAACTTCGCTCTCGGAAGGGAAGCGGAGGGGGGAGGTCGCCATGGTCGAGTGTTTTGGGGGCTAGGAGGAGGCAAAGGGACGGGCTCGAGAGGTTGAAGATGAGGGACAAGATGAGATGAGGAGGCAAAGGCGTTTTGCCTATT
This sequence comes from Avena longiglumis, assembly GCA_030063025.1. NCBI lineage: Eukaryota > Viridiplantae > Streptophyta > Magnoliopsida > Poales > Poaceae > Avena > Avena longiglumis. The sequence continues at coordinate 65,801,714 of CP125973.1, read as the reverse complement.
TATTGAGGGCGGGGCGTGAAGGGTGGCGTGGGAATCCAGCGTCGCGTTGGCGCAGACGCTTGCGCTGCGTTGCGTGTGGGCAGTGGGCGTAGCCGCGTGCGTGATTAATGCGAAAGAGAGAAAAAATTGCTAGGATGCGACGTGACCCCTGCACCGTCGCCCTCGCCCTCGCCCCTGCATGCATGCATGCATTAATGCGAAAGAGAGAAAAAACGTCCAAGGTAGTTGTTCATTGGCAGTGAAAAATAAAAGAGAAAATATAATTTGGCCTTAATTTACTCGGTAATAAATGCAGTAATCTAGTACCAAGGTACTCGTTCGTTTTTACACACCGCATGCAACAAACTTGTTCGTTTTACACACGCAAGAAAAATCGGTGGGAGTAATCAGAGGGATGTCAATTGGAGGAAATAGAGGGAGTATGAAACTAAGTTTAGAATATTTTAGATTTTAATTTTTTTTCTTATATACGTAGTCAAAGTTGATATTTTAGATTTATAAATATTGTCTTTTTGTATGGCGCATGAACCGATGGGAGTAAGTTTGACTGAAGAAAGTTGTTCGACGTACACTTATTTAAAGCGACAGAGGGAGTAAATACGCTGCTGCGCTGTTGCACGCAAAATAGCTAGAATGCGACGCGAGAGGCAGCTGCATAGCATGCATGCATGGTGCAGCCCGCCCCGTCCAGCGCCCTCGCATGCCACGCTCGGTCCAACGGTCAATGGAGTGTGCCACAATGTACGTTATATTTATAACATATTTTAGATTTTGATATTTTTTCTTAGGCTGGTCATAGTGACATGCAAACTCCCTCTGTCCACAAATAAGTGTACGTTTGGCTTCAAAATTTGTCCACAAAAAGTGTACTTCTACCTTTCCAATACACTTTAAAGTAGAAAAAATTGCTTCATGAAAATCAAGTCCAATAACATTTAGCAAATGGTCTCTTAAATTTATTTGCGGACGGAGGGAGTATGTGGGAGTAACTTAGATGTGGTATCATGCATATGTTAATAGTCTAAGTTACTACTCCATAGTGCAAACTAACATAGATGTGGTATCATGGAAAGTATCATTTATTACAATGAACCTAAGGGGAGTAAGTTTGACCGAAAAAAGTTGTTAGACGTATACTTATTTAATGCGACGGAGGGAGTAAATACGCTGCAGCGCTGTTGCACGCAAAATAGCTAGACTGCGACGCTAGGGGTAGCTGCATGCATGGTGCAGCCCGCCCCGCCCAGCGCCCTCGCATGCCACGCTCGGTCCAACGGTCAATGGAGTGTGCCACGCTGTACCTTATCTGTTCATGGAAAAATGATGAAGCCAATCAGATTCCAGAATCATCCATCCCACGGATCGCCAAGAGCTAGCCGCGAAATCCTTCTAAGAGACGCCAACCAATCAGGTTGCAGAACAAGCCCTTCCACGGATCGCCCAGAGCCACCCGCGGAATCCTTCTAAAAGACACGATCGGACGGCCACATTGTCACGCTAGGGTTAGATCTACGTTCCTCATTCGGCCGTAGGGTTAGCTGGGTTTAGGATGTAGTCAACGGGGTTTCACAAGTTTGACCAGACATTCAAATGTGCATAACTAATTCAAAAAAATTAAAAAAATACAAAACCTTCGCATGGTGTCATGTTATGTGACATAGTTGTGAGGGAAAATATCAAACTTGGTCTATTGATCATATTTCAAAAAAGCCTTCACAAAATGACCTATCTCCTCCGAGGTTTTCTGGCTTTCGGGTCAAATGACCAATGATATGGCTAGAATCAAGGCATAGTTTGTGATAATATGTCCATATTTGGCATGCATGTCTATAATGGGATGACTAACAATGTTGTAGCACAAAGTTTTCCTTTTTGACGCACAGAAAATCCATTTTCTATTTTCTGAGTGCCGAAAGAGGGGGGATTTGTGAAGCAACCACCAAATTGAAGTTTCAAAATGGTAACGTCCTATTTTTCAAAAATACTAGACCACCTAGCATGTATAATTTCCCAACTTGAGTATCTCAAACCTTTTATTCCATCCCTGGTGAAAAAGACAAATCCTCGAATCTACTGAAGTGGGTAAGATAAGATATGAACTACAGGTACATGATTTCATGCTGATGATTTTTTGTAAAAATCATTTTTAGGTTCACAACATGCTATTTCATCAGAGATCCAATGCTATTTTTGTGAGCCTCAGCCCCTAGCTAAGAATATTTATGAAAACCCTTCAAAAATTTTGACCAGACATTCAAATGTGCATAACTAATTCAAAAAAATCAAAAAAATACAAAACCTTCCATGGTGTCATGTTATGTGACATAGTTCCGAGGAAAAATATCAAACTTGGTTTTAGAAATGGTCGAAAAAAACTTGCTTAGAAATGGGGTGGTTTACCCTAGCTTTGGAGCCCATTTCTACCACATTTTGGGTGAGGGTGAGTTGTACTTCACAAAAGGGATCAGGGTGAGGATGAGTTGTATTGTACATATGAGAAAAACGTTGTAAGCTCATACAAACATAGAAAAGTGACATAGCTACATTTGTTGAAATTCAAATTTACCATCATATTTGAATTTTGTCCAAATTATCAACAAGTGACAAATTATTATAATAACAAATGTTTACAACAACAAGTGCCAAATTATTACAATAACAAATGTTTACAACAACAAGTGCCAAATTCAAAGTCTATTTCTTTTGGCTCTTCTTACCCCTCGTTTTCTTCTCCTTCACAAGTTTCACACCACACAACAGGTTTATGCTCTTCTTTTTCTTACCATTACCATCTGGCCTCCCCACAGCACGTCCAAGAGTCTCCTTCACCTCCTGCACCTCCTCAACAACCTCATGATCATGATCTAGAGCCTCATCAACATGGTCACTTTGCACTAGAGCCTCAACAACATGGTCAGTTTGCACCAGAGCCTCAACAACAGGTTCATTTTGCACCAGAGCCTCAACAACAGGCTCATTTTGCACTAGAGCCTCAACAACAGGCTCATTTTGCCCCTCATTTTGCACCAAAGCTTAAAAATCAGAAACAGTGTGCCCTAAAGCCTCAACAGTTTGCACATCATCCTCCAAAACAAGTTCAGATTGCACCTCAGCAGCACCAAACATGATCTGGTTAGTTCTCTTCTTTCTTTGGCCATTGATTCTTGCCCTTTTCACTGGCCAGCATTCGTCAACAACAAGAGGTGGGCCTTTTCTCCACGCTTCCTCCTGAAAACAAGCAAGTTAGCTGGGGGAGAAAAATCATCAACAAGAAATGGGATAGATTTTGGATGAACATACTTTGGCTTTTCAACAGTGTATCTGCACTTGGTAGAGCCAGCTCGGTGTCCAAGTTCTTCACAGAGTTTGCATCTATTCTTGTTACCTTTTTGGGCCCTTTTTGGCTTGGCATCTTTCTTTTCATCTTTATTTCCCTTCTTGCTGCTCCCACCTTTCTCAAACCAAGCCTTGAATCTACTCTGCTTGGGCCTGCCAGCCTTTATTTTCATCAAAGGAGGACAAAAGGAGAACTGAATGTCCACTTCAGCCATCGAGACTGTAAGTGCTGGAATTCGTGTTCCATATGCAGCCTCGAATTTTTCTACAGAATAATACTCATGCAAATATGGGTGCATATTTAGCTTGTGTTTGGAGGCCAAGAAAAGTATGGCATGCTTACAAGGCTTCCCAGTGTGTTGCCACTCAAGGCATGTGCATTCATGCAATTGAGTGTCAACAACATGCCTCCTGCCAGTCTTTGTATCTCTGACTTCAGCACCCCACAATGAGGATTTCTCAACATGCAAATGTGCAAGATTTCTGCTCCTTGACCACCTGCTGCACAACATCATGAAGCTTCTCTCCTTGAAGAACATCACCAAGCCTTCTTCTCAATTCCCACAACCTCATGATCATGATCCTGATCTGGTCAACCATGTCATGGACAGGAAAGTCTTTAACTCCTTTACTTTGGTGTTGAAACTTTCTGCCAAATTATTGTTGATATGATCACATTTGATGGCAGTGTTAAAACCAGACATGTACCATAAAAGAGAATGGTAGGTTTCCAACCATATACAAAACTTGACCCTATCCTCCTCAGAGCATGCCGCCTTAATCTTCTCAAGGTGATATGAATGTATGCACTGGTGTAAGATCTTGTCAGCCACATGCGTCCAAAATCATCTCCTCTGAATTTTTTGATCAAATTCATCCACATATGGCCGAAGCACTCCCTCTGCTCAGTATGAGGGAAAACAATCTTCACTGCCTTTTCTAAACCTTTACATGCATCTGTGTGCACTGCCAATGGAGAGACTGGCCCTATGCATCTTTTCAACTGCATCATGAACCATGTCCATGATGCCTTTGTCTCAGACTGAAACATGCCAATAGCTACAGGGGACATCCAATTATGTCCATCTAAAGCATTGCATGCTGCTAGTTGACCATTCCACTTTCCAGTCAAGAAAGATGAGTCTATATTCAAATATGGACGGCACCCTGCTTTGAAGCCATTGATGCAAGGCTTTAAAGCCATGAAGAATTTAGAGAAGAAGACTTTCCCATCAGCTATTACCTCAGTATCTATCTCCACAACACTACCAGGTGACCTCTTCTCTACTTCTGCTTTGAAGTTATAAAGCATTCGAAAGGTATTTGCCCAATCACCATATAGCTCTTTCATTGCCCTTTGCTTTGCCTTCCACACTGTAGTATAATTCAGCTTAACGGGGTACTGCTTTTCCAAGTCTATTTTCAGTCTCTTTGCAATGTTGTTTGGTGTTGTGGATAAAATGGGCTTGATCTTTTCTGCAACCCATAATTGTGATGTCATCTTTGTAACTGTTTGAGAACTTGTAATGCAAGTATGAGGTTTTGGAATTTGATTCACTCTTATTGTCCTTCCATCAGGTTGGCGTCTAGCAGATATATACCAATTGCAAGGCTTGGCACCACCATCATAACCTATGCATTTTGCATAGAACTTCTTTTTATCAGTCCACATAGTCTTGGTAGCAAACTCACGTTTGACTGCATATGTCCTGAAACACATCCTGAATTCATCCATGCTTGGAAACAATCTCCCAACTTCAATAACTGGGTCCTCTTTTTCTTAAACTGTTACTAGCTCATCATGATGTGCATCATCTACATGAACTGTAGCATTTTCCAACAACTCTAGATCTATATCTGCCTCTTCATCTCTTAAATGGTTGTCACCATCATTTGCAGCTTCATCCCTCTTCTTCTCCTTCTCTCTGTCATCTATAGGAATGCCAAAAAGCTTTGCCATTTCAATGCCATCTATTGGTGCAATGACCAAATCAGTCCGGTCATGTATCTCAACTGAATTCCAATCAACAGTTACAATCCTTTGTGCATTACCATCTGCAGCCTCCCCTTGTGCATTAGCATCATCATCCTCCACTGTTAACACTCCCAACTCATTAAGTATATGCATTACTTGCCTTTGTGCAGCCCAATCATCCTTGACCATCTGAGCAGCCAGCTTCGAGGCCACATATCCAACCCTCGAATCAGGTTACAGATCAATGAGTTGTGCTAAAAACAGAACAGTTTTGCTTGTCCAACCGTTTCGCTCATCGATTTCATCAACTATATGTTCACCTGTCTCAACCCTAACATAGTCACATTTGTAATCATCAAATCGTAACAAAGAAACTTCTTGCTCTGGCCCCCAAACCACACTATCCCCAATTTTTCCCACCATTTTCCTCACCGCCTCCTCTCCCATGTTTATTAGCTCTTGGGGATCAACATGTTCTAATTCCACCTCCCATTTAACAACCGTGTCTCTCTCAATGATCTGCGTGCTGCCATCAACTAAAACAGCCCTAGAGGGAAAGAAATTGATCACGAATTCAAGGTTTGGCGCAACATCGTCTCCCCTATTTTTGGCGTTTGTGAGCTAAGCGAACAAAGAGCTCAACCTTAGAGAAATTAAGTGCAGAGATACGGGATATAGCGATTAGAAGTCCCCTCTCCATGCTCCATATCGTTCCCCCTCGCCCTGTTCAGCACACCCTCGCCTCCATGATCTAGCATCAATGGGCACGCTCAGATCTTGAATTGAGAAGAATGGGAGAGGAATTAGCTTTCAAATGGCACTCACCACCTTCGCCGTCGAATGAAACCGCCGCCGCCTAAATTAATTGCCGTGCCGCCGCCGGCGCCGAGAACGATGGGTGAGGTCCGCCGCCGCCGTCGGGGAAGCTACAGTCAGTGTGACGCGCGCTCTCGGTCGGAAGCGGTTGGTTTGACTGGCTTGACTGGCTGTCCCAACCAACCGGTTTGGCTTAACCCTAATCTTGGAACAAAGTTAAATGTGTCCTTACGACCGTTTTAAGGCCCGTGTGGCCCTAGGATATTAGCTGCCTCACAACCGTCGCATGCGATCTATTCTTTTCAACGATGTCGTGTTCCTTCCAATTCCGCGTAAAGACGTCGCATAGGATCTATAAGCCCATTATTTTGCTAGTTACTTAGGCCGTTGTAGTTCATGAATTGTGTTTTTTCGTATGACGATTCACACCAACAAATTCAGTATCCAATACTTAAGAACCACATTGTTTAACAAGCAAATAATATAGCCATAACATGTATATCTTCTATATACCTAAGATGAACAATTCTAGTCTTTTCTCTTCTGCCAAATATTTTTTAGATTTCTCTTTCAGTATTTCTTTATCCTTTCAAAAGAATCTATCAACATCAACAGTCGCGCCATACTCATGACACATAGTCCAAAGCGTGTATAGTTAAATACCAATGTCTTTGGACTTGCACTTTGAAGTAGATCACCATCATCAAATGTTTGGTGTTCTTTCAAATTCCATTCTTTAGTAATCTTTTAGTGCAGTAAACATTTTAGATACATTAAATATTCATCCTTATCATGGAACTATTCATGATCAAGCTACTTTAGCTTATAATGGTGAATTGAGAGTATAATTTTGCTCTCCAAAACCTTTTGGAGGATTAGGACGACTAATGTCTCCAACCTTTTGCAAATTTTAATCAAATATGAGAACATAAACTTTGTCAAATTATACTCTGTCATGTTGTAACCAAAACATCATTTTAGATATCGTAATATCTTCCACACATGATGGTTTCTGAAACAATACTTTCAGCTCCTATATAACCTCGATATCAAAACAATCTTTTGAATATCAAGAATCATGGAGATAAATATGATACTTATATACTAACACTAGAATTGTTACTCTTGATTTAATACCAATTATTAAACTTTTAAACTTACTGCAAGTTTGCAATAAGACTTTTAAACTTTAGATTAACACTTCAAAACAATACGATACATGTTCGTAAAGTAACTAACCATAATTCTATAGTTATATTATCTCAATTAAAACTAAGTGCAAGGTGGTAAACGGATGCCAATGACTACAACAACTATGCAAATTCACTTTGATTTAATTTATGATAAATAGTGTTCAACTTTTAATCATATTACTGTTGAACTCCCATGCAAAACAATATCCCTCACATTGTTTTAGTGATTACACGAACCAAATCCACTGCACCAAGTTCGATCATCACGAGACATGATGTAGTTTCAAAGGCGAACAATCATCATGTTCATCATATCATCTATATGACACATGCTTTACCTTTCAGTATTCTGTGTTCCGAGACCATGTTTGTACATACTAGGCTCATCAAGATTTAACCTTAGTTTCCGCATGAGCAAATATGGCGTTCTCCCGTTGTGTACACTCACAGATTCTAACACACTCGATCATCACGTGGTGCTTCAAAACAACGAGTCTTGGCAACGGTGCCTACTAAGGACGAACACTTTATAACTTGATATTTTGTGAGAGGGATCATCTTATAATGTTACTTTCGCGATCTAAGCAATACAAGATGCATAAAAGGATTAACATCACATGCAATTCATAATATGTGATATGATATGGCCTTTTCTTGTGCTTCTCGTCTCCATCTTCAAGCACGAACATGATCTCCATCATCACAGGTGTGGCGTCAAGGTCAATGGCACCGCTCCATGGTTGTCATCCACCAGCATCAACTATTACAACTACTTTGAATAATAGACACGCAGGTCTTAACGGAATTAAAATACAACCATAAGGCTCCTGTCGGTTGTCGACTTACAATAAGGATCATTGCATACATCATATATAATCACAATCATGGCCATATCACATTGCAACACACCCCTGCAAAACAAAGTTAGATGCCTCTAATTTTATTTGCATATTTTATGTGGTTTGGGGATTTCAATAAGTACCATTCTAATTAACGAACAAGAATCACAATGTTGATACATAAACTATCAAGTGCCCGTTGTAAATTGAATCTTCACTATGATGGGAGAGACAGACACCCGCAAAGCCACTTATGCAATACAAGTTGCATGTCGAGCGTGGAGCAAGTCTCATGAATGATGTCATGTAAGGTTAGCCCGGGCCACTTCATCCGACCATCCCGCAAGATGCAAAGTACACAAGAAGCAATTGATAATAAAAGTACCACCACCCACAATGACCATTATGTTCTACTCGTGCAACAGATCTACATATAGACACGGCTCTGATACCACTGTAGGGGTTCGTAGCATGGAAACAAAAAAATTCTATCGCATGAACACACATAAGCCAAGATATATCTACTAGATTGTAGCAACAAGTCGATGGGGAACTCACCCTCTAAGATTCCAAAGTGGTTAATGAGATCGGATTTTCGTGGGTGATGTAGTCGTTCACTTGCCGATCTCAAGATTGCGTAGACGATCCTTTCGGTGCCACGTTCCGGCATCGCTCCCGCAGTCGGTCACACGTACGTTACTAGATGAATACCTTCCTCTCCCTTGTTCCAGCAGGCAGCAGAGGTTGTAGCTCTCTCGTCGTGATTCCGGCAGCACGATGGCGTGGTGATGGAAGTAGAGGGGAAATCCCGCAGGGCTTCGCCTAAGCCGGAGTGGGTATGGTGGAGTAGAGAGAGCCTCAGGGCTAGGGTTTAGACGTAGAGGGAAGAGGGCAGTCGGCAGCTAGGGTTTAGGCTAGATGGTAGCGGCAGTTTAGAGGGGATCTAAGGCGCCGACGGCTTGGGGGGCAGCGGCGGCCTAGGGATTGGCTCTTGGGCTCCTAGGGGAAGGGGGAAACCTTGGGGTGCGCCCCCACCCCTCCTTATATAGGTGGGGGCGTCCAAGGGTGTTCCCAGCCTAGGTGGAAACCCTCCCTAACTCGTCCTCCATAGGAATAGGTTGAAACCTTTTCCACCAAGACTTCCCTCTTACCAAAAACTAGAGTTTGACTTTTCAAACTAGGATTTGACTATTCAAACTAGGGTTTGACCCTTTTAATAGTATTGGCCGAATTGACCCTTTAGGGTTTGGTGCGGCTAGCCCCTAGGCATGCCACTCTCCAAGTGACCCCCTCCCGGGGTGGTGAACCTTCTAGGTCATTCTAGAAGCTTCCGGTCAAAACACCAAAAACTTTTACGATCCCCGGAAATTGACTTTCCTTATATGAATCTTATTATTCGGATCTCCTCGTGATATCCCGGATCCCATCCGAGACTCCAAACAACATTCAGTTTATTTACTCACATTCCATATCTACTAAACAACATTGAATCCTTAAGTGTGTCTCCCTACGATTCGTGAATTATGCAGACATGATCGAGACTCTCCTCTGATCAATAACCAATAGAGGAATCTGGAAATTCATATGTCTGATACGTTGGAAATGTATCTATAATTTTTGATGCTCCATGCTTGTTTAGTATATACTTTGCTTTACTTGTCTACACTTTGAGGTGATTTTTTACATGTTTTCTGGTACTAACCTATTAACAAGTTGCAACAGTGCCAGATGCCTGTTTTTTGCAGTTTTTGGTTTCAGAAAAGTTAGTAAAGAAATATTCTCAGAATTGGACGGGACAAACGCCAAAGTCAATTACTTTCCTGGGGAACAAGAAGTCCAGAGGGGAGCCGAAGAGGCCGGCCAGGGCGGCCAGACCCACCCTAGTCGCGGGTGGGCCCTACCCCACACTTGGGAGGGGTGTGGGGCCCCTGGCCACCGCCTCAGCCTCCCCCTTCGCCTATAAGAAGCCTCCGATGCAGAAACCCTAAGCACCCGATCAAATATCCACGTAACCGTATGTATCCGCCGCCACCATCGTCCCTAGATCGGGGGATCTGAAGTTCTTCCCGGCACCCTGCCGGAGGGGAGATCATCCCGTAGGCCTTCTCTCCGGTATGATGCGTGAGTAGTTCCACCTTGGAGTATGGGTCCATGTAGTAGCTATATGGTTGTATCTCCTCCTTTGTGCTTTCATGTATAGATCTTGTGAGCTCTGTTCATGATCAAGATCTAATCTATTTGTAATCATGCATGTTGTGTTTACAGGGATCCGATGGATATTGATATTATTATGTCAGTTTGATTAATGGTTTTTGTCTTTATGATTCTATCATGTCTGTGTTGTTTGTGATCTTGCATGCTCTCCGTTGTTAGTAGCTATCTTGGCCAAGTAGTTGCTAGTGATACTCCAAGAGGGGGTATTTATGCTCGATAGTGGGTTCATGCCTCTAGTTTCCAAGGGAGGTGACAATAATCTCTTCGGTTGTAGATGTGATTTTGCTACTAGGGAGAAAACAACGGTCTCTTGTTCATGGAACATGTGCACTGTTTACCTTACACACTTTGCTTAAAGTAGTTGTCTGTTGCTTGCAACTTAATACTGGAGGGGGGTCGGATGATAACCTGAAGGTGGACTTCTAGTCATAGATGCAGTTGGATGGCGGTCTATGTATCTTGTTGTAGTGCCCAATCGAATCTCATAGGATCTTTCTGACTAGTAATTGCATTGTTATGCCTTGCTCAGTTCCTTTCAATTGCCCTGTTGTAATTTGTTTACCCTTCATGCCATGTTGTTTATCTAAGGAGAGCACCTCTAGTGAACTATGGACCCCGGTCCAGTCTTTACCATTGATACATCTTGGACTGTTACTTGTTTACTTGCTGCAAACCATTACCTTCCACACCATACGTTTAATCCTTTGTTACACCAATCCGGTGAGCTTGACAATCTCACTGATTCGTTGGGGCAAAGTCTTGAGTTTGTGTTGTGCAGGTCTCCGCGTTGCTAGCAACACCTTTGTGACGTTTCCTTCCTCCTACTGGTTCGATAACCTTGGTTTCTTACTAAGGGAAACTTGTTGTTGTGCTGCTTCATACCTTGCTCTTGGGGTTTCCAACGAAGCATCCCACGACAAGTTCTGGGCGCCATCAATGTCTCCCACATATTTCTACGATTACTTCATGATCGAATGAACCATTTACATACGATACAAATTTCCCTTTTTCTTGCGATATTTTACTTATCCGAGGTTTGGTCGTCGGTATCTCTGCATACCTAGTTCAACCTCGTTACTGATAAGTACTCTTTACTTGTTCCTATGATATGTGATCCCTTGTGAGCCAGTCACATGCTTGCAAGCCAAATGGATGACATTCCACCGAGAGGGCCCAGAGTATATATATCCGTCATATGGATGGACAAATCTCACTCTTGATCCATGTGCCTCAACACATACTTTTCGAACACTCAATGGCACCTTTATAACCACCCAGTTATGAAGTGGTGTTTGATGTCACCAAAGCATCCATCCGGTGATGGTGATTAACATGATCTCATGGTCGAAGGATTTAGGTTACTATGTATTTGAAAGGTTATAGCAAGTGAACTATTTATATGACTTGATCTTATGCTACGCTTAACTATATGAGTACGTCCATCACATCATTATTCTAATGATATGACCTTGTTGTTAATAACATCTCGGTGTTCATGATCAGGAAACCATGATCATATATTAACCAACAAGCTAGTTTAACAAGAGGCTTTACTAGGGACCCTTTTATGTTTACAAATAAAACAAGTATTAATGTTTCATGTTAATACAATTATAGCATGGTATGTAAACATTTACCATAAGTTCGAAGATATGATAATAACCACTTTATTATTGCCTCTTGGGCATATCTCCAGCAGAGAGTAATGCCTTGCAGGAGCCTATGGAAGAAGAAATTGTCGAAACTGGAAGCTCATTAGATGAAAGAGAGGAGGAGAGTTATGAACAAAAGGAGGAATAATGGATTAGCTACCCATTCCTACCTTCTAATGAGAGTAACTCTTTATCCCTTACATTATTTGATTGTCCCCCATGCTTACCAAAGGAGGATGAATGTTATGTTCCTGTGGATTCTTTTAAAATATCTACTATGGGTAAAACTTGTGATAATAATTATGCTCCTGTTATCTATGATAATCCTTTATTTGTGCCTAACTTCAAAATACATGGTACTAAAGAGTTTTGCTTAGAAAATGTTTATGATAAAGCTCTAGATGATGGTCCTATATTGGCTGATAATATTAATTGTACTACTATTGAAAATGAGATTGGAGGGGTATTGACTTTATCTTGGAACCCCATGCCTCTTGAGAATGATCAGTCATCTTTTTATAAAATTGTTAAAAGTGGGTTTGAAGGTTTTAATCCCACTATTTTTGAGCTTGATAAAAATTATGTATTTGTAGATCATAAAAAGCATGTTTTATGTGATAGTTATATTGTTAAGTTTATTCATTAGGCTACTAAAAATTATTATGAGAGAGGAAAATATGGTACTGAAACACCTCTCTATGTGCTGAAAGTTTTGGAGTTACTCTTGTTTTATCTTCCTATGCCTATGACTTTATTCTTTATGAATTTATTTGCATACAATATTCCTATGCATATGAAGTGGGTTAGACTTAAATGTGTTTTGAATTTGCTTCTTGATGCTCTCTTTTACTTCAATTCATATTTCTTATGTGAGCATCTTCTCAAACTATCAAGCCTAGCTAAAATGCATTAAAGAAAAGCCCTTATGGGAGACACCCCATTGTTTTTATTTCAGTAAGTTTTTATTTTGTTCAGCCTTGGAAGTTACTGCTTCAGTAATAACCTCTACTTATCCTTTTTGTGTGGTTTTTGTGCCAAGAATAAACTCTAATGAGAGAGAAGTAAGATTTGGGGAAGTTGCTGTCCCAAAACAGATTTTTGTGCTTCACTGTAAAAATTCATGAAAAATACCAGTACGTCGGATTGAGCTGTAATTTTCTGGGCTTATGTGCCAGGTTATTATCTAACTTTTCTTAGTTTAACACTTTTCTATTTGAGCAACATAATTTCTTTGAAAAAATCGGTTTTTACCTGCTAGTCTGTTTTGACAGATTTTTGTCATTATTTGCATTTGCCTCTTACCGGTTTCTTTTTGAGTTCACTCTGATCACTTGAGCTTTTAAAAGGAATTGCTACAATATCTTGTGTTTTAATGAAAGTTTTACTTGTGTTGAAACTAAACCCAAAGTCTTATTATGTTGAATACACTAATGTTGCTAATGAAGATTGTGTGAAGTTTTGTATGAAGGAAATTTTCAAGTTTAGGGAAAGAACGATGTGATGACATGAAGAATGGAAAAAAGCTCAAGCATTGGGATGCCACCCGTGTCACCCCAAGGAATATTCAAGAGGTACAAGCGTCAAAGCTTGGGGATGCCCAAGGCATCCCCTTCTTCATCAATAAAAATATCAGGTCTCTTTCTAGACACTTCATTTTTATTGTTCCGTGCACTTTTGTGTTGTTATTGGAGCGTCTTTGTTTTTGCTTTTGGTTTTCTTTTGTTTGGTTTGCTGGAATAAATTAGTTGGACCCCCGCATTCATATTTTGTTTTAAATAAGTTGACTGGTGTTGGAGAGGAGTAGGAAAGTTTCATGCTTATAGTGGTACAAGAAGAAGCTCGTTTTGACTGTGGCTTAGACTTTATCGTGTCATGCTAGATGTTGTTTTGACCATATGCTTAGTGATTATTGTTGTAGCATTAATTGTTGAAAACAATTGAGATTGCTTAATGTGACTTGAAAGAATCATGTGTTGTTTTAGCATGCAAAAGCATAATATTGTGGTATTCTCTTTTGATGCTTTATTTGGGTTGACTTGGCACATGCTTACACCATGTTAAGGCTATGAACCAGTCACCTTGGCCTCTATTATCATTTATTTTTTGACTTGTGATATCACTTTATGCTTTAGTTAATAATGTTTTGTCGCTTTGCATGATTATGGCCATTATTGCTCTCTTAGTTGGTCGCTCCCAGTATTTTGCTAGACTCCACTTGTACTGAGTATGCTCTACTCGTGCATCCAACTCCCAAGAATCCAAGTTATTCCAAAGAGTCCACTATAAACTCTTATGCATGGTGTGTTACACCATTCCAAATATATTCATGTTTTATCTATCGTCCAAATTAAACTTTTGTTATATGAAAATTAGTGATTAAAGCTCTCACAAACTTGATGGCACACTTTACTTTCTTGCACCTAATAAACTTGAACCATTGTGTCATCTATGTTGTCTCTATGCTTGCACTCATAAGTTGGGAATTAGCAGAACCATGTTTTCATGGGGAACGCTTTCAACACCTATACATATTACCTAGTTGATATCATGATCTTTTGTTTATGGATGTTGGCGGTGTGGAATAAAAGGGTATCTTGTAAGTTCTTGGAGTATTATATCTGTGTTAGAGAAACGCCTGGGCGGCTAGCCTAAGCCATGCCTAATCATGGTGGAAACTTCCAGCATAACCATAGTGAGCAATCTGTGAAGCATCCTCAATAAAAACCTATGCAGATAGCAAATAAAAAGATCGCTGAGATGCTCATTGTCTGTTGCCTTATCATTTTGATATGGGATAGCTCTTGTGTCATGGGGCAAGGGGTACCCCATTGGCAGTTCTCTATGATACACATATACTTACAATGACAAGAACTTGCTTGTGACTAAAGTTGAGTAGCATGAGTAATGGCCCTCGTACTCAAGGGACATGAGATTGCCAACTTATAATTTGTCAAGCATATACTTTATATTTGTTTCACTTTAACCTTAACCACTTCAAGATGCTTATGATAGGGAAATGAGAGATGAAAGATAATAAGTACCATAATTTTTGGAAGATATTTATGAAACTTGAAATCCCTGTTTCCCTCTATGAAGAGCCTTTCTTTTACTTTCATGTTGAGTCTCCATCTTCTATATTTATCCACCAACTAGGAGAGCATAGTTGTCATTCTTAGTTTTATGTGTATTGTCCCAAAACTTATTGATTGATTCATAATGTTGATATTGATTGTTCTTAAACTATTTGTATCTAGTCACCCTTATGAACTTTGAAGGTGTCCTATGCATTTATGTTTTGCTACACCATGAAGGACAAGCTGAATACCACACATGCTATGTTTTATATATGTGAAACAAACAAACGTCTTCCAATGCATTATTATTTATGATCTTTGTTTGTACCTTTTCATGTTATAACTTAGTTGCTATGTCTTATTGTTAGAACTACATCGTTCATGCTCATGTTTAGAGTACTTTGATACTAGCTATCAATGCTTTACAAATATTTTGATTAAGATTGTGATATTGCATGTCACCTCAAAAATTATTCTTTTTATCACTTACCTACTCGAGGATGAGAAGGAGTTAAGCTTGAGGATGCTTGATACGTCGTAAACGTATCTATAATTTTTGATGCCCCATGCTTGTTTTGTATCGACTTTCTTATGTTTTGTGTACACTTTGAGGTATTTTTATACATTTTCTGGAACTAAACTATTAACAAGATGACGCAGTGCCAGTTGCATGTTTTCTGCTGTTTTTGGTTTCAGAAAATCTAGTAAGGAAATATTGTCGGAATTGGACAGGACAAAAGCCAAAGTCAATATTTTATCAGAAGGAACATGGAGTCCGGAGGGGAGACGAAATGGGGCCACGAGGCGGCCACACTACCCTAGGGCGGCACGGCCTAGGGGCGCGCCAGCCCTAGGTGTGGGCCCCTCGGGCGGCCCCTGCCTTGCCCCTTCGCCTATAAAAGCACCCCGATGCAGAAACCCTAAGTACCTGATCAGATCTCCCCGAAAAATTCTATTGCCGCCTCCATCTCCATCCCTAGATCGGGGGGTCCGAAGCTCTACCGGGCACCCTACCGGAGGGGAGAGATCATCTCGGAGTCCTTCTTCATCACCATGCCAGCCTCCAGAGTTATGCGTGAGTAGTTCACCTTTGGACTATGGGTACATACAGTAGCTAGATGGTTGTTTCTCCTCCTTTGTGCTATCATGTTTAGATCTTGTGAGCTTCGTTCATGATCAAGATCATCTATTTGTAATCATACATGTTGTGTTTGCGGGGATCCGATGGATATTGAGATGCTATGTCAGATTGATTATTGATTCTATCATGTCTATGTTATTTGTGATCTTGCATGCTCTCCGCTGTTAGTAGCTATCTTGGCCAAGTAGATGCTTGCAACTCCAAGAGGGATTATTTATGCTCTATAGTAGGTTAATGCCTCTAGTAATATGGGGAAGTGACAGAAATCTCTAAGGTTGTAGTTGTGTTGTTGCTACTAGGGAGAAAACAACATCCTTTTTCCATGGGGCAATTGTATTGTTTACTTTACACATATTGCTTAATGCAATTATCTGTTGCTTGCAACTTAATATTGAAAGGGGTTCGGACGATAACCTGAAGGTGTATTATTAGTCATAGATGTAGTTAGATTATGGTCTATGTATTATGTTGTAATGCCTAAACAAATCTTGTAGGAGTCAATATGTCTAGTATATGCATTGTTATGCTTTCTCAATCTATCAATTTCCCCGCTGTAATTTGCTCACCCAACATATATCTATCTTAAGGAGAACACCTCTAGTGAACTGTGGACCCTGGTCCAATCCTTTATCATTGATATATCATCTCCTATTTTACTGTTTACTTTCTACAAGAAATTACTATTTTCCACACTATATGTTTAATCCTTTGTTTTTAGCAAACCGGTGAAATTGACAACCTCACTATAAGTTGGGGCAAAGTATTGAGTTTGTGTTGTGCAGATTCCAAGTTGCTAGCAACACCTTGGAATTGTTTCCTTACTCCTACTGGTTCGATAACCTTGATTTCATAACTGAGGAAAAACTTGATGTTGTGCTCATCACACCTTCCTCTTAGGGTTCCCAACGAGCTCTACAGTAACCGAGCCACATCAATATTTTCTTGTCAAGCTCTTTTATGAAGGAAACAAAACGAGTGTGATCAGTTGGGCCATAGACTCCAATATACTCAAATAAAAAACTAGACACTTGATTATTTTTTTGGAAATGGTCATATTTATTAACATAATCTAGACACTTGATGTATGACCGAGGAACTAATGATGAAATCACGCTTATCAATTCCCCTACTTTTAAGATATCTCTGATCCCCACCAGCATACCCCCCGGAGTGGCTCGTCGTAGGTAGCTAACTCCAATGGATTTCCCCCCTGAATTCCAATCTTTGAAGTACGTTGTTGATCCAGACTAAATGATGAGCTTTGGGCCTTTGGATCCTCGATCGAGAGAGAATCTATAAATGATGCAAATGGTTCGGTAAATAGGTTCCTGATGCGTCTCAGATCACTGTAGAGCTTCGTTGGTAAACCCCAAGAGGAAGGTATGATGAGTACAGGAGCAAGATTTCCCTTAGTAAGAAACCAAGGTTATCGAACTAGTAGGAGGAAGGAAACGACTTAAAGGTGTTGCTAACAACTTGGAGACCAGCACAACACAAAATCAAGACTTTCCCCAACGAACAGTGAGGTTGTCAATCTCATCGGTTTCCTAAAAACAAAGGATTAACTGTATGGTGTGGAAGGTAATGGTGGTTTTGCGGAAAGTAAACAGTAACATTGGAAGATGTATCAATGGTTAAGATTGGAACGGGGTCCATAGTTCACTAGAGGTGTTCTCCTTAAGATAGATAACAAAACATGCTGGGTAAACAAATTACAGCATGGCAATTGACAGGACTGAGCAAGGCATAACAATATAATACTAGACATTCATGATTCTATGAGATTCGATTGGGCAATACAACAAAATACATAGACCTCCATCCAACTGCATCTATGACTAGTAATCCACCTTCAGGTTATCATCCGAACCCCCTCCAGTATTAAGTTGCAAGCAACAGATTATTACTTTAAGAAAAGTGTGTAAGGTAAACAATCCACTTGTTCCATGAACAAGAGACCGTTGTTTTCTCCCTAGTAGCAACAACACATCTACAACCTTAGAGATTTCTGTCACTTCCCCAGATTAAATAGAGGCATGTACCCACTATCGAGCATAAATACTCCCTCTTGGAGTCACTAGCATCTACTCGACCAAGATAGCTACTAGAAACGGAGAGCATGCAAGACTCAATCAACACAAACATGATAGAATCAATAAGACAAAACCATTAATCAATCTGACATAGTAATCTCAATATCCATCAGATCCTCACAAACACAACATGAATTCTTACAAAGATAGATGATCTTGATCATGAACGGAGCTCACAAGATCTAAACATAGTAGCAAAAAGGAGGAGAAACAACCATCTAGCTACTACATGGACCCATAGTCCAAGGTGGAAGTACTCACGCATCATACCGGAGGCTGGCATGGTGATGAAGAAGGCCTCCGGGATGATATCTCCCCTCCGGCAGGGTGCAAGGAAGATCTTTAGATCCTCCCTCTCCCGATCTAGGGACGATGGTGGCGGCTACGAACATGGTATTGATGGGTGTTTATAGGCGAAGAGGCAAGACAGGGGGTCTTTATAGGCGAAGAGGCGATGTAGGGGCACCCGGTGTGGCTGCAGGGTCCCCAGGCACGGCTGGACCCAGCCCGCGTGGCCGGGGGGTGTGTCCCCCTGGTGGCTCCCCTCCGTCTCGTATGCAGGCTTCGTGTTCTCCACTGTGAAATATTGACTTTGGCTTTTGTCCCGTCCAATTTTGAGAATATTGATTTTCCGCCTTTTCTGGAACCAAAAACAGAAAAAAATAGGTAACTGGCACTGTGGCAACTTATTAATAGGTTAGTTCAGAAAAACATATAAAAACACCTCAAAGTAAAGACAAAGCAAATAAAAGTAGATACTAAACAAGCATAGAGCATCAAAAATTATAGGTACGTTTACGACGTATCAGTTCCTCAGAGCACACAATTCATTCATAAGCTTTGCTTTGCTTTCATTTGGATTTAGGATTTCTCTTTTAGTGTGTGCTGATTGGAAAAATATTTGTTTGATTGTCTCCTGCAAACATATGATATTCATCTTTTCTTTTCTTAGGACCTCTTTAAGGCCCCTTTCTTTTCAGCTTCTTGGCCAGCTTCTTCCAGAAGCTACCCTCGACCAGCTTCTCCCAGAATCTCATCTGCCAAAATCGTTTATACTTTTAAATTGACATTGAAACTACTAGTTAAGAAGTTTGAACGAATTTTGAAGATGAGATTCTAGGAGAAGCTGATCGAGGATAGCTTCTGAGAGAAGCTGGCCAAGAAGCTAAAAAGAAGGGGGCCTAAGTTGGGCACGACAGTCACTCTGACCGAAAGCATGCATATTCCAACTCATAGTTCTCATCTCTATCTCTACTACTTATAAATGAGCAAACAAAAAATTTACTAAACGTATCCCGTAAAATAAACACGGACCTACTAAACCGCACGATCAGGCCCACTAAACATAATCTAACAGCCAGAGTAGGCCTAAACAGATCTTGGTGTGCACTTACCAATTTACAATGACAGACAAAACTTATCCTGAAGAGCAAAATGCAAACACCAGACCGCGCCTCGCTGGTTTCCAAAAAAAAGGAACTGATCGCTCTAATAACAAAGGAAACAAAGGAACAACAAATCTAATTATTGCCTGGGGTCGGTATTGTGCTCCACGGTGCTCACCTCTCGATTCTCGAACTCGTCCGACCACGATCGAGCGGCCAAGACGAAGCAACGCAAGACTAAAAAAAACCACAGCTCTCGTCGTCCCTATCCTCCCTTTCCTTCGACTGTTTCAACACGAGCTCGTCTCCACCCCCCTCTCCTCAATCCTCCCGCTGGCCCGCATCGGATCTCCTGTTCGATCTGCCTCATCGGCGGCGTGTGGTCCTAAAGGGAATCCAGGGGCGGTTGGACTGGTTGGTTGAAGCAGTGGTGGATGAGCATCGACGGCGCGAACGAGCAGATCGACGCGTCCGGGGAGGGGTGGCCATGGTGAGTTGGGTCCTTTGGTGTCGCGGCCCCGCAAATCAACGTGTACGAGGAGTGAGGACGTGGTGAGAGGAGTCAGTGAGGAGATCCGACGGCATGGCCTCGTGAATCGACGCGTCTAAGGCCGGTGGTGGCCGTGCTGGGAGATGTTGGTGACAAAGCATCGGCGACGTGGTGATGGTTTCAATACGCGGCACACTTAAGGCGATGTTTATAGGATCCCAGCGTATTGCTCAAGGAAAATCACTTGTAGGGCCCACCAAGGAGATTCGTCTAGCGCCAATGAAAAGCACACGGCAAATTGGCAAGCAAGTCCCACACAAGCATTTGCCGCGCGCCCACCCAAAATAACTCATAGCAAATCAGCCTAGTGGTAGCCACCGCATATATTCACCTATGGCAAAAATATTACTCATGGCAAATCTAAAAGCGGGTCCCACGCTAGTATTTTCCGTCCGTCGAAATATAACTTACGGGAAGTCGGCCTAATAGGACCTACTTGACTTGAGGAGCCTCCGGCCGTCACCGTGGTAGTTTGCTGGAAAAAACCAACAGCATCTGCCCGAGACTCTACACTCAGGAAATTGGCCGATTGAACGGACCATAATTTGCAAAACCGATTTACTGTTAGTTTGCACATGGCAAACTATATGCCGTGAGGATCATCTTTTTGGTCGTATGCCTGGAGCCCACCGCAATCCGGAGAATTCCTGTAGTGGTTTGAAGGAGCCACAGATGGCGCCCAACTTACGGTTGCTGAGCGCTATAGGTTTTTCTGTAGGAAGAGCGCTAGGACAAAGATTATGAGCTAGTCTAAGGGGGGTATATGCAAGCAGTACCATAAATGAACCGCTTTATCTCAAGTACTAGTAACAACTAATCGACCCAGAAAAATGCTTTTAGAGCTCAAGCTCAGAGCCCTTTATTTAATGTTTCAAAAAAAATTGTAAAAAACATGTGCATGTAGATTATGAGATATACTTCAAGTATGCATTTGTTCAATTCGAAATACTTTGTATTATGGGCTATACAGAAAGACAAAATGTGACAAAATTTGAGATGTACTATTCACATATATAGATCTGAATTGTGTCTTTTTATGCAGCGTAAGTAAAACATATTTCGGATTGAACTGTTGCACACTTAAAGTATACATCATGACCTATATCTATAAATTGTTCTAGAACTTTTTGGCACTTCGAAGATACATTTTTGAATGTTCAAAAAGAAGGGCTCCAGTGAGCCCGGGAGCCAAATCGACGCACTCCGAGTCGACCCCGCTATGTGTTTTATCCGTGTACATGAAATCCAGCCAAACTAGCTTGTACTTACTACGTGTCTTCTTCCAATTAACATGTTCTAGCAACAGACTATGATAGTGCGACTCAAGAAGCTCCAGGAGGTTAGATAGAAACCTCATGGGCTATGTTCGCCATGTAACAGGTTAGCGCGAGTTTGACCATGCATGCGGCTGGCAGACCACACTTCACAGTGTCTCCTCCACGCACCTGATGCATAGACTTTGCTTCCTGATGTGTCTCATTACCATCATGCATCTAGCTACACTTCTCATCTGTTCGGTTAGCTGGAGCCGGTAGCTAGTCACATACACTAGTGGAAAAAGGACCATCCGTTCGCGCCCCCTCAGAGCATTAGTCCCGGTTGAGCAACCAACCGAGACTAATGCTGGCACGCGTCCCGGTTCGAGCGGACACGGGGCCAGAAGGCATGCGTCCCGGTTGGTAAGGGGGCATACGTCCCGGTTGGAGCCACCAACCGGGACTAAAGGTTTGGCCACAGCCACGTGGCGTGGCACACACCTGTAGTCCCGGTTGGTGGCTCCAACCGGGACGTATTCTCCCGTTCTCTATAAATGCAACGCCCCAGCCCCCTCTGCCTCCACTCTGTTTTTCTCTTGGTGGAAGGTGTGAGGGGTGTGCTAGTTTTTTCTCTCCTATGCATGCATTCAAGGTGTTTGATGAAATGTTTGAGTGAATAATCCCATTCAATTTCTCATAGAACAAAAATATAGAAAGTGTCAGACGCACTTGAGCTTTCTCCTCTTTATTTCCCTCGATCGAGGTTAGCAATCTTATCTTTTCTCTGTCATTGATACAATGCATGTGTCGATGTGAATTGGTCATTTCACTATTTATGATGTCCTGTTTTTTGATAAACTTACTTATATGATGCAGATGAACGGTCGGGAATGGATGTACGGTGACCGGCGCGTAGTCGGGTATATGAAAGGCGTGGATAAATTTATCGATGTGGCTACGGCAAACAAAGAGAATGGTTTTATACGTTGTCCATGTGTTCAATGTCGGAACAACAAGGAGTACTCTTCCTCGAAAATCATTCGCGGCCACCTGATTATGAAAGGTTTCATGCCCAACTATAATTGCTAGACCAAGCACGGGGAAAGAGGGGTTATGATGGAAGATGGTGAAGAAGAAGATGATGATAACAACTATCATCATATGTTTCCTAAATACAGTGATACTGCAATGGAAGACAATGGAGAGGAAAGAGGTGAAGAACGGGCATCAGATGAGCCGGTTGATGAACTTGGTAGGGTCATTTCTGATGCAAAGCGAGACTGTGAAACAGAAAATGAGAAGTTGAAGTTAGAGGGCATGTTAGAAGATCACAAGAAATTGTTGTACCCAAATTGTAAAGATGGCAGCACAAAGCTCGGTACCACACTGGAATTATTGCGATGGAAGGCAGAGTGTGGTCTAACTGACTCCTCATTTGAAAAGATGCTGAAAATAATGAAGCCAAAGTTTCCAAAACATAACGAACTTCCCGAGAGTACCTACGAAGCAAAGAAGACTCTCTGTCCTCTGGGATTAGATGTGCAAAAGATACATGCATGCATTAATGACTGCATCCTCTACCGTGGTAAGGAGTATGAGAATTTAGATAAATGCCCGGTATGCAATGCGTTGCGGTATAAGATCAGACGAGATGACCCTAGTGATGTTGAGGGAGAGCCCCTCCGGAAGAGGGTTCCTGCTACGGTTATGTGGTATGCTCCTATAATACCAAGGTTGAAACGCATGTTCAGAAACAAAGAGCATGCCAGGTTGTTGCGATGGCACAAAGAAGACCGTAAGAAAGACGGAAAGTTGAGACAACCTATTGATGGGTGACAGTGGAGAAAAATCGAGAGAGACTTCCCAGAATTTGCAGGTGACGCAAGGAACTTATGGTTTGGTCTAAGTACAGATGGCATGAATCCTTTTGGGGAGGAGAGCTCCAGTCACAGCACCTGGCCCGTGACTCTATGTATCTACAACCTGCCTCCTTGGTTGTGCATGAAGCGTAAGTTCATTATGATGCCAGTGCTCATCCAAGGCCCGAAGCAACCGGGCAATGACATTGATGTGTACCTTAGGCCATTAGTTGAAGAACTCTTACAGTTGTGGGGCAAACCAGGTATACGTGCGTGGGATGAGAACAAACAGGAGCCATTTGATCTACGAGGGTTGTTATTCGTTACCATCAATGATTGGCCTGCTCTTAGTAACCTTTCAGGACAGACAAACAAGGGATATAAGGCATGCACACACTTTTAGATAAGATTGAAGGTACATATTTGCATAAATGCAAGAAGGTTGTGTACCTGGCGAATCGACGATTTCTTCCGACCAATCATCCCGTAAGAAAGAAAGGCAAGCATTTCAAAGGTGAGGCAGATCACCGAAAGAAGCCTGAACTCCCTGATGGCGATGATGTATTTGGTATGGTCAAAAACATAGAAGTAATCTTTGGAAAGGGTCCCGGCGGTCAATCAGTTCCGAACGACGTCGCTACAGGACACGCACCCATGTGGAAGAAGAAATCTATATTTTGGGAGCTGCCATATTAGAAAGTCCTGCGTGTCCGCTCTTCAATCGACGTGATGCACGTGACGAAGAATCTTTGTGTGAACCTGCTAGGATTTCTAGGCGTGTATGGGAAGACAAAAGATACACTAGAAGCACGGGAGGACCAACAAATTATGAAAGACCCAAAGAACATGCATACACATAACAAGACGGATAAAGGGCATCACTTAAGTCGTGCCAGCTATGCTCTTACCAAAGCAGAGAAGGAAATCTTTTTTGAAGTCCTTTACAGTATCAAGGTGCCGTCAGGCTTCTCATATAATATAAAGGGGATAATAAATATGGCAGAGAAAAAGTTCCAAAACCTGAAGTCTCATGACTGTCACGTGATTATGACGCAGTTGCTTCCGATTGCATTGAGGGGGCTTCTACCGGAAAATGTTCGAGTACCCATTGTGAAGTTGTGTGCATTCCTCAATGCAATATCTCAGAAGGTAATCAATCCAGATATTCTGCCAAGGTTACAGAAGGATGTGGTACAATGTCTTGTTAGTTTTGAATTGGTGTTCCCACCATCCTTCTTCAATATTATGACGCATCTCCTGGTTCACCTAGTGGAAGAGATTGCCATTCTCGGTCCGGTATTTCTGCACAATATGTTCCCCTTTGAGAGGTTCATGGGAGTCTTAAAGAAATATGTTCATAACCGTGCTAGACCAGAAGGAAGCATCTCCAAGGGATATGGAACAAAGGAGGTCATTGAGTTTTGTGTTGACTTTATTCCTGACCTTAAGCCGATTGGTGTTTCTGACTCGCGGCATGAGGGAAGACTAAGTGGAAAAGGCACGCTGGGAAAGAAAGCAATGATATGTAGGGACGGGGATTCTTTCACTAAAGCACACTACACAGTTCTACATAATTCCACCTTGGCAGCTCCGTATATCGAGGAACACAAGAATATTATACGCTCAAAAACCGGGAAGCTTGAATCATGGATTCTGAGATGAACACATGAAGTCTTTCGGTGGTTGGATGCGGACACATCTCTTGAATGACACCACTGTTGGAGATCAGCTATACTTGTTGGTCGTCACCATCTTCTCTTGTATTGAATTTCCAAAGTGCGAAATAAATGGGAATACATTCTACACGATCGCCCAAGATAAAAAGAGCACCAACCAAAATAGTGGTGTCCTCTTTGATGCAATAGACGAGAATGGACAAAAGGACACATATTATGGTTACATAGAGGAGATATGGGAACTAGACTATGGAGTCTCTTTTAAGGTCCCTTTGTTTTGCTGCAAATGGGTCAACCTGAATGGGGAAGGGGTAAAGATAGACCAGTTGTACGGAATGACAACAGTGGATCTCAACAATCTTGGTTATAGATATGAACCATTCGTCCTAGCCAATGATGTGTCTTAGGTTTTCTATGTGAAGGACATGTCCTCCAGACCGAAAAAAAGAAAAAATATGCAAACGAATACATCATATGATGATCCAAAGCGTCACATCGTTCTTTCAGGGAAAAGAAACATCATGGGAATCAAGGACAAGACAGACATGTCAGAAGATTATAATAAGTTTGATGAAATTCCGCCCTTCACAGTGAAAACTGACCCAAGCATTCCGTTAAGTAAAGAAGATGCTCCATGGTTACATCTGAAGCGATCATAAGGAAGGACATATGCCAAGAAGTTCATGCTCATATTATGTAACTCTAGTTCATGTCTTTCGCGGTCTATGGCTTGACCGAAGGATATCTTTCGCGGTTTGTGGCCTTTAGTCCCGGTTTTGTAGTCTCGGTTTTTATTATTAATAAATGTCTTGAGTGTTAGTCCCGTTTTGTGGCTGGACCGGGACTATGAAGAAGTTGTCCCGATTCGTACTTACCATTAAGATCTGATCTCCAAACGCGCGCAGTCACATATTAGGGAGTGCCTCTATGACCAGTTTCTTGGGGATGCCGGAGGACTGGGATCCGGTGGCATCTCCCTGAAACTGGTCGTAGTGGTGTCCCTGCTCTCGAAAACCATCTTGCAGCTTGTAACTTCTCTAACTAGATCAATACGCCTCGGAGCTAACTAATTTCACATATTAGGGAGTGCCTCTATGACCAGTTTCTCGGAGATGCGGAGGATGGGCTCGTCGGCATCTCCTCGAATCGGCCGTAGTGGTGTCCCTGCTCTCGAAAACCATTTTGGAGATGCCTCAAACTGGCTGGAGGACTGGACTCGCAAGGATGCCTATTTATAGTGCAAGCAGCTCGGCATAGTGTCGACACTTACGAAATAATGTCGACACTCACCCCTATCATTAGTGCTGACTCGTGTTTTGTCCCGGTTGGTGTCTCCAACCGGGACTACAGGTTGATCTTTAGTCCCGGTTGGTGACACCATCCGGGACAAGGTACACGCCGCACGACATAATGTCGACACTCACCCCTATCATTAGTGCTGCCTGGCCCAGCCTATCTTCATGCACACCATAGAGATCCAATGCAAGTTCTAACGATGCTCGTCCCCTATCTTCATGCACACCGGTTCGACCATAGTTAGAAATTCAGATAATTCAAAACGGGCATAATAAATTCAAAAAAATCCGAACAATGAAAATCCTTCGCGTGGTGTCATATTATGTTACATAGTTGAAAGGAAAAATACCAGACTTGGTATATTGATCATGTTTCGAAAAAACCTTCACAAAATGACCTATCATGTTCGAGGTTTCATGGCTTTCGGTCCAAATGACCGATGTTATGTGCTGAATCACGGCATAGTTTGTGATGTTGTGCCCATATTATGCATGTGTGTGGACATTGGTATGGAGAACAATGTTGCGTGAGGAAGTTTTCCTTTTTGTCGCACGGAAAAGCCCTTTTCCATTTTCCGAGCGCAAAAGCGGGTCGTTTTGTGAAGTAACCACCAAAATTCCGTTTCGATGCTACCGTCCCATTTTCCTAAAATACTAGACCACCTTACATGGACTATCTCCCAACAGGGACATCTCAAACCTTTTCGTCCATCCCGGGTAAAAAGGACAAATATCTGCCGAATCGGTAGGAAGTGGGTCCGGTTTGTACTACAGGTACATGATCTATCGCCCGTTTATTTTTGTAAAAATAATTTTTAGACTCGCAATATGTGGTTTCTTTAGAGATCCAATGCAAGTTCTAACGATGCTCGTCCCCTATCTTCATGCACACCGGTTCGACCATAGTTAGAAATTTAGATAATTCAAAACGGGCATAATAAATTCAAAAAAATCCGAACAATGAAAATCCTTCGCGTGGTGTCATATTATGTTACATAGTTGAAACGAAAAATATCAGACTTGGTATATTGATCATGTTTCGAAAAAACCTTCACAAAATGACCTATCATGTTCGAGGTTTCATGGCTTTCGGTCCAAATGACCGATGTTATGTGCTGAATCACGGCATAGTTTATGATGTTGTGCCCATATTATGCATGTGTGTGGACATTGGTATGGAGAACAATGTTGCAGGAGGAAGTTTTCCTTTTTGTCGCACGGAAAAGCCCTTTTCCATTTTCCGAGTGCAAAAAACGGGTCGTTTTGTGAAGTAACCACCAAAATGCCGTTTCAAAATGCTACCATCCCATTTTCCTAAAATACTAGACCACCTTACATGGACTATCTCCCAACCGGGACATCTCAAACCTTTTCGTCCATCCTGGGTAAAAAGGACAAATGTCTGCTGAATCGGTAGGAAGTGGGTCCGGTTTGTACTACGGGTACATGATCTATCGCCCGTGATTTTTTGAAAAAATCATTTTTAGACTCGCAATATGTGGTTTCTTCAGATATCCAATGCAAGTTCTAACGATGCTCGTCCCCTATCTTCATGCACACCGGTTCGACCATAGTTAGAAATTCAGATAATTCAAAACGGGCATAATAAATTCAAAAAAAATCCGAACAATGAAAATCCTCCCGCCATTTTTTCCCGCCAGTTCTTCCCGCCATTTCTTCCCGCCAGTTTTTCCCGCCGGTTCTTCCCGCCAGTTCTTCCCTCCAGTTATCTTCCTGCCATTTCTCACTATATATATATATGTAGGGTTGGCCTCCATTGTCATTGCACATCTCTAGACTCATATCTGCAACCTCATCACTCTTTCCCATGACTTCCACCGTAGCACTAACTCCTGGGAGGCGGGCGCTTTGCGCCGAACTACCCCTTCCCCGGACTCTGTGTCCCCGTCGGATGATCGGCCGAGGCGTGCAGTTCCTCCTGTCCCTCTAGGTGTGGCGCGTAGGATGGCCATCACGAACTACTACTACTTCGAGATCACGCCGGAGCAGCGGAGGAATCCCAGATGGCATCCCGACTATTTCCCGACTTGGGAAGCCTTCTTCGTGGATCGGCGTGTGAGGGCACTCGCCAGGCAGGAGGAGGAGGGCCCACCTCCTCCGAACTTCAACGAGGCCGGTCGTCGGCTGTGGTGGCGTGGCCGGACTCTCCAGAGCGTCATGGCCTACGACACGGCTGCCGACTCTAGCCCCCGCCTGCGCTACCCTCAAGGCCAGCCCACTCGTACTCAACCTTCAAGGTTCAACTACGGTGACCCCGACGACGATAGCGACGACGGCCGCGACGAGTACGACGACTACAGTGGCGAGTATTACAGGTGTAGGAGCATGACTGAATTATTCCAACATTGCAAAACAAGTTCGGCCGATTGTGGCTTAATCTGTCCATGTATCTTAATTTTCAGTTCTTCTATGTAACTTTGTGTTAGTTGCGTTATGTACTTTAATTCCAGTTCTATCCTAATCAAATTTTCTTTAAGCCCATTATTTTCCGTCCTTTTTTCCGCCCATTAAAACAGAAAATGGTTTTGAATTACTTTTTCAAATCCAAACACTTTTTATGTTTAAAGTTTTTCTAAATTCCAAATTGATATTAAAAAAATATAAGTTAATTCATTTTTAATTGTAAATGGTTCATATTTTAAATGGTTACATTAATTATTTTTTAAAACAGAAAATGGTTTTGAATTATTTATTCAAATCCAAACACTTATTATGTTTAAAGTTTTTCTAAATTCCAAATTAATATTCAAAAAATATAAGTTAATTCATTTTTAATTTTAAATGGTTACATTAATTATTTTTTAAAAATAGAAAATGGTTTTAGATTATTTATTCAAATCCATACACTTTTTATGTTTAAAGTTTTTCTAAATTCTAAATTAATATTTAAAAAATATAAGTTATTTCATTATTAATTTTAAATGGTTCATAGTTTAAATGGTTACATTAATTATTTCTAAAAACAGAAAATGGTTTCGAATTATTTATTCAAATTCAAACACTTTTTATGTTTAAAGTTTTTCTAAATTCCAAAGTAATTATCATTTAAAAAACATTACAAATTTAAACCCCAAAATAAAAAATAAGGCGGGAACAGAGAGAAAATACCTGAAAAAATTTGAAAACGGAGGAATACGTCCCGGTTGGAGCCACCAACCGGGACTAAAGAAGCCCTGCGCGTGCACCCCTTTATCTGCTGAAAATTGGAGTATACGTCCCGGTTGGTGGCTCCAATTGGGACGTATAACCCTTTAGTCCCGGTTGGAACCACCAACTGGGACAAAAGCCTTCCTTTACATACGCGTGCCTCTTCTTCTTTTCCTTCTCCATTCTCTGCAACCACCCGACGCTGCCTCGTCCATCGCCGCGCGCCGCCTCGTCGTCTCCGCCCGCTGCTCGCCTCGTCGTCGACCAGCGCCGCGGCCTCTCCCTCCTCTCCCTCACCGCCACAGCCGCTGCGCCACCGCCACCGCCGATACCGTACGTGGCCGCGCCTTCCCCCTCACCTCGCTCGCCCGCTGGGGATCACCGCCACCATCCGCTGACCGCCTCCCTCCCTTTCCCCGCAGGCCCGACGCCCGCGAGCCGCCGCCGACGCCGCCCGCCACTCCAGCCGCCGACCGCCATCGTTTGCGCACACGCCGCCACCACGAGGAGATCCGCTACCTCGCCCCCGATGCCGTCTCACCTTCCGCCGCCGCCGAGGACCGCCACCGCCGCCACCCCGACCGTCGCCGCCGCCACCGTCGGCGGCTCCGGTGAGCTTCCCCTCGCGTGCTTCCTCTGCCCTCCGATCACCATCCAATGGTCCAGATGGACCATTGACTAGTCAGCCTAGGGCGCTGACCGTCAGCGCCACGTCAGCGCCACGTCTGCGTGGTCAAACGGTCACGTTTGACTATTTAATTTAATTCGATTTTTTGGCAGATTTTAGATAGAACTTGTAAAATTCATAGAAAATAATCTACTGGGCCAAAAATTGCAAATAAAATATGTATGGAATCAGTGTCTCACGTAGAATATTGCTATAAAGTTGTTTTATGCTTTTGTAGCAAGGTTTTTTCTTGGTTAATTAAATGAGTTAATGTTCTTTTAGAGTATTAAATCCATAGAAAAAGTTCTACAACTCCAAAAATTGCAAATAAGATGTCCCTGGAATCAGTGGAACAAGAGGAATCTTACGGTGAATTAAAAGGGTAGACTTGGCTAGCTCTTTAGTTTTTTAGTTAGATTTAGTTTTGATTATTTTAGGTGTATTAGTATATGTATATGTATATTATCATATTTTGTACATACTATTTTTCATTGTTGTCGCCTCCAAGCGCTGCCCATGCGTCGGACTCCATTGCTTGTTGTCGCGCCTCACGTGCTCCTCGGCGCTCAAGCCTCGCCGACCGCCTCCACCGCTGATTCCGGCCACCCCGAACCCCGAACTTATTATTTATAAGTCAGAAAAATATGTATAATATACCAAAATGTTCAGAAAAATGAAACCTACCTATTTAAGCTATAATCATGAATTGTTAAGCAACTTAAATAATATACCAAGTATGATTACAAGAACATAGTAACCCCTCACAGGTGATTCCGAAGTTTCCCCGAGTTAGGGTTTGCGCCCCTCGGAACCCCGTTTAATTTGTCGAGCGTGCTTTAGGGTTACTTTTCAATAGAATTTAACTTGTCATATCATCATACTTGCTTGATCATTGCATCGATGCTTTAGGGTTTCCCTTTATTTTTGGTGTTTGGGTTATTAGGTTTATTATTAGTTAGGTATTATTAGGTTGATTAATTAGTTTGGTATTATTAGTCTTCTGCCCTATCTTAAAAACCCTATCTTAGATAAGGAATCATTAATACCCCTTAGGTGCATGTGGGTTCGATGATGTGCCTTCGCCAGGGCATTCCGAACCCTCTTAAATCGATTCCAATATGGTATTTTGTTAGTATCTAGTGTTACCTATCTACTGGATAGTTTCCCTTTTGTAGCCTTATACTCATGTTCCCCTCTCATATGCATCCGAGGTTTCTCCGAACTAGGTTTTACACCCCTCGGAACTCTGGAATATTGATTTTAGTTGATTTTAGCTAGAGTTACCTATCTACTACACGGTTTCCTTTTTGTAGATAGGTTTAGGGTTTCTCTTCATTTTTATTATTGTGTATGTATATATTAGGGTTTCTCTGAATTAGGGGTTATATCTCTCAACACCATACCTAACTTTCTCCATTAGCCGCTTTGACTTATTCGTTTTTCCACCTATGCAGAAAATATGGACCCACACGTTAGAGACGAAGAAAAGGAAGAGTTGATCCAAGGTGTGATCTGTGGGGAAGAAAATTTAGACGTATCAACGTTTCTGAACAACTCCGGTGAGGGTGATCCTCTTTTTACCGGAATAGACGACTTGTTTGAGGTTGAAGGTGTTGCCTTCCGTGAGGGAGAAGGCGATGCCTTGTGTAATCGAGAAGACGACCGCTCCGGCGAGGTGCATGTAATATAATTAATTCATTAATTAATCATCTTCTATCTATATAGAAATAGTAACGACGATCTTTCTTATTTTAGCCCTCCGGATCGAAGGAATCTCCGAAAAAAAGAGAGGCCCAACCAAAAAGTTGCAAGACCATGAGAGGTTCAGGATCGAAGATGTCGTGAAGACGGCAAACCGACGGCTCCGAAGTTGTCGCAAACAAATTTATGGCACAATGCGAATGTCGTTAGGGACTTAATCCCGATCACCATTAGAAATTGGAATAGGCCTGCTAATGCGGATGAAGAGGGAACATGTTTATTTGTCCCTAACCACGCCAAAGATTTACTGTGGAAGAGGCTCATGGTTAATTTCAAACTACCGAAGATAGAGCTGGATTCAAATGCGGAGGATCCAGTTGAGGACGCCTTACAACATGGGAGAGCCATGGAGGATAAGGTCAGGGAGTGGGCTTTGAAGAAGATGGCCCAGTGTTTCACCAACTGGAAGAAAAGATTGCACCTTGACTATGTCGTGAAAGAGAAGACTCCCGATTTCAAGAATATTCAGTTTGAGAAGATAAAACCATTCTGGGCTGAGTTTGTGGAATACAAGAAATCAGAAAAAGCTAAGAAAATGTCTGCAACGAATAAGCTGAATGCTGCTATCAAGAAGTATCACCATACTATGGGGCAAGGTGGCTACAGGGCTGGCATTCCTAAGTGGGAGAAACTTGAGAATGAACTGCGTGCTAAAAAGATCACCCCAGAGACAGACGATTCGGTAGAACGTGCAAGGAATTGGTTTTACGAGCATAGGGGCACGCTGGACTCAGAAGGGAGGTGTATATATAACATACGACATAAAGAAGACCCCTTGCCAATCGAGAGGATGAGAAAAGCAGTAAAGGCTGTTAAAGATGGGGACTTCATTCCCGATAGAGAGAATGATGAGCTCACACTCGCCCTTGGAAATAAGGAACATGATGGACGAACACGAGGCACAAGAGGCTCCCAACCATGGAGGACTGGGTTCCCGAAGAGAGGAAGAAATATCCTGATAGAAGCCGTCAGAGGAGAAAGGACAGGGCGGAAGTTGAAGCAGATAGTCAGAAAGAGCGAATGCGTTTAATTGAAGAACGATTAAAGCAACAACAAGATGAAATTAACGCACTTAAAGATCAAAGTACTACCGGTCCATCTCAGCAGCACACTGCATTCGATGCTACCGGCCTATCGAATAATCGAAAAAGCAATGTGGCTTCCACCGAGATCCCGGGTGATGACAATGGCGATGACGATGGTGCACCGACGATGGCTCCTATTGGCTACCCAGTGGATGATATCACAGAGATGACACACTGCGAGCTACATGTCAAAGTTGTGAACATATCAATGAAGGTGGCGGTCGGCTATGCCTTACCAATTGGACCCACACCAACTTACCACTGTCGTCCGGTTCCAGAGGGCTACGCTGTTGTCGGGGTGGATGAAATCATGCCCACCTTTGAAGTTTTGGATCTTCACTACCCTGCAGGTGAAGGGGATGTGACTGTACTGGGAGACGCAAAAAACGTCACCATTCTATGGCCGAAGGAATGTATCGTGCTTCGAAATCACACGCCAAGGCCATCTTCGCCGCTGCCTCACCCGTCTCCAGCGAGGTCGTCGCCGCCGCGGCAGCCGTCTTCGTCGCCTCACCCGGCTCCGTCGCCTCACCAATCTCCGGCGCAGCCATCGCCACGGGAGCCATCGCCGGCGCCTCAGGATAAAAAGCGTAAGCGTACCGCTATTGTGCGCCGTGGTAAGCGATCGCCGAAACGTAAACAAGAGCCTCTTCCAAAAGTACCAAAGGTTCCTCCCAAGAGAGCTTATGACTGTACTGAAGAGGAGACTGCGGCGATCGTTGATGTGGAAACGACAGCGTTTTTCGCTAAGCTGAGGCGGCCGAAAGAGCCAGAGTTCCCCAACACCAAAGAAGAAAAAGCCAAAGTGTTGAAAATGCTAAAGACTCTTCATCAACCCGAGCCAAAGCTGTCATCAGACTATGAGCGTTCTATTCTCAAGTCACATGCGGCACAAAAAGCCTCGAAGAGCAGTACTGATGCAAGCGAGAAATCTATTGCCCAGCTCGGAGAACAAGCAAAACAGTCTTGCGCCCCTCTCAAGGTGATTTCCCAAACCAATGTGGGGTCGAGCAAATATGGGGCCGAAGAGCAGTATGATCCAGAGGTAGTTGCACAATACGGAGAAGCTGTCGCTGCTCAAGGTATGAGTATTGCCTAGTACTTATCCCAGTTAGAGTTCTTCTCCATGAGTGAAGTAGCATACAAATACCAGTACGACAAACCTCTCGTCAAACCTGAGGAGGTAAACAATCTTCCAACAAAAATGCGAAGATTGCATAACTGGTACATGCATGCCACAAAGGCCGGGGCTAACTGGATAGTGCTGAGGGTTACAAAAAAGCATCATGGGAAAGAAAAGGATGACATGATATCCATTTAATTTGATGAACTATTTCAGTTATTCAATCAAGATGCCTTGGACAAATCGATCATCAGTGCCTATTGTTTGTAAGTACTAATTCTGTAATTAATTTAGTCTCCAGCTATCTCACCTTGTTTATTGCATGTATATAATCATACTGTAATATGCAGAATGAAGATTCTCGAATGCAGCAGAGGACAAATCTATGACATTGGCTTCATTGACCCATATTGGGTTCATGAAGCTAATCTCAAAACAAGCCCCCAGGATACGGAGGATAATATAGTACACGCGTTAAGGTTTCAAGAAACCAAAAGGGAAATACTATTTCCTTACAACTTCGAGTGAGTGTTATTGTCTTGTATACACTTTCTATTTCGCTTACTCGATGTTAAGTATATAATTGATTAGTTATGCATTCACAGCTTCCACTATATTATGTTAATCATTCAACTTGACAAAGGGCGTGTACTAGTCATGGACTCGAAACATAAACCCCTTGAGACGTGAAAGGACATGCAGATGCTTCTCCAGCGGTAATTCTAATCATTACGACACTATATCGGCAACGTTCGTGAATTTTATGATATCAAGTAATTAATAACTTCTTTTATTCGTTTACTTCGCCGGGCAGCTCTTGGAAACGGTTCACCAACAAGGCTAGGGGTGTTTGGAAAGAGGAGGTTACATTTCAACCACTAGATGTAAGCACCACTAGCTATATCCGTGCATCTCTTTGATTCTAGTTTTGATACAGTTATTATCATGCTTGATTATTATTTTGATTGAACTCTCTTCTCGTAAAGTGCCTGACACAGGGACCAGGTAACAATCTATGTGGATACTATGTTTACGAGTTCATCTGGCAGACGTGCGATAAGAAGGGCAGAAATTTAGAGCAACTCCACGTACGTAAACAATTTCTATAATTTTTAATTACAATCAAATTGTGTTTAGTTTCATTCATATAGACTGACTCCTTTTTTTAAATCAGATCGAACGTCTACGGGACGGTCTTCTGCCAAAGCATCGCGTACGGGCAATTCAGGAGGAATTGGCGGGATTCTTGGATGCAGAAGTCCTAAACCCAAAAGGGGAATACTATTCGGCTGTGTATAGACAATAGGGATTGTAAAAATAGCAACTTTTGTACGTAGTGCATGAACTCGATCCGTGTATTGAATACAATATTGCCATGATGATCTTGTGTAATATAACGGTTCCTTCATTGATAAGTGCAAAACACTAAATAAACAATAAAACAACCTAAATGAATTCTCTGCCGCGGCACAAAAAGTGACGAAAATGCTGCCGTGGCAACAAAATGTGCAAAAATGAATTCTCTGCCGCGGCAGAGAAATGGGCCAAATCTCTGCCGCGACAGAAGGTTATTTGTCCCGGTTCGTATTAATGCTCCTACGAACCGGCACTAATGCTCCACCCCCCTCGCCCTCTGCCGCTACCACGTGTGCACCCATTTGTCCCGGTTGGTGGGGCAACCGGGACTAAAGGTTAGGGCTTTAGTCCCGATTGCCCCGTCCCGGTTGGCAACCGGGGCTAAAGCCCCTTACCAACCGGGACGCATGGCACTTTTCTACCAGTGCTACTAAGGAAACTATTAGAATGATAAGGATTTATGTCTCTCTTCGGTGATATGTGTATTTAACAGGTTATGTACGGATATTTCTGTACCTTTTAACTACCAAGGTTTACTTACATTAAACTCCCCGTTGAGTATTGTACTAGCCGGCCGGCCGTATAGTCCACTAACGTAGCCATCTACACCCATCTCTTTGCCGTATCCAACTGTCCCATTGGTTTTTTCTTCGATAAGAGGTGCTTTTATTATTTAAAGAGTTTTAAGTATTACACCACTACACTGGTCTCTGCATAATAAAGATGCATACAGCCAAAGTAAGTTCATGGTCTGAAAACAAAAATAAAAAGACGAATTACATATTACAATGAGAGCTTGCAAAATGCTTAAGGTGGTGGAGGGCATTATGCGTCGTATCCTTTAGGCGCACACACCTCGTAAAGATCATGAACCTCCACATGAGGTAGAGACGACCATAAATAAAGGGTACCGCACGCGGTAGATAATCTGCAAGAGAAGATTTTTTATCATTACACACTTTATCATAGCAACGGCATCAGATAATGGCAATCGCTTCCACTCTAAGAGTATTTTGTACTTGTAATCTATACCATGTGTCAATTCCTAAAAATATTGGCAACACTACGTGATAGATACAAGTCTGAAACTGCTTGGATTACATAGTAAGACAACTAGCAAAGTGCATGTGGGTTACAATGATTTTTATTGCTTCGTACCATTTGATACATATCACTTTTTGCTTTGGATTATAAAAATTCAGGGCCTGATTTTTTAGATTCTTTGTATGCATCATGGTTATCTATAAGTACAATATATCATGCAAACAAATGAGTATAAAGTTAAATAATTCATGAAAATCAGTACATAAGCAATTCTTAAAATCATAAAAAAATAAGGATCACAAGAAAAAATTGCAGGTTAGGTATAATAGGTATCGTAGATCATGTGCTAAAAAGTGTCCAAGTAGCCAAACAAAAATGATAGTACATGTCCCGGTAGAAACAACAATGAGACTATAGATTATAGGTACATATATCTACTTCAAGTACACACATGCCTCTACTGATTTGTCATTCGTCTCTTTGCCTGCCAGTGTTGTTTTCTGTTTAGTCGTCATCTCCCCAAGTATGAAGTATCCAAATGGTGAGGAACGGTCGCTAGCATTTGGTCATGCGGGATGAACAGAAGCTTTCATTTTTTTTTTTAGGGTTACCGATGCCTTTTATTATTACTGAACAATCAGAGGTACAATATTGGTATCAGGGGGATCTATCAGCCACAAGTGGCGCCCATGTTCTAAGGACATAAATGAACGAGCTAGCATATGAGCATGTGTATTGGAGCATCTCTTCTCGTGGCTGAAGCTGACACTTTCAAAAGCATTCCTTCGTTGATCTATCTCTCTCAGAATAGAGTAATAGCTGCTTTTGCTTGCGTCTTGGATGAAATTTATAACCTCAAGACAATCTGATGCTATATGTACTCGCTGGAGATTTAAGTTAGCTGCGAGAGCTAAACCTTCACGGCATGCTATAGCAACAGAAGCTTTCATGGTTCCTTGATCTCGTTCAATTCAGTACCACAGTCATCAAAAGTCCACCATGGCCCATCAGGTCCAGCCTTAAATGTTTTGCACAAATTTATCCTATATCAACGTGGCTATTAAATACTTTCTATATCCCACAGCCCATCCAGGAACCAATGTTTATTTAAAATAACGTACTCACTTTTTTCCGTTGCAAAATAACAATGGTAAGGAAATCAGTAATCGTTAACTGCTCGGTTGCCTTGTGAGTAATGATTAATCGAAATTTGAATGATTAACTGATTTAATCGGTCGGTTATTAATCGGTGCAACCTACAAAAATTAGCACCTAAAACACGTATGACTCCTCTTACACCTCAACCACCTACCTGTTAAAGGCAGCCTGGAGCTTCCGGATGAGATCCTCAAGGCGCTCGAGCTCTTGTATCTGAGGTCTAGTCGGAATCTACGAGGAACTTGTCAACAACGATAAGGACCTAGTTGCTGATGGCGGAAATCGAGCTCCCGGAGGCAGGGATCGATCGGGAGCTTCAAAACCTACTTCATTGGGACGGGCTAGCGGATGGATGGGCGATATGTGTTGATAATTTTGCAACTTTTTTGACCAAGTGTAATAATTAATTGGGAACATATCTAGTAATCGGAGTGTCAAAGCTATTAATCGGGCTAAACGATTAACACAAACAATTAGTGGTAATCGACACGGTTAGGTCCCTAGTAGCGATTAATCGGCCTCTTAATCGCTAAGTCGGACGATTTTATGAACAGTAAAAATAAGTGACTTGAATTTATCTAGGTTCGGATGTTATATAGCCTTAAAACATGTCTAGATACATACAAATCTAAGTTATTTATTTTAAAATGAAGAGAGTACTATAAGAATATAACGCAACCCTTAAGATGCACTATAGCAAAGCTATATGAGGCTATAGCGGCGCTATATACATTGCTATGGGCTTATAGCTCCTATGCGACGTCTTTACATGGAATTGGAAGGAAAGCGACATCGTTGAAAAGAATAGCTCGCATGCGACGGTTGTGAGGCAGCTAATATCCCAGGGCCACACGGGCCTTAAAACGGTCGTAAGGACACATTTAACTTTGTTCCAATATTAGGGTTAAGCCAAACCGGTTGGTTGGGACAGCCAGTCAAACCAACCGCTTCCGACCGAGAGCGCGCGTAACACTGACTGTAGCTTCCCCGACGGCGGCGGACCTCACCCATCGTTCTCGGCGGCGGCACGGCAATTAATTTAGGCGGCGGCGCTTTCGTTCGACGACGAAGGTGGTGAGTGCCATTTGAAAGCTAATTCCTCTCCCATTCTTCTCAATTCGAGATCTGAGCGTGCCCATTGATGCTAGATTGTGGAGGCGAGGGTGTGCTGAACGGGGCGAGGGGGAACGATATGGAGCATGGAGAGGGGACTTCTAATCGGTATATCCCGTATCTCTGCACTTAATTTCTCTAAGGTTGAGCTCTTTGTTCGCTTCCGCTAGCTCACAGTGCCCGCCAAAAACAGGGGAGACGATGTTGCGCGCCAAACCTTCGAATTTCGCATCAATTTATTTCCCTCTAGGGCTATTTTAGTTGATGGCAGCACGCAGATCATTGAGAGAGACACGGTTGTTAAATGGGAGGTGGAATTAGAACATGTTGATCCCCAAGAGCTAATAAACATGGGAGAGGAGGCAGTAAGGAAAATGGTGGAAAAAATTGGGGATAGTGTGGTTTGGGGGCCAGAGCAAGAAGTTTCTTTGTTACGATTTGATGATTGCAAATGTGACTATGTTAGGGTTGAGACAGGGGAACATATAGTTGATGAAATCGATGAGAGAAACGGTTGGACAAGCAAAACTGTTCTGTTTTTAGCAGAGCTCATTGATCTAAAACCTGATTCGAGGGTTGGATATGTGGCCTCCAAGTCGGCTGCCAGATGGTCGAGGATGATTGGGCTGCACAAAGGCAAGTAATGCCTATACTTACTGAGTTGGAAGTGTTAATGGAGGATGATGATGCTAATGCACAAGGGAGGCTGCAGATGGTAATGCACAAAGGATTGTAAATCATGATTGAATTCATTGAGATACATGACCAAGACCGATTTGGTCATTGCACCAATAGATGACATTGAAATGGCAAAGCTTTTTGGCATTCCTATAGATGATGAGACAAGGAGAAGAAGAGGGATGAAGCTGCAAATGATGGTGACAACCATTTAAGAGATGAAGAGGCGATATAGATCTAGAGTTGTTGGAAAATGTCAGTTCATGTAGATGATGCACATGATGATGAGCTAGTAACAGTTTATGACAAAGAGGACCCAATTATTGAAGTTGGGAGATTGTTTCAAGCATGGATGAATTCAGATGTGTTTCAGACATATGCACCAAACGTGAGTTTGCTACCAAGACTATGTGGATCGATAAAAGAAGTTCTATGCAAAATGCATAGGTTATGATGGTGGTGCCAAGCCTTGCAAGTGGTATATATCTGCTAGACGCCAACCTGATGGAAGGACAATAAGAGTGAATCAAATTCCAAAACCTCATACTTGCATTACAAGTTCTCAAACAGTTACAAAGATGACATCACAATTATGGGTTTTAGAAAAGATCAAGCCCATTTTAGCCACAACACCAAACAACACTGCAAAGAGACTGAAAATAGACTTGGAAAAGCAGTACCCCATTAAGCTGAATCATACTACAGTGTGGAAGGCAAAGCAAAGGGCAATGAAAGAGCTATATGGTGATTGGGCAAATACCTTTCGAATGCTTTATAACTTCAAAGGTAAGTAGAGAAGAGGTCACCGGCAAAGGTTGTGGAGATAGATACCGAGGTAACAAATGATGGGAAAGTCTTCTTCTAAATTCTTCATGGCTTTAAAGCCTTGCATCGATGGCTTCAAAGCAGTGTCAGTCCATATTTGAGTATAGACTCATCTTTCTTGATCGGAAAGTGGAATGGTCAACTAGCAAAGATGCAATGCTTTAGATGGACACAATTGATGTTCCTCGTAGCTATTGGCATGTTTCGGCCTGAGATGAGGCATCATGGACATGGTTCATGATGCGTTGAAAAGATGCATAGGGCCGCTCTCCATTGGCAAGGCACATGATGCATGTAAAGGTTTAGAAAATGCGTTGAAGATTGTTTTCCTCATGCTGAGCGAGGGAGTGCTTGCCATATGTGGATGAATTTGATCAAAAATTCAGAGGAGATGATTTTGGACGCATGTGGCCAAAGAAGATCTTACACCAGTGCATACATTCATATCACCTTGAGAAGATTAAGGGCATGCTCGAGGAGGATAGGGTCAAGTTTTGTACATGGTTGGAAACCTACCATTCTCTTTTATGGTACAGTGTCGGTTTTAACACCGCCATCAAATGTGATCATATCAACAATAATTTGGCGTAAAGTTTCAACAACAAAGTGAAGGAGTTAAAAGACTTGCCCGTCCATGACATGGTTGACCAGATCAGGATCATGATCATGAGGTTGTGGGAATTGAGAAGAAGGCTTGGTGATGTTCTTCAAGGAGATAAGCTTCGATGTTGTGCAAGAGGTGGTCAACAGGAGCGTAAATCTTGCACATTTGCGTGTTGAGAAATCCTCATTGTGGGGTGCTAAGTCGAGATACAAAGATCGGCAGAGGCATGTTGTTGACACTCAATTGCATGAATGCACATGCCTTGAGTGGCAACACGCTGGAAGCCTTGTGAGCATGTCATACTTTTCTTGGCCTCCAAACACAAGCTAAATATGCACCCATATTTGCATGAGTATTATTCTCAGAGCAAAATTCAAGGCTGCATATGGAACACCAATTCCAAAGACTTACAGATCGGTCTCAAGGGCCTCAAGTGGACATTCTTCTCCTTGTGTCCTCCTTTGATGAAAAGAAAGGTCGGTGCCCAAGCAGAGTAGATTCAAGGCTTGGTTTGAGAAAGGTGGGAGCAAGAAGGGAAAGAAAGATGAAAAGAAAGATGCCAAGCCAAAAGGGCCCAAAAGGTAACAAGAATAGATGCAAACTCTGTGAAGAACTTGGACACCGAAATGGGTTTCTACCAAGTGCGTATACACCGCTGAAAAGCCAAAGTATGTTCATCCAAAATCTATCCCATTTCTTGTTGATGATTTTTCTCCCCAGCCTAACTTGCTTGTTTTCGTGGAGGAAGCGTGGAGAAAAAGGCCCACCTCTTGTTGTTGACGAATGCTGGCCAAAGGAAAAGGGCAAGAATCAATTGCCAAAGAAAGAAGAGAACTAACCAGATCATGTTTGGTGTCCGAGGTGCAATCAACTTGTTTTGGAGGATGATGTGCAAACTGTTGAGGCTTTAGGGCACACCGCTTCTTATTTGGAAGCCTGTGCAAAATGAGGGGCAAATGAGCCTGTTGTTGAGGCTCTAGTGCAAAATGAGTTTTGTTGAGGCTCGTGCAAAATGAGCCTGTTGTTGAGGCTCGTGCAAAATGAGCCTGTTGTTGAGGCTATGGTGCAACCCACCAAGTTGTTGAGGCTCGTGCAAAGTGACCATGTTGTTGAGGCTCGTGCAAAGTGACCATGTTGATGAGGCTCTGGATCATGATCATGAGGTTGTTGAGGAGGTGCAGGAGGTGAAGGAGACTCTTGGACGTGCTGTGGGGAGGCCAGATGGTAATGGTAAGAAAAAGAAGAGCATAAACCTGTTGTGTGGTGTGAAACTTGTGAAGGAGAAGAAAACAAGGGTAAGAAGAGCCAAAAGAAATAGACATTTGTTATTGTAAACATTTGTTATTGTTGTAAAATTTGACACTTGTTGTTATAATAATTTGGCACTTGTTGTTGTAAACATTTGTTATTATAATAATTTGTCACTTGTTGATAATTTGGACAAAATTCAAATATGATGGTAAATTTGAATTCCAAAAAATGTAGCTATGTCACTTTTCTATGTTTGTATGAGCTTCCAACGTTTTTCTCATATGTACAATACAACTCATCCTCACCCTGATCCCTTTTGTGAAATACAACTCACCCTCACCCAAAATGGGGTAGAAATGGGCTCCAAAGCTAGGGTAAACCACCCCATTTCTAAGCAAGTTTTTTTCAACCATTTCTAAAACCAAGATTGATATTTTTCCTCAGAACTATGTCACATAACATGACACCATGCAAAGGTTTTGTATTTTTTTTATTTTTTTTGAATTAGTTATGCAGATTTGAATGTCCGTCAAACTTGAAGGGTTTTCATAAATATTCTTAGCTAGGGATGAGGCTCGCAAAACTAGCATTGGATCTCGATGAAATAGCATGTTGTGAACCTAAAAATTATTTTTACAAAAATCACCAGCATGGAATCATGTACCGTAGTTCATATCTTACCCACTTCCACCGATTCTACAGGATTTGTCTTTTTCACCGTGGATGGAATAAAAGGTTTGAGATACTCAGTTGGGAAATTGTACATTCTAGGTGGTCTAGTATTTTTGAAAAATAGGATGTTACCATTTTGAAACTTCAATTTGGTGGTTGCTTCACAAATCCCTCTTTCTTCAAGACTCGAAAATAGAAAATGATTTTTCTGTGCTTCGAAAAGGAAAACTTTATGCTACAACATTGTTAGTCATCCCATTATAGACATGCATGCCAAATATGGGCACATTATCATAAACTATGCCTTGATTCTAGCCATATCATTAGTCATTTGACCCGAAAGCCGTAAAACCCTGAGGAGATAGGTCATTTTGTGAAGGGTTTTTTGAAATATGATCAATAGACCAAGTTTGATATTTTTCCTCACAACTATGTGACATAACATGACACCATGCGAAGGTTTTGTATTTTTTTGATTTTTTTTGAATTAGTTATGCACATTTGAATGTTTGGTCAAACTTGTGAAACCCCGTTGACTGCATCCTAAACCCCGCTAACCCTAAGGCCGAATGAGGACCGTAGATCTAACCCTAGCGCGACACTGTGGTCGTCCGATCGCGTCTTCTAGAAGGATTCCGCGGGTGGCTCTGGGCGATCCGTGGAAGGGCTTGTTCTGCAACCTGATTGGTTGGCGTCTCTTAGAAGGATTTCGTGGCTAGCTCTTGGCGATCCGTGGGATGGATGATTCGAATCTGATTGGCTTCATCGCTTTTACGTGCAACAGCGTGGCATGCATGCGAGGCATGCGGGCGGGCTGCACCATGCGGGCATGCAGCTGCTCTAGCCGCAGCCTAGCTATTTTACGTCCAACAGCAATGCAGATGCATTTACTCCGTCGCATTAAATAAGTTTACGTGTAACAACTTTCTCCAATCAAACTTACTCCCCTTAGGTTCATTGTAATAAATGAGACTTTGCATGATACCACATCTATGTTATTTTGCACTATGTAGTAGTAACTTAGACTAGTAACATATGCATGATACCACATCTATGTTTATTGCTTGTGGGCAACCCATAAGCTTGTAGGTCACCCTTAAGGAAAATCTTCTAAAGTAAACCTCCACTATGTATATGGATAGCCATATGGACTACTTTTTGGCTTGTGGATAGCCTTATGGACTACATAGTGGATGCCCAAGTGCATTGGAAAGGTAGAAGTACATTTTTTGTGGACAAATTTTGAAGCCAAACGTACACTTATTTGTGGACAGAGGGAGTATGCATGTCACTATGACCAGTAGAAAAAATATCAAAATCTAAAATATGTAATAAATATAACGTACAGCGTTGGCACACTCCAGACCGTTGGACCGAGCGTGGCATGCGAGGGCGCTGGGCGGGCTGCACCATGCATGCAGATGCAGGGTCGGGCGGCGGTGGTTATGACGTCGCATCCTAGCTATTTTTTTCTCTTCGCATTGATCACGCCCGCTTCCCACACGCAACGCAGCGACGCTGCCTCCTCGGCTCGGGCGGGTTGCACCATGCATGCTTCTAGCTGCCGCAGTCTAGCTATTTTGCGTGTAACAGCGCTGCCCTATTAAATAAGTGTACGTCGAACAACTTTCTTCAGTCAAACTTACTTCCATCTGGTTCATGCGCCATACAAAAAGTCAATATTACTCCCACCGATTTTTCTTACGTGTGTAAAAACGAACGAGTACCTTGGTACTAGATTCCTGCATTTATTACCCAAGTAAATCAAGGCCAAATTATATTTTCCCTTTTATTTTTCACTGCCAATGAACAACTACCTTGGACGTTTTTCTCTTCAGATTAATGCACATGCATGCATGGGGCGGGTGTCGATCCTAGCTATTTTTTCTCTTTCGCATTGATCACGCCCGCTGCCCCGCTTCCCGTCTCTTTCGCATTGATCATGCATGCAGGGGCAACGCAGCGCACGCGTCTCGTCTCGGCGTCTGCGCCAACGCGACGCTGGATT
This sequence comes from Avena longiglumis, assembly GCA_030063025.1. NCBI lineage: Eukaryota > Viridiplantae > Streptophyta > Magnoliopsida > Poales > Poaceae > Avena > Avena longiglumis. Next base: position 65,756,847 of record CP125973.1, on the reverse strand, counting down.
CCCACGCCGCCCTTCACGCCCCGCCCTCAATAAATAGGCAAAACGCCTTTGCCTCCTCATCTCATCTTGCCCCTCATCTCTTCAACCTCGAGCCCGTCCCTTTGCCTCCTCCCAGCCGCCCCCCAAACACTCCGACCATGGCGACCTCCCCCTTCCGCCTCCCTTCCGACACCGAATTAAGCGACGAGGACAACCACCCGGACCACAAGCAGTGGTGGGAGCAGCGGGCGCCCACGCGCCCCAAGCGTGGCAAGAAGAAGGAGAAGAAGTCCCCGCCCTGCCCCTGGGGAGACCAGGGCCCCATCGTCCACAACCCCGTCCCCAACCTCCCCGGCGGCGGCGACCTCCCCTCCGAAGCCTACTGGGCTAAGGCGGCGAAGGAGGAGGCAAGGCAGGAGGCTGCCATCGCCAGGTGGGAGGAGAAGGAGGCCCAGCGCTACTTGAAGAAAAGGCGCAGACGGCAGGAGGAGGAGCAACGGGAGGCCAATGGCCGGGCCTTTCGGGAGGAGCAACGGAAGCGGGACCAGCGGGAGAGGCTGGCGGCGTGGAATGCGGTTGCACCGGCACCGCCTCCACCGCCGATGGAGTAGGGGGTTAGGTTTTAGGGGCTAGCCCAGGGTTTAGGCGGGGCGCCTATTCCGCCCCTTCTATATTATTGTACGTTTTTATTTTTATTGTAATGTTATCGATCCCCCCTATCTAATATAAGTAATGTTATATGTGTTTTATTGTAATATTATTGCGCCTATTCCATCCCTTGTTTCATTGTAATCTGTGTTTTATTGTATTGTCATTTGTCAAAACACCCAAAACAACAAGTGTATAAAACAAAAGACACAAAAACAAGTTCATATAATACTCGTGCAATATTTATATATTTACAAGTGTATAAAACAAAAGACACAAAAACAAGTTCATATAATACTCGTGCAATATTTATATATTTACAAGTGTATAAAACAAAAGACACAAAAACAAGTTCATATAATACTCGTGTAATATTTATATATTTACAAGTGTATAAAACAAAAGACACAAAAACAAGTTCATACAACACATGGTTCATTTTCAAATAAGACATTTACATATTTACATAAGTTAAAGGAGCGCCCAAGTTATGTTAGTTAAATGGATGTCCTTAGACTTTATTTATATATTTACTTTTGCAAAAAAAAGATTGCAACCTGAGCACGAGTATCTGCAGATTCACACGTTCCTATTTAGATTGTAACGTGAGTACCATTTTTTTTTGCCCAATCAACATATAGTTACTATTGGGCCTGGATACGTCCATTTTAGCATGGCTAAGTTATATTTGGGCCTGGCCTTTTTCAATCCTCGTCAATTGTTTTTGACTTTGAACCCTCCCTCCCATGCACACGGGCGCCCCCTGCACACTGATAAAAGGAACACTGACGAAACTGAATAAACACTGATTTCGAAAACAGAGCAGCTCAAAATTAGCCCGAATTTGTGTTGCATTTTATTCAAGCCAAAGACATGGACCATTACATCCATTACAAAGCATCACTCGAACACTGACTGCGCTGTCTAATGACTAACGATGAGGAGATAAACTAATCCGAGAGAAATTACACAAAAATAAAAAAAACGGCCATCAGATTGTCCTGCTTCTTCAATTCGATGATTTGTCTTAGCTGCTTGTTCATCTTCTTTAGCTCGGCCTTCACTTTCGCATCCACCGTAGTACCAACGGAAATGGGGTTGCCACATCCCAATTGCTCCACCACGGACGGGTTTTCGAGCTCCCGGATGCTACCTCCACCCCACCGCTCGATGTACTCATCAAGCCACTCAAAATGCCCACATTTTGGCAGTTCCTGAAATCGCAGAGATGAACCCTAAATCCCAAATTCGATGAAATGCATGAAATTTCGAAAGAAAAGCGAGAAATTGGCGCTCAGAACACTCAGATCTCACCTTTCCCGGCTCGGGCTTGCTCTCACACTTCACAAATTCCCGACCAATGTTGTCGTTCTTGTCGGTGGATGTGACAAGCCGCTTCAGGGGCGCGGTACGGGGGCAATCGGGGCACCTCCTCATCGGCACCGCACCATACCGAGGCCATGAGCGGTGGGAGGAAGCAGAGCTCGACATCCTCGCCGGGCGCCGCACTTGCTCGCGGAGAAGAAGCGAAGGGGATGAGATGCTGGAACGGTGGCGGGAGTGCTCAGGTACGGGGACGGATCGGGGCCAACGGCTCTCTTCGACCACAGGGTGGGTCCCACGATATGAGGTGGACATCAGGTGAGTTCCGCCGTGACGTGGAGAGGCTGTGGGTCCTACTGTGCTCAGCTGATTCGAATTCGTTGACGGTCTCGTGGGGTTAAGTGGAAGTGTCGCACGGGAGCTATTTGCCGCTTCAGAAGTGTCGCGTGCGAGCTATTCTTTTCAACGATGTCGCTTTCCTTCCAATTCCACGTAAAGACGTCGCATAGGAGCTATAAGCCCCATTGCTATAACGGAGAATTGTACATGGATTACATCTAGCGAGATATTGCTTAGAACGCTGTAACATGCTATTAGCGGCGCTATATCATGGTTGTTTTTAACATTGCCAGGGACCCACGGGCCATGTCTGCCATGTAGCAGGTAGGCCTGGCGCGGGTTTGACGGCCTGGTGGCTAGCAGACCACACTACAGTGTCTTCCCCACGCGCACGGTGCATAAAATTTGCTTCCGGATGTGTTTCGTTCCCATTCCCATTCCCACCATTGCATATACAACTTCTCATGCACGATCACTCTACATGTCTCCATCCAGTCTAACGGCTGCGTTCGGTTAGCTGGAGCCCGTAGCTATACTCATATAGGTATGCATGGATTTGTCCTTATGTCTTAACTACCAAGGTTTACTTCCATCAACGTAGCCATCTATACCCATCTGTTTGCTGTACCAAATTGTCCCATCTGACATATTAACACAATTTTGAATTGCCTATGGGTTGCAACGATTCTACAATAATTTGATATGTACTCACAAACCTAGATAACAATAAGATGTAATCTCTAACACTTGTCTTTTTTTTTCTGGCTTCTTACCATTTGGTACATTTCACGTTTTGCTTCGGATTTAGTTCCCTTGCTGCATTATTCATGAAAATCAGTACATAAACAATTTTTAAAACAATAAAACAATAATGCTCAGATGAAAAAATTGCAAGTTCCATTATAAGGTATATCAGGTATTGTGGCTCACATGCTATAGAAAGTATATCTCCCGGTAAAAACAACAATGAGACTATATCTTATAGGTACATCAACTCCAAAGCACACACATGCCTCTCTTGATTTCTCGTTTTTTTGCCTACCAGTGTTGTTTTCTGCTTAATCATCATCTCTCCAAGTATGAAGTATCCAAATAGTGAAGAACTGTCGCTGGCATTTGGTCACGCGGGTTGAATCGAAGCTTTCATGGTTCCCTGATCTCGCTTAGTAGCATAGTATCAAAAGTACACCACGACCCATCGATCAGGTCCAACCTCAAATGCTTTGCACAAAGTTATCCTATATCAGCGTGGCCATTAAATTTTTAAATACTTAAGTCGCATAGTAAACCTTATTTTCTTGAGCCTGTTAAGTCATCATAATGACAAGACGTGTAAGGGGGGCCCCAAAACGTGTGCTCGGCTAGTGGGACTTGGGAGTTGGTAGTGGCTAAATTACATGTAAAATGCTCGTGGGATAAACTGAGTATCAAACTCACACCATGCGCATGCAGGCGAGAAGTAGCACGCAACCAGCCATTGGGATCGCATTCGAGGCGGAACCAATGAGACGGAGCTGCACTTGCCAATCATCGGGCAACCAATGACTACACCTCAGACTGTCAGAGTGCTCGACGTACGAGGTGATCTCGACGGGGACGTCGGTGGCTGCAATGGCAAGGAGGAGGCTTGCATCAATGCCAAGTCATGTTGCCCGACCTCCAAGTCTAGGAAGTGCATACCTCCGTTGTGCATCGAGTACAATCTCTTTCTGGTGGCCTATGTAGGAGCCTACAGGGCGGCGATCTTGCTGTCGGGGGCACCGATATGTGCCCCTCAATTCCTCCGGGCGGATCACCGGCATCCGGCGGGATAGACAAGTTCTAGTTTGTCGGGCCCTAGATGAAGCAGGAGTCATGGTGCCCATGTGTCCTTCTCTCCTTCATTTTTTCTACTTTTCTTTGACATGCAAAGCAACGCATGGGTATGTTCCCTATTTTAATAATAAAAATTATATTATTAGTACTAGTATAAACTAGACTTAGGGTTCAGATTTTTTTTGCTAGACTCACCCTTTCTAGTGTTTAGATCTATGTCTAGCAAGAAAAAGATACTCTTAACTACTCCTTTTTTTGCAATGCTGCACAGCTCTAACAACCCTTGTGATTTGATCCAACCAAGGAACAATATCTCTCGAAATGCAGTTGATTTTATAATAGACAATACAAACTAACGGGTCTCATAACTTCACGATATACATCAATTAGTTTAGATATATTTTATTTCAAGATTTATGCATGTCATCTAAAATCTAATTAAGCAATAGAATAGTCCAACAAAATAACCTTGATATAGACAGCTTTGGTAGAGCAACTAGATTTTTATTCAATGCGTAGATCATGGGGTGCAATACCAACACTTTATCATTACATACAAAAGCTTTAAAGCACCTATCAGTACGTAGCACGGCTGTCTTTGACAACTAATCATCATGTTTCAGGCAACAACAAACTTTTCCTAACTTAAAATTCGGCCTGTCTTGGCAAGAGCTTAGTCACGGGTCATAACCAGATTCTGCGCACGAAGTAGTGCATTTTTTGAGTTCACAGGGAGTTGATCCGCTGTAGCCACACACCTCAATCACATCCCGACCCCCTGTGCAAAAAAGAAACACAAATGGCATAACATAGTTACTAAATTTGTTTGAAACGTCACTTTGAAGTGGACCATCTATTGCATTGATTCCAAACAACAAACATGTATAATGAAATGAAAACTCTCTCTGATCTGATTCAATTGGTCGCATGTTTAGACAAAGTTTCCCCGAAACCTTGCCTAAATCCACGACTATTAAATCGGATCGAAGGTTGTAGAAAATTATCAGGAGGGGCACAAACCTATTTGGCCTTCAGACGCATAGCAGGATTGTAAACAAACAGATACGACCAGAAGAGCCCCTAAGAATGCAACGCTTGTCATATTCTTGATACACGCCATGAGGAGAAGCTATTAGTTTCTTTTTCACTTCTTATACAGGCTGCGTCCCTCTAGTTCTTGCGTTTATATATAGAGAGCCAGATGGTAACGCATGCAATTAATGCATGGATACGTTAGTAGTTGTAGGAAATATACGATATCCCTTTATATAGTAAGAAATTATTAAAATATCAATATACAAATTAAAACTTCCTGCGCAGGAGTCAATATTATTACGTGTCTCTGATTCTTATCTTTATTACGCGTATGATAACAAAGTGGTATAAGATATGAGGTTTAGTTTGTAATCAGTTTCATAGCAAGGTTTGTTTTAGGTTGATTGCATCTGCTTGTGGTGAAGGATGGAAGTGAATACCAACAGAATAATATCTTTGAATGGTACAAATTATCAAGCTTGTAAGAGCAAGATGAAGAATTTGTTGTATGTAAAGGGCTACTGGAAGTCGATGTTCTCCACTTAGATGCCCGATGATATGAAGCGGGATTAGTGGGAGGTACTTCATCTCCAAGTTTGTGGGTTCATCCTACAATGGGTGAATGATAATGTTTTGAACCATATCATTGATGAGACACATGCACGAACCTTATGTAAGAAATTGGAGGAGTTGTATGCCCGCAAATAAGGTACTAACAATATGTTCTTGATCAAAAAAATTGATGCGTTTGACGTACAAGGAGGGCACTCCAATTGGAGATCATGTGAATGAATTTTAGGACATTATAAATCAGCTATCTTCAATCGAAATCATATTTGAAGATGAGTAAGAGCCTTGCTTATACTTGGCTCATTATCGGACACTTGAGAGACCTTTAAGGTCACTTTGTGTAATTCAGCACCTAATGGAGTTGTTATTTGGAACCTTGTGAAGACCACAGTACTAAATGAAGAATCTAGAAAAATTGCTGATAAGGATAGTTCTTCCTCATAGTGACCGATTCACGAGGGAGAAGCAAGAGTAAACGTCCTAGTAAGGGAGTAGAAAGAGCTAGAAGCAAATGAAGAGGCAAAAACAAGTATGTTGGTATTATATGCCATCACTTCCATGAGAAAGGCTGCATCAAGTGGCATTGTGAACATGGAAGAAAGACAAAAAGGAAAAGAAGAAAGTTCAAAAATATACCGACAGTGATAGTGATAATGAGGAAGGTTGTATTGTTATGGTTGAGGAGATCATATTTCTCATGCATAAAGAACATGATGGCAGTGGTGTTTCCACCATTGATGAGAGGATCATTGTAGTTTCTGATGATACCATCAGCCTTGCAGATGGTGATGAGATAACTTGGATTCCAGACAGTAGTTTTATCACACATGCTACATATCATAGAGAGATATTCACCAACTACACAGCATATGATTTTTGTGTTATGAAGATGGAAAATAATGATAGAGCACAAATCATTAGAAGAGCAGATGTGCACTTGGAGACTAAAAATGGTACGTCACTAGTCCTAAAGTCGGTGAGGCATGTTGAGGACATTCGGCTCAACATTATCTTGGTTGGATTGCTTGATGGAGATGGATACTTGAGCATATTTAGAAATGCATAGTACAATCTCATCAAAGGAAATCTGATTGTTGCAAAAGGTAACATAGTTTTAGCTTTGTATCATGTTCATGCTAAGATTTTTTCTGCTTGTGTTAATGCATTGCAGAAAGAGGATGCTTGTTCTTTATGTCACAAGAGACATGGTCACATGAGTCAGAAGGAGATGACGGTGCTAGTGAAAAAAAATATTGAAAGGTGTTCACATCAAGAAATGTTTAGATTGTCTAGCGGGGAAGCAACATAGAGTTGCATTTAAGAGTCAACCTCCTGACAAGAAGCCCGAGGTGCTGGACTTGGTACACTCTAATGTTTCCAAAATGTCGGTGAGATCAATGGATGGAGCAAAGTACTTTGTCATGTTTATTGACCATTTTTCTAGGAAGGTTTGGTTCTATGTTTTGAAGACCAAAGATCAAGTACTAAGTCTATTCAAGAAATTCCAAGTCTATGTTAAGAGAGAAACTAAGAAGAATATCAGGTTCCTTCGCACTGATAACGAGGGAGAGTATATTGTCACTTTTTATGCCTATTGCAAGGAGCATAAAATTATGCACCAATTTACTCCTCCAAAGATACCACAGCTGAATGTTCTTGTTGAGAGGATGAACATGACAATTGTTGAGAGATTTTTGATGCTTGCTATTAAGTGCAAAGCTGCCAAAATATTATTTGGGTGAGGCTTTATCGACTGCAGTTTATCTTATTAATCTCTCATTAGGTTATCTATTGTAGGGAGATGTTCGAAACAGGGTATTTTATGACAAGTACGTCTCGTATGATCACCTGTAGGTTTTTGGGTGCAAGTCCTTTGTTCATATCCTTTGAGATGAAATGTCAAAGCTTGATTCAAAGACATGGCAGTTTTTACAGATCTCTTACTTATGTACACATTCTCGGACCGTTAACAATGAGCTTGAAAATATGTGTTCATCATCACAACTGTACTAAATTTTTTGTGCCAATAATAAGAGTTATTTGATAGATTTATTTTGCGCTTTATTTTGGCCCGAGGCTAGCACTGTTTGTAAGAAATTTTGATAATAAAGTAATAAAAAGACCGTATGTATTAATTGATACAGAGGCCAGGGTACAACCCTATTTCGAAAAAAATGTAGGGTTGGATCATGTCCATGTCGTCGTCTGACAAGGAAGCCCGGGTCCTTTTTCCACTTAATCCTAAAAGTGCAACCAATATTGAGGTATGAATCCACACATACAATTTCCAAGCAACTAATCAAACTATGTATAAAAAATACATGTACTTCAACCTTGATTACAGTCTATTTAGTCGCTCACTCGCTCTTCATCAATAATTATCTTTAATAGGCAATAAAATTCTTACATGACCCAAGCCTGGTGATTTCAAGAGGCCTCTTTTCAGTGATTCCTTCGATGTACATATATTCACGAATTTGGGCTATGTGCTATCTAGCACTCTTAGTGTTATTTTACTCGTCTAAAAAAGGGCAACCTGGTGCATGTAGCTCCTGTTTGCCTAGGGTCCGGGGAAGGATCTGATCACTTTGGGTCTTCTGTATTTCTGCAAGAGGCGCTCCTGTTTGCCCAGGGTCCGGGGAAGGATCTGATCACTTTGGGTCTTCTGTACTTTTGCAAGAGGCTGTTTCCAGAACTTGAACCCGTGACCTCATGATCACAAGGCAGCAGTTATACCACTGCACCAAGGCTCAAAAAATCGAGCTAGAGGCACACTAGCCCTTGTAAATTATTTGATGCAGAGGAAACAACCTAGTGCGGAATGCTAAAACGTTTTTATCATAACCATGGACTAATAATTCCTCCAGACCAATTGAAATCCAATGTTTATTTCTAAACTCCTCTGACGTTGCTATATGTTGTATCCCCCCCCCCCCCCCCCCCCCACAAAGCTTTATCATTACCAAAGAAGAGTTATCAGTAATTTTCATGCCTTTTATGCTGTCAGGATCAAATATAATTGATGTTAATTACTATCAAAAAATATAATTGATGTGTTCATTATTGGTAACTTTGATATATGTTTAGTCGTCGCTCTTTCTGAAATTTATATGGTAGCTTTATTGAACTCTCTGCTCAAGCATCTGATGACCCACAAGTATAGGGGGTGTATCGCAGTACTTTCGATAAATAGGAGTGTCGATCCCAACGAGGAGCGAAGGTCTTGAGCAGTGGTATGGAGCAGGAAATCCTGTGAATACTTAGCAAACAGATTTTAGTGGTTTCGATAAGGCAACAAAACAAAGAGCAAGTAACAAAGATAATGAACAAATGGAGCAGGTGGCCCAATCCTTTCTTAGCAAAGAACAAGCCGTGGAAATACTTATAATGACCAAAGGTTTTCGAGGACACATAGAAATTCATCAAGTACTTTCGCGAATAGCTGAGTACTCTTCTCACGGTGTTTGTAAGTGTTGTGTGGTGAACCTGCTAACATACCGACCTTACTTGGACTAATACATACTTGTAATTAAACCCCGCAACATCCGTAACTACAGGAAAATAATTAAGATATAAATCTAACCACGGCCTTAAACTCTGAGATCCTATACTCCCTTGTGCAAAGGTGTCCTAATGGGGGTTCAGGTTTCTGTCACTCCGGCAACCCCACAATTAGTATCCAAATACACAATGCATTCCCCTAGCCCCATAAATGGTGAAGTATCATGTAGTCGACGTTCACATGACACCACTATAAGAATAGCACCACAACTTAAATACTAAACCATTGAATAATAACTCAACACAAATCCACTACTAACAACATGACTTCTCCCATGTCCTCAAGAACACAACGAACTACTCACAAGACATCATATGGGTCAAGATCAAGGATAATATGGTAATGGATAACAATCGAACATAAACAATAATCCAATGGTTCCACTCACAAGCATCAACTACAATAGTAATCAACATCGGAAAGTTTCCCTAACGAACTAAAGCAATATCCAATACAATTGTTACAGAGATGGAGTGGTGATGATGGTGCTTTGGTGGAGATGATGGTGTGGATGATGATGATGATCTGATGAAGCCTAGCTTGATGATGGTGTTGATGGTGACGGTCTCCATCTCCGGAAGGAATTCCCCGACAATCTGCCGGAGATATCTTTCTCTCGGTGTTTTCTTCCCCCAAGGCGCGGAAATCTCGTGGTCGCTCCCCTAGTATTAGGGTTCCATAGGGAAGATATAGGAAGGGCGGAGTGGGGAGCCGGGCAGGTGGAACACACTGCCCTAGGCGCGACCTAGGGGACCCGCGCCTGGGGATGTGGGCCCCACGCCCTCTTCGCTCCTCCTTCAGCTTCCTCCGTCTCGGGAAAATATTATTTTCCCATATTTTTCGGTATTTTTCGATCTTTGCGAAATTGCATCAAACGCCTTCTTTTCCATCGAATCCAGACTCCAGCATTCATCCTCCAAGAATCATCCAACATGCATAAACAAATGAAAATACATAATTAATACCTCATAATAAGACATATATCAATGAATAGAGGTAAATTATGATATAGAATGGTGATGCAAATTGGCGTATCGACCTCGGTCGGGATTAGGCGGCAAGCGATGACTTGGTGTCCTAGATCAATGAAGCGGATGAACAATATTTGATGTTGATGCTCCCCGAAACAGTATTCCATCCCCAAGAAGAGAAGGCACTTGTTGTTGACGGCTTGAGCATCGTGGCCCGCATCACTACTGCCCTTCACTTGCTTCCTTGGCGCCCATGATTTCGCTTTCTTCTCCAATTGCTCCCGACATTCATCATTGGGATGTTCAACGACCACAGGTTTGTCTCGAGTGTAGGTGGGTGGGCCGACGAGCAATGGATGTAGCTCCAAAAAAGTTTTAGGACCTTTATCAATTCGTGTATTGCTTCCACGCAACGTACGAATTGGAGCAGAAAGGGTGTTCCCAATTGCAAGACATGTGTTCCTCGATGCCTTTCATTCCCAACTACGAACTCTTGCCATTTGTTCTCTCTGAGTTGTCAAATCTGGCCTCCTTGTTCTCTCTGTTTCTCAACTTCGCCTTGTAAAGCATATGGTTGAAATTTAAGGAGAGGAATGTCTCCCTTTAATAGAGGTCGGGTCATGTTGGTAAAGTTAGTATAGGACAAATGAACCATCAATTTAGATAATATCTTCAACTACCTCCTTTGGGGTTTACAAGGCCCCTAACCTAAAAGCTGAAATTAAACTGGGTCATGCTACCAATGCCATCCTCTCCACAAATTGATCATTCAACTAGGTTGAGAAGCACAAATATTACGAGCAGTAATTCCCTCCATGTTATTGGCCATCCACAAGCGCATGATTAAGGGACGAAATTAAGTGGGAGATTATGGTCTTGGTCTAAACCGAAGAGTACTATGGTCTAAACCGAAGTGGGTGGATGCTTAGTGCTTAGTTGCTCGCACATTGTACGTGTTCTCTATCATATGACCACGGTGTGTTGATTATGTGTATTTGTGATATTTGCAAAAGAGTAAATTCCAGTTTTTACCTTCTAGTTTTATATATATTTTGACACTAATTACCCCTATTTAACATTTTTTCATCAATATTACCCCATTTAGCGGAAGTTTTGTCAATTTTTACCACTTTTAATAATATAGGGGCAATCTACTATGTGCATCATGGCTAACGTACCGTGTGACGTCGCTCTTCTTGTCGTGTTGTTTTTCCACCCCCGGATCAGTTTAATAGTTGAGCTGCATCCAATTTTTTAACTTGTGGTTTAGGTGTACGTACCACTGCTTCAACGATGCAATCGATAACCTTGGGGACTCGTCGAGGTAATCACTATGGCTCTTAGAGGGGAGGCAGCGATCATGCTAAGTGGGTTCCTTTGTTAATTCGGGTGATGCATTTGGCCGATGGTGATATCGCGCTCACTCATTTGAGATATAGTATCTCGCAGGCAACCCATAGGAGACTGGAGACGACGAAAATTGATTTGCTACATGCATGTAATTCATGTGTGCCACTTACTTTGTATTTCTTCTGACTTGACTAGTGCATATGATTTATATGCTTACACTATAACACGACAAAGCCGAGACATAATACCATTCTCGGATCGAATCTAACACAACTCAGGGTGTGTTTGGTTGAGCTGTAGATTTCTGAAAATCAGCTGTGAGGAATTTGCTGTGAGAAAGCTGCTGTGAGCTGATAACTGTGGGAAAGCTGAAAGTTATTTGGTTGTGACGACTGTCAACTCTAGATTCGAGGAATTGTCTATAATATTCCTGGGATTATTTATAAACTAATTAACCACAGAATAATGATGCTAGCGTACATTGCAAATGTATGTCCGAAGTCCGAACAAAGTTGTGATCTAACATCTTAAACATGACTTCCTACTTGCGGCACTAATCACAACTTGGAGAATCGCTTGTTGATGTATATGACGAGGGCGAAGTTGTGCCGTCGCTGCTCAGACATGGGGGATCTGGGTGTAGCATCCCATTTGTCTAACAATTGTAATGCTACTTGATCTAGTAATATAATGGCTACTTCCTACATATAATTGTTGCATCATCATTATATCATGTTCATGTCATCATGCCACCTTGCATTTGAGCATCATATAAAACCCTTTTTGTGTTGGTTCTTCTCTCATATGCATTGTAAATTGTATTTGGTTCTTGATATATTGTTTAAATGCCCAAGTTGAGTTGGGGGCATATCTTTTATTCCACTCCACCACCTTTCTTTCACCACCTTATAATTCCACCATCCAACTAAATATGAGCTTTGCACTTTATTGGGTTTTACCTCTAGCTCATGTGGGTTGGGATGGATCCAATTCTATCTCCACATGCTCTCATATATGCACCATATTGTTTCCACATTATTGGTTTATGAGAGCCACATGGCCACCTTTGCATGCCTTGTGAGTGGAACCCTTTTCTAGCTTTCATATGTGTTGTTTTGGGGTTATTATCATGTTGGGATATTTTTGGGACTATTAAACATCTAGTGGAATATACACACTAGCATGTCCCATTTTTATTCAAATATGGTCATTCCCTTCTACTCCACATGGAACATTCTATAATTCTTTTGCTTGGCCTTTAGTCCACTTCTTGGGAATGCATAAGAATAATGCCATGCTATTATTTTTGTTTTCACAAGGATTTAACCAAGGCATTTATTAATTTGCATGAGCCATGCAAGAGTACCATCACCTTTAGCCATTTGCTTTTCTCTTGGTTTATTTGGGTTTTCTCTTTATGAGGCCATATCCATCCATCACCTCTATCCCTCTCTTCCACTCCTTTTGTTTGATCTTGTTGAGTAGCTAAGCCCTACCCTAAGGCCATCTCCCCTCTCTCTAGCTAGCCGAGCCACCACCCCTACCCTAACCCTAAACCTATCTACCATGCCACACCCTCTCTCTCGGCCTCTCTCCCTTCCTCTATGCCATGCAGGCCCCACCCATCTACTCCCTCTCTCATCTACCCCAACCCTAGCTACAACCCTAGCCCGAGCTTATCTTCCCCCTCTCTCTAGCTCTCTCTCTCTGCCACCCTAGCCCCACCACCCTCTCCTTCCTTCCCTAGGCCACCCCGACTTCCTACCACGCCCCGCCTGCCCCACTGATCACGTGAAGGAGGAGGAAGGGAAAGGTGGCACCCGAGCCACCTTTTTCCTTCACCACCTCCCCACGGCACCCCTCTCCTCTCCCGTCCTTATCTACTCCCTCTCCCTCGCCGCTGCCTCCCCCAGATCCGCCCCAGGGCCCTGCCTCTCCCTTCTTCCTCCGACCACCGCCACTGGCCAACCGCCGCCAGCACAACGCCGCCCTCGTCGAACCAGCCGTGCAGCGCGTCAAGGGGGTGGTCTGGAAGATCGAGGACGCTCCCCTGCAACGCCCTGTACACGCCGTCGAGGAGGAGAAGGACCAGAAGACCAGGACCAGCGCCGCTCCGCCGCGAAACCCTAGCTCCGGCCAGCGAGCCCCGCGCCAGATCGCGACCGCCCCGAGCTCCTCCGACCACACCGATCAACCCGCGGTGAGCTCCCGAGTCCCCCAGACATCCTTGCAGTCACCGTCGCTTCACTGTGCGGCGTCGTTCGTCGAGCACCCTCGGCACCGACGAGCGCCGCTGCTCGCCGCTTCCACGCCAAAAAACCTACCTAGGCCCGTCGCCCCTAACAACTACCCCCGCCTAGCCCAGTGGTCACCGCGCCTGCGCGCGCGCCCCAGGTCGCGTGTTCGAATCCCCACCGCGCGTCTGCGCTGTCGCACAGACCACTGTCGCGATTGAGAGAAGAGGAACAGTGGGGCCGTGGCAGTCTTTCAGAAAACCCCCAATTTTTTTTAAATCCCTTAACCCGCGATACCTCGTGGACCCACTGTCAACCGCACTAGCCTTTTTATAGAGAGGTCCCTCTGCTTCTCAGACTGTAACCCGCGCTCCCTCTCTGTGCCGCGTGGCACGCCCTCTCTCGCCTACTGGCGTGCGGGTCCGCGTGTGCCGTGGCCCCACCTGTCAATCACAGGGACTAGGTTAGCTGCGGTGTAAAAAGCTTTTATCCGCGCGCTGTGTCCCAGTCAGCCCTGACTCCACTGATCAGTGTCTATGGATAGAATCTGGCTGAGTAACAAAAGCTTTTCTGTAATTCTGTTTTAATTCAAATCTTTTCAAATTTAATTTAAATTCAAATTCAAATCAGTGTCTAAATAACTTTTAAAATATGAATTCAAATAATACAAATAATATATGTTTTTGAATCAGAAAAATGTGAGGATTTCAAATATGCCATTCAAAATATTATTTGAACACTTTAAATTTCGAGTTGATTAAAATTACAACAAAATGCCCTTTTGCCTTAATTAATTAATAACTTTTGATTTATAACTCCAAATTTGACAAATGATATGTCTAAAATGATTAGCTCGACGAGACCTTTCTGTTTATGCATTTCTTGTTCTGTTTTGCAGCATGCATCATATAAATATAATGTATACAACAACTTATCTGAGTATAAAATGTGACCAAAACTCAATAAAAGGCTTTAATCTTGTATTCCACATCTCACCCATGCCATGCTACTTTATTGCCATGCAAAATGTGCATCATTCATCATGGCATGATTGTTTGTTTGTCGCATTTTATTCCTATGCTTGTGCACTTTATTTATGTTGGCCCTTGTTTGTTTGGTTCTTCTTCGAATAGACCTTGGCGGCGGGGATATATCAAGAAACCCAGGAGCACTACCCAGATTCTTCTCTCGCTTCAACTGAGCTGCCAGGAAAGCACTACCACATGCTTGCATACATATAGTACCTATTGCCTCTATCTTATTCTTGCATCATTGAGTCGCGATTGCATTAAACTGAATCCCAAGTATTGCATAGCCTTTACTTTTAAACCCCACCAAAGCTTGTTCCTCCATCCCATGAGCCATTACTACAGGAGTTGTTTAAGCCATGCGAGTCGAGAACAGCATGTGTAGGGTATGTGAGTGTCGATGGATAACGAGGTACCTAAACAACTTAACACGAGTAGTAATGGGATAACTAATGAAAGTGGCACCGTGAGCAATATCTGCTATTTGGTTTTTCATGCTCACTTGTGTCCCGTAGGAACCCGAGTACTTGATTCCTGTTCCTTGAATATTCGCGCTATCCACATCCGGGAGGCTTATGGGACCCCCCTGAGCCAGAGCTTGATTCATTCTTATTTCTTGGGGCCACAAACTAGTTTGAGGTTTTATTTACTATCATGTACTTATGCCATGCTTTCTTGCTTTATTTACGATTGTGAGGAGCACTGTCGCTTAGGATCGTGACACGTTTCATTTGTCGACAAGCCCACACATTTTCGGGTTCCTCGTTCTGGCCGTCCCCACAAACCTTGAGTCCGTCTCGAAGTCATCTAACTTCGTTGCGGGTATACTTAATGGGGTGGCCCCCTGAAATATTTCTGAATCTGGTGATTGCTTTGTTGTGAATGCCTCGTTGGGTTTTGATTTGGTTTTTCCGAGGTTGATCGAGTGTGTGTTGCTATTTGTGCACCCCTGCAGGGTAAAACTTTCTGAAAGCCGTGTCCGCGGTTATGGACGACTTGGAGCACAGTTTCTCGATCATAGACAAGTATAACTAAAGTACCGCTTTTAATTTGACTAAGTAACTGACTAGTAAATAGTGCAATACTCATGGAATGGATAATAAAAATGCCAACGGATGGGGGGGTTGTTCGTCCGCTTCCTCGTCGGTAAGCGAGGAGGAGGATGGATCCGTGATATTCTTATAACTGTTGTCATTAATTCACGCATCCGTCTATCTTTGGTTAGGCGGATGGTTAGCAGTATTTACTGAATTGCTAGGTATTATCTTTTGCTGCAATTCGTCACCCAGTTGTGTCCCCTTTAGAGGCATAAAGACTTGCTGAGTACCCTAGGGTCTCACACGATAAATTATTTGATTCGGATAAACAGTACACTCGCAAGATGGATCTTGGGTGGAGGAGGCAGACGATGTGGACAACGCTCATTCGGTGTAGAGATTCCGAACGAGGATCCGTGAGATCTGTGGGCGGGATGTGTTTATTTATGGGGCATCTTATGCCGATTTGCTTCTTATCCGTACTCGGATCTTGTTTGCCGCTTCCGCCTGATACTCTGATGTTTGATGTATGAGGAGATATCCTAAACTATTATATCTATCTAGGATATTTGGATCTTGCCGTATGGCGTTGCAATATTTCTATTTCTTTTAGATGGAATGGCTCTGATGTACTGTTGTATGGTGGCTTGCATACATACCCATTTGTGTATATAGTTGATCCCTTCGCCGATTCACGCCCGTTCTTGTCCCGATGTTTTGGAAATGGTTGGGACGGCCGAAAGGTCTACCTGTGAGTGGCATTTGGGCCCCACCGTACTATTTCAACCATTTCCGCTCATCCAGGCTTGTAACTAGGAGCGTAATTCACCGAGGTAGTTACAATTGGTATCAGAGCCATCCCGCCCTTCAGGGTCTCAGCCAAATGGTTGTTGTCTGTCTAGCAAATATTTTTGGTAGCTATGTATACTAGGGAAAAACAAAACGTGAGAGTAGGACTGCTTCCATTTTTCTTCTTACCCACCACCCACCCTTTTCTGGTAAGGAAGTGTAACGTTTTCAATTCTCTTCTAAAGATTCAAACTAGGTTTCACGTGTTCTGGGTTTCCGTAGTACCATAGGTTGTCTGTGTGTGTGTGTAATTCCTTGTCTATCTGCATCCAAGTTGTTATCACAATCGGCCTTTTGGTTATCAAGCTGGTACATTCCATACCGACAGCTTTTGCAAACCGACGCGATCTATCGATTCGTTGTATACCGCTTGTGATCTGTCTTACTCTTTGTTATCCGACGTTATCTTGTTTGGGGTGTTCGTTTCCGTAGTTACCAATCTTTAGGTTCATCGTGAGAAGAAGGGGTTAGGATATGTGTTCTACTTATTCATGTGCGGAGTAATGATTTGAGTGCGGGATGGAGTCGCGACCATACCACTACTCTTATCATTCGCTTTTGTATATTGAATTAGTAGAGTCACTAATCTTGATTCGTTAAGTGATTTTGCGCATCTACTGGTATTTTAATGCCGAAATTTGCAGAAATATTTTCTTTGTTAAGTTGTATACCACACTCCTTTTCAGTCGTGTGCGATATGCTTAATATCTTCTAGGTGCTTTGAACTTTGTTGATATTTTAATATCATCTTAGTAAATTGTATCCTTTAATCTTGGTTAATTCCATCTTGGTACTATTTTGGATTATTATTATTCTCCATTATAGTACTGACTTGTGTTTTATATCAATCACAGGATGGCACCACCACGCCGTTCTGATGAGGACATACCACCTGAACTGGGGTCCGCGTTGTCAAACATCGCCAATGCCTTGGCAGCAATGCAGCAGAACCAGCAGCGTTTTGAAGAGAGTGTTCGGAGGAATGAGTTTGCTCCGCTACCTCCACCTCCCAAGCGAGGAGACATCAAAAGCTTCCTGAAGTTCAACCCACGCCAATTTGATGTTTCTGATCAACCACTTGATGCTGATGATTGGTTGCGTGAGATGTCAAGGCTACTGACGACTGCTGATGTTCCTGAGCAAGAATGGGTAAAGTGTGCCACTCACCTTCTGAAGGGAGATGCAGCTCTCTGGTGGGAGAATTACCTGAAGGCAAACCGCACTGATTTTCAGCCTACTTGGGAACAGTAACTACAGCGAAGTGGGCGAAGGAGCTATGAGTGACAACAGAGTTGAAGCGGGAGGTGATCGCCGTGGAAGGTGACTTTTTGTTTTCAGGGCACAGCTGTGCAACGAGTGAAGCCACACGAGGATTACGAATTACATGGCCAAGTACATGAATTGGCTTATCTACCCTGATCTCCCAAACATACACACACAGCATTTCTACATAACACTCTATGCTAGGCAATGTACTAGCTGGAGCAACGCAGATCATGATTTCTACAGCAGATGCGTTCCCTGATGTCTCACATTCCCAACTGGTTCAGTGTTTCCAGGTACTCTAATTGTCATTGCTCTCACTGGATTCGACACTCCATCTTGATAAAAGAGTCAATCTAGGTAGAAGGTTAAGATATAAGGTAGGGAGCTGCAATGGCAGTGGAGTGGCTTCTTTTTAAGAGAAGCCTGAAGATGTTGGTAAGGTAGAAAAGGTAACTGAGTTATACCTAGCAACCATAATTAAAGAACCATATCTTCTAGTAAATAAAAAAGGAATACATCACATGCTAACATCCACACATGCACTTCAAAAGCAAGTCAGAACCAAACTATATATAAAGAGGTATTTCATGAATGACATAGGCGAGGCAGGAGAAAGGAGAAGTCCTATGATAATAAAATCATTACAAGACCTCAGCTACAATAAAAGCATTAGAGGGGAAACTGCACAACTTGCAGTCTGGGCGTGGCAAGTAACACCATCATGAAAACAGGTTGAGCTCTCCTGCAACTATGCATACTGGCAAAATAAATAAGGACAGTAACTACAGCGACGTACGGAAATATTTACAAGACGAAGTGGTTATTGCCTTGCCCAGATCTCGTAGAAACTTCACATTTTATCACGGAAAAGGCGAAACCTGCAATGCGCAAGCATATGTTCAGTTGGCGCTGTAGATCACAACGTTCATGAAACAAAATTATACTAGGGTCCGAAGAGAGAAAACACATACCTTTCAAACTCTAGCTTCTGGACAACAATTCCATTCAGTAAAAGCTCTGAGTCAAATACTTCCAAGCCTGAAACAATGGTAAAGAACTACAGAGTTGATCTGAAATTCAAGACAGGGGAAAAGCACAGAAGAAAGAACTCTAGGGACAAGAGATATGTAGCGCAAGTTTACTGGTAAATACCATTCTTAATGAACGGTAAACAGATGCTGCAGTCTTGTTCACAAGAGATTACAAGGACTCCTTCAAAATTCTTATTCTTCATCATAGACACCGTAATTCTCTCCAACGGCTGACAAAACAGCAAAATATAATCAGCAGAAAAGCGAGTTAAGGAAAACGGAAATGACGTACAGAATTCCTTAAATTGTATCCATTAGACTTCGGTGAAAAATGAAAATGACATTTCTTCTCAACTTAATGGCAACTCAAGTGTACGTCAAGAAGAACCAAGGAAAATAGAAAGTAACACAGGTCACAAGGAAATTTTACTAAGAAACAGATGCAGGTACACCGTACATCCGAGTCATGCTACGGCTGCTTTGGTCCCTCACATATTTTTGGACCTAACAGATTTATGTTCAGTTTGCATTGCAATCATAAGGTCTCCCAATTCTGGGTGCACTTTACAGAGGAAGACAAAAATATCATTTATTAGCATTACCATTAAGTGCTAAGCAATTAGATACTTGGACAATTCATCAAAACCAAAACTAAGTATATAATTATATATATTCAGAACATTAAACCTCACTTTTTTTACCATCACATTAAACCTCACATTGGAAGACAGTTGAGAAGTTGATACGTAAGAAATGAATGCAACAAAAGAAATATACTGTATACTGCCGAGGAAAGCACAATACAGATTGTGCTACCAAGAAAACTGAATGCCATCGTAGATAGAGAAGGATAACCAATTGCATACCTTGCCACCAGCTGCCACAACTAAAATCTTCAAAAGCTCCTTGCTAGGCTTAGCATTTGGCGTGATTAGCACTTTTCTTCCCTACAATGATTTTTTAAGTCAGTAAATATAAGATATCATCACATGGCAGTAATTCTTCCATGACTATGCTATAAATGCTAAACAATGATCAAGATCATATAATTGTCCTCTGCTACTATTTTTTTCCCATTTTGATTATAATTTTAACTGCTTATAATTATATGCTAACCTCTAACAATGGGCTTTTGCAGGCTCGGCTCAGGGAGACAGGCATGCTGAAGTGTAGCTCCTTCTCTTTCTTTATATCTCTCATTATGTATTTTTTCTCATCAATGAAGCACCTTGCTTCGTTACAGCATTCAAGCCATGATGGTGTGACTACAGGTATACCCATGGCTATTGCTTCTAGCATATTTCTTGTACGAGCAAACTTTTCAGCAACAAAATGGGTAGCCTCTGAAATAGTTGTTACCACTGGTAATCCAAAGTGTATCAATATCTGCCAATATCAAAAAGACGAAAAGTGAGAAATATCAAGATATCCTCAGTTACTTGTGTATAGTATATGCAGATGATGAAACTACCTTTGTCTGATATTTGATGGTCTGGATGTCCATGCTTTGGCTGAACAGAACACGGACTGAGGACATGTCTCTCTTTCTTCGCCTACTTGATGGCAAAACTGGTGATACTTCATGCCTAAGAAGATTAGCAAGCTCTCTGGATCCTGGTGATTTCAGGAGGCCTCTCTTCAATGCCTTCTTTGATTTATGTGTCCTAGATTGGGACTCTGTGCTATTTAGCTCTCTCAGTGGTGCTCTATTCTTCAAACTAGAGTCATGGTCTTTCTGTTGAGATATTGATTGTTTTTCCAGTGCACTACTAAAAGTTCCTTCAAGCTGATCGAAATCTGATGTTTCTTTCTGAATTCCTCTGACCTTGCTACGAGTTGCTGTAGTTCGCACAGAAACATCAGCAGAGTTAGCAGCTGATGCTTTCAGATTAGCAAAGGAAGACCTGTGGATCATTTCCATGCCTTTTATGGTATCATGATCAAATTTTCTTGATGATTTTGCTGCTGGTACCTCTGCAACTTCTGAAGTTTTGGCTCTCGTTGCAGTTGATCTGGTATCTTTACGGAACTCAACTTTTGTGCTTCCTGAGGTAAACATGTATGTTCTCTTTCTTTGAGGATGGATTACAGCATCTGTATCCAGTAAACAAGGAATATATGAGTCATCTGCGCCAGATCCCATGATTACTTCTGACACATCATAATTTATGGCTCCTCTTACAATCCCACTCTCAATCCTTGTTTTCGCTTTCCCTGTCGTATGTTTTGTATTCTTCCTGGTTTTTGACTTACTGGGATGATTCATCAAAGGGATTGAACTTTCACCATTTGACCTTTCTATACCATCTACCTTGAGTCGTGTAAGCTGCGATGTCATTCCCTCTGAGCTCTGAGGTAAGCAGGCTAGCATTTGGTTCTGAACTGGTGACTTTACTGAACAGAACGAATCCACTTTGTTTTCTTTCCCCAGAGAGTTTTCCAGGTGTTCATGCTCCATGTCATTATAGCTGACAGCTGGTGCATTGAACAATGCTTCCATCGCTTCAGCTGCCATTTGAGTATTAGGCCCAATATCATATGCTTCATATAAATCATCGGTAACACGAGCTGGTTCTGGTTTCTTCAGACAGTTGATGCCCAAGTCCTCATCAATACATTCTAGCATGGCCCCAGCCCTGGTACCTGATCCATAGCCAGCACATCTCTGGGAGTCAGAATATGAAACTCTGTTTTTGATATGAACTCTTGGATCTTCCCTGGAGGCTAGGCGAGCATCATGATTGGGGGTATCGAACCAGTCAAAGACACCTGCCTTCTCCAGTGGGAAACTGTGATGAGCCCTTTTTGCCAAGTACTGGGATACTTTTGAGGCTAAAGTGGAAGCTGACTTTGTCGCACTTACCGGCTCAACGGTTATTGTCTGACAAGCCTCTGTGTCATCTTCTTCTAGCAGTCTATCCACAATATCAATAGCACTAGCCAGTGATGCATCTCCTGGCTCTTGCGAATTAAGGTACTCTAACCTTGCACGTTCAGGCTGTTCAGCCATTATGCCCGTGCTGTGATGGTAATAAGCAAGAACCTGCTATGAATTTATAAACAATGGAAGTGTTAGGCCTCGTTACCAACACTACATTTCTCAGATAAAATTGATTGGAATGGTAATAAAATGTTTAGGATGACAAAGTATCCAATTAATACAGAGACGCCCAAATGCGAATACTACAGCGGAACTGAATGGATGGTAATGGCAGATTTAGGTTGCCACAATTTTATATAGACACGCCCACATGCACGCAGAGAGAATGTAAGATCACATGGAATCTAAATGAGTCGTGCTGACTTGTCCATGGATATGGAGAATGAAGACAATGTAGGCAACAGCAGACAGAGTTTCACACACAGTAAACAGAACTTTGAGTAAGGCCTACCAGTGATTGATAGCCACTATCAAGGATTAAAAATGTCACATTCAGATCAGACAGTGTTCACTGAGTAGAAAATTGCATATCTGAAATTTGGGTTTTGGATCGTTTCGGCTACCATTAAGATTCTTTTCAAACATGCATCACATGACTAGAAGGTAATTCATATCAATGGAATGGAAATAAGTATGGCGATCAGTTGCATGTGGGCCATTTACTCCAAAATTATACTAGCAGCAGTTCTTCTCTACACAGCAGAGAAGGCATCCTAAGCGTACAGACTGAATCAAACTACAATTTCAGTCTGACGGTGATAAGAAACATCACACCTTCAGCATCCTGCAAGTCAATAACATGAAATTTCTCGACGATGGAAGTAAGCACGTGGCATTACGCGGCTCACTCTTGCCTACGCACCAAATTTCACCACGGAATCACCAGGATCGACACCTAATACAGTACGTTGCCTAACTGATCGTCTCTACTTATCCAGAGGAGCGGATCTAGATGGTGCGCAACCAGAAACCGTGAAGGCCGGCGGGATTTATCGAATCGCTGCATGGAGAACAGCACCGTACCTCAAAAGCCGACGGCCAGCGACTGGCGAGGGGGAACGGCGATGGCGGCGACGCGCGTAAGAGGCGGGGGTGAGTGGGGATCGGGTGGGGATGAGGATGGATCGAGGCGTCGGAGGTGGCGGTGGCGCCAAGGTACGGCGCGGCGGCAGCGGCGGGGTTGGATTGGGAGTGAGGAGAGGAGGGGGCAGTGGGGTTGGAGGGAAGAAAGCCCGCGCTCCGGAGGGAAGTGTGCTCGAGAAGCCAAACATCGCGCCGTAATTTTGGTCCCCTTTTCGCCTCAAAAAAAAAAATTGGTCCCTTTGCTTTTGTTTGGAAAAAATATATTTACTTATTTATTAGTGAAAATATTTACAGCGAGATTTTTTTTAGAATATTTGCAGCGAGATTATATAATCCTTGTAGTGGAACTGCTGAGCGTCTGTCGAGGCTTGGAAGTTCCCACCAGTTCACTTTTATCCCAAAAGTCCACTTTTTTTTTTAAATGGGGAGCTCCGCCCGCTTTTGCTTTTACTATCTTTGATCCATATTAATTGACTTTGATTTGTTAAAATTTAGATAAATTTATATATTAAATAGTGTCTAGGTTTATTTAAATCTAGAGATATTTGAGTCAATTAATATGGGCCGAAGGAAGTATCAGAAAATCTTTTCATTTTTTATTTGTAGCCAAAAAAAGGGTTCATCTTAAAAGCATACTCCAAGTAAGAGAAACAGTGATCTCGCCGGAGACATAACCGGAGATATCGCCGAATCTTCACAACAAATTTATTGGGCGGTTGCAGAAAAAAGTTTGCCGGAGACATCGATGGAGACCCTGTGTGAGAGGTGTGAGAGATCACGTAGCAAAAAATTCTTCTGATAATGCAAATTCACAGAATGAATGGAGCAAAAAATATTATACTATTGTAGCGAATCTGACTTCACCGGAGATTTCGTAGCATAAAATTTACACTATTCTAGCAAAAACGTAGAGATTGCAGCAAAAACATTTGTGACATTGTAGCATACTAACAAATAAATTCTGGCTAGATCCTCCGATGAGACTTGTATGGTGAAAAGTCGCAGAATGGTTATAGCAAAAAAAAATCTCCATATGATGCAAAAATTATATAACGTTTCTAGCACAAAAATTCTTCCTACGGTGCAAAATCCAAAATTTGGTTGTAGCACATTTTTTCCCATGTGATGCAAACCCGAGAACTAGTGGTAGCAACACTAGGGAGGCCTGTAGCATCAACGCCCGAGATCCACGGCACCGCCTTGCGGTGACCCAGCATACTACTTCATGATATAGTACATTATAGTCGTTGACATAACACCAATGGAACACTGTTCCATCCGCATTATACCCCTCAGAGTGGTACAACAGAAATATCGCGGGTCCAAGACATTACTTTAAATTACATATACCATATTACAAAAGATCCAGAGAACTTTCTCGAACAGTGAGGAATATTATATAAAAAGAACCAGAAAGATCCACTCGGAGTTTACTTTAAAAGTACTACTATTAGTATATGTATAAGGCTTGAAAGTACTACTATAGTATTGTTTTACAGAAGTAGGTTTTAGATTTTAGGAATTTTATTTATATTCTATGCTTCAACTTGTCTTCGATAGCTTTCGGTAAGGTCTTCGACTCCGTTGATCTCCCTCAGATATCTTTAACTCTCCAAGTAACTTATTTTCTGGGAACGCCATTGGTTTCTCCGAGATCTAGCAAGGGTTAAGAAGATACGGTTGAGTACGAGCGTACTCAGCGAGTTCACTAAAGAGAAATATTTGATGCACTATCTACAGCCACAGACCATAGGTCGTAGGCAATGCAAGTTTTCGAAAAACATTTCTTCAAAGGTTGTTTTTATTCTAAAAAGCTATTGTCGTCAGCCTTCACAGGTTTACCAAAACTTTCATGGAGTTTCTTTCTTGCCGCGTTCGTAGCTCCTTTCCGGAACAGGGAGTAACAAGTTACAGTTCTTACACTCTGCAGAGGTGCGTTACTTTACCCATGAGAGATCAAATCCTTGTTGCACAACCGGGCGAATCTTTCCCGTCCACACTTCCTATGGTGTGGGGCCTAGTAGATGATCCAAGCCAATCATTGTCCTTCTCCGTGACCCCGCATACCCGACGGATTGCACATCAGGCCTAGGATAAAACTTGTTTCCATTATCATCCTAAGGTGTACAACCCTCATAGATACCAGAAGCCATGGGACGTTGAGGGATCCCACCCATAACCTGCTAACCCTCTACAAGAGGAGTTGCAACAACGGCTCGTCATCCGTTGGCATGCGAAAGGGAGCCAATCCAGCTAACTTCTCCGTCCCATTCCAAATTTCATGCTTAACGCGTAATATACGGCGCAAGAATCGCTGGCGACATTGGTTGTTAAGTCCTAGATAATATGTTCCTTTACCACCGGAACTTTCATAGAAGGTTATTACCTTATGGTAAATAACCTATAATCATATTATTATGAAAATAGTGTTTTTTGACCCTTTTTGAAATGCAGGTGATGACAACACTGGATTTTCAAAATACTTTATAGAAAATAATCAAAGGACATGAGCAAGTGTGAACTTGCCTTTTGTGATTGTAAGATTATGCACTCACGATCTTCGAGATGATAGAAGATCCAATATCTGAAATCAGCATCATTGGTCCGGTAAGGACTAATGTTTAAAGAAGCAAGATGCCATTATGCATAAATAATGCTATGCAATTTTATAATTCCCAAAGTGAAACCCTGAGCATTATAAATAAGTTGATCTTAGGTATCTTCTTTAAGATTGGGTTTATCTTTAAGTTTATTTCATAAGCAATGGCATTAATAAGGAACTTAAGTGTTAACAATCCAAAATATACAAGTACGAGTAGAGTAATGTGTTTATGATTAATTGTTATCTGGTGACTAGGATAAAAGTCCTTGGGTTGAGTTGTTAAGAGTTGAAGGAACTATTATAGACTTGTTGTTTAAAGTGGCAAAAAGAATAACATTTGAAGAAACTAGTGTTTAGTTAAGGTTAATCAGTCTTGAGGGTTATTAGGTTTTACATTAGAGTTTGAGATGGTTACGAATGACGTTGAGTTATCATATTTTAATTGATGGTACAAGTGACCAAAGTTAACTTTAAAAACATGAATAAACTTCAAATGAGATGTTTATGATTGTTTAGACCAAAGTTAACTATAAAAATAGAAGTGAATTTTAAGATATAATGAGTTTTAGAATATCATCTAGTTTTAGGGTTTTGACAGATATGATTATGGATGATCCTTTTTAATGTAAGTGAAAGATGAGTTTAATAACATGCAACTTATTAATGGGAGCATAATTAGATGATTTTATAAATTTATTAGAGTTTAGAGTCATTTTAAGAGTGGTTAAGAGATGAAGATTATTCACAATTTTATACATGAGTGATATATAATATTTATTTAAAAGGAGTTTTATTTAGATTTTAAGATTTAATTAGAGTATTTAAAAGTTAATAGTTATACTTAAGTTTTATTATGATTATGGATTTATACTTAATAATTAAATTTAAAGATTTTAGTGTTTTATTAAGAAATGTGATTATTTATTTTTTAGTAAATAAATTTAAAGAATTAACAAAGTGGTTATTTTATTTTAGTAAAATAAGTAAATGAGTTTTGTTATCTAATGTTATTAAAATGTTTTTGAATAATATATATAGTATTTTTCTAGTAAAATATACTTATTACAGATCTTAAAAATGATTTTATTTATTTTTAAGTATTATCTTTATTTTTATAAAATTCTTCAAAGAATTAAGTGTCTTTAGATATTTGCTTTATATTTTATTTGTAAAACTCTAAGTTAGTATTTTTATAAAATAGTGGAGTTATTTTATACACAAAAAATGATTTTTATTTATTTTTAGGGGTTTTTCTTATTTTATGAAATTTCACTTAAGATTTACTTAGTGTTTAATCTTTATTTGCATTTTATTAACTTGAATAAGTAAAGTTATATTTTTCTTAGGTGGATATTATTTTTTTGATGCATTTTTTTAATTTATTTTATTTTAAGATGGGCCTAGCACCCAACAATGGGCTAAATTAGACCAGCTGGGTACTGGATCGGTCAAACCAACCCGGCCCGTAGCTCGCCTCATCCCCCCGAAGCTTCTCTCCTCCACTCGATCTCTCTCTCTCGCGCTCCTGGGCACTGCCACCGCCGCCAGCGCCGACTTCCGTTGCTCCTCCAGCCACCACCGGCCGCACCCGCTAATATGGCCCGATCGTCGCCTCGTCCACCGACTCCATATGATATACCGCTGATCTCTCTGCTCCCCTGCCCGACCGAAACCCTAATCCCCGCCTAGGGCTTGGTCCGCCGGAGCGCATCACCCTGTACTGTAGTTTTTTCCGCCTCCCCTAATCGAGCGAGCCTTCTCGTAGTCCCCACTGAGTTTTTGTAGGGTTCGCAGCATAGAAAACAAAAATTTTCCTACTATGTGAACTATATACCAAGATCTATCTACTAGATACAAACAACGGGCGGATGTATATCCGTAGAGAACATACCCTTGAAGACCGACAAAGCTTAACGAGTTCAACTCGTGGTTGATGTAGACGATCTCTTGACGATCTCAAGATCGAGAGGAAGTCCTAGCCGCAAATCAGCAAGATCCGGCTCAAGACACACGCTCGAGGCACCGAGCAACCTCCGCCTCCTCGCCCAGCGATGCGGTGAAGCACAACTCTTTCTTGCCGAATAGCCACCGGAACATGTATCTCGCTAGTCCGAGACCATGGGGATAAATTCTAGAGGGGGGAGAGATCCTTCACGAGGAGGTGTGAGAGACAAGTGAGGAGGGGGGATCCTTTTATAGGAGGAGGGGAACCCCAGGGGTGGTGGGCGCATGGGGCTGCCCCTCCCTCCCTTCATGTGGGTGGACACTCCACTCACAAATCTCCTTTAAATTCCCTCCACTCAAAAGTCCACTCAAATTCCCATTAAATTTCCACCAAATTTAATGCAAACTCTCATTAAATAAAACTCTTTTATTTTATTCAGAATTTTGTCAATTACTTTAATGACAAACATTCACAAATAACCCTTGCTAGAATTCTATTTCACATGAATAACCACTTTATGCAATTTCACCCAAAACCTGCTTTCGGATCTAGTGAAATAAATTCGCGCTTGTTCATTCTTTCGGCATGAAACATTTGCTCCAATTGGATGTCGGTGTCTCTTAAGTGTGTCACCCTACGGTTCGTGAATAATGCGGACATGATCGAGACCCTCTCGGATCAATAATCGAAGCGGATCCGAGACCCATACTGACTCCCACACATTCAACGATGACTTTCTTGTGATCGTCGGAACCTTTTACGCTAGTATCTTAATCCCTTTGTTTCACGATATATTACATGTCCGAGATTTGATCATCGTATCTCCATACCTATTTTGATCTCGTTACCGACATGCACTCTTTTCTCATTCCTGTGATATAACATTCTAGTGATCATATCACTTGCTTGCAAGCTATCCAATGTGATATCACCGAGAGGGCCCAGAGTATATCTATCCGCCATCGGATGAACAAATTCCACTCTCGATCCATGAGCCTCAACATAACACTTTATTAGTTCGAATCCATCTTTATAATCACCACATTACGGTGTGACGTTTGATGTTATCAAGAAACTCTTCCGGTGTTAGTGATTGACATGATCTCATGGTCTAAGGATTAGGATCACTTCGTAAGTTGTTATAGCAATATAAACTCAATGACTTTGATCGTAATGCTATACTTCGGATGAATGTTCATCACACCATTACACTAATGTTGTGATCCCGTTATTAACAACATCCAATGTCCATGATCAGGAAACCTTGATCATCTTGTTAATCAACGAGCTAGTTAATGAGAGAGGCATAACTAGGAACTTTCTGTTTGTTTATTAAACACACATGTATTAACGTTTCCGTATTAATACAATTATAGCATGCAAAATAAACATCTATCATATACTTGGAATACACATAATAAACACTTTATTATTGCCTCTCAGGCATATTCCTTGATCTCCCACTTGCACTAGAGACAATAATCTAGTTACATAGTGATAAATCTAACACCCATTGCGTTCTGGTGTTGATCATGTTTTGCTCTAGGGAGAGTTTTAGTCAACGGATCTGCTACATTGAGATCCGTATGTACTTTACAAATCTTTATATCTCCATCCTTGACATGCTCGCGGATGGAGTGAAACCGGCGCTTAATATGATTGGAATGCTTGTGAGACCTTGGCTCTTTGGCATTGGCAATGGCACCATTGTTGTCACAATAGATCACCATTGGGTCCAACGCGTTTGCCACCACTCCTAGTTCGGATATGAACTCATTCATCCAAACTTCTTCCTGAGCCGCTTCTGAAGCAGCAACATATTCGGCCTCCGTTGTTGATCCCGCTACCATAGGTTGTTTGGAGATCCTCCAACTAACCGCTCCGCCATTCATGAGAAATACGTATCCGGATTGAGACTTAGAGTCATCCGGATCGGTGTCAAAGCTAGCGTCGACATAACACTTAGCGACGAGCTCTTCTTCACCTCCGTATACAAGAAACATATCCTTAGTTCTTCGTAAGTACTTAAGGATATTCTTGACCGCTATCCAAAGGTTCAACACGGATCCGATTGGTACCTACTAGTCAAACTAATAGCATGTGCCACATCCGTCTTGTACATAGCATGGCGACATTATAGAGCCTATGGTGAAGCATAGGGACTTTGTCCATTATCTCTCTTTCTTCCGCCGTAGCCGGACTTTGAGTCTTACTCAATGTCTTGCCTTGCAACATAGGTAAGAACCCCTTCTTACTTCCGTCCATTTTAAACTTCTTTAAAATCTTATCAAGGTATGTACTTTGTGATAGCCCTATTAGGCGCCTAGATCTATCTCCATAGATCTTTATGCCTAATATGTATGACGCTTCACCTAGATCCTTCATTGAAAATTTGTCGTTTAGATAACTTTTAACACTGTTAAAAGATTTATATCATTTCCGATCAATAATATGTCATCCACATATAATATCGTAAATGCCACATTGCTCCCACTCACTTTCTTGTAAATACAAGCTTCTCCATAAGTTTGGACAAATCCAAACTCTTTGATCACCTCATCAAAGCGAGATTCCAACCGTGATGCTTGCTTCAATCCATAGATGGATCGTGAAGCTTGCACACCTTGTTTGCATCCTTAGGATCGACAAAACCCTTTGGTTGTATCATATACAACTCTTCTTCAATATTACCATTGAGAAACGCGTTTTGACATCCATCCGCCATATCTCATAATCGAAATATGCAGCAATTGCTAACATAATCCTAATCGACTTTAGCATCGCTACGGAGAGAAAGTCTCATCGTAGTCAACTCCTTGAATTTGTCGAAACCCCTTTGCGACAAGTCGAGCTTTATAGATGGTCACATTACCATCAAGATCAGTTTTCCTTTGAAAATCCATTTGTTCTCCACGGCCTTTCGGCCGTGAGGTAATTCCACCAAGTTCCAAACTTGATTTTCATACATGGATTCCATCTCGGATTTCATGGCTTCTAACCATTTGTTGGAACGGGCTCATCATCGCTTCTTCATACGTCGCAGGTCATCATTTTCATCAACCATGAAATTCATGACAGATTTCCAGTGACAAATCGGAGTCGCGACGTCTGCTTTGACTGCGAGGTTCGGTAGTACTCTCTTCTGAGTTTCATGTTCATTATCATTAGTTCCTCTTCAGCAGTGGAGCCAACTCCGAACAACTTCCTTGCGCTACTCGCCATACTTTGAAGAGAAGGTTCCACAACCTCTTCGAGTTCTACCTTCCGACTACTCACACCTTTCGCGAGAAACTCTTTCTAGAAAGGATCCATTCTTGGCAACAAAAACCTTGCCCTCGGATCTATGATAGAAGGAATACCCAATAGTTTCTTTAGGGTATCCTATGAAGACGATTTTTCCGCTTTGGGTTCGAGTTTATCCGGTTGAAGTTTCTTCACATAAACATCGCATCCCCAAACTTTAAGAAATGATGACTTAGGTTTGTTTCCAAACCACAATTCATACGGTGTCTTTTCAACGGATTTAGATGGTGCCCGATTTAAAGTGAATGCAGCAGCTTTCTAGTGCATAACCCCAAAATGACAACGGCAAGTCCGTGGAGACATCATAGATCGAACCATATCTAATAAAGTACGATTACGACGTTCCGACACACCATTTCATTTGTGGTGTTCCGCAGTGTGAGTTGTGAAACAATTCCACACTCTTTCATGTGAGTGCTAAACTCAGAACTTAGATACTCACCTCCACGGTCGGACCGTAGAAATTTGATCTTTCTATTACGATGATTTTCCACTTCATTCAAAATTCCTTGAACTTTTCAAAGGTTTCAGACTTGTGTTTCATCAAGTAGATATAACCGTATCTACTCAAATCATCCGTGAAAGTAACAAAATAACGATATCCACCTCACGACACACTCATTGGACCACATACATCGAATGTATGATTTCCAATAAACTGTCGCCTGCTCCATTGAACCGAAAATGGCGTTCAAGTCATCTTGCCCATAAGGCATGGCTCACATGTATCAAATGATTCATAATCAAGTGATTCCAAAAGTCCATCCGAATGGAGCTTCTTCATGCGTTTAACGCCAATATGACCTAGATGGCAGTGCCACATATATGCGGATATATCATCATTAAGTTTAATCCTTTTAGCATCAACATTATGAATATGTGTAACATTATCATCGAGATCTAATAGAAATAAACCATTCATCATCGGTGCATGACCATAAAAGATTTCATTCATATAAATGGAACAACCATTGTTCTCGATTTAAATGAATAACCACTTCTCATCAAACACGATCCAGACATACAATGTTCATGCTCGCAGTGCACCGATAACATTTATTAAAGTTTATAACTAATCCCGACGTAAGTGGAGAGGCAGCGTTCGACGGCGATCACATCAACGCTTGATCCATTGCCGACACGCATCTTGACCTCACCCTTGCTAGCGGTCGCTTGTTCCAGCCACGATTCGAGTTACAAATATTAGAAATTGAACCGGTATCAAATACCTGGTGCATCTGCGAGCACTAGTCAAGTACACATCAATAACATGTATATCATATATACCTTTGTTTGCCTTGCCGGCCTTCTTTTACGCCAGATACTTGGGGCGCTTGCGCCCGATGGGATCCCCTTACAATAGTAGCACTCGAATTAGACTTAGGTCCAACTCGGGGTTTTTTCAGCGCTGCAATGTGCTTGCCGCCTTACTTCCCTTCCGCTTTTCCTTCTTGTCTTTCTTGAAACCAGTGTTCCTATTGATCATCAACACTTGATGTTCCTTTTGATCTCCACTTCGCAGTTTTAAGCATTGATGTAAGCTGGGAGAGACTTCTTCATGCCTTGCATATTATAGTTCATCACGAAGCTCTTATAGCTAGGTGGCAAAGAGAACACGATGGATGCCTAAGTCAATGGGAATCGATATTCCCAAGGACACAAGCTTATCGGCGAATCGACATCTTGAGTACATGCTCACTAACGGAGCTGTGCTCTTCCATCATGCAGCTAAAGAACTTTTCTGAAGCGTTGTAGCTCTCTACAGAAGCATGTGTGTCGAAAATCATTTTCAACTCACCCATTGTATCAAATGCATTGCCGTTTTCGAAACGCTTTCGAAGTTCCGGCTCTAGCCCATACAATATGCCGCAATGAACTAAGTTGTGGTCCTCCTGACGAGTCGGATAGACATTCTTCTCCTCGTCAGGGCATCATCAAAGGTGGGGCCTAACGGCGCTTCTAGCACATATTGCTTTTGTGCAACAGAGGAGAATCCTCAAATTCATGGCCCATTCGGTAAAGTTGCTACCGTCGTTGCTAGTTTCTCTTTCTCCATGAACACATTGAAATTAAAAGGTGTGGTGCCATCTACAACAGAATTTGTAAAGTTTAAACTAAGTGTATGATAGATTGAGTTCAACTAATCTATATTACGAATGAACTCCCACTCAAAACGACATCCTCGTGCCTTTTGGTGATTACATGAACCAAATCCACTACACCAAGTCCGATCATCACGTGAGTCGGTATAACTTCAAAGGCGAGCATCAAATGGTCATCATATCAACTATATGACTCATGCTTAACCTTTCGGTCCGTGTTCCGAGGCCATGTCTGTACATGCTAGGCTCGCCAAGTTAGAACCTTAGTATTCGCGTGTTCAACTGCTTTTACACCAAATATGGTCGTGGATCCAAGAACACCCGATCATCACGTGATGTCTTGGAGCGACGAAAACATAATCGGTGCATACTAAAGGAAGAACACATTCTTATATTGATATTTAAATGAGGGATCATCTTATTATGCTAACAAAGCGCTAAACAAGCAATATAAGGTGCTATCAAACATCATATGTTTATTAGTGAAATTATATGGTTCCCGCAGATGATCTCTATCATGTGCATCGTGGTATGATCACTATCATACCTATATGTGTAAATCCAAGGTCTATGGATTTTACACGCTATGTGTGTTGTAAGAGTATCATCTCATACTTCTACTTACAACACTACCATATCATAACACTAGCCCAGCAACAATCTAAACTAGACGCCTCTAATTTCTCCATTGCAAGTTTTACGTGGCTTAGGGCTTCGAGATAGAACCGTTTACCTATGAACATGAACCACAACGAGGATAATCAGATTGTTGACAACTCGCTTGCAAAATAGATATTGACTATAGTAGGAGACAGACACGCTAGCCACTTATGCAAACTAGTTGCATGTCAAGCGTGGAACAGGTCTCATGTGCGAGGACATGTAAAGTTTGTCCGCCGCTTCATCCCACTATGCCACCAATATCCAAAATTACAACAAAGGAGCAACAACATGATCATCATCACCCACATACTCATATGTGTACTACCCGTAAAGTATCTACGCATAGATCCGCTCGATACATTTGTAGGGTTCGCAGATAGAAAACAAAAATTTCCTACGATGTGAACTATATACCAAGATCTATCTACTAGATACAAACAACGGCGGATGTATATCCGAGAGAACATATCCTTGAAGACCGACAAAGCTTAACGAGTTCAACTCGTGGTTGATGTAGACGATCTCTTGCCGATCTCAAGATCGAGAGGAAGCGCCGCAAATCAGCCGCATCCGTGCTTGCACACACGCTCGAGGCACGAGCAACCTCCGCCTCCTCGCTCCAGCGATGCAGCGGAAGCACAACTCTTTCTTACCGAATAGCCACCGGGAACATGTATCTCGCTAGTCCGAGACCATGTGGGATAAATTCTAGAGGGGAGAGAGATCCTTCACGAGGAGGTGTGAGAGACAAGTGAGGAGGGGGGCTCCTTTTATAGGAGGAGGGGGGAACCCCAAGGGGGTGGCCGGCGCATGGGGTCTTCCCCCTTGCCCTCCCCTCTTCATGTGGGTGGACACTACACTCACAAATCTCCTTTAAATTCCCTCCACTCAAAAGTCCACTCAAATTCCCATTAAATTTCCACCAAATTTAATGCAAACTCTCATTAAATAAAACTCTTTTATTTTATTCAGAATTTTGTCAATTACTTTAATGACAAACATTCACAAATAACCCCTTGCTAGAATTCTATTTCACATGCATAACCACTTTATGCAATTTCACCAAAACCTGTTTCGATCTAGTGAAATAAATTCGCGCTTTGTTCATTCTTTTTCGCATGAAACATTTGCTCCAATTGGATGTCGGTGTCTCTTAAGTGTGTCACCCTACGGTTCGTGAATAATGCGGACATGATCGATACCCCTCTCGGATCAATAATCGAAGCGGATCCGAGACCCATACGACTCCCACACATTCAACGATGACTTTCTTGTGACCGTGGAACCTTTTACGCTAGTATCTTAATCCCTTTGTTTCACGATATATTACATGTACGAGATTCGATCATCGGTATCTCCATACCTAGTTTGATCTCGCATCGACATGCACTCTTTTCGCTCCTCGTGATATAACATTCTAGTGATCAAATCACTTGCTTGCAAGCTAATCAATGTGATATCACCGAGAGGCCCAGAGTATATCTATCCGCCATCGGATGAACAAATTCCACTCTCAATCCATGAGCCTCAACATAACACTTTATTAGTTCGAATCCATCTTTATAATCACCACGTTACGGTGTGACGTTTGATGTTATCAAGAAACTCTTCCGTGTTAGTGATTGACATGATCTCATGGTCTAAGGATTAGGATCACCGTAAGTTGTTATAGCAATATAAACTCAATGACTTTGATCGTAATGCTATACTTCGGATGAATGTTCATCACACCATTACACTAATGTTGTGATCCCGTTATTAACAACATCCAATGTCCATGATCAGGAAACCTTGATCATCTTGTTAATCAACGAGCTAGTTTATGAGAGAGGCATAACTAGGAACTTTCTGTTTGTTTATTAAACACACATGTATTAACGTTTCCGTATTAATACAATTATAGCATGCAAAATAAACATCTATCATATACTTGGAATACACATAATAAACACTTTATTATTGCCTCTCAGGGCATATTCCCTTCAGTTTTTGCTACATGGCCTCGACACCCGTGTGCTCTGCATCGAGCCCTGTCTCAACCACCTAGCCTCGGCCTTCCCATGGTGGTGTGGTGCTACTGCTACTTTCTAAGGCCATGGTTGGCTATGGTCTCCTGATGCTCTCTGTTGACCTGGGTTTCACCTTCCTTAACTCGACGCCGGTGGGAAGGTGCGTCGGCGCAACCCCGGTGTCCCTTGTTCCTGAAACCCGCGGGACGGCGCGGACAGCGCAACCCTGGAGTGCTTCCGCTGATTCATGGATGGTGTTGGACAGGAGCGTTTCTATGGCTTCATCAAACCTACGCTCCAGGTGCTCGGCACCCTCGGTGAGTTCTTTCCTTCGACCGGCCATCGAGCCGATGAACTGTACTGGTTGTGAAACTATGAGAATGGTGATATCCTGATTGTGAGCTCGAGGTTGTGGTTTGTTGGTGTGGAGGTGGGCTATGTTTTATCTTTTATACTAAAACATTTCTATGCTCTAGAGCTGATACTGGTACTCTGTCTTGGCTTGCTCTTCATTTATCTGTGTGTGGCATCAATGTGGTTACTTCTGCTGTTATCTGAATATGCTAGAGTTTCTCTTTGCTGAATCCTAAATTTAATAAGAGATTCACATAAAGGTTATGATGTGAGAACAATTACTATACTTGACTCTGTTGACTAGCATGGACCCTGGCTATGGCAATGTCCATTTAGCAGTGCATAGTTGTGTTGCTTATCTGTTCATGTTGGGATATAATTTCTTTGGGATTAAAACTTCCCAAATTGGAATCTAATTGTTGTGAACATTATCTGTTGAAAATATGATAGAGAATAATCTCTCAGATGATTCCTAGTATAATCTAGGAAGATGATATGAACTTATTCATAAGTGAGATTGTGGTTTATTTAAAATGGACTTGGGTTTGTGATAAAAATATTCTAAATCTACTAGGTACAGAGATGCTACCCTCTGGGAATGTGCCTTGTAGCCTAGCAGTTGTGGTAATGCTTGTCTAGTAAAACTAGAGAATAAAATGATGATGTTATATCATGCAAGGCATGATCTTGGATAAATATGAATCAGAAGATGTTAATTGCTTGATAACTAGATATATGATTCCTAGATCAAATGATCTAGGAAGATGATTTGAATTTCCTAAGGTTGATAGATACCCTAGTGCTGTGCTTGGGCTGCTACACATCTGATCTGTTGTAGCCTTTCTTAATAAGCTTCTACTTGTGCCATTTTAAAACTAGTGGCTTCTAAATTTCTTGTTGGTAATCAATACCAACAGAGAAATACTCAAAATTTCAAAAAATTCCTTTTTATTTAGGAACTGAACTTGGTTAGAGGGATTGATTAGTTGCACTGTTGCCAATGAATAAATGGATCAAGGTGGCTGCCTCTATCCCTTTCCTGATATGGATCATCCAATGTTGCCTTGTTGCCTGCTTGTCCCTGATGTAAACATTGATCTAGATGATTCCAGCATGATCCATAAACTATTGTTGTTTTAGATTAAAAATTGATCCCTCTAGCCAATACCGTGGAAATCAAGACTAGTTCTTGATTTCCCTAAGTTGGGTTCCAATATTGATAATGCCTCATCTTTGATGAGGGAAACATTTTAATATTAACCCAATAATCCCTTCTCTGTTTCCATTACTTGACTGCAGAAAATAAGAATAGATACTATAGCATGATTTTGGTAGTTAACATGTGATTGTGGAGTTATTGCAGTTGTTGGCTAGTGTTGATCTTGATCAGCCACTGTTACTTAGTGGATGCCTTCCTCCCTTCTTCTGATGTAGCTACTGCTACTTCTCTTCTTAGCACCTAGGCTGTAACTACCTCGGTGAATTACGCTCCTAGCTACAAGCCTGGATGAACAGTAGTGGTTGAAATAGTACGGTGGGGCCCCAAAAGCCACTCACGGGTAGACCTTTCGGCCGTCCCAACCACTTCCAATTCATCAGGACTCAGACGGGCGGCGAATCAGCGAAGGGATCAAATACATACACAAATGAGTATGTATGCAAGCCACCATACAAGAGTACATCAGAGCCATACCATCTAGAAAGAAAGGAAATATAGCAACGCCATACGGCAAGATTCAAATGA
The DNA here is from genome assembly GCA_030063025.1 of Avena longiglumis. NCBI lineage: Eukaryota > Viridiplantae > Streptophyta > Magnoliopsida > Poales > Poaceae > Avena > Avena longiglumis. The sequence goes on along the minus strand of CP125973.1, from coordinate 65,719,064 downwards.
CCTAGATAGATATAATATTTTAGGATAATTCCTCATACAACACACATCAGAGTATCAAGCGGAAGCGGCAAACAAAGTCCGAGTACGGATAAGAAGCAAATCGGCATAAGATGCCATAGAAAGAAGCACATCCCGCCCACAGATCTCACGGATCCCCGTTCCCGGAATCTCTACGCCGAACGATCGTTGCCCACGTCATCAGCCTCTTCCACCCAAAGATCCGTCCCCGCGAGGGTACCTGCTCATCGAACCAATAATTTATCGTGTGAGACCCTAAGGGTACTCGGCAAGTCTTTATGCCTCTAAAGGGGACACAACTGGGTGACGAATCAGCAAAAGATAAACCCTAGCAGTTCTATAGATAAACGCTAACCATCCGCCTAACCAAAGATAGACGGATGTCCGTGAAATAAAGACAACAGTTATAACAGTAATCTCATCAGATCCATCCTCCTCCTCGCTTACCAACGAGGAAGCGGACGAACAACCCCCCATCCGTTGGCAATTTTAATAACCATTCCATGAGTGTTGCACTATTTACTAGTCAGTTGCTTAGTCAGATTAAAACGGTACTTTAGTTATGCTTGTCTATGATCGAGAAACTGTGCTCCAAGTCGTCCATAACCGCGGACACGGCTTTCAGAAAGTTTTACCCTGCAGGGGTGCACAAATAACAACACACACTCGATCAACCTCGGAAAAACCAAATCAAAACCCAACGAGGCCTTCACGACAAAGCAATCACAAGATTCAGACGTATTTCAGGGGCCACCCCATTGAGTAGACCCTGCAACGAAGTTAGCTGACTTCGAGACGGACTCAAGGTTTGCGTCAATGGCTGTAAACGACTGGGAACCCGAAAGTGTGACTGGGCTTGTCGATAGCGCGAAAACACTCCGCTTACCTAAACAGACAAAAGTGCTCCTCGCACAATCGAATAAACAAAGAGCATGGCATAAGTACAGATAGTAAATAAAACCTCAAACTAGTTTGTGGCCCCAAGAAATAAGACTAATCAAGCTCGCCTGTGGGGGTCCCATATTCCTCCGGATGTGGATAGCGATAAATCTTGGAACAGAATCAAGTACTCGGGGTCTTACGGACACAAGTGAGCAGGAAAACCAAATAGCGATGTTGCTCACCGTGCCACTTTCATTAGTTATCCCATCGCTACTCAGTTAAGTTGTTTAGGTACCTCGTTATCCATCGACGCCACAAACCCTACACATGTTGTTCTACGACTCGCATGGCTCAAACAACTCCTGTAGTAATGGCTCATGGGATGGAGGAACAAGCTTGGTGGGGTTTAAAGTAAAAGCTATGCAAGATTTGGGATTCAGGTTTAATGCAATCGCGACTCCATGATGCAAGAATAAGATAGAGGCAATAGGTGCGTATGTATGCAAGCGTGTGGTAGTGCTTGCACGGCAACTCATTTGAAGCGAGAGGCGGATCGGTAGTGCTCTGGTTCTCTTGATATATCCCACTCGTAGTCTATCCGAAGAAGAACCAAACAAACAAGGGCCAACATAAATAAAGTGCACAAGCACAGGAATAAAATGCGTCAAGCAAACAATCATGCCATGATGAATGATGCACAAGTTGCATGGCAATAAAGTAGCATGGCATGAGTGAGGTGTGGAAGACAAGAAAAAACATTTTAATGGGGTTCTGGATCACATTTGTTGTCATATTAGTTGCTGTACACTATATTTTTATATGATGCATGCTGCAATTGAAGTCATGGGTAGCATAAACAGAAAGGTCTCGTCGAGCTGATCATTTTAGACATATCATTTGTTAAATTCGGAGTTATATTTCAAAAGTTATTAATTATTTAAGTTCCAGTGGCATTTGTTGTAATTTGATTCAACTTGGAATTTAAAAAGTGCAACAGGCAATTTGAATGGCATATTTGAAATCCTTACATTTTTCTGATTCAGAAACATATAACATATGCATTATTTGAGTTTGTATTTCAAAAGTTATATTAAAATAGGATTTGAATTTGAATTTAAATAATTTGATTAGATTTGAATTTTAAACAGACAACCAGCTGGACTTTGTGCACCCAGGCTCAGCTAGCCCTGGCGATATTGGGGACCTGCACTGACAGACACACGCCTGTGACGGCGTTTCACCGTGCTCTAGACTCGAGGCAGACAGTGGGACCTACCGTGCAGGTGCCCACTTGATGCCGAGGCAGCGGCTGCCCACATGGCTTAGGGAGGGGGACTGCGGGTTGAGTAACAAGTTCTCTGGGAGCCTTTTTGCAAAACGTGCACACGACGCTGACGGGTGGGGCTAAGGGACTGCGGGATTGAGGCGGGAAAAGGGGGAAGGGCTTATTTGCAAAACGTGCTGCCGTTGTCTGTCATTGAACGTGAGCCGCGCATGGATCGGCGGACTTCGAACGACGATGGCGAGCGAACCACGGCGTCTCCGGCCAAGCCGCAAAAACCAAAAACGAAGAGGGCGTTACGGGCTACAGTTTTCGTTCAGGGGTCTAGCTCGGAGGCGGCTGCAGCGCGTGGTTTTCATCGAAGAACAGAGGCGCACGCCACATGCTTCTTTGGCGCCAAGGGCAGCGGTGACCAGCGCGACAGACGACGGTGTTCGACGGAGGCCGGCGGGGCTACGGCGAACTAGAGATGACCAGGGGGTGTCTAGGGGCTGTAGGAGCTCACCGTGGTGTTGTCGGCGTAGCCGGGGGCGTTGAGGTGGCGAGGATCGGCGAGGGGGCAGCAGGTCGGGGGCGTCCTGGCGGTCACGGGCACGGCGGCGGCGAGCTTCTCCGGCGGACTTCGAGGGCGAACTCCGGTACCGCACGATGCAGGAGATCGAGAGGGACGCCTGGACGCCTTGGACACACTCTCGCGCAGCTCCTTCCGCTCTCCTGCTGATCTGGCCGCGCTAGGGTTTAGATGGCATGGTGGGGAGGTTGCTTGCCTGGGGAGGAAGAAGGGAGGCAGGGGGAGGAAGAGAGGCCTGGGGACTGCCTGGGGGATCTGGGGGAGGCTAGAGATGAAGGGGAAAGGATAAGAACGAGAGGGGGCAGGTAGATGGCGTGGGGGAGGGGTAGATCGGCATCGGCCACCTTTGCACCTCACGTGCATGGGTCGGCAGGCACATGGGGGAGGGAGGAGGCTGCCAGGTGGGGTAGGGCGAGGCCAGGGAGGCAGGCAGGTGTGGTGTGAGGCTGCTGAGTGGGCCAGGGAGGGGAGCTCGTGGTGGGGCACGCCGGCAGGGAGGAAGAGCAAGAGAGAGGAGGAGAGGGTGGAGCTAGGATCGGTTAGGGTTTAGCTAGAGAGGGAGGCTCGGTTTAGAGAGGGTTGGGGAGAGAAGAGGTGAGGGGGCACTTAGGGTGTGGTAGGTTTAGGTGAGAGAGGGAGGGACATGTTAGCTAGGGTTTAGTTAGTTTAGGTGTAGCTGTTGCCTGCCAAAACTCACCGGCGAGCAGCGACGAGCAACACGAAGAGCCGGGAGGCTCCCAGAGCTGCTGGTGGGCCCTGGTCCCTCGGGCAGCAAAGCTCCAAGACGCATACGGCTTGGTTCGAGGACGTGCCACCTGACCTATACCTGATCAGGAAGGTGAAAGGTTGCTTCGATTGGTTTCCTGCATGGCAAACAAACATGTGTAAAATTCGAGCCGTAACCGGCTCCCAGGTTTCCCTGTGAATCGGCTCTTAAAGCCGATCATCCCATGGTTCTGCATTAAATCTTATGATAACATGGGGTTTTTGCTTCATCAATACAAGCTAAATTGATCTACGACAGTTTAATGTTTTCACCTCATGACTGGAACATCCTACACGTAATTGAGCCTGGTAGATACAAAAGATAGTAGAAAACTGATCTTAGAGAAGGCCTAAAAACTAACATAACGTTAATTCTCGGAACGTCCCCTCTAAGATCGATAAACTATATCTTACATATTACTGGATCGTTCAACCCGTTTGCAAGGCCTGATCATGGGGATATCAAACTAAACCTTGGAGAACAAGGTACAACTATAACAGATCAAATTGACTTAAATAAAGATCAAGCAGGATGCCACCTTTACCCCCGGGAAAAGGGTGCAAAGGCGGCGATGTAGCGATAGGCAGCATAACTAAACAATCATAGCGAAAAGTACTGATGCTAACCCAAACAAATCTATGATAATGGTGTTACTCGCCATCAACAAGGCTTAGTACGAGTAACACTGTGTAACGATAGTAGATCGCCTAGATCGCAAGATGCGATCTAGGCAGCATGGCACTTACCCGAGAAAAACCCTAGAAACAAGGGGTGGCGATGCGCCGAGATTGTGTTTGTTGTGAACGTGATTGTCCTCCTTTTTCGATAACCTTAGGTACATATTTATAGTCCGGAGACTCTCTACTTTTGGAATAACTCTACAACTCTATCTTTACCTAAACTGAAACGAAACCTACTACGATACAAGATACACGGGCAATTTAGCCCAAATCTACGTACAAGGCCGCTTAACAACACGTTAAATACACGTATCTTCTAAGCCCATCTTGATTACGGCCCAACTCCTCCTCTGGCCAAAATATGGCGATAACACATGCCCCCCTGGTTTTGGCAATAATAATTCCAAAACCACTCCGCTGATGTTTTTTCCTCGCCACCTCTTTCTTTTTTTTTATATCGGGTTGCGCGTTGACAGAACGCATAGCAGAACAGGATCGCCACGCCACCCCTTCATCATGATGCCCTGTCTTCTCAACTCCTTCGCACTGCACGATTTGACGATTTTGGCAGTGCAATCTTGGAAACCGCTATGGCATTGAACCGTCTCTCCAATATTCCCTTTATTTAAATCCGTCTGAGCAGTTCGCAGTCCCCATCTTCCTCCAGTAGCCAGAAACCCTTCTTTCTCCGCCGAAAAACCCTCTTTCTTGCCATGGCCTCCTCTGCTTCCTCCGGCTTGTCCTCCTATGCCTCCAACTCGGTGAGTGACCGCGAGCCGACGCCAGAGCACCCGCCTACGGCGGCGTACAGCACTTTCGCCCCACGGTGGTGGGACGAAAGGGACTGGGACTTCTCCGTCTGGTCGGAGGACGATATGTCCCTGACGGACGGCGAAGAAAGCCTACAGTTCCTCGTTGACGGGGAACTGGAGGCGAGGAACAGCGACGACGCCTGGTCGTGGGACGGCGTCGAATCCTCCGACGAGAAGGAGGAACCGGAGGAGGAAACCTCCTCCGACGAATACCCGCCGACGAAGCGCTTCCGCGCCGGGTCTGAAGACGATGACGACGACGAGGTCGAGGACGAGGAAGCCCCTATTGGCTTCCTCAGCAGCAGCAGTGAGGACGACGCCTTGGCGGCGATGATGGCCAATGACAGGGGCGGCGGCAAATGACGACCTCGGCCTAGATTAGGATTTAGGAGTATTAGTAGTAGTAGTAATGTGCTCCCTTTTGTAATCCATCCGCTACCTGTATGCAATCCTCTTTTGAATCAATGAATGAAAAATTTCGTTCCTCGAATACTGTCTTTCCGCCCCAATTTTGTTGATAACAAGAATTAGTCGATGCTCCAGGAGCCGATAGCAACGTATCGGCTTTCACCTTGTCACGTCCTCATAGTCAACCAAACCATGACTCAAAGAGCCGACGCACATCGGCTTTTCCAAAATCGTTGATAAGGTCCAACTCAGTCGCATACTTAGGCAACCTAAACGGCCACCTCTTAGTTTCAAACGGTAACCTGTGACTGCCTTCAAAAAGGGCGACCTAGATCCCCAACTGCCCACCAAACAGATCGAGCTCACAGCAACAAGAATCTTCAATCCTCAATCTGCATCCATTCGCCGGCAAACCAGATGGCGGAATCATCCAGCACCAATCCAGAGGTCTCCGGTCTGAAGGTACGCTTACCCCTTGTAGTCTGAACACAATGTCAGAATTTAATGATGAACACCTGAATTAATGCCTTTACTCCACCGTTAATTCGTCTAGGTTTCAGACATTCTACTGCCGCATCCTTCTCTCCCAAATTCTCTCTGTCTTGGCCCTCGTTCAGATTCTAGCCCTGCCCATCTAATTTCTTGCGAAGCAAATAGGATCCCCTTTGTCAGCCAAGACCTAGATCTGAACTCCTGGGCCGACTGCTTGCGAGCCTGGCCTAATCCCCCCGAACATTGGGTTTCTTGGTTCAGCAGGGTAGCTAGAGCTTACCAATCCCAATGGGAAAGTTTGGGAATAGCCGATGCCTTGCATCTATCGTTGTCTCCTCTTGAGAAACACGAGAATCTTCTCAAAACCATCGGCTATTTCTGGTCTGACGCTTTGAACTGCTTTATGTTTGGCCATGGCCCTATGTCACCAACATTGCTAGACGTGGTGATGATCACTGCCGGATGTTACATCACCCAGCCCTCCTTTCAAACTGACCAAAGTCCCCTACAACCTGTCTTCCAAAATGCATCGTATAAGTTGGGGTGCTTATCTCCAACGCCATATGAAAATGAAGGGCCTGTTTTGGAGAAAGAACATCTGACCTTTCTCAATTTCTGGTTAGAGCATTTCATCTTCGTGGTCCTTCCTTGCTCCAACCAAAACTATCTCTCCTTAGCCCATGAACCGCCAAAGGTACTCAACTTGGTATCGGCAAACTGTTCCTCGGAGAGGTCTATCGATATCTCCAATTGATGTCTGTTGTTCTCGTGCATAGCCATCAAAACGGGTGGTCCTTGGTGGTTCATTCAGTTATGGGCTCAGCTGTACTTTCAAAACCACATCCCAGACTTCCCCCTCCTAGCGAGTTGCACCTTCCCTGATGTTAAAGGGAAGCAGATCCGATGCACTAGTTATGGCCAAGCTTTGTACAGGTTGCCAGGCAGCAAATTATCCCCTCAGGAAGCATCCAAGTGGTTCAGCACCTTCTTCCGGGGCCTGGACAACCCCACCTTCTTCCCCTATATGGAGGAATCGGAACATTTCGAAAATCCACTCTCCTTTAGGCTGGACAGTTTTGCCGATGACACTAGCACTCGGCAGCTCTTTTCCACTGTAATTCGTCCCTGTTTCCTTCCAGTTGGAATGAGTACGTCCAACAGGATAATCAAACCTGGGTATGAATTTTACCAGCCAGTCTTAGTGGCCCGCCAATTCGGCCTTGGACAAGTAGCTCCCCACTTCTTTCTCCATCACCTTACGGAGTGCAGAGCCGACCTGCCTGATCCTCTCACCAGTCAGAGGTGTTACTCCTTCTTTGATGCTCTGACCATCCCCATTCCGAATGACCTCACCTTCTCTTCGTCAACCGACGGCTTCGAGGATTGGTGGACAATGTGGAAAACCCACGCTTTCAGGAAAGCTCTGGGACCATTGTTGAAACAACTGGATGCTGATTACGACGTCCCCGTGGAACAGGTGCTACTACTTGCAAATTTCCTTGATGCAGCTTGCGATTGATCTTTTTACTAATCCATTTCTCCCTTTGCAGCAACAAAATGGCCCTGAACCCACACACAGTGATGGCTCCCCCTTCGAGTTCTTTCCACCAGCTCCTGTGGTTCTTTTCTGCAAAAACTCGCTACCTCTAAAAAAGGTCATAATGCAGAAACAGCCGATAACACCTCAATCGGCTTCTAAAAAACGAGGAACATCAGCACCAACCGCCCCGCGGGTCCCAACCAGGACAAGAACGGCCACGAGGAATGTAGCTGCCAGGAAAACCTTGAGGCACCGGAGCCCTTCTCCAGAAAGCTCTCCAGAAAGCTCGCATGTAGGCTGACCCATCTTTTTAGTTAATTCTCGTTACTCTTCACTATGGCAGACGCGTTCCTGTCTAACATCCTTCCTTTCCTTTGCAGGCTTCCATTGAAGATTCTTCTCACGAGGACGAACATCCCGATGAAGGAGAATCGAGCCCAACGGATTCTGAGAGGACCATCACCCCAAGCCAGCCAGATGTGCTACCATCGGCCTCTAAGAAACGGTCTGTCCCTGAGCCTGATGCCCCCCGAGCATCAGTCGAGGCCGGGTCAGTATCGGATCCCAAGAGAGCTCGTCAAGAACCACCAATCTCTTCATCGAGCCAAGAGGTTCAGGCCACTGATGCTTCTAGTGGGAAGGCCGGGGCCGGGCTGACACCGGAGTTGGGAACCTTCGAAGGTATAGATGAAACCACACACCACCCGATGGTCTCTTCATCGGCTATCCCTTCGATAGGAGAGGTACGTTCCAAGCTTCTTCATTGTACGGTCTTGCATGTTTACGCAAACTGACGCTCCTGGCTGTCAGAGTTGTGATCTTTCAGGCTTGCTGTCGTTCGACCTTGAATCCATTGAACCAACTCCCTCTGCTGCCCACGCTGATCCGCAAGCCAGGGTTGCTCCACCTCAATTCCAGCGTCTTAAAACCTTGCTGTCCTCCTCAATCGAGGAGTTGATCGAGGGTTCTGAGGAGGTGAAGAACGTTCTTGCCGAGATTCAAGATCATCTTCCAGGCACACTGCAAGTGAAGCTTCTGTCAGTTGCCAATCTGTCCCTTTTCGGGCCACGGGTGAAGCTAGCCCGTGAAAGGATCCATCTGCGCCACGCCCAACTTCCGCTAAAAGCCGATATTGCAGAAAGATGTCAGCAGCTCAATGAGAAAAAGGCGTCTCTGGATGCTAAAACTGACACCTCCGTCAGCATCGCTGAGCTCGCATCCTTGAACCAGGAGCTGGAAGATCTTGAGGAGAAGGTCCGGGTGACTAAACAGCTCATCCGTGACAAGGAAGAATCTATAGTCCGCTCCCAACACGAGGCGGAAGGCCTCAAATCTCAACTGAAGACCGATCTGGCAGGCATACGTGCTCTGAGCAAGCAGCTAGTGACGGGCAAAGATGAAGATGACGAAGCCGAGATCGCCGAGGTGGATCGTATCCGTGTTGACGCCTTCCACGCCTTCGAGGCATTCTTCAGTAGTTCGTATATGTAAACTGGCATCTGTTTGTAATGTGTGTGGACCACTAAAGTCGATGACCGTGCATCGGCTATATATTTTTGCTCTTATTCGGCCGATTTTTTATATCGGCCTCCACATTTTTACTGTTCAATATCTTACTGTTCAATATCTCACGTGCTTTTGTACCTGGCCGATTTCATGCATCGGCCCCCATGTTCTACTGTCCATCATCCCACATGCTTGGGAAATATTTCTTGAGATGTTGACCGTTAACCGCCACTGGGAATTTTACGCCGTCCAGCTCTTCCAGCATGTACGCGTTCCCTCTTAAAGCTTGATCGACCCTGTATGGCCCGTGCCAATTTGGGCACCATTTGCCATATGCTACATCCTTAGTTCCCAATGGCAACACCGCTTCCCATACCAGATCGCCAACGTGGAACTCCTTAGGCCTCACCTTCTTGTTGTATGCACGAGCTACTTTGGCCTTGTTCTCTTTGATTTTCTCAAGCGACCACAGCCTAAGCTCAGTCACATCTTCAGCGCTGTCACTCATCAAAGTTGCATATTTTTCAGCCGTCAGATCGTTCTGAAAGGTGACGCGTCTCGATCCAGCCGTAATTTCCCAAGGTAACACGGCTTCTTGACCATAGACCAGATGGTATGGCGAGGTCTTTATCGCTCCATGACATGACATGCGATAAGCCCATAACGCCTCTGATAAAACCTCATGCCAACGTCTAGGGTTTTCATCGATTTTCCTCTTGATCAGCTTGATAAGGTCTGGTTGGATGCCTCAGCTTGCCCATTTGCTTGAGCATAGTACGGAGATGACCGAATCAGCTTAATCCCTGCGTCCTCACAGAACTCCCTGAACTCGTAAGAAGTGAAAACCGAACCTCCATCGGTTGTGATAGTCTGAGGAATCCCAAACCTATGAATGACGTGCTCCTTCACGAAATCGACAACATCCTTTGAACTTACTGACTTCATAGGGACGGCTTCCACCCATTTGGTGAAATAATCCGTGATGGCCAAGATCCACATGTGGCCTTTGCTTGACGGAGGATTGATCTTGCCGATCATATCCATGCCCCAACCTCGGAATGGCCAAGGCTTGATGATGGGATTCATAGCAGACGCGGGTACCATCTGGATTTTTCCAAATTTCTGACATGCTTGACACCCTTTATAGTACTTAAAACAGTCCTCGAGCATGGTAGGCCAATAAAACCCTGATCGCCTGATCAACCACTTCATCTTATGAGCCGATTGGTGAGTTCCACAGGCGCCTTCATGTACCTCGTGTAGGAGCCGATTGGCCTCGGCTGTTCCCAGACATTTGAGTAATAACCCCTCAAGAGTCCTGTAAAACATGTCGTCTCCGATAAGCACATACTTCATGGCCTTGTATCTTATCCGTTTAGGTGCCCCCCGAGCCGAATCCTTCAAGTAATTGAAGATATCGGCTCTCGATCGTCTGCGTCGAGGCGCACACGAATATCAGCTCCCTCTGCTACGTCCTTGTAGCCTGAAGCCATTTGTGCAAGATCGTTCGCTTCGGTATTCTGCGCTCGCGGGATCCAGGTGAAGTTTATGTATCGGAACTGTGCCATCAGCTCACGGCATTGCATCCATAATGGGAAGAGCGATTCACTCTCGCACTTATAGTCCTCTGTGAGCTGAGAAATCACCAGTTTGGAGTCTCCAAATACTTCCACTGCTTCCGCTCCAGCTTCAATGAGCAACTCCATTCCCTTGCGTATTGCCTCATACTCGGCTACATTGTTGGTGCGAGAGGTAGACAATCTAATGGAGAAGGAAAATATTGCCCCCCGGGGCGACACGAGTAAAATGCCGATGCCGCAGCCATCGTCACAAACTGATCCGTCGAAAAACATAGCCCACGCTTTTATGGACAGGGCTGCTATGTTGGTGTTGATCCTTTCAGCAATGAGATCGGCCAACGCCTGTCCCTTGACTGCTTTCGCGGGTTGATACCGGATGTCAAACTCTGATAATGCAAACATCCACTTGCCCAGTCGGCCTTTTAACATAGGAGCCGACAACATGTGCTTCACGACGTCTGATTTGCAGATGATGATGATCTCTGCTGATAGCAAAATGTGGCGCAGCTTGGTGCAGGTGAAAAACAGGCAGAGGCATAACTTCTCAATATCAGGATACCTTGTCTCTGCATCCAGCATCCTCCTGCTTATGTAAAACACGACTCGCTCCACCCCATCATAAACTTGTACTACCACCGAGGCGATGGATGTGTCGGCTACTGACAGGTAAATGTAGAACGGTTTGTCCGGCCGGGGTGGAACCAACACTGGTGGCTTCGTCAGATATTCCTTGATCTCGTCAAGGGCTTGCTGCTGTTCTGCGCCCCAGCGGAATTCCTCGTCAGATTTTATTTTTACTAGTCCCATGAACGGCTCTATCCTTCCTGACAGATTAGAGATGAATCTTCGGACGAAGTTGACCTTGCCGATGAGAGACTGCAGCTCCTTCTTTGTGGTGGGCGGCTTCATTGTTCGCACTGCCTCCTGACTTTTTAGGCCGATCTCGATCCCGCGTTCATGGACCAAGAAACCCAAGAACTGACCGGCCGTTACCCCGAAGGCGCACTTCTTTGGGTTCATTCGTAGTCCGAACTTTCTCGTGCGGTCCAGGACGCGTTGCAGATCGCCCAAGTGTCCTTCTACTGAGGCAGACTTGACCACCACGTCATCTATATAAATCTCCACTAGCTTGCCGATCAGGTCATGGAAAATGTAATTCATGGCTCTTTGGTACGTGGCACCAGCATTTTTCAGCCCAAACGTCATGACAACGTATTCAAACAACCCCACCGAGCCTGGTACTCTGAACGCAGTCTTGTGTATGTCTTCCGGAGCCATGAAAATTTGGTTGTAGCCGGCATTCCCATCCATAAAGCTCAAGATCTTGTGGCCAGCCGCCGCGTTGATTAACGTTTCTGCCACCGGCATTGGGTACTCATCCTTTGGGGTAGCTCTGTTGAGGTCCCGAAAATCTATGGAAACACGCCACCGGCCATCCTTCTTCTCCACAGGTACGATATTAGAAATCCATTCAGCATACCTGCAAGGCCTGATCAAATCGGCTGCCAACATTTTCTCGACCTCCTTCTTGACTTGTTCTAGAATTTCGGCCTTCATCTGTCGTGCTCGTTGCTGGAACGGCCGAAATCCTTTTTTAAGCGGGAGTCTATGCTCAATGATGCTCCTGTCTAACCCGGGCATCTCTGTGTAGTCCCAAGCGAAACAGTCTGGATATTGCTTCAACAAGGCTATCATCGGATCCCGCAGACTTGGATCCAACCTTTTGCTGATAAAAGTTGGTCGTGGCTTATCCCCAGGACCAATGTCGATTTCTTCTAGTTCATCGGCAGATGTAAATCCATACCCTAGCTTCCCGTCACCTGTCAAATCTATGTTAAGCACAGGGCAAACAGTAGGTGAAGTCAACAAAAATAATTTGGGCCGATTGCCTGCATCGGCCCCCTTTTTTATTGCATTAGTCACGGATGGTTTACACCTTACGGCCTTAACATGGCTGGGAATCTCCCTGCTACAACTGCATGGTCTGCTCGTCGCAAGATTGGTGCTTTTTGTTTTTTGTGGCCGATCGCAGGGATCGGCCGTACCACGCGTCGTCGTGGGCTTTGCTACTCTGTCAGGCCGGTGGATAAGACCAGCCTCACCCCGTTTTTTGTAGCCTCGATGCGTTCACAGCCGTCTAGATTGATTCCAGAGATCGGCTCTTGGTCTTCTGCTTCCCAGACGTTCATGCCAGCAATGGAGACTTCGATAGACTCATCTGCGTGGATGACCTCCACTTCATCTCCATCCCACTGGATGAGGCACTGGTGCATAGTGGACGGGATGCAGCAATTGGCATGAATCCAATCCCTCCCTAGCAAGACGGTGTAAGTGCTCTTGCTGTCCACGACGAAGAATGACGTGGGGATGGTTTTTCTGCCCACGGTTAACTCCACGTTCAATACTCCTTGCGTTTCCGAAGTCTGACCGTTGAAGTCGCTTAACGTGACGTTGGTTTTGATCAGATCTGTGGTGGAGCGTCCCAAACGCCGTAGCATGGAGTATGGCATGATATTGACTGCCGCTCCGGTGTCCACCAACATCTTGGTGACAGGTTGCCCATTGATGTAACCTCGTAGGTATAGGGCTTTCAGATGCTTGTAACCCTTCTCACGCGGCTTCTCAAAAATCACCGGCCGTGGGCCGCAGTCGAACTGTGCCACGGGTAGCTCGTTGGTTCTTGGTGCGCAGAATTCTGACGGAAGTATGAACACCATGTTTGTGCCAGCCGATGTCTTTGCATCGGCTTTTACCGGTTTGGGGCGCCACTCTTTCGCTCGGGTGATCTTCCGCAAAGTCTGCCTCACTTTGACGGCGGATCAGGCCGTGCTTTCTTCAAAGCGTGGAGATACTGTGCTTCGGCTTCCTCCAAATTACGTAGCCGCTGCACTCTACGCTTTTGGGTGTGCCTGAGCCCGTCGGGACACCACCTTGGGCGGTGATACCTGTCTTCTTCTTTGTCACCCACTGGCTCCTTGAGACCTTGTGCTCGGGATGCTCCCGTGCATCTGTTCTGTGGTGGGAGAGGCCCTAGGCGCTTGAACACGACGGCCCGTGCCCTCTTGTCATTGTCGCATGCAGGCGGTTGTCGACCGTAGGCAATCGGCTCATTCCCGCGTCCCAGCAGTACTTGAAGAACGGGCAATCCCAATGCTTGCCTGCGCCTTCCTTTCCTTTTGACGGTTCCATGGCACGGTGCTCATATCCTTCGTCGTCTCTGTTGCGCCGGCGGCGTTGGTCGTACTGGCGTTCATACTTGTTGAGGAGGTGCGTGGAATGTGGCTTCTGATATCGCACTCTCCTTATGTGTTCCTCTGTTAAGTACCGCCTGTCATTGTGGCTGGGCCGGTCTCGTGAACCGGCCTTTTCTCTTTCTTTGCCGTGAGAGCGACCACCCTCCTCCTCGTAGTCACGGTGGTACCCAGATCCTGCCATATTAACGCCGAATGAGAAATCTAGCTGACGCCTAGCGGAGCGACCGAGTTCTACCATGTTCACACCGGGAAATGGGTTCGTGTCCACTTTCATGGCGACCTGCCCAAGGATCAGACGGCCTTGCTCTATCGCCGTTTGGATTTGGCGACGCAGCTCTTTGCAATCACTGGTGGTATGGGTGAACGAATGATGCCACTTGCAGTATGGTCTCCCGTGCATTTCCTGAGTCGTAGGGATTTTGTGGCCTTCGGGTAACCTTAGCTGCTTCTCCTTGAGCAGTAAATCGAATATCTGCTCGGCTTTGCTCACATCGAAGTCAAACCCTTTTGCAGGCCCTTGCTGTTTCACCCATTTGCAGGACACAGGATCTGCACCTCGAGCCCATTCGGCTACGGCCACTTCCTGGTCTTGTGCAGGGTCATCTTCTTCTGCATCAACCAGGCTTATCGGGCGCTTGAATTTATCTTGGTACAACTCAGGGTGGCGCTGTTCATACATCGTCAGTTTCTGGGCCATATGCGCCAATGAGTTGTACTCCACTTGGAACGCCAGATCCTTGACGGGTGCTAAGAGACCCAACACCGCCAGTTCGACTGCTTCCTTCTCCGTTAAACGCGCGGAGTAACATCGGTTCTTGACGGTCCTGAAACGCTGGATGTATTCGGCTATAGTTTCTCCGCGCTTCTGCCGCACTTGCGCCAGGTCTGCAATGCCAGCCTCAGTAGCCTCTGAATGGTACTGGATGTGGAACTGCTCTTCTAGTTGCTTCCATGTGCGAATTGAATCAGGTGGCAGCGAGGTGTACCACCCAAAGGCTGGTCCTGTCAGAGATTGTGCAAAAAATCTTACGCGCATCTGATCCGATGCCGAAATCATGCCTAGTTGTGCCAGGTATCGGCTTACGTGCTCGATCGAGCTTGACCCTTCTGACCCGCTGAACCTTGAGAACTCAGGGAGCTTATATTTGGGTGGCAGCGGAATCAGATCAAACTTCGTTGAAGTACGGCTTGGAATAGCCGATTGTCCTTCTCTTGACGCGAAGCGACTGTCCCTCGATGGATGGTACCGACTTGCTCCACTTGTTTGAGCTGTAGGGCTAGATTCTCATGACTTGTTCGATGGCATACTTGGTTAGCCACGCTTTGTTTATCGGCGTCCATCCCGAGATTCCTGCTCGGAAACACCTACTCGAAGCCCTGTCCCAGCAATCCCTCGTTGCAATCTGGTTTGTGCGTGTTAACTGTTGGAGTCAGTGCGTAGGTGCACACGTATCCATGTGGGATTTCTTTAGGTGGTTCGCACAGAATTGGCAATCACCAGGTCGCCTCAACCTTGTAAGCGATGTGCGGGTGCCTGGTAGCTCCGGGCTGTAAGTGTGAATGGCGGTGGCACGCTGGAGCGGTCTTTCGCCTGGTGAGTTCCTAGAGTGGGCCCGACGGAGAATACGATGTTTCATGATCTCACGAACCATGACTGCGACCGCTCGAGCGTTTACCAAGCTCTCAGAATGGCGGTGAAGAGAATGAGCCACCATGTAGTTGACTTCCTGGCGCAGAGCTCTGGTGCGGTCCTCTGAAGGAACAGACAGATCTACCTCATCAAGTGCACCCTCAGGTGAGAACCCTTTCCACCTGATCCCATGCTTACGAGTCCTCTCAAAAGAGCCGATGAGATCGGCTTCGAAGAGAGCCTTGACGTCATCATACTTTGCCTTGAACTCATCAGACAGCTCCTCGTACGTGACTGGTCTGTCGTCCATCGCAGTGTCGGATGTTGATGCAGACGTTGTTGAATGTCCCACCGGGCGTGCCAGAATGTGTTGCCTGCCAAAACTCACCGGCGAGCAGCGGAGCAACACGAAGAGCGGGAGGCTCCCGGCTGGTGGGCCTGGTCCCTCGCAACGGCCCAGAGCTCCGACGCGCCACGGCTTGGTTCGAGCGTGCCACCGACCTATACCGATCGGGAAGGTGAAAGGTTGCTTGATTGGTTTCTGCATGGCAAACAAACATGTGTAAAATTCGAGTGAATCCGGCTCCGTGTTTCCACTGAATCGGCTCTTAAAGCCGATCATCCCATGGTTACGCATTAAATCTTATGATAACATGGGGTTTTTGCTTCATCAATACAAGCTAAATTGATCTACGACAGTTTAATGTTTTCACCTCATGACTGGAACATCCTACACGTAATTGAGCCTGGTAGATACAAAAGATAGTAGAAAACTGATCTTAGAGAAGGCCTAAAAACTAACATAACGTTAATTCTCGGAACGTCCCCTCTAAGATCGATAAACTATATCTTACATATTACTGGATCGTTCAACCCGTTTGCAAGGCCTGATCATGGGGATATCAAACTAAACCTTGGAGAACAAGGTACAACTATAACAGATCAAATTGACTTGAATAAAGATCAGTAGATGCCACCTTTACCCCGGAAAAGGGTGCAAAAGGCGATATAGCGATAGCGACATAACTAAACAATCATAGCGAAAATCGATGCTAACCCAAACAAATCTATGATAATGGTGTTACTCGCCATCAACAAGGCTTAGTACGAGTAACACTGTGTAACGCATAGTAGAATCGCCTAGATCGCAAGATGCGATCTAGGCGACATGGCACTACCCGAGAAAACCCTAGAAACAAGGGGTGGCGATCCGAGATTGTGTTTGTTGTGAACGTGATTGTCCTCCTTTTTCGATAACCTTAGGTACATATTTATAGTCCGGAGACTCTCTACTTTTGGAATAACTCTACAACTCTATCTTTACCTAAACTGAAACGAAACCTACTACGATACAAGATACACGGGCAATTTAGCCCAAATCTACGTACAAGGCCGCTTAACAACACGTTAAATACACGTATCTTCTAAGCCCATCTTGATTACGGCCCAACTCCTCCTCTGGCCAAAATATGGCGATAACAGTAGCTTAGAGTTAGCCAAGATGGGATATGGGATAAGGGGTAGGTGTTAGAGAGAACTAGGATAGAGGATTAGAGAGAGAGGGGAGATTAGGGTTTGGTCTAGAGAGGGGGAAGATAGTTGCTAGGTTTATTTTGGCAATATCAAACCATGCACCAACAAACCCCAACAAGACCAAGACTAGAAAAAGAGGGAAAAAGATGATGATGGTTTAGGCATGATCAAACAAGACCAAGCCTAAGGGGGGGGTAGAGGAAGATGATCCATTGTAAAATCCAAATAAAAACAAATGTCAAGCTAAGGGGTACTTGCATGGGCCATGCATAGTTAATTGATACCATGTTTATCTTTGTGAAAACAAGATTAATTACCTGGCATTTTCTTATGCATTCCAAAGTGTGGAATAAGGCCCAAGCAAAAGAAAAATAGAAAGAATTCCAAGTGGGGTATGAGGAGATGATCACATTGGAATATATTTGGGACTTGCTAGTGTGTATATGCCACTAGATATTTAATAAGCCCACAAAATATCCCCACATGATGATAACCCCAACAACACCCATGTGGAAGCTAGGGAGAAAGGGTCCCACTCACAAGGCATGCAAAGGTGGCCATGTGGCTCTCATGCATCAATAATGTGAAAACAAAATGATGCCAAGATGAGAACATGTGGAAAAGAAATGGATCCATCCCAACCCACATGAGCTAGAAGTAAACCCATAAATGCCAAGCTCATATTTAGTTGGATGGTGGAATTATAAGGTGGTGAAAAGAGAAGGTGGTGGAGTTAATAAGAGATATGCCCCCAAATCAACTTGGGCATTTAACAATATATCAAGAACCAAATACAATATCAAGAGGCAAACTCAATTAATAATGCACATGAGATAAGAACCAAACAAGAAGGGATTTTATATGATGCTCAAATGCAAGGTGGCATGATGACATGAGCATGACATGATGATGATGCAACAATTATATGTAGGAAGTGGCCCTTTTTATTACTAGAACAAGTAGCATTACAGGTGTTGAACAAGCGGGATGCTACAACTCTCCACTAAACAGGAATCTCGCCCGAGATTCTAGGAAGAAGAAGAATAAGACACAAAGAGAGAAGGATGGTTGGCACGGAGTTCATCTTCACGCTCCCAAGTGGCCTCATCAGCGAATGGTGTGACCTTGCACCTTGCGTAACTTGATGGACTTGTTGCGAGTCCTTCTTCTGCTGGGTCTCAAGGATTTTGGTGGGGTGTTCTTGATAAGACAGGTCTTCTTGGAGATTGATTAGCTCATGATCCACGGTCTGCCGGATCTTTGAAGCACTTCTTGAGTGAGAGATGTGGAAAACATCATGGACTTTGAGTTTTTCCGGGAGCTCCAGGGCATAAGCAACTTCTCCTCTTCTACCACGAATCTTTAAAGGACCGATGTACCTAGGAGCCAGCTTTCCTTTGATCTGCGGCGATGTGCCTTTCATGGGGTGACACGGTACACGAGATCACCGAGGCATACACCATGTCCGTGTGCTTCTGTCATAGTTGCTCTTGACGACTTTGAGCAATCTTGAGTTCTCAAGAATGATATGCACCTTCTCCTCTGCTTGGGTTACAATGTCGGGCGAACCAGATTCTTTCTCACACGACCAACCAATCGGAGTTACGCACTTGCGACCATAGAGAGCCTCGAATGGTGCCATCTTGAGACTCTTCGAAGGCTGTTGTTGTAGGAGAATTCAGCATAAGGAAGACATTCCTACCACTTCATGCCAAAAGAGATGACGCAAACGAAGCATATCTTCCGAATCTGATTGATCCTTTCCACTTGTCCTTGCGGAGGGTGGTAAGTCTTGAAGTTCAACTTTGTTCCCAGCATTTTGAAAGCTTTCCCGAACTTGGAAGTGAAGATGCTCCCAGTGCAGCCTGATCTCAAGCGGAACCCCATACAGAGACAATTACATGATATAGAGCTCAGCCAACTGAATTCCAGAAATTGTTTCCTTGACGGGGAAGAAATGAGCCACTTTAGAAAGCCTGTCGATGATAACAAAGATTGCATTGTTGCCCTTCTGCGACCTTGGAAAGCCAGTGATGAAGTCCATCTCTACTTTCTCCCATTTCCATTCCGGAGGTTTCAATGGCTGTAGAATACCTAATGGTTTCTGATGGACAGCCTTCACTCTGCGGCAGACATCACATTCTGAGACATACTTGGCACAATACCGTTTCAAACCAGGCCACCAATATTGTGTTTTCAAGTCCATGTACATCTTTGTGCTGCCAGGATGGATAGAAAGAACCGAATCATGCGCCTCCTTGAGAACTTGCTCTCTCAAACCCGGGTAGTTTGGAACAAACATCCGGTGTTCAAAGAAAAGCGTGCCTTGATCATCAACGTGGAAGGACTCATACTTCGGAAGCTCAAGTTTAGAGATGATGTTTCTGGTGTGCGGATCACCCAGCTGACGAGAGCGAATCTTTTCTTCCAAGAGAGGAGTAGCCAGAAGGTTCAGGAGATGCCCTTGTTCCACAACTTCCAGGTTGAGCTGGCGGAATTCCTCGCACAAGAGGGGCTGCTGCTCTTCCATCATGAGGTTATTGACATAAGCTTTGCGGCTGAGAGCATCTGCCATGACATTAGCTTTGCCCGGTGTGTAGTTGATGGTCAAATCAAAGTCATTGATTGCTTCGATCCATCTCCTCTGCCGAAGGTTGAGATCAGGCTGAGTGAAGATATACTTCAAACTTTTGTGGTCAGAAAAGATCTCACATCGGTTGCCAAGCAAGTAGTGCCTCCATAGCTTCAAAGCAAAGACAACTGCTGCTAGCTCGAGGTCATGTGTGGGATAGTTGATCTCATGCGTCTTCAACTGTCGAGAGGCATAAGCAACCACTTGTTTTTCTTGCATAAGGACCGCACCCAATCCTTGCAAAGAGGCGTCGCAGAATATCTGGAAAGGCTTAGATGTATCCGGAGGAACCAAGACTGGCGTGGAAGTGAGCTTCTCTTTGAGTGTCTCAAAGCTTGACACTTGAGGAGTCCACAGTATTTCTTGCCTTTCTTGAGGAGATCGGTAAGGCTTCGCTATCTTGAAGTTACGAGCAGCGGCAATAACTAGCCAAACCAAGAAAACTCCGCACTTCTTTGACATTAACAGGAGGAAGCCATTCAACAATTGTCTTCACAGTTTCGGTTGTTGCAATGCCCTTGGCAGATAACATGGCCAAGATAAGTTACTTGACAGCAAAACTCGCACTTTGAGAACTTTGCATACAGCGGTTCTCACGCAGTTTGCTTAGGACACACCGCGGTGTTCTTCATGCTCTTCCTTGGACTTAGAATAGACGGGATGTCATCCGGATAGACCACAACGAACTTATCCGGTACTCCATGAAGACCGAGTTCATAAGCCTCGAGAAGGTAGCGGGGCGTTGGTGAGACCGAAAGACATCACCGTGTACTCATACAGCCATAGCGGGTGGTGAAAGCTGTTTTAGGCACATCTTCCTTGCGAATCTTGATTTGGTGATAACCACTCCTCAAATCCAGCTTAGAGAATACCACGGCTCACTAGGCGATCGAAGAAGAGATCATTAATCCGCGGAAGGGATATTTATTCTTGATGGTTTTAGCATTGAGAGCCCGATAGTCAACACAAAGTCTATCGGTCTGTCACGCTTCTTCACAAAGATTGTTGGGCTACCCCAAGAAGAAATCTTGTGTTGAATGAAACCCAACTTCTCTTGTTCATCAAGCTGTCGTTTGAGTTGACCAACTCAGCGGACCCATTTATAAGGCTTGGAGATAGGAGTCGTTCGGGTTCAAGCTCGATTCGAACTCAACCTCACGATCCGGAGGCATACGCAACTCTTCGGGAAAAACATCCGGAAACTCACAGACCACTGGGACTCTGAATAGCTTCCATAGCATCATCATTCAGAGCCGCCAAAGAGAAAAGCTAGACAGCAGGCGTCAGACTTGGAGAAAAGACTATATGGCCTTCAGGAATCTTCAGAGAAACCGAGCGTTCAGCACAATCAATCACAGCTGCATTTGCCGTCAACCAATCCATGCCCAAGATGACATCAATGTCAGAATTGCCCAGAACAATTAAAGAAGCCGAGAATGAAGAGCCACCAATCTCAACTTGATTGCCATGACTGATCTTAGAAGCTGCCATTGTTGCTCCAGGAGACAGAACCATTAACCGCTTCATAAGAGGATCCGACGCTAACCCATTCTCACTTGCAAACTTGTGAGAAACAAAAGAATGCGATGCACCAGAATCAAATAAAACTCGTGCAGGGACTGAGTTAACGGATAGCATACCCATCACCACTCCAGGTGCATGCTCAGCTTGAGCGGCGTTGACACAATTGGCACGAGCAACCGTAGACCCGGGCTTGGTGTTGATGTTGAGAGACCGAGGTGGTGGTGCACGAACCGTAGGAGAGCTTGCTGCAGATCTTGGCGGGGGTGGAGGGAGAGCTTTGTTCTTCAACGGACAGTTCCAGTTGGGATGTCCATGATCTCCACATGTGAAACAAGCACCATGTGGACGTGGAGCAACATAGCCAGGGACTCCGCCAGGCGCTCCTGGGTAGTTGTTGTTGTAGCCCCTGGGAGCCGCAGTGGTGAAGTTTGGTGGCCTTGACGCGTAACTTGCAGGTCTTGGTGAAGCCGGGAGCGACGGTGGGGTGTTAGGAACCCAGACACGCCGCTTAGAAGGAGCTGCCATAACCGAAGAGCTTGATGCATCCCTGTTGTGTTTCTTGGACTCCTCGAACACTTGCCGACTTGCCTCCTCTTGCAAAGCTGTGTGTTGTAGTTCCAGGAAAGATGCCGGCCTTGCATGTGTGATTGCATACTTGATCGATGCATTGAGCCCTTGCCTGAACCTCTTCTGCTTCTTCTTGTCATCAGATACCTCATCGCCACCATAACGAGATAGATTCATGAAGTTCCTGATGTAGGTGTTGACATTATCATTTCCCTGCTTAAGGTTGAGAAAAGCTTCCTTCATCCTTTCCATGACAATCTCTGAGAGAAACTGCTCTTTGAAAGTTGCAGTGAACCTTTCCCAAGTTGGCTGGAAACCAGTGCAGCTTGCCTTCAAGTAATTTTCCCACCAAAGAGCTGCATCTCCCTTCAGAAGGTGAGTAGCACACTTGACCCACTCCTGCTCAGGAACATCAGCAGTCTCGAGCAACCTTGACATCTCACGCAGCCAATCATCCGCATCCAGTGGGCGATCGGAAACATCAAACTGGCGAGGGTTGAATTTCAGGAAGCTTTTGATGTCGCCCCGCTTGGGAGGTGGAGGGAGTGGAGCAAACTCATTTCTTCTGACACTTTCTTCCAAGCGCCTTTGTTACGGTGCATTCTTTGCCAAGGCATTAGCTATGTTTGACAACGGCCCCAAGTTAAGCGGTATGTCCTCATCCGAGCAGTGGTGGAGCCATCCTGATTGATATAAAACACAAGTCGACTATAATGGAGAATGATAATAATCCAAAATAGTACCAAGATGGAATTAACCAAGATTAAAGGATACAATTCTTGAGATGATATTAAAATATCAACAAAGTTCAAAGCACCTAAAAGATATTAAGCATATCGCACACTTTGAAAAGTGTGGTACAATATATCAAAGAAAAATTTTCCACAAATTTCGGCATTAAAATACCAACAGATGCGCAAAATTACTTAACGAATCAAGATTAGTGACTCTACCAATTCAATATACAAAAGCGAATGATAAGAGTAGTGGTATGGTCGCGACTCCATCCCGCACTCAAAGCATTACTCCGCACATGAATAAGTGGAACACATATCCTAACCCCTTCTACTCACGTTGAACCTAAGATTGGTAACTTCGGAAACGAACAACCCAAACAAGATAGCGTCGGTTAACAAAGAGTAAGACAGATCGCGTCGGTTTGCAAAAGCCTGTCGGTATGGAATGTACCAACAGTTGATAACCAAAGGCTGATTAGACAACAACTTGGATGCAACAGATAGACAAAGGAATTACACACACACACTCACACACACAACCTATGGTACTACGGAAACCCAGAACACGTGAATCCTAGTTTGAATTTTTAAGAAGAGGATTGAAAACGTTGCACTTCCTTACCAGAAAAGGGTGGTGGGTGGTTAAGAAGAAAAGTGGAAGCAGTCCTACTCTCTCGTTTTTGTTTTTCCCTAGTATACATAACTACCAAAATATTTGCTAGACTGACAACGACCGTTTGGCTGAAACCCTGAAGGTCGGGATGGCTCTGATACCAATTGTAACTACCTCGGTGAATTACGCTCCTAGCTACAAGCCTGGATGAACAGTAGTGGTTGAAATAGTACGGTGGGGCCCCAAAAGCCACTCACGGGTAGACCTTTCGGCCGTCCCAACCACTTCCAATTCCTCGGGACTGTCTGGCGCGTAATCGGCGAAGGATCAAATACATACACAAATGAGTATGTATGCAAGCCACCATACAAGAGTACATCGAGCCATACCATCTAGAAAGAAAGGAATATAGCAACATACGGCAAGATTCAAATGACCTAGATAGATATAATATTTTAGGATAATTCCTCATACAACACACATCAGTATCAAGCGGGCGGCAAACAAAATCCGAGTACGGATAAGAAGCAAATCGGCATAAGATGCCATAGAAAGAAGCACATCCATACGGATCTCACGGATCCCGTTCCGGAATCTCTACACCGAGCGATCGTTGCCCGTCATCGCCTCTTCCACCCGATGTCAGATCTGAGGTACATTCATCTTAACCAATAATTTATCGTGTGAGACCCTAAGAATTTTCGGCAAGTCTTTATGCCTCTAAAGGGACACAACACAGGGTGGCGAATAGCGCAAAGATAAACCCTAGCAGTTCTATAGATAGCGCTAACCATCCGCCTAACCAAAGATAGACGGATGTCCGTGAAATAAAGACAACAGTTATAACAGTAATCTCATCAGATCCATCCTCCTCCTCGCTTACCAACGAGGAAGCGGACGAACAACCCCCCATCCGTTGGCAATTTTAATAACCATTCCATGAGTGTTGCACTATTTACTAGTCAGTTGCTTAGTCAGATTAAAACGGTATTTTCGTTATGCTTGTCTATGATCGCGAAACTGTGCTCCAAGTCGTCCATAACGCGGACATGGCTTTGAAAGTTTTACCGAGGGGTGCACAAATAGCAACACACACTCGATCAACCTCGGAAAAACCAAATCAAAACCAACGAGGCCTTCACGACAAAGCAATCACAAGATTCAGAAATATTTAGAGGCCACCCATTGAGTAGACCATAGCGAAGCTATGACTCGAGACGGACTCAAGGTTTGCGACAATGGTCGTAACCGGGAACCCGAAAGTGTGGCTGGGCTTGTCGATACCGCGAAAACACTCCGCTTACCTAAACAGTACAGTGTGCTCCTCGCACAATCGTAAATAAGCAGTAGCATGGCATAAGTACAGGATAGTAAACAAAACCTCAAACTAGTTTGTGGCCCCAAGAAATAAGACGGAACCAAGCTCTGGCTCAGGGGGGTCCCATAAGCCTCCCGGATGTGGATAGCGCGATAAATCTTGGAACAGGAATCAAGTACTCGGGGTCTTACGGGACACAAGTGAGCAGGAAAAACCAAATAGCAGATGTTGCTCACCGGTGCCACTTTCATTAGTTATCTCATCGCTACTCAGGTTAAGTTGTTTAGGTACCTCGTTATCCATCAGACGCTCACAAACCCTACACATGATGTTCTACGACTCGCATGGCTCAAACAACTCCTGTAGTAATGGCTCATGGGATGGAGGAACAAGCTTGGTGGGGTTTAAAAGTAAAAGCTATGCAGTACTTGGGATTCAGTTTAATGCAATCGCGACTCCATGATGCAAGAATAAGATAGAGGCAATAGGTACTGTATGTATGCAAGCGTGTGGTAGTGCTTGCCTGGCAACTCAGTTGAAGCGAGAGACGGATCTGGGTAGTGCTCCTGGTTCTCTTGATATATCCCACCTTTCGAGTCTATCCGAAGAAGAACCAAACAAACAAGGGCCAACATAAATAAAGTGCACAAGCACAGGAATAAAATGCGTCAAGCAAACAATCATGCCATGATGAATGATGCACAAGTTGCATGGCAATAAAGTAGCATGGCATGGGTGAGGTGTGGAAGACAAGAAATAACATTTTAATGGGGTTCTAGATCACATTTGTTGTCATATTAGTTGCTGTACACTATATTTTTATATGATGCATGCTGCAATTGAAGTCATGGGTAGCATAAACAGAAAGGTCTCGTCGAGCTGATCATTTTAGACATATCATTTGTTAAATTCGGAGTTATATTTCAAAAGTTATTAATTATTTAAGTTCCAGTGGCATTTGTTGTAATTTGATTCAACTTGGAATTTAAAAAGTGCAACAGGCAATTTGAATGGCATATTTGAAATCCTTACATTTTTCTGATTCAGAAACATATAACATATGCATTATTTGAGTTTGTATTTCAAAAGTTATATTAAAACAGGATTTGAATTTGAATTTAAATAATTTGATTAGATTTGAATTTTAAACAGACAACCAGCTGGACTTTGTGCACCCAGGCTCAGCTAGCCCCAGTCGCTGACAGGGGGACCGGCGCTGACTGGACAGACACACACGCGCAGACGGCGTTTCACACCGGTACCGCTCTAGACTGAGGCAGACGGTGGGACTGCGTGCGAGCCAGCCACTTGACGAGCAGCTGCGCTGCCACGTGGCTTAGGGAGGGGGACTGGGTTGAGTAACAAGTTCTCCGGGAGCCTTTTGCAACGTGCACGACGCCGTGGTGGGGCTAAGGGCTGCGGGTTTGAGGCGGGAAAAAGGGGAAGGGCTTATTTGCAAAACATGCGGTATCGTTGTCCGCGTCAACGTGGCGCCTTGGCGGATCTGGCGGACTTGGCAGACGATGGCGGCGAACCACGCTCTCGGCCAAGTCGCAAAACCAAAAACGAAGAGGCGTTACGCTGATTTTCGTTCGGTCTAGCTTCGGAGGCGGCTGCGGCGTGGTTTTCATCGAACAGGAAACGGTGAGCGCACGCCACGCTGGCGCCTGGCGGTGACAGCGCGCGGCAGACGCCGCGGTGTTCGACGGAGGCGGCGGGGCTACGGCGAACTAGAGAGGACCAGGGGGTGTCTAGGGGCTGCAGGAGCTCACCGTGGTGTTGTCAGCGTAGCCGGGGGCGTTGAGGTGGCGAGGATCGGCGAGGGGGCAGCAGGTCGGGGGCGTCCTGGCGGCCATGGGCACGGGTCGGCGAGCTTCTCCGGCGGACCGGCGAACTCGTACCGCTGCGATGCGGGGAGATCGAGGGACGCTGGGCGCTTGGACACCCTCTCGCGTGACTCCTTCCGCCTCCCTGGCGATCCGGCCGCGTTAGGGTTGAGATGGCATGGGGGGGAGGTTGCTGGCGTGGGGAGGAGGAGGGGAGGCAGGGGGAGGAAGAGAGGCCTGGGGACGGCCTGGGGGATCTGGGGGAGGCTAGAGATGAAGGGGAAAGGATAAGAACGAGAGGGGGCAGGTAGATGGCGTGGGGGAGGGGTAGATCGGCATCGGCCACCTTTGCACCTCACGTGCATGGGTCGGCAGGCACATGGGGGAGGGAGGCTGCCAGGTGGGGTAGGGCGAGGCAGGCAGGTGTGGTGTGAGGCTGCTGAGTGGGCCAGGGAGGGGAGCTCGTGGTGGGGCACGCCGGCAGGGAGGAAGATCAAGAGAGAGGAGGAGAGGGTGGAGCTAGGATCGGTTAGGGTTTAGCTAGAGAGGGAGGCTCGGTTTAGAGAGGGTTGGGGAGAGAAGAGGTGAGGGGGCACTTAGGGTGTGGTAGGTTTAGGTGAGAGAGGGAGGGACATGTTAGCTAGGGTTTAGTTAGTTTAGGTGTAGCTTAGAGTTAGCCAATATGGGATATGGGATAAGGGGTAGGTGTTAGAGAGAACTAGGATAGAGGATTAGAGAGAGAGGGGAGATTATGGTTTGGTCTAGAGAGGGGGAAGATAGTTGCTAGGTTTATTTTGGCAATATCAAACCATGCACCAACAAACCCCAACAAGACCAAGACTAGAAAAAGAGGGAAAAAGATGATGATGGTTTAGGCATGATCAAACAAGACCAAGCCTAAGGGGGGGGGGGTAGAGGAAGATGATCCATTGTAAAATCCAAATAAAAACAAATGTCAAGCTAAGGGGTACTTGCATGGGCCATGCATAGTTAATTGATACCATGTTTATCTTTGTGAAAACAAGATTAATTACCTGGCATTTTCTTATGCATTCCAAAGTGTGGAATAAGGCCCAAGCAAAAGAAAAATAGAAAGAATTCCAAGTGGGGTATGAGGAGATGATCACATTGGAATATATTTGGGACTTGCTAGTGTGTATATGCCACTAGATATTTAATAAGCCCACAAAATATCCCCACATGATGATAACCCCAACAACACCCATGTGGAAGCTAGGGAGAAAGGGTCCCACTCACAAGGCATGCAAAGGTGGCCATGTGGCTCTCATGCATCAATAATGTGAAAACAAAATGATGCCAAGATGAGAACATGTGGAAAAGAAATGGATCCATCCCAACCCACATGAGCTAGAAGTAAACCCATAAATGCCAAGCTCATATTTAGTTGGATGGTGGAATTATAAGGTGGTGAAAAGAGAAGGTGGTGGAGTTAATAAGAGATATGCCCCCAAATCAACTTGGGCATTTAACAATATATCAAGAACCAAATACAATATCAAGAGGCAAACTCAATTAATAATGCACATGAGATAAGAACCAAACAAGAAGGGATTTTATATGATGCTCAAATGCAAGGTGGCATGATGACATGAGCATGACATGATGATGATGCAACAATTATATGTAGGAAGTGGCCCTTTTTATTACTAGAACAAGTAGCATTACAGGTGTTAGACAACTGGGATGCTACATAGGCCTCCTCCTTGTGCTCCTGACTTGATTTATTGAATTCGCTACTGCTTTTCCTTCTGCTCGTGCTCCTGGATCTGTCTTCCCCTGATTCTAGCTCTTGGATGGCTCCTGGGAGCAACCAGGGCTAGAGATGGTTTGGTGGAATGATCTGGTTTCTAGTTGTTAAAGTTGGATAGATCAGTGATCATATGATTCTATATTGTGGTTGTTCATGTGTGGGCTTGGGAGTTCTAGTGCTAAGAAATGAGCTGGGTGGAAGGAGTAGCTAGCAGCAGTGTCTGCCACGGCTGGTTCCTTATCCTTCCCTGGTGTGCTCCTGTGTTGACAGCAGATACCTGCATGTTGATGTGCAAGCTTCTTGCAAGTGGGACCTGCTGGTGTGGATGAGATCAAGTGATATTTGTGGAATATTTATCTAATTACTTTAACTGTCATGGTGAAACTTGCCCCTTCCCAAGCCTATGATGTTGTACTGAGGCCCTCACTAGATAAGAACAAATGCTTAATTTGGTGAACTTGTCCCTTCCTAAAATTGAGCTCAATGATGAATTGAACATATCATTTCTATGTCAAACCTGAGAGCAAAACACTAACCAACTAATCATTCTTTTATTTTATTTTTGTTTTGTTTTCTTTTTCTTTTTGTTGTGTTTACAGGAAATGAAAAGGAGAAAGAAAATGTCAGCTGATGAAGGGATAAGAGAACAGTAGCTTAGGAATTTATTACTATCAAATATTGTAATTTATATTTTGTTTGAATATTGTAAAATCATTGTACTGTTGTATTTTAATCAATAAAGTTTACTTATTTTATTTTTCTTTTACAATTCTTTTGTAAAGACAATGTCATATATATTTTGTTGTAATAAAGAATTCTTTTATTTATTTCAATAATGTAATTCTTTTTTCTACTTATTTGTTTCCTGATACTTTACTTTTATTTATCTATTGTAAAGGATCAAAGTAATACTATATGTATATATATTAATAAAAAATCTTTTTTTATCATTTTTGTAATCATTTCATTTCAAGTTATTAAATATTTCCAATTTCCATTCTGAATTTTATAAATTCATTTGAATTTCATATATATGTTTGAACAAATTTCCCCCGAAACAAAGAATTCTACAAAGGTCATGTCGAAATATATCGCACTTGCTTCGAAGTTTCTTTTAGTACAAGAGAGATCCCGATCCCTCCATAGCTCTTTTAGTTTTGCGCGAAAATTTTCCGGATTTTCTTATGCATGAATGCAATGCACACACATGTGTTCTCTCTATTTCCAGGTGCTAATCCTGGGATGTTACACGCCTCTTCCATCTGGCCCCGTCGTTGCGAGGTCGGCTTCCTTGGGAAACTCCTCCGGTTCGGGGAGGTAGGGAAGAGGATATGTTGCGAGGCCTCCTCCGATACCAATTGAAAGTACAAAGAAAGTACAAAGGAAGTCGCCTAGAGGCTACAAAGAAGCTACGTCTTCGTTGAAGAGGTGTGATGGCGCAATGCTCTCCGAACTCCACAAATGGCTCACCTCGAGGTGTGGTGGCTCGATGCTCACCCAACACCACACAAGGCCTCACCTCGGATGTGAAAGCACGCAACTCACCGATGCCACAAAAGGCTCACCCTATTCTCCCGAGTGCGCACCACAAAAGGCGGGCACTCGCTCCACTATGGGATGCTTGAGGGCGGTCACCGAGCCCATACAAGATTGGGGCTAACTACACAACTCAATTGGAGGCTCCCAACAACAAAGCCACAACAGGCTACAATGCCACAAAAGGCCAACAACGCCACAAAAGGCTACAAGACCACAAAAGGTCAACAAGACCATAAAAGGTCAACAATCCAAACACACAACCGTCTAGGGTTCCAAGGAACCCAAGAGAAACAATCACAAGCTTGAACTCGCCGAATCTCCGAGGAGAACTCAAACCTATGCACCAAATGGAAGGGCAAGTCCTTCTCTCCTAAATTCCAACAAAGCTACAAAAGCTATTGGGGGAATAAGGGAGGAAGAACACAAGAGGAGAATACAAAACTCTCCAAGATCTAGATCCCAATGATTCCTTCACAAAGAAGGGATTTGGCTTGGGGGGATTGTAGATCTAGATCTCCTCTCTCAAATCCCTCAAAAAGATGCAACAATCATAGGAAGGGAAAGGAAGAGGGAAAGCTTATTCAAGGTTAACAATGGAGGAGAGAGAGAAAGCAAAGAACCAAGAAGAAAAGCTAGTGCCCACGAAGGGTAAGAGGAGCCCCTTTTAAAGGGCTCCCAGATCTGCCCGTTATGGGCATTCGCGACTCCTGGCCGGAACTTCCGTGGAGGCGGAAGTTACGTGGCACACGATAACGGTCAAAAATCTGAGCGAGAAACCAAAGCGAGTCTGGTGAACTTCCGCCGGTTCACGACTTCGGTGGAAGTTCCGTAAGTTCCGTCAAATAGACACAATGAAAGAAGGTTACCGAACGTGAGGAACAAGAGCCGGAAATTCAACCGAACTTTTGGCTGGCGGAACTTAGGTCCTGGCGAATCACAGGGAGCGAACTTCTGGAAATTCGTGAAGTTCCGTCAAATAGCACATCCAAAATAGAATGTTACTGAGCGTGAGCGAAAGAAGACCCGGAACTTCCACCGGAACTTTCGGCGGAAAAATGCCCTAGCGGAACTTCCGATGGCAAGCCGAGCTTCGGTCGGAAATTCGAAAGAAAACCAAACGCAATAACTTTTGCATTCGAACTCCAAACGGGATGAAACCAATTTTGTTGGAAAGATAACGACGAATAGAATCCAACAAAAAGGTGTGGAGCCTTGGGAGAAAATACGGGATGAAACCAATTTTGTTGGAAAGAATCGAAATATTGGGTATCACCTTGGGAGAAAATACTATGAATATATATGTGAAGTATCCCCAAGGTGTGGAGCCGGAAAACTCGCAAGATCAAAAACCGCAATAAGATATGCAAGTGAAATCCTTAGATGATGAACTAGAGCTTATTATGATGATGACCCCAAGCTCTAGATCCTCTCATGGACAAGAGCCAAATAACAACCAAGAAAAATGATGCTATGAATGCAAAGGTTTGAGCTCTCTCCGAACGATGCAAACGAGACACCCGCTTGAGAGCCCCTCTTGATAGTACGACTATCTATCCTAAACCCGGTCTCCCAACTAACAACTCGAGACCGGCAAAAGAGAAGCCCTATCAAGAACATACCTTTGCCTTGAGCATCCCACTTGAACTTGATGTAGACCGTCTTGTTCTTCTATAGTGGGAACACCTTTCTTGGATGCTCTTGCTTGATGAAGATGAAGACTTGCAAATTGCTCCCCCATACTCCATGGGGAAACCTCTTCTTTGAACTTGTCTTCATCATTCCATGACACTACAAGGAATCTGGGCTTCTATGACCCTCTATTTTCGTCACAAAATCGTCATAGTAGTCCATCTATGACGATTTTATGACGAAAATAAGATCGTCGAAAGCTGGGCGTCGCAAATAAACTATAACGACGTTTTTTGTAAAATCGTCATAACCGTTCTGACGATATTGGATCGTCATAAGCTATGACGATCGATATCGTCACGGGCAAACTAGCATGGCCGGTCGACCTTACGTGGCATATCCTACGTGGCAAAATTGTGACGAATGAAATCGTCAGTGTAAATTTAGGGTCCATTTTGGTTGCTTACATGGGCCAAGCCCATTAATTGCTTTTCCTTCTAGGCCATGGCCTTTTTAGGATGAGTTATTTTTTAGCTTTGTCCTTTTACGGCCATTTATTTTTCTATTTTATCCAAAATTAAATGGGTCTCACCTCATGGGCCTTGTTCTGAACTGGTCCAATATAATAGATGTGGACTTTTGATAGTGTAATATTGTTTGGGCCTTGGCCACTTCAAGTTTAGTAGCCAAATTAATAGAACAAACACATATATTAAATAAGATAATTTCGGTAGATATACAATGAAACAGATAGAATATAAATGACTATAAATATTTGACAACACCGTTTGAATTCGAGAATAGGAAGTACAAAGAAGGTTCACATGTCACACACAAACAATATTATTACACATAGAAGTACTCCTCCATATAATTGACCATGATGCTCATTGGCAGCCCGCCACCAACCAAAGTCGGAATTGACTGATGGCAACTCGCCCACCTGCGTGGGCAAGCATCCACCTAGGCAACAGAGCACCTTGAGGCTTCTCCTTGCCGGGACCTCCAGTTCTCCTCGCCTCCTCCTCACCAGATCCTTCTCCTCGGCACCTGTGAACACAAAAATTAGTACGAATCGGTAAGTTCATCAATAAAGAAAAACAATTTACCTATACAAAGGAAAGTTAAATAATAAACTAGAGATCTCGAGCACAACTACTACTAACTGTACACAAGCACTACATATACACTTGTATACTATTGAACTTACATCATGTAATTAAGATATTTCACACTCCCAAAGACCCGAAAATCATAAGTACTTGCGTAGTTCAAGTAAATTTCGGTGAAACTTGAATAAAAGATCTACGGTTTCAAAGAATGTTTCAATGAATTGTGCAAAAGTAGAGTTAGCCATGCAATGGCAACACGATTCCAAAATAATCATATAATTGTAATAATGTGCTAACACTATGTGCAAGCTTACGGAATAACGAAAGATGCACATGAGGAATAATCATCTCAAAAAGGTGTTGGTTCAATGCTTATAAGTTTGGGAGTTAATGCCATCTCATATCATCGTGTAGGTTCCAGCTTAGTTTTTAATCCAAGAAATATAACTTGCACAACCTATTAACTATATGCCTCTAGCTCAAAGACATATGCACAGTTCACAATGAGTTTTTCATAGACTATAGATACATAACTACACGTGAGCACACATTATTCATATAGCTTATCACCGAAAGATAGATTGAAGTTGTGTTAAAGGGGCAAACAAAAATGAAGCTACAAGGTAACTGTGTCCCAATGAATACAGGTCTTAGGATGGCCCCATACTACTCGGCTTTAGCATTTGCCATAGAAGGAAGTCGTGATCCTGGCGGATGCACCGATAGAAAGTGCTCGGATTCTAGTTTGCTCGATTTGGTGTGAAGATCATTCAATAGCGAGATGTCACACTGTTACATGGGGAAGTTGTTTTCATTACAAATAAAACAAGGAACAAATGCATTACTCTGTCACATGCATTCATGTTGTTTCGAATGAAACTCACTAGACTTATAAAGATCTCGTTGATGCGAGATGAGTCAATGTCCTATTGAATAAGCAGCTATGGCATTGCTAAAAAGAAGTAAAATAAAGGAACCTCCGAACGAAGATCATCTGCTGCGGTGAAAATGTTGGCACCGATCGGCTCCATTGATGACTGTAGTGATAAAATGTGTCCCGACTCGCCAGCTCCCATGTCATACAAGAAATGCAAAATAGAGCATCCAACAAGAACTATATCACTTCCTTATTCAAAGGACAAGAGCCAAGTGCAGCAGATATCTATTGTATTGAGAGGTCTAGCTTATGAAGAATGGGGTAGAGGAAGTTTCCGACGCATGGAACTACCAACCACCACGGGGAAGTCGCCGACTCGCGGTAATCACCAATGACGCGAGGATGTAGCCACCCGTGGGGGGAAGTGGCCACCACTGCAGGGGAAGACGCCCGAAGCCGACGTCGTTGTTGTGGCCCACCACCCGCCGCAGCTCCGCCTCCACCTCTGACGCTCACCGCCTGGCACCACCGCCGCCCTCGGCGCCGTGCCTGTCCCTCCACGCGCGAGCCCCAGCCCACAGACGCCCACTCCCATGACCGACGCCACAGCTCCTCTGCCATGGTCTCGCGCTCACGATCGATCTCCCTCTGGGCAGCTAGGGTGATGGCAACAGTTTGTTTCTCCAATGCTGGGAACCTCTGGATCGAGATCGAGAGAGGGGCGGGGCGTTAGGTGGTGGCGGCGATGCTTGGAGTTAGCGAGGCTGCGAGGGGCTATGAGGAGGGAGGGCTTCCGTGCCCTAGCGAAGAGAGGGATGGGAGGGCTTGGTGGAGATGAAGCGGTGGCCGCGGGAAGGAGGAGGTTGGCCATGGGGTTGGGGTTGGAGTCGAGGCCGGTGGCGTGGGGGCAGAGAGAGGATGAGGAGAAGGAAGGCAGAGGAGGGCGATGGAGATCGCGATCGGCGGACAAAGAAGTGGCGGTACTGGGAGGAGATAGGTCGGGGTAGGGTTTGGTGAGCCTTGAAGGTGTGGTTTTCAAATTGTGTTTCTTTGGGTGAGCTGAAGCGTTGGATTGGCTTTTAACGGTTTTGATGAGGCTGAGATTCCTGATCTGTGGGAGGCCGAACCCTGTAATTTGATTGGTTGTAGAAGAAATGGTCATTTTCCATTTTCCGGGTGCCAAAAACGGTGCGTTTTGTGAAACAACCACCAAAATTCTAATTTAAAATGCTACCACCATATTTTGTAAAAATATTAGACCACCTTACATGGACAATGTTCCAACCGGGGTATCACAAACCTTTCCGTTCACCGGCAAAGACAAATTCGCCGATTCTACAGAAGTGAGTCCGGTTTGAACTACAGGTACATGATCTGATGCCCATTATTTTTTGAAAAAATGTGTTTTAGACTCTCAATATGCTATTTCTTTAGAGATCCAGTGCAAGTTTAGCGAGGCTCGGCCCCGAGCTAAGAACCTTCATGCCCGTCGTTTTGACCATGGTTTGAAACGGGCATAAAAATAAAAAAGCGGTCCGATCAACGCAAATCCTTCGGCGTGGTGTCTTATTATGTGACATAGTTGCAAGGAAAAATACCAAACTTGGTAAATTGAGTATGTCTCAAAAAACCCTTCACAAAATGACCTATCATGTTCGAGGTTTCGTGGCTTTCGGGTCAAAAGACCAATGTTATGGCTAGAATCAGGGCATAGTTTGTGATAATGTGCCCATATTGTGCACACATATGTATCATGGCATGGAGAACAATGTTGCAGGAGAAAGTTTTCCTTTTCGACGCACGGAAAACTATTTTCCATTTTCCGAGCGCAAAAAAGCAGGCTTTGTGAAGCAACCACCAAATGACAGTTTTAGAATGGCACCGCCACATTTTGTAAAAATATTAGACCACCTTACATGGACAATATCCCAACCGGATATCTCAGACCTTCCGTGCACCTCGCGAAAAGACAAATTCCGCCGATTCGGCAGGAAGTGAGTCCGTTTGAACTACGGTACATGATCCGATGCCCATTATTTTTGAAAAATGTGTTTTAGACTCTCAATATGCTATTTCTTTAGAGATCCAAGTTTTAGCGAGGCTCGCCCGAGCTAAGAACCTTCATGCCCGTTTTGACCATGGTTTGAAACGGGCATAAAACAATAAAAACGGTCCGATCAACGCAAATCCTTCGCGTGGTGTCTTATTATGTGACATAGTTGCAAGGAAAAATACCAAACTTGGTAAATTGAGTATGTCTCAAAAAACCCTTCACAAAATGACCTATCATGTTCGAGGTTTCGTGGCTTTCGGGTCAAAAGACCAATGTTATGGCTAGAATCAGGGCATAGTTTGTGATAATGTGCCCATATTGTGCACACATATGTATCATGGCATGGAGAACAATGTTGCAGGAGGAAGTTTTCCTTTTCGACGCACGGAAAAACCATTTTCCATTTTCCGAGCGCAAAAAACGGGGCGTTTTGTGAAGCAACCACCAAATGACAGTTTTAGAATGGCACCGCCACATTTTGTAAAAATATTAGACCACCTTACATGGACAATATCCCAACCGGGATATCTCAGACCTTTCCGTGCACCCCTCGCGAAAAAGACAAATTCCTGCCGATTCGGCAGGAAGTGAGTCCGGTTTGAACTACAGGTACATGATCTGATGCCCATTATTTTTTGAAAAAATGTGTTTTAGACTCGCAATATGCTATTTCTTTAGAGATCCAGTGCAAGTTTAGCGAGGCTCGGCCCCGAGCTAAGAACCTTCATGCCCGTCGTTTTGACCATGGTTTGAAACGGGCATAAAAAAATAAAAAACGGTCCGATCAACGCAAATCCTTCGCGTGGTGTCTTATTATGTGACATAGTTGCAAGGAAAAATACCAAACTTGGTAAATTGAGTATGTCTCAAAAAACCCTTCACAAAATGACCTATCATGTTCGAGGTTTCGTGGCTTTCGGGTCAAAAGACCAATGTTATGGCTAGAATCAGGGCATAGTTTGTGATAATGTGCCCATATTGTGCACACATATGTATCATGGCATGGAGAACAATGTTGCAGGAGGAAGTTTTCCTTTTCGACGCACGGAAAAACCATTTTCCATTTTCCGGCGCAAAAAGCAGGCGTTTTGTGAAGCAACCACCAAATGACAGTTTTAGAATGGCACCGCCACATTTTGTAAAATATTAGACCACCTTACATGGACAATATCCCAACCGGATATCTCAGACCTTTCCGTGCACCCCTCGCGAAAAAGACAAATTCCTGCCGATTCGGCAGGAAGTGAGTCCGGTTTGAACTACAGGTACATGATCTGATGCCCATTATTTTTTGAAAAAATGTGTTTTAGACTCTCAATATGCTATTTCTTTAGAGATCCAGTGCAAGTTTAGCGAGGCTCGGCCCCGAGCTAAGAACCTTCATGCCCGTCGTTTTGACCATGGTTTGAAACGGGCATAAAAAAATAAAAAACGGTCCGATCAACGCAAATCCTTCGCGTGGTGTCTTATTATGTGACATAGTTGCAAGGAAAAATACCAAACTTGGTAAATTGAGTATGTCTCAAAAAACCCTTCACAAAATGACCTATCATGTTCGAGGTTTCGTGGCTTTCGGGTCAAAAGACCAATGTTATGGCTAGAATCAGGGCATAGTTTGTGATAATGTGCCCATATTGTGCACACATATGTATCATGGCATGGAGAACAATGTTGCAGGAGGAAGTTTTCCCTTTCGGCACGGAAAAACCATTTTCCATTTTCGAAGCGCAAAAAAGGGCGTTTGTGAAGCAACCACCAAATGACAGTTTTAGAATGGCACCGCCACATTTTGTAAAAATATTAGACCACCTTACATGGACAATATCCCAACCGGATATCTCAGACCTTCCTGCACCTCATGAAAAGACAAATTCGCCGATTCGGAAGTGAGTCCGGTTTGAACTACAGGTACATGATCTGATGCCCATTATTTTTTGAAAAAATGTGTTTTAGACTCGCAATATGCTATTTCTTTAGAGATCCAGTGCAAGTTTAGCGAGGCTCGGCCCCGAGCTAAGAACCTTCATGCCCGTCGTTTTGACCATGGTTTGAAACGGGCATAAAAAAATAAAAAACGGTCCGATCAACGCAAATCCTTCGCGTGGTGTCTTATTATGTGACATAGTTGCAAGGAAAAATACCAAACTTGGTAAATTGAGTATGTCTCAAAAAACCCTTCACAAAATGACCTATCATGTTCGAGGTTTCGTGGCTTTCGGGTCAAAAGACCAATGTTATGGCTAGAATCAGGGCATAGTTTGTGATAATGTGCCCATATTGTGCACACATATGTATCATGGCATGGAGAACAATGTTGCGGGAGGAAGTTTTCCTTTTCGACGCACGGAAAATCCATTTTCCATTTTCCGAGCGCAAAAAACGGGGCGTTTTGTGAAGCAACCACCAAATGACAGTTTTAGAATGGCACCGCCACATTTTGTAAAAATATTAGACCACCTTACATGGACAATATCCCAACCGGGATATCTCAGACCTTTCCGTGCACCCCTCGCGAAAAAGACAAATTCCTGCCGATTCGGCAGGAAGTGAGTCCGGTTTGAACTACAGGTACATGATCTGATGCCCATTATTTTTTGAAAAAATGTGTTTTAGACTCGCAATATGCTATTTCTTTAGAGATCCAGTGCAAGTTTAGCGAGGC
Organism: Avena longiglumis; assembly: GCA_030063025.1. NCBI lineage: Eukaryota > Viridiplantae > Streptophyta > Magnoliopsida > Poales > Poaceae > Avena > Avena longiglumis. The sequence goes on along the minus strand of CP125973.1, from coordinate 65,681,250 downwards.
TCGGCCCCGAGCTAAGAACCTTCATGCCCGTCGTTTTGACCATGGTTTGAAACGGGCATAAAACAATAAAAACGGTCCGATCAACGCAAATCCTTCGCGTGGTGTCTTATTATGTGACATAGTTGCAAGGAAAAATACCAAACTTGGTAAATTGAGTATGTCTCAAAAAACCCTTCACAAAATGACCTATCATGTTCGAGGTTTCGTGGCTTTCGGGTCAAAAGACCAATGTTATGGCTAGAATCAGGGCATAGTTTGTGATAATGTGCCCATATTGTGCACACATATGTATCATGGCATGGAGAACAATGTTGCAGGAGGAAGTTTTCCTTTTCGACGCGGAAAACCATTTTCCATTTTCCGGCGCAAAAAGCAGGCTTTGTGAAGCAACCACCAAATGACAGTTTTAGAATGGCACCGCCACATTTTGAAAAAATATTAGACCACCTTACATGGACAATGTCCCAACCGGGGTATCTCAAACCTTTACATTCACCCCTGGCAAAAAAGACAAATTCCTGCCGAATCGATAGGAAGTGGGTCCGGTTTGAACTATAGGTACATGATCCGATGCTCATGATTTTGGTAAAATCATTTTAGACTCAGATGATGTTTAATCAGAGATCCAATGAAAGTTTAGCGAGGCTCAGCCCCTAGCTAAGAACCTCCGTGCCCGGCGTTTTGACCATAGTTTGAAACGGGCCTAAAAAATTCAAAAACGGTCCCTACTATGGACTAATGTGGGATTAGTATATCCACTATTTTTAAATAATAAAAGTATTGAAAATTAGCACCCTAAAATGATCTACTAAATAATCTAATATTTTAGAGAAAAAAACCAGTTCATTTGAACTTCTTATAAAAAATATATGAAAGAATTAAGAAAACAGAAAAAGAAAATAAAAAAAAACTTTCTAACTGGACTAGCGAACCTACCACGCTCAGGGTCTAAGCCGGCCCAAGAGTACCTGGCATCCCGCGTTCCTTCGTAGGCTGCAAAAATCCTTAAGGAAAAAAATATGGATAATAGCAGGAAGTTGTGTTCCGGCGAGGCCCAGGCCCAACAGACGAATGTTGTGTTCATAAGTTGCGGGCGCGGTATTATAACACAAGCAATGATCTAGCGCGGTGGTTGGCTTCTCTAGAGGTTCAGCGGGGGGTCGCGGGTTCGAACCCCCTTGTCGCTTTATTTTGTCCCTTATTTCCTATATAACATCGCTGTGTCAATTTAACACATGGACATACATATATAAAAAGTTACACATAGACATGACACGTAAGAATAATTTCTGATGTGGTTGTCTAGTCATTTTCATGTATTATATTTTAAACATTATGACGTTTATGACGATTTCATGTAAATAATTTAAGACGTTTTTGGGACAAATCGTCATGCATTTTCTATCCTTTGCCCCTTCCAAACAGCTCATGACCAACTGCAGCAAGATCGTCATAAATTTATGACGATTTCTTTCGGGGTCACTATCAAAAGGTCATAGTATAGCACATTTCTTGTAGTGTGAGCACGAGGATGGCAAGCTTCAAGCATGATATCTTCTAGAGATGGCGCATCTTGAGCTCGCCCTTCTTTATCCCTACTTGAGGTTGATCCATCTTGATGCAACTCTCTACACATGTCTTGATCAACCTTCAAGCTCCTTCTATCTTCATGATTCCAATGGGCACAAAGCCCTTGGACAATTCTTCATCTTCCAACCTTGAGACCATCACATGTCCCAAGTGATGCCAATGGACAAACCTACAAGTGAAACTCAATTTACACATTAGTCCATAGAGATTGTCATTAATTACCAAAACCACACATGGGGGCATACATGCCCTTTCACCCTTTCTTGAAGCCATGCAAGGAGAAGGTGTAGGGCACCGTACAAGCCGGGGTGGCAGACGAGCATAACCATAGGCTTCGTCTCCCTCGTGTCCTGTCCCAATGCAAGAAGTCCCTTCAAGATCTGGTCAAGCCACCTCCGCCTCCCGCCGCCGTCACATTAACACTTCCACCTGCCTGCAGGGTGGAAGGGAGAGAGGGAGGGAAGGAGGCGGCGGCTGTCACCACCGGCTTAGAGGACAACCTAGCCGCTAGAGCCAGCGCGGCTCATGGCGCGGGATGGAGGGGAGGTACGAAGCGCTATTCAATCTCTCATGGAATTCTCTAGAGACGAGAGTATATGGAAAGGATCGAGGGATACATGTTTCGATAATGGGCTCCATAGAGACACACGTCACACGGACGAGGCGGAGGATGTGAGCCTCCGCCCGAACCGAAGCGTTTTCTTACATAAAAAGTAGCACATAGCAGGGTACTGCATTTCTAAATGTTTCTATCCTATCATTAATGAAATTCCCCAAAAGTATCAACAGCCTCTGCAATTGTTTTAGTGTTGCGAAAATCCATTGGAATCCCGTGAACATAAGCCATATTACACACTTCTTAGCTCCCAACTTAGAGTAAATTATTTGCCCTTCAAACTTGATTATTGTAAGGTTGCATGAAAACTACTTTTTATGAAATGATACCACCCCCCAAGTTATTAATGTAAACACTAGAAGTGCTCACTCTATATATCTGCATAACATTGCAATGATTAAAAACACGTAGAAAGGTATATGTTTTTTTCACAACTAATCGTTCTTATATACATTCGCAATCAATGGCGGACCTAGAAACTTTTTGAAGCCTGGTCAAACACTGCTGATGAGCCAATTTTTGGACAAAATCATTGTACAAAATCATATAATGCAAGCTGCGGAACAAGCGGCCACCCGGGCTGGAGGGACCTTGGGTCCGCCCATGTTGCCAATAACATTACAACTGGCATGACGCGACGAAACATAGATACGTAGGATCTAGGTTTGAAGTACTCTTCAAGAAGAACACATTGGCTAGGACGGATCACTAATCAAATTTATTGTTTAGAAGATAAATCATATCAAATGTTTTATTTAGCATCTAATGCAATCATATCATCTATCATATTTTTGGAAGTTCATATTGGGATCTGACGCATGCTAAGTCTCACTGAGGCACGTGCCTCATTTTAGATTATCCAAACACTAACATATGTCTGATGTTTACACATACTAGTTTCTTTTTAAGTCATGGTGCTGAGATCCTCTACCCACAAAAAAATGGTGTTGAGATCCTCTCATTTCGGAAAAAAAAATTCTCACCTCAACTGAGTAACATGTTTCATCGGTAATAATCAAGCATGATATTTATTTTCTCAGAAATTTGTGGATGCTTCTACTACGTGTTCTTTCTTTAGGATTCTTGTTGTATGGATTAATCATATTCATACTCACCCAAGGGTCCCACCCAAATCTGCATAGCACCTACATGGACAAGAGTCAAGAAAGGTCAAGCCTATTCAAATCAACAAAGGGTTATGGCAATGATATGGTCATCAGGTCAAAGAAAAGGATAGAAATAAAAGATAGTGTCAGAGATGAATCCACGAATAAAGAGTTAAGTCCATTAGGTGGTGATATAGATGTTAGTCCACCAATTGGAGTTGATAAGTTTTTGAAGACGTAGGAGACGACGATGATGAGGTGGTTGGAAAGACTGTGTGTGGGAGCGATGCGATCTCCGTGTACAGTGCTACAAAGACGATCAGTCTTAGATGGCATTCTATACTTTGAAATTGTTTCCTATGATCTTGCACATCGCTGACATGTTCATCGCAACGGAGTCTATCTCAGTTACAAATGCATGTTTTAACCCATGTACCTGCTATCATTGTGTACTAGTGGGTACATGTATCAAAGTTATGTTGAGTAGGTCATGCAAGGACCTGTCACATGACTTCAACAGAATTGTGCGGTACCACACAATATAATTAGGTTCATGTCCCCCCGACGAAACCATTGTACATGTTCTCTCATACTTGTATACAGATAATATCTTGTAAAAATACAAAATTTTATAGTAGGTATATTATGGTTTATTCCTCGACATGCACTAAACAATACGGTCATTTGTAGTGTACCTGTATATCTTTTATTTAGATGGAACACCTAGTATTCCAAGTGTACCTGTATATCTACATGTCAAATTGTGTTGCAGAATCTGCTGCTACTGTATTTTCTTCCCGTGTAGTGCATATTTGTGATCACAAGTCAACTCGGAAACCAAACCATACAGCTGCTTGCAAACCAAAGGTGTCCTTGCCGCTTACACCGTGCAACCAAGGCAAATCAACCGAAATTATACAGTAAGAAAAGTACACTTCGGCAGAATCATAAGCATCATCGATGTTAGGGTGAACGCTGCCAGTTCAAAATTTATTTCCTTTCGAATGCATCAGAAAATTGTAAGTAGAAGTATTTCGGTAATGAGACATAGCAGTAATTTACTACCACTCCTTTTTCCTCAAAAAAAAAAAAATTACTACCACTCCTTGGAATTGCAATAGTTACTAGTGTGAGGTCGAAGGGTCGAGGACGTGGCCGGCGAAGACCACGGCCCCAGAGACCTCCTCCACTATATAAAACGCGAACGGGTGGTCGGCGACGAACTCCTTGGAGATCTCCTTCCTCGCGGACTGCTTCGTGCGTCCACCGGCCGCGGTGCAGGCGGCGGCCTTGGTGCCCTCCTCGTTCACCTCGACGACCGCCTTGTGGAATACCTCGTCCAGGCGCACGTCGCAGACGCGCTGGTCCACCAGGCCGGACAGGTCGGCGTCCTCGGTGAACGCCTCAACCAGCCCCAGGCCTTTGAGCACTCCGACGAGGCTGGTGAAGAAGGAGAGCTTGAACTTGGGCAGCAGGACCCACGTCACCTTGCTCGGGTACTTGGGCACGTGGTCGAGCACCGTGCCTGCGGAGGCGAGAGCGTCGATCATGGCGCGCAGCCCGTCGCGCTCGTCAGGGAGGAAGACGCACATGGAGAAGGCGGAGGTGGCGTCGCCGGTGACGGTCTTGTAGGGGAGCTTGAGCACCTTGAAGCCTTCGTGGTAGGAGAGGAAAAGCCTGCGTGCTCCGTACCCGAAGGTCATGAAGGGGACGTCGACGGCGCCCGCGTCGCCGAGGCGGTGGAACTCGTGGTCCTCGGTGCGATCCACGGGGAAGAGGTGCTCCCACACGCCCTTGAAGTAGATGGCGTTGGTGAGCACGAACCTCGAGTGGCTGGTCAGGTACCCCTCCGGGAGAATCTCCGAGATCAGATTGTTCGTCGCCGCCGCCACCCACTTGTTGATCTCCTCCGTGATTTTCTTCTTGTCCCCCTGCATGCAACCAGGAAAGAAGATGATAATAATGATATTAACGATGAGAGGCCGGAGAGGAAGAAGGGGTTAGTCGTTATGCTCACCTCGGCGAAGTCGACGGCGCGTATCTCGGCCTTGTAGGATGCGGCGGCGGTGTCGCGGTATGCAGGGGTGAGCTCCATGTTTTCCTGGTGGAACACGCCATAGGCGTAGGTGACGAGCGGCCCGGCGGACCCGGACGGGTCAGCGGCGAGGCCGTGCACGAACTCGGCGACATCGTCGGGCGACGAGGCGCCGAGGAGGGCGAGGAGCTCGTCGAGGGTTTTGCCGCGGGCTCCGGCAGCCACCAGACCGAGCGTGGTGTAGACGGACAGCGGCGAGAAGGCGAGGTTCTTGTCCCTGGTGTCGTCGCCCTCGGCGAGCTGCTTCCCCAGGCGGAGCGCGAACGCCGTCAGGCCGCCGGAGCCGACCGACGCGCGTGCCTTCTTGCTCGGCCTCGCCGGCGCCTCCTGGTCTCCCATGCTAGCTGCGAGCGGATGCGAATTGTACGTACGTATACGTACGGGATCGGAGGAGGGTGAAATTGATTGACAAAAGACGGCGCAGGGGCAGGAGTATATATAGATGGTACAAATGTGATATGGTATGTATATAGGTGCTAAACCCTAATTGTTGCGACCGGGCTACCGTCCGATTTGTGATCGCCAAACAAATTAACGGGGTTAGATCCCTCCGTTGGATCTCATCCCGATCGATCGGATGGCAAGTCAATCATCTCTGACGACGGTCAACTAGAGCAAATAAAGGTCGGTCCTGTCAAAAGATTCAGAGATTGGGATAGTTTCAGGAAAATACAAAACTTCAGGCTAAGGAATGCAAATGTAAGCGCCTGACAAAATATACTTGTCAAGGAAACAAACACCTGACATAATACGATTAATTACCAGCTGAATGTTTTTTATTGACCGGCTGAATTAGTAAAACAAGATTTTTCATAAGCTTAAGCTAGTTTATGGAAGCGGTTGATTGATTGGGCCAAAAATTACACGCCGGTTGGTGCTAAAGAGGTGTTGATCAAAGCCGTGGCGCACGCCATTTTCATATATATCATGAGTGTTTTTAAACTGCCTCGATTTGGGATGAGCTGGCCAAACTTGTGCGACAATATTGGTGGGTGTAGAAAATATCAAGAGGAAGATAGCCTGGTTAGCTTGGGATAAAATTACGATTCTACCAAAATCTCATGGTGATATGGGGTTCAGGGATATGCGTATGTTTAACCAAGCTCTCCTAGCAAAACAGGCATGGAGACTAATTGACAAACATGAGAGGTTGTGTGCAAGGCTGCTTCGTGCTAAATATTATCCCAATGGCAACTTATTGGACACAATTTTTACTGGTAATTCCTCGGTTGTTTGGATAACAGAAAGAGTATTAGAGTGTGGAGGGATCCATGGATTCCTAAGGGGCCTACCTTTAGGCCTATATCTGAAAAAGGAGATTGTCGTTTTAATAGTGTCAGACTTCATTGATACATATGGTACATGGAATACAACACATCTGACACGATTCTTCGGATCGGTTGATGTGGAGGCTATTTTGAAGATACAGAACGTTTCCTACAAATCAAGAAGATTTCCTGGCTTGGCATCCTAGAGATTCAGGAACTTTTACCGTCTGCAGCGCATACTATCTTGCTGTAGCTGATCACGTCGATCGGAATGCGAGCAGCGCTTCTAGTGCTAGGCCAGATGGTAAACGCCTTGTTTGGAATTTAATCTGGAAATCTACTATGGCCCAGAAAACGAAGATCTTCGCATGGAAAATTGTAACCGGAGCCTTAGCGACATTGGAAAACAAACGGAGAAGGCATCTGGAGAGTATCAACACTTGCCGCCTTTGTGGTGTTAAGGATGAAGATGCTTACCATGCACTGATTTCTTGTCCTTTGGCGGTGCAAATATGGGACTGCATGCGGGATGTGTGGCTGTTATCAAGCTGCTCTGAAATTCGTAATACTGGAGTGGAATGGCTTTTTATCTTCTGGACTAGGTAACAAATGAGGTGAGGAACATGATAATCATGATCACTTGGAGGATATGGCAGCTCCATAATGATCTAATGCATGCAAAAGCCAATCCACCTACGGAGGTAACTGAAGGGTTTCGCGGCATAGTAAATCAAAATTTTCTACGGATGCGAACAGAGGGAAAGCCAAGATCTAATCTAGGAGATGCAAACAACGAGAGAGATTGGATTAGATCTTCATACCCTTGAAGATTCAAGACATCGAACGCTCATTTTAACGTGGGTGATGTAGTCGCACTCGCTTCTCCTCCTCGCGATCCGATCCGATCTAGCACCACAAGTGGCGGTGCCTCCGTGAGATGCACACGCAGCACTGACGCCTCCTCCTTCCTCGGACCAGCAAGTATGGTGGAGAGACGGATTGCATCTACAACACGACGGCGTGGTGTATATGGTGGAGAGTTTCAGCAGGCTTCGCCACACGCAATGGGAGGAGAGAGAGGAGGGCGCAGGCGACCGACTTGAGGGAAGGTGTGTGCGGGGGGTGCGCCCCAGCCCGCTTTATATAGAGGGGTGGGCGGCCCAGCCCTCCCCAAGCCCAAACCGGGCGGCCAAGGAGGAGGAGTGGGGGCAAGGAACCCCCTTCTAGAAGGTCTAGATTAGGTTTTATCCTCTTGGCCGGCTAGGCCCTATGGGCCTTGTGCCTGGCCCAATGCGGCCAGGGCACCCTCATAGGCCCATGCCCTCCCGGGAAGGTGGGGCCACGTTGGTCCCTTCCGAAGGTTCTAGAAGCTTCCCATAATACCGATTAACCTAACAATTCAACTCCAAAACTGCATCGCTTTATATGAATCTTATTCTCCGAACCACTCCTCTCGTGATGTCCCGGATCCCATCCGAGACTCAACAAAAACTCATAAACTAATTATCCAATCTATCCTAGCCGAGACACGTTAAGTGTGTGACCAAGGGTTCGAGAATATGCGACATGATCTTCTATCAATAATCAACATCGAGTCTGAAACCCATATCGACTCCCACACATTCATCGATGATCATATCGGATGAACCACGATGCCAGGATTCAATCAATCCCATATATATATTCCTTCTGCCTCGCGATATTTTACTTGCCCAAGATTCGATCATCGGTACTGGCCATACCTAGTTCAATCTCGCTCACGCAAGTACTTTACTTGTTCCGTAATCCGATATCACTTTGTGATTAACTCCTTAACCACATGCTTGCAAGCGTGTTGATATCGACACCGAGTGGGCCCAAGTATATCTCTCCGACTTGGAGGGGACAAATCCCATCTCGATACATACAACCTAACAGATACTTTCCGATCACCTGAGAGACACCTTTATGATCACCCTCTCATAGGATGAAGTTTGATGACCTCAAAGCTTTCTTCCGATACCAGGGAGTTGTATTATCTCATGGTCTAAGGAATACAATATTTGACATAGGAAAAGCTTGGCAAAGATGAACACGATGACACGATCTAATTGCTTCGCTTAGTTTGGGTATGTCCATCATATCATTCTCCCAATGATACGATCTCATTATTAATTGACAACTCATGTCCATGGTTAGGAAACCTTAACCATCATTAATCAATGAGCTAGTCCATAGAGGCGTACTAGGGACACGGTGTTGTTCACAAACCACACAAGTATTAAAGTTTCCGCTTAATACAATTCTAGCATGGAATATAAACATTATCATGAACAAGAATTATAATAATAACATCTTTATTATTGCCTCTAGGACATAATTCCAACAGTCTCCCACTTGCACTAGAGTCAATAATCTAGTTTACATCTGGCAACAATATCACACCCATGCTACTGAGGTGTTGATCATGTTTTACACGTGGAAGAGGTTTAGTCAATGGATCTGCGACATTCAGATCTGTATGTACTTTGCTGATCTTCAGATCTCCATCTGCTATATAATCTCGGATTATATGAAACTTGCGGTTGATATGCTTGGTCTTTGGATGATATCTTGGTTCCTTAGCGAGTGCTATGGCGCCAGTGTTGTCACACAATATCTCCAGTGGGTCCAATGCACTTGGAACTACTCCACGCTCAGTGATGAAGTTCCTGATCCAAACTCCTTCACTTGACGCTTCTGCAGCAGCCATGTATTCCGCTCTACTATAGATCCCGCGATCACGCTTTGCTTGCGCCTTCTCCACCAGCCCTCCATTCAAAATATACACGTATCCCGTCCGAGATTTAGAATCATCCTTGTTGGTGTCAAACTAGCGTCGACGTAACCTTTACGCTGTTCATCATCACCCCCATAGACTAAGAACATTTCTTTAGTCCTATTTAGGTACTTTAGGATGTTCTTCACGCTGTCCAAAGGTTCCACTCTAGATCACTTTGATACCGTCAAACTAAGTGCATTGGACACATCCGTCTAGTACACAAGATGGCATACATGATAGAACCTATGGCCGAGGCATAAGGCACTTTGCTCATAGCTTACCTATCATTTACCGTAGTGACACCGATCCTTGGTCAATATCTTACCCGACAACATAGGCACGAACCTTTCTTTGCCTTATCCATTCGAACTTTTTCGAACTTTGTCTAGGTATGTACTGCTTAAAGCTATCGTGCCTTTGTCTATCTCTATAGATTTTGATGCCCAATATATAAGCAGCTTCACCTAGGTCTTTCATTGAAAACACTTGTTCAAATAACTCTTCAGATTGTTAAGCATGTTGATGTCATTTCCAATAATCAATATGTCATCCACATATAGTACCGTAAACGCCACCGAGCTCCCACTCACTTTCTTGTAGATACAAGCTTCAGAGCAATTTGGAACAAATCCAAAGCTCTTGATCACTTGATCAAAACGAAGGTTCCAACTCCGAGATGCTTGCTTCAGTCCATAAATGGAACGTCAAGTTTGCATACTTTATCAAGATCCTTAGGATCGACAAAACCTTCGGGTTGCATCATATACAACTCTTCATCAATGTTGCCATTGAGGAACGCAATTGACATCCATCTCGCCATATTTCATAATCATGAAACGCAACAATTGCTAATAAAATCCGAATGGTCTTAAACATCGCTACGGGAGAGAAAGTCTCATCGTAGTCAACACCTTGAACTTGTCACAAAACTTTCGCGACAAGACGTGCCTTATAGACGGTAACATTACCATCCGCGTCCGCTTTCTTTTGAAAATCCATTTGCACTCAACGGCCTTCGTCGCTAGGAGGGTCCACCAAAGTCCATACTTGGTTTTCGCCATGGATCCCAATGGATTTCATGGCTTTAGCCATTTCTCGTAGTCCGGGCTCATCATCGCTTCCTCATAGTTCAGGTTCACCGCTTCTACTAACAAGACAACAAGACAGGGCTGTTGCACCACTCAGAGAGGCACGCGACCTTGTCGACCGCGACGCTCAAGAGCAGATCGTCTCAAGCTTCATGATCCTTATCATGAGCTTCCTCTATTGTTGGTGCAGGCGGCACTGGAACAATTTCAGGTGCTGCGCTACTCTCCAATTCAAAAGAAGGTTCAATAACCTCGTCTAGCTCTACTTTCCTCCCATTCACTTCTTTCGAGAGAAACTCCTTCTCAAGAAAGGAACCGTTCTTGCGACAAACACTTTTCCTTCGGTTCGTGATAGAAGGTATACCCAATAGTTTCCTTTAGGGTATCCTATGAAGAAGCATTTCCGCTTTGGGTTCGAGCTTGTCCGCATCAACTTTGACGAAGATTCGCATCCCCAAACTTTAAGAAACGATAACTTAGGTTTAGCACCAAACCACAGTTCATACGGTGTCGCCTCAACGGATTTAGATGGAGCCCTATTTAAAGTGAATGCAGGTTTCTAATGCATAACCCCAAAATGATAACGCAAATCAAGAAGAGACATCATCGATCGGACCATATCTAATAGGGTTCGGTTCTCGACGCTCGACACACCATTGCGCCGTGGTGTTCCGTGGCGTGAGTTGTGAAACGATTCCACTTGCTTTAAGATGCGTGAGAAAATCATAACTCAAATATTCACCTCCACGATCGGATCGTAGAAACTTAATCTTTCACGATGGTTCTCCACTTCATTCGAAATTCTTTGAACTTTTCAAACGTTTCAGATTTATGTTTCATTAAATAGATATACCCATATCTACTTAAGTCATCGGTAAAAGTGATAAAATAGCGATATCTACCGCATTTAAACACTCATCGGTCCGCATACATCGGTATGTATGATTTCCAACAAGTCCGTTGCTCGCTCCATCATACCGGAGAACGGGGTTTTGATCATCTTGCCCATGAGGCATGGTTCGCATGTGTCAAATGATTCAAAATCAAGAGACTTCAAAAGTCCATCAGAATGGAGTTTCTTCATGCGTTTTACACCAATATGACCTAGACGGCAGTGCCACAAATAAGTAGTATTATCACTATCTACTTTGCATCTCTTAGCCTCAATGTTATGGATGTGTGTTTCATCCCTTTCGAGATTTAGAAGAAATAAACCATTCACAATAGGTGCATGACCATAAAATATGTTACTCATATAAATAGAACAACCATTATTCTCCGATTTAAATGAATAACCATCTTGCAATAAACAAGATCCAGAAATAATGTTCATGCTCAACGCAGGCACATAATAACATTTATTAAGGTTTAAAACTAATCCCGAAGGTAAAACTAAGGAGAGCGTGCCGACGGCCATCACATCAAATCTTGATCCGTTGCCAACGCGCATCGTCACCTCATCCCTCGAAGTGGCCGCTCATTCCGTAGCTCTGCTTTGAGTTACAAATATTAGCAATCGAACCAAGATCAAATACCTGTGCACTACAACGAGGGCTAGTAAGGAAAACATCAATAACATGTATATCAAATATACCTTTGATGGTGCTGCCTTCTTGTCCGCTAAGTACTGGACAAATGCCCAAAGGACCCTTGTCCTTGCAATAGAAGCACCGGTGTCCGGCTTAGGACCGACTTGAGCTTCTTCTCGCAGGGCAGGCGCTTGCCGCCACCCTTCTTGAAGGGCTTCTTTGCTCTCTTACCTTTCTTGAAGGTGGGGCTTGTTGACCATCAACACATGATTATCCTTTTGATGTCCACTCACGCTTCAGCTTTGCGAAGAGCTCGGTGATCGTATCAGTGGAACCAATCTGATTATGAGTCACTACAAAACTTTTGTAGCTGGGAGGGAGTGATTGCAGAACCCTGTCAATCTTGAGATCCTCTGGAATCTTGCAGTCTAGTTGCTCAAGGCATTGAGTGTAGCCCTACATCTTAATGGCGTGCTCACTAACGGAACTCCCTTCCTCCATCTTGCAGTTAAAGAACTTCTCAGAGATCTCATATCTCTCAGAACGGGCTTGAGTCTGAAACATGGTTTTCAGCTCCTCGAGAATCTCAAAGGGCCCGGGATAGTCTTCAAAACGATTTTCAAGGTCCGATTCCATAGCAAACAACATGGTGCTCTTAATCACACCATAATCATCTCTGCGCGACTGATAGACATCTTTCTCATCAGCCGGCGCAGTAGCAGCAGGGGCGTCACCTAACGCACTCTCAAGGACATAGTCCTTTTGACCTCCAGAGAGAATGATTCTCAGATTGCGGAACCAGTTGGTGAAGTTAGACCCATTGTTTTTAAGCTTTTCCTTCTCCGCAAAAACGTTGAAGTTGAAGTTGGACTTAGCCATTTGATCTACAATATTTGCAAGTACAAATTAGACTATGTTCATGATAACTAGTTCAACTTTTAATAAAATTACTAGATGAACCCCCACTAAATTCAACATCCCTCAAGTTGTTTAGTGAACACGATCCAAATTCACCACACCTAATCCGATCTTCACGAGAAGAGATGTGGTTTCAATGGTGGACAACGAAGTGTCGATCATATCATTCATATGACTCATGCTTAACCTTTCGGTTCATGTGTTCCGAGGCCATGTCTGTACATGCTAGGCTTGTCAAGTTAGACCCAAGTATTTCCGCTGCAGTAAAATCGCTTGCACCCTGTATGTGAGCGAGAGTCTATAGCACCCGATCATCACGTGATGCTTGGACACATTTAACTTTCGCAACGGTGCATACTTGGGGAGAACACTGCTTTTATCTTGATCTTTAAGTGAGGAATCATCTTATAATGCTACCGTCGATCTAAGCATAATAAGATACATAAAAGATAAACATCACATGCATATAACTTTATGTGACATGGTATAGCCAATCTTCAAGAATGATCTCCATCTTGTGCGTGCGGCATGATCTCCATCACTCCACCATGATTGCCTCCACCACGAATAGCAACTACAACTATTGCTAACTACTTAGCGATAAAGTGAAACTATTACATGGCGATAAGAAGTTGACACAGGTCATACACAATTATAAAGACAACCATATGGCTCACTCGTTGTGTACTCATCGACATGCAAGTCATGAAACATTACAAAACATGATCATCGCATACATTATACACATCACATCTTGGGTCATACCATATCACAGAAAACACTCCATGCAAAAACAAGTTAGACGCCTCTACTTTGTTGTTCATGTTTTACGTGGCTGAGTAGATGCTAAGAACGATTCTTACCTACGGAAAACTACAACGGTGATATTATGGTTGCCAAACTCCGGTGTTAATCCCATGACAACTATAGTGAGAGAAACTGGCATCCACCAGCCGCATGTGTGGAACAAGCCACACGTCAAGTGCGGAGCCGGTCTCGCGAACGACGTCGCGTAAGGTTGGCCTCGACCGCTTCAATCTCACTATCCCGCGTCATAAGAAGAACACAAACAAGAGGCTTGCAACAGAAAACATCAACGCCCGCAACAACCATGTTGCGTTCTACTCGTGAAACACATCTACGCATAGATCTAGCTCTGATACCACTGAAGGTTTTCGCGGCATAGTAAATCAAAATTTTCTACGGATGCGAACAAAGGGAAAGCCAAGATCTAATCTAGGAGATGCAAACAACGAGAGAGATTGGATTAGATCTTCATACCCTTGAAGATTCAAGACACCGGAACGCTCGGCCTAACGTGGGTGATGTAGTCGTACTCGCTTCTCCTCCTCGCGATCCGATCCGATCTAGCACCACAAGTGGCGGTGCCTCCGTGAGATGCACACGTGCAGCACCTCGACGTCTCCTCCTTCCTCGGACCACCAAGTATGGTGGAGAGACGGATTGGATCTAAAACACGACGGCGTGGTGTATATGGTGTAGAGTTTCTGCAGCAGGGCTTCGCCTACACGAAGTCGGGAGTGAGAGAGAGAGGAGGGCAGCAGGGCGACTGGCTTGAGGGGAAGGTATGTGGGGGGGGGGTGCGCCCCCATCCCTATTTATATAGAGGGGTGGGTGGCTGCCCTAGCCCCTCCCCCAAGCCCAAACCGGCTGCCACAAGGAGGAGGAGTGGGGGGCAAGGAACACCCCCCTTCTAGAAGGTCTAGATTAGGGTTTTATCCCTCTTGGCTGGCTGGGCCCTATGGGGCCTTGTTCCCCTAGCCCAATGTGGCCAGGGCCCTCCCTCATAGGCCCATGCCCCCTCCCGGAAGGTGGGGCCACGTTGGTCCCCTTCCGGAAGGTTCTAGAAGCTTCCGGTACAATACCGATTAACCCGGAACAATTCCGAACTCCAAAAAACTGCACTGCCTTATATGAATCTTATTCTCCGGACCACTCCGGAACCTCTCGTGATGTCTCGAATCCCATCTGAGACTCCGAACAAAATCTCATAAACCAATTATCCAATCTATCCTAGCGTCGAGACACGTTAAGTGTGTGACCCTGCGGGTTCGAGAATATGCAGACATGATCTTCTATCAATAATCAACAGGGTCCGGAAACCCATATTGACTCCACACATTCATCGATGATCATATCGAATGAACCACGATGCGTGATTCAATCAATCCCATATATATATTCCCTTCTGCCTCGATATTTTACTTGCCCGAGATTCGATCGGCATGGCCATACCTAGTTCAATCTCGCTCACAAGAAGTACTTTACTGCGTAATCCGATATCACTTTGTGATTAACTCCTTAACCACATGCTTGCAAGCGGTGTTGATATCGACACGAGTGGGCCCAAGTATATCTCTCCGACTTGGGAGGGACAAATCCCATCTCGATACATACAACCCAATGATACTTTCCGATCACCGAGAGACACCTTTATGATCACCCTCTCATAGGATGACGCTTTGATGACATCAAAGCTTTCCGATACTGTGAGTTGTATTATCTCATGGTCTAAGGAATACAATATTTGACATAGGAAAAGCTTCGCAAAGATGAACACGATGACACGATCTAATTGCTTCGCTTAGTTTGGGTCTGTCCATCATATCATTCTCCCAATGATACGATCTCATTATTAATTGACAACTCATGTCCATGGTTAGGAAACCTTAACCATCATTAATCAATGAGCTAGTCCATAGAGGCGTACTAGGGACACGGTGTTGTTCACAAACCACACAAGTATTAAAGTTTCCGCTTAATACAATTCTAGCATGGAATATAAACATTATCATGAACAAGAATTATAATAATAACATCTTTATTATTGCCTCTAGGGCATAATTTCAACAGTAGCTAGGCGGTATTTGTGTAGTTACTATGAGTCTCTATTTAAAATCCAAAAACAGTCTGTTTCAGAGATCATCAAGGGAAAGAGGCTTTGTACTATTAAAAAATGGCCCTCTGGTGTGTCTACTCATAGCTCTCCATGGACAAAGCCCGTCCCTGGTTGGTCTGCTCTGTCGATTGATGGATCCTTTGGAGAGGATGGTAGAGCAGGAGCTGGTATGATTCTTTGTGACTCTACCGGCTGTCATTTTCTCGGCTTTACCGTCACTTGTTTAACTGCAATGATGCACTGGAGTCAGAAATATCTGCGGCAATGGAAGGATTATCCTTGGCACATCAGTGGTCTGAACTCCCAATTTTTTTGCAAACTTACTGTGCCACGATTCTGTCGGCCCTAAAGGAGAGCACACCCAATAGACCAACATATGGTCATCTGTTGGAAGAGATCAAACGCCTGATAAATCTTAGAGAATTATCTACAATTAAGGTTACTCAGAGAACAAAATAGGATATCACATAGTCTAGCAAATTTGGGCAGAATTGGGGAAGTACCACTTGTTGGGTACGTCTATTTCGCAGCTAGTGCTAGCTGATTGTAACCCTATGATAAATGAATAAAAATCTCGAGTGTTCCCTGAAAAAAAACACTCTAGTAGTTTTTTTAAAAGCTAATCGCGAACCCTCTGTATCCAAACAACCACCAGTAGCAAGATGGTGAACATTGGACAACTTCAGAACAACGGAGGGCTGGTAAGCCACCATGAACTCCCGCAGAAGTAGTCTAAATGAAATCTTGCATACTGATTCAGAATCACAAACTATCAATTCCACTCGCAACCTGACCACCAATCAAGCTCGACCCCATTTCGTTCACAACCATCAATCGACCCTAAACCAAGCTATACTATACAAACAACCAGAGATAGGCGGAGGTGATCATTTTTAACGTTGACCAAACTAATCTTATAAAACTCAAACTACAAAACCATGACATTATGCAGAAACCGCATGCGATTGATAGACCAATGTTGCTCCCTAAGTAATACTCTTTTCACATGCCACCGCTATGGAAGAAACATTGGACGCGACGGCCCAATGTTGCTATGGCTAAAATTATCAGCGGCATGCGGAATTTCTTAGTAGTGATGGCGTTTAGAGCGGACTAAACACTACCAGTATGTTGGACCTGAGTATGCTGCAAGAAAAAAAAAACGGTGGTGACGTTTCTACTAAAACCCTAATAGTGGATTTCTAGGGTTAAACGGCACCACTGTCCTATAAAAAAACTTGTCTGGTAAACCTGTCACACACATGCACACACTCCTTTCCATCGTTCACCTCCCCCGTGTCTGTGCGCGTTGCTCGACTCGATCCGCCGCATCCACACCGCCCCTCCCCTCCACTCGATCCGGCCAGCGCATCCACGCCGCCCCTTCCCCTTTACAGAATAAAATCTAGCACATATAAGTTGCATAAGCATGGGATTTTCTAGAACGATACTATACCGCCACAAAGTGTACTATTCTCTTCTTCTTCTTCTTCTTATTCTTATTCTTATTATTATTATTATTATTATTATTATTATTATTATTATTAAAAGGGAGTGACTAGGTGATTAATTCTCAGTTGACAAACTCTCAATCAACTAATGTCATTGAATCTCACTTGCAACTCATAATTAGCATGAATCACGAAGCAATCAAATGGTCCGGGTGTATTTTTCTCGATTGCAGCCAAACATGTTGCAACTAATGACTCACACGAATCACGAAGGAATCCAACAGTCCAGGAAATTTTTGTCCATGCAACCCATATGTAAGTAGTAAAATTTCAGTTGCAACTACATGTGCAATCGAGAAGATCTTAATAACAACTCATTTTGCAGCATGTGAGTAGCACGAATCACAATGTATCTCAGTCGAATCAAAATTAGAAAAACTGTTATTAAAATGTCTCTAAGTTTGATAATATAAAGATAAATATAAATTTGGTATCAAATATATTTATCATGAAAACATAATTTTGATATTTGTATGTGATGCATATCGGTGGGTATTTTTCACACTTCTAAGACCAAACTTTCATGAGGCGTCTATACTTTGACACAACGACGACCAATATGAGTTCATCCATGTTGTGGGATTATATGTGTTGCTTGATTGGGGAATCAACATTTGCTTTGCTACCTACAATGGTGACTAGGTAGTCTGAGTTGAGAGAGGAAGAAGTGTTATGCAATTCCACGGTTGTTGTTTATGCTTGTATTTGCAACATGATTGAATGGTAATAGGTGTATGATACCATTCGGTACAAATGAATTATATATCTATAATTTTCAAAAGAAAGATCTACATGTGTCCAAAATCTATCCACTCGCTACAAACCAAAAGATAAATAACATGTATTTACGTTCTCCTTGAAAAATAGAATGACATCTAATTATCCTAACAAAGTTATATGCTTTTAGCAAGAGTGTGTGTGTGTGTGAGAGAGAGTATACTACTTTTGTAGTGAAAGAGGATGGGAGCGGTAATTGCCATGGGGGAAAAGAAAAGTTCCATTACTTAATCTCAAATTGTGTATCGTATCTAAATTTTATAAACATTGTTTTCAAGTTGACATGAAATTCTACGATGATCAGTACATGCAAGTTTTTTATTTTTGTGATTTTTAATACTGTTTACGTCTCTTTAGGAAAAATAATACCAATTAAGACAAACAATTAGCGCCGCAAGATGGTAAATTAAATCATGTTTTGCAATTTTTGTTTGCTTTGATATCAAAATTAAATCCTTCTTCATGCTCCTTTGTTTGTTTCCATAATGGGAATCTTTCATGCTAATACGGGAAAACAAATAATCATCAGCTAGGATAATTTCATAGTTGTAAACTGTTTTATCATTCTTCCATACATCTAGTAAGTGGGTAGTCCGTTTCATATGGTGTGTTCCATGTAAAGTACTCTATAAACTCAAAAATACTACACCACCAACCTCCAATTTAATGTTTCCCATCTCTATAACACACCAACCTTACATATATAAATAACGATCCCCTTATATATACCACTTTATATTCAATAGCATAGCTCCGTCGTCTCACTCTATCTCAATGTGTTTTGGCAACATTAGCTTATCTCGTTAAATAGGTGGTAGTTGTAGAAAGAAATCAAAAACGGGGTAAAAAGATCATGAAAGATTGGAGAACACATTGGAATATGAGACATCAGGAGCAAATCTCTCACCGACCACCGTTGAGTGCTAGTCTGACCAAAAATATTTTCCCATATAAAAGATCCAGACATAATCATTGAAGGTGGTTTTCTCAAAATATTTCTTATTTTAGAAACTTATTTGGGAGAAGAGACGTTCCCAAGTCCATCACACCGTTTTCTCTTGACTGCGGAACGTTCAACCTTATCAGGAAGGACGATGCTCAGCGTCCCCCGGACGATAAAAACGATTCCATCGTCCTGGTCCATTGCCTGACACCTGTCTACCTTTTCCCCACAAATCCCTCTTTTGCTGCAAAACACCCATTTTTGCTACATATGTATCCGCTTTTGCTTTTGAAGCAAAAAAAGGTTCGTTCCAGAAATAGAACGTCTCGCCGGAGATCTTGCCGAAGACCTAGTCGGAGACCATGCAGCAAAAAAATTATGCTAATGTAGCAAAATCGACTTCGCCGGAGACATCGTCGGAAAAATACTCGTTGGTGACTCTCGCTGAAGACCTTGTAGCAAAACGTTGACACCGTTGTAGCAAAATCACAAGACGGTTGTATCAACAAAGTTTTTATAATGTAGAAAAAAAACTGACTTTGCGGAGACATCGTCGGAGACTTTTCTAGACACCTCATAGGCGACCTCATCAGGGATGTCGTGTAGCAAAAAATTTAAGATATTGTAGCAAAATCAAAAAACAAATGTAGCAAAAAAAATGTAGCAAAAACCGAATTCGTCGAAGATATTATCATAAAAACATGCTATGTAGCAAAATAGTTCGTCACATGTAGCAACGCCGACAGTCGCATGTAGCAAAAATGGCCAACATGGCAGAGAGCAGCATCGATGTTCATTGCAGGAGACAGAGGTGGGCGCTGAAGGGAGAGACGGCACGAGAACGGAGGACGGCCCAACGAAGGAGGAGGCGACGCTACGAGATTACTAGACGTTGGAACGGGCTGGCCTCAGACGTACGTGAAAAGTCAGCGCATCTTCCAGCTGGCACACGTACGACACGCGCCGTATAGTACGAGTACCTGCCTACCGGATATATACAGTCGCTTTCCTGGTGAATACGGTCATACGGACGATGATCATCCGGATGATCCTCATCATTTTCCTATGAGAAATTTCATTTGCTTGTAGGACGACTATAATATAGACACAATCTTTTACATTTGAATCCTGTAATTTTCTTACGAAGCAGGCAGCCGATGTGTATTAGAAATTTCCGTGCTTTCAATTACCGTAAGATATAACATTTCATCTTATTTGCACCTTTTTTTTTCGTATTTGAAGTTTTGGAGATCCTGAGAACTCAAGAGTAAACGATGCCCCTTGATTTTTTGCAAAATAAAAAAAAAGATGCCCCTTGATTTACACTCACCTACAATGGACAAATCACCGGTTTTATTAGCTGGTGGAGGAGTCTTTGCACCTTGCGGGGCAGAGCGCCTTGGCGGCGTCGCAGGGGCTGGAGGAGCCGGAGCAGATCTTGTTCATGCCGTCGCATTTCTCCTGGCAGGTCTTGTGGGAGCTGGTGCAGGACGCGAGACAGTCGCCGGCGCTCCTGGGGCAGCGGAGCTGGCACTCGACCAATTTGTCCATGCAAGACTTGTTGCATGGTTTCACAATGGCGTCGCAGGTGGCCGGGCAGACGGCGTCGCAGGGGGCGGCGCAGACACCGGACACGGCGATTGTGGCACACCTAGGGTTGAATGACTCCTTGTTGCATAGGTCCAGGTTACGCTGGCAGCTGGCCTTGCAGAAATCCTCTGCTCGCGCCTCGCCCATGGCGAGGGCCATGGCCAGCACGGCGAAGAGGGCAGCGACTTTGAGAGCGGAGTTAGCCATGAGTAGGAGGGAGAGGGGATGCGAAGATGTGACGAGAGGGAGACGATATTCATAGGCCGGATCGAGCAATGACCTTTGTATTCTCATTTATTTACTAACAATTGCGGTTGGTAACGTGCACCCGAGCTGCCTGCCCAGCCACGGCTCGTCTGCAACGTTCAGCTTTTAATTCTAAAAAAATGCTTCTAAAGAAAATTAGGAAGATTTGGCGCGTGGAGCCCGTGGGATGATATTGATCTCTGCAACAAAGAATCCGGTACAATTCTAAGAATGATCTATCTATTACCGTGTTTGGTTATGATACATTTGGGCAATGATCGGGTGATTTATATTACTCCCTCCGATCCATATTAGTTGACTTGTATTTGTCTATATTCGGATGTATCTAGACATGTTTTATTGCTAGATTCATCCGAATCTAGACAAATTTGAGTCAACTAATATGGGTCGGAGGGAGTAACTAGATACTTTGGTTATGATATATTTCGGCAGATTTGCAGTATCTATTAATTTAATTTGAATCAATTGAGCAAATATTTTGTTCAACAAAAACTGGTTGGTCATAATATGCTTAGATAAATTTTGATTACCTATGGATATGGCTTTCTTCAGTAGAGTTCCAAGATCTGTCAGTTGTTACCTATATCATGAAAATTACGAAGACCTATATCCTGAGAATTACAAAGATAAGGCCCATCGCCACCTCTCTCCGCGTCGAATAATGTCGCCCATCACTCTGTGTCGCACCGACGCTAACCGTCACCTTGCCGATGCCACAGCTAACCACCGTCGCTAGACCCAATATCCCGCGCCATCATCACACTGCCGCAGGTCTAGAGACCCCTGCCACCGTCCAAGCGTGTGGTTAGGGGCAGTCCCTCCGCTGTCGGCACCGTGTGGGCTTTACCCGGCGGAGATGGGGGAGGGAGGAGGGGAAGAGGGGTCTAGGGGAGCGGGGGTCCTCTGGTTTGCCCCATCGGCCTCCTTCAAATAGAGCAAGGTGTTTCAGAGTGAAGTGTACTACACCACCAACCTCCAGTTTGTCATTTCCCTCATCTATACCACACCAACCTTACATACATAAAAAAGGTTCTCCTCTTATATATATAGACCACTTTATCTTCAACAGGAATAGCTGTGTCGTCTCTATCTCAATTGTTGACAACATTAGCTTATTTCGTCAGATGGGTGGTAGTCACATAAATAGATCAAAAAGAGAGCGAGAGAAATCATGAAAGATAGAACACATCGGAGTATGAGACATCAGGAGCAATTTTGGAACAAATTTTCCGGAACCCACCTGGGAATCTGTGAGAGCCTGCAGGATAAAAAACATTTCCCCACGTAAGAGACACTAGTAGAAAACAGGCCATCCGTCCACGCCCCCTCAGAGCACTAGTCCCGGTTGCGCCACCAACCGGGACTAATGCTGGCACGCATCCGTTGAGCGGCACGGGGCATGGGTCCCGGTTAGTAAGGGGCATGTCCCGTTGGAGCCACCAACCGGGACTAAAGGTTTGGCCACAGCCACGTGAGACGCACCTTTAGTCCCGGTTGCTGGCTCCAACCGACTAAAGGCCCTTGCCCTCTATAAATGCAACGCCCCAGCCCCCGCCCACTGCTTTTTTCGAATGGTGTAAGGTGTGAGGTGTGCTAGTTTTTCATGCATGCATTGAAGGTGTTTGTTGAAATGTTTGAGTGAAAATCCAGTTGAATTTCTCATAGAACAAAAATATAGAAGGTGTCCGAGACGCACTTGAGCTTTCTCCTCTTTATTTCCCTCGATCGAGGTTAGCAATCCTATCTTTTCTAGGTCATTGATACAATTCATGTCGGTGAATTGGTTATTTCACTATTTACGATGTCCTGTTTTTTGATAAACTTACTTATATGATGCAGATGAACGGTCGGGAATGGATGTACGGTGACCGGCGGGTAGCCGGGTATATCAAAGGCGTGGATAAATTTATCGATGTGGCTACGGCAAACAAAGAGAATGGATTTATACGTTGTCCATGTGTTACAACAAGGAGTACTCTTCCTCGAAAATCATTCGCGGCCACCTGATTATGAAATGTTTCATGCCCAACTATAATTGCTGGACCAAGCACGGGGAAAGAGGGGTTATGATGGAAGATGGTGAAGAAGAAGATGATGATAACAACTATCATCATATGTTTCCTGAATACGGTGATACTGCTATGGAAGACAATGGAGAGGAAAAAGGTGAAGAACGGGCATCAGATGAGCCGTGATGAACTTGGTAGGGTCATTTCGATGCAAAGCGAGACTGAAATGTAAAATGAGAAGTTGAAGAGGGCATGTTAGAAGATCACAAGAAATTGTTGTACCCAAATTGTGAAGATGGCAGCAAAGCTCGATGCGACCTTTGGAATTGTTGCGATGGAAGGCGAGTGTGGTCTAACTGACTCCTCATTTGAAAAGATGCTGAAAATAATGAAGTCAAGTTTCCAAAACATAACGAACTTCCCGATAGTACCTCTGAAGCAAAGAAGACTCTCTGTCTCCTCGGGATTAGATGTGCAAAAGATACATGCATGCATTAATGATCGCATCCTCTACATGTAAGGAGTATGAGAATTTAGATAAATGCCGGTATGCAGCGTTGCGGTATAAGATCGACGAGATGACCCTGGTGATGTTGAGGAGAGCCTCCAAGAGGGTTCTGCTAAGGTTATGTGGTATGCTCCTATAATACCAAGGTTGAAACGCATGTTCGTAAACAAAGAGCATGCCAGTTGTTGCGATGGCACAAAGAAGACCGTAAGAAAGACGGGAGTTGAGACACCTCGATGGGTCACAAAGGAGAAAAATCGAGAGACTTTCCAGACTTTGCAGGTGACGCAAGGAACTTATGGTTTGGTCTAAGTACGGATGGCATGAATCCTTTTGGGGAGCAGAGCTGCCCGTGACTCTATGTATCTACAACCTGCCTCCTTGGTTGTGCATGAAGCGTAAGTTCATTATGATGCCAGTGCTCATCCAAGGCCCGAAGCAACCGGGCAACGATATTGATGTGTACCTTAGGCCATTAGTTGAAGAACTCTTACAGTTGTGGGGCAAACCAGGTGTACGTGCGTGGGATGAGAACAAACAGGAGCCATTTAATCTACGAGGGTTGTTCAACATCAATGATTGGCTCGCTCTTAGTAACCTTTCGTGACGTACAAACAAAGGATATAAGGCATGCACCCACTGTTTAGATAAGACCGAAGGTACATATTTGCATAAATGCAAGAAGGTTGTGTACCTAGCGAATCGACGATTTCTTCCACCAATCATCCCGTAAGAAAGAAAGGCAAGCATTTCAAAGGTGAGGCGATCACCGGAAGAAGCCCGAACTCCCACCGGTGATGATGTATTTGGTATGGTCAAGGACATAGAAGTAATCTTTGAAAGGGTCCCGCGGTCAATCAGTTCGAACGACGTCGCTACAGGACACGCACTCCATGTGGAAGAAGAAATCTATATTTTGGGAGCTGCCATATTGGAAAGTCCTGCGTGTCCGCTCTTCAATCGACGTGATGCACGGACGAAGAATCTCTGGTGAACTGCTAGGATTCCTAGGCGTGTATGGGAAGACAAAAGATACACTGAAGCACGGAGGACCAACAAATTATGAAAGACCCAAAGAACATGCATACAGATAACAAGGCGGATAAAGGGCGCCACTTAAGTCGTGCTAGCTATGCTCTTACCAAAGCAGAGAAGGAAATCTTTTTGAAGTCCTTTACGGATCAAGGTGCCGGATTCTCATCTAATATAAAGGGATAATAAATATGGCAGAAAAGTTCCAAAACCTGAAGTCTCATGATCACACGTGATTATGACGCAGCTTGCCGATTGCATTGAGGGGCTTCTACCGAAAATGTTCGAGTACCCATTGTGAAGCTGTGTGCATTCCTCAATGCAATATCTCGAAGGTAATCAATCCAGATATTCGCCAAGGTTACGGAAGGATGTGGTACAATGTCTTGTTAGTTTTGAATTGGTGTTCCCACCATCCTTCTTCAATATTATGACGCATCTCTGGTTCATCTAGTGGAAGAGATTGCCATTCTCGGTCCGGTATTTCTGCACAATATGTTCCCCTTTGAGAGGTTCATGGGAGTCTTAAAGAAATATGTTCATAACCGTGCTAGACCAGAAGGAAGCATCTTCAAGGGATATGGAACAGAGGAGGTCATTGAGTTTTGTGTTGACTTTATTCCTGACCTTAAGCCGATTGGTGTTTCTGACTCGCGGCATGAGGGAAGACTAAGTGAAAAGGCACGCTGGGAAAGAAAGCAATGATATGTAGGGACGGGGAATCTTTCACTAAAGCACACTACACAGTTCTACATAATTCCACCTTGGCAGCTCCGTATGTCGAGGAACACAAGAATATTGTACGCCCAAAACCCGGGAAGCTCGAATCATGGATTACAGATGAACACATGAAGTCTGCTTGGTTGGATGCGACACATCTCTTGAATGACACCACTGGAGATCAGCTATACTTGTTGGCGCGTCACCATCTTCTCTTGTATTGAATTTCCAAGGGTACGAAATAAATGGGAATACATTCTACACGATCGCCCAAGATAAAAGAGCACCAACCAAAATAGTGGTGTCCGCTTTGATGCAATAGACGAGAATGGACAAAAGGACACATATTATGGTTACATAGAGGAGATATGGGAACTAGACTATGGAGTCTCTTTTAAGGTCCCTTTGTTTCACGCAAATGGGTCAACCTGAATGGGGAAGGGTAAAGATAGACCGGTTGTATGCGGAATGACAACAAAGGATCTCAACAATCTTGGTTATAGAGATGAACCATTCGTCCTAGCCAATGATGTGTCTCAGGTTTTCTATGTGAAGGACATGTCCTCCGCATCAAAAAAGAAAAATATGCAAACGAATACATCATATGATGATCCAAAGCGTCACATAGTTCTTTCTGGGAAAAGAAACATCGTGGGAATCGAGGGCAAGATGTACATGTCAAGATTATAATAAGTTTGATGAAATTCCGCCTTCACGGAAAACTGACCCAAGCATTCCGTTAAGTAAAGAAGATGCTCCATGGTTACGTCTGAAGCGGTCATAAGGAATGACATATGCCAAGAAGTTCATGCTCATATTATGTAACTCTAGTTCATGTCTTTCAATGGTTTGTGGCTTGACCGAAGGATATCTTTCGCTTTTGTGGCCTTTAGTCCCGGTTTTGTAGTCTCGCTTTTAATATTAATAAATGTCTTGAGTGTTAGTCCCATTTTGTGGCTGGACCGGAGTGCCTCTATGACCAGTTTCTGGAGATGCCGAGGACTGGGCTCACCGGCATCTCCTCAACTGGCAGTGGTGTGTCCTGCTCTCGAAAACCATCTTGCAGCTTGTAACTTCACTAACTAGATCAATACGCCAGAGCTAACTAATTTCACATATTAGGAGTGCCTCTATGACCGTTTCTCGGAGATGCCGGAGGATCTGGCTCCGGCTAAGATCTCCTCGAAACTGGCCGCAGTGGTGTCCCCGCTCTCGAAAACCATCTTGCAGCTTGTAACTTCACTAACTAGATCAATACGCCTGAGCTAACTAATTTCACATATTAGGAGTGCCTCTATGACCAGTTTCTCGGAGATGCCG
The DNA here is from genome assembly GCA_030063025.1 of Avena longiglumis. Lineage (NCBI taxonomy): Eukaryota > Viridiplantae > Streptophyta > Magnoliopsida > Poales > Poaceae > Avena > Avena longiglumis. The sequence goes on along the minus strand of CP125973.1, from coordinate 65,654,643 downwards.
AGGACTGGCCCGTCAAGATCTCCTCAAATCGGCCGCAGTGGTGTCCGCCTCGAAAACCATCTTGCAGCTTGTAACTTCACTAACTAGATCAATACGCCTGAGCTAACTAATTTCACATATTAGGAGTGCCTCTATGACCAGTTTTCGGAGATGCCGAGGACTGGGCTCCGTCGGCATCTCCCCAACTGGCCGTAGTGGTGTCCTCGCTCTCTAAAACCATCTTGGAGATGCCTCAAACTGCCGGAGGACCGGACTCACAAGGATGCATATTTATAGTACAAGCAGCTCGGCATAATGTCGACACTCACGACATAATGTCGACACTCACCCTATTATTAGTGCTGACTCATCTTTAGTCGGTTGGTGTCTCCAACCGACTAAAGGTTCATCTTTAGTCGGTTGGTGACACCATCCGGGACAAGGTAAGCCGCACGACATAATGTCGACACTCACCCCTATTAGTGTTGTTCCGCCCACTGCGCGCAATCCCTTTAGTCCCGGTTTGACTACATCCGGACTAAATGTGTGCCGAACAATGATCATGTGTGTGGACATTGGTATGTAGAACAATGTTGCAGGAGGAAGTTTTCCTTTTGTCGCACGGAAAATCCTTTTCCATTTTCCGAGCAAAAACGGGTCGCTTTTATGAAGTAACCACCAAAATGCCGTTTCGTAATGCTACCGTCCTATTTTCCTAAAATACTAGACCACCTTACATGGACTATATCCCAACCGTACAAATCGGGACTAAATATGAACCCTCTCTTTATATAGGCATTTCCCTCTATTTATTAGGTAATACTTAAGACATTTATTAATATTAAAACCGACAAATCGGGACTAGCTAACACTCGTGCCTAAAGCCGCCCCTTTAGTCATAATCATGCCTAGTCCTATAGTACGCAGCCTGTGGTCTTCATCGTCATGCGTCATCATCATCGCCATCGCCACCGCCACTGGGGATCCTCGGTCCATCCATGGCATATACCAGGGGCCATTCCAGCCTTGATTCACGGCGGGTGGGAGAGGGTCTCTGAAGACGATGCGCCATCACGGAGTGTGGGGCCTGTGGCGGGTGGACTCGTGGCACCGTGGCGAGGATGGTCTCCCGGCGATGTAGCGCATCACTGATGATAGTACGGTTCTCCCACCACCGACGGCGACGACTGTTGTTGTTCACGTGGCGGGCCATCACCCTCGTACTGGCGAGCTCCCTTTCCGCCTATTAGCGAAGAAGGCATTCGTGTGTCATAGTTGTCGGGATCCCACTGGGATCCATCCGCGCTTCGTGAGCTCGTGGTAGAAGTGGTTTGTGATGGCCTTTGGCGTGGAACCTTGAGGGACAGAGGGACAGAACCCTCCAGGCCAAAGATCCAGCCAAGGGCGCGTGACGGTACCCATGGGACAAGGGTAGTTGGAGGCGCGCCTTCGGTCTCCTCGAGGGTCGAGAATGGCCCGAGGCGTTGTCCATTGTTCTAAGAGAGGAAGGTGTGGATGTGTGGATAGCCATGACACGATCACCCTAAATATAGAGGAAAGGGCGGAAAACTTGGCGTGAAGCTTTGGGAAATGGCGGAATATCTTTAGTCGGTTAGTGACTACATCCGGACTAAAAGCTCTAGTAGAAAGGAAAGGGCGGGAAAACTTGGCGGGAAGAGGTGGGAAATGGCGGAAAATATTTTTAGTCCCGGTTTGTGACTACATCCGGGACAAAATGTGTGCCGAACAATGATCATGTTTCGAAAAAACCTTCACAAAATGACCTATCATGTTCGAGGTTTCATGGCTTTCGGTCCAAATGACCGATGTTATGTGCTGAATCACGGCATAGTTTGTGATGTTGTGCCCATATTATGCATGTGTGTGGACATTGGTATGGAGAACAATGTTGCAGGAGGAAGTTTTCCTTTTTGTCGCACGGAAAAGCCCTTTTCCATTTTCCGAGCGCAAAAAACGGGTCGCTTTGTGAAGTAACCACCAAAATGCCGTTTCAGAATGCTACCGTCCTATTTTCCTAAAATACTAGACCACCTTACATGGACTATATCCCAACCGGTACATCTCAAACCTTTTCGTCCATCCCTGGTAAAAAGGACAAATGTCTGTCGAATCGGCAGGAAGTGGGTCCGGTTTGTACTACAGGTACATGATCTATCGCCCGTGATTTTTTGAAAAAATCATTTTTAGACTCGCAATATGTGGTTTCTTCAGAGATCCAATGCAAGTTCTAACGATGCCCGTCCCCTATCTTCATGCACACCGGTTCGACCATAGTTAGAAATTCAAATAATTCAAACGGGCATAATAAATTCAAAAAAAATCCGAACAATGAAAATCCTTCGCGTGGTGTCATATTATGTTACATAGTTGAAAGGAAAAATACTAGACTTGGTATATTGATCATGTTTGAAAAACCTTCACAAAATGACCTATCATGTTCGAGGTTTCATGGCTTTCATCAAATGACCGATGTTATGTCTTGAATCACGGCATAGTTTGTGATGTTGTGCCCATATTATGCATGTGTGTGGACATTGGTATGGAGAACAATGTTGCAGAGGAAGTTTTCCTTTTGTCGCATACGGAAAAGCCCTTTTCCATTTCCCCGAGCTAAAAAACGTCGCTTTTGTGAAGTAACCACCAAAATACAGCTTCGTAATGCTACCGTCCTATTTTCCTAAAATACTAGACCACCTTACATGGACTATATCCCAACCGGTACATCTCAAACCTTTTCGTCCATCCCTGGTAAAAAGGACAAATGTTTTTGAATTATTTATTTAAATCCAAACACTTTTTATGTTTAAAATTTTTCTAAATTCCAAATTAATATTCAAAATATAAGTTAATTCATTTTAAAAGGTTATATTAATTATTTTTTAAAAATAGAATATGTTTTTGAATTATTTATTCAAATCCATACACTTCTTATGTTTAAAGTTTTTCTAAATTCCAAATTGATATCAAAAAAATATAAGTTAATTCATTTTTAATTGTAAATGGTTACATTAATTGTTTTTCAAAACAGAAAATGGTTTTGAATTGTTTATTCAAATCCAAACACTTTTTATGTTTAAAGTTTTTCTAAATTCCAAATTAATATTCAAAAATATAAGTTAATTAATTTTAAATGGTTACATTAATTATTTTTTAAAAATAGAAATTGGTTTTGGATTATTTATTCAAATCCATACACTTCTTATGTTTAAAGTTTTTCTAAATTCCAAATTAATATTTAAAAAATATAAGTTATTTCATTATTAATTTTAAATGGTTCGTTGTTTAAATGGTTACATTAATTATTTTTCAAAATAGAAAATGGTTTCGAATTAGTTATTCAAATCCAAACACTTTTTATGTTTAAATTTTTTCTAAATTCCAAAGTAATTATCATTTAAAAAACATTACAAATTTAAACCCCAAAATAAAAAATAAGGCGGGAACAGAGAGAAAATAACTGAAATAATTTGAAAACAGGGGAATACGTCCCGGTTGGAGCCACCAACCGACGAAGAGCCTCTGCCGCGCCTTCAATCCTTGAAAATTTGGACTATAGGTCCCGGTTGGTGGCTCCAACCGACGATGCTTTTAGTCCCTTGGAGCCACGAACCGACTAAAGGCCTTAGTTATAAGGGCGTGCCTCCTCTTCTTCTTCCCTTCCCCACTGCCGCGCTTATCGCCGACGACGACGCCAGCGCTTCGCCACTGCCGCTCCTCAGCGGCCTCGCTCGTCAACGCCTCCCGGCCGCCACCGTCTCTTCCTGCTGACGACGCCGCCCGCTGTCTCCTTCCCCGACGACCGCCGGCCGCCCTTCGCTTCCTGCCGATCGCGCTTCCTTCCCACCGGCCTGTCAGTACGGCCGCCTCCTCGCCTCTCTGTCCTCCCCCTGGTGGTCGCTGGGCGCCATTGGTCTTGGCGCGCCTATGCTTTCCTCCATCGTCATTGCTGGTGGTGGGCCCGTTGACGTGGCCCTCTCTCCTCCCCTCGCGGTGGTCTGGCGCCGCTTTGGTCTTGCCGCCCTTGCCGCTTCCTCCATCGCCGCTTTGGTGGTGGTCACCGACGGCTCCACGGTGGTACGGGCCCGGCTGGCCACGGTGGTACGGGCCGACGTGGCCCACGGTGGCTTGCGACGTGGCCTGAAGAATTCAATTTTAAATGATTTAATAATTCGAAATTGATATAAACTTGTAAATTCAATATCTTTTTATTTATAAGTCGAAAAATTACAAATAATATATCAAATTGTTCAGAAAATGAAACCTATCTATTTAACCTATAATCATGCATTGTTCAACAATTTAAATGACAAGTATAATTATAAGAACAAATGCACCCTCTCATATGTTCCGAGTTTCCCGAGTTAGGTTTTCACCCGGAACCCCGATTAAATCGTCGAGCATGTCTTAGGGTTACATTCCAATGCAAATTAACTTGTCATATCATCATACTTTCTTGAGCATTGCATCGATGCCATGTGTTGATTGTTTCCCTTTCTTTTCGGTGTTTCGATTATTAGGTTTATTATTAGTTAGGTATTATTAGGTTTATTAATTAGTTTGGTATTATTGGTCTTCGGCCCCACTGGTCACCAATGTGGGTAGCCCTGACCGATTCATTGTGCTACCTGTGGTTTGATAAGGAATCATTAATACCCTTAGGTGCATGTGGGTTCCCTCTCATATGCATCGGAGGTTTCTCGAACTAGGTTACACCCTCGGAACTCCTAATATTGATAACCGTTGATTTTAGCTAGAGTTACCTATCTACTACACGTTTCCTTTTTGTAGCTAGGTTTAGGGTTTCTCTTCATTTTTATTATTGTGTATGTATATATCGGGGTTTCTCCTTAACTTTCTCCTTTAGCCGCTTTAACTTATTCGCTTTTCCACCTATGCGTAAAATATGGATCCACACGCCGAGACGAAGAAAAGGAAGAGTTGATCCACATGATCCGTGGGGAAGATAATTTAGACGTATCAACGTTTACGAACAACTCCGTGAGGGTGATCCTCTTTACCGGAGTAGACAACTTGTTTGAGGTTGAAGGTGTTGCCTTCCGCGAGGGAGAAGGCGATGCCTTGTGTAACCGAGAGACGACCGCTCCCGAGGTGCATGTAATATAAATCAATTCATTAATTAATCATCTGCTATCTATATAGAAATAGTAACGACGATCTTTCTTCTTTTAGCCTCCGGATCGAAGGAATCTCTTGAAATGAGCGACGAGGCCCAACCAAAAGTTGGAAGACCATGAGAGGTTCAGGATCGAAGATGTCGCCAGACGACCGAACGCTCCCAAAGTTGTCGCAAACAAATTTGTGGCACAATGCGGAGTAATCGTTAGGGACTTAATCCCAATCACCATTAGAAATTGGAATAGGCCTGTTAATGCGGATGAAGAGGGAACATGTTTATTTGTCCCTAACCACGCCAAAGATTTACTGCGGAAGAGGCTCATGGTTAATTTCAAACTACCGAAGATAGAGCTGGATCCAAATGCGGAGGATCCAGTTGAGGATGCCTTAGAACATGGGAGAGCCATGGAGGCTAAGGTCAGGGAGTGGGCTTTGAAGAAGATGGCCCAGTGTTTCACCAACTAGAAGAAAAGATTGCACCTTGACTATGCCGTGAAAGAGAAGACTCCCGATTTCAAGAATATTCAGTTTGAGAAGATAAAACCATTCAGGCTGAGTTTGTGGAATACAAGACATCGAATAAAGCTAAGGAAATGTCTCAGAAAGAATAAGTGAATCTTGCTAACAAGAAGTATCACCATACTATGGGGCAAGGTGGCTCTGGTGGCATTCCTAAGTGGGAGAAACTTGAGCAGAAGCGTGATAAAAATATCACCCCGCAGATGCATTTATTGGGTAGAACGTGCAAGGAATTGGTTTTACGGGCATGGGGGCACGTTGGACTCGGAAGGAGGTGTATATATACCATACGACATAAAGAAGACCCCTTGCCAATCGAGAGGATGAGAAAAGCAAGAAGGCTGTTAAAGATGGGGACTTCATTCCCGATAGAGAGAATGATGAGCTCACACTCGCCCTTGGAAATAAGGAACATGATGGACGAACACGAGGCACAATAGGCTCCCAATCATGGAGGACTGGGTTTCAAGAGAGGAAGAAATATCCCGATAGAAGCCGTCGGAGGAGTAAGGACAAGCGGCGGTTGAAGCAGAAGTCGAAAGAGCGAAATGCGTTTAATTGAAGAACGATTAAAGCAACAACAAGATGAAATTAACTCACTTAAAGAGCAAAGTACTACCGGCTCCCCATCTCAGCAGACTTTGCATTCGATGCTACCGCCCATCGAATAATCGAAAGCGATGTGGCTTCCACCGAGGTCCCGGTGATGACAATGGCGATGCCGATGATGCACCGACGATGGCTCTGTTGGCTACCCAGTGGATGATATCACGAGATGACACATCGCGATCTACATGTCAAAGTTGTGAACATATCAATGAAGGTGGCGGTCGGCTATGCCTTACCAATTGGACCCACACCAACTTACCACGCCGTCCGGTTCCAGAGGGCTACGCTGTTGTCGGCGTGGATGAAATCATGCCCACCTTTGAGGTTTTGGATCTTCACTACCTATTTGGTGAAGGGATGATCGTGTCTTTGGGTGACGCAAAAACGTCACCATTCTATGGTCAAGGATTGTATCGTGCTTCAAATCACACGCCAAGGCCATCTTCGCCGCCGTCTCACCCGTCTCCGCCGAGGTCGCCGCCGCCAGCCGTCTTCGTCGCCTCACCCGTCTCGGTGCAGCCATCGCCAAGGAGCCATCGCGGCGCCTCGGGATAAAAGCGTAAGCGCATCGCTCTTGTGCGTAAGCGATCGCCGAAACGTAAACAAGAGCCTCTTCCAAAAGTACCAACGGTTCCTCCCTAGAGAGCTTACGATCAGATCAAGAGGAGACCATGCTCGGGTTGATGCGAAACGACAGTTTTCGCTAAGTCGAGGCCGAAAGAGCGAGTTCCCAAAGACCAAAGAAGAAAAGCCAAAGTGTTGAAAATGCTAAAGACTCTTCATCAACCCGAGCCAAAGCTGTCATCGACTATGAGCGTTCTATTCTCAAGTCACATGCGGCACAAAAGCCTCAAGAGTAGTCTCGATGCAAGCGGAAATCTGTTGCCGGCTCGGAGAACAAGCAAAACAGACTTGCGCCTCTCAAGGTGATTTCTCAAACCAATGTGGGTCGAGCAAATATGGGGCAAGAGCAATATGATCCGTAGGTAGTTGCTGTCACGGAGAAGCTGCTGCTCAAGGTATGAGTATTGCCCAAGATTTATCGCTTAGAGTTCTTCCCGTGAGTGAAGTAGCATACAAATACCAAGACGGCAAACCTCTCGTCAAACCCGAGGAGGTAAATAATCTTTCAACAAAATGCGAAGATTGCATAATCGGTACATGCACGCCACAAGTGCCGGGCTAACTGGATAGTGCTGAGGGTTACAAAAAAGCATCATGAGAAAGAAAGTGATGACATGATATCCATTGAATTTGTTGAGCTATTTCAATTATTCAATCAAGACGCCTTGGACAAATCGCTCATCGATTGCCTATTGTGCGTAAGTACTAATTCTGTAATTAACTTAGTCTCCAGCTATCTCACTTTGTTTATTGCATGTATATAATCATCTTTGTAATATGCAGAATGAAGATTCTCGAATGCAGCGAGGACAAATCTATGATATTGGCTTCATTGACCCATATTGGGTTCATGAATCTAATCTCAAAATAAGCCCCAGGATACGGAGGATAATATAGTACAGCGTTAAGGTTTCAAGAAACCAAAGGGAAATACTTTTTCCTTACAACTTCGAGTGAGTGTTATTGTCTTGTATACACTTTCTATTTCGCTTACTCGATGTTAAGTATATAATTGATTAGTTATGCATTCGCAGCTTCCACTATATTCTGTTAATCATTCAACTTGACAAAGGCGTGTACTAGTCATGGACTCAAAACATAAACCCCTTGAGGCGTGGAAGGACATGCGATACTTCTCAGCGGTAATTCTAATCATTACGACACTATATCGCAGCGTTCGTGAATTTTATGATATCAAGTACTTAATAACTTATTTTATTCGTTTGCTACGCCGGGCAGCGCTTGGAAGCGGTTCACCAAGAAGGCTAGGGGTGTTTGGAAAGAGGAGCTTACATTTCAACCACTAGATGTAAGCACCACTAGCTATATCCGCGCATCTCTTTGATTCTAGTTTTGATACAGTTATTATCATGCTTGATTATTATTTTGATTGAACTATGTTCTTGTGAAGTGCGACACGAGGACGAGGTAACAATCTCGTGGATACTATGTTTGCGAGTTCATCCGGTGACGTGCGATGAGAAGGGCAGAAATTTAGAGCAACTCCACGTATGTAAACAATTTCTATAGTTTTATTTTCAAACAAATTGTGTTTAGTTTCATTCATATAGACTGACTCCTTTTTAAATCAGATCGAGCGTCTACGGACGGTCTTACGCCAAAGGATCGCGTACGAGCAATTCAGGAGGAATTGGCGGGATTCTTGGATGCAGAAGTCCTAGACCCGCAAGGGGAGTACTATTCTGCTGTGTATAGACAATAGGGATTGTAAAAATAGCAACTCGATCCGTGTATAGACAAGGGGAATACTTTTGTATGTAGTGCATGAACTCGATCCGTGTATTGAATGTAATATTGTCATGATGATCTTGTGTAATATAAGGTTCCTTCATTGATAAGTGCAAAACACTAAATAAACAATAAAACAACCTAAATGAATTCTTCGCATGGCACAAAAGTGGCGAAAATGCTCGCGGCAACAAAATGTGCAAATGAATTCTGCATGGCGAGAAATGGGCCAAATCTACGCATGCAGAAGGTTATTAGTCGGTTCGTGTTCGAACCGACTAAACCCTCCTCGCACGGTGCAGCTGCCGTGTATGATCTTTTGTCCCGGTTGGTGGGGCAACCGGGACTAAAGGTTCGGGCTTTAGTCCCGATTGCCCCGTCCCGGTTGGGCAACCGGGACTAATGCCGCTTACCAACCGGGACGCATGGGGTTGTTTCCACCAGTGAGAGCGTCTTGTAGAAGCTAGCATCCATACTGGAGCTGCCAGAGGAGGACGAACTAGAGGGCAACGCGCTGACATCGTGGGTATGTTGAAAGGTGACTCGGAGATACTAGAGGAGGACGAACTGGATCGAGGTCGTCATGTGCATGAGTCGTCTTTCATGCAAGTGAACAAAGAAGGGGCTCGGAATAGGCTGGTGGTGGACTTGATCGTCAACCACCCGGCCGCGCGCGTTGTGGTTTCCTGCCTTGTGATCGTAGCTGGCCAAGCTCTCAATCCTAAAATTTTGATTCTGGCAGAAAGCGTACGTGTGACATGTTATCTGCACGTTCAGCGTGGACTGAAAATTTCCGGTGATTTATCTTTATAAAATGTTTGAAGGATTTTGGTCTCCATACCACAGAGCACATACGAATCTCGATCACACCTACAATTTACAAGAATTCACTCGAATCACTTGACCGAAAAAGAACTTATTTGGAAGGAAATCAACTCAACGAGAGGATTGCATCAAAAAAATTTTAAAGTAGCCGAAAATAGGACCCACGTTACACTAAGCGTGTTTGGTTCGACGTTCTGTAACGTAACGGTGGAATCTGGTTACTTTATTTTCTGTTTGGTTCGACTAGTCAGTAATTAGGTGCCATGTAATCGAATTGCATGGCTACACAAATCTGTTTCCGGTCACTACCCTCCGAGGGATGGCAACGTCTCTCTCCCGCCGCTTGCCTCTAGCAAGGAGCGGCTCATTCCTTCTCCATCTCTACTTTCTCACCTCAAGGAGCCTCGAGCTTCATGGCGTCGGATCTGTGCGTCGTCTCGGAACGACCAGCGCGTGTCCTTCCTCCATCATCAACGCCGCCGGAAAGGCTAGCTGACTGAGGACGAGGAACCATAGGTATGTGCCATCTCCTAGCAGATCTGGGAGAGGATGTGCCATGGGCCTAGGGCATCTCGCAGCAGAGACGCAAGTAGCGGTGCCAGCCGACGTCCAGAGGCAACAACAAGGGAAACTGCGGCAGCCAGATCCATTATGCTATGCCCTCTGTTTTTTTTTTTTTTTGAACGGTTGCTATGCCCTCTGTAATAGTGTCAAACGGGAAAGGGCCATATATATAACATGGCAGCGGAGCGGTATGCACAGGCAAAGGTTCCAAACGACCACGCTGACAGAGGAGCACGCGGTCATCTGCAACAGAGCGTCATGCGCGGTGCTTGCTTTCCTCGTTGTACACGGTAGAGAGGTGCATGCAGCTGCGCGTGCACGCAATAGGAAATGTACTAGTAGTAGCTTGCATGTGTGTGTTAGTGAAAGGCTTTTTTTTGTCTCTATAACTTATTTGGCAAATTGGTCTCTGAGCTGTCCATAGTGGGTAACAAGTTAGGTGAATCCAGTGGAATCCATCCTATTTATTGATTCTCAAGGACATGGTCCCAATTTTAGAGATAACTAAGAAGAAAATCATAAAAAAAAACTCTAAATAAAAAAGTTATCCGGCCTCTTATATATATACCACTTCATCATTTTGAACGGAATATCTCTGTCGTCTTATTGTATCTCAACCGGTGGCAACAATAGCTTATTTTGTTAGATAGGTGGTAGTCACATAAATAGATCAAAGAGAGGGTGAGAAAATCAGGAAAGATACGAGAACACGTTGGAATATGAGACATCGGGAGGAAATGTGGAACCAAATTTCCAAAATCCGCCTATGGATTCACACCATTTAGTAGGATAAAACATGTTTCCACACCTAGGAGAGTGAGTTCTGGAAGCTAGAGCTACTAGAGGAGGGCTACTTGCATGTCATCATGGGCATGTTGAAAGGTGCCTCAGAGATCCTAGCGTCACCGATGCCCGTGGATGAGCGGTCCATGTGATGTTCTTGATCATGGTGAAGTTCAATTTCGTTGTGGTTTTCGGCCTTCCCGTTCGTGATCAAGTAGGGAGTCACCGATGTTGTGATTTCACCAACATAGCCCTCTATTCTAAGATTTTGATTCTAGCTGAAGGCATATATTTTGTCGTGTGTTTTGTTAGTTCTAGGTGGACTGTTCTAAAAAGTATGGCGGTTTGGGTACAACCTGTATAAATGATTTTGGTCTTTGCGCCATTGAGCACAAATAAATCACACATCCACACCTTACAAGGAAGCCTACATTCTCCCCTCAATCCATCCAGTCACTATTAACCAAAATGTATTGAACACGACTCATTCAGCATGCACAATACAACATCAACTAATCATCCTATAAGAGTTACAAGATGGTGGATCATGAACCCGTACACACGAGAGGCTACAGGAGAGGCGATCTAGCGATTCCAAAACCCATTTAGGGTTTTGTCCCTCTCGTTCTGACGTCCTGTCCTCTTCGCCTATGGTGGCCTTGGTGCCTTGGAGTTGTAACATACCACGGTGTCTCGCCGGTGGGACAGTTCATGTTCTTTATTTAGATTGTTTTTAATGTCTTATTTGAGATATTGAGGTGGCAGATATGTCATGAAGTTACAATAAGGTCATCCCCACTCTTTCCTCGTTCTGGTTGTGCATCTAGCGTCGGCAAAGGACGCGTGAAGTCGTGTGTCCAACGGTTATCTTGGGATCTGATATTTTCATATCTGTTGTTTATGTCAATCTCTCTAGGTCTAGGATTGTCATCTTTGGTGACGGTTGCTGCTCTAGTAGACTAAAATAGTCTACAAAGATATACTATATCCTGAGTCATGTACCAACCAGTTTTGGAGTTTTTTTCCCTCATTGACCAATTTGATTTTGAGTTACCTTCTTATACATCACAACGGATCTGATACTAAGTTAGCTGACCGATCTTGAGATGGTGGATCTAGTTCTGCTCGTAGGTGATATACCAAGCTAGCTAGATAATCCGCGAACTAACACTACATTACAGGAAAACGATTATACACCAAAGGCCCGAAGCCCTCGGCATAGATAGAAAAACCTTCAGCGTAACAATGTGCATGATTTCGGCGCCCGAAACGGTACTCCCCTGAACTCGCCGAAATCAACATAGCTATCACTGGTGTGGAATGTGATCGATGTTTTCTTATAATGTTGCGCACGGTAGCAAGGTTGTTGGCCTCTAGGTGTCCCAGCTTACTGAGCAGGATGAGCCCGTCACTATCTATGTTGAACGCCTCTCTCAAGTCTCGACTCCTCATCCCATCATCGGCGGCCGCCTCGCCGTCCATGGGCATATAATCCAGCTTCACAGCAGTGCGTCGATGCTGCTCTATGAACACATGTATGGCTGTTATTTACAGTCCTTTTATCTTTGTACTTTAGGAGTTCTCTAGTCTAATAAGTTACCTACCCAACACGTATTGGGTGTTTTTGTGTGCATAGAACACGTATTTGGTGTTGCCCACGAATCAGATGCTAGCAAAACAATACCGACAGACTTTACTTTTTTTTTGGGTACGGTATGTGAGGGACAATACCACCATCACGTTCGTTCCAGAATTACGTGACAGGTGCTCCTGATATATTCCGATAGTTACATAAATCTAACGACTGGGATTTATAATTTTGATAAGGGTTCATCAGATCGAATGGTTAATATAATTTAGGTGATGTGGATCAACCACGTGTCTTGAAAAACACCCTTATACTAGTATATAATAGATAGATTCTTGTATTCAGTGTAAGAAGAGCCGCTCAATTGCGAGGAATGCACACCACAAATAGCTTTTTAGCACATTTGGTTCAAGCCTTTCAATATCTAAGAAATGTATAATGACTTCTTGTTCGGCTAATGCGATTCTAGGAAGGAGATTCTTGGCAAGAAGAAGATTTTCATGTATTGCATATGTCTACAAGTTGGGCTATAGTTGGACTTGTAATTAACAGACGTGTTAGAGTCGAACACCTCTAACCTGGCCTAATATATAGAAGCATCGGGGGTAGTCAAAATAGCTAGATGCAAGCTAGGTTAGACACAAGGTCAAGCTTTCGGGGACGCCTGCAGCAAGGGCTGGACCGGCGTGGCTTTGTATACCTGATGTGTAGTACACCGCGATGGGCTTGTCATCGACGACAATACTATGATGAGTACCCGGGGAGGAGCGCTTGTAAAGCATGCTTAACAGATATCGGTGTCGGTTGCTCTGATTGCTTGTTCTCGATAGATCGATTCAGCGCCTCCGACGTCAACACCGTGTCCTCGTTATCAACATGTGTTGTGTGTCTTATCTGCAAATTTTTGAGAAATGTTTCAAATTAAGATGAAGTTCTATGGAACAATGATATATGTAGATACATTTTTCATTATTGTGATTTAAATTATGTTTTACTTGACATTATTATAATTTGTGTTAATTGAACCATGTATTTAAGCACAACATGTCACAATTAACTCATATTCTGTAATTTTTGTTTGATTCGATCTATATCAAACTAAATCCTTCAAAGACCGACTCATCTCTCTCTCTCTCTCTCTCTCAGAATACTTTACTACCGATTCGAGAAATAATAATCACAATATGAAAAATATGAAAACAAATAATCATTGGGGATGATGATTTCATGGTAGCTATATCGTATCAACCCTTTTATAAAGTCAAGAGTACTAGACCACCAACCTATACTTTAATGTTTTCCTAATATGTACCACAACAAGATCTTTTTTTTATATGTATAATACTACACCAACCATACATACATGATCGATCATGTTCCCCTCGTATATATACCACTTCATCTTCAATGGAGTAGCTCTATCGTCTCAATTTACCCCAATTTGACTATTAAATTATTACATCAAATAGGTGTTAGTTACAAAAAAAAATATCAAAGTGAGGGTAGTGAAAGATATAAGAACACATGGGAATATGAGATTTCGGGAGGGGTGGCTGAACAATCTTACAGGGATTTTCTATGCCATGCTGAGATCCGATAAGATAAAAAAAGTTCCCAACCTAAGAGAGCATGTTGCATAAGCTGGCCTCCAGGATATGAAGGAGCGGGATGTTGCAGGTTCTCCGGTTGTGCCAGCCACTCGACACCACCACCATCGACTTCTCACAGAAGCTAGAATCTACGGCGATGTCGAACGAGGTGTTCGACGTGTCAAAAGTCTACCAACTGCCCAACATGGAAGTAGAACGAACAATAATGGACCAAGGAGAATGCGAAGCTCTCCAGTGTTGTTGTTTTCACGGGCCAAGTCGTCAAGTGAAAGCTCCATATTTTCATTTCGGCTGAAGTCCTATGTCTTCCATGACTTCCCCAAGTACAGGGCAGACTTCTAAAATTCCAGGCTTTACGAAGGATTTTGGTTCTGTACCATACAACCCAGATGAATCACACATCTTTACTTTACAAGAAAGGCTACATTCTCTTATCAAGCCATCCATTCACTATTAACTGTGCACATTCCAACATAAAGAAAGAATTGTACGCACATAGAAATTTGAAATTTCTATCAGAAAAAATGGAAATCTGGAACTGCCCATGGACATGATTTTCACAAGGGGCAACTAGAGCTTTGGTCCTTAAGGGCACATGCATGAAGACTTTCCGACTGTCATCAACAACGTCATGCCGGCTCCGATAAGGGAGCGGCGACAGCGGCGCGTCGGCGGCTCGCTCTTGCAGCATTAGTGGTCGTTAGGTGGGTCCAAGAACTTCGATCTAACTTTTATTATGTTTGGGATGCCTTGTACTTCTTGTGAACTCATAAAATAGATCTGGATCTTTCCCGCAAAAAAAATAAAGCCATTCAAACCATAGCTCGTCAACTAGAGTTTAGACGCTACAACAACAGAGGAGCACAAAAGGTGCTTATTCTATAAATTAATGCTTGCCAAATTTAGTTATACTTAGTTATGAGGGAAGCAAATAGTTTTTTAGTACATTTGATTCAAGCCTTCTAATATCCAAGAAATTTATATAACTTTCAGTTCGGCTAACACAATTCTAAGAAGCAAATTCTCGTTATCCATGCGATCTGGCAAGAAGAAAAGTTTCATGTCCTCGCTGCCAAGATGTGTGTGTCTTATCTAAATATTTATGAACATTGTTTTAAATTAAGATGAATTTATACGAAACAGTGATATACATGTAGGTATATTTTTTCATTAGGTTTACTTGTCATTATTATAATTCGTGTTAACTGAACTACACTTAGTGCCACAACATGTCACAATTAACTCAATTTTGTTCGGTTTTATATCAAACTAAATCCTTCAAACATCGACTCATGTTCTTCTCTATCTCTCTTTAACAACATACTTTACCGGAAATCCGGGAAAACAAATATTCACAATTTGAAAAAAGGAAAACAAATAATCATTGGGGATGGCGATTTCGGGTTAGCTATATCCCGTCGACCCTTTTATAAAGTCAAGAATACTAGACCACCAACCTCTACTTTAATGTTTTCCTCATATGTACCACATCAAGCTCTTTTTTATAAATGTATACTAAAGTGACCTTAGATGCATGATCGATCATGTCCCCCTCTTATATATACCACTTCATCTTCAACATAGTAGCTATATCGTCTCAATATCCCAATCTGGCCACATTAGCATTAAATAAGTGACAGTCATGAAAATAGTTTAAAAAGAGGGTGGTGAAAGATAGGAGACATGGGAACACGAGACTTCGGGAGCAGTGGTAGAACAAGCATCCACAAATCATCCTGCGATAGTCAGAGTTCTTGCAGGCTCATAAATGTTTAAGCTCCTAAGATACCATGTCTTGCATCAGCTAGCCTCCATCCTATACCTGCTCAAGACGGACACAGCAATCTTAGGGGCAAGGTCACCGTGGGAACGTTCAAAGGTGTTGAAGTTCACCATGCCGTACAAGAGAAATGTGCAAAAGTTCGTACAAGCCATAGGTGAAGAGGGCATTGTAGGGTCTTGAGTGAAAACAATAGCGCCCCAAAAGGGTTATGGCACCCACATGCATCACACTCAGGCATTGTGGTTTTCGCCAGCCAAGTCATCAACCCAAAGCTCTACTCAGGCATTGTGGTTTTCGCCAGCCAAGTCATCAACCCAAAGCTCTAGATTTGGATTTTGTCTGAAGTCTGTATGTGTGCCATATGTTCTGAAAGTTTACCAGCAGTCCTTGAAAAATTTCGGGTGCACGATTATGTGCCTTTGTCTTTAGAATTGTTTGAAGGATTATTGGTATCTGTACCATTTTAGGACATTTGATTCAAGGTTCTTAATATTAAACACCAGAAGTTCAACTTGTAGAGTAGAACGTCAACTAATTGTCCCAAAAGAGTTACATGCTTTCAACAACAGAGAATGTACTATCGTTGCGGCGAAACACAGGTGCACACCAAAGGAACAGGCAACAAACAAATGTCACAATAGAGATGTCCATCCTATCTCTTGAGTTACGACAAGCCTTGACCAAGGGAGCCAGTAGATGTGTCACCAGAAATTTGTCAATTTAGTGTTACTAAATGCTAATCCATACGTCTTGCCACAAATAGCTTGCCCATATCTTCGGTAACAACATTACTCCTGCCAAAATCAGAAGGGCAGACATTATTTAGTGCCGAGCCTATTCACCTTAGTTCACTTGAATCAGTTGATTGAAAAAGAAGTTTCAAGGAAAGCAACTCAACAAGGATCGAATGACAAATCTTTTGAAGTAGCTGAAAATAGTACTAACCTTCCACTAAGCTGAGGTGGAACTAGTGTGCTCGTCGCAGCATTCCTGGCACCACAGTCTGTGCTGACTGGCCCTTGAAATTTACTGCGTGGAGGAATTGCAGATCCATTTGATTCTCTTTTCCTGGATGAACTCCCCACCATAGCAGGAAAACCTCCAGGGGGGAGAGAAGGGGAATCAAAAAGATCTGCAACGTCTGGTAGTTCAAATGATGCTGCTGGCAGGGATGCATTACTCGAATTAGTTGATGCTGAAGTCCTGGACCAAAAAGAAAGTCAATAACTTAGAAACAGAGGGCAATGAAATCTATGCATGTCAATTAATATGGGATACATCAAGAACATAAGAATACATGTAAATGAATAAAGTAGGACTAGACGTGGACATGCTACAAAAGTACAACTCCCTGCTTCATTACACAAAATGGCTATATGGTGGCTGAAACTTTTGGCAAATCAAATACAAGTGTATAAATCCAGCAGAAAGAGAAGAAATTGTACATACACAGAAAATGTCCCTGCACACGAGTCTCAGAGGGATAATTGCAAACAAACAGCAGCTTGTCAAACCACGACTCTGTCAACCAAAGTTCAGGCAGTACGATAACAGAGGGGCCCAAAAGGCATTTGTTGATCGTTCAAATGAATCATTGCTTGACAAATTCAGTCACCTTCAGCTAAAAGCATACTAGCATAGCTCTTCAATTCTGAAGGAAGCACGCCGCAATTAAATTCATGGCTCATACTTATGAGCGGATTCGATTCAAGGCTTCTCAATAGCGAGCAAAACTAAAAAACTTTCAGTTTGGCTGATAGAATCTTAGGAAGGAAATTCTCATTGTAATTATCAATGCCTCGATTCGTCATAATGGCAGAAGACCTCACAATAGCCATCTTTCGGTATCAGATATCAGCATTGGAGCTGAAATTCGCTACAGAGAGCAGACTAAAGTAGAAGAACATAGAACCTTCCTTTCCTCTGGGTTCTGAATCTACATGATCCCGCCAGTAAGTAACAAGTGAATCAAGCATGAGGGTGCCCGTTCTCGTTTTGAATCTAACCTTTCACTAGCCTAGGGTCTTGCACCTAGAAAATAGTTACAACCATGACTTGTGCTGCTACATGATTTGCTAATACGGTATTGTGATTTGGTTCTCAGTAGTTCAAGCTCTACTGCTCTAGCATATCGTGACAGCACAGTTCAACGAAGTGGCCTCCAATGGCATCAATAAGCCTAAATCCAGTAGGAGCCTAGAAGTAGTCAACTAAGTAATGCCCAGATCGACGGTATTCCCACCGATCCCCATCCCAACAATCGGAACCCTAGAGAGGCGGCATGGTGCTTACTGGGTGGGGGCAGGCGGCGGCGCAGGGTGCTGAGGAGCGGCGTGGACCGACCGCGAGGGCGACATAGGCCTCTGCTGGGGCCCGATGGTGGACGGGAGGTGGGGAGGAGGGGCTGGACCGGCGGCGGGGGGGTCGCCGGCGTCGTCCTCGTCGGAGGAGGCGTCGTAGGCGACCAGCGACATCGGGCGCGGGTGCGGGTGCGGGTCGGTTGAGCCAGGTACTGGGTGCGGTGCGGTGCGATGCTTTGGATTGGGTTGGTGGGTTTCATTGCGGTACTCTTCTGGGCCGGTGCACACGTGGGCTGGTGAACCCGTGGAAGCGAGCACGATTGCTGCGAAGCTTAGCCCAGTCAGTGATTCGAGCGAGATCTTTGACGGGGGATTTTATAATTTGCCACACTATACTTTTCAGTTTATTATTTGCCATATCATGTGTCACTGACATATGGTGGTCAATGTGGCAAATAATAAATTTCTAAAGTAAAGTGTGGCAAATGATAAAATATTCCGATCTTTGACTGTAAAAAGTGAATTAGACCTTTGAACACTTGTTTTAAAAATAAAGCCATCTGATAAAAAAGGGTTTTATGAATAAAGCCAAAAGGGTTTTAATGAACGAACCAGTGTTTCCGTTCTGAAGAAAAAAATTACTGTGAAATAAAGTTGAGTGTCTATCCTGATAAGTGAATTAGATCTTTGAATACTTTTTAATGAATAAAGGCAATTCATTTCATTTCCATGTGAAATAAATTGAAGTGTGATCTCAATAAGTGAATTAGATCTCTCAATATATTTAATGGAAAACTCAAACATCAAAAAGTTATAACCTATAAGTTTTATGTAAAATATGCAATGTATTCCCTCCGTTTCATAATGTAAGATGTTTTAACTTTGTGAAAAAAGTATATCTAGAGGTTTGGAGTGATTAGGAGTGAACCTACACACTAAAAGAGGTCTAGACACACTCTTTTTATAAAGCTAAAACATTTTATATTATGAAACGGAAGGAGTAGATCCAGTAAATATGAAGGACACGATGAAAAGATCGGAGCAAGAGAATGTCGATTTCGAAAACATCATATAACTCATGTCTTCTATCCTTGGTCTTATATTGCTCTTTTTCTTCATCGTATGTGTCGTTCTTGTTGCTGAAAATGAACCAACTTTCTTGCATGTAACACAAAGTGAAGCACCGTTATGAAAAAAATGTGATTCAACACGAACACCTAGTATTCTTCCTTCAATTTTTCTCAAAGATCATATGCCCAATTCAAAAAGGAAAATACTCCAGTCTAGGCGGAGGCTACGCGTGAAACACATCTCATGTGTTGGACCCACGATCCACCGCATATGATCTTTGAGACATGGACTGGGCCGGTTTTAAGTTTGATGTAAAATATGCAGTGTAGATCCAGTAAGTACGAAGATCGAGAAGCAAAGACCGGAGCAAGATATTGTCGATTCCGAATAACCCTGCATGTCTTCTATCAACGGTTAAATTGCTCGTTTTCAATTCAGTTCATTGTATGTGTCGTTGAAAATGAACAAATTTTGTTCCATATAATACACAACTAAAGTGTTGTTATTTTTTTAAAAAAACTTGATTCAAGATCAACTTCCAGTTTTTTCTTCCTTACATTTTGCTCAAATAGCATATGCCCACTTCATAAACACAATTGAGTGCTTGTGATACAACATGGATATTCCTACGTGACGCACTTGAGACCTTTGGTAATCTGCCCTGCCTGCCCACCCAGTCACCCACCCGTATATGTAACGGGAAATATAGCACTACTTGGCACCCACGGCACCAAAATAATTTGTCGTGTCCGTTTCGAAGAGGAATAAAACTACGTACTGTCCTTGCGGGCCAAGCAAGCGGCTGTCCTTCCACGCGTCAGATGCACGCGGCAAAAAATAAAAACCTGAACTTTTCCAAAAAAGAAAAATCAGTCCCGAACCAACCTAACCACGTTCCTCCGCCGTCCGATCCCGATCGCGCGGCCTACAGACCCGCCGCCCGCGTCCTGGGCCGGTGCGTTCCAGGAGTGTTTCGCGTGGCATCGCCGCGGAGTTCGGAGCGGCTTCGGAGCCACCGGGTGTTCTTTCCTCCCCCGAGTCGAGTCCACACGATCCCACCCCACATATAAAGCTCGCCCCCCGATTTTTTTTCTCTCCCAGGATTGATTTTGATTCCAACGAGCCACCACCGCCCCCCGAGATTCCGAGATTTCTCTCTCTCTCGCCCCGGAGAAAGGAGCCAAACCCTAGCGCCCCTCCCTCCTCCTGCCGCCGGCCTGCGAAGGTAACGCCCCCCGCGATCCTCGCCGCTTTCCTGTTTCCGCTCTGCCTCGATTATGATGATGATCTGCATGTGTGTCCTGTCGATTGTGGCGAGCTTCCGTGTCGTTGGCGCCTTCCTTTTTTTATTATTTTTAGGAATTATTATTGTTCGTACCGTTTGATCTGCTCCGGGTTCCCTCCGCCGCGAGCCCCTGCCTCGCGGCACCCCCTTCGTTACTTTTTTTTTCGTTGGGAATTGGTCTCCTGCAGGAAATAGATTGCTGCGTTTTCTCCGGTCGAGGTCGATTTCGCGGGGAGGATTATTAGATCAGTTACGTCTTGCTATCAGCAGTGACTTGTTTGTTGCAGACATGGAAACATGGTGGATTTGGTGCGCGATTGCTTGCAACATATTTTCAATTTATTTTCTTGGGGCACGGAGGCGTTAGTTTATTATTTCCTTATATGTTGTCGTGCCTCTGGTATTAAGAGGTTACTGCTAATATGGTTCTGCATTTGAGTGCTGGGTCCCAAGGACCTTAGGATGATCGACTCTGCTGCACTGTTTAACTGGTCCTGCATTTGTTCATACATGTGTGTATCTAAGTGTACATGCCAGAATTTACCTTGTTTTAGGTTGTCGCTGTCTGTCATGAAGGTAGTCAAAGAGTACATAAAAATATTATTATCTTACCTTCAGTAGTGAAACTGGACTCATTCTTTTATTTATTTTATAGGTTACAAGTAAGTAGTTTTATAATTGAGTGCTTGCTCCCAACGAACATGGCATCATCAACTCTGCTGCACTGTTTGACTGGTCCTGCATTTGTACCTATATGTTCTCTTTCCTGTACATTAACTAGGACCATCAACTCTGATGCGCTCTTTCACTGGTCCTGCATTTGTACTTATATGGGCAAATCAAAGTGTACATGCCAGATTTTACCGTCTTCTTTTAGGATTGTCGTTTTTTTGTCCTAAAATATGATAGGGACAGCTCTTTAAAAATATTATGTTGCTTTCAACAGTAAAACTGCATGCATCTATTATTCTTTACCTATGGTGATAGTTGGTGTTCTTATAAACTCTGTTTTGCTCTGTGTTCTGTTTGTTGAAATAGACTTCATGTTCAGTGCCTTTGTTACTGTTGTCTTTGGCCTGGTGCTTCTTAATCTTTATCAAATTTTCCACTATTCTCTGTGATTATGCAGGTTACATATGTATTCATCATGATAAATTTTATTTTGATATATTGTAACAGTTCATATCTGCCTGTGTGTACATTAACTAGTTCAGCATTTAGAGTTCTCTTTCCTGTCATGACTGCATGTCTATAATCCTTCCTTCTTTTCTTGAATGAAAGTACAGTTCCTATGTTGCTTCTTGCTTGTATATAAACCCCGCTTATGCTCCTGGAATAATATGTTACACGGTATCCAAGGATTTTCTTCTCATCAGCTCTGGTGCTCTGTTTTAACAGGTTCTGCATTTGTAGTTTGTGCGTACATGCATAAATCCAAGTGTGCATGCCTGACTTTATGGTGTTCTTTTTGTTTGCGGTTTTTTCCTAAAATATGTCAGGATCTGTTTTAAAAAAATATTATTTTACATTCAACAGTAAAACTGGATGCATCTTTTTTCGTATTCTTGATCTCTGTTCTTATAAACTCTGTTTTGATCTGTGGTGTGTTTGTTGAAATTGATTTTGTATTCAGCATATTTATCAATTTACCCATGCTTCTCTTTAATTATGCAGGTTATGTAATCATACATCATGATAAATAATATGTTCACATTGTAACAATTCCTTTCTGTCATTATGTTCCATTAATTAGTTCACCCATTGGATTTTTCTCCCCTGTCATGACTCCATGTCGATAATCGGTTTCATTTCAAGAATGGAAGTAACAGTTCCACTTTAAATGATGTTTTAATTTGTTCCCACTTTTATACAGCCTCTATCAGTATTTTTGTTTATGCCTAACTTGAAGGTTCTACTTGTAGGTGAAGGCAGAGGTGGGAACACAACCAAGATGGCTGAGGGTCATGATAATGACAAGAACATTGAGATCTGGAAAGTTAAGAAGCTCATCAAAGCACTTGATGCTGCCCGTGGAAATGGGACAAGCATGATTTCTCTGATCATGCCGCCCCGTGATCAGGTCTCTCGAGTAACCAAGATGTTGGGTGATGAATATGGAACTGCCTCAAACATCAAGAGCAGGGTCAACAGGCAGTCTGTCTTGGCTGCAATTACCTCTGCTCAGCAAAGGTTGAAGCTGTACAATCGAGTTCCCCCCAATGGATTGGTGCTCTACACTGGAACCATTGTCACCGATGAGGGCAAAGAAAAGAAAGTCACCTTTGACTTCGAGCCATTCAGGCCAATTAATGCTTCCCTGTACCTCTGCGACAACAAGTTCCACACCGAGGCGCTGAATGAGCTGCTTGAGTCTGATGATAAGTTTGGATTCATCGTCATGGACGGTAATGGAACACTTTTTGGAACACTGAGTGGCAATACTAGGGAGGTTCTTCACAAGTTCACTGTTGATCTCCCAAAGAAGCATGGACGAGGAGGGCAGTCAGCACTTCGCTTTGCCCGCCTGCGCATGGAGAAGCGCCACAACTACGTTCGCAAGACAGCTGAGCTCGCTACACAATTCTTCATCAACCCTTCCACCAGCCAGCCAAATGTTTCTGGGCTCATTCTAGCTGGTTCTGCTGACTTCAAGACTGAATTGGGTCAATCTGACATGTTTGATCAGCGCTTGTCAGCCAAGATACTCAATGTGGTGGATGTCTCTTATGGTGGAGAGAATGGCTTCAACCAGGCCATTGAGTTATCTGCTGAAGTGCTTTCTAATGTCAAGTTCATCCAAGAAAAGAAGTTGATCGGGAAGTACTTTGAGGAGATAAGCCAAGACACAGGGAAGTATGTTTTTGGTGTGGATGACACCATGGCTGCCCTTGAAATGGGTGCAGTCGAGACACTGATTGTGTGGGAAAACCTGGACATCAATCGATATACCTTGAAGAATTCTGCCACAGGGGAAGCTAGCGTGAAGCACTTCAACAAGGCACAGGAGGCAGATCAGGGCAACTTCAAAGACAAGGCAACCTCTGCGGAGCTGGAGGTGGTTGAGAAGACCTTGCTGCTGGAGTGGTTTGCCGAAAACTACCGGAACTTTGGCTGCACGCTGGAGTTCATCACGAACAAGTCGCAGGAAGGATCTCAGTTCTGCAGGGGCTTTGGCGGGATAGGAGGGATCCTTCGCTACCAGGTTGAGGTGAATGCTTACGAGGACGCGTCTGATGAGGAGTATGACGAAGACTTTGAATAGCAATCAATTGAAACCCCAGTGAATCCGGTCCGGGAGGAGCCTGTGCTGGCCCGGAACCGGAACGCGCCACGGCAGGAGGCCGAGGCATCCACAAGCTCATCGAGGAAGAATTAAGGTTTGCACTGCCAGCTCCCCCTCCTTGAAAACAAATGATCGCCTTGTGTTTATCGTGTTCCCTTTTCTGATGTTTGGATCTTTTCTCATGATTGAATCGTCTTTCTTGCTTTAGGGGGATGAAGAGTAAGACTTGAGAACTGGTGATGACCATGGTCGTGTGATGAAGCATGCTGTTGCTCAAGTGAAGTCTTATGGGCGTGGTTTGGAGGAAGGCTGCACTTCTGATGTCCATCAGAAGACTACCCTATTTAGTACCGTCATTATCAGTAGTATATAATAAAATCATAGCTATATAAGCTATTATTAAGCGGCTCTTCTACAGGAGTCTTGAACTAGTCTATCAAGTTTGTGGGTCTGTGTTGCTGCAGCTGAAGCTATCCTTTTTATCTGTCGAACCGTAGTTGTGATGCTATATTCGCATGTGCTATCTGATAGACGCAACTGTGTGATCAGTGCGCCATCATTTTTTAAATAAACCTGTGTGTCTTCATGTGTTAAATCTTCTATCGCAATATTACTACCCAGTTTGGCTTTGTATTTGCTTTTCCGGCGCATATGCTACTTTAAATTCCAATGCACTTGTTAGCCTACAGATGCAGAGCAATTCGCTCTTGGATCTGGTGTGTGCCTTCCAAAGCTCACTGGCTCGGATTTGCTCCAGAGGTTTAAAAACACAGTTTCAGTTGTTTGGCAGGGGAACTCAGATGTTCATAAATTAGAATCCTTCTTCCTAAAAATTCCAGCAGCCGAACTCTTTCTGCTGGCCTTGAATTAAATGGGGTGATAAGTAGGAACCATATTTTTATTTGTGGAGTGCTTTGTTCACAATTGAAGGGCTCTTCTTACAACTGAAGAAGATTAAATTTGTCGAGCAATGGTTCACTTGAACAAATGCCTAATGGGCTCTTCTGCTGTGGTGCTGCCTGAACTTTGGTTGACAGAATTCTTGGTCTGACAAGCTGCTGCTGCTGCTTGTTCACAGTTGCTAGTTATACTCTCGAAGGATTCATTTAAGCAGGTTGTGCCATGCCATTTCCACACTTGTACTACTTGATCTGCAAAATGTGCCAGTCCACCTCCAAGCTATTTCATGAGGTGAAACAGGGGATTTGTACTTTTGTGGCAACTAGTGTATCCGTTTACATGTATCTGTTGTATGTAAATGATGTACCCCATATTAATTGACTTGTGTATACTTCATTGTCCTGTGTTTCAAAGTTCCTAACTTGATTTTCTGTGTTTATTTTTGGTCCAGGAATGTAGCGTCAACTAATTCAAGTATTGTCTCCCTGCCCATGCCATCATTTGAACTACTACTCCCTCCGTTTCAAAATATAAGATGTTTTAGATTTGTGAAGTCCACGTATCTAGACACCTTTTAGTGTATATGTTCAAATGAATCTATACACTAAAAGATGTTTGGATACATTAGCTTCACTAGTCTAAAACATCTTATATTTTCAAACGGAGGGAGTACGTACCAGATGTTGTAGGTATTTTGGCTTCCCCTTCTGCTCCCGCCCAGATGTTCTGCTGCTATGGTTGGAAGCTCATCGAGGGAAATTAAATACTTTGTTTCAAACTATAGGACGTTTTGGTAGGCTAAAACGTCTTATAATCGTGGTGCCAGGAATACTGCCAACGAGCACATTAGTTCCACCACAGCTTACTGGAACGTTAGTCCTATTTTCAGTTACTCATTCGGCATACAATCGAGCGATCTGGCATACAATGTATGTCAGTATTTGATGATGTCCCTGAATAATGTTTTCCCAATTGGTTTTGACAGGAGTAGCGTGGTCACTGAAGATATGGGCAAATTGTTAGCGTTTATAGCACCTCATTAACCTCGATCTGAATTCTAGTGACATATGCATTGGCCTCCCGTGGACAGGCTGCATGATTGACGGACAATGTAGTTGTGACCTGGTCCATGGAAAGAGTGTCCTAGCTCAAGATATACAACAGGCTCTTTTGAGAGTTGTTAGCATAAAACTACCACTTTGATAGCTAAATTACGAACAAGAACCACAACATTGATACTAGTATTGTTAATCACCCGTTGTAAATTGGATCTTAACTATGCTAGAAAGCGAGCACCATAAAGCCACTTATGCAATACAAGTTGCATGTCAGCGTGGATCAAGTCTCATGAGCGATGTCATGTAAGGTTAGCCGGGGCCTTCATCCCAACATACATAAGATGCAAAGTACACAAGAAGCAATCGACAATAAAACATCAACGCCCACAATGACCATTGTGTTCTACTCGTCTGCAGATCTACATATAGACACGGCTCGATACCCTTTGTAGGGTTTCGTAGCATGGAAAACAAAAAATTTCTACCGCATACAAACAAACAAGCCAAGATCTATCTACTAGATTGTAGCAACGAGTCGATAGAATAACTCACCCTCGAAGATTCCAAAGTGTTTAACGAGAGCGGATTCTCGTGGGTGATGTAGTCGTACTCTTCCCGATCTCAAGATCACGTAGACGATCCTTCCGGTGCTGCGTTCCGGCAGCGCTCCCGCAGTCGGTCACACGTTCGGTACTCGATGAAGACCTTCCTCTCCCTTGTTCCAGCAGGCAGCGGAGGTTGTAGCACTCTCCTCGCGATTCCGGCCTGTGGCGTGGTGCAGGAAGTAGAGGGAGATCTCATGAGGCTTCGCCTTGCCGGGCGAGTATGGTGGAGTATGAGAGAGTCCCTCGACGATCTAGGGTTTAGACACGCCGATGAAGAGGTGCTAGAGCCGGCGGCTAGGGCTTGGAGGTGCCCAAGTCGGCGGCTAGGGGAGAAACCCTAGGGGGCGGCGACGGCTATGGTGGGCAGCAGCTACTAGGGTTTGAGGCGTGGAAGTTGTGTGTCAAGGAGGGGAGCCCTGCCCCTCCTTATATAGGTGGAGGGGGCCGGCCGGCCAAGGGGAGGGAGAGGAGTCCCTCCCCAACTCGGCTTGGGTGGGCGCCGCCGGTTGGAGGAGGGAACTCCTCCCCAACTCGGTTTCCCACTCCTCCTCTTTCCAAAAACTGCCGTTTGACTTTCAAACTAGCCGTTTGACTTTTCAAACTAGGATTTGAATAAACCCTCTATTTTGATCAGAGATGACACCGAGTACATGATGCAACCATACCAACTTTATATAACACATTCATGTACCCTCCCAGAGTCTTGGGACATTCCGGAACCTTCTAGAACATTCCCGATGAAAACACCGGAACCATTCCCCAACTCCGAAACGGGACTTTCCTTATATGAATCTTTTTCTCCGGACCATTCCGGATCTCCTCGTGATATCCTGAATTCCATTCGATACTCCGAACAACATTCGGTCTCTTTCTCATCATTCCATAACTACTCAAACAACGCCGAATCCTTAAGTGTGTCTCCCTACGGTTCGTGAATATATGCGGACATGATCGAGACACTTCTCCGAACAATAACCAATAGAGGAATCTGGAAATTCATATGGCTCCCACATATTTCTACGATTACTTTGCGATCGAATGAACCACTTACATACGATATCAATTTCCCTTTGTCTCACGATAGTTTACTTATCCGAGGTTATGATCGTCGGTATCTCTGCATACCTAGTTCAACCTCGTTCCAGATACGTACTCTTTTCGTTCCGTGATATGTGATCCCTTGTGATCCAGTCACATGCTTGCAAGCTAATTGGATGACATTTCACCGAGAGGGCCCAGAGTATATCTATCCGTCATATGGATGGACAAATCCCACTCTTGATCCATGTGTTTCAACCAATACTTTCCGAACACTCAATGCCACCTTTATAGCCACCCAGTTACGGTGTGGTGTTTGATGTCATCAAAGCATCCATCCGGTAAAGGTGATATGCATGATCTCATGGTCGAAGGAATTAGATTACTATGTATCAGAAAGCATATAGCAATTGAACTATTAAAATGACTTTGATCTTTATGCTACGCTTATCTATAGGAGTATGTCCACCATATCATTCTCCTAACGATATGATCTTGTTGTTTAATAACATCTCAATGTTCATGATAGGGAAACCACAATCATCTATTAACCAACAAGCTAGTATTATATAGAGGCTTTACTAGGGACTTTCAAATTAAGTTTACAAATCACACAAGTATCAATGTTTCTGTAACTACCTCGGTGAATTATGCTCCTAGTTACAAGCCTGGATGCGCGGAAATGGTTAAAATAGTACGGTGGGGCCCAAATGCCACTCACAGGTAGACCTTTCGGCCGTCCTAACCATTTCCAAACATCGGGACAAGAACGGGCGGCGTGTCGGCGGAATCAACTACATACACAAATGAGTATGTATGCAAGCCACCATACAACAGTCCTCAGAGCCATTCCATCTAAAAGAAATAGAAATATTGCAATGCCATACGGCAAGATCCAAATGTCCTAGATAGATATAATAGTTTAGGATATCTCCTCATACATCAAACATCAGAGTATCAGGCGGAAGCGGAAAACAAGATCCGAGTACGGATAAGAAGCAAATCGGCATAAGATGCCCCATAAATAAACACATCCCGCCCACAGATCTCGCGGATCCCCATTCCCGAATCTCTACACCGAATGATCGTTGTCCACATCGTCCGTCTCCTCCACCCAGTATCCATCTTGTGAGTGTACATGTTCATCTGAATCAAATAATTTATCGTGTGAGACCCTAGAAATTTTCGGCAAGTCTTTATGCCTCTAAAGGGGACACAACCTGGGGTGGCGCAATTGCAGCAAAAGATAAACCCTAACAATTCTATAGATACTGCTAACCATCCGCCTAACCAAAGATGAGCGGATGTCCGTAAATTAATAACAATAGTTATAACGATATTAACAGATCCATCCTCCTCCTACGCTTGAGCGAAGCGGAAACACCCCCATCCGTTGGCAGTTTATTATCCATTCCATGAGTGTTGCACTATTTACTAGTCGATTACTTAGTCAAATTAAAAGCGGTACTTTAGTTATATTTGTCTATGATCGAAGCTGCTCCAAATGCGTCGTCCATAACATGAACACGGCTTTGAGCGTTTTACCTGTAGGGGTGCACAAATAGCAACACACACTCGATCAACCTCGGAAAAACCAAATCAAAACCCAGGCATTCACGACAAAGCAATCACGAGTTGAAATATTTGAGGCCACCCATTAAGCTACCCATAGCGAAGTTGGCGGCTCGAGACGGACTCAAGGTTTGCGTCAATGGTACATGACCAGGAACCGAAAGTGTGGTGGGCTTGTCGATACAGCGAAAACACCTAAGCTTACAAGTCACGTTACCGCACAATTTAAATTAAGCAGTAAAGCATGGCATAAGTACAAAATAGTAATAAAGCCCCAAACTACTTGTGGCCCCAAGAAATAAGAATGAATCAAGCTCTGGCTCAGGGGGGTCCCACAAGCCTCCCGGATGTGGATAGCGCGAATATTCAAGGAACATGAATCAAGTACTCGGGGTCCTACGAGACACAAGTGAGCATGAAAAACCAAATAGCAGATATTGCTCACCGGTGCCACTTTCATTAGTTATCCCATTGCTACTCAGGTTAAGTTGTATAGGTACCTCGTTATCCATCAGACACTCACATACCCTACACATGCTGTTCTACGACCCGCATGGATCAAACAACTCCTGTAGTAATGGCTCATGGGATGGAGGAACAAGCTTCGGTGGGGTTTAAAAGTAAAGGCTATGCAGTACTTGGGATTCAGTTTAATGCGATCGCGACTCAATGATGCAAGAATAAGATAGAGGCAATAGGTACTATATGTATGCAAGCATGTGGTAGTGCTTGCCTGGCAGCTCAGTTGAAGCGAGAGAAGGATCTGGGTAGTGCTCCTGGGTTTCTTGATATATCCCCTGCTCAGCGTCTATTCGAAGAAGAAGAACCAAACAAACAAGGGCCAACATAAATAAAGTGCGCAAGCATAAGAATAAAATGCGACAAGCAAACAATCATGCCATGATGAATGATGCACAATTTGCATGGCAATAAAGTAGCATGGCATGGGTGAGGTGTGGAATACAAGAATAAAGCCTTTTATTGAGTCTTAATCATATTTTATACTCAATTAAGTTGCTGTAATCTTTATATTTATATGATGCATGCTGCAAAACAGAACATGGAATGCATAAACAGAAAGGTCTCGTCGAGCTGATCATTTTAGACATATCATTTGTTAAATTTGGAGTTATAAAACCAAAGTTATTAATTAATTAAGAAAGAGGGCATTTTGTTGTAATTTTAATCAACTCGAAATTTAAAGTGTTCAAAATATATTTTGAAGGGCATATTTGAATTCCTTACATTTTTCTGATTCAAAAACATATATTATTTGTATTATTTGGAATTGTATTTTAAAAGTTATTTAAAAACAAATTTGAATTTGAAATTTAAACATTTACTGAAAACATTTTTATTTAACAGAAATTTGCCAGGACTTCTTACACTCAACTGAACTTAGCCACCGACACTAACATGTGGGTCCAGTGCTGACTCGGCCAGTGGGGAGCGCGTGCAGGGCTTTCCTCTTGAGTTCGGCTAGCCATGAGGCCAAGCAGATGGGGCGGTGGTCAAGCGGACCCACGCCCGTGGTTGAAGAGGCGGGTGCCACCTTGGCATGCTTGGGACTGCAGATTCGGTCTATAAAAATTGCAGGCGTTTTGTAAAGTGGACGGAGGGTGGCCGGTGGGGCTCGGTGGGACGGGTTGGCGAGAAAAGCAGAGGGCTATCTGCAAAGCAGCGCTAAATCTGTGGTTCTTCTCCACCGTCTGGCGGCCGGTCTGTGGCGCGGATCGAGACTCGAACCGGGACATGGCGTGCTGTGGCGGAGGCGACCGCTGCGGTAGGTGGGGGGCGTTGATAGGAGGGGGATGGGCGGCTAGATGAGTGGTTCGTGTCGTGGAGGTGTGAAGGCGCGCGTGCTCGGCCGAGAATGCCGACGGAGCATGCGCAGCGACCGAACAACGTCGAGGGCAGCGAGGATGTCGGGGAGAGTATGGCTTACCGCTGGCCACTCTGGCGGTGGTGGTTCGGCTAGCGGGCGGCGATCGTCGGCGGTGAGCCCCGGAATTAGGGTTTCGTGGCGTCGGCGTCTGGCGAAGCGGTCTCCTTCTCGGCTCCGTGTCTGAGGCGGCGGGGTGCTCCTCCGGCCATCGCCGACAACCTCCGCTGCTCGCCTCCTGGATCGGCGGGAAATGGTGGAGCCGGCGGTGGCAGCGATGGGGAAGATGGTGTCGGTGGAGAAAAGGGGAAGGCAAGGCCACAGGGTGGATCTGGAGAGGCGGAGGTGCCGTGTGGGGAGGAAAAAGTGAGAGGAGAGAGAGAGAGAGGCGTGGGCAGGGGTAGATAAAGTGGCCTCGGGTGCCACCTTTCCCTCCTCCTCACGTCTTGGCTCGGGCTGGGCAGCTAGGGGCGAGAGAGGGCTGAGAGGGGCAGCGGAGGTGAGGCCAGACTCGGCTGGTCCAGCAAGGCAGGGAGAGAGAGAGAGAAAGGGAGGGAAGGCTCGGGATAGCTAGGGCTTGGCTAGGAGGAGGGGTAGATGGGGTGTGGGACCAGGGAGAGGGGGGGTAGCTGTAACACCCTTAGAATCGGCCCTATGCAAGTTTTAGCGAAACCCGCCAAACCCGCATAGAAACGATTCGAAGGTGCCCACCAGGCACTTTCGTGCGGGTGGAAAACGAAGTAATAACATTACACAACAGTCCTCGATGGGACCCACAGAACAGATATATATAGAACAGTGACTCCATGAGTCAAGAATACAGATAAAATATACAAAGATCCAAATCACCTTGAAAACGATAGAGCGTCCGACTACGGACAAGATGCAAATGAGGCTAAGAGCCCTGAAGAATAACCAATGGCGTCCATAACCCTGCCCAGTCCAAGCCGGAAGGGTAACCCTGCTAACGACGTCGATCTCAAAACCTTCTAAAACAAAAGGGGCGCCGACAAAGGGCAAAGGAAAAAGAGGCGTCGATCGAGGGCGATACAGCGAGACTAGAATTCGGCGGTCCTCGCCTACATATGTATGGTGGACTGAAGCGGCAGCGGCAACATGCACTAACAACCTATAGAGACTCGATATGTGGCATCCCGCAAAACCACTACTAGAAAATCGCGTTGATTTTGTGCATTGCATCATCATGACCGCATGCTCATGTCATCATGCCACATTGCATTTGAGCATCGTCATCATCTTGCATTTGTTCGCATAAAACTATTGGCGGAAAAACCTGTTTGTGTTTTCTAAACGCCCCGTCTTTGTTCAAACGCAAAACCCGGGTCACCGGATTATTTTTGTTTTGTTGCTATCGAGTTGCAAAAGTTTTGTTTTAAACCAACAAAATATTTAATTATTTTAGTGGGGGCAGTCGAACGGGCCGATTCGACCCGAACGACCACCCCCAGAATAAACGGTCCACCACAAATCCTTTTTATACCTAGACCTAATCTACCACCTCTCCAGCCACATCACCCCCTCCTATCGCGAGACGCCACCTCACCCTTCCCTCCTCTCCAGCCAACCCCCAGCTGCCACATCACCCCCAGCCACCGATCCCCACCCCACTTCCTCTCTCCACCTGGCCCACAGCCCTTTGACACACACGCAACACACGCCACGCACTCACCCAGCGTGCCTCGCCCGGCCCCACCACCCACCTGCCCGCTCCATCCCTTCCCTCTCGCCGCCTCCAACCACCCAGCACGCCCGACCCGTCTCCCCGCCTCTGTCCCGCTCCCGAGATCTTTGTCGCCGCCGCCCTGATCCACAGCCGCCAGCCATCGCGGCCGACCTCGCCGACCCAGCTGCTCCCTCCTCGTCTCTCCTCCCGAGAGCTCCCTCCGCCCGCCACCGTCCGCGCCTCGCCGGTCCCGTCTCCCGATCGCTGCCGCCCGTCGTCCCGGGTGTCCTCCTCCTGCGATCCGCGGCCTCGTGCCTTCCTCGGCCCAAGCCCATCGCCAGCCAACGCCCCGTCGACCGCCTCCCACACTGCCGTCGTCCCCCACCACTCGCCCTGCCTCCACGGCCTCCCGCCCGCGCTAGCGCGTGGCTGCGCGTCCTAATCGTCGCCCTCGACCTCCTCCCCACGGTGTCCCTCTCCGCCCATGAGCCGTGCCGCTCGCCCTCTCCTCGCCATCGTCCTTAGGCAGCGCCACCCCTGTCGCTCTGGCACCGGCTTGTTTTCGCAGGGCTCCTATGCCTAGTAGTCTCGCCAAACCCAGCTGCTCTCACGGAAGTGCAGGTGTTTACACATGTTTGGTTGTGTGGTGCTAGTTGATTCAGACGACCGATCCAATGCCGAGTCCAGGAATTCGACAAGTACTCCTGACGCTTGAAAGTCCAAGACCGTCTCCTATTTCGAAGAACGACACGTGCAGATGAATCCAAGTGATTCCGGGAAGCCCGGTAAGAACTACATCATGGAACCAGAAGAATTTACGACATTCGTTAAGTTCTCCATCGGCCACCACGATGTCAAGATCGCCCACACGGACTCGAGAACCCCGATGCCCCGATCCTAAGACCGATCCTGGCGAGACCAAACCCCGCCGAACCCCAAGGTCGTCGACATAGAACTGACAAGGTCTACTACATGGATTCGAAGACCGATCCCGGCACGCCCGAACCCCGTCGGACGCCAAGACCCTCGGAATCGCCAAGTTCTCCTTCTCGGATCGAGCCGAAACCGGCAGGCATAAGATCTCCTCGGTACCCGAAGCCGAACCCGATAACGCGGGAACCTCGACGGAACCGAGTTCTCCATCGAGGACACCAAGACCGTCGACATGAAACCACATTACGTCAAGCGCCCGCGAAAGCGCCAAGTACTTCATTCGAGCGATAAGACCGACAACATGGCCCGAACACGCGGATGCGACAAGATCTGCCCGTTGTTCGAAGCGTTTCCGCCGAGACCGACTGCCGAACCACGGACCACAGATCGACCCCGAACCCCGGAACCCCAAGTTCGCCGAACCCTAATGTGTGAACCCCTTCCCGAAAACCCTATTTTATAATATATACAACTTGTCGCATATTAAATGTTCATGCATGCATATTGTCGTGTGGTTTGGGGACCTTATGCCGATTCACCTTATAATTAAATATGGGGCCCGTATGCGGGCTATTCTAGCCTTATTTTGGCCCCATTTAAATCTGTGCATCGAACCGGTACTATATTTTGCCATGTTAAGACAACATTTAAATTGCGGGGTATCTAAATAACTTGAACCGTTTAATTAATTGTCGGGACCCCGGTTCTGCTTAATATGACCTAATTGCATCGCATCTTTGCCATGTCATACATCATACATGCATCATGCCCGATCTTTTGCCGTAGTATTAAATAGTGCATCCGGTGTTCTTTTAGTGTTTTGCTTCTTCGCGAATAAGGCCGTTGAGTTGATGTGAGCTTCGCCCCGATCTTCAGATGAACCTTCGGCAATGTTTTCAGGCGAGCATCTCCCCCTTTCTACCTATCTTACTTTAATAGTATTTATTCCCTCATGTTGATCTATTGCTATCTATGTTGCGATGCTCTAGTTTCCGTACCCGTGATATCTCGTGCAGCCTTATATTGCCTTGGACACATCCCATTACCTGTTGTTTGGTAGATAGTTGGACTTGCGCGTCGTAGTCGCTTGCTCAAGTGCTGTTGCGTGTCGTCCAGTGCCACAGTTGTTGGTGTATTGCCGCTTGTTTGATGTTGGAGATGATCATGGCTTTACTTTTCGTTCACTTTATTTCCTGTTTAACAACTAAAATTGAAGTAAGTAAGCAGAAGCATCGGTGGGCAATAGATGTTATTTGGTTGTTAACCGTCCACTTGTGTCCCGTAGGACCCCGAGTACTTGATACCTGTTCCTTGATTTATCGCGCTATCCACATCCGGGAGGATTATGGGACCCACGAGCGAGCTTGATTCGGTCTTATTTCTTGGGGCCACAAACTAGTTTGAGGTTTTATTTGTAATCTTGTACTTATGCCATGCTCTGCTTTATTTACGATTGTCGAGGACACCTTGTCTTTATTTAGGTAAGCGGAATGTTTTTGGTATCGACAAGCCAGTTTTGGGTTCCCGATCGTTCTGACCATTGTAAACCTTGAGTCCGTCTCGAGTCGGTGGCCGTTCTTGGTCTACTCAATGGGTGGCCCCTGAAATATTCTGAATCTGTGATTGCTTTGTCGTGAAAGCCTCGTTGGGTTTTGATTTGGTTTTTCGAGGTTGATCGAGTGTGTGTTGCTATTTGTGCACCCGGCGGGTTAAAACTTTCTCGAAAGCCGTGTCGCGGTTATGGGCGACTTGGAGCACAGTATCTCGATCATAGACAACTATAACTAAAGTAGTGCTATAAATTTGACTTTATAATGACTAGTAATCAACTTCACTATAATGGAATAGCTAAATATCGCCACAATTGCTTGTTTGGAGTGTAAACTTGCGACCATTGTACTGACTAGTAAGTATAGCAACTTCTAGCGGAATGGCTAATAAAAGTACCAACAAGCTGGGTTTTGGGTTATCTCATGCTAAATGTATTTGACTAGTAAGTGTAGCAACTATAACGGAATGATTAACTAAAAGAGCCTTTGCTTATTTTATCGGGGCGACTATCTTTACTGACTAGTAATTGCTTAGCGATAAGCGAATAAGTAAAAGCCAGCGGTGTGAGTTCCTCGGTTGACTTCCTCGTTTGGTTTCGAGAAATGCGAGGATGGGTTTGTTTGATGGTAGCATCGGTTGGTTCGACTAGGTCTTTCTCACCTCTCGATAGCCGGTTGTATCGAGTCTCTATAGGTTGTTTAGTGCATCTGCGCTGCGCTTGATCCACCATACCTATGTGGCGAGGGACCGGCATTCTAGCCTCGCTTGTGGCCTCGATCTTGATGCTCTTTTCCTTTGCCCTTTGTCGGCACCTTTTGTTTAGCAGGTTTTGAGATGCGTCGTTAGAGGTTACCGTTCGGCTTGGCACAGGCAGTTATGGGCGCCATTGGTTATTCTTGGGGCTCTTAGCCCCATTTGCATCTTGTCCGTAGTCGGACTCTATCGTTTTCAAGGTGATTTGGATCTTTGTACCTTATATCGTATTCTTGACTCATGGAGTCGTGTTGTATATATATCGTTACGTGGGTCCCATCGAGGGGTTGTGTAATGTTATTGCCGTTTTCCACCCATGCGAAAGTGCTGGTGGGCACCTTTGAATCGTTTCTATGCGGGTTTGGCGGGAATCGCTAAAACTTGCATAGGTCGATCGAGGTGTTACTGAGTGGTATCGAGCTCGGATTCGATACCCAAGTCTAGCCTGTAGGATAACATAGCTAACGGCCGAAGTAGAGTGTCAAACCTATTTTTGCAAAATCGGTTGGATAGTTCTGATTAGGTCTGATTTTACTCCTTACCCCTCTGCTATTCTCCTCTTACCTCTACGTGTTTTGAATCCGCTCTCTTCTCTTTTGTTCGAGTCCAGGACTTCTCGTGGTTGGGTTTTCCGTCGTATCTTTAGGGTTTCGCTTCCTCTTTTGGTAACGGTGTTCTACCATCCGGTGTCCAAGCTGCCTGAGGAATCAAATGCTGTTGTGGTACCATTCTTTGTTCCTTGTTTGTGCCTTCCGGTGTTTCCGGCGATACGACATCATCTCGAGATCCGATGCATCACTCCTTTGTTCGAACCTCGATTGTCGAGATCTTGATCTAATTAGAGTTGGTTGCATAATCCGCCTATTAGGTGTGCGAGTAATGGTTTGGGTGTGATGGACTGATCACCATCCACTACTCTTATCATTCGCTCTTGTACATCGAATCGGTGGATCGACAATTTTACTCCGTCCACGGAAGCTAGAGGTGGCT
Source organism: Avena longiglumis (assembly GCA_030063025.1). NCBI lineage: Eukaryota > Viridiplantae > Streptophyta > Magnoliopsida > Poales > Poaceae > Avena > Avena longiglumis. Next base: position 65,617,948 of record CP125973.1, on the reverse strand, counting down.
TTATTTGTTGATACCTCTACCTTGACTGTTGTTCGGAGTGTTCTCTCGGCGATCACGGACAACGACCTCTTGTTAGTGGTGTCGTGAGAACCGACCGCGAGCGAAGATGCGGTCGCCGACCTTCCTTCCCGGTACCATGAGGCGGATCTCGAGGCGAGATCCATTGTTAGTGGTGTCGGTGTGGCATCCATAAAACCACTACTAGAAAATCGCGTTGATTTTGTGCATTACATCATCATGACCGCATGCTCATGTCATCATGCCACATTGCATTTGAGCATCGTCATCATCTTGCATTGTTAGCATAAAACTATTGGCGGAAAAACCATTTGTGTTTTCTAAACGCCCGTCTTTGTTCAAGCATAAAACCGGGTCACGGATTATTTTGTTTTGTTGCTATCGAGTTGCAAAAGCTTTGTTTTAAACCAACAAAATATTTAATTATTTTAGTGGGCGTCGAGCGGGATTCGACCGACGACCACCCGAGAATAAGCGGTCCACCACAAATCCTTTTATACCTAGACCTAATCTACCACCTCTCCACCACATCACCCCTCCTATCGCGAGACGCCACCTCACCCTTCCTCCTCTCCCCAACCCCTGCCACATCACTGACCCGATCCCCACCCCACTTCCTCTCTCCGCCCACACCCGCTGACATACCACGCATACACGCCACACGCGGCGCACTCACCCAGCGCCTCGGCCCCACCACCCACCTGCCGCTCCCATCCCTTCCTCTCGCCGCCTCAACCACCACAGCACGCCCAACCCGTCTCCCGCCTCATCCCGCTCGAGATCTGCCGCCGCGCTTGATCCACAGCTTCAAGGCCGCCACCTCCCAGCCGACCTCCCGACCCAGGTTGCTCCCTCCTCCGCCTCGTCTCTCCCTCCCCGAGCTCCCTCCGCCACCGTCCGCTCTCGCCTCGCGGTCCGTCTCGATCGTCTGCCGCCCGTCTTCCCGGTGTCCTCCTCCTGCGAGCCCGGCCTCGTGCCTTCCTCGGCCCAAGCCATCGCGCCCGGCAACCGCCCGCCCGTCGTCGGCCGCCTCCTGCACGTCGTCCCAGGCCCCGCTCGCGCCGCCACGGCCTCCCGCCCGCCAAGCGTGGCGCGGTGGCTCCCCTAGTCGTCGCGCCCTCGACCTCCTCCCGACGGTGTCCTCTCCGCCGGGAGCCGCGTCGCTCGCGCCCTCTCCTCGCCATCGTCCTTGCAGCCGCGCCACCCTCGCCCGGCCTGGCCTGCTTGTTTTCAGGCGGGGCTCCCTATGCCTAGTAGTCTCGATCCCGGCTGCTCTCACGGAAGTGCGGTGTTTACATGTTTGGTTGTGTGGTGCTAGTTGATTCAGACGACCGATCCAATGCCGAGTCAGGAATTGACAAGTAATCTGACGCTTGAAAGTCAAGACCGTCTCCTATTTCAAGAACGACGCGTGCGAGATGAATCAAGTGATTCCGGGAAGCCGGTAGAACTACATCACGGAACGGAAGAATTCGACATTAGTTAAGTTCTCCATCGGCCACCACGATGTTAAGATCGCCCACAGACTCGAGAACCCCGATGCCCGATCCAAGACCGATCTGGTGAGACGAACCCACCGAACCCCAAGGTCGTCGACATAGAGCGACAAGGTCTACTACATGGATTCGAACCCGATCCGGCGCCCGAACCCGTCGGACGCCAAGACCCTCGGAATCGCCAAGTTCTCCTTCTCGGATCGAGACCGAAACGCGGAGCGCCAAGATCTCCTCGGTACCCGAAGAACCCGATAACCGCCAGAACCTCGACACGGAACACGAGTTCTCCATCGAGGACACCAAGACCGTCGACATGAAACCACATTCGTCAAGCGCCCGCGCGAACGCCAAGTACTTCATTCCGAACGATAAGACCGACAACATGGCCCGAACACCGCGGATGCGACAAGATCTGCCCCGTTGTTCGAGAACGTTTCCGCCGAGACCGACCCGTCGAACCCTGGACCCTGAGACCGACCCCGAACCCCGGAACCCCAAGTTTGCCGAACCCTAATGTGTGAACCCCTTCCCGAAAACCCTATTTTATAATATATACAACTTGTCGCATATTAAATGTTCATGCATGCATATTGTCGTGTGGTTTGGGGACCTTATGCCGATTCACCTTATAATTAAATATGGGGCCCGTATGCGGGATATTCTAGCCTTATTTTGGCCCCATTTAAATTTGTGCATCGAACCAGTACTATATTTTGCCATGTTAAGACAACATTTAAATTGCGGGGTATCTAAATAACTTGAACCGTTTAATTAATTGTCGGGACCCCGGTTCCGCTTAATATGACCTAATTGCATCGCATCTTTGCCATGTCATACATCATACATGCATCATGCCTGATCTTTTGCCGTGGTATTAAATAGTGCATCCGGTGTTCTTTTAGTGTTTTGCTTCTTCGTGGATAAGGCCGTTGAGTTGATGTGAGCTTCGCCCCGATCTTCGGATGAACCTTCGGCAATGTTTTCAGGCGAGCATCTCCCCCTTTCTACCTATCTTACTTTAATAGTATTTAATCCCTCATGTTGATCTATTGCTATCTGTGTTGTGATGCTCTAGTTTCCGTACCCGTGATATCCCGTGCAGCCTTATATTGCCTTGGACACATCCCATTACCTGTTGTTTGGTAGATAGTTGGACTTGCGCGTCGTAGTCGCTTGCTCAAGTGCTGTTGCGTGTCAATCGATTACCACGATTGTTGGTGTATTGCCGCTTGTTTGATGTTGGAGATGATCATGGCTTTACTTTTCGTTCACTTTATTTCCTGTTTAACAACTAAAATTGAAGTAAGTGGCGAGAGGCAGGTGGGCAATAGATGTTATTTGGTTGTTAACCGTCCACTTGTGTCCGTAGGACCCAGTACTTGATACTGTTCCTTGATTTATCGCGCTATCCACATCCGGGAGGATTATGGGACCCCAGGCGAGCTTGATTCGATCTTATTTCTTGGGGCCACAAACTAGTTTGAGGTTTTATTTGTAATCTTACTTATGCCATACTCTTTGCTTTATTTACGATTGTGCGAGAGCACCTTTGTCTCTTTATTTAGGTAAGCGGAATGTTTTAGTGGTGTCGACAAAACCAGTTTTGGGTTCCCGATCGTTCTGACCATTATGTAAACCTTGAGTCCGTCTCGGTCGGTGGCCGTTCTTGGGGTCTACTCAATGGGGTGGCCCCTGAAATATTCTGAATCTGTGATTGCTTTGTCGTGAAAGCCTCATTGGGTTTGATTTGGTTTTCGAGGTTGATCAGTGTGTGTTGCTATTTGTGCACTGGCGGGTTAAAACTTTACGGCCGTGTCAGCGGTTATGGGCGACTTGGAGCCGATATCTCGATCATAGACAACTATAACTAAAGTAGTGCTATAAATTTGACTTTATAATGACTAGTAATCAACTTCACTATAATGGAATGGCTAAATAATACGCCCACAATTGCTTGTTTGGAGTGTAAACTGCGACCATTGTACTGACTAGTAAGTATGGCAACTAGCGGAATGGCTAATAAAGTACAATGGTTTATTTGGCCATTCGTTGTAATTAATACTTACTAATCAGAATTGTAATAGAGAACCCAAACAAGCAATTGTTATTTAGCCATTCCATCGATAAATCAAATTTATAGCGCTGTAAATAGCATTTGGATAAGCAAATATGATCGAGCTCAATAAATGCACGGTACTCAACAAGCGTGCTTGGCGACGCGCTGAACATTGCGTGGCAGCGGTCAACTATCTACCAAACAACGGTGGAAAGGATGTGTCCAAGCGATATCGGTTGCAAGGATTTCTAATGCGAAAACTAGAGCATCGCAACATAGATAGCAATATATCAACAGGAGAAATAAATACTATAAAAGTAAGATGGGTAGAAAGGGGAAGATGCTGCACGCATTGCAGTTCAACCAAAGATCGCAAGCTCACCTCAACTCAACGGCCTTATCAAAAAGCAGAAACACCGGGATGCAATATTTAATACAATGGCGAAGATCGGGCATGATGCATGTATGATGCATGACATGGCAAAGATTGAAATTAAGCGGAACCGGGTCCCGGCAATTAGTTAGATGGTTCATGTGGTTTAGATACCCGCATTTTAAATATTGTTTTAACAAGGCAAGATATGACAGTTCGATGCACAAATTTAAATGAGGCCAATATAAGACTAGATTTGCCATATGGCTATATTTAATTATGAGGTGAATCGCATAACAAACCACACAAATATGCATGAGATGAGTGATTAATATGCAACAGGTTTTATATTTAGCATTTATAAAATAGGGGCTGGAAAAGGTTCACACATTAGGGGTCTCAACGAACTTGGGGTTCCGGGTTCGGTCCACAGGTTCGGGTTCGACAGATCGTCTCGGACTCGGGATTAGGGTCTTGGATCGGGGAAGCAGATCTTGTCGCACGAGCGTCAATGCTTCCGGGAAGGAGAACTAGTCGTCCAGGGTCTCGGTGTTCGGGGTGAAGTACTCGGCGTCCTCGAGGGAGTACTTGTCGCACCCGTGGTCTTCAGGTCCGTGTAGACGGTCATGGCGTTCCGAGGAGAAGATCTTGGCATGCCGAGGGTTCGGTCCCATGTCGACGGCCTTGGTGTCCTCGTTGGAGAACTCGGTGTATCCGTGTCGTGGTTCTTGTCGGGGTTCTCGGCTTCGGGCGCCGGGGTCGGTCCTCGGTTCGAGAAGATCTTGTCGCACGGCGTCCGGGTAGGCGAACTTGTCAGTTCCGCGGTTTCGATTGTCGGTGTCGGACCCGGGCCTCGGCACTGAGAGATCTTGGTGTTCCGTGACGGAGAACTTGGTTTTCGGGGTAGGCGATCTTGAGGTTACGAGGGGTTCCGGTAGGCCTTCGGCAGGATCGGTCTTCGGGTCTGTTGACGGTCTTGTCGGCGAGGAAGATCTTTGACGCTCGGAAGGGTCTCGTGCAGACACATCAATTGGGGTCATCACAAACAACAACACCATCTTTTCAAACGGATAGGAGGAACCACCGGACTGGCACATCATCACAACATCTACCATCAGCACACCACGTCCATCAACTTACCACCGACCAAAACGGAGGCCTTTGAGCCATTGTAGGGCGGGGCAGCGAGCACCACGCGTGTGGCAGGCGGAACACGAGGGCGGCGAGGCGAAGGCTCCTACGTGGCGAGAGGAGGACGCAGAGGCGGGGCGGCGCATGAAAAATCGGTGCAGCGCGGCGGGCAGGGGAGCAGAGGAGGCTCGAGGGTAGGCGGGGCAGGTCGGCCGTCTGCCAGGTCACGGCGGGCGGAGGTGGCGAGCGTCGGGCGCGGCGGTCGCGGCCGGGAGTAGCGGCAGGCTGCAGCGGCGGCCAGGCGGGCGATCGGAGGAGGCGGTGCTCGGGCGAGCCAAGAGGGCTGGCGGGAGGCGCGTGGAGGCGGCCTTCGGGAGGGTGCGAGGAGGCCGAGGTCGACGGGCGCTGGAGCCGAGAGGCGGCGGGCGGCTCAGCCGGCGAGTGAGAAGGAAGCACGGGAGGCGGAGGCGGTGGCGGAAGGGAGCCAAGGCGTGGCCATGGCGTGGGCCGTGTGTGTGGCAGAGAGGGAGAGGAAGAAGGGAAGGAGAGGGGAGGCGACGGAGGTTGAGGGAGGGAGAGGGAGACGCGGTTGGTGGGGGGGCAGGACACGCGGGGAGTGGGGCTGGGGACAGGCGGTCAGGGGGTGGGCCCGCGGTGGCAGTGGGGGAGTGGGGGTGGCGCGTGTGGTGTGGGGTGTGGCAGGGGTGAGTGCTGAGTGGGGGTGAGAGAGGAGGTGGCCAGGTGGAGGGCTAGGATTGGTTAGGGGAGAGAGGAGAGATGAGGTGGCGAGAGGGGATTGGGTGGGGTGAGGTGGCTGGAGGGTGGGTAGACTAGGTTGGGTAGTTTTAGGATTTTGGTGGACCGATTGGTTTGTATCTTTGGGGTGGCTAACTGGATCGCCCGTTTGGCTGCCCCACTAAAATAATTAAATATTTTATTTGTATAAAGCAGGGCTTTTGCAAACCGATAGCAGACAAACAAAATAATCCGGAGACCGGGTTTTGCGTTTGGAACATAGGCGGGCGTTTAGAAAACAAGAACAGGTCTTTCCGCAAATAGTTTTATGCAAGCAAATGAAAGATGATGACGATGCTCAAATGCAATGTGGCATGATGACATGAGCATGCGGTCATGATGATGCAATGCACAAAAACAACGCGATTTTGTAGTAGTGGTTTTGCGGGATGCCACAATTCGACACCACTAACAATGGATCTCGCCCTCGAGATCCGCCTCATGGTACCGGAAGGAAGGTCGGCGATCTGATCCTTCGTGCTTCGTGTAGATCCTCGCGACACCACTAACAAGAGGTCGTTGTCCGTGATTGTCGAGAGTACACTCCGGGAACAAAAGTTCGAAGGTAAAGGTATCAACAAATAAAGCCACCTCTAGCTTCCGTGGAAGGAGTAAAATTGCTGGATCCACTGATTCGATGTGCAAGAGCGAATGATAAGAGTAGTCGGATGGTGATCAGTCCATCGCGCACCCAAACCATTACTCGGCACCCGAATAGGCGGATTATGCAACCAACTCTCGGAATTAGACTGAAGGTCTCGACAAACGAGGTTCAGAAACACCGGAGTGATGCAGACTCTGCATCGGATCTGGCGTAGATGATGTCGTCGCGTCGGAAAACACCGGAAGGCACAAACAAGGAACAAATAATGGTACCACAGATAAAGGACCACTCAGATAGCAGGAGGACCGGATGTAGCAACACAGTTACCGAAGGAGGAAGCGAAACCCTGAAGGTACGATGGAAACCCAACCACGAGAAATCCTGGACTCGAAGAAAAGATAAGAGAGTAGATTCAAAACACGCAGAGATAAGAAGAGAATAGCAGAGGGGTAAGGAGTAAAATCAGACCTAATCAGAACTATCCAACCGGTTTTGAAAAAAATAGTTTTGACACTCTACTTCGGCCGTTAGCTAGGTTATCCTCTGTGGACTTGTGGTATCGCAACCGCCGAGCTCGATACCACTGTAACACCCTCGAATCGGCCCTATGCAAGTTTTAGCGAAACCGCCAAACCCGCATAGAAACGATTCGAAGGTGCCCACCAGGCACTTTCGTGCGGGTGGAAAACGAAGTAATAACATTACACAACAGTCCTCGATGGGACCCACAGAACAGATATATATATATATATACAACAGTGACTCCATGAGTCAAGAATACAGATAAAATATACAAAGATCCAAATCACCTTGAAAACGATAGAGCGTCCGACTACGGACAAGATGCAAATGAGGCTAAGAGCCCTGAAGAATAACCAATGGCGTCCATAACCCTGCGGGCCAAGCGGAAGGGTAACCACCTAACGACGTCGATCTCAAAACCTGCTAAAACAAAAGGGCCGACAAAGGGCAAAGGAAAAAGAGGAGCGTTAATCGAGGCCGATTACAGCGAGACTAGAATTCGGCGGTCCTCGCCTACATAGGTATGGTGGACTGAAGCGGCAGCGGCAGCATGCACTAACAACCTATAGAGACTCGATACAACTAGCGGCTATCAGAGAGGTATAAGAAAGACCTATTCGGAACCATCCTGAGACCACCATCAAAACAAACCCATCCTGGTGTTTCTCCCTCGAGACCAAACGAGGAAGTCAACCGAGGAACTTGCACAGTTGGCAGTTTTATTTATTCAGTTATTGTTGCAGCAATTACTAGTCAAATATAGATAATCGTCCTGATATAATAAGCAGTGGGCAATTTTAGTTAACCATTCCATTGTAGTTGCGACACTTACTAGTCAAATACAATTAGCTTGAGATATCCCAAAACCCAGCAGTTGTTGGTACTTTTATTTAGCCATTCCGTTGTAGTTGCAATACTTACTAGTCAGATACAATTGTCGCAAGAGACAACCCAAACAAGCAATTGTTGGCAGTTTTATTTAGCCATTCCATTATAGTGAAGCTGATTACTAGTCATTATAAAGTCAAATTTATAGCACTACTTTAGTTATAGTTGTCTATGATCGAGAATCTTGTGCTCCAAGTCGTCCATAACCGCGGACACGGCTTTGAAAGTTTTACCTGCAGGGTGCACAAATAGCAACACACTCGATCAACCTCGGAAAAACCAAATCAAAACCCAACGAGGCTTTCACGACAAAGCAATCACAGATTCAGAAATATTTCAGGCCACCCATTGAGTAGACCATAGCGAAGTTGGTGACTCGACGGACTCAAGGTTTGCGACAATGGTAGAACGACTGGGAACCCAAAACTGGCTTGTCGATCGCGAAAAAACACTCCGCTTACCTAAGCAATGAAAGGTGCTCCTCGCACAATCGTAAATAAAGCGGTAAAAGCATGGCATAAATGCAGGATCGTAAATAAAACCTCAAACTAGTTTGTGGCCCCAAGAAATAAGAATGAATCAAGCTCTGGCTCAGGGGGGGCCCATAATCCTCCCGGATGTGGATAGCGCGAAAAATCAAGGAACAGGTATCAAGCACTCGGGGTCCTACGGGACAAACGTGGACGGTTAACAACCAAATAACATCTATTGCCCACCTTTTCCTCTGCTTACCTACTTCAATTTTAGTTGTTAAACAGTAAGTAAAGTTATGATCAGCTCCAACAATAAATACACGGCAATACTCCAACAACTGTGGTACTTGGCGACACGCAACAGCACTTGAGCAAGCGACTGCGACGCGCAGGTCCAACTATCTACCAAACAACAGGTAAAAGGATGTGTCCAAGGCGATATCTGGTTGCAAGGGATTTCACGGGTACGAAAACTAGAGCATCGCAACATAGATAGCAATATATCAACAGGAGGGAAATAAATACTATAAAAGTAAGATAGGTAGAAAGGGGGAAGATGCTCGCCTGAAAACATTGCCGAAGGTTCAACCGAAGATCGGGTCGAAGATCACCTCAACTCAACGGCCTTATCCGCGAAGAAGCAAAACACTAGAAGAAACACCGGATGCAATATTTAATACAACGGCAGAAGATCGGGCATGATGCATGTATGATGCATGACATGGCAAAGATGCGATGCAATTAGGCAATATTAAGCGGAACCGGGGTCCCGACAATTAGTTAGATGGTTCATGTGGTTTAGATACCCCGCATTTTAAATGTTGTTTTAACAAGGCAAGATATGACAACGGTTCGATGCACAAATTTAAATGAGGCCAATATAAGACTAGATTTGCCCGCATATGGCCCCATATTTAATTATGAGGTGAATCGGCATAAGGCCCCCAAACCACACAAATATGCATGCGAGATGAGTGATTAATATGCAACAAGTTTTATATTTAGCATTTATAAAATAGGGGCTCGGGAAAAGGTTCACACATTAGGGGGTCTCGACGAACTTGGGGTTAGGGTTCGGGTCAAGCGAGGTTCGAGGTTCAACGGGATCGTTCTCGGACTCTGGGATTTAGGGTCTTCGGATCGGGGAAGCAGATCTTGTCGCACGAGCGTCAATGCTTCCGGGAAGGAGAACTAGTCGTCCAGGGTCTCGGTGTTCGGGGTGAAGTACTCGGCGTCCTCGAGGGAGTACTTGTCGCACTCGTGGTCTTCAGGTCCGTGTAGACGGTCATGGCGTTCCGAGGAGAAGATCTTGGCGTGCCGAGGGTTCGATCCCATGTCGACGGCCTTGGTGTCCTCGTTGGAGAACTCGGTGTATCCGTGTCGTGGTTCTTGTCGGGGTTCTCGGCTTCGGGCGCCGGGGTCAGTCCTCGGTTCGAGAAGATCTTGTCGCACGGCGTCCGGGTAGGCGAAATTGTCGGTTCCGCGGTTTCGATTGTCGGTGTCGGACCCGGGCCCCGGCACTGAGAGATCTTAGTGTTCCGTGACGGAGAACTTGGTTTTCGGGGTAGGCGATCTTGAGGTTACGAGGTGTTCCGGTAGGCCTTCGGCAGGATCGGTCTTCGGGTCTGTTGACGGTCTTGTCGGCGAGGAAGATCTTTGACGCTCGGAAGGGTCTCGTGCAGACACATCAATTGGGGTCATCAAAAACAACAACACCATCTTTTCAAACGGATAGGAGGAACCACCGGACTGGCACATCATCACAACATCTACCATCAAGACACCACGTCCATCAACACCGACCAAAGCGGGTGGCCGCTGAGCCATTGTAGCAGAGGCAGCACTGCGTGTGGCGAAGGCACGAGGGCGACATGGGCGAAGAGCTCCTGCGTGGCGAGAGGAGGACGCGGGCGGCGCGCGATGAAGAACTTCGGTGCGGCGCGCCGGGGCCAGGCGAAGGGGCGAAGGCGGCTCGAGGCGAGCGGGGCAGGCCGTCTGCGGGGTCACGTGGCTGGCGGAGGTGGAGAGCGTCGGGCGGGCGGTCGCGGGAGGAGGCGGCGGGCTCTGTGTGGCGGCGAATGGCGAGCCCGAGAGGAGAGGCGGCGCTCGGGCCCAAGGCAAGTGGGGCGCTGGTGAGGCGGCGCTGAGGGCGGAGGAGGGTGCGAGGGAGGCCGGGTCGACGGGGCTGGAGCCAGAGAGGCGAGGGGTGCGGCTCGAGGCCGGGCGAGGTGAGAAGAAGGAGCCGGGAGGAGCGGAGGCGTGGAAGAGGGAGGCAAGGCGGGCGGCAAGCTGGCGTGACAGCCTGGCGGCAGAGAGGGAGAGGAAGGAGGTAAGGAGAGGAGGCGGCGGGAGGTTGAGGGAGGGAGAGGAGGCAGTTGGTGGGGGCAAGACACGGGGAGTGGGGAGACAAGGTCAGGGGGTGGGCCCGCGGTGGCAGTGGGGGAGTGGGGGTGGCGCGTGTGGTATGGGGTGTGGCAGGGGTGAGTGCTGAGTGGGGGTGAGAGAGGAGGTGGCCAGGTGGAGGGCTAGGATTGGGTAGGGGAGAGAGGAGAGATGAGGTGGCGAGAGGGGATTGGGTGGGGTGAGGTGGCTGGAGGGGTGGGTAGGCTAGGTTGGGTAGTTTTAGGATTTTGGTGGACCGATTGGTTTGTCTTGGGTGGCCCTGGTCGGATCGGCCCGGTTTGGCTGCCCCACTAAAATAATTAAATATTTTATTTGTATAAAAAGGCTTTTGCAAACCGATAGCAGACAAAACAAAATAATCCGGAGACCGGGTTTTGCGTTTGGAACATAGGCAGGCGTTTAGAAAACAAGAACAGTTTTTCATAAATAGTTTTATGCAAGCAAATGCAAGATGATGACGATCCTCAAATGCAATGTGGCATGATGACATGAGCATGCGGTCATGATGATGCAATGCACAAAAACGCGATTTTCTAGTAGTGGTTTTATGGGATGCCACAAGAGCTGTGGGATCCAGCAAGGAGGAGCTCGGCATGGAGAGACTAAGGGAGGGTTAGAGAAAGAAAAGAGAGAGACTAGGTAAGAGAGGGCTTTGGTATGCATGATCAAGAGAGAGAAAAGATGGGCATGGGGATGGTCTTGCATGGCACAAGGCAAGAAACAAAGCAAGGTAGAAAAGTTTGAGAGAAAGAGAGAGATGAGAAGATGATCCACTCAAAAACAAATAAAACCAAAGGAGGACAAAAGATGGTGATGGTTGTATGGCCCATGCAAGATAATAAATGCCATGTATCATCCTTGTGAAAACAAAATAATAAACATGGCATTATTCCTATGCATTACCCAAAAGTGGATTAAAGCCAAGCAAAAGAATTTGTGGAAGTAGATCCATCCTATTTCCCATGAGCTAGATTAAATACCAAAAGAAAATAAAATACAAGCTCATGGATAATGGAATGGTGGAATCATAAGGTGGTGAAAAGAAAGGGTGGTGGAGTAGATTAAAAGATATGCCCCCAACTCAACTTGGGCATTTAAACAATATATCAAGAACCAAATACAATATCAAGAGGCAAATACAATTGACAATGCATATGAGAGAAGATCCAAAACAAAAAGAGTTTTATATGATGCTCAAATGCAAGGTGGCATGATGACATGAGCATGATATAATTATGATGCAACAATTATATATATGAAGTAGCCATTATATAGACTAGGCTAGTAGCATTGCAATTGTTAGACAATTGGGATGCTACAGTTTCCTTGTTAATACTATTATAGCATGAATGTAAACATTTATCATAAACACAAAGATATAATAATAACTACATTTATTATTGCCTCTAGGGCATATCTCCAACAGTCTCCCACTTGCACTAGAGTCATCTAATCTAAATTACATGGTAATATACCGAACACCCACGGCAGTTTGGTGCTGGTCATGTTTTGCCCTCGGGAGAGGTTTAGTCAACGGATCCGCCACATTCAGATCTGTGTGTACTTTGCAAATCTTTATATCCCCATCTTGGATATGTTCTCGAATAGCGTGAAAACGTAGCTTGATGTGCTTCAGCTTCTTGTGTGACCTTGGTTCTTGCGCATTGGCTATGGCGCCCATGTTATCACAAGAGATAAACATTGGGTCCAGCACTAGGAACCACACACCACCGTAATGAAATCTTTCATCCATATCGCTTCTTATGAAGCCTCCGGCAACCATGTATTCCGATTCGCTTGAAGATCTCGCCACGCTTTGCTTTGCACTCCTCCACTAACCGCTGCACCCATTCAAAATAAATACGTATCCAGTTGTGATTTAGAATCATCGGATCGGTGTTCCAACTAGCATCGGTGTAACCATTAACAACGAATTCATCACCTCCATAAGAAAGAACCATATCCTTAGTTCTTCTCAAGTACTTAAGGATGTTTTGATCATTGTCTAATGATCCACTGGATCACTTTGATATCTGCTAGTTAAACTAACAACATATGCAATGTCGGGTCTAGTACATAGCATGGCATACATTAGAGATCCTATGGATGAGGCATAGAGTCTTACTCATCCTTTCTCTATCTTCTGCCGATGTCGGACTTTGAGTTTTACTCAAGGTCGATTGGGCAACATGGGCAAGAACCCTTTCTTGCTATCTTCCATTCCAAACCTCTTTAGAACTTTGTCCAAATATGTCTCAGGTGACAATGATATTTGGCGTTTTGATCTATCTCTATAAATCTTTATGCCTAATATGTAAGCTTCGCCAAGATCCTTCATTGAAAAACTATTATTCAAATATTCCTTGACACTATTAAGAAGGTCTACATCATTCCCAATCAACAATATGTCATCCACATATAGTATTAAGAATGCTCTGAGCTCCCACTCACTTTCTTGTAAATACAAGCTTCTCCATAAGTTTGTATAAAACCAAAACTTTGATCACCTTATCAAAGCGTTGATTCCAACTTCGGGATGCTTGCTTCAATCCATAGATGGACCGTTGAAGTTTGCATACCTTGTTAGCATCTTTAGGATCGACAAAACCTTTGGGTTGCATCATATACAACTCTTCATCAATGTCTCCATTGAGGAATGTTGTTTTGACATCCATCGCCATATCTCATAATCATAATATGCAGCGATTGCTAACATAATCCTCACAGACTTTAGCTTCGCTCTTGGTGAGAAAGTCTCATCAGTCAACTCCTTGAATTTGAAACCCTTTTGCGACAAGTCGAGCTTTATAGACGATAAGATTACCATCAAGATCTGCTTTCTTCTTGAAAATCCATTTGTTCTCGATGACCTTCCTACCATCCCAGTAAGTCCACCAAAGTCCATACTTGGTTTTCGTACATGGATCCAATCTCGGTTCATGGCTTCTTGCCATTTATTGGAATCTGGGCTCATCATTGTTTCCTCATATGTCTCGGGGTCATCGGTGTTGTCCACCAACATGACACTCATAACGGGATCATACCAACTGCAGGTGGTACGAGTTCTCGTTGACTGCGAGGCTCTGTAAGCAACTTAAACCAAGTTTCATGATCATCATCATTAGCTTCCTCTCTTATTGGTGCAGGCACCACAGAACTTCTTCGGTCTGCGCTACTCACAATTCGAGAGAAGGTTCGACAACCTCGTCAAGTTCTACTTTCCTTCCAAATACTTCTTCGAGAGAAATTCCTTCTCTAGAAAGGATCCATTCTTAACGAAGATTTTGCCTTGGATCTATGATAGAAGGTATACCCAATAGTTTCCTTCGGTATCCTATGAAGACGATTTTTCGCTTTGGGTTCAAGCTTGTCCTGTAACTTCTTTACATAGGGCTTCAGATCCCCAAACTTTAAGGAACAACAATCTAGGTTTCTTCCCAAACCATAATTCATACGGTGTCGTTTAACGGATTTAGACGGTGCCCTATTTAAAGTGAATGCGGTCGCTTTCTAATGCATAACCCCAAAATGATAGTGGTAAATCTATAAGTGACATCATAGAACCATATCTAAGAGAGTTCGACACGACGCTCGACACACCATTACGCTGTGGTGTTCTACGGTGTCAATCGCGAAAGTATTCCACATTTCTTCAAATGCTTGCCAAACTCAGAATTTAGATATTCACCTCCACGCATCGTAACGTAGAAATTTAATCTTCTTGTTACGTTGATTCTCTACCTCACTTTGAAATTCCTTAAACTTCTCGAAAGTTTTGGACTTATGTTTCATGAAATAGATATACCCATATCTACTCAAGTCATCCGTGAAGGTAAGAACATAACGATAACCATCACGATGCTACACTCATTGGACCACACACATCGGTATGTATGATTTCCAATAAGTCCGTAGCTCGCTCCATCATACCGTAAAATGGAGTCTTAGTCATTTTGCCCATCAGACATGCTTCGCATCTTTCAAGTGATTCGAAATCAAGTGATTCAAGAAGTCCATCGGAATGGAGTTTCTTCATACGCTTCACTCCAATGTGACCAAGACGACAGTGCCACATATAGGTCAAGTTATCGCTCGATTTAAAACATTTAGCCTCAATGTTATTAATATGTGTATTTCCACTATCGAGATTCAACAAGAATAGACCATCTATCAAAGGTGCATGTGCATAAAACATATTACTCATATAAATCGAACAACCATTATTCTCGGACTTAAACAAGTAACCGTCTCGCAATAAACAAGGTCCCGATATAATTTTCATGCTCAACACAGGCACCAAATAACAATTATTTAAGTATAAAACTAATCCCGATGGTAGATGAAGGGGTAGCGTCAATCGCGATCACATCAACCTTGATCCGCTTCCCACGCTGCATCGCCACCTCGCTCTTCGCTAGCTTCCGCTTATTTCGCAAAGACTGCTTCGAGTTACAAATATGAGCAACCGAACCAAGATTAAATACCTGTGCACTACTACGAGTACTAGTGAGATACACATCAATAACATGTATATCAGATATACCTTTTCTTGATGTTGTCGTTTCAAATCCGCCAAGTACTTTGGGCAATTCCGCTCAAAGTGACCTTCTCCCTTGCAAGAAAGCACTCAAGATCGTGCTTGGGTCCAGCCTTGGTCTTCTTCACGGCGTGGCAACTTTCTTACCACCCTTCTTGAAGTGTCCCTTCGCTTAGACTTGCCTTTCTTGAATTTGGTGGTCTTATTGACCAACAACACTTGGTGCTCTTTCTTGATCTCCACTTCCGCAGACTTTAACATAGCAAACAGTTCGCAACTTGTTCATGTTACGCATGTTATAGTTCATCAAAAAGTTCTTGTAACTTGGTGGTAGTGATTGGAGGACACGGTAAATCCCCAAAGCATTAGGAATCACTATACCCAAGCTTTGAAGTTTGTTTTATGCGTGCCTGACATCTTAAGCACATGCTCACCGACGAGCGCCTCTTCCATCTTGCGCTAAAGAACTTTCGTAAGCCTCATAGCTTTCAATTGCCGCATGAGTCTCAAAATGAATTTGAGATCCTCGACAATATCATATGGGTCTCAATTCTCAAACCTTTTCAAGCTCCGATTCTAAACCATACAAGATAGCACACTGAACTATGGAGTAATCGATTCTTCCGAGCGAGGTAAACATTCTTTACTTCATCGGTAGCATCACCGCAGTGGGTGACCCAATGATGCATCCAAAGACATAGGTCAAATTACCAGCTATGAGGACAATCCTCAAATTGCGGAACCAATCCGAAGTTGCTTCCATTGTTTTTCAACTTTTCTTTCTCTAGGAACGCATTAAAATTGATGGTAGGGCTGCCATTGATCTACAACATATTTGCAATAGTTTAGACTAAGTTTATGACAAATTGAGTTCAAATTAATAATAAAATTAATCAAGGTGAACTCCCACTCAAAACAATATCCTCATATTGTTTTAGTGATCACACGAACCAAATCCACCACATCAACACCGATCATCACGAGAGTTGATATAGTTTCAATGTTAACAATCGACATGTTCATCATATCTACTATATGATTCATGCTTTACCTTTCGGTGATCCGTGTTCCGAGACCATTTCAGACATGCTAGGCTCGCTAAGATCAAACCTTAGTTTCCGCATGAGCAAATCGCTTGCTCACGCTGTATACACTATGAATATAACACACCCGATCATCACGTGGTGCTTCGAAACAACAAGCTTTAGCAACGGTGCTAACTAAGGGTGAACACTTTATGACTTGAAATTCATGTGCATGAGGGATCATCTTATAATGCTACCGTCGTCTACTAAGCAATACAAGATGCATAAAGGATTAACATCACATGCAATTCATAATATGTGATATGATATGGCCTTTCTTCTTTGTGCTTCCGATCTCCATATTCTAGCACGAACATGATCTCCATCATCACCGACATTGCATCAAGGTCAATGACGCTTCTCCATGGTTGTCTTCCACTGGCTTTAACTATTACAACTACTTTGAATAGACACGCGGGTCTTAACATAAATTAAAGACAACCATATGGCTCCTGCCGGTTGCCAACTTACAATAAGGAACATTGCATACATCAAATATAATCACAATCATGGCCATATCACATCACAACACACCCCTGCAAAACAAAGTTAGACGCCTCTACTTTCTTTGCATATTTTACGTGGTTTGGGGCTTTCAATAAGTGTCGTTCTAACTTACGAACAAGAACCACAACATTGATACTAGTATTGTTAATCACCCGTTGTAAATTGGATCTTAACTATGCTAGGAGAAACAGGCACCCGCAAAGCCACTTATGCAATACAAGTTGCATGTCAAGCGTGGAGCAAGTCTCATGAACGATGTCATGTAAGGTTAGCCCGGGACGCTTCATCCCAACACACCGCAAGATGCAAAGTACACAAGAAGCAATCGACAATAAAAGCATCAACGCCCACAATGACCATTGTGTTCTACTCGTGCAACAGATCTACATATAGACACGGCTCTGATACCACTGTAGGGTTTCGTATCATGGAAAACAAAAATTTTCTATCGCATACAAACAAACAAGCCAAGATCTATCTACTAGATTGTAGCAAGTCGATAGAATAACTCACCTTCAAGATTCCAAAGTGTTTAACGAGCGGATTCTCGTGGGTGATGTAGTCGATTCTTCCCGATCTCAAGATCGCAGACGATCCTTCCGGCGCTGCTCCCAAGCAGCCCCGCAATGGTCACACGCTCTACTGACGAAGACCTTCCTCTCCTTGTTCCAGCAGAATGGAGGTTGTAGCACTCTCGCGATTCCCAAGAAGACAACGGCGTGGTACCGGAAGTAGAGGGGAGATCTCGCAGGGCTTCGCCTTAAGCCGGAGCGAGTATGGTGGAGTATGAGAGAGTCCCTCGACGATCTAGAGTTTAGACACGCAGATGAAGAGGTGCTAGAGCCGGCGGCTAGGGCTTGGAGGTGCCCAAGTCGTCGGCTAGGGGAGAAACCCTAGGGGCGGCGACGGCTATGGTGGGCAGCAGCTACTAGGGTTTGAGGCGTGGAAGTTGTGTCAAGGAGGGAGCCCTGCCTCCTTTATAGGTGGAGGGTGGCCGGCCAGGGAGGGAGAGAGTCCTCCCCAACTCGGCTTGGGGTGCCACGGTTGGAGGAGGAACTCCTCCCAACTCGCTTCCCACTCCTCTTTCCAAAACTCAAGTTGCTGACTTTCAAACTAGCCGTTTGACTTTTCAAACTAGGATTTGAATAAACCCTCTATTTTGATCAGAGATGACACCGAGTACATGATTCAACCATACCAACTTGATATAACACATTCATGTACCCTCCCCCCCGGAGTGCCGGACATTCCGGAACCTTCTAGAACATTCCCGATGAAAACACCGGAACCATTCCCCAACTCCGAAACGGGACTTTCCTTATATGAATCTTTTTCTCCGGACCATTCCGGATCTCCTCGTGATATCCCGAATTCCATTCGATACTCCGAACAACATTCGGTCTCTTTCTCATCATTCCATAACTACTCAAACAACGCCGAATCCTTAAGTGTGTCTCCCTACGGTTCGTGAATATATGCGGACATGATCGAGACACTTCTCCTAACAATAACCAATAGAGAATCTGAAATTCATATGGCTTCTACATATTTCTACGATTACTTTGCGATCGAATGAACCACTTACATACGATATCAATTTCCCTTTGTCTCACGATAGTTTACTTATCCGAGGTTATGATCGCCAGATCTCGCATAGCTAGTTCAACCTCGCATCGATAAGTACTCTTTTCTCGCCCGTGATATGTGATCCCTTGTGAGCTACCACATGCTTGCAAGCTAATTGGATGACATTTCACCGAGAGGGCCCAGAGTATATCTATCCGTCATATGGATGGACAAATCCCACTCTTGATCCATGTGTTTCAACCAATACTTTCCGAACACTCAATGCCACCTTTATAGCCACCTTATGGTGTGGTGTTTGATGTCATCAAAGCATCCATCCGGTAAAGGTGATATGCATGATCTCATGGTCGAAGGAATTAGATTACTATGTATCGAAGCATATAGCAATTGAACTATTAAAATGACTTTGATCTTTATGCTACGCTTATCTATAGGAGTATGTCCACCATATCATTCTCCTAACGATATGATCTTGTTGTTTAATAACATCTCAATGTTCATGATAGGGAAACCACAATCATCTATTAACCAACAAGCTAGTATTATATAGAGGCTTTACTAGGGACTTTCAAATTAAGTTTACAAATCACACAAGTATCAATGTTTCCTTGTTAATACTATTATAGCATGAATGTAAACATTTATCATAAACACAAAGATATAATAATAACTATTTATTATTGCCTCTAGGGCATATCTCCAACACTAATATGATTGATGACCTGACATTTTGCGGGATAGCCGTGGGCGCCGAGCTCTATGACATGCACAAGCTCGAGCCGCGCAAATGCATAGCCTTTGATGAGACAAACACTGGGAGGAGATTCTACATGTGCCAGATTGAAAATTTAAGTAATTTGCTCCATTTTTACACCATCCTTTTTGAGCATCTGAATCTGTTACTGCCACTAAGTAATTTACTCCATTTTAGCCTTCCATCTTTCTTTATCTCGATCTGTTACTGCCAATGCATATTTTTGAGTTTATATCAGTTTAGTTTACCTACATTAGTTTTATTCTAACAAATCAAGCTTAAGCAAACGAATTATTTTAGCTCACATTTTAATGAAATGGTGGTAATTGATGAGATAAAAGAATGAAATGTTGATACCGATGTATATAAAGAAATGAATTATCTGAATCTATTCTCAAGTTGCTAAACACCCATGCTTATACCCATGTACCATGTTATGTTTAATTTGCAGCAAGCAATCAAAGGTGGTTTCTAGTATTGTATAGATAAAGAGTGGCCTAACACTCTCAATAATGCACTAAGCAAGTTGTGGTCAATGTATGATGACTGCAATAGCACTATGATTTTTAAGAGATATGAGAGAAGGAGTAGTGAGTTGCAGGAGAAGAAGCACATACAAGCTTTGAAGAATGAGGTTGAGGTGCTGAAGAATGCAAAATAAGATCTGAAGAATGTGTTAAAATCGTGATGATGTGCTTAAGGTCAAACAAAAGAATCTAGAGGCTCAAAGAGATGCCCTCCCGGAAGAGAAAAGAAGTGGGAGGCAAAGAGCTGCCCGTAAGGAAGAGAAGAAGTGGGAGGCGATAGAGTTGCCTATAAGGAAGAAAAGAAGAAGTTTTAGTATATCATGTATGAAATGTTTCAGCGCAAGTGATGTAACAAATTAAACCTTAAGAAAATCAAAGCTATCTATGATGAGTGATCCTTTATTACTGTAATGCTTGTTGTGGAACTATCTATGTAATCTTTGAAGCTTGGAGTTGTGAAACCATTTTATTACTGTAGTGTTATCTATCTAATGGTACCTTGAATCCTTTGGTTAAACATTTGTGTAATTGTACCTTGAATCTTATGAAATTCTTTGGTTCTTGTTTGTGTCTTTGATTTGAAATAAAGTCCCTTCAATCCTTTGTTCAGCTGCATGTGTCTTGGATTTCAAATAAAGTACACCATTTTCATTTTCAAAGGATGCAAACTAAGATGAAAAATACCAGTAGATGATGCAAACTAAGATGAAATAAAGTACACCATTATCAACAGAATCTCAGACATATATCAACTGACTATGTCTTATATAGTTTTGCAACATAGATAGATAGATTCAGCACAAATAGATAGGTCCAGCACAAATAGATAGGTCCAACACACATTGAGAAACATACATAGATAGGTCCATCATTTGAACTCAGTGTTTTGCAAACATAAACATGAATTACTCCGCAACATTTGAACTATCGGTAGTAGGCTTCTGACCCTTCTTCCTATAGCTGCCATGTTTACTAGCAGTAAGGTAACCTTGCATATTGTGGGTAGGCTTGAATGTCCTTGAAGATACTCTGGTGATGGTAACATTTGTTGTTGCAGAAACTGGCCTTGGTGCTGTGAAAGGCCTCGGACTTGGTGCACTACTAGCAGAAACTGTCCTTGGTGCACTTCTTGTTGTTGGAGGCCTTCTTGGTAGAGCACTAGGAGCTGGAATTGGTGCATTAGTAGTGGAGCAAGAAGAACTAGAGTAGATAAAGAAGTAGGTTGGATTACTTCTTTTTGGCGATTGTTAGCCTGCTAGCCTGCTACAAATGCACAACACTTAACAAAAGTACTAGTGATTTCCATGTAAAAAGAAACAATTACAACTAATAGATACTAACCTGGTGATCATCTTTTCTAACTTGCAGGCTTGGCCTCAAAGCAATCTCACAGCTAGTATACCTATGACCTAGTAGCTTGCGCTTCTCGCAAGTGATAGATCCCATCCTAGATGTATCCTTAGGAAGGTACCTCAAACTGCCCTTTACTTCTCTTGGTTTGCTTCCTTCCGTTTCTCCCAATCTGGTGGGTCTATGTCCGTGTGTTGGTCCTAGTCCAATCTTTTAGGGCATTATTGCAAGGTTTGCTTGCTTCCTTCCGTAGATTTATGCTGGATATCTCCATGTACATGGTCTTTTTGAAGAAATCATGTACATAATCCTCTAGATGTTGTTGCACTTTCATGATAGTTGCAATCGCATTATTGCAAGGAATCTATAAGATCCCATTTCCTACATCCACATATCTTGTTAATCAAATCGACATTAAATAACTCTACCACTTGTACTTGTAACTTGCCATAGACCAATCTCACCGTTCTAAGCATTGCAATCGGACCACCTCTTATCCTCCTGCAAGATTCTTCGTGTCGAATGGAGTTATCTCCACCTTGATGTTGTTGCTTCCCTAGTGCCACTGTACTTCACCATGAGTTTGTTTCTTACTCCTTCAAGCATTGTCCTAATTGGCTTGTTTCTCACATTTAGGATCATCCTATTGAATACTTCACTGATATTGTTCACAACTAGGTTTGTCTTATAGTTAGTGTCAAACATGTGTCTTGCCCATGTCTCAGCTAGAATTTTCACTACCACTCATGTGCATCTACACAGTCTCTCTTCATTGCTTCCATTTCCAAATCAAACCCATTATTTGTGTAAGAGTAGCTAGCTGCATCCATATTTTTTTTAGTTCTAGGCCCCTAAAACCTATTATCTGGAAGTTGCCATAAATATGCCTAAGGTAGAATCTCTATGGATAATTTGGAAAAACTTGTCAAATTGCTTTTAACAGTCCCTACAAAAGTGAATTTGGGAGACAATTAAAATAAATCACATTGATTCTCCTGCCAGAGATAATATAATAGAATTAGAATTTTCTAACCTTCACTCAGAGATAATGGTGTAGTTACCAAATTTGCTAGATTCTCCAATGCGGTACCTAAGTTGAGTTAGGAACCAAAGCCATTAGATTTATCTTCCTTGTCAAATACACCAAAATCAATAGGAAACATGTTGTTGTTGCCATCTCTCCCAGTTGCAGCTAAAATTTGCTGCCCAATTGTCAATTTGATGAAACACCCATCTACTCCTACAATTTATAACAATGAACACATGAAATCCATAAATAAGACTAATACATAGATAGGCTATATGTAACTTGTAAGTATTACCTATGAATGGTCTGCATCCATTGAGAAAAACTTGGAGTGAAGCATTTAAGCATATGAATAACCCATGGAATCTCGGGTTAGGGCTAGGATGTTCCACAAGCTCCTTGGTTGTCACTACACACCTGCTGCCTGGGTTGGTCACTAATATAACATTCAAATAATCCCTAGGCCTAATGTATTGTTTCTTATGATCTCTAATGAAAACAAAGATATGCCTTCATTCTTGCTCAGAGGCTTTTCTCTTTCGTGACTTCAACTCCAAACTTAAACTTAGCATTATCTATCAAAGTGTCAACACAAGTATTGGGGTCCATCCTTATTACCGCCCGATTGAATCGCTAGCCAATCAATGCTCACCTTTGTGTTATCACTATGAGCTATTCAAGTGTGCTCACACTTGAATTTTCTAATGCAAAAAAGTCGCTCATTTGCAATCTTGGAGGTCACAAGTAGAAAGCACACATTTTTTGCCTTCTTCAAAGGTGCACCACACAATGATCCTATCATGAGTGTTCCTGAAAGTGGAAGTTCTAAGCTAGGCTATGTGGTAGTTTAGAGCTATTCTAAATTGGTAAACATCTTTGAAGAATAGCTTGATGCAGAATTGCAAGTGTGAGTCTACTCACTGGGATCATACCACATCCTCTTCTTCAACTTTCTCTTGCCACTAGCAAGTGTGTACTGGACTGCCCCATCATAATCACTTTCCCTATATCTTGGATCGAGGTCCTCATCATTGGAAGGAATGAAAGAAGGAATGGTGTTTCTCCGCCTCATAGTGACATATGCTAGTTGGGCCTAGCCTCGATGCCTTTTTCTTGGCAAAGTAGTCATCCTCAATACCTCCTCATTTGTTGCAATGTCATATCATTGACTTCATTGACTTCCTTGACTTCATTGAAATGCTTTAGCGGTTGATGATTCCTCGGAGCATAACTTGGTGTAGACATCGCCTCATTGACTTCATAATCTAGCAAGGGTTAAGATACTTTGAGTAATGAGCGTCAAAGAAATTCACTAGACAAGGAGTATTTGATGCACTATAACTATCGCCATGCATCGTAGGTCGAGGCAATGCAAGTTTTCATAAACATTTCTTCAAAGATTGCTTTTATTTTGAAAAGCTATGTTCGCCAGCCTTCACGGGTTTACTAGAACTTTCATGGAGTTCCTTTCCGCTGCTCACGGCTCCTTCCCTAACAGGAGTAACAAGTTACGCTTACACTCGCAGAGGTGCGTTACTTTACCCATGAGAGATCAACTCTTTGTTGCACAACCGGGTAGCTTATTCCCGTCCACAATTCCATGATGTGGGGCCCAGAAGATGATCCAAGCCAATCATGCCCCCTTCGTGACCTCGCATGCCTCCTTGGTGTACACCATGCCCACATAAAGGATTACGGCAATGGTTTGTACAAACCGTTAGATGTCAGAACTATCGTGGGACGTTGAGGGTTCCCACCCATATGCTGCATATCCTCTACGAATTACCAATTAATATGCACGCTTCGAGGATAACAGCCACGACCTGCACATCCCGCTTCATGCGAAAAGAAGAAGATACAACTGACTTCTCCGTCCCATTCCAAATCTCATGGTCAACACGTAATATACGGCGCAAGAATCACTGTCGACATTGGTTGTTAAGTCCTAGGTGATATGGTTCTGAACAGTGGTATTCCAAGCTGATGACAGATTAGCCGATCACCCCGGATCAAGAACTAATATTTCACATTATTATCGAAAATAGTGTTTTAGACCTTTTCAAATGCAGGTGATAACAACACCGGATTTGTAAAATACTTTAGAAAATAAACAAAGGACATGAGCAAGCGTGAACTTGCCTTTTGTGATTGCAAGATTATGCACTCACGCTCTTCGAGTTAGTATAAGATCTAAAATCAAATCAAAGATCATTGGTCCGTAAGGACTAATATTTAAAGAAGCAACATGCTTTATGCATAAGTAATGTGATGCACGTTCTAAACGCAAACCTAGGGATAACATTATCATAGGGTTTGGATTTCGGAAATGGTTATTTTGGAATGTGTGGTCCTTTTAGATAGTTTCACATTTGGGCCTCTATTAGAGCTTATAAGTGGTTGTGAGGAACACATATGTAACAATAAAATATATACTTATGAAATACTAGTCAAAATTGCTTATATAAGAGTTCTTGTTTGAAGTGGCAAAAAGAATAACCTTCGAAGAAAAGGTTTCTCTTCTACGGTTTAGACAACCTTTGTGGTTAGTTGAGTTGGGTAGCTGTTATTTATGTTTGCTCGAATGGTTTGGGTTTGAGATGTTTTTATAACTTAACTACTTCAGACCAAAGTTAACTATAAAACATATAGTAATGTTTATGGTATGATATTTAGATTCTTGGAGACTAAAGTTAACTTTAAGATTTAGATAGTTTTGAAGGTATAATACTTATAATATTTGTATCTAGAATGTTTCCTTTAGGTTACTTAATATTAATGATCCTTTTACTTAGTGTAGTGGTTTCTTGATTTAATAATGAGTTGTATCATTTATCTTTTATAAAGGAGTGAGTATAGTTTATAAACCAGGATATACTCACTTAATTACTTTTTGAACTTTCTATAGTGTTGTGGTAGTTTTTGTAATTTGGTAGTTAATATGGATGAAAAGGATCTGATTTATTCACAAGGTGTTCTTTAAGGTTTTTATCATGAATTGGAATACTTTGAGAATATAATCTTCACTTAGGGTTGAAGATAATTTAATACAAAGATGATTACAATGTTTTAAACCATTATGGCTTCATATTATTAATATTTAAGAATATTACTTTTTATTAGATTTAATTGACTCATTTAAAAATATTAACAAATTTTATTTATCTTTATATGAATTATTAATACGCTTTGTTTGGATGCAAAGAATTGGATCTAGGAATTGAATTCGGTGGAGATTCCAAATCCAAACTGGAAAAGAAATGACTTCTAATTAAAATCCAGTTGTTTGGATGTGCTTGATATTGGCTGTTGGAATCAGATGGTTGTCCTCAATTCCAATTCCTATTTGGTTGTATAAACACCGGAATTTGATAGTGGAAATACCCGTGATAATCTGGTGTACGTGGGACGTATTAGACACAATTTGTTTCATATACGATTGGTTTATTCATTGCCCTGGCATCAAGATAGAGTCTGGTCACTGTCGTCTGGTTCCTGATGACGCATCTGGGAACGGGCGAGCAGTACATGATAGAGTCCTGATGTCGCTATGCTGTTGTACTTTCACAATTAGCTTGGATTTCCGATGGAGACGACATCGATTGAGGAACTTTATAAATGTGCGTACAACAATCCAACAACGCATTAGCAGTGCTAATTACAGTTCGGCTATGAATAGACAACGCAAACTATTTGGATCCAATTTATGAAACCAATCAATGGCTAGCAGGGGCCGGCCGGGAACCACTGTGGCATGATTAACAACTGCAGCTAGCTGCTCCGGTGACGTGTAGTTGCAAGGTAGGATTATGCGCGCTTGTTGCCGCTAGTCGTCACTCGTCACCGTCACACATGTAGAGCAAGACCAGCACAGAAGGCAGAGGCGGGCGCCACACCCCCTGCCACTGTTATGATCCTGCCCATGAACTATGGTTTGAACCGGCCAAGGGAAGAGGGCCAGGAACGAGCGGGTGGGGAGGGGGTGGTTGTGGAGAGGGAGGCCAGGGGAGAACAGCCAAGGAAAGGGACGGCCGGGGAGGGGTCTTCGTCGCCGCCGCCGGGGATCCACGCGAGGTCGTGAGGTTTGGAGTTCTTTTTCTCGCCTCGTACCGCTTCACCAATTCCGGGATCTTTCCAAGGTAGAGAGGTCTGAATTGGGTGAGGCACTACAGGAAAGGCCAGATACCGACTGACGCCATACGCCGACGGTTAAACGTCGGGCCGGGCGAAGGACCGGACCAGCCAGCCCAAGTCGCCAGCCCTCGGTAGAGTAAAAGCGTCGGCGAGGTATACCCCACGCCGACGGTCACCGCATCGTGGGGCCCTCGGTGTAGCCAGGGGACGCGTGGCACATACCGCCAGCTGACGGGCGCTGGCTTAACGGTGTCGGCCATTACGCCGAGGGCGACCTAAGATAGCGCCATCTGTGCACGCCGACGGTGACCCTCGGCATCCATCACGACGCCGACGCGGGTGACCCTCGCTGAGCTCCTCTGTGATTTTCCCTTTCTACTAATACACTTATTTTATATTTGTATCAATTATTTATGTTCTTTTTTATTAATTGGATGATTTCAGACGCTCGAATAGCAGTCTCATGCCCACATGAAATATCGCTAATCTTCTCACACCCGGCCAAATTTCTATATGTTTGTAAGCATTATCGCATGTGGTTCAATAGCACCCTCCACGCCCCACATGAAATGTGTGTGAATTTTATGTATCACACATTTGGAGAAGCTGCTCAAAGAGAGAGCTACGCTGGCTACCCTGTCACGAGGAACGCCTAGGGGGTGACGATCCGAGTGTGCATGAGATCGTGGTTTCACGGAGGAAGACCACGAGAACATCGGAATGAGATGAAAACTTGCATGTGCCCCTAGCATATGTGTGTGTGTGGGTGTGGTTAGAGGTTGGTATATATAGGTGCTTGCATGTGTCCCCTCGCATGCATGCGCCTAACCCAGAGGCGAAGGTTCCGGCCCTGTGATGAGGGGAATCTCCCGCCGAGGTGAAACCGGGTAGGATAGTGCCCCAACTTGTGAGCCAACATGGTTTGACATCACCCTATGACCTAAACAAACACAAAACAAGAGAGAGCTACTGGCTACTCCCCGCCGAGGAACGCCTAGGGGTAGACGATCCGAGGGTGCACAGATCTGGGTTTCGCCGGAGGAAGACCATGAGAACAACGGAATTAGATGAAAACTTGCATGTGTCCCTAGCATATGTGTGTGTGGGTGTGGTTAGAGGTTGGTATATAGGTGCTTGCATGTGTCCCTCGCATGCATGCGCCTAACCTAGAGGCGAAGGTTCCAGTCTGTATGAGGGTGGAATCTCCC
This sequence comes from Avena longiglumis, assembly GCA_030063025.1. Taxonomy (NCBI): domain Eukaryota; kingdom Viridiplantae; phylum Streptophyta; class Magnoliopsida; order Poales; family Poaceae; genus Avena; species Avena longiglumis. Next base: position 65,590,476 of record CP125973.1, on the reverse strand, counting down.
CGAGGTGAAACCGGCAGGATAGTGCCCCAACTTGTGAGCCAACATGGTTTGACATCACCCTATGACCTAAACAAACACAAAACAAGAGAGCTACGCCTGGCTACCCTGCCGAGGAACGCCTAGGGGGTAGACGATCCGAGTGTGCACAGAGATCGTGGTTTCACGAGGAAGACCACGAGAACATCTAAAGATGAAAACTTGTATGTGTCCCTAGAATATGTGTGTGAGTGTGGTGAGAGGTTGGTATAGGTGCGTGCATGTGTCCCTCGCATGCATGCGCCTAACCCAGAAGCGCAGGTTCCCGACCAGATAAGGGGAATCTCCCGCTGAGGTGAAACCGCAGGATAGTGCACCAACTTGTGAGCCAACATGGTTTTACATCATCCTAGGACCCAAACAAACACAAAACAACAGAGAGAGCTGCGTCGGCTACCCGCCTGTCGGGAGGAACGCCTAGGGGGTAGACGATCCGAGTGTGCACAGATCGTGGTTTCACGAGGAAGACCACGAGAACATCGAATGATGAAAACTTGCATGTGTCCCTAGAATATGTGTGAGTGTGGTGAGAGGTTGGTATAGGTGCGTGCATGTGTCCTCTCGCATGCATGCGCCTAACCTAGAAGCGCAGTTCCGGACCAGATAAGGGGAATCTCCCGCTGAGGTGAAACCGGCAGGATAGTGCACCAACTTGTGAACCAACATGGTTTTACATCATCCTAGGACCTAAACAAACACAAAACAACAGAGAGCTATGCCGGGCTACCCCTCGAGGAACGCCTAGGGGTAGACGATCCGAGTGTGCACGAGATCAGTGGTTTCACGGAGGAAGACCACGAACATCGGAATGAGATGAAACTTGCATGTGCCCCTAGCATATGTGTGTGTGTGGGTGGTTAGAGGTTGGTATATATAGGTGCTTGCATGTGTCCCCCTCGCATGCATGCGCCTAACCTAGAGGCGAAGGTTCCGCCCAGATGAGGGTGGAATCTCCCACGAGGTGAAACCGGTAGGATAGTGCCCCAACTTGTGAGCCAACATGGTTTGACATCACCCTATGACCTAAACAAACACAAAACAAGAGAGAGCTACTGGCTACCCCGTCGAGGAACGCCTAGGGGTAGACGATCCGAGTGTGCACAGAGATCGTGGTTTCACGGAGGAAGACCACGAGAACATCGGAATGAGATGAAAACTTGCATGTGCCCCTAGCATATGTGTGTGTGTGGGTGTGGTTAGAGGTTGGTATATATAGGTGCTTGCATGTGTCCCCTCGCATGCATGCGCCTAACCTAGAGGAAGGTTCCCAGTTCAGATGAGGGTGGAATCTCCCCGAGGTGAAACCGGTAGGATAGTGCCCCAACTTGTGAGCCAACATGGTTTGACATCACCCTATGACCTAAACAAACACAAAACAAGAGAGAGCTACGCCTGGCTACTCGCCGAGGAACGCCTAGGGGGTAGACGATCCGAGTGTGCACAGAGATCGTGGTTTCACGGAGGAAGACCACGAGAACATCGGAATGAGATGAAACTTGCATGTGCCCCTAGCATATGTGTGTGTGTGGTGTGGTTAGAGGTTGGTATATATAGGTGCTTGCATGTGTCCCCCTCGCATGCATGCGCCTAACCTAGAGGCGAAGGTTCCGGCCCAGATGAGGGTGGAATCTCCCCGAGGTGAAACCGGTAGGATAGTGCCCCAACTTGTGAGCCAACATGGTTTGACATCACCCTATGACCTAAACAAACACAAAACAAGAGAGAGCTACTGGCTATCCCTGGGAGGAACGCCTAGGGGGTAGACGATCCGAGTGCACAGAGATCGTGGTTTCACGGAGGAAGACCACGAGAACATCTAATCAGATGAAAACTTGCATGTGTCCCTAGAATATGTGTGTGAGTGTGGTGAGAGGTTGGTATAGCGTGCATGTGTCCCTCCTCGCATGCATGCGCCTAACCTAGAAGCGCAGGTTCGGACCAGATAAGGGGAATCTCCCTGCTGAGGTGAAACCGGTAGGATAGTGCACCAACTTGTGAGCCAACATGGTTTTACATCATCCTAGGACCTAAACAAACACAAAACAACAGAGAGCTATGCCGGGCTACCCCGCGGAGGAACGCCTAGGGGGTAGATCATCCGAGTGTGCACAGATCGTGGTTTCACTGGGAGGAAGACCACGAACATCTAATCAGATGAAAACTGCATGTGTCCCTAGAATATGTGTGTGAGTGTGGTGAGAGGTTGGTATAGGTGCGTGCATGTGTCCCTCCTCGCATGCATGCGCCTAACCTAGAAGCGTGTTAGGACCAGTATAAGGGGAATCTCCCCTGAGGTGAAACCGGTAGGATAGTGCACCAACTTGTGAACCAACATGGTTTACATCATCCTAGGACCTAAACAAACACAAAACAACAGAGAGCTATGCCGGCTACCTCGCGAGGAACGTCTAGGGGGCAGACGATCCGAGTGTGCACAGAGATCGTGGTTTCACGGAGGAAGACCACGAGAACATCTAATGAGATGAAAACTTGCATGTGCCCCTAGCATATGTGTGTGTGTGGGTGTGGTTAGAGGTTGGTATATATAGGTGCTTGCATGTGTCCTCGCATGCATGCGCCTAACCTAGAGGCCAAGGTTAGGCCCAGTATGAGGTGGAATCTCCGCCGAGGTGAAACCGCAGAGATAGTGCACCAACTTGTGAGCCAACATGGTTTTACATCATCCTAGGACCTAAACAAACACAAACAACAGAGAGCTATGCTTGCTACCCCACGAGAGGAACGTCTAGGGGGCAGACGATCCGAGTGTGCAGATCGTGGTTTCACGAGGAAGACCACGAGAACATCGAATCAGATGAAAACTTGCATGTGTCCCTAGAATATGTGTGGAGTGTGGTGAGAGGTTGGTATAGGTGCGTGCATGTCCCTCCTCGCATGCATGCGCCTAACCTAGAAGCGCAGTTCTGGACCCGATATGGGAATCTCCATTGAGGTGAAACCGGTAGGATAGTGCACCAACTTGTGAACCAACATGGTTTTTACATCATCCTAGACCTAAACAAACACAAAACAACAGAGAGCTACACTGGGCTACTCCTCGGAGGAACGCCTAGGGGCAGACGATCCGAGTGTGCACAGAGATCGTGGTTTCACGGAGGAAGACCACGAGAACATCTGAATCGATGAAACTTGCATGTGTCCCTAGAATATGTGTGTGAGTGTGGTGAGAGGTTGGTATATATAGGTGCGTGCATGTGTCCCCTCAGATGCATGCGCTCAACCTAGAGGAAGGTTGTCTGCCCAGATGTATTTAGGGTGGAATCTCCTGGCCGAGGTGAAACCGGTAGGATAGTGCCCCAACTTGTGAGCCAACATGGTTTGACATCACCCTATGACCTAAACAAACACAAACAACGAGAGCATGCCGGCTACCTGGCTGGAGGAATCCTAGGGGGCAGACATCCCAGCGACAGAGATCGTGGTTTCACGAGAGAAGACCACGAGAACATCGGAATGAGATGAAAACTTGTATGTGCCCTAGCATATGTGTGTGAGTGTAATTGAGGTGAGAGGTTGGCATAGGAGTGCATGTGTCCCTCTCGCATGCATGCGCCTAACCTAGAAGCGCAGGTTCCTGACCAGATAGAGGGGAATCTCCCAGGTGAAACCCTGGTAGGATAGTGCACCAACTTGTGAGCCAACATGTTTTACATCATCCTAGGACCTAAAACAAACACAAACAACAGAGAGCTATGCGGGTTACCCCACGAGGAACGTTTAGGGGGTAGACGATCCCGAGTGTGCACAGATCGTGGTTTCACTGAGGAAGACCACGAGAACACGGGACTGATGAAAACTTGCATGTGTCCCTAGAATATGTGTGTGAGTGTGGTGAGAGGTTGGTATAGGTGCGTGCATGTGTCCCTCTCAAGAGATGCATGCGCCTAACCTAGAAGCGCGGTTCCGGACCAGATAGGGGAATCTCCGTTGAGGTGAAACCGGTAGGATAGTGCACCAACTTGAACCAACATGGTTTTACATCATCCTAGGACCTAAACAAACACAAAACAACGGAGAGCTATGCCGGGCTACTCCCTCGCCGAGGAACGCCTAGGGGAGTGGGACTGATCCCGAGTGTGCATAGCATCGGGGAGTTCACGTGAGGAAGACCACGCCAGAACACTTGAATCGTATGAAAACTTGCATGTCCTAGAATATGTGGTTGTGAGGTGCTTGCATGTGTCCCCCGCATGCATCGGCCTAACCTGTAAGCCAAGGTTCCAGGGCCCGTATAAGGGGAAATCTCCCGCTTAGGTGAAACCGGAGTAGGATATAGTGCCCCAAATCCAATATAATACGATTTGTTATATTACTAGACACCCAACAAAGTTTCTTGTATAATTTTTTAATAATAAGAAAAAAAAAATTTTGTTCTAGCTACGCCTGACGGCTGCCCTCAGGCGTATGCCTGGCCGGGCGTTTCAGCGTAGCCTCACCATGCTTTTTTGACTAGCGCCCACCCCGGTCCACCTGCTTCCCATCACGTGTTCTATCCCCAACCCCCCTCCCCACCTCCCGCCTCCCAACCCTCCTGGGCCAGCCACCGTGACTCCCGACCACACACACCAGTCGTCAAGGTCGTCGAGGCTCGGGTCTGCCGCCGCCAGCCCCCTCTCTCCTCCCGCGAGCCTCCCATGGCCTTGCAGCCTCCCCCACCTACTCCCACCCGTCCCTCCCACTTCCCGACTCCCCACCACCTCACGCCACCACCACCACCACTGTCACGGGTCCCGGGCTGTCTCGAAGGCCGGGATCACCGCCAAATTTCCTCCCTCCCGCCACTCAAGCAGACCTCCCCACTTCCCCTCCCCCTCCCTCCCTCTGCCTCCCCCACTTCCCCATCCCCAGACCTCACTGGCCGCCACCCCCACTTCCCACCGCCTGGCAACATCAAACACACACACACACACACACACACACACACACACACACAGATCGCCACCACCACCCCCATTGCCCCGCCACCACCACCTCGCCACCACCCTCACCGCCCCACCTCTCTCCCACTTCCTCTCACCTCCCAACCGCCTCCTACCTCCTCCTCCTCCTCTCTCTCTCTCCTCCTCTCTCTCTCTCTCTCTCTCCTCTCTCTCTCTCTCTCTCTCTCTCTCTCTCTCTCTCTCTCTCCTCTCTCTCCTCTCTCTCTCTCTCTCTCTCTCTCTCTCTCTCTCTCTCTCTCTCTCTCGTCTCTCTCTCTCTCTCTCTCTCTCTCTCTCTCCTCTCTCTCTCTCTCTCTCTCTCTCTCTCTCTCTCTCCTCTCTCTCTCCTCTCTCTCTCTCTCTCTCCTCTCTCTCTCTCTCTCCTCCTCCTCCTCCTCCTCCTCTCTCCTCTCTCTCTCTCTCCTCTCTCTCTCCTCCTCTCTCTCCTCTCTCCTCCTCTCTCTCTCTCTCTCTCCTCCTCTCTCCTCTCTCCTCCTCTCTCCTCTCTCTCCTCTCCTCCTCTCTCTCCTCTCTCTCCTCTCCTCTCTCTCCTCTCCTCCTCCTCCTCTCATTTCTACCCCAACTTAATGCACTGCCACCCTCCCTTTCACTGCTTCACCCACTTACCCCCATTGGTTAGTTTTTAAGTTTGTAGTAGTTTTAGTTTTAGGCTTTGTACTAATTGTGAGTTTAGTTTGTATTAGTAGTTTTCAAGTAGTAGTTTCAGGTAGTAGCTTATAGTTTGTGGTATGTAGTTTTTCTATGTCTTGCTAGTAGTTTGTAGTAATTGGGTTATGTAGTATTCAGAGGTAGTTTGTAGTTTGTTACTATGCAAAACAATAGTTCATGCGTTTAGTAAAGCCAGATGAAATTTGCTTTAAATATATGTTGTATGGTATGTTGTTTCGCGATTCACAGTGAGGGTGAGCGTGGGAGTGTTTCGATTTCCACTTCGTGTCGGATCATCTTCATCATTTGATCACGCTCAGAAAGGGTGAGAATATGTTACGCCTCTCTTGTACCTAGGTTTTATTTTGTGTCTAGATCACCAAGTCCTCGGCGTCACAATACCCAGGCGCTTATCCCGACCAAGTAAGTTGCTACGCGACTTAATATGCATTAGGTGGTCTCGCATAATATTTGGACCGTAACGCTTATGGCTGATTATCGGGCAATGGCTGATTCAGAGGTTGGTTTGGTTTCTCCCTGGCTCTACCTCGATTAAGAGACAGATTTCTGGGCGCCCTCCTCGTTGTTCCTCCTGATGCACATCCTCTTGGCTTTTTGTCGAGACGCGTATCGGAGAAGCGGCAGAGAATGCCTTTGCGAATTCTGGCATTGGATCAGGGTAACTAGAGAACTTACTGGGCAATCTACTTGAATCCGGTGACTGGTTAGGGACCCTCTTTTCCTATTGGACATGTAGGTTGATGAATGCGTAAAATATGGAAGCTATTCTAATCTCCTCGTTGATATAAAATGTTATATTTGTGGTTTATGTCTCCTGCTCAAAGCGTAAGAGGATGGCTGATAATGGGTGGATGTCACGGTGGCCGATGATTAGTCGCGACTAACAAAACAGAGACGATTGGGCATGCGGAACACTCCACGAAAGCATAGTGAATGAGTTAAGCTGGCGTGGGTTCGAAGAGCATGGTTCAGCACTTTGTCCCTGCTACCATCGGGGTGCACTAAGCTGTCATCGTCAGGAAAAGGATGACATGTCTGAACACCTTACGCAGCTAATACACCTTCCTCGCACAGGGTACATGTCTCAACTATGTCACCTGCAAATCGACTTTGCCTTGCGATGCGAACGTGATGGAGGTGAGGTGATCGTCGCCACGCTCAATGGCAATGTTACGCGATGGGATTAGAAACATGCTAGATGATCTTATCGTGATGCCGAGGCCTCAGCCGAATTCGCCACCTCCACGAGGAATCACCGTAATCCGCGAGCCGGAACCGCTGAACCGTGAGGAATCCTGAGCCAACCATGAAGGCCTTCCTTGATATGATGGTCCATGCTGCTAAGAGGCCTCTCGCATTAGTGCAAAGATTTCTCCAGCTCGATGCCATCTCAAAGATTATCTAGCCGACAAGTGCCAGATTCGCCACCTGCAGTTCTCACTTTGAAGCTAATCGAGAACATGTGGTAACATAAGTTGCCCGAAGGGCATTAATCTGCCAAAACTTTCACGTAAACTACAAACTCATGCTAAGGAGCTCAACATGGATTAAAAGAAAATGATAGATTGTTGCTCCAGGCTGCCTTTTGTTTTAGGAAAGCAGTTTGAGGGTGACAGAAGTAACGCTCCATATTGCTAAGGCCTCTAGATATGGAAAGAGAGCAAAAGGGAAGGATGGTCAGTGTAGGCGGTAAATATTGTCGCTAAGAAGATACTTCAGTATCTCTCCATTGCATAAAAGAATCCAAATATTTACTTGCCAGCGAGGCAGATCGCCAAACAAGATGACATTAGCACAAGAAGGGAAAAGATCTCTGAGGACGGAGCATTTTATTTTAAGGACGTAAGATGGGACATCCATCCATGGAAGTGAGCATGTGAAGAACTTCGATGACATAAATACTTCTGGCATGCAGAAGCTCGGGTAGTTTAATTGCGATAGCAGCATGTGATGGCTTCAACCCATATGGTATGTCGATCGCCTCAGTCACATTACCGGGTTTGTATGTTATTCTACTCAATCTCCTATATGTAATGCAACGGAAGACCATGTTTTTATCACAATAATTCGGCACCTGTGACTCTATATCCTGTAAAGGAACTTGAGTGTCTACATACGACGTACCTTCTATCAGGATGAATTTGAACCACTCTTAGATACACCGGGAGCGTTGGACATAATGCATTAGAAAGCATCAAAGAGAAACTTTTGATGAAAGTTTGGTTACAATATACCATGCATGACATGCTCCTGCATTTCCTGTAACGGCATGCGGATGGTGTCTGACTGGTAAAAGTGGCCATGCCCAAATGTGTGTGTGTGAGCACCGACTCTGAGTTCCCTTTGGCTAAAGTCGGGTGCAAAATATGTTGGCGTCAGACACGTAATCGACTATCAGCATTCCTCAAAAGAAATCATCTGCTCGTAGAAGATAGAAAAAGAACTTCAAGAAGGGCAAAGTTATTGCATGAAGTAAAAGAGGTACCAAAAGTTCGAGTGCGATTTGTTGGATGCTTAGATATGCCTCGTGTTCTCGTGCGCCTTGGCGCGGGGAACTCAGCCTGCATCACCCATTTGCGGGATATGGTGTAACGACAATTGGACTCACGTGGCGGCCTTAACGAATCTGTATTACAAGGACCTCGAACTTCTCCCATAACATCGATCTGATGCACAATCGAAAAGAATGCCTGG